>JAPDVR010000002.1:9447528-10747528 GCA_026230005.1 Gila orcuttii | reverse complement strand
GAGAGAGTGTGAGTGTAAGAGAGAGAGAGAGAGTGTGAGTGTAAGAGAGAGAGAGAGAGTGTGAGTGTAAGAGAGAGAGAGAGAGAGAGAGAGAGTGTGAGTGTAAGAGAGAGAGAGAGAGTGTGAGTGTAAGAGAGAGAGAGAGAGAGAGAGTGTGTGAGTGTAAGAGAGAGAGAGAGAGAGAGTGTGAGTGTAAGAGAGAGAGAGAGAGAGAGAGAGAGAGAGAGAGAGAGAGAGAGAGAGAGAGAGAGAGAGTGAGAGTGTGAGTGTAAGAGAGAGAGAGAGAGAGTGTGTGAGTGTAAGAGAGAGAGAGAGATAGAGAGAGAGAGTATGTGAGTGTAAGAGAGAGAGAGAGAGAGAGAGAGAGAGAGAGAGAGAGAGAGAGAGAGAGAGAGAGAGAGAGAGAGGTGTACCTGCGCTCGGACATTAGACTGATTATGAAAACTATTAAATCAATCCGCGGGCGAGTGTCCTTGTTCTCGACAGGCAGAGGGAGTTTTCTGGCCAGCCGGCTGAAAGACATCAGGAACATTCACACTCGTTTATGTACAGTACAGTCAAACCATCACTTATTCAGACACCTTCAACATTTCTCACATTATCACAGTTTATTCGCTTTATTCACTCAGAGTTATCAAATCAGTTGATATTTCACTGGTTTTGTCCATCCTTCTGTTAGACGGTCTCACAAATGAATTATGTTGAATATCTGTCATCTGTTAAATTTAACTACACAATTAGATAATGGCAGTTTAGCTCAACCGATTACCAAGCAATGCTTCATTATGTTCAGTCTGTGCTGTGAAAAGGTCACATTAGCAATTAAAGAAAAAAACTCTTAGGCAAAACATGGTCAGCTCAATGTGTCTGAATAATTTTTGGGTATAATATGTCACAGTTTACTTTATTTTGCTATCCTCACTTACATAAATGAACTATAGTGTCCTGCACCCACAAGTAAAATCATATATCTGGTGTCTGAATAATTTTTGGTTTGACTGTACATTTAAAAACAGTCACATTATATTAACAATATCAGTTTACATTACAATAATAATTAGAAGTCTATATACCATGAATTTTAGCAGAAATTGTAATTATTATTTTTAATAAATGGATAATATTTTACAATAAAAAAATAACGGTTTTGAATATTTAACTTAGATATTTGTCACTCACACATTGACGTTGAACTCTTTCTCATACTGTACAATGGCGTCGGCTAGTTTGGACTGAAGCTCCTCTTCATTTTCAACCAACTAACGTTACCATAAGAGACAGTAAATACTAAATATTAAAATACACTAGTAAAATGAAGAATAAACGGATCAAGAGCATCAATGACATTATTACTCACGAGCACAGTAGCGGTGTTCAGCTCGGGGACTTTAGTGTACGGTCTCAGGAGCGACATGATGAGGAGTACGCGTTTAAATTATGAAATACGCCTTTGCTTGTTTGTTTATCTTAATAATAAAAACAGCGAAAGCTCGTGAGTCGCTGCTTCCTGCTCGCGCTCATTTTCAAAGTTCACGCGCTTGACGTCACATAGACGCGACCCGCCACAGTGCGCGCGCTGCTGCCCTCGCGCGTTCAGAAACCACCTCACATTCACAAATAATACGAAATTAATTATATTAATTATTAAAATGCTTTATATCTTTTTTAATTATTTTTTGAAAAACTGTTTTACTCGCTATTTTTTTTTACCAAAAAAGTTTTTTACTAAAGGTCTATCTCACACACACACTATATACATATAGTCAACAACATATGAAGTGGATGAAAGTTATACATGAACTTTGAACGATACCCGTTCTTGTCTTAGGGCTTTTTTGATCCACTTCAAATGTTGACTACTGTACATTTATATACACACATTAGCTAGTTTGAGATTTATATATATAAAAATCTGATATCAGATACTGTAAAATGCGGCTACTTGTAACTGATTTAATCCTTAAGTTTAGTTTGGTTGGTTTACCAATGTATTCAAGCTGATTCTGTGAAGGTAAATGCATTTTTGATCTTAAAATAAGAATGGAATAAATATAGATGTAATCACATGCAGCACATTTTTAGGGTAACAAGTGTGGTAGACTTTTTACACGTTTAACACTTTTCTTGCATTGTACAAACTGTAATTCCATGCAAATCTACTATTAATATTGACATCGATTTCAACAGAAGCAAGAAAATCAACTCAAACGACATTCAAGAAGATGTAAAGCCCGAAACATGTAAACAACGAAAGCAACAGATTTATTGTTTCATAGCATAATGACAAGGCAAGATGAAGTTTCAAGACAACGTCTCAACACCGCAAAACCAAAGAGTGATAAAAAGGGGAAAAGAGAAACTCTGAAAACATCCTGGTACCATGAGAAACAATGTAAGCCGAGCTATAAACGTGTGCGGTTATGTGTGAAAAGTTGGTCTGGTTTATGTGTGTGTGTGTGGGGGGGGGGGAGAATAAAAAAAAAATCACCAGGTTAAGATTTTATTTTATATCCATGAAATGATGAAATCAGAGGGGAACAAACATGAGAAAATAATATCCACATCAAAATCATTTCAGTCAATTAACGACCTTTAATTATTAAAAAAGGGAAAAAAGAACCAGTTTAAAATGCTGAGAAAAAAAAAAAAAACCCGTTCTCTTCAGTGTTGGTTTTATATTCCCGCAGGCGTTTCCTTCATCCGCCTGCCCTTATTTTCCAAGATAAAAAAAAGCTACTTCTAAACACACTCTTTCCCCTCTACACTTCCATCAAATGTTCTTTTGGTTTTGCTGACTAGTTTGGAGCAACTAGATCACGGTGCGTAACTCTTGCTGTCTGAGGCGTTGTTTGTATCTCAAATAATGATGATGGTCTCACACACACACACACACACACACACACATCTGCGACTGGCTTCCTCTCTGTAGCCGCTGAGCTTCTACTGATGTATAAGTAACCGGATGAAACGGTCACTCAGTTATTGACAGATCAGTGTGGGCGACTGCCGGCTACGGGACGTGACAGGGATCGTTGTAAAATGTCTGATTCTCGTGTGCTAGATCTCTCCGGACTCTCTCTCCTCGGAGCTGGAGCGCTGATCCCGCTCCAGAGACACGGATCGCTCCCGCTCTCCGGTTTGGCTGATGTCTGGGGAGGCCGGGGATCGCTCTCTCTCCGGGTCCCGCCGCCCGTTGTCCCGCCATCTCTCGTCCGCGGGGTTTTCCCGCCATCTCTCCTGAGGAAGAAGCTGTTCCGGGTCTCTGGTGTGGGAAGACCTGGAGAAATCCAGGTCAGAGCCAGTACTTAAGAGTGCGACAGAGGAAACATTGTTAAATACTAGTTTGTTCTTTTATGTTTACAACATAAAGATTCATTTCATTGTTAAATAATTTCAACTTAGTTAAATTCCACATATAAATGTAACAAAATAAAAGTGATTTCTAATGATTTAAAACAGTTTCAGATCATTTTAAATGTATGTTTAGAATTTAAGCGATTTAGTAATTTAATTTTTTTTAAATAAAATGTATATAAATTAGAAAATTTAAAATATTTTCAATTTTCATTATAAATTACTTAAATTTAATTACTCATATTTAAATTCCAAATAAATAATTTAAAAATGATTGAAAATAGTTTCAGATTTTAATTCCAAACATAAATAAATTTAAAAATAAGAATTACTTCATATAAAATATAAAATTTAGATTAATTTCAAACTACTTTAAATAGTTTAAAATAAAGTTAAATAATATCTATTTGGAATTTTAATTAATAGTTTGAAAATAATTTAAAATAAAATTCCAATATAAATTAATACATTTCAAATGATTTAAGTAAATATAATAAAAATACAAAAAATTTACTTAAAAATATATAATAAAATAATTTCAATTTTAAATATATATATTTTATAAATATATATATATATATATATATATATATATATATATATATATATTTATAAATATATATAAGTAATTTAGAATTATTGAAAATAGTTTCAAATTTTCATTCCAAATGTTAATCACTTAATTTAAAAAATAAATAAAATTATGTTATATTTAAATTCCAAATACTATTTATTTAATAATTTATAAATAATTCCCCTTATTTAATAAAATGTAAATCACAATTATTTAACACATTGGTATCTTGTCATAATGCTGTTGTTTACACAGATTTTTACCACACATAACTGCCCTTGACTACGGTACAATCAGTGTAAATCATGGCCGGTGCTCAAATGCAAGTTCCTCAATCTGACGTTGATCTGGTACCTCTTCCTTTTGCTCCTGTGCGAGTGGGAGCGAGAGCGATGGCGATCTTTGTGTCTGTGTTTCCTCTCCCGCTCTCGTTCCCGTTCTCCATCCTCACGGTGCCGACGAGAGCGATGGGAGGACGAGCTTCCTCCTTCCCTGAAAACCAGAGAGAAAGATGCAGAAACGGTACGATTTCTATGCAGATGTTACGAGAAATAAAAAACGATCCTCACCGATATCGCTCGCCACTCCTGGATCTGGACCTAAAACGAGAGGGATAAAGTGATGATCACAATTAAAAGGGGACAAATCATCACGATGAAGCACAATTAATATTGTATCGCTTCTATAAACCTAATTTTCAGATAGATTCGATCATTTTGATTCATTTCTGCAAGTCAGTGAGTTTGTTCAAAACACTGGTTCCACTATTTGGAGACCCAATTATGAACAAACTAAATAGGGTTTGGAATCAAAAAGCGATTCCAATTCAGGAATCGGATACACCGATTCCATTGTGAGCATTTCAATATGACTTTAAACAACTCAAGCGCGAGACGACTCGCTGTTTTCAGTGCTGCAAGTGTGTCACAGTATATTGGATCCGTGCAGCTCTTAAAGCGACAGCAGCCTAATATTCCTGCTGCCGTCTCAATACTAACACTAATCAAACAAACGATAGAGAAAATTCACTCGTTCTTGACTGAATAAATTTTGTAACTATATTTGTAATGTATAATTTATTTATAAAGTGCAGTGTTATTCTACATTTAATTACAGTTTCTATTCCTTGAATACCTGAAAATCTTAAAACACTGTTTATTTCAATCGTATCTTTGTTCAGTTGTATTTATTTGTTTCGACTGCTGATTTTTTTATTTGTCATTTTTTTTTACTTACTGAGTGTTTACTTGTCTTTAATAATTCTTAAAATTTATATTAGTTGGGCCAGTTGTTTTTTTTTATGATATTTTTAGACCACAGGCAAACGTTCCTTCCTTGTGTAAGTGTTCTTTAGCCTGTTGATTTTTGTTCATGATATTCAGCTACAATTAAATGTTTTGCAATAAGACTAAATGTGAATGATATCTACGATTTTCATTTTTTTTTACCTTATTGGAATCGAAATTAGGAATCGATAAGCAGATTCGAAATCGTTAAAAATCGTTGATACCCAACCCTACATGATTCGAGTGAGTGAAATGAAAGCCAATCTCACAGAAACGCACCTCCTGCGCTCCCTCTCTCTTTCCCGCTCTCTTTCGCGCTCTCTCTCGCGCTCTCTCTCCCGCTCCCTCTCGCGCTCCTTCTCGCGCTCCTTCTCGCGCTCCCGCTCTTTCTCAAGCTCCCACTCTCTGGCTCGCTCCTCTTCCCTGTCGCGCTCCTCTCTTCTCTTCGTGCGCATGCGCTCCTGTTTCTCCGTCACAGCTTTCTGGAAATCAGAGCAGTTCGTCAGCGAGATGCTGATCGACACCGGGGGATTCAGCTCCGTTTGCTGCCATCTTACCCGCAGTTTGTCGAGTTTCTCACGGATTTCGATGAAACCCAGATGTAGTTTCCCTCCAAAGTGGTCGGCGAGTCTGCGGTCGTTGTCGTGGAGGCCGAGGTAAGCGGAGCAAACCTCACACACACGCAGCTTCTGCTGCTGGAAGCTGGAGGCCGGCATAGAATTGCGGTATATGTCCTAAACACAAACACGCTGTTTAGATGAGCACAATTAACTGTAATAATGCAGTTACAAACATGAACACCTTTCGTTTGTGATTTACACAACCTTATACAACAGGTATAAGCACTCATTTGTCCCTCTCTCAGTTAAGCTCATAAATGAGCAGCGATGAACATGTGACCATGAATTTATTAATGTACTGTATATCTGTGATTGAATGCATGTATGGCTATGATATAATATTACTTTGCTCAAGTAGCCATAGAAAAATGGTAATTTGCAATTTTGCACAGCTCCTTTGAGTAGCCCTAATGTTCTATGTACTTTTGTCTTAATCTTGTGCTTTTGTGGTGTGTCTCGATTGTAACTCTTGCAGCAATTTCTCTAGGTCCAAACAAATTTCTCCTTGGGGAGACAAATAAAGATACTTTGACTTTGATTTAAATCAGATCCAGAAGACTAAAGTGTAGGGCTGCACAATTAATCGAATTTCTAATCGCGATTACGGATGCCACGATTATGTAATCGTTCAAAGCCGCGATTACAAAAAAAGTCCACTTATATTATTCTGCGCGCTTAAGAAGTGTGTTTAGAGCAGTGGTTCTCAACCTCTCCTGCAGGGACCCCCTGACAGGACATTTTTTTGTTTTAACCCTGAAATGGCACACCTGATTCAATTAATTAAAGGCTTAATGTGCAGCTGACTAATTGAATCAGGTGTGCCATTTCAGGGTGAAAACAAAAACATGTCCTGTCAGGGGGTCCCTGCAGGAGAGGTTGAGAACCACTGGTTTAGAGCATGTCATGTTGTGAGGGGAATCACGACTACTTCAGAGAACCCAGCACAATAGGAACTACCAGGGACGTAAGTGTACGCTGAAATAAAAAGTCTCTCACCTCAGAAAAACGGACTTTCCTATACGCTGTTTAGATAAACACAATTAACTAGGGCTGCACGATTATGACAAAAATCATAATTGTCAATTATTCCCTTTAATATTGTAATTGGGATTATTAATTACGATGATCACAATCTACATTGAATAATGTTTTGAATAGCTTTATGCCGTTGTTTGAAGCGACTGCATGCCATATTGTTATATAAGAATAAACACGCTGAAAACACCCTTCCTGAAAAACTTTTATTGCTTTTCTATAGCATTAAGCCTTAAATGTCAAATATACTTTTTTTGTTTATTTAAAGAAACCAAACCAAAGTAAAAATATGCATGGTATTAAAATGTTATACTAAAACTAAAATTAAAACAACGGGGAAAAAACCCTTAAGATAAGCTGTAGAAAAAAAAAAAAACATCTTAAGCGCACAGAATAAATCAAGTAGACTTTTTTTTTGTAATTGCGCCTTTGAACGATTATATAATTGTGGCATCCGTGATTGTAATCACGATTACAAATTCAAATAATTGTGCCGTCGTACAATTAACTGTAATAATGCCATTGCAAACATGAACACCTTTGATTTGTGATTTGAATCAGTTCCAGAGGACTATAGTGATATGTCCAGCTTTGACCCCACACTGACCTCTGCCTCTTTCTTCAGGGTGCGCGTTTTCTCCACCTTCTCCAGCACCTGTTGAGCCTCCTCCACGTTCCCCTCGCCGCCCAGTTGCTCCGCACGCGCCAGCAGCTTCCCGATCTCCTCGTTCAGCTCGTGCACACGCTCCGCCTGCAACACACACACACACACGTCACACACTCAGAGCACAGCAAGAAGTCTTAAAGGTGGAGGAGTGAAAACAGGCTGGTTGATACTAAGGGTCAGAGAGGGAGGGAAATGCTCATGAAAAACTAAAGACTTGAATAATGTTATTAACCGATCTCAAGCTAAATAAAATAAAAACTATGAAAAGGCAAGATATTATGGAAGTCTATTTATACCACAGGATAAAAAAAACAAAAAAAACCTCACAATTCTTTCTCCTCACATTTATAAGATTATAACTAGTGATGCACCGAAATGAAAATTTTGGGCCGAAACCAAAAATTTAGGATGCACTTGGCCGAAAGCCAAAACTGAAGCCGAAAATGGCTTCTTTTAAAAACTTATACTAAAATATATAATTATATATATATATATACACAGTACAAAACCTAAAATATTTTTAACAATAAATATAAATAATAAAACCAAATAATATTATTCTTCAAGTTTTATGTTCCATCAAATAAAATAGTTTTTTAACAGTTGTGCAAAAAGATCCACAATTATCTGAATAACTGCACACAAAATCACAGAATGGCAGTGTGCCTCTATTCTGCTGCTGCATGTAAACAATTTTTTACTTACATTTTAAATTGCTGTGCAAAACAATGCAAAAACAGCACTAGAACGTAATCCAAACTCAAACTGTAAACAACATGTAAGCCTATGTAGCCTTAGGAAACACAGTTGTGCAGTGCTACGCAAATTTTAATGTAACTGCTATACACACAGAAAATTACATGCGCTTCATGTGGCACACTAGCACACACACGCAAGGTCTCTCGCTCTCTCTCTGGCGTGCGGGCGCAACACGGTTTGGAGCACGAGCTCTTGCTCGCTCGCTCTTCCGTGAGATTTGAACTAATTTGCGGGCATCAGGGAGCCGCTATCAATATGCGGGAGACATCCCTATCTTTGACAGGCAGACGCGTGATAACAGCTTGACCGTGAGTGAAACCTAAGCGCTTGCGCACGGATGGGAGGGGCGGGTGACATTCATTTTCGGTTTACGTTTTCGGCTGTTTTTTTTTTATTTCGGCCCGAAATCGATAATGCCATTTTCGGCGGCCGAAATTTCGGTGCACCCCTAATTATAACTCATAATTCCGAGTTTACATCTCGTAATTCAGACTTTTGTTCTCAGAATTGTGAGTCAGAATTTTGCAGTTACTTCTTTTATTCGGTGGTGGAAACAAGCTTCCATAACGTATGGTGCCTCTAAAAATAAAATAATAAAAAAAACAGATTGAGTTCCTCTGTTTGTCTGCATTTCCTATTGAAACAGGAAGTTGGAACGGGACACATCGAAGGGCTCATCCTCTTTTTTTATTCTCATAAAAAGACCATTTATATCCCAGCTGTGGACCATGATTGACTACGTGCTAGTCTGTGGATAAAAAAGCAGGTGTGTGAAACTTCAATATGAAAATGATCTGAAAGTGAGATTGCCGAGAAGCAATGATTCAGGGATTCCCCACCGTTGCAGTGAGATCAGATCGTCAGCTCTTTACCTTGGCAGCCACTTCAGCACTGATTTCTTCCTGCGTTTCGGCCAGCCGTTTCTTGGCCAGTTCGGTTCTTCGGTCACAGTCTGCGATGAAGGACTGCAGGTGCTCTGAGGCCTGAGGAAACACACCACAATTACCATTTATGAGCGGTTTACACACACAGCATAATGTAGATGATAGGAAATGGTTCATACTCACATCCAGCTCAAAGAAAAACTCCTGCTGTTTAGATGCGATCTCATAATCTGCTCTCAAAGCCAGATCATGAATCTTCACACACTCGCCCAGATCCATGCGCTGCACAAACACAAAGCAGGATGTCATAATGTAACCGTGGTGAGGCATTAATCGAGCGCTGCAATTATCAAACAGGTTTTTAGATGAGTGAAGTCATAACCACTGACGAGATTGTTGAGACACTTACAGTGCCCGACAGTATGTCGTGAGGACAGGACTCCAGCAGATGACTCTTACACACACGCTCATCCGTGAACTTGATCCTCTGTCGCATCGTGTCGCCTGTGGGCAACCAGATCAGACAAAATATTGAGAAACAAAAATCAAGTCACAATCAAATCATGATCATGTCAAACACATAATGAGACACACCAATGAAAACAAACAATAGTGCCACAAATAAAATTATGATTCTCACTGATAATAATCATGAAAATCAATAAAATAATGACAGAGAATAATGAGGTAAAAAATCATAATTTTGATCAACATCAAGATTTAACATTATATAATTGTCAACCAAATCAGGCTGATCAGAAATGGCCTAAAATCACGATTCTCATCAGGATAAACGAATCATCATAACCACAATCAATGAATTCGACTGATACGAAATCATTCCAGACTAATCCTAAGATACATGACAAGCCATTTTAATTATGAGAAAATTATGAGAACCATGAAAATAATGGTTCTAAATATATAAATAAAAAAGAGAATAACACTGATTATAAAGTCATGACAAAAAAATTATGATGATTTCATGAATCATCATGTTGATCAAATTACAGTTTCTACAGCCAAAAAAAGTAGAATAAGGGAATCAAAAATGACGTGTTTTGATTCATGATTTTCCTCAATTAATTATTCATGAATCATAACAATCACGATTCTCATCAAATAATTTGAGGGATATTAAATATTTACAGACAAATCATAAGATTCATGATGTTTGATCAAATCAAGTAACTTAACTGAAATAATTATGAGAAACAACAACGGTGTTTAACAAATCATGGCAATCGAAAAGAATAACATTATTCATAAAACCATGGGGAATGATTCTCGTCAATCAAACCCATGATTTCAATGCCATCAAATAATTAAACCAAATCCCAAGAGCCATGAATCATATGAAAACGTGATTTTTAACAGACCAGTCAGGAAAATCACGAGAAACTCAATATTTGAGCATAAATAAACGAGATGAGTCGTTTAAAGTAAGGAATCATGGTCTGAATCAAATTCCTGGTTTAGTTTCGCTTTGCTGAGAATGAAAGAAACACTCACCATCTCTGCTGGTTCCCATGAGCTGGTCCAGCATGGCTCGCATCTGCGCCTGGGCCGACATCTCCTCTCCACAGACACGTGTGTGTGTGATATATATCGCGTTTAACCGTTAAACTAGTGGTCTGTTTATCTAACCTGAGAAACTAACTCCTCACACAGCAGGCCTCAAAACCACCGGCCGCCGAAAACAAGACAAACCACCTCGACTAACACACTTTCTGTTCGCACTACGTTCACTTCTGTGTGTTAAACCCCTCAGATTGTGCAGCTTATAGTTGAGATGACGCTTAAATCTGTCAGATCATAAATCAGTGAGTTAGTCTTGACTCTCAATAGTCTCGTGCGTTAGCATTAGCGGCTAACTCTTCCCCCAACGCCCCTGAATCCGCCTTATATGCGCTTATTATCAGTCCTGGCGCTGCTTTATCAGTCCGCAGATCAATATTTTGTGTAGTGATCCATATTCGCAAAGTTTTGACAGTGTTTATTTTTTGTTGTTTTATTGTTTTATTTCTTTTTCCCCCCTCTCGGAATGAGACTTCCGACCCGCGCGCGCGCAGCTCCCGCTCGGTTACGCGGCCTCGAGGAAGTGCCGCACAGGACGCGCGCTGATTGGCTGACGGGCGGGTGACGTCATAACGGTCGCGCGGCTCAGCGCGTGTAGTTCGAGCCTGTGGAGCAACATGGACACAAAAAACTCATGTCGAACTGATTAAATCGTTTTAAACGTAAATATTTCGCACCTAGAAAGCAAATTTAAGAACAAAAACCTGAATCTTTACCCCTAATGTCTCTAAAAAATACTTTCTTACTGACACACCCACACACACTATATATATATATATATATATATATATATATATATATATATATATATATATATATATATATATATATATATATATATATATATATACACCGGTCCTTCTCAAAAAATAGCATATTGTGATAAAGTTCATTATGTTCCATAATGTTATAATAAAAATTTAACTTTAATATATTTTAGATTCATTGCACACCAACTTAAATATTTCAGGTCTTTTATTGTTTTAATACTGATGATTTTGGCATACAGCTCATGAAAACCCAAAATTCCTATCTAAAAAAATTAGCATATCATGAAAAGGTTCTCTAAACGAGCTATTAACCTAATCATCTGAATCAACTAATTAACTCTAAACACCTGCAAAAGATTCCTGAGGCTTTTAAAAACTCCCAGCCTGTTTCATTACTCAAAACCACAATCATGGGTAAGACTGCCGACCTGACTGCTGTCCAGAAGGCCATCATTGACTGGACAATGACCTCAAGCAAGAGGGTAAGACATAGAAAGAAATTTCTGAACAAATAGGCTGTTCCCAGAGTGCTGTATCAAGGCACCTCAGTGGGAAGTCTGTAGGAAGGAAAAAGTGTGGCAAAAAACGCTGCACAACGAGAAGAGGTGACCGGACCCTGAGGAAGATTGTGGAGAAGGACCGATTCCAGACCTTGGGGGACCTGCGAAAGCAGTGGACTGAGTCTGGAGTAGAAACATCCAGAGCCACCGTGCACAGGCGTGTGCAGGAAATGGGCTACAGGTGCCGCATTCCCCAGGCCAAGCCACTTTTGAACCAGAAACAGCGGCAGAAACGCCTAACCTGGGCTACAGAGAAGCAGCACTGGAGTATCCACAGTCAGTGATGGTCTGGGGTGCCATGTCAGCTGCTGGTGTTGGTCCACTGTGTTTTATCAAGGGCAGGGTCAATGCAGCTAGCTATCAGGAGATTTTGGAGCACTTCATGCTTCCATCTGCTGAAAAGCTTTATGGAGATGAAGATTTCATTTTTCAGCACGACCTGGCACCTGCTCACAGTGCCAAAACCACTGGTAAATGGTTTACTGACCATGGTATTACTGTGCTCAATTGGCCTGCCAACTCTCCTGACCTGAACCCCATAGAGAATCTGTGGGATATTGTGAAGAGAAAGTTGAGAGACGCAAGACCCAACACTCTGGATGAGCTTAAGGCCGCTATCGAAGAATCCTGGGCCTCTATAACACCTCAACAGTGCCACAGGCTAATTGCCTCCATGCCACGCCGCAATTTCTTTCTGTGTCTTACCCTCTTGCTTGAGGGTGTCAATGATGGCCTTCTGGACAGCAGTCAGGTCGGCAGTCTTACCCATGATTGCGGTTTTGAGTAATGAAACAGGCTGGGAGTTTTTAAAAGCCTCAGGAATCTTTTGCAGGTGTTTAGAGTTAATTAGTTGATTCAGATGATTAGGTTAATAGCTCGTTTAGAGAACCTTTTCATGATATGCTAATTTTTTGAGATCGGAATTTTGGGTTTTCATGAGCTGTATGCCAAAATCATCAGTATTAAAACAATAAAAGACCTGAAATATTTCAGTTGGTGTGCAATGAATCTAAAATATATGAAAGTTTAATTTTTATCATTACATTATGGAAAATAATGAACTTTATCACAATATGCTATTTTTTTGAGAAGGACCTGTGTATATATATATATATATATGTGTGTGTGTATATATCTAAATATATATAATTTTCTGATGTTTTACAATGAGTTCATGCAAATGAAAAAATTAATTCATAAGGTGAGAGACATTTTTTGACATTTATCAAACTACTAATAAAACTAATAAATACTTTTGAGACTGAGACGCTGGGTAGATTTAAGTTGTAAATTTAATCTTGTATAGAAATCAATATCAAGAACACACACACAAGATGCTGTTGTATAATGATGCATTTATAAATAATATATTTACATAAAATATTAATGATACATAATTTACACGTTGTATAATGATGTATTTGTTTAAAATAATACATTTACATAAATGATTGATATATAATTTACACACACACACATATTATATTGTTGTATAATGATGCATTTATAAATAATATATTTACATAATATATGTGTGTGTATGTTCTTCATATTTATATCTATACAAGATTAAATTTACAACTTAAATCTACCCAGTGTCTCAAACTCTAATACAAATATTATTAGTTGTATTAGTAGTACATGATAAATGTCACAAAATTTAATTTAACTTAGTATATATATATATATTCAAATGATAAAATATTAAGGACTTAGGTATATGACAGCTTTAATCTCTCTGTTAGCATCTCACAGTTCAATAATGATCATAAATAATTACACAATAAATGACCACCAACACACAACAGTATTGGTTCTCTCTGTTTATTGTACTGATGTGGAACAGACATCTCTTAATTTATGCATGTAGTATATTATATTCATATGTATAAAAAAACATCCAGTCTAATAGTTTTTTCTCCAACTACTTCCACAGAATACAAAATCAAACCCAGCAGTGATGATCAATAAGAAGAACGAGAACAAACAGAAACACAAAGAGGTCCTCTCAGGCCGACGTCCGTCACGCTTCGACAGAAACACTTGTTTTGGCACCAGAGTTCAGGAGAAACTCCTCGCTCTCTCTCACCGTACTAAAGCACATGTTAAACACTCGACTTTACACATGCAGCCGATTGCCTGTATTCAGACTGTCTGGTGGAGGAGAAAACGGCTCATCTATCGGCTCTCTCTCAAGAGCGAGTTTGGGTTAAGATTTTTGTTTTTGCATTCGAATAAATGTCCGAATTTAGTAATAGAGGAGAATAAATGAACATTAACACGAACTGCTTGATTCAGTTTGTACGAGAGCCAGACCGTGCATGTGAAGCGCTTCAAAGCCAAGAGCGAAATCTGAGATATTTAACGACAAATCTAGTTGTCGAGTGGGGAGTCGAATCTAGAGAGGGCCTCTCAATGAAAGCTTTTAAACAACAGTTTCATCACCAAGAATCACAATTCATGGATATACAGTGTATAGATATATATAAAACAAATAATCTGCTTGCACAGCCCCCCCCCCCCTTTCAAAAAAATAAAATAAAAGCAATTTGATGTGAAAACAAAATTTGTACCACCAGAATAACACAAATCCACACACATATATGACCTCAAATGATGCTACATTTGTCTTTATTATGACTATTTTCATCTCTCATTTATAGTTCTGGTCTTAAAAATCAAAGAAATTAAATTTGCGAAAAAACAACAACAAAACAAAACAGATTTTCCTTTGAGCTGTATTATATGAGAATTTTGAATTTCTTAAAATAAATAAATTAAACCCCCTTAAAGCAAAACAGATTTTCCTTTGAGCTGCATTATACGAGAATTTGAATTTCTAAAAAAAAAAAAAATCTAAAAGTAGATGAACACATTTACAGCTGCTCTACGTGTTTTGATGCTACATTTTTCGATTTAAACAGATGAAATGTAAAAAAATAAATGTGCAATCATTACCATGTGTGATCCGAATGTTATTATCTAAATTAATGCGACACTGATGGTCTTGATGTGGGGGAAAAAAGAAAAGAAAAAAAAAAAAAATTGGGGGAAAATGATTAATTCTTATTATTAGATTAGATAGATTTATATGGCCGGGTTGCGCTCTCTGAGAAGTGGGCGTGGCTCCGTCTCATTCAGCCAATCGGACATCAGTGGGCGGGGTGTTTTTGCTGGTCTCGTAAGGCAGTGAGGATTTTAGGCCTCGTTACATTCGGTAACACGGAGCAGAAGCCCTGACCGACTCGCGGTGCTGATCCCGGATCAGATCTAAACCCAAACACACAGCGGCCCGTGCCGAATTCTGACCCAAGATCAGACCCATGGCGTGTGTGTGTGACAATACGTAAATACGACACAGAACTACGATAAAAAACAAAGTGGAAGTACTAGAGGAGTTCGGGATCTCTTCTGAGGTATCATCTAAAGTCTAGCTCCATAGCACCATTTCCCTACGATACATCTATCTAAATGACAGATTTAAAGGAATACCACAGGTTTAACTCGAGCATCTGTGACATGATCTTGATTATGAGTGAAAATCATTTTTTTCGCCATAGGAATGTCACAAACATGGTCCAAAGAACTCGAGCTGAACCTGAAACCTTGAAATCATTGACCACTGAAAATCACTGACCGGTTATTGTACGTTTATGGTAGATCGACCATTCTGGTTGAAATTAAATACATTAAAAATACACACTGTATTAATTAAATACAAAATGTATAATCTCTGTATCGGTTTTATTTGTTCGACTGCAGGATTCAAATCTCTCGAAATGTTAATATAACATTTTGATTCAGTAACATGTGATTCAATTGGCTTTCCCTGTAAAAGGACTGGCGCTCAGATTGGCATTATGCTGATAAATCGTACATATGTACATTAAAGTACAGCCCTCATCTAAACTGGGCTTAAATTTTTACATATCTATCATTATAACTAATAAACAGTTGGACCTGGAAGTCTCATGGAAACACTTCAGCTCAAAATCAAAAGAAAATGCATGGTATTATAATCAGCATAAAGCTTTGCAAAGACTTTAGGATCATGAAGATGACAATTAAATACATTTTACCACAAAAATTCTCATTATTGTAATGCAAAAAAAAAAAAAAATCTCAACGTCATACAAATAAGATTGGGATCGGTAAGATTTCATTTTTGAAAGAAAGAAGAAGGAAAAAGCAAGAACAAATTTTTAAAAACCTCCATTTAAATTTGTAAAGAACATCCTTACAAAAAAAAAAGTGGATCTCTGAAAGCGTCTAAAGAGGAGGTTGAGACGCATTGTAGAACCACTTATACAGATGAGGAGTTAAAAGAAACGCCAATACCTGTCCTTGCTGACATCCCTCCAAATCACCCCCCCCCCCCCCGCAACATCACTTTAACATCTCTCCCTCATTAACAATTTGGTGATTATATTGCCATCTCTCGCCATACAAAAGAGACTCTCCATGAGACTCTCATTTCCTTGGCAATGTTTTTTTTATGTATGTTGAAAGGTCTTTCCCCAACCCTCCTTGGGACTCACACACTCATTCACACCTATGTGAATGACCTAATTTGGCATGAACCTGCTTTTCTTTGGACATGTCATTGTTGGGGAATCCCTTGGAGAAAACTCACCATGACATGGGGAGAACATGCAAAAAAGATCGGCTTCAGTATATGCCCTGGATGTTGTGAAATTTCTTTGGAGAAACATGAGGTTAGTATGGGAAATGCAAATTATTCCCAAAGCCTGGTGAAGAGCAGGGGGAGTGCTGATCCCAAAAGACAAGAACAGTTTCGCTACATAAACCCTCTGAATATTGAAGGCAAGATTTTCTTCAGTGTGTTGGCGCAAACAACCTAAAACAAAACCATTTTATTGATACAGCTATAGAAAAGGCTGGCATAGCAGGCTTCTCAGGATGCCTTGAACATAACAGTGTTATCTGACAGCATATTCAGATAGCTATGAAAGGAAGGAAGGGAACTGTACATCTTGTTCCTCAATCTGGCCAACACCTTTGGGACAGTTCCTCATTCCTTCCTGAGGACGGCTTTTGAGTTGAGTTCTTACAGGGTCCTATACTAATAACAAATCTGGTAAAACATTACTTCCAAGATTGGCAATTTTGCCTCACAACACCCAACTTTACTACAACATGGCAGCCATTGGAAGTAGGCATCATGGCGGGGTGCACTCCCTTGGCCTTTACTATGGCAATGGAGCTCATTATCAGAGCCATGAAATGGGTTGAAGGAGAACAACTACAGTTTGGTCAGCGGGTTCAACCAATATGAGCCTATATAGATGATAGGTCACCATGATTTTGCCATGTTCCTGGATCAACATATTCTGTCTTAAAATTGACCCCATACCCCTACACCTAACTCTACCCATAAGTTATCACTAAAATCAGAGGGAAATATGTGAATAACACTGAGTAGAAGCACCTAACCCTGATTGTACGCCTAAACTTGACATAAACTGTAAACTTCCCTCAAATCTGATTGGTCGATTGAAATGTTGGAACATGTTGTACTTGGTGAAATCACGTTCACCATGGAGGTCATAACAACTGTCCGCTGCAGCAAAAGACTTTTAGAAAAGCTTCATCAAAACATCACATGGGCAAAGATGACAATCAAGCCCAGTAATTGAAAAGCTCCATTGAAAAGCTAAATGACACCGTTTAAAGATTTCATTTTGATGGAATATTTGTACTAAACTGTTTTCGGAAAGGCCAGTGAAAAGTTTAGGCAGATGGTATGACCCAAACCTCAAAGACACTGGGCAGTTTGAATGATTAAAAAAGGATACATCATGCATATAAATTATATCACCAAGACCTTACAGTTTGGCAAACTCCCAAGACTCATGTGGCCTTTCACTGTGTAAGAGATCCCCCTCAGCAAAGTGGAAAAGCTGGAAAGGGTGATAAATGCACAGGTGAAACAGTGGCTTGGAAGTCCACAGTGCTGTGGGACTGTATGGGAATGGCCAACGAAATGACCAATTACAAGTCTGGTGTAAGAATTAAAAAATGCATCAAAGCAAGTTTGGTCATGACCCTCACCGACTCTGAACGCGAACGGCGGCCCCTCGGGTGGCAGCGGGGAGAGAGCGGGCACCATCTGAAGCCGTGTGCAATGCAACGTCAGCACTTCAGTCCAAAAGCTCCTTAATGGCACAAGGACACGTCAAGATGGCAGGAGATGCAGAGCGGCACGCTAAGGCAATCTCAATGGCCAAGAAAGGTCAATATGGACTATTGTGTCGCCACATCCACAACCAGTCTAATGAGATAAATAAGGGTTTAGGAGTTGCTCTCTCCAACAAGCAATCAAGTCCATGTCGAAATGCAGCGGGAAACAGCAGGAATTGGCTGTGGATTATTAAACAGAAGGACATCAGCTGAGCGCCAGGATGAAGACTGGAGGACATGGACGCCAGGTGGTTCATCAACGAAACGTCCATGAAGGAGGACCCATATATAATATTATTACCCATAAATATATTTCTAACACTCAAATCTCACTGCTGACATTAGGTGTGCCAACTTTCTCCAGGGATTGAAGCATCAAGTCCAAAAAGCTATGCAATATTTTATTTAAAATGCAGTAAAAACAATAATACTGTGAAATATTACTTTCAGAAATATCTTACTGATCCCAATCTTTTGAACGGTAGTGTAAATTAGACTACTGTACACTTTTTTAAAAATGTATCTCATTACTGTAATACATTATTCTTTTTTTACAATATATATTACAGTAATAAATATTGTAATAAGAGAAATGCTACTATGATATTAAATTTTTTTAAAGCATCTAAATCTTTTTTGTAAATCTAAATTTACAATATGAATAGAAAATGTTTTTGTATTACAGTACTGAGAATATGGATGGAAAATCTCCATAACTGTCACTAAAATAAAATCTTAATGGTCCGAAAAATAGGCTTTGTTTACGTTTCCATTTGATTTTGGGGTGAAATATGACCCGGACCTTCAAAGGACATCAGTTCAACCCGTATTAAACCTAAGACTTTTATTTTGAAATACTCTGAATGTTCTCAATGCCTGCCCACTGTTTGCCATCTCTGTGAAACACTTCCTGTTATAAAACAAACTGGAGCTGAGCCAGAAAGAGGGGAAGAAACGAGTGGAAAAAAGGAACAGATGAATGGGGGTTTCACAAAGATGTAGACAAAAGACATGAGATGGTGTGACATGAGCTGTACACAGAGAGAAGGAGAAGGTGTGTGTGTGTGTGTGTTTACAAGCATCCCTGGGTTGTACAATTGTGTGTCACATGGTGTTATTCCACTTCACTTTGTAAGTGTTGAATTGAACAGAACGTGCGTGTGCCTTGTTAACACCTCGGTGCCGATGCTTGTGTGTGTAATTAAAGGTGCAACTTCCACCACAGTGAGGTGAAAACACTAGGAGAGAGAGAGGCGAGAGGTGTGTGAGGTGCAGCGATACACCCGTGCCTCACAGCGCAGTGAGTCTCCCCGTCAGAGCGGCCTGCAGTTCAGACGGCAGGAACACGCCGAGCTCGGTAATGATGCCGCCCGTGATCAGCTGGTGAGGGGTGACGTCGAACGCCGGGTTCCACACGTCGATCCCTGCAACCACAGAGAATCAGCTCCTTAAAAACAGCCTTGTTTTAGTATCACTGATAGACCATTGTCGTTTTGTTGATATTTAGAGTTGGATATTTTTTATTCAACTGAAATCAAAAGTGAAAACAGAAGTTTTAGTGATTTTGTTCTGTTAGTTTTTAAAGTGCCCTATTATGCCATTTTAAAGTCTCCTAATTTTGTTTTGGAGTCTCCTACAGTACGTATACATGCATCCAAGGTCAGAAAAAACTTTTATTTTAGGATTGATTGGTCTACTCTGCTCTGATTGGTCAGATGACCCAGACTGTTGTGATTGTTCTACCCTGCTTTGATTGGTCAGATGACTCAGTCTGTTGTGATTGGTCTACTCTGCTCTGATTGGTCAGATGGCTCAGTCTGTTGTGATTGGTCTACTCTGCTCTGATTGGTCAGATGGCCCAGTCTGTTGTGATTGGTCTACTCTGCTCTGATTGGTCAGATGGCCCAGTCTGTTGTGATTGGTCTGCTCTGCTCTGATTGGTCAGATGGCTCAGTCTTTTGTGATTGGTCTGCTCTGCTCTGATTGGTCAGATGGCCCAGTCTGTTGTGATTGGTCTACTCTGCTCTGATTGGTCAGATGGCCTAGTCTGTTGTGATTGGTCTATCCTGCTCTGATTGGTCAGATGGCTCAGTCTTTTGTGATTGGTCTACTCTGCTTTGATTGGTCAGATGGCCCAGTCTGTTGTGATTGGTCTACTCTGCTCTGATTGGTCAGATGGCCCAGTCTGTTGTGATTGGTCTACTCTGCTCTGATTGGTCAGATGGCCCAGTCTGTTGTGATTGGTCTATCCTGCTCTGATTGGTCAGATGGCTCAGTCTGTTGTGATTGGTCTACTCTGCTTTGATTGGTCAGATGACCCAGTCTGTTGTGATTGGTCTACTCTGCTCTGATTGGTCAGATGGCCCAGTCTGTTGTGATTGGTCTATCCTGCTCTGATTGGTCAGATGGCTCAGTCTGTTGTGATTGGTCTACTCTGCTTTGATTGGTCAGATGACCCAGTCTGTTGTGATTGGTCTACTCTGCTCTGATTGGTCAGATGGCCCAGTCTGTTGTGATTGGTCTACTCTGCTCTGATTGGTCAGATGGCCCAGTCTGTTGTGATTGGTCTGCTCTGCTCTGATTGGTCAGATGGCTCAGTCTTTTGTGATTGGTCTGCTCTGCACTGATTGGTCAGATGGCCCAGTCTGTTGTGATTGGTCTACTCTGCTCTGATTGGTCAGATGGCCCAGTCTGTTGTGATTGGTCTATTCTGCTCTGATTGGTTAGATGGCTCACTCTTTTGTGATTGGTCTGCTCTGCTCTGATTGGTCAGATGGCCCAGTCTGTTGTGATTGGTCTACTCTGCTCTGGTTGGTCAGATGGCCCAGTCTGTTGTGATTGGTCCACTCTGCTCTGATTGGTCAGATGGCCCAGTCTTTTGTGATTGGTCTACTCTGCTCTGATTGGTCAGATGGCCCAGTCGGTTGTGATTGGTCTACTCTGCTCTGATTGGTCGGATGGCTCAGTCTTTTGTGATTGGTCTGCTTTGCTATAATTGGTCAGATGGCCCAGTCTGTTGTGATTGGTCTACTCTGCTCTGATTGGTCAGATGGCTCAGTCTGTTGTGATTGGTCTACTCTGCTCTGATTGGTCAGATGGCTCAGTCTGTTATGATTGGTCTACTCTGCTCTGATTGGTCAGATGACCCAGTCTGTTGTGATTGGTCAACAGCGTACAACCTCCAAAATGAAATTAGGAGCCTTTATGCCATAATAGGGGTCCTTTAAAAGGAGCTAGTTGACCTTACTAATTGACTAGTCTGTTGTTGGATGCCTAGTAGTGTAACAGTTCTCTAATAATAACACTATACAATTTCACTCTACAGACAGCAATCTAGCTCATATTGAAACATTGTGTTTCTCCGCAAATATAAGACAGTTCGAGTGAAACTCTGTCAGATAAGATGATGACTGGATGTGGGTGTGCACCTCTCCCGTCCCGTTCCCGTCTGAAACTCCTGGGGCCTCATGTATCAATATTGCGTAAGCACAAAATCTTTGCTTACGCCAGCTTTCACGCTCACGGTCGGATGTACTAACAGTGAAATTAACGTGAGAATGTGCGTTCCTCCACGCCAATTTCATGTCTGGCGTACGTACATTTCTCATAGTTTTTGTCCGTTGGCGAATCTTACAGGCAATGAAGTTAAGTTGCAAACATTACACAACGAATTGTTCTACAAGTCTATCGCACTACCACCTGTGGGAAGCATTGCTATTAATTTGCAATTTATAAAATAATTTACATATGTTGTCACACAAGCCTTATGGGAATATTCTATCAATTATGCAATTAAGTAAGAACATATAAAAGCATATGCAAATTGATACAACCCTTAGTCTATGGCAATGGCAGCTTTGGCCTTATTAGAGGACATTGCTAATGGCAGAATTCAAAGAGAACGAGTTTTTAGGGACCACAATGATTTTCTGGCCCAGGATGATGACTGGCTTATCAGCCGTTTCAGATTTCCAAGGGCTATCCTCTTGGATCTCTGTGCAGAGTTGGGTCCGAATCTAGAGAGAGAGAGACAGCGAGGAGCCACGCAATACCCGTTCCCTTGCAGGTGCTGACAACACTTGGTTTCCTGGCAACTGGTTCTTTCCAAAGGGAACTGGCAGAGCGCTCAGGAATAAGCCAGTCGTGTTTGAGCCGCGCAATGCCAGCGGTATGGGTCGGGATCATCCGCATGTCTACCAGGTATATAAGGTTCCCATATGATGCAGTTGACCAGCCAAACATTAAAACGCAATTTTGCAGCGATAGCCGGTTTTCCTAATGTAATCGGAGCGATCGACTGCACACACATTGCTATAAAGGCGCCATATGAAGAAGAATTTGCATATGTGAATCGGAAACATTTCCATTCAATAAATGTGCAGATAATGTTGGTTACCTTTGTGGCATTCCTGTAGTAAATCCGAGTCTCCCACAGCAGCAGATACTACTCCAGAGAGTAAAGTGTCACGCATAATTGAGGCAACTCTCTGCTCAAAGGGTGTAAGTTCATCGACCCCTTTACCACTGCCTGTTCTGCCCACACTTTGTCGGTGCGCAGCAGTTCTCCATTTAACGTCCACCTTTATATCAGACCATTTCTTTTTAAGTCCATTTACAGTGCGACTTTCAGATCCCACCGCATTGACGGCATCAGCCAAAATCTCCCACTCATATTTTTTCCTTTTGTTATTAATTCCGGAGGACAAAGTTCCAAAATTTTTTTTTCTCGTTTCTACCTCCGATAGTAGCATCTCCGATTCACTTTCTGTAAAGTTTCACTTCTTGCCGCTTGCTTTAGCCATTTTCTTACTCCTTTCTTTTGCCAAAGTGGACTCATTACCATATTTAAATGTATTTAATTAAGGGAGGAGACTGGGTGGGGCGTTGTGCTCGTGCATGTGCGCTCATTTTTACGTTAATTGGGATGTACAAAGAGAATATGCGTGGGATCCTTCGTACCCAGAGATTCATACATCTGTTTTTTTTTGTGCATACGCACATTTACAGCTTTGTCCGTACGCAATGTTTTAGCATGAATTCAACGCAAGTCTTTGTACATGAGGCCCCTGGTCTTGTCCACTGTGCGTCAGACAGTTCATGAGAGTTGTGCAGTAATCTGTCCCTCCCCCCCGAGACGCCGGCAGCTATTAACCGCTGCAGCTTTAATTAATCTGATGCTACTTACTCGTCTCTCTCTCTCTCTTCTATTTTCACACGTATGTAGGATCATTCCTCCCTCGCTCGCTCTCATATCACAACCGTTTAATTAAAAGCAGCTCTGCTGTTTCAAATCTCACTTAAGCCCTGCGGTCGGTCTGTCTCTCACACACACACACACACACACACACACACACACACACACACACACACACACACACACACACACACACACACACACACACACACACACACACACACACACACACACACTTTCTGACTTTCTCACCCCTTCTTCACTAAAATAACCTGCTGATTTGAACATTTACAAAGAAAAAAATACTGCACATAAGTGCAAAAACAATGGCAGGTGAAAATTTACCACACACACACTAGAGTTTGAAATGTGTAATTAGGCATAACACTAATGGACAAAAACTGCTATAGCTTGATAAGAAATCCTGCAATTATATTCCATTACTCCTTTAAAACATTTAATGTCTACATTAATAATATAATAAAATTCGATACGAATAAATTTTTGAGTTCGTGTTACTACAGTAAATCATGGTAAATGTTGGCAACTTGAGGATTAAAAAAAGTTTGTCAAATTTGCACCATTTTCATGTTGATTTCTCCTTTCACACACACTCACCAGGTGCAGCTACAGGAACCCCATTGATGCTGGTGAGCTCCACAGCGGGGCGTTCCTCGATCACGATGTCTCGCCCGCTCTCCAGACTCAGGTCGCAGGACGTGCTCGGCGCCGCCACGTAAAACGGCACCCCGTGGTGTTTGGCGGCGATGGCCAGCTGATATGTGCCCACTTTGTTCGCCGTGTCACCGTTCGCAACAACCCTGTCCGCTCCGACGACGACAGCTGTGTGCACACAAGAACGTTACAGGGGTCCTATAATGCCCTTTTCACAAGATGTGAAAGATGTCCCCAGAGTGTGTGTGTGTGAAGTTTTAGCTCAAAATACCCCACAGATATTTTATAGCATGTTAAAATTGACACTTTTTGAGGGTGAGCAAAAACGCATCGTTTTGTGTGTCCCTTTAAAATGCAAATGAGCTGCTTCTCCCAGCACAGAGGGCAGAGCTTCAACAGCTTGTGTGTGTGTGTGTGTTAGCAGCTCCGATTACCTCGCACACACGCACTGAACATTTCAAAAACTTTTAGCCTTTTATGTTCAAACCGGAGTCAGACAAAGATGGAGAGACTCAAGAGGAAGTGACAACATGTAGAAGCAACAGGACGTTTCTGAATGGTTAGTTGATGAATTCATGTACTGATGTGTAGTTATCTTCTAGTCAATGATTAGCATATTCTTCATGATAATCTATAAACCGCATTCCCAGGGGCGGGGTTTATGTAAATTTTAGGGTTAGTAATGTCACTTTCTCATGAAGAAGCTCATTGTAATCCCTACCAGCAGTTCGATTTTGTTTTTTTCCTTTGTTTTTATTAACCAGAGAAATGTAGTAGTATACAGTATCGTATACAGAATTGACATATTAAGGATCCGTCTTTTTTTTTTAGCCGTTTTTTGTAGTCCTTAAAAAGAGATTTCTGTATAAGAAAATTTCTTCAGACGTTGTTTATGCTCAAACAGCAAGATTACACACTAGCTAAAGTTAGAAAAGTGAAATCATGATCAACTACCCCTTTAACATCTGCCAGACCTGATCCAGAAACGAAACGGGATGTCACCTGTGATGCCCTTCTCCCTCATGGCGAGCGCTGCCATGCTGTCTGTGATGAGGGTGGCGGGGAAGCCCTCAGCGACGGCCTCGTACGCCGTCAGTCGGGCGCCCTGGTTGTAGGGCCTCGTCTCTGTGCAGTACAAGCGCTTCAAGCGGCCCAGCATGTGCAGCGACCGCACCACTCCTGCGTGGATCAGATACACACATTCATTTCCAGCATTTCTACACCAGCGCATGGTTAAAGGTGGGGTAAGCGGGATGTGAAAAACTCTGTTTGGATGTTAAGGTCCTTGCACACTGAGTCTGAAATTTTTTCGTATTTGTCATTCGGTGGCTCTGAATTGTCAAAACACCTCTCAAAATGCTTGCCATGGATGAGAAAAACGGCCTTTTTTTATGACAGACGAAAGTTTCGGAGGCAGTGTGTAAACGTGATTGCCACAACGTGAGGTCGTATTTATTTTTTGACATGCAAAAATTTCAGACTCGGTGTGCAAGCAGCTTTAGTCGACCGACACACGAACAAACAACAAACGTGTGTAGCCAATCAGTATTAATATGACGGTGGAAGAGAGAGAACGAGAAAGAGGGAGATTTGAAGGAAGACTGCACTGCTGAAATATAGATGAGACACAATACAAAACAGAAAAGCTCAGGAACAGGAAAATAAAGGGTTATGTCAAAGCAAGAGCTTTAGGACCCGTGTTAAAATTAGAAACGCTGTCCAGCGCTGGAGAGAGCTAAACAGGAAGGCCTAAAAACAGACACGGCGTTGCTTTGATTCACTTCACACGTGAGTTAAGGCCCGTTCACACCAAGGACGATAACGATAAAGATAACGATAAAAATATAGTTCTAAAAATCTTTAAACCATTTTATCTTTAACCAATGTCAAAGTCAAATTTCCGCTCTGTGACAAACAGAATGGACAATAAAGTTCAACTCTAACGCGCCCGCGGACTCACCGAGAGCTGTGCCGTATCCCGCTGTGGCGAGGCTGCCGGTGTTGCAGTGTGTGAGGATGGTGACCGAGTCTCGCGGGACTCCTGACAGGATGTGCTGGGCGCCGTAGTTGCCGATTTTTTTGTTGTCGTTCACGTCTCGCTCCAACATCTCCTCAATCCAGCCAATCACGCTGCAGCAGGGGCGTGGCCAAGAGAGAAACACATTAATACGCTGGTCTGTTATGGTTAATAATCCTTTTGTATGATTAAAGGTCATGCATATAATTGTGGCTATCAATTTAATTGGTCTATGATGGTAAAAGTTGGATAAAAAGTGAATTTGAACACAATAGCATATCATTTCCTTTAACGCTTTTTATTAATTATGTTCTTCAGTTAAAAACAACAGTTATATTATATATATTTATTATAAATAGAGTAAAAAAACAGTAACACTGTGATTTATCACAATTTAAGATGACAGTTTTCAATATACTATATATTTTGAATATGTTGTATTTTATTCCTGTGATGGTAATGTTTTTTAATTGAAATAAATGTTTTTTTTGATCAATTAAATAATTAAAGAAATTATTTATATTTTATGTGGCTTTTTAGCTTAGTACTTTAGATAGGAGTTTGATTATTTTTAATATTAATAATAATTTATTAATAGAAATATTTTAAATGATTCTTTTAAATATTTCTAAAGGTTTAAAATATTAAATTAATAATAACTAAATATTTTTGAAAGCTAATAGCATTATTTCTATATTAGCATTATTTTGCTCATTTCTCTTCATAACTAAGCTAGTCTCAAAAAGCCACATTTTTGACAATTCTACGTTTCTCACTGAACATATTCTGGTCAAAAACACCAGAAATAGCATATAATGTGTGTTCAGAATTTCAATTCAACTTTAAGACAGATTTCACAGACATATAGAAAAGCTTGTTTCCGCCACAAAATAAAAAAATTTAAAAGATAATTGTGAAATTTAATCTCACAATTCTAAATTTTCTCTGAATTGTGAGATATAAACTCGCATTTCTAAGCTATAAAGTCCAAATCTGAGAAAAAAAAATATATATATATAAATCACAATTACCTTTTTATTTTTTATTCTGTGGCGGAAACAAGCTTCCACAGACATAACTCAAGAAGACAAAGCCGAGTATATGATTCTGCTCTGGACTATCTTGCTATCAAACGTGTCTCCAGCAAATCCCTGAATATTATTAAAAGATGTAAATTCTCAGTGTCACCTGTCTCTCAGCTGCTCTGTGTTTTTCTCCATGCTCTCGTTCTCGGTGAACTCCATGAGCTCGCGCGCGGCTCGGCCCATGTTGACCGCCGTGGGCCGGGCGGAGGTCAGGTGACACAGAGACTCCCTGATGAAGGACACGAGGTCGTCGGCCCCGGCGCCCCCCCGCAGCTCCACCGCCAGGCTCAGGCACCCCACGATGGCAATGGCGGGAGCGCCGCGCACCTGCAGGGTCAAAGGTCACACGCCAGAGAGTCAGGGCCAAACGCTCTACAATGTTTCTCATTGAAGGGTTAGTTCTCCCAAAAATCATTTACTCACCCTCATGTTGTTCCAAACCTGTATGAGTTTCTTTCTTCAGTTGAACACAGGAAATTTTGAATTATGTTGGTAACCATTGACTTAAAAAAAAAAAAGATTATGAAAGTCAACCGTCTGCAAACCAACATTCTTCAAAATATCATCTTTTGTGTTCAACAGAAGTAAGAAACTCATACAGGTTTGTTAAAACATGAGGGTGAGTAAATTATGACAGAATTTACATTTTTGGGTGAACTGTCCCTTTAAGGGTAGGATTATTCCTTCACGCATTCTGCTCTCACAGATCATCTATTTAAATTGATTTTCATTATTTTAACACTTCCATTCAGGTCTAAAATCAACTAACTGATTATTAATTATTAAAATAACATGGGGACTTTAAAAACAACAGTTAATTATATTATAAATACAGTAAAAAAACAGCAATACTGATGCATTACAATTTAAAATAACTTTTCAACATACAATATATTTTAATATGTTGTAAAATGTATTTTATTCATGTGATGTAATTTTTTTTTTATTATATTATAATATTATAAATGAAAGAATTTGTTTTTAAATCAATGAAATAATTAAAAATTGATTTTATGTGACTTTTTAGCATTGTAATTTAGATTAGTTTGATTATTTTAATATATGTTGTAGGAAAAAAATGACTATGAAAAGTCAACTGTCTGCTAACCAACATTCTTCAAAATATCATCTTCTGTGTTCAACAGAAGTAAGAAACTCATACAGATTTGTTACAACATGAGGGTGAATAAATGATGACAATTTTCATTTTTTGGGTGAACTGTCCCTTTAAGAGGAGGTTTATTCCTTCACGCATTCTGCTCTCACAGATCATCTATTTAAATTGATTTTCGTGATTTTAACGCTTCCATTCACGTCTAAAATCAGCTCACTGGAATGGAAAACTACATTATTACAGTGAAAAGCCCCATTGATCAATTAATACTGATGTGAGAGATAAATAAGTTCACTGTTTTGAGTTTTTGTGGACACACATTTTTCAAGGAAAACGTCATTTTCTTTTAAGAGTTTCAATGAAATGCTCATAAATCATGCATAGCAGTCACAGTTCAGAGGTTATTAAACAACTCCAGTAGAAATGACATCGTGTGTGCGGTATGATGTCATCATTACTTTAGAACTTCTGCCATTATGATAACAATAGAGGATTATGACATCATTCTAAAAGTGGTCATTCCATTTAGTTCAAAGAGCTGATTACATGACTGTGATGTCATAGTGGTTTAATAACAGTATGACATCACCATTCTTAAAGGATTAGTTCACTTCAGAATTAAAATTTCCTGTTAATTTATTAATCACCTTGAAAGGTCAGGCGGTAACCTGACGTAGGCGGAAAATGTAGATTAGGCCGAAAAAATCCATCTAATTTCAACTCCAACATCGCTGTTTTACCTTTCATTTTTTTAGTAAATGGCGTTTGACTTTGTCTTTGCACGTTCACTTTGTAAACACTAGGTCGGTCCTTCCGCCAACATCACGCGTGACCTTTCAATGTGATTACGTTATGTGTGGCGCATCGCAGGTAGTGGAAGACAAGCATTTGTGTTTAAAAAGTATATAAATGTTTTTTTTTTTTTGAAAATGGCTGATGGTTTGTCTAGACTCTTATTCCTCGGCTGGGATTGTGTAGAGACTTTGAAGCTGCACTGAAACTGACATTTGGACCTTTAAACCATTGGATCCCATTGAAGTCACTATATGGAGAAAAATCCTGGAATATTTTCCTCAAAACCCTTAATTTCTTTACGACTGAAGAAAGAAAGACGTGAACATCTCGGATGACGTGGGGGTGAGTAAATTATCAGGAAATTTTAATTCTGAAGTGAACTAATCCTTTAACTGAATACACACAGTAGTACATAGTCTTTATACCACACACTCTTGGTGAACCATCAGAGAAGATGAATGGAAAGTCTGGTGACCGTCACTTGATTTGTCACTTCCTGTCAATTAGTAAAGCTTATGACAGTGACAGCGCCTGGCACACGACCAAACCCCTCAACCCCTGATTGATCAATAATTCATGCGAGATATTTGCAGTAACGACTATTAATGAGGCGCAGACGTGTCTGCCGGAAAACCAGCACCCCAACACATTAATTATGCACTGCATTAATCAAGACTGGAACGGCGTGAGGAAGAACATCCGAGCAACAACCCCTTTATGATGTCACAATCAATGTGTGTTCGCAAACAATAAGGGGCGGTTCACGCGGGACAGGTACTTGTGTTCAAAAAGTTCGGAAGAGTTTTGAAAGGGATATGTGAATAAAAGCCCAAATTAAATCTATTCATCATATAAAGCGATCGAGTCTCTTTGGAAATTTTGAACTAAACCGCTCGATTCATATGGATTAGTTTTACGATCTCTTTATAAACGTTTTGAAGTGGTAGTTGCGTAGCTGTCAATGGAGGGGCAGAAAGCATTCAGATTTCAGTGAAAATATCTTCATTTGTGTTTTGAAGATGAACGAAAGTCTTACGGGTTTGGAACGACATGAGAGTGAGTAAATGATGACAGAATTTACATTTTTGGGTGATTAACCCTTTAAACTTGACATGCCTTTGATGCCATCATAAAAACACAGCAGCCAAAAGCATCTATGTGATGCATCAGTGCGTGGACCAAATTAATTAGCAAAATAGTGCAAGAAACAATCGAAACAGAACACAAGCGACGTTTTTTTTTAACTTAACACTTTAAAAGGTGCATGAGATGCTGAAAAAAATTATTAGCTATCTGTCTACCAAACAAACAAACAAAAAATTAGAACACAAAAGTGCACGTTCTTCTGCGTGAACAGTCACTTATACAGAACGTTTCCTAACGTTCCAAGTTCCGGATTGATTTTCCTTTTAGGAGCATTCCAAGGAATTTATTTTCAATCATTTTCAAATATAAACAAATTATGGCGGAAAACAAAATTAAGACGCACGTCTGCATTATTCAAAAATAAACAGCGCAGACTGAACGCAAGAACGCGTCCTGATGCGCACAAGCGTTCTGTGCAGGATTCATTCCAATAGATCTGAGAGGCCAACTGGGATTTCATTAGTGACATTATTAACCGCGATTCAATCCTTTAATTTCCTATGGTATGAATATATTCATCAGGCTTACATGGACTTTACATCAAGCGCAGGTTATGCAGATCACACATGCACACGCATGAACAAAGCGCGACCCCGTGCTCTGATCCGACACAAAGGAACCTCAGCCCGGCTTTGAGATGTTCGGATGTGTGTGAACGGAACCGGGCAGAGGATCCGTGCATCGGGCCTTCCGTAACGTTACCTTCATGCTCTTGATGGCCTCATATCCGTCCCGCACCGAACGGATCTCGTCGAACACGGTCTCGTGCGGCAGCAGCAGCTGGTTGAGGATCTGCAGAGACCCGGACCGGTACCGGATCGCTTCCAGCGTCATGACCCGTATGAGATGCGGATGAAGGGATTCCGGGAGCGCTGTCGCCGATGTGTGACGGGTTCCGTCGGTCCGTCTCGAGTCCTGTGGATTCGGGGTGTGTTAAAGCAAGCAGGGTGAATCGCGAGCGAGGTGTGGGCGTAGTTTAAAGGCCTGCCCGGACTGGGGAAAAAAGCTCACGGCTCACGGAACCGCGTGTTCTCTCCGGTAGGAAGCCCCGCCCACATCTGTCAATCATCCTCCAGCAGAGACTGCGCGCTCCCGTGTGCTGCATTTGACATTCAGCTGAAGCAGCTTGTTCTTATAACTACGACAAGGCAACAATGTTAAATGTAAATATCGATTAAAATGCACACTGTTCAGTGAGTTTGATATTTTAATACGTCATGATGACGTTATTCACATCAGAGGGCTTTTAATGTAAAGGAATGGTTCTTAAAATAAAATTTCGGTAATAATTTACTTACCTTCATGTCTTTGCAAACGATATGTCTTCTGTGTAACATTAAAACTAGATATTCACACGGATCGTTTTAGTTAAAGTGAATGGGGACTAGGTCTGTTGAGTGCCAAAAAATAAACAAGTAATAATAACTGTATAATAACTCTAAAGATTTACTAATCAATCATTCTATGAGATCATTCTAATCAACTATGAGATAATGAAAGTACACCACTGCTATAACGATAACGACACAGAGGAACGATATTGTTGGAATCACTTTCAGAACGATTTTTTTCCCCAGCTAATGATAAAAACATTGACATCCAATCAGAATCCACCCTACTTTCAAGTGCTCGAGCATTTAAAGCGACAGATAACAAAAACAGAACGTTATCGTTATTAGTTAAGTGCAGTCTCTAAAAGTATAAAGAAGATTTGTGCACAATTTGTGAAAACTTCCAATCTCATTTGTGTTTGCATACTTTTACATGGCGTTTCAAGATGCCTAATGCCAAGGAAGTATAATGAACAAGCTATGGAGTAAATAACCTACCTTTAAGTAGTTTTTTTGTTTGTTTGTTTCTAGAGAATGAAGTCCCAGTCCCCATTCGCTTTCACTGTACGAAGCAGCCAGGACATTCTGCAAAACATCTCCTCCTTCTGTGTTCCTTTTAAAAATGAAAATCATACGGGTTTGGAACAACACAAGTGTGAGTAAAGGCCAGTTCACCCCAAGAACGATACGTATAAAGATAACGATAACTATAACTAGCATGCACACCAACGGAGGAATATAACGCTCTGTTTTGTCGCCTGTTGCTTTAAATGCTCGAGTTCGTTAAAGCAGGGTGGATTCTGATTGGCTGTTGATGTTCAAAATCATTGTTAAAGCGATTTCAATGATATTGTGGTGTGGCTTCCCTTTTCTCATAGAATTAGAGCTATTATTATCGTAGCCTACATGCAGTGAACAAGCCTTAAATGATGACAGAATTTCCATTTTTAGCTCAACTTTTCTTTTTAATTATTAGCCATTAGACACATTAACAAATTAATGCAGCTTTTTAAAAATAGACCCATCATCAGAACGTCAGTACATACATTAATACATTAGCAGTGATTGCCTTCAATATGTGGGTAATAAACCTCATCTGTACATACTGGAGTGAATGAGGATGATGATGATGAAGGCAGGCTAATGGGGTTCAGACACCATCCAAAAATAATGAGAGGTTTTCATGGAAACGAGGCAGATTTATGTTAAAATGAAAAACAAAGAAAGAAAGAAACAAACACCGCCATAAAAGAGTTGATATAATGACTGACTGAATCACACAGACACACTGAGCCTACTGAGATCTATATATGTGTTTCTGCTCTACTCAAACAACACGGGGTTGGGTTGTGACGGTCAGGGGTTAAAGTTGATGCCCTTTTGACTCTCAAATAGACAAGTGAAGAAAAAGAGGTGACAGCTTCCCTAAAACATGCTGAATCAGCACACAAAATCTCAAAATCACATTTCCTTCATTATCACCCAGATACGAAACCTCTTTATACATACACACACACACACACACACACAATCCCCCACCCGAAACCCCACACAATGAACCCCGTTTGATTTTCTCTCGCGTCTGTTCTCCAGCAGGGTGCGGATAATCCGCGATTATGGGATATTATCCGCATCTCCTCCATCTAACACACTCACACACACTTGAACATCTCCCCTGGAGTGCTGAGATTATTCCCATATCACAGCCGTGCAGCGGCATTATCCTAATCTGGGAATATTGTTGGACACAGATTACTGTAAAAAACGCTATTATGACCCCAGATTAACAGCACTTGTACGAGAGAGAGAGAGAGACAGAGAGAGAGAGAGAGAGAGAGAGAGAGAGAGAGAGAGTGAATGATAGAAGACCAAAAAGAAAAATAGGCTTATAATAAAAAGATCAAGTTTTCAGTTTTGTAGTGTTAGTTACAGCCATTACTCTGTCAGAGGGAACGACCGTCTGTAATTCTAACTGTGATTGTATATATTTTATTTACAAAGTATTTAGGAGGAATCTCACAGTCATATTTCACAACCTATATAAATATATAATTTTAAGACCATTTGAATAGAACATTAAGCACAATTTTCCCCATAATACACTTAGTGTATGTGTGTATATATATATATATATATATATATATATATATATATATATATATATATATATATATATATATATATATTCTTATTCCTTATTATATAATTATTTTTAATGAATATTTTTAATTAATTTCAAATTTGAATGAAAAAATAAATGTACTACAGCAAATATTACCATCAAGTATGCTTATTTTACAATTTAAATTATATATACATTTTTCACATTATGGTTTAAATGTGCTTAATTATCATTAAAAAAAAGTCACAATGCAAAAAATAATAAACAATAAATCGTAATGGTCCTAAAATAATCTTATTTTGCTTTATGCCAAATATAATTTCTAATCTTTTGATTTCGGTCTGAAATATGAGCCAGGCATCATGAAGGGTTTTGTGAGATTCCCCCAATAGTCTACGATTAATCTTCATTTTTGCATAAGGTGAGAAGAGTCTGATCTCACTCGAAACATTCACACGTCTGTCCTTACAAAAGAGAAACACACCGAGGAGTTTCTGATGGTCTGAGCCGCAGAGTGATGGAGAGCAGCAACGCAAGACGTGTGTGTGTGTGTGTGTGTGTGTGTGTGTGTAGTGTAGTGTGAGTGTGTGAGTCTGAGTGAGTGTATTTACGTGTAGTGTGAGTCTGAGTGAGTGAGTGTGAGTGTTTGTGTGAGTCCGAGTGAGTGTGTGTGTGAGTCTGTGTGTTTGTGAGAGTGAGTGTGAGTGAATGTGTGAGAGAGTGTGTGTCTGAGTGAGTGTGTGTGTGTAGTGTGAGTGTAAGTCTGAGTGAGTGTGTGTCTGAGAGAGTATGTGTGTGTGTCTGAGAGAGTGTGTGTGTGTGTGTGTCTGAGAGAGTGTGTGTGTGTGTTTGAGTGTGTAAGTGTTTGAGTGTGTGTGAGTGAGTGTATGTGTGTGTCTTTATGTGTGTGTGTGTGTGTGTGTGTGTGTGTGTAGTGTAGTGTGAGTGTGTGAGTCTGAGTGAGTGTATGTATGTGTAGTGTGAGTCTGAGTGAGTGTGAGTGTTTGTGTGAGTCTGAGTGAGTGTGTGTGTGAGTCTGTGTGTTTGTGAGAGTGAGTGTGAGTGAATGTGTGAGAGAGTGTGTGTCTGAGTGAGTGTGTGTGTGTAGTGTGAGTGTAAGTCTGAGTGAGTGTGTGTCTGAGAGAGTATGTGTGTGTGTCTGAGAGAGTGTGTGTGTGTGTCTGAGAGAGTGTGTGTGTGTGTTTGAGTGTGTGTGAGTGAGTGTATGTGTGTGTGTTTATGTGTGTGTGTGTGTAGTGTAGTGTGAGTGTGTGAGTCTGAGTGAGTGTATGTATGTGTAGTGTGAGTCTGAGTGAGTGTTTGTGTGAGTCTGAGTGAGTGTGTGTGTGAGTCTGTGTGTTTGTGAGAGTGAGTGTGAGTGAATGTGTGAGAGAGTGTGTGTCTGAGTGAGTGTGTGTGTGTAGTGTGAGTGTAAGTCTGAGTGAGTGTGTGTCTGAGAGAGTATGTGTGTGTGTCTGAGAGAGTGTGTGTGTGTGTGTGTGTCTGAGAGAGTGTGTGTGTGTGTTTGAGTGTGTAAGTGTTTGAGTGTGTGTGAGTGAGTGTATGTGTGTGTCTTTATGTGTGTGTGTGTGTGTGTGTGTGTGTAGTGTAGTGTGAGTGTGTGAGTCTGAGTGAGTGTATGTATGTGTAGTGTGAGTCTGAGTGAGTGTGAGTGTTTGTGTGAGTCTGAGTGAGTGTGTGTGTGAGTCTGTGTGTTTGTGAGAGTGAGTGTGAGTGAATGTGTGAGAGAGTGTGTGTCTGAGTGAGTGTGTGTGTGTAGTGTGAGTAAGTCTGAGTGAGTGTGTGTCTGAGAGAGTATGTGTGTGTGTCTGAGAGAGTGTGTGTGTGTGTCTGAGTGAGTAAGTGTTTGAGTGTGTGTGAGTGAGTGTATGTGTGTGTGTTTATGTGTGTGTGTGTGTATGAGTGAATGTGTGTTTGTCTGAGTGAGTGTGTTTGAGTAAGTGTGTGTGTGTGAGTAGTGTTTCCATCTGCAGCTCCTTTACATCTGTCACGATTCATCTATATTGTCATGATTTCAGAAGTGTGTGAAGATTTTCTTCACTCTCTGACGGCCCGTTTCTTCCTGACTGACTCCAGCTGTGAGGGAGAGAATGACAGTGAGTTCACAGGACACGTGAGCGAGCCGAGACACTGACTGACTGCAGGTTTAACACACACACCTCGTTCTCCACCATCTTCAGCCGGCCGAGAGCGTCTTTTGCTGCATCCTGAGACACAACAACACTTCTTTAGCTTTCATCAAAGAGACTGATTCACAAATCAGGAAATTATTTCATCTCTTTACGAGCAAATGTGGCATCCAGCGTCTGCTGGGTTTAAAGGCGCATCACAAAGTTTTGATGAAACATCTGCGTTCGAGTGTTTCAATTCAACATCAAACAAAATTCACAACCCATTTTACTTCAGCCATGTCAAGTATTTCTGAGTGAAATGGGATATTGAAAGAGGGAAAATAGGAAAACTCACTCCTAATGGAAGACAATCAAGAAGGAAATACAAACTATCACTGCAGTGTGTGTGTATCTGTGTGTGTGTGTGTGTGTGTGTGTGTGGTTTCGCTCACCCTGTTGCCTTGGCTGGAAAACACTTTCACTGAATCCGAGAGAGCGTGAATGAACTTCCGCAGCACATTTTCATATTCTGAGACACAGACAGAGAGACACATTACTGATGATCTGTTTCGTTGTTGATCATTATAGCGCTGGAAAGATTAATTCATGCTAGTGAATCGGTTTATTCAGAGAGTTCATTTCAATGAATCACTTAAAAAAAAATGATTCACAGTCACAGATCTGTTTGAATCATCAATCAGTATTATTCCCAGCAGTCCACATGCAGCATTTCATATTCCTTTTTGTAATAAAATAGATATTTTGTGAAATACAGCTGTTGTTGACTTTTATTTCATAGTTGCATTTCATGTAAATTTACAAAATCTGGCTGTTACACTACTATTCAGACATGAAAAAAGTTAATAAATGGACCAAATAATTGTATTAATTACAATTTGAAAATTTCAAGAGGTATTTGTTAATGTTAGAGTGTGGTGTGCTAATTATTTATTTATATAATTAATGTAATTATGTACACTACTGTTGTTCAAAGGTTTGGGGTCAGTACGATTTATAAAATGTTTTTGAAATTAGTATTTTCTGCTCACCAAGGCTGCATTTATTTGATCAAAAATACAGAAAAAACAAGAATATTGTGAAATATTATTACAGTTTAAGATAACTGTTTTCTATGTGAATATCTGTTAAATGTAATTTATTCCTGTGATCAAAGCTGAATTTCCAGCATCATTACTCCAGTCTTCAGTGTCACATGATCCTTCAGAAATCACTCTAATATGATGATTTGATGCTCAAGAAATATTTCTGAATATTATCAGTGTTGAAAACAGTTTTATATTAATGTGGAAACAGTGACACATTTGATTTCCGGATTTTTTGATAAATAGAAAGTTCGTTAATTTGAAATAGAAATCTTCTGTAACATTATATATGTATTTACTGTCACTTTGATCAATTGAATGCGTCCTTTCTGAACAGAAATGTGATTTTCTTTCTTTAATCAGGTTTCTTAATGACTCTACAGTTGTCCCTCGGCCTCCTCTGTTACAGCTGGTGGTGTGTCACCTGTCAGCGCTGCCGGGTGTCTCTCCAGGAATGATTTCTGCCACTGCAGTCGCTGACAGACGTCCATGTGCTGCTTCACCAGCTCTAACGGCTCTCGTCTGTTCTTCTTATAATCACTGATCTGAAGAGATGCACAAACTGACTCATCACACACTCCATATCTGCTTAAAAACAGTCAACAGCACCAACACACACCTTCCATTCCAGTCTCTCTTTGTCGTAGTGAAGCAGGCTGAAGCTGTGCAGTTTATATTGCGGAGGAGACGAGCTGAAACAGAGATACACACACGTGAACACACTCATAGATGAGCTGAAACAGAGATACACACACGTGAACACACTCATAGATGAGCTGAAACAGAGATACACACACGTGAACACACTCATAGATGAGCTGAAACAGAGACACACACACGTGAACACACTCATAGATGAGCTGAAACAGAGACACACACACGTGAACACACTCATAGATGAGCTGAAACAGAGATACACACACGTGAACACACTCATAGATGAGCTGAAACAGAGATACACACACGTGAACACACTCATAGATGAGCTGAAACAGAGACACACACACGTGAACACTCATAGATGAGCTGAAACAGAGATACACACACGTGAACACACTCATAGATGAGCTGAAACAGAGATACACACACGTGGACACACTCATAGATGAGCTGAAACACACACACGTGAACACACTCATAGATGAGCTGAAACAGAGATACACACACGTGAACACACTCATAGATGAGCTGAAACAGAGATACACACACGTGAACACACTCATAGATGAGCTGAAACAGAGACACACACACGTGAACAGTCATAGATGAGCTGAAACAGACACACACACGTGAACACACTCATAGATGAGCTGAAAAAAACACACACACACACGTGAACACTCATAGATGAGCTGAAACAGAGACACACACACGTGAACACACTCATAGATGAGCTGAAACAGAGACACACACACGTGAACACACTCATAGATGAGCTGAAACAGAGATACACACACGTGAACACACTCATAGATGAGCTGAAACACACACACGTGAACACTCATAGATGAGCTGAAACAGAGATACACACACGTGGACACACTCATAGATGAGCTGAAACAGAGATACACACACGTGAACACACTCATAGATGAGCTGAAACAGAGATACACACACGTGAACACACTCATAGATGAGCTGAAACAGAGATACACACACGTGAACACACTCATAGATGAGCTGAAACAGAGATACACACACGTGAACACACTCATAGATGAGCTGAAACAGAGACACACACACGTGAACACACTCATAGATGAGCTGAAACAAACACACACACACACACACACACACACACACACACACACACACACACACACACACACACACACACACACACGTGAACACACTCATAGATGAGCTGAAACAAACACACACACACACACACACGTGAACACTCATAGATGAGCTGAAACAGACACACACACGTGAACACACTCATAGATGAGCTGAAACGGAGACACACACACGTGAACCCACTCATAGATGAGCTGAAACAGACACACACACACACACACACACACGTGAACACACTCATAGATGAGCTGAAACGGAGACACACACACGTGAACACACTCATAGATGAGCTGAAACAAACACACACACACACGTGAACACACTCATAGATGAACTGAAACAAACACACACACACACACACACGTGAACACACTCATAGATGAGCTGAAACAGACACACACACACACACACACACGTGAACACACTCATAGATGAGCTGAAACAAACACACACACACACACACACACACACACACGTGAACACACTCATATATGAGCTGAAACAGACACACACACACACACACACATACGTGAACACTCATAGATGAGCTGAAACAGAGACACACACACGTGAACACACTCATAGATGAGCTGAAACAGAGATACACACACGTGAACACACTCATAGATGAGCTGAAACAGAGACACACACACGTGAACACTCATAGATGAGCTGAAAAAGAGATACACACACGTGAACACACTCATAGATGAGCTGAAAAAGACACACACACGTGAACACAATCATAGATGAGCTGAAACAGACACACACACGTGAACACTCATAGATGAGCTGAAAAAGAGATACACACACGTGAACACACTCATAGATGAGCTGAAACAGAGATACACACACGTGAACACACTCATAGATGAGCTGAAACAGAGATACACACACGTGAACACACTCATAGATGAGCTGAAACAGATACACACACGTGAACACACTCATAGATGAGCTGAAACAGAGACACACACACGTGAACACACTCATAGATGAGCTGAAACAGAGACACACACACGTGAACACACTCATAGATGAGCTGAAACAGAGATACACACACGTGAACACACTCATAGATGAGCTGAAACAGAGACACACACACGTGAACACACTCATAGATGAGCTGAAACAGAGATACACACACGTGAACACACTCATAGATGAGCTGAAACAGAGATACACACACGTGAACACACTCATAGATGAGCTGAAACAGAGAAACACACACGTGAACAGTCATAGATGAGCTGAAACAGACACACACACGTGAACACACTCATAGATGAGCTGAAAAAAAAGACACACACACACACACGTGAACACACTCATAGATGAGCTGAAACAGAGACACACACACGTGAACACTCATAGATGAGCTGAAACAGAGATACACACACGTGAACACACTCATAGATGAGCTGAAACACACACACGTGAACACTCATAGATGAGCTGAAACAGAGATACACACACGTGAACACACTCATAGATGAGCTGAAACAGAGATACACACACGTGAACACACTCATAGATGAGCTGAAACAGAGATACACACACGTGAACACACTCATAGATGAGCTGAAACAGAGATACACACACGTGAACACACTCATAGATGAGCTGAAACAGAGACACACACACGTGAACACACTCATAGATGAGCTGAAACAAACACACACACACACACACACACACACACACACGTGAACACACTCATAGATGAGCTGAAACAAACACACACACACACACACGTGAACACTCATAGATGAGCTGAAACAGACACACACACGTGAACACACTCATAGATGAGCTGAAACGGAGACACACACACGTGAACACACTCATAGATGAGCTGAAACAGACACACACACACACACACACACACGTGAACACACTCATAGATGAGCTGAAACGGAGACACACACACGTGAACACACTCATAGATGAGCTGAAACAAACACACACACACACGTGAACACACTCATAGATGAACTGAAACAAACACACACGTGAACACACTCATAGATGAGCTGAAACAGACACACACACACACACACACAAGTGAACACACTCATAGATGAGCTGAAACAAACACACACACACACACGTGAACACACTCATATATGAGCTGAAACAGACACACAAACACACACACACATACGTGAACACTCATAGATGAGCTGAAACAGAGACACACACACGTGAACACACTCATAGATGAGCTGAAACAGAGATACACACACGTGAACACACTCATAGATGAGCTGAAACAGAGACACACACGTGAACACACTCATAGATGAGCTGAAACAGAGATACACACACGTGAACACACTCATAGATGAGCTGAAACACACACGTGAACACACTCATAGATGAGCTGAAAAAGAGATACACACACGTGAACACACTCATAGATGAGCTGAAAAAGACACACACACGTGAACACACTCATAGATGAGCTGAAACAGACACACACACGTGAACACTCATAGATGAGCTGAAAAAGAGATACACACACGTGAACACACTCATAGATGAGCTGAAACAGACACACACACGTGAACACACTCATAGATGAGCTGAAACAGAGATACACACACGTGAACACACTCATAGATGAGCTGAAACAGACACACACACGTGAACACACTCATAGATGAGCTGAAACAGAGATACACACACGTGAACACACTCATAGATGAGCTGAAACAGAGATACACACACGTGAACACACTCATAGATGAGCTGAAACAGAGACACACACACGTGAACACACTCATAGATGAGCTGAAAAAAACACACACACACACACACACACACACACACGAACACACTCATAGATGAGCTGAAACAGAGACACACACACGTGAACACACTCATAGATGAGCTGAAACAGAGACACACACACGTGAACACTCATAGATGAGCTGAAACAGAGATACACACACGTTAACACACTCATAGATGAGCTGAAACAGAGATACACACACGTGAACACACTCATAGATGAGCTGAAACACACACACGTGAACACACTCATAGATGAGCTGAAACAGAGACACACACACGTGAACACACTCATAGATGAGCTGAAACAGAGACACACACACGTGAACAGTCATAGATGAGCTGAAACAGACACACACACGTGAACACACTCATAGATGAGCTGAAAAAAAACACACACACACACACACACACGTGAACACACTCATAGATGAGCTGAAACAGAGACACACACACGTGAACACACTCATAGATGAGCTGAAACAGAGACACACACACGTGAACACTCATAGATGAGCTGAAACAGACACACACACGTGAACACACTCATAGATGAGCTGAAAAAAAACACACACACACACACACACACACACGTGAACACACTCATAGATGAGCTGAAACAGAGACACACACACGTGAACACACTCATAGATGAGCTGAAACAGAGATACACACACGTGAACACACTCATAGATGAGCTGAAACACACACACGTGAACACTCATAGATGAGCTGAAACAGAGATACACACACGTGGACACACTCATAGATGAGCTGAAACAGAGATACACACACGTGAACACTCATAGATGAGCTGAAACACACACACGTGAACACTCATAGATGAGCTGAAACAGAGATACACACACGTGGACACACTCATAGATGAGCTGAAACAGAGATACACACACGTGAACACACTCATAGATGAGCTGAAACAGAGATACACACACGTGAACACACTCATAGATGAGCTGAAACAGAGATACACACACGTGAACACACTCATAGATGAGCTGAAACAGAGATACACACACGTGAACACACTCATAGATGAGCTGAAACAGAGACACACACACGTGAACACACTCATAGATGAGCTGAAACAAACACACACACACGTGAACACACTCATAGATGAGCTGAAACAAACACACACACACACACACACACGTGAACACTCATAGATGAGCTGAAACAGACACACACACGTGAACACACTCATAGATGAGCTGAAACGGAGACACACACACGTGAACACACTCATAGATGAGCTGAAACAGACACACACACACACACACACGTGAACACACTCATAGATGAGCTGAAACGGAGACACACACACGTGAACACACTCATAGATGAGCTGAAACAAACACACACACACACGTGAACACACTCATAGATGAACTGAAACAAACACACACACACACGTGAACACACTCATAGATGAGCTGAAACAGACACACACACACACACACACACACACGTGAACACACTCATAGATGAGCTGAAACAAACACACACACACGTGAACACACTCATATATGAGCTGAAACAGACACACACACACACATACGTGAACACTCATAGATGAGCTGAAACAGAGACACACACACGTGAACACACTCATAGATGAGCTGAAACAGAGATACACACACGTGAACACACTCATAGATGAGCTGAAACAGAGACACACACACGTGAACACTCATAGATGAGCTGAAAAAGAGATACACACACGTGAACACACTCATAGATGAGCTGAAAAAGACACACACACGTGAACACACTCATAGATGAGCTGAAACAGACACACACACGTGAACACTCATAGATGAGCTGAAAAAGAGATACACACACGTGAACACACTCATAGATGAGCTGAAACAGACACACACACGTGAACACACTCATAGATGAGCTGAAACACACACACACATGAACACACTCATAGATGAGCTGAAACAGAGATACACACACGTGAACACACTCATAGATGAGCTGAAACAGAGATACACACACGTGAACACACTCATAGATGAGCTGAAACAGAGAAACACACACGTGAAAACACTCATAGATGAGCTGAAACAGAGATACACACGTGAACACACTCATAGATGAGCTGAAACAGAGATACACACACGTGAACACACTCATAGATGAGCTGAAAAAGAGATACACACGTGAACACACTCATAGATGAGCTGAAAAAGAGATACACACACGTGAACACACTCATAGATGAGCTGAAAAAGAGACACACACACGTGAACACACTCATAGATGAGCTGAAACAGACACACACACGTGAACACTCATAGATGAGCTGAAAAAGAGATACACACACGTGAACACACTCATAGATGAGCTGAAACAGACACACACACGTGAACACACTCATAGATGAGCTGAAACACACACACACGTGAACACACTCATATATGAGCTGAAACAGACACACACACACACACACACATACGTGAACACTCATAGATGAGCTGAAACAGAGACACACACACGTGAACACACTCATAGATGAGCTGAAACAGAGATACACACACGTGAACACACTCATAGATGAGCTGAAACAGAGACGCACACGTGAACACACTCATAGATGAGCTGAAAAAAACACACACACACACACACACACACACACACACACACGAACACACTCATAGATGAGCTGAAACAGAGACACACACACGTGGACACACTCATAGATGAGCTGAAACAGAGATACACACACGTGAACACACTCATAGATGAGCTGAAACAGAGATACACACACGTGAACACACTCATAGATGAGCTGAAACAGAGATACACACACGTGAACACACTCATAGATGAGCTGAAACAGAGATACACACACGTGAACACACTCATAGATGAGCTGAAACAGAGACACACACACGTGAACACACTCATAGATGAGCTGAAACAAACAACACACACACACACACACACACACACACACACACACACACACACACACACACACACACACACACACACACACACACACACACGTGAACACACTCATAGATGAGCTGAAACAAACACACACACACACACACACACACGTGAACACTCATAGATGAGCTGAAACAGACACACACACGTGAACACACTCATAGATGAGCTGAAACGGAGACACACACACGTGAACACACTCATAGATGAGCTGAAACAGACACACACACACACACACACACACACACACACGTGAACACACTCATAGATGAGCTGAAACGGAGACACACACACGTGAACACACTCATAGATGAGCTGAAACAAACACACACACACACGTGAACACACTCATAGATGAACTGAAACAAACACACACACACACGTGAACACACTCATAGATGAGCTGAAACAGACACACACACACACACACACGTGAACACACTCATAGATGAGCTGAAACAAACACACACACACACACGTGAACACACTCATATATGAGCTGAAACAGACACACACACACACACACACACATACGTGAACACTCATAGATGAGCTGAAACAGAGACACACACACGTGAACACACTCATAGATGAGCTGAAACAGAGATACACACACGTGAACACACTCATAGATGAGCTGAAACAGAGACACACACACGTGAACACTCATAGATGAGCTGAAAAAGAGATACACACACGTGAACACACTCATAGATGAGCTGAAAAAGACACACACACGTGAACACACTCATAGATGAGCTGAAACAGACACACACACGTGAACACTCATAGATGAGCTGAAAAAGAGATACACACACGTGAACACACTCATAGATGAGCTGAAACAGACACACACACGTGAACACACTCATAGATGAGCTGAAACACACACACACGTGAACACACTCATAGATGAGCTGAAACAGAGATACACACACGTGAACACACTCATAGATGAGCTGAAACAGAGATACACACACGTGAACACACTCATAGATGAGCTGAAACAGAGACACACACACGTGAACAGTCATAGATGAGCTGAAACAGAGACGCACACGTGAACACACTCATAGATGAGCTGAAAAAAACACACACACACACACACGAACACACTCATAGATGAGCTGAAACAGAGACACACACACGTGAACACATTCATAGATGAGCTGAAACAGAGACACACACACGTGAACACTCATAGATGAGCTGAAACAGAGATACACACACGTTAACACACTCATAGATGAGCTGAAACAGAGATACACACACGTGAACACACTCATAGATGAGCTGAAACACACACACGTGAACACACTCATAGATGAGCTGAAACAGAGACACACACACGTGAACACACTCATAGATGAGCTGAAACAGAGACACACACACGTGAACAGTCATAGATGAGCTGAAACAGACACACACACGTGAACACACTCATAGATGAGCTGAAAAAAACACACACACACACACGTGAACACACTCATAGATGAGCTGAAACAGAGACACACACACGTGAACACACTCATAGATGAGCTGAAACAGAGATACACACACGTGGACACACTCATAGATGAGCTGAAACACACACACGTGAACACTCATAGATGAGCTGAAACAGAGATACACACACGTGGACACACTCATAGATGAGCTGAAACAGAGATACACACACGTGAACACTCATAGATGAGCTGAAACAGAGATACACACACGTGAACACACTCATAGATGAGCTGAAACAGACACACACACGTGAACACACTCATAGATGAGCTGAAACACACACACACGTGAACACACTCATAGATGAGCTGAACAGAGATACACACACGTGAACACTCATAGATGAGCTGAAACAGAGATACACACACGTGAACACTCATAGATGAGCTGAAACAGACACACACACGTGAACACTCATAGAAGAGCTGAAACAGAGATACACACACGTGAACACACTCATAGATGAGCTGAAACAGAGATACACACACGTGAACACACTCATAAATGAGCTGAAACAGAGACACACACACGTGAACACACTCATAGATGAGCTGAAACACACACACACGTGAACACACTCATAGATGAGCTGAACAGAGATACACACACGTGAACACTCATAGATGAGCTGAAACAGAGATACACACACGTGAACACTCATAGATGAGCTGAAACAGACACACACACGTGAACACTCATAGATGAGCTGAAACAGAGATACACACACGTGAACACACTCATAGATGAGCTGAAACAGAGATACACACACGTGAACACACTCATAGATGAGCTGAAACAGAGACACACACACGTGAACACACTCATAGATGAGCTGAAACAGAGACACACACACGTGAACAGTCATAGATGAGCTGAAACAGAGACACACACGTGAGCACACTCATAGATGAGCTGAAAAAAAACACACACACACACACACACACACACACTCATAGATGAGCTGAAACAGAGACACACACACGTGAACACACTCATAGATGAGCTGAAACAGAGACACACACACGTGAACACTCATAGATGAGCTGAAAAAGAGATACACACACGTGAACACACTCATAGATGAGCTGAAACAGACACACACACACACACACACACACGTGAACACACTCATAGATGAGCTGAAACACACACACACACGTGAACACACTCATAGATGAGCTGAAACAGAGATACACACACGTGAACACACTCATAGATGGGCTGAAACAGACACACACGTGAACACACTCATAGATCAGCTGAAACAGAGATACACACGTGAACACACTCATAGATGAGCTGAAACAGAGATACACACACGTGAACACACTCATAGATGAGCTGAAACACACACACGTGAACACACTCATAGATGAGCTGAAACAGAGACACACACATGTGAACACACTCATAGATGAGCTGAAACAGAGATACACACACGTGAACACACTCATAGATGAGCTGAAACAGAGATACACACACGTGAACACACTCATAAATGAGCTGAAACAGACACACACACGTGAACACACTCATAGATGAGCTGAAACAGACACACACACGTGAACACACTCATAGATGGGCTGAAACAGACACACACACACACGTGAACACACTCATAGATGAGCTGAAACAGACACACACACACACACACACGTGAACACACTCATAGATGAGCTGAAACGGAGACACACACACGTGAACACACTCATAGATGAGCTGAAACAGACACACACACACACACACACGTGAACACACTCATAGATGAGCTGAAACGGAGACACACACATGTGAACACACTCATAGATGAGCTGAAACAGACACACACACACACGCACACACACACACGTGAACACACTCATAGATGAGCTGAAACGGAGACACACACACGTGAACACACTCATAGATGAACTGAAACAAACACACACACACACGTGAACACACTCATAGATGAGCTGAAACAGACACACACACACACACACACACACACACACACACACGTGAACACACTCATAGATGAGCTGAAACACACACACACACGTGAACACACTCATAGATGAGCTGAAACAGAGATACACACACGTGAACACACTCATAGATGAGCTGAAACAGACACACACACACACACACACACACACACACGTGAACACACTCATAGATGAGCTGAAACAGACACACACATGTGAACACACTCATAGATCAGCTGAAACAGAGATACACACACGTGAACACACTCATAGATGAGCTGAAACAGAGATACACACACACGTGAACACACTCATAGATGAGCTGAAACAGAGACACACACACGTGAACACACTCATAGATGAGCTGAAACAGAGATACACACGTGAACACACTCATAGATGAGCTGAAACAGAGATACACACACGTGAACACACTCATAGATGAGCTGAAACACACACACGTGAACACACTCATAGATGAGCTGAAACAGAGACACACACATGTGAACACACTCATAGATGAGCTGAAACAGAGATACACACACGTGAACACACTCATAGATGAGCTGAAACAGAGATACACACACGTGAACACACTCATAGATGAGCTGAAACAGACACACACACGTGAACACACTCATAGATGAGCTGAAACAGACACACACACGTGAACACACTCATAGATGGGCTGAAACAGACACACACACACACGTGAACACACTCATAGATGAGCTGAAACAGACACACACACACACACACACGTGAACACACTCATAGATGAGCTGAAACGGAGACACACACACGTGAACACACTCATAGATGAGCTGAAACAGACACACACACACACACACACACACGTGAACACACTCATAGATGAGCTGAAACGGAGACACACACATGTGAACACACTCATAGATGAGCTGAAACAGACACACACACACACGCACACACACACACGTGAACACACTCATAGATGAGCTGAAACGGAGACACACACACGTGAACACACTCATAGATGAACTGAAACAAACACACACACACACGTGAACACACTCATAGATGAGCTGAAACAGACACACACACACACACACACACACACACACACACACGTGAACACACTCATAGATGAGCTGAAACACACACACACACGTGAACACACTCATAGATGAGCTGAAACAGAGATACACACACGTGAACACACTCATAGATGAGCTGAAACAGACACACACACACACACACACACACACACACACACACACACACGTGAACACACTCATAGATGAGCTGAAACAGACACACACATGTGAACACACTCATAGATCAGCTGAAACAGAGATACACACACGTGAACACACTCATAGATGAGCTGAAACAGAGATACACACACACGTGAACACACTCATAGATGAGCTGAAACAGAGACACACACACGTGAACACACTCATAGATGAGCTGAAACAGAGACACACACACGTGAACACACTCATAGATGAGCTGAAACAGAGATACACACGTGAACACACTCATAGATGAGCTGAAACACACACGTGAACACACTCATAGATGAGCTGAAACAGAGATACACACACGTGAACACACTCATAGATGAGCTGAAACAGAGACACACACACGTGAACACACTCATAGATGAGCTGAAACAGAGATACACACACGTGAACACACTCATAGATGAGCTGAAACAAACACACACACGTGAACACACTCATAGATGAGCTGAAACAAACACACACACGTGAACACTCATAGATGAGCTGAAACAGAGATACACACACACGTGAACACACTCATAGATGAGCTGAAACAGAGACACACACATGTGAACACACTCATAGATCAGCTGAAACAGAGATACACACACGTGAACACACTCATAGATGAGCTGAAACAGAGATACACACACACGTGAACACACTCATAGATGAGCTGAAACAGAGACACACACACGTGAACACACTCATAGATGAGCTGAAACAGAGATACACACGTGAACACACTCATAGATGAGCTGAAACACACACGTGAACACACTCATAGATGAGCTGAAACAGAGATACACACACGTGAACACACTCATAGATGAGCTGAAACACACACGTGAACACACTCATAGATGAGCTGAAACAGAGATACACACACGTGAACACACTCATAGATGAGCTGAAACAAACACACACACGTGAACACACTCATAGATGAGCTGAAACAAACACACACACGTGAACACTCATAGATGAGCTGAAACAGAGATACACACACACGTGAACACACTCATAGATGAGCTGAAACAGAGACACACACATGTGAACACTCATAGATGAGCTGAAACAGAGACACACACACGTGAACACTCATAGATGAGCTGAAACAGAGACACACACACGTGAACACACTCATAGATGAGCTGAAACAGAGACACACATACGTGAACACACTCATAAATGAGCTGAAACAGAGATACACACACGTGAACACACTCATAGATGAGCTGAAACAGAGACACACACACGTGAACACACTCATAGATGAACTGAAACAGAGACACACACACGTGAACACACTCATAAATGAGCTGAAACAGAGATACACACACGTGAACACACTCATAGATGAGCTGAAACAGAGACACACACACGTGAACACACTCATAGATGAGCTGAAACACACACACACACACACACACACACACACGTGAACACACTCATAGACACACATGCAATAAGTGCCGTCCAATCAGCTTCAGTTTTACCTCGGCTTGGAGTTCCTGTCATGATGGTTTTGGGGTTTGGATCTTGGAGAAGCTGCTTGCTGGAAGAAAATGGTTGTGAGTTTCCCGATTTACAGAAACGTAAAACAAAACTAAACAAGACAAAAAAATACATTTTCTCATATGTTCTCTCATTTTAACTTTGTTGTCTTGTACTGTATATTGTTTTGCAATAGAAAAAAGACCGTAAATAAATTCAGGGTTCCCACCTCTTGGTAAACTTGAAATTCAAGGACCTTTCAAGGACTTTCCAGGTCCAACATATTCAAATTCAAGCACTTAATGTGTGGACACATCTCGAGTGAGAGCAAGGGTACATCGTGTTACCTTGTAAGATTGACATTGTTACAGTTTTCATGTGTCGCAACATGAAATACAACACAACATTTTTTTTTTTTGGCCATATGACAGATCTGATATTCTATTTGTCGTATTTCTGTTTTGTAGAAAACTGAATAATATTCGGTACATCCTAAAGTGTATTCTAAAAATCTGTATTACGTTCACTCTCGTGAACGTCATGAACGTACAACACAAAGTACCTCACGCGGGAAACACTTAACGTACCGCGTAAATGCGCGTAACTAACGCAAATCAAGCAAGCTAGTGTGCACAGGCCACGGAGTGCTGGCGAAATAACACGTTAGCGGACCGGAGAGAATAATATGGAATTTTTTCCTCGCACAACATAAATTCAAGCTCTTTTAAGGACCTGTATCTATGTATGTTTATTTTCAAAAACTTTTCAGGGCCTTTAAATGTTTTTTTTTTTTCAGATTCACAAACTTTCAAGGATTTCAAGGACCCGTGGGGAACCCTGTAAATTACTAAATATTGTAGATTTTTAATTTTAGTCAGTATAAAAGCCAGTATAACAAATACTACCATGATATATCGTTAATTTTTCATTATTATATAATTCGATTTATTGTACATCCAGTGTGTAATAAAAACAGCCTCTCGTACCCGCTCCTTGTTTTTGTCAGGTGAAGGCGTGATGGGGTCGATGACGAGCCACTTCTCCGTCACCGACTGCAGCTGAACTCCTCCCAGCGGCTCCCGGATCTTCACTCGCACCTCCAGCTTCCCCCCCGTCGCCTTACGCCCGTCCAGCACCTGCAACAGCAGCACAAGCTTGTGTGTGTGTGTGTGTGAGACGCGTGAGTGTGAGTCTGTGTGATTCACTCACGTCTATAATCTCTCGGATCTCACACTGGTTCTCCAGGGCTTCCAGCTTCAGCTGAGCGCTTCCCACCACTCTATCCGTCTTGAAGAGACCGCTGCACACACACACACCCACACACACACACGCACACGCGCACACACACAAGCGCGCACACACAAAGCAAGCGTAAGCACACACACACGCAAGCACACATGCACACACACACACACGCACGCAAGCACACATGCACACACACACACACACACGCAAGCAAGCAAGCACACATACACAAGCGCACACACACACACACACACGCACAGACACAATTAGAGTATTGAGAATAATCATTGACTAAAACATGAATTTGGAAAAACAAAACAAAGCAAAAAAGAAACATCCAGATATGTTACAGCAATGAGAATTTCCTTAATTGTCACAATGCAAAAATCAAACAAGTTTGTTTGACTTATAAGCAGTTTCCTTTGTGACTGAACTATCAGTGTTGATTACTAAGAGTGATCCTCACCCCTTGTGCACGATCTCCAGCTTGATGCCTTTGGCCTGTACGATCCTCTTAAAGCCTCTGTGATCTCGCTTGATGTTCAGCTTGAACTGCTCCTTAAACTCTGAAACACACAGAGACTGTCATCTAATGCTGCCACCTGTTTAACAGACAGACCGTGTGTGTGTGTGTGTGTGTGTACCTGGACAGTTGGTGTTTTTCACAGTGCTGGTTTTGTCTCTCTGAGCTTCTTCCTAAGAAAAAAATACACACAATAGACATGTTTCAAAGTTCAAAGTTGTGAATTTAACTTGTTCGCAAAACTGCAATATCGCATATGACATTTGTGTATAAAGCAGCGTTTCCATCTCATGTGTTCAAAAGAACAAAATCACCACTTCCTGGGAAAAACAGAATATCTGTAATAACATGGAAGTTGCTCCATCATAGAGTTGTGTCTCTGAGTGTCAGACATGTGTGTGTGAGTGTCAGACGTGTGTGTGAGTGTGTGTGTGTGTGTGTGTGAAAGAGTGTAAGTGTGTGTGTGAGAAGGATTATGTGTGTGGGAGAGTGCATGCGTGCGTGTGTGTGTGTGTGTGTGTGTGTGTCTGTGTGTGAGAAGGATTATGTGAGTGGGAGAGTGTGTGTGTGAGAGTGTGTGCATGCGTGCGTGTGTGTGTGTGTGTGTTGCATACCGCACTGGGGAAGGGAAACTCGAAGCGCACACTTGCATCCAGATCGTTGGCAGAAACTCCTGGAGAAAACACCAAAACAACATTTGCAGGATTTTGTCACAGAATGTCATTATTTATTTATTTCCTCAGACTATATTTAGACTATATAAAATTCAAAAGTTTGGGGTCAGTAAAATTCCATATTCTTAAGAAATTAATACTTTTATTCAGAAAAGGATGTGTTGTGACAATTAAATTGATCAAAAGTGACAAAAAAGACAATGTTACAAAAGATTTTATTTCAAATGAATGCTGTTCTTTAGAAGAATTAGAATCATATTATACTGATTTCTGAAGGATCATGTGACACTGAAGACTGTAATAAGAGGGCCATTGCACACTGAGTCCGAAATTTTCGTATGAGTTTTTTTGTGTTCGTCAGCCTAAAGATTCGTCACCCACAGAAACCTTGCACACTGAGTCCGATGCGTATTTATTAACCCTTTGCGGAAAAAAACACAAAAAATACTAAATGGATTCGTCAAGCAGTGAGGATGATTTTGTTGCCCTGTCTCTTCTTAAAAAGAGAAAAAGAAAGAGGAAATATTGGGTCCATCCAATCCTGAGATTGCGCCGAGAGGAAGGAGAGTTTCAGCTCCTTATCAAGGAGTTGCGAAATTATCCCGAGCGATTCAAAATTTAAGAATGTCAGTGGAACAGTCTGATGCTTTGCTAGCGATACTGGAGCCACATATTAAAAAGAAGACCACCAAAAAAGACACACACACACACACACACACACACACACACGGCCGGCAGAAACGCTGGGCAGACAGAACAGCTGTATACAGGTTTGTTTACCATACAGTACTTTGTGCTGCGAGACGAAGTGTATCAACTTGTCAGATGCCATTCTGGATTTTGTCGTTCGCTTTATACGGTGGCTCTGAATTGTCAAAGAAACTCTCAAAATGCTGTCTGTGGATGCGAAAAACGCAGAAAATCGAACCCGATCCGAATTTCTTTATGACGGACGAAAGTTTCGTAGACAGTGTGCAAGCGTGATTGACATAACGTGAGGTCGATTTTTTTTTTTACGTGCGAAAATTTCGGATGCGAATTTCGGACTCAGTGTGCAATGGCCTTAACGATGCTGAAAATACAGCTTTAATCACAGGAATAAATTACAGTTTAACAGATATTCACATAGAAAACACTTATTTTAATTTGTAATAATATTTTTCAACATATCTGTTTTCACTCTGTTGGTCTAAAACTCAAACCGGTCCTCACAAAGTTACTCACTCACTCTCTCACACACACACACACACACACACACACACTCACACAAACTCACACACTCGTACACACACTCACACTCACACACACACCTGGAGGAGTGGGCAGGTTGATTCCTTTCACGATGGTCAGCACCATGTCATTGGATGTCAGGTTGGGAAAGATCCTATAAACACAGAGATGAAGACATTTAGGGACTCTGTGCCTCACGGACACACGTGTGTGTGTGTTTGTGTGTGTTCTTACTTGACGGTGTTGAGGGTGCGCTCCTCCGTGTGGTACTTGGGTACTGATCGGCCTTTAGCGTGAGCTTTCTTCAGTACTTCAATATTACTCATGCATTCCTCTGCCAGCCTCTCAAACCTACAACACAAACCAAGGTTTCCTCATGGGACTGTCTCTGCTCCCCCTGTGTGTGTCATTTCAGGGTTTACTGTCCATGCGGGACATTCGGTCTCTACAACGTTAGCAAAATCTGACACAGATACACTTTATTAAGGCTAGCTCAAGATTTGATATTTCAGTTTAAGATTTATATTAGTATTTTTGCCTAGAACTTTCATTCGGACAGATTTTAAATATTTCTGTAATTAATTTTTTTTTATGAATTCAGTTTAATTTATATAATAGTTAACTTTTTACATCATTAATGTATAAAAATATGTTTTATAAATATTTTTTTTTGTAAAAAAACAACAGTACTAAAAAAAAAAAACCCTGCACATTAATTCATTAAAATTAGATGTTTAAAAATTACACTTTTAGTGCTTAGTTAGGTAAATAGGACAAAATCTTTCTGTTTTGTTTTATACTTTATACACAACTATTCAAAAGTTTGGGGTCGACAAGATTTTTAAAGTGTCTTCTGCTCACCAAGGCTGCATTTATTTGATCAAAAATATAGGTAAAAAAGTATAAACTATTTTATTATTAATAATAAATATTATTACTATTTAAAATGACTGTTTTCTATGTGAATATAAAATGTAATTTATTGCTGTGATCAAAGCTGAATTTTCAGCATCATCATTACTCCAGTCTTCAGTGTCACATGATCCTTCAGAAATCAGAAATCATTCTAGAATTCATTCAGAAATCACTCTAATATGATGATTTGATGCTCAAGAAACATATATGATTATTAGCAATGTTGTGCTGCTTCATATTTTGGTTGAAATCTTGATGCATTATGTTTTCAGGATTCTTTAATGAACAGAAAGTTCTAAAGAACAGCATTTATTTGAAATAAGAATCTTCTGTAACATTATAAATATCTTTACTGTCACTTTTGATCAATTTAATGCATCCTTGCTGAATAAAAGTATTAATTTATTCGCAAAAAAAGCTCAAACTTTTCTAACAGTAGTGCACATTCATCATTAGTGCTCAAAACACACCTGAAAACTCAGCTTACCGAATGTAAAAATCTAAACAGACATTCACTAACACAAACTCAGCATCAAGATGAATGAAAACACACACCTGGCAGTTTCAGCTACGTTCCCCATATGAGTGAACTGCTGCGAGTAGGCCAGGCATTTCTGGAAACATCAATCATTTAGATAGTTAATAAGCCATGCGTTTGTGATTAATGCTCTACAGGTATGAGATGTTTGGCATGTTGTTGAGTCGCTGTGTGAGCATTGACCTCGTGCTGCTGTTTGAGCTGCTCCATGAGTTGTGTGTACTGTTCAGTCGAGCGCGGGGACACTGCAGACGAGCGAGACTGAGACAGTCTGTAGTCCTCCTCACTGACCGGAGCGCCCGGCACCTGCAAACACACACACCACTGTGAAGAACACTGCAAACCAGACATTTCACACACACAGGACTGTCCAGAAACGGACTGTCACACACCAAACCAGACACACTCTCACACACACAGGACTGTCCAGAAATGGACTTGTCACACACACACACACACACACACACACACACACACACACACACACACACACACACACACACACACCTCTTCACATTCACACACTGATGCAGGACTGTCCAGAAAAGGACTGAAGTACAGTTTAAATGAGCGACGAGCTCCGAGTCTGAAAATAATCAACTTCTCCTCAAACACTTATTTCACACTAGTGATGACCGAAATTGATTTTTTACTTAAGTTTTCATTTAGCCAAAAACTATTACCAAAAATAAAGTTGATTTAATAACCAATCAATTACTCAAATTATTAAATACTCAAATAAAAACTGTGATGACGCGTTTCCACAGTTAATAACATTGCTAATGATCTTACCTTGGCATTCAATTACAGAAAACTAGTGAAAATCAGCATGAAATCAAAATGGACAATTCTTGATTTTTATGGAATATTGCAATATGTATAATTAATGATTTATATGTGCACATCATTATTGTGTCAAATTCATATTCCTCAAATAACACAAAAAAAAGATGTTTACCCAACTATGATGACATTCTGAGAGCCCTGGAAATATGAAAAGCATCCATTAGTGCATCATAAATTCGCAAACCTTGGTGATGTCAACAGGAAGTCCGGCCTTGGCGGCATTGATCATGGCATCGAGTCCTTTAGCGTGTCTGAGGTGTTGCGCGGCTCCCTGCATGTCCTTCATCTCTTTGGAGCGCAACGCCGCCTTCACAAACTGCTGTCTGCGCATCATCAGGAAATCCAGCTGCTGCTGGGCTGCAAAACACAACACACACACATTACACATCAGCGCATGCACATTAATGCCTTTACATGAACTCTGTCTACCTTTCCCTCCTGGTTTGGGTGTGTTTGTGGAGCCAGTGGGCGTCCCTGCGGTGGACGAGGCTTTCGGAGGAGCGGGAGCTCTTGATTTCTGAACGGCAGGCGGAGCTGATGGCTACACGGAAACAGAGCGATGAAGAATCAGGCTGAAACACACTTTCTAGATCAGGGATGGGCAACATCGCTCCAGGAGGGACAGCTTTCCAGGGCTGTGTCTGAAATCACCACCTACACCCTTAAATAGGGCACTATTTGACAGGACATTTATTTGTAGTGGTCTCCGAAACGTTATCGAGTGCACTCATTTAATCCCACAATGCACCGCAATAACGAGATGTCGCCCACAGCTGAATTAATCATCCATCCATTTTACAAACCGCTGGTCCAATGTGGCTACAGCGTAAAATCATACAGGTATAAATTCCTTTTTAATTGATTATTAAATTGTTTAATTACGGTTTATACATGCTAGTTTCCATAGAGTTCAAGATACATCTTTTCATTACTCCCAGAGCTGCCAGTTTGATAAGTTTAAAATGATTATTAAACAGCACAATCTATGCAAAAGCAGCAGCCCTTCTGACACTCGGTGTCTGAATTCACTCTCTCGTTTTCATTCACTCCTTCCAGTGTACTATATTAGTGGAGTAATGTAGGGAATAGTGAATGAGGGTTTAGGGGGTCGATTTCAAACACAGCTCATCCTGAAGATGTTGATTAGCTTGCTCAGGTGTGTTTGATTAGAGTTGGATTAGATTAGATTGATTAGATTAGAGCTAAACTCTGCAGGACTCAAGCTGCCCATCTCTGTTCTAGATGCTTCACTGACCTTGTGTGTCTCCTCGTCTTCATCCGCGTCGGCATCTTCGTCCTGATTGGCCAGTTTCATGGCTGTCTCCAGAACACCCATAAAGTTCTGGTTGCCTCCTTCTGTGCCCTGCAGTGGAGGACAACCTGACATGCACGCACACACACACACACACACACACACACACACACACAAAACGTCAAAAGAGGCACACAAACCATCAACAACTATGATTGTGAGGACTTTCCTGTGATCTCTAATTTTTCTGTTTTAAATTCTGAACTCTGTCCCTCGAGGGCCACTGTCAAGTCTCATATAGCGCTTTTTACAATACAGATTCGGTTTTAAAGCAGCTTTACAGAGATAACAGAAAAATAATGCAACAAAGTTTGTTTCTAGAAGAAAACAGTGTCATAGTCCAGCTAAGCTCAGTTCTCATATAATGGTGTCAGGCAGATCAATGATATTGATGAATATTAAATGTTCCCAACTAAGCAAGCCAAAAGCCAAGGTGACAAAGGCCACTGTCCTGCATAGTTTAGCACCAAACCCTAATCAAACACAATCAAGGTCTTCAAGATTGCTAGAAAGCTACAGGCAGGAGAGTGTGATCAGGGTTGAAGACAAACTCTGCAGGAAAGTGGCCTTCCCTGCAAACTAGTACACAAGCATTACCTGGTGGAACAGGAAGATCTGCCAGATTCACAGGCCGCCCTGCTTTATGAGCTTTAATGGCATCTTGATATTGCTGAAGTGAAGAACACACACACAAAAGAAGTTAAAAAATTGGCTTTTTGTATTATTTTATACACATGTGACTCCTCACGTGTGTTACCTTGATAATGCGCTGGTGCATGCGTGCTTTGCGGTCGTCTCCTTTGCTCTTGGCGCTCTCTGCAGCTTCTTTGTATTTGTCCATGCGCTGCTGTAAGGCCTCGGCGACGCTCCGGGGAGCAGAGAGAGCTGAAACACACACACACACACACACATTTATATACAGTGTAACTGATATCTAGACCGCATTTCATCAACGACACACTCGTTCTCACCTGGTTCTGGGGCAGCAGGAGGGGCGTCTGGTTTAGAGGAAAGCTGGGGAGGGTTTGAACGTGGCACTTCGACCTCAACTGAAACAGAGAGACTCTCATCAATATCTGAATAAACTAACCAGGATGCAACTGGGGTGAGTGATGATCAGTGAGGTAAGGATGTACCAGGAGGGGGCGGCAGTGAGCTGATGTCCACAAATTCCCCTCGGTCAACAGTCTCCACCAGCGAGTCTAATCTCTGTGGGAAACGCACAGACAGACAGCAAATTCAAGTTTAGTTTCATAGTTGTTGTGGTTAATTGTAACCTAGTGTTGTGTCAATCTAAAGCCTGAAATAATAGACCTACACTTGGGGTTGGTAAGATGTTTAAATGTTTTTGTCTCTTCTGCTCACCAAGGCTGCATTTATTTGACCAAAAATACAGTAAAAACTGTAATATTGTGAAATATTATTACAAGTTAAAATAGCTGTTTTCTATGTGAAATTTTCAGCATCATTACTCCAGTCTTCAGTGTCACATGATCCTTCAGAAATCATTCTAATATGATGATTTGATGATCAAGAAACATTTACTATTATTATAATTGTTGAAACCAGTTGTGCTGCTTCATATTTTTGTGGAAACCGTGACTTCAGGATTTTTTAATGAATAGAAAGTTCAAAAGAACAGCATTTGAAATAAAAATCTTTTGTAACATTATAAATGTCTTTACCGGTGGACAATTTTAGTATTACTTAGATACTTATAGTTTTTTTTTATGGTTTCATTTTTATTTTAAAGTTTTAGTCATTTTGTTGTGCTTTTGTCATTTTTATTAGTTTTTTATTAGTCTCTATAGTTTAAATATATATATATATATATATATATATATATATATATATATATATATATATATATATATATATTTCAGTTTTACATCAAGATATGAAAAACTAACTGAAATAAAGTTTTTTATATTTGATTTTATTTCAGTTAACATTTATTTCATTTAAAGAAACGAAGATTTTTTTTATGCTTGTTTTATTATAATAACTATAATATTCCTGGTCTTTACTGTCACTTTTGATTAATTTAATGCATCCTAGCATTAGATGATTAAAGGTATTAGTTTCTTTCCAAATAAAAAAAACTTACAGACCCCAAACTTTTGAACGATAGCGCTCTTGCATAAAATGTGAAGAGAAACAACCAAAACAAATGTAAATGTGGCCTAATTAACATGAACTAATCATGAATCGGTGAGACTCTTACCTTGGACACTTGGTAGAGTTGTTTGGCTTGGTCAGTGTTTCCGCTCTGTTTGGCCTTTAAGGCTGCCAGCTTATACTCTCTCTGTCTGCTTAGTATACTCGCTTTGAGCTCTGAAACACACACAAACGTGATTAATATGTACAGTAACGGCTTTCCAAACAGTTTTGTAAGAGTTTAATGAGATTCAGTGTGTGAGTGTGTGTGTGTACCTGAGTGCTGTGTGTTGGGCTGGCTGGGCGTGAGGGGTGATATGGCTGGTGTATCGGGCGTTACGGCAGTCAGTCTCTGTGATGGAGGCTGTAAAAGCTGAGGTTTGGATGGAGCGATTGGCTTCACGTTGGCCGTCTGAGGTGGTGTGTTTGCTGGAGCAGGTTTTTCTGCCTCTCCGATTGGCTCTGCCTGCGAATCAGCGGAGGGTTTTCCACCAGTGGCCACAGGAGGAGGAATCTCATCTTCATTGATGGGTTTCCCCTTTTTAACTGACGTCAGCATTGACTGTAGAGTCTAAAAACAAGAAGAAAATGTTACAGACCAATCCTCAAACATGAGGAAAAATGAGCAGGACAGAAAGTTTGACATGGCGTTATCAAGATATACAGTCAAACCAAAAATTATTCAGACACCTTGCTATCCTCACTTACATAAATGAACTATAGTGTCCTGCATCCACTAGTAAAAAATTATCAAAAATTATATCTGTTGTCTGAATAATTTTTAGTTTGACTGTATATATAGCCAATATATTTGGTCATTTTAAATGATTGCATCAGCCGAAAAAGGTTTTCGTGTTTGGCTGATAAGTGATCTGAGCAGGAGTTTTATTTTGACAGCGGCCAAAAAAATCGATCTTTAGCATTGACTGTAGAGTAGAGATGCGCGGTTGGCGGTTACAGCCGCGGACTCCGCGGATAAACCGCGGATCGGGCGGATGATGTGACGAAAAAAAATATTTTAATTAAATTCGGGCGGGTGGCGGGCGGTTGAACCAATCAAATATATAAAAAATATATATACATTGTTAAATATTGTTATCTTTGTCCCTGCGCGCCGATAGGAGACGGAGTTCACTGCTGATATTCTGAGAGCTTTCTAGTCTCGCGGCTGTCATCAGCAGCGCCTTGTATCGCCCAATCAGCGGATTGCGGGCGGGTGCGGTTTTGAAAATTGGTCAAAAACGTTGGTGCGGGTAGATGGCGGACGGATGATGAGTTTTGTGATGCGGTTGCGGATGAAATAAAAGCCCATCCGCGCATCTCTACTGTAGAGTATAAAACCAAAGAGAACATGTTACAGACAAATCCTCAAACATGAGGAAAAATGAGTAGGACAGAAAGTTTGACATGGCATTCGACAGATATATATATATATATATATATATATCGCCAAGATATTTGGTAAATTTAAATTATTGCATCAGCTGAAAAGGTTTGACTGATAAGTGAGCTGAGCGGGACTTTTATTTTGACAGCAGCCACCCTGCTCTCTCAGATATTGGCAGTGGCCATCAAAAAAAATCTATCTTTAGTCTCAGATATGGTCCACCTTCAGTCCACGGTCGTATCTCCGAGCTTTGCTGGTCTCTCCCGATGCCTTGGCGTTGGTAATGGCGGTTTGGTACATGTCTAACCGCTCTCTCAGGCGAGACTCCAGGCTGGTTGTGGACTGGGACGTTGCATTTGAGCGTTGAGGAGGTGCTGGTGACGGAGGGGGTTTCCTGACAACTTGCTCCTCATCGTCTTCCAACACCTCATTCAGCTCGGCCTGAAAAATGACTTTAGTGAAAATCTCTTCATGCGAGAAACATCATATCCCATGCAGTGGACGTAAAGACAAGAGGGTTTTTGCCTAACCAGGAGATCAGCATCGTTCTCCAAATCACCATCATCGTCTCCATCCTCGTCCAGATCTTTCATACACAGAGCGGCCATCCGATCAATGTCCTCCATGGGCACCGGAGCTACATGCACAAAAAAGAGACAAAGTCTTTGTTTCAGATGTATACCACATTATTATTATTACTATTATTGTTTATTTTATTTATTTATGTTTTTCCTTAGTCTCATTTAAATGTCTGTTCTCATGTCATATGTATGTATAAATGTATATATGGATGTACCAAGAGCTCATGTAAAAAACACAACAAATTCCTTATGTGTTTGCGCACACTTGGCGAATAAAGCTCATTCTGATTCTGATTGTGAAAAATGCCATGGTTATAATTGTTAAAGTCCCCCTGTGGTGAAAATCAAGCTTTGTTGTTTATATGTCTATGTGGTGTTATTAATATGCTTTAAGACAAACCATGTGTAAATTCATAAGTCGACAGCATTGCTGAGTATTTTCTCCTTAAAACTGCAGTGAATCAAAGACAGTCTCAAAAACACAGTTTGAAATCGCTGTTGTTTCTGACTTCACACACTACCTTGTAACCAATCAGATCAACGTGTGATTGTTAACTAGTGGATCTCTGAGCTGGAGTGAGTGAGTGGAGGCGGGGCTCATTTGCATATTCATAGAACCCCGTATAGTAAATGAGGCAAGGGTGTTGAGTTACATTCAAGCTATTTTAAGACATGAAAAAACTATTAATTATGTCATTTTGGTGATCAAAGATGAGTTTTAAGGGATAAAATGATTACAGGGGGACTTTAAAAGATGTAATATCTACTTTATGTTTGGTGTCCTCACCTTTTCCTCCAGGTTTCCTGCCCGCTGGTCCGCCCCTCCCTCCTCCTCCCCCCATCAAGGCCAGAAGCTCCGCCTCCAGCTCCTCCTCATTTCCCCCGGAGTCATCCGGCCCGCCATCAGGAGCCAAATCCAACAGCAGTCCCATCTGATTACATGTGAGGATGGAGAGCCAGTGTTATTTTGGTAAAATTGGGATACTATTACATCTTTTATTATTATTTTGAATAAGTTTTTATTTTTTCTATTTCGTTTTAAGTTAGCTTTAGTAAATTTGTTGTGTGTTTTATCTTCCTCTGGAAGATCCATTTATGACATAATGATTAAACATTACGAGGTAAATTTTTTTTGAAAAATAATAAAAATATATATATAAAAAACATGAACGGATGAATTGTTCACTATTAGATATACACTGCCTAGCCCCCAAAAAGTGACTGTTTGGATTTAAATAGGCAAATGCTTAAGAGTCTATGATTGGATCATTATTGCAGTGATTATTATGTTTCTAGCATATTATATGTTTGGCTACAGTTCTTCTAACCCTAATTGATGTAGTATGTAGTATTATTTCTTAAACAACCATGTATGAAGACCATATTCCAGGATGACAATGTCAAGATTCATCCGGCTCAGATTGTGAAAGAATGGTTGGGAGGAGCATGAAGAATCATTTTCAAACATGATTGGCTTGTCTGAGTCCAGACCTTATTCATTGAAAGTCTTTGGGATGTGCTGGAGTGATGGACTCTGGCATTGTCCATACAAGATCTTAAACAAAATGTTATGCACCTCTTGATGCTGTTTACCTATTTAAATCCAAACAGCAACTTATTTTTGTTGCTTGGGCAGTGTATAACATGCATTTATAAAATGAATAGGGTGAATTTTTTTATTCCTTGCTGACTTTAAAGCTGAGATTTCATGATTCTGGACACAGTACTGACTCTCATCATGTGTTTTACCTGTTTGGCCCTGGCGGCCCCCTGGCCCTTCTGCGGAGGGTTACGGCTTCTGCTCATTTTCTTTACAGATCCCTCAAACCTGGAGTGAGTACAAGAAAGATTCATTTATAAAGCTACTGCATCAGGATTAGCACTTCAGTAACACCACAGACAACAAGACCTGAAAGTGACAGGCGTCAAGGCACATTCCGGAATCATGACGTGAATAATGACGTTTATATTTTGCATAATCCATGTATAGACAAAATCAACGGCAAATATTTATTTAATTGTGCTATATACCTCCTAGACCTCCATCAGATTACATTAACTGACTATGAGCTCAATAGCTAATGTTTCATCAGTATTTAACCTGCTAGTGTTTAAACATGGGAATCGAAAGCTGATTTTGTACCAAAAACTGTTGGAGGCAAAGCTGAATGAAGCTATGAAATACATTTTAGCTCATTCACAATATAAATGAGAAAGTAAACAACTAATTGAGTCGAAGTGCCAGCTAGCGAGGAGGCTAGCTCTCTTTACTAATAATTTGAAAACGATACCTCGATCATATGTTCCTCCGAGGGCGGGTTACGTGGTCAATATCTGTTCCGTTGAGAAGAATAAGCTGTCTGTCATTAAGTTTTTTGCACTAGAGTTTCATAAATACAGAGGTAAACACAAATCTGCACTGCTGTCAATGACAATTCAGCACTTCCTGCTTTTCGCCAGGTTTCCCATAGCAACAGAGCCTCGCGCTTTACGGCACTCGCAGGAGCGCCCCACAGACTCTGAGGACTTGTAGTTCAACCGCTGGGGTGTGTCAATGTATTGATATTTTAAACAATATATTACGCTTTCTGGTAGTTTGTCGGGTTGAAATTGGTTTTCTCTGAGAAAAGGTTCAGAAATATATATATATATATTTTACTAAATATGTTACCACGAATAGCGTCACGAATCTTTCGCGCGCGTATTTGACTTGAGAGTTGATGTGTGTCAGATAAATTATACGTGATTTACTTCAGCTTAAAATGTTTATTTTGTTTGTTGAACGTTTTATAATTGGTTATAAGGAAATATTTTATGAATGTGGGTTAGATGAGAATTAAATTAATAAATTTAAACAAACAAGCTACAATATTAAAATAATGAAATGAGTCAAGTGTGCCATACATTTGTTTCAACTTGTTTCTTTTTATTCACTTAGCTAAATCTGGGTTAAAACAAGACAATGACCAAAAGAAAATCAAAGACTACAGGTAGCTTGAACCTATGAAAACATATCAGTCAATCTTTTGTAGCTATATTGCCTATTTAATTTTCAAGTAAATACACTTTGATGTAAATAAATGTATTTTTGCAGAGTTCAAACCTCCTAAAAGAACGAAGCCCAGTGCAAAACGACAGAGAAGCACCGGAGAAACAAACCTGTCTGCAGATGAAACTCAGGTGGATTTGTCTTTCAATTACACACAAACAAACAACATTTAGAAGATTTTCTATTCTTTGATGCTGTTATATTTGTGTTTCTTTTGCTGATTCACATAACTCGTCTCCTTAATATCTAGATTCAGACACCAAATCCAGAAAACAACAACTCCCATAATGCATCATGCTCAGAGAAGCTGGATGAGCATCAGTCTGAAAAGATCACATTACAAATCAGTCAGACGACAGAGTTCCCTGTTGACCCTTGTTTCATGGAAGAAAAAACATGCAATGATGACAATGATGAGGATGGAAATGGCTCAAACCCACCTGAGATTAAACAAACTGCAGAGATCGCAGTACAAACCCCAGAACCTAACAATAGCGGCAAGTACACGCTCTCTCAAACTTTAAATGTCGAAGTTACCAAGGAAGATCAGCCTGACCTACAGCTGGATGATGAAAAGAGTGAAATCACAAGCAATTCAAACCATGAATCTCAGAAGGTCCCGGATGACTTTGACTCTGAATTACCATCAGATGAGTGTCAAACCAAGAGAGAATTGTCACATGAGGATAGTTTAGCCACTGAACCAAAGGTGGGCGAACGATTAGGGTCTTCTGACATCATAGATGAGACCTCAGTTGACGGGACAGGAATTCAGATGACTGAAGATGCAGATCCTCTAGTAAAGAGGAAAAAAAGAAAGAGGATGGGAATGTGTCGGCTTGGAGATAGGAAGAAGATGCTCAAGGAACAGCCGACTAGCGGGAATGTGTTTGGAGAAGGACTGGAGAACGAGGCAGGTCAAGATATTAACGAGGAGTCGGTGATGATCAGTGGCGATTTAAAGATGGATGGCTCAATCTCTCTTGAAGAGGTTTCAGGATCCTCCTTCCCAACCTCTTGCCCATTAGAAGAACTGGAAAAACAGGAGGAGCCTGATGTGCAGAATGGGAATGAAGTTCAAGTTCAGATATTGATTGAATGCATGTCAAACGAGCAAGAAATTACTCATGAAACTTACAATACAATCCCGTCCCATGCTAATTCTGACGATCCTCTTGAGGACATTGAAACTGAATGTGTGGAGCGTAGCACTAATAAAAGCAACATTAGAGAAGATAATAAGCCTGAAATGTGTGATGACGTCACATCTGAGATTCGTACCGAAGTGACTGTAGATTTAGCTGAAGTTTGCAAGGAATCGACCGATGTTTCGGCTCAAGATGCGGTTGTGATAGAGGGTCCACTTGAAGTCCTCAAAGAGACCAACAAAGAATCAGCATCCACTTCTGAGGTTGCTGATCATTTTGAAGAACTGGTAGTGGGAGGCAACAAGATGGAGGTTGAGGAGTGCTGTCCATGTGAATGTGACGTGAACACTTCTATCAGTAGCCAAACCAATGAACAGTGTGTGGTGCTCACGGATATCGCAGTCAACGAGACCGTCAGTGCACTTCCGGTAATCGACGAGATAAAAGATAAGAGTGAGTCTTTGGACTGTACTTTGGTTGCTGCATCTGTAACAGCTGAGAACACAGAGGACTGTGAGAACAGAAACTTGTGGAGTTTGTTCTCACCCGCAGCCCCACCTTGTGGTGAAGATAAAGATGTGCAAGTGAGTTATTCTCTTGAATGAAGAACATACACTTAAAGAAAAGTACAAATGTAAAGTTCCTGACATTATTTACTCACTGTCACATGATATACTGCAGGATGTCCTAAGAGTGCTTTTAAGTTCTAGAAAGGACATAGAAGTATCATAAAAAGTAATACATTTCTATAAGAAAAGGCCAAGATGTAAATTGTTACTCAATGAAAAACTTCTCAAATCGTATTTAAGGGTTAGTTCAACCAAAAATGTTAATTCTGTCATAATTTACTTACCCTCATGTCGTTCCAAACCCGTAAGATGTTCATTTATCTTCAGAACACAAATTAAGATATTTTTTATGAAATCTGAGTGATTTCTTTCCATCTATTGACAGCTTCCACATTGAAGCTTCAAAAAGTTCATAAAGAGATTTTAAAAGTAATCCATATGAATCGAGCGGTTTAGTCCAAATTTTATGAAGAGACTTGATCGCTTTATATGATGAACAGATTGAATTTAAGCTTTTATTCACATATAAACACGATCAGCAAACATGAACAGAAGCTAAACCGTTCTTATGACGCGCAAGAACAAACGTCTTGGGGAAGCAAGAATGAATCGTGAGAATGAACCTCATTGGTTCTTGCTGAAGCTCAAACATGATGCGTAACATGAGAATGAACCTCATTGGTTCTTGCTGAAGCTCAAACATGATGCGTAACATGAGAATGAACCTCACTGGTTCTCGCACGTCAAGCAATCATGCTTGAGCTTCCGTTTGCCATATCTGATGTGCGTTCATGAATGTCTATATGTGAATAAAAGCTCAAATTAAATCTGTTCATCATATAATGACCGTATTTAATATTTAAGGTGAACCAACCCTTTAAATCAAATATATCAAAATTCATTGCACTACATTTGACAACAATGTCTAGACACGCAAAAATCAATGTCGTTGGACCTCAAACCTGCTGTGAAGTGCTTTACTTGAATTGAACTTGATTTGAATTTAAGGGGATGAAAGAAAGACTTCTAGCTTTATAATGGCATGATAGATTAAATATGATGACAGAATTGTAATTTTTGTATGTAGAATTCCTTTGAAACACCAGAACCACTACTTTGGTTTTAAAAGACTTAAAAGACTTTAAGTTTGCCGTACCATAAGTCGACGGGTTTTAAATAAGGGTTTTAGTTTGATAATTAATAAGTGTACAAAACTCTTACATGTCCTTTAAAGTCAACATTAAGATACTAAAACTGAGCTGGATCATCAGTCAGTTTCAGAGCATGATGGTTTATCGAGTGAAAATCACGAGCCTCATCCGAGTCCTGCTGAACCCGATCCCTCCAGCCCGTTATCCATCCACTCCGTGACAGATTCCCAGCTCAACAACATCCCTCTGAGGTGAGACGAGTGCCAACGGTTTACATTGACTCGGTCTACTCTTGTTTAATTGGTTACATTTCAGAATTGACTGTCTTGGACTCATTAATGTGCTGTACAATACAAGCATGGTTTGTATACCGTTGAAAAAATAGGGTTTTGTCCATTTTCATGGTTTACTTTTGCTCAGTTTGGAGGACTTCCCCATCGTAGAAGACACTTGTGAACTGGAAGACGCCACAGACCTGGTGTGTGGGCTTATCAGAGATCTCACCTCTCTGAAGTAAGTCATGAATCGTAGAAGTCTTGAGCACTTCTACCACAAAAAACTTGATTCTGGTGTTGTTTACACTGTATCCTTTGACCAAAAACCAACATAACTTTGTTTTCTTGCAGTCGGATAGTAAGAGATGCACACAGGAATATTGGACTTCTGCAACCAGGCAGAAAACCTACAAGACCACAATTTCACAGCATTTATGGCCCTCAACACTAGAAGTATAGGCATCAGTTTCTGAATATGTTCTAACAAAGGTGGACAATTTGACAAATGAAAGAACACTGGATAATTTGCACCGATTCAAAGTGATTTACCTGTAGTAACAGTTTGCTACAAACCACTTGTTCACATATTGTTCAGTCACATGTGTTTGAAGTTTGTTCACATCTTTAGAGCGAAAGCTCATTTTGTATGGAGCTGTTCTGTTTTAGCAAGCCAAAAAGTTAACTTAAGAAGTTCAGGCAAAGAAGTAAACATTGTAATTCTGTCAATCACAAAGTTGTGACCTCTGGACTGAAGTGTCTGAAAGTTTTAGTCTTAAATCGGTCCATACTCTTGTGCAAAACTTACTACATACAGTAAATACTACATTAAATTACTCTTTACCATTGTTGTGCATGTTTGATTCTGTATGAGCTTGTTTTGTGAAACTAGACCTTAAAAATGCTAAAATTGAGCTGGTTTCAATTAAAGTGCTGTGATGGTACACAAACAAATGGGTTCTAAAAATATAGTTTAAGACTTCTATTTTTCATTTAACTTAAACCAATTTTTAGTGTAATTTGTTACTTGAAAAACACATTTCACAATATGACAAAACCTGATGATCATGATTTCCAGCACAATTAGAGAAATTATAAAGTGGAGGATGAGGGAAAGAAAACAGAAGCTTTTGTAGATTGTTCCATTTTGTTTGTTATTGATGCAAAACACTGGCATCTCTCAAGAGAAAAACACCTAATATTAACAGTAAAATATATATTTTTTAAATAGTTATAAAGTCTCACAATAAAAAAAATGTGCTATATAAAATACAAAATATTTTTCTTTATCAAAATAAAGAGCTTGTTTGTAGAGAAGAGTTGAAACGCGGTTGCACCTGTAGCAAGCCTAATGGCTGGTGTACAAGTTTGTTCACAAGGGGGTAAAAATAAAAAGAAAAGTGAAACACACAAGACCAGTGCACACAACTGAAGGAAATCCAAAGAAAAAGTGCTAAATCAAACCGTGGAAGCACACATGCATGCAAACTCACACACAAGCCATTACGTATAAAACAAACAGTTAAAACTTAACATTAAAACCTTCGGTAAAAGTGTCCTTTCAAATCGTCTCGTTCTCCAGCTCCTCTGCGGGTCAGAAATGTCCCGTTCAACATGTTTATTTCTTGGCGTAAACGGAGCTGTATGTTTTCTCCACCAGCGGGCAGAACCTCTTCGTGTGCGCTTTGGCCCCGGTGGCCCCGCACAGGGGACACATGTACTGGCTCAAATACGGGCACGTCACACTCCCAGTACGGTTTTTAAGATAGTGTGATCTGAATACGACCTCACTCTCGCCGTTGTGCTTGCAGAAACTGCAAAACATCCTCTCGTGTTGGTCGCTTGAGTTCTTGCAGGGTTCCTCACTCGTCTCTGTCGTGCGCGCGGCGGGTGTTGTTTGACTGTTGCCCTCATCCGAGCCTGATTGCTGTCCCGACCGATGCATTCTGCTCACCAGGTCTGACAAACCCAGATAGTCCTTCCAAGGCTGGAAATAATAATTTTTAAACTCCATAGATCTATGAGCTGACAGGATGTAACGGATAAGAGGAAAAAGCCATGTCACACTCGCCACCAAAACAACTTGCACGCGCTGAACACGCGTGGGGTTTAAAGGGCAGACGTCACAGCAGAGACCAATTAGGGCATGATTGGTTTACCAATTGTGTCCTCTGAAGAAAAGAAAAAAAAAAAAGATTGGTAAGTGAAATAGATTTCCTTTGAAACTCTGGCGTTACTATTGTAACAATATGGTGTAAGTGTTCACAACGAGATCCCGTTGTTCATTGAAACTGGTTGAAGAAGAAGCGTTTTTGTAATATGAAATACTCTGGCGTTTTAAAAAGACCTCGTTCAATCGTAAAATACAAAAAAGAAGTATAGAACCTTTATTTTGGCAAACAAACAAAAAGAAATTCAAGATTCAATAACTTTGCCATCTGAATTTTGTCTATTCCTCGCAAGAAAGACAACACACAAAACATGCAAAGACTATAAATATAAAATAATACACAATAAGGGGCAATAAGTGTAAACAACACACACACACACACACACACACACACACACACATATATATATATATATATATATATATATATATATATATATATATATAAAATTCTGTAAGAGACAATACAAACAGTATAAGAAGAGACGGTGGGCCTATGCAATAAGAAAAATCAAAAACAAGAAACAATGTCAGTGTAAATTATGTAAAATTGTGAATACCTGCAAAGGATTTTATGAAAACCTTTTAATTAAATTCCCTGTCTGAATGTAAATGTGTTTTGGTTACCCATCTTATACCACAAATATTACATTCAAATTAAATATTCGTATTTTAACATTATTTTAATATTTAACAAATATTATTATTTCGAGACATTTTTTAACTAGTATTTAAAACCAACATACAAAACCACAACAACAACAAAAAAAGTGGATTTTTGAATAGAAATCTTTGGTTTCACAGACAGGGCTTAGATTAAGCCTGAATTCGGCCTTATAACAATTATGTCGATTTTACCATATCAATGCGAGCGCGAGTCCGATGATGATCCATTGGAAGAACTATTCATTCAACCCGAACCTCACCATCAGCATTACCAAGTGCATGTCCGTCAACAAACCGATTATTTTACTTGTACTTATTTATTTACCGAGTATTTTTTTTTACTTATTGCAGTGAACATGTGGAAACTGTATCAATAACAGTGCATACATTAGCCGAGCTCTAGCGTGAATGTTTGATGTAACATAAACGTTGGTAAAACAAATCTTGCTCCATCCTTAATCTTTACTCAAAGTAGTGAGAACGACAGACAATCTGCATTAATAGACACAGTTTTAGGTAATAGTGGCCCACAGCTGATTAGCATAAGTATTTTAGTAATTGAGTAATAATGTGAGTTAACCAGTTAGCAGGAGACCTACACAATATAAAACTCAAAACTAAGTATTTTGAACACCATCTTTCAAGAGCAAGCGGTTTGCGAATCATAAAATAAAGGGAACACAGCAAAAGTTTAGGATTATATACTGTGGTAAAGATGAATTTTAACCACTGATTCTACACATGCTCGTCTTTGGGCAGTGTAAAAAAAAACTGGCTTTACCTTCACATTGTAGAGCACAGCATCTTCTCGACATGATGCTGTCCAGCATCCACAGGAATCAGCAAAAGTGTTTGAGGTTTTCCATGGTACCTGCACGTGCAATAAGTGGGCGGGCAATATGGTAATGATTCGTCTTGACGTCACAACGAAACGGCTTATGACTCGTTTAAAAAACGATTCATTTAATTGACTCAGAGTCGACTCTTACTTTTGAAAGACAACTTTATATACAGTGCACTTTCAGATTTATAACTTTGCAGTATGTTTTCATTCACTTAGAGGTATGATACACACTACATGAAAGGTCATTTTCAAAATTCCATAATAGGGGAACTTTAAAGGGACACTGTGTAGGAATTTCTCCCATCTAGCGGTGAAATTGTATTTTGCATTCAAACAAATTGTGCTCTCCAGCGTCTCGCTTTTTTCAAATGTGTGTTGCATCTACGGTAGCTGTTATGTACCAAAAAGCTACGACTGGATGTCTTCTATTAGCACTTTGTCGAGTTTTCCTTCGTCATTTCAAACAAACTGCAACTTGACACAACGAGCAAACGAATGTTACAGTATGAATTACTGACTGACTTGCCGGGCCGTGACAAGCGCCTCTCACTGTGGATAAGGACGAGGATAAATCAGATAATTGGCAGAGGTATTTGTACACCATTGAGGACAGATTTATGAATAAAAATATTGATTTAAGATAATAAAATACCTAAAAAACTACACATTGTCCCTTTAAGCCTTGTCTGTGAAACCGCCCATTGAGCTTGTGACAACTAGCCCCGGTCTCAGCCACAGCTTACAAAACAATATATGCAATTGTGAATATGAAGTGTGCATTTGTGAGAGATGCTGATATGCTGGAAAGAGAAAACACAAGGAAATTCCCCATATATAATGCAAATCTTTATTTTATTTATTCAAAAAAGACTGAATCTTCAAAAACGGAGTATTTCCTTGAAGCGTGTAAACTAAAAGGGCCAGTCGGTGTGGTGTTCATCAGGTGACAGAAGGATCCGCCGAGACCTGAGAGAAAAGGACAGCACTGAGTCCGACTGTATCATTCACCTCTCATTTCTGTGCGTGACAGAGATATTAAAGAGATATTAGACCTGCGGCAGGGCGGTTTAAGAGCGGAGTACAGCTCAGGGGTGTTGGGGGTCATGACCCTGTTCTGACGGGACCCCTGCATGACCTCTGACCCCTCAGATGATGATGTGGCACACGGAGAGAGAGAGAGCTGATCCGGAGCTGCTACACACACACAGAGGGCTGTGTTATAGTGCGATATGAATGCTGTAATGGTGATCTATGTGTGTGTGTGTATGTGTATGTACGGAGGTCGCTGAGCGCTGTGCTCTCTCTCCTGTTCCACTGACAGCTTTTCTTGACAGGAGAAAAACTGAGGAACTCGGACTTCAAACGGGAGGCTTTCTGCTGCTCAAACTCGCTTCTCTGAAACACACACACACACATTAACAGGCTGAGGGACAATGTAGGATTATTAAGCATTATAAGGAGTAATTCACCCATGATATTCACACACAAATTCCTTGTGTGTGTAAACATACTTGGCAATGAAGCTCTTTCTGATTCTAAAACATTAAATCCTTTTATTTACTCAATAGAAGACAAAATGAAAATGCAAGCCTTCACTCAGTCTGTTCATATAACAAATTTTTTATTATACTTCATGGTGATTTTATTTTTTTATTTGAAATTCGACAATTCCCTGGTCACTGTAAACTGTCCATGTAGCAAACATCTGTGTAACTATTCTTCAAAATGTCTCCTTTTGTTCTCTGCAAAGTGTGCTGGGTGATTTGTGTGCTGTAATGACAAAGCTGATCATTCTCAAACTTTATTTCCAGAACTATGACTGTCAATTTAAATTTAATATTTAAATATTTATAAAATTAGTCTAAATTATATTTATAATTAAATAAAAAATAACTTGAATTATAAATATATATAAAAAATGAAGTTAAGTTTCATTAACTGAATTAGTAAGTTTGTAAATAATTTTTTACCCACAAATTATTTTCTTTTAGAGCATAACCAGAAAAATGTTTATTATAAAATAAAAATGATAAAACACCCATGACTTTAAGATTTTATTAATTCCCATGACTTTTCCAGATCTAGACTTGGAAAACCTGGATATATGAGGCATTTTTAAAGACCGTGAGGACTCTAGTTTTTAAAATAAAAATAACAGGTGTTGAGGGAGTGACTTCAAATGAGAAATATCCTGAGTTTATTTGTTTTAGTTTATTTTAAAGCTTGTATTTTTTTTTATTATAATTTTTAAATCACCCCTTGGAAGTGTGCCTGGTTGAGAATTAGGGGTACGTTTACATGATAATGATGTACCAAAAACAGAAAAGTTTCTCCTTTTGTGTTTTTGAAAAGTTTCACGTACAGACGACAACGATCCCCGTTTACAAGGATCCGAGAAAACAATTAAAATACTGTATTTTTAAATCTTGGCCAGTAGATGGCGATGTCAGTTTGTATAGAAACAACACGCCCATGACTGAACATGTAATGTGCATGACGTCACAGTTTTCACAAAATTCACGATTTTGTAGGTTATACAAGAACTTTTCAGTTTTCAAAGGTTTGCACTTTCAGTCGCCCAAAGCGCCGTTGACGTATAAATAAATCAGCCAAAATTCATAAAAAGTTTTCAGTTAAGTGTCATGTCTACACCCGTGGTTCCTCTGTCTGTGTAAACTTGAGGAGAACTGACTTCATCTACTAAAACACCAGCTGATTCAACGCAAGTCTCTCTCACCTCGTGACCCAATCGGATAGCCGCCTCAGTGAAGGCCTGCCTCTCTCGCTGGAAGCTCCGCCTCTGCCGGTTAAGCTCCTCCCAGCGGTCCTGTAGCCGCTCCCACTCCTCCAGATAGTAGCAGTCCATCAGCACAGCGGGGAGAGGCGGAGTCACACTGTCCTGAGAGAAAACACTCACTTTACTGTGGTAAACACCGAGTCAGATGGGACATCAGGGCTGCGCTCAGCCCTGACAAAAAGTTGCAAAACGCTTTTTAAACGGAAATGGTGGAGCGTTGAACACCCTGTTCTGATGACGCAAGAGTTGCAACTACGGCAGCTGAGAAGGCCATTCTTTGTGTTCTGGAGCCTGATGAAATCGGTATAAATACGTGTTTAATACTGCAAAATACACTCGATGTTACAGTCACTGCCCTTGCCTTCCAGAATAAAAGAGAACATCCCAATCGAGTGAAGGGATTCCTGTGGTTCCCAATTATTGTGATCCAACATTTGCCTCGCATTTCAGGATGAAAAGACAAACATGTCTTCTAATATCTTCAATTGTTGCGTATACCGGACACATTTGTGAACGACTTTACTTGGACCCATTGTGCGAGCTGTCTCTTTAAAGGGGCATTCGGCAACTATTTCAAACTGTTTAGAAATCATTTGGATGGTTTAATAACCTGTTCTGGTGATAATGGTGACTTTCCCCGCTCCCCCCAACGTTCCCAGGCGGAAAACCAAGCTTGCAACATGAGGATTAACGTCCTGGTAAATTGGAAATAGGAAGACTCGTGAGAAGCGAGAACGAGCGAGAAACACAAACTGCTTTACGGCAATTCGACATAAACACACACACCGCCCTCAATGTGTATGATGTATTACCCACCTCGGTAGACACAGCTCCACACGATAAAGTTTCCCGGCTCCGATAATAACAAATGCACATGAGCAGCGGTAGAAAGGGAGAGGAGGGGCCGCAAGTGAGTTTTTTTTACGACATTGTGAAATATACGCCTCACAGCTGTAGGGGGAGCTCGTTGACAAAACATGCGACAACAAAAGTGAAAATCAGAAGAAATAGCTAGAGTTGCCGAGTGCCCCTTTAATACCGCGTGGTTTATATACACATGTTGCTGCTGATTGGGCTGACATTTGACACGCCCACTAAACAAGAGAAAACGTATCTGAAACCCCGTTGCACACCGTTTCCAGGAAACATGTTGTTCAACCCGGAAACCGTAGCAAAACGTAGCGCACCGGTTTGAGCTTGAACGTGCCCTGCCGCTGCTCTGGTGTCTGACCTGCAGTAACTCCTGCTGGGCTCGGATCAGCTCCCGGCTCTGCTCCACTTCCTGCTCCAGATGAGCCAGCAGCTTCTCCTGGTCCGTTCCTTGAGCGACAGCACCTGAGGAGCACACACACACATATATACAGTCAAACCAAAATTTATTCAGACACCGTCAATGTTGCTGCAACCATATACTCCTTCTAGAAGTCTGAGATCAAGCGATAAGAACCTGTTATTAGTCCCACATTGCAGACTCAAACGCAGAGGGGATCAAGTATTTTCTGTGGTCGGGCCTCGTTGTGGGACAATTTGGCGTTAGAAATTAGGATAGCCTCTTCCGTGATCACTTTGAAGTCACTTCTAAAACGCACTTGTTTTCCATGGCCTATAGTTAAGGTTGGTTGGTTTTACTATTTTCCATTGAGTCTGATACTGTTTTTGCCACTCCTGGTTCATTCCATTATATATTTGAGTCTGATACCGTTTTTCCATTTTTTTAATCTTAGTCTGATTCTGCCATCTCCGTTTTACTATTTTATATTTGAGTCCGATACGGTTTTGCTACTCCTGTTTTAAGGCTGCTCTTAGCTTTGCTGCCCATATGTGTGTTGTGTTGTTATGCAGGTATTATTCTCTGAAAAGGTCACATTAGCAATTAAAGAAAAAACACTTAAAACATGGTCAGGTCAATGTGTCCGAATCATTTTTTATCCCAAATTTTTATAAATTTTACTGGTAGTCCACTGTATTTCTGGGTATAATATGTCAGTTTACTTTATTTTGCTATCCTCACTTACATAAATGAACTGTAGTGTCCTGCACCAGTAGTAAAAAATTTACATTTACATTTATTCATTTAGCTGACGCTTTTATCCAAAGCGACTTACAATTGCTATATATGTCAGAGGTCGCACTCCTCTGGAACAACTAGGGGTTAAGTGTCTTGCTCAGGGACACAATGGTGTCTCACAGTGGATTCGAACCCGGGTCTCTCACACCAAAGGCATGTGTCTTATCCATTGCGCCATCACCACCAAAAAATAAAATAAAAAATTAATTAAAAAATAAATCTGATTAATTTTTGGTTTGACTGTATTCATAGATAATCGTTGACTTCTGTCCTTAAACCCCCCTTTAACATGTCAGTTTCAAGCATTCGGTTCTTACTCTGAGACACGAGCTCCCGGAGTCTTTTCTTGACTTGCATCCACTCCTGGACCACACCTCCGGTCACATGATCACCAAGGCTCTGCTCTGATTGGACCAGCACATTGTCTTTGTCCTCATCCCCCAGTACTGTATGGTCATCTTGTAGCATCTAATTAGAAAGATTTTACTATATGATACACCCAATTTACATACTTCATATCCTAAATAGTAACGTGTGCATCACGTACTACACTGAAAGAAGCAGACTTTGCAATTCAGAGGCCCGTTTCAAATAAATAGTTGGAGCCCCCTCCTCCCCAATAATGAAAGTCAGCTAAAATTAACTTATTGTACAGTGAACTGTTGTATAAAATCAATAGGCTATCATATTTAAAAGCGCGCTGATGTTCGGGAAAACTGCACTCTATATCCTGTTACAAGTATTAAAACGAAAACTTATACAGGGACATTTTTGCCCTGTATATTTAGATTTTTGGGGGGACATTTTTATTAATTTTGGTGGCATTTTTGCCCCAAGCCCCCGTTAATTTCGATGATGGCGATTGGGTGGCCCGGGGCAGAAGTGGGATGGTGACCACTTCTGTTGCAAGGCCCATTTCATGTGAAACCGCAAGGCTGCTACTAAACAGGTTTCGGATCAATTTTACTTTTTCAGTTGAATAAAAAAAAAACAACAAAAAAAAAAAACAATAATTTGAAGCCTCAGCAGTCTGTATGAACTTTAAAGTTCAGTAATAGTCAATTTAGCATAGGAACAGTATGTTGCGAAGGGGTCTGTGGTGGCAAGACATGTTTTAATTGATGTAGTAGTACGTTTTTCTGCACTCTCAGAATTACGCATTTGCCCAATACCAGTGAAGAACATCCTTTTACAGTATAGTTTGTGCAAACTCTGCCGTACATTTTTTTAATTAGGAAATATTTCCAGTGCATGTGCAGGGGTCTCTCTCACCTGTGCCATGTTATTTCTGAGCATGTGCAGTAGTGTGGTGAGCGCGTGCCGTAGTTTCATGGCCTCTCTGAGCTCAGCTTCTCTTCGGTCCAGCATCAGACGCAGTGCTTCTTCCGTCCTGCCGGGGAAAACACAAAGCGCTTGAGCCAAAAGACTTGTTTTGGGGGGGAATATGCAAATATTTTCTATACTTTTCTTCCACAAATAATTCCTGTTCCTCAAATTTTACATAAAAGATGCTTAAGTCCACATTAAAGCACATTATTGCAAATTACACTAATGTTTCTGATGGATTAAAGCACGTTGTACGGTCTATCGGGTCATTGGTCGTACCTCCCATCAGCCTTTGCGGGCCTGAATCCAGGCTCTCTTCGTCCTGTCCGCTTTGGCAACACATTTATGATCTCCATGGCTATAGATGGGGAATATTGTTGTCACTGTGCAGTTTGTGGGTTTCATGGTGCATGCATCCTAATTAATGTTTTGTGGATTTTAGTATATAAGTTAACACAATCATAAAACTTGAGGAAAAAACGCACAAAAATACTGATGACATTATCTTTTTTCCCAGACAACAACATAGTGTCCGCCCAGATCCGGGCCACATCTGGTATGAGTATTCCACGCGTACCAGATGTGGGCGATGTTGCTGTCTGGGTTGTGTATAACATAAACCTACTAAGAATAGCATTTGTGACAAATTGTTGTGAGTTAACGAGGGCAAATGTTTCAAAAAGGGAAAGGACACAATATTAAGGTAGTGAATGAAGTCGCTAGAAGTTGAACATGAAACCGTATTGTAACCGCGGGCCGCGAGTCTCACACACTCCGCGCTGCTTGTGTCTGTCGGAGAGCTGAGAGAGTTTCTCCCTCATGCGGCTGATGTTCTGCTCTCTGCGCTTCAGCTCTGCCCCCTGCTGGTGACAGCGACACTGCAGCCGCGCGCACTGCACACACACACACACACACGCGTCAACTGGTGCGCTCTACTGCAGGAATTATAATATATCACATTACAACCTTATCTCTTTCAGAAGTCAGAGCATCTTGTAGCCTGGAGATGTGCAGGTCCTTCTCCATAAGCTGCTCCTGTGAAAGACAATAAGCTCAGTCTTTAACATAACATAACAAAACATTTAGGAATATTATTTTTAAATATATATAGGGATAAACCCCTAAGGTATACATCTCATTTTCAAGGGGATCCCAAAATATAATATAAAATTATTTAGCAAATAATTTAATATTAAAATTAATTTATTTAATATAAACATAATTAAGAATTCATTAGTAATATTATTTATATATTGGGATAAACCCCTTGAGATGTACATCTTGTTTTTTATGGGGTGCCATAACATAACACATTTTATATTAATATATAATAAAAACTTAATTAGAAAATATTGTATTAATATTAATTTATATAATGTCATAATTAAATATTATTTAGTAATATTATTTATATTTTGGGATAACCCTCTTGAGATTTACATCTCATTTTTAATGGGATTGCATAAGATAATATAAATCATGAACTAAGAGTCAGTAAAATAAATACTGCCATGATGTGTAAGAAAATAAGCATAACTAATGTAAAAATGTCAGCTTTATTCAATATTTTTTTGGTTCTTGATAGGATTTGCCTTGACTTGTGATGTAAATGTGACGTGTTTATTGAGGCACATGAACCTGTAAAGATGTGATCGGGTCTCTGTGCTCTTCTCTGAAGATCCGGTGTGTGAAACTGAGTGTGGTTTCATCATGATGAGGCACACATACTGAGTTCAGCATCTCTGACACACACAAGACAAACTCAAGCTGCTCTTTCTGACCGTTAACATCAGCATATCCTCAGTCTCACGTGTGTGTGTGTGTGTGATGATCACACTTACCTGAGCAGTCTCGAGCTCCGATACGAGACGATGGTGATCTCGTGAGATGTTTGTGTGCCATAACCCTGCAGATACTAACAGCACAACATTACAAATAACTGCAACAGAAAACACTGATTCCTTGTGCAACTTCTCTTTTCCATTGCACGAAAAATAACCAGAAGTGATTGTGAAATCTGTAAACCATAAACCACAGCAAATTGTCTTCGTCTTTTTTTTTTGGCAATTTGAATAACATTAAGTAATTGATCAAAAACACATGTTAGCATAAATTAAGTCTCTGATTGATACATAAGCAAATATGTTAACCTACATGTCTTACCAGAGCAAAAAAATCTGTTGCGCTTTATCTTCTCAAAAGGCAGATTAAAAAAATTTAAAGCGTGTTACAGAGCAAACGAGAGCTCCAGTGACTTCTGTTTCATTCAATCATCTGCAGGTTTCCTTCAATCAGCTCATCAGTGATTGACAGCTTCAGTCTATAATTAACAGCTAATGGACTGAGTGTTGAGAAATACTTCACATACAACATGTACCTTAAAGTCGACACAAGTCAACAGACAAATGATCAATAACACTTTATTTTAAAGGCAAAAAGACATTGAAAAAAGATTTAAAAGTAACATGTTCATGCATGTAGATCAAATACACCTGATCAGCTCAACGAGGGTCAGATACAGGGAGACGTCCCAACTGTGCAATGTTTAGTGTGAACACTGAATCTGAACACAAAGCTGGTTTAAAAGGACCTTCAAGCCAGATTCTGCTGGCTATAAATTAGTAAAACACTACAGTAAAAATCTGTCTTTTTATGTCAGCTAATTCTTCGATTTCTTCCACATAAACCAGGGAAAACTTCATACAATCTTCAACAAACTGTTTTTGTTTTATATGCATCACAAATAAAATAGTGTTTAGTAAATGAAGTTTGAACGGAATTGCTTTTTTTTAAAAAAAGGTGTGTTATGGGTAATGCATTTTCAGAAATGTAAATACAGTAACTTATCGTACCATGCCATACAGTGTAAATTCAGCATAATCAAAGTATTATTATACATAATACAGTTCATCCAAACAAACAATTTTTGTAGTGTTTGTGTGGGTCTTTATGTAGTAGTGTAAAGGTAGAAACAGACGCATCATCAGAAACGGCTTCATCAGCTCTGAAAAAAACAAAACAGATGTAACAGAAATATTAATATATGTAATCATGACAAAGATAAACGAGAGCATTTTGATAGTGCATGCATGAACTGAGAGGCTGCTGTGACCTCTGCAGGATCAGCTCAGAGGAGCCCGCAGGATTTGGGCGGGCGGAAGGGGTTGTCGCTGGACGGGACGCCCATCAGAAGAGGGTCTTTATGGGCATTTTGCAGGCAGAAGTTCTTCAGGTCTGTGGCAGCTTGAGAAACCTGCAGAGATCGCATTTAAGAAGACATGTTAAATGATATGCATTGAGTCCAGATTCCCTGTTTAACACAGTCCTGAAGCAGAAACAACCACTGGAAAGAAGCCAACATGATCCAAGAAGGCACTGCGGGTCATACACTGATGAGCCAAAACATTATGACCAGTCATGAGTGAAGCGAATATCATTGATCAATGAAAATTGCATGTAAACTGGAGTGAAGAGTTCTGCTCATGTCATGTAAACATCTTACTCTGATTATTGGAAATAATCGCATTGTTGGTTCACATGTAAACGTAGTCATTGTTGCAGACCAGGTGCACCCCTTCATAAAAGTGTCCTCTTTCAGCAGGATAATGTATCCTGACACACTGCACACATTGTTCAGAAATGGTTTGAGGAACGTGATGAAGTGAGGTGTTGCCCTGGCCTCAATCCAATTGCATGTGGGCTAATGCGTTCGATCCACGGCGGCTCAGAGACCATGCCTCGCGGGTCGCCGCTGTTTTGGCATATTAGGCAGATGGACATAATGTTTTGGCACATGTGTATATTTTAAGGCAAGACATTACAGACAAAACCAATGTTTTTTCATGCACTGGTCAATTTTAAGGGCTTTTTTGCTTCAGACTAGTGGAAAGAAAACATCCAAAATAAATTTTTAAGAGTTTATTTTCTTATACTTTATTTATTTATGACAATACATTAATGCAGTTTTTGAACCTGGCTTCAGAGTTCCGTTCTGGAAATTGTATGCAAATTAGTGCAGATTTAATTAGATAATGGATCACATATTTAAAAAAACTTATAATAAATAACCATTGTCTTAATGTCCTGTGATTTATCACATGCGGTATATGAAAATATCTATTTATAGATTTTTTTAACCTAATTACTTGTGGTGGTATCTGCCTTAAATTTATGGTAAATAAGTTATTATATAATCTCTATTAAACAATTGTAGGCCAACATCTGTTTTTGTCAGACAACAAAGTGGCATGATGGATCTATGGGAAATGATGTAAATTAACAGAAAATTAGGTCAACAAACACTACTTTAACAGAATACATTTTTATTAATAATAATTAAATATACTGCATGCATTATATAGAAAATATGGCATTTTCATATTAAAGTATATTTGAGTTGGGAAAAAAGGTTCGGTCACAGTGAAGAGTTGTTTTGTTTACACACGGTTGTACAATTGTACTTTTTAAAGTGCTAGACAGTATACAAAAAAAGTACCATAATATTGCAATCTGCTACCATCACTGTACAAGAGTCTCAGTTTATATTAGCGCTGCTCTCTCTGCGTTTGCATTATTAATGAGCAGAGGACATAACAAATAACTGTTGACAGAAGTTTACGACTACAATGCAGATCTAACCGTTTAAAACTATCATAAAACAATTTAAAAACATCTCGGAGTAGCCGTGACGTTGGAAAAAACTGGTGTCATTTGCCTATAAATTAGTTTAAACGCGTTCAAATAGTTGTTTTGTCGGTTAGCGTTAGCGCTAGCAGTAACTCACACCGGTTAAACGCTTTTGTCCCTGTTCTTCTTCAACCCACAAACTCTTTCACCTTTAAAGTTGACGCTGACATACTTACGTTAATTCTTCGTATTTTCGCCTCTAGTCTGAGCTGTTTGACGGCTTTGGTCGCCACAGCCACACTACTGCTGCTAGCGTTATTGTTGGACATGATGACTGACCGAATGACTAAAAAGAGTTTGCGGAAGTTTGAGGAAGAGGAACGCACGCGCGCGCGCTCACGCGACACGACTTCACTATCTAAATGTGGACATAATACAGCTAACTGTACTAGTACTAAAAATCTACTTATACTTTTTTACAAATGGAGGTTTTGTCAGATTTAACTGACGACAAATGTGTCCTCAAAGTATTTAAAAACGCGTGCAGTGTCTCAAAGACTACACCACAACAGTCTGTGGAATCACTTTTGCAAGAGTAGACTAACAAGTCATTAAAACTGGCAGAGTGTCTTTAAGGTCTCCTCTATCATTCCAATAGGTGAAGTCTACTCAATTTGAATCATCATTCACGTCATTGTCAAAAACATTGTGGGGCAATTTATGCATCATAAGCATTAGGAATAAGGCGTCTTCAGAGCTACAGTATTTTCTGTGGTTATGACACCAACAACATTTCCTAGCAGTGCAGTCAGCAGTTTTTTAGAGTTCTCAATTAGACAACTAGAGATTTCACCATGGTTGTAAGGGGAAGAGGACAAGGCTACATTATTTCTGGTCTTTGGCCAGTTACTCTTAAGTCATTGACTTCACTTTCTGCCGGCTGCTTTGATTGTCCTCAGTGAAAGACTTCAGCATTATGGTAATAAATTTCATTTCAAAATCTTTTGTTTTAATGACTGAGATGGTTTTCTTGACAGTTATCTTAACTCACTGAAGTTACTCTGCTTATTGCACTGCACACAAGACGTCCAGTAGTAGGGAGCAGGCAATGAAGGTCATGCAATAGCTAAACGTGCTTTAATTAAAGGCTTTCTGCTAAATGTCAAGGAATAATGACAGAATTGAATACATTAGTTTATATGGGTGATATTGCTACTTCCGTCAATTTTCAGAGTGTGTGAAGACAGATCAGATGTCTTAAAGATGTCATGGAGGTCTTGCTAAATGTCATATCTTGCAGGTGTATCCAGCTGTACTGCTTCAATGCTTCATCTGGATCTCTCTGATGGCAACAGGTAACATAATATCTGACATCTATAATATTGCTTAAAGTAACAGCTTTCAAGTAATATTGCTTAATAATATTGTAATTAATATTGCTTAATATTGCTTTCAGCATCCTGGGTCACTTGAGCAAAAAGTCACAGCTTGCAGCTTTCTGTGCTTGCAGTACATAATTAATTAGTCTCCATTAAAGGGGCATTCACACTGACAGCAATCTACAGTGACAAAGAAACTGGAAGTCAGTTATTTTTACAAGAGTTCGCATTTTGAAGTGACATGAGTATTCATTATACTTCTTTTATAACATAAGAAAACAAATAGTGTCATCTATGAACGTTTTCAAAGGGTTAGTTCACCCCAAAAAAGAAAAATTTGTCATTAATTACTCACCCTATTACTAGTAATACTTACTTTAAACAGAACAACTTGATTGACACGTCGATACAGAAAGCCGGGGTACCAGGTTTCTCAGGATGCCTTGAACACACAAGCATGATTTGGCATCAAATACAATCTGCAAAAAGGGAAGGAGGAGACCTGCATGTTTTATTCCTCGACCTGGCCAATGCTTTTGGATCCGTCCCCCATTCTGTCATCTGGGCAGCCTTCAACTTCTTTCATGTGCCTGAAACCATCACAAATCTGGTCAGAAACTACTTCAAAGATTTGCAATTCTGCATAATAACCACAGAATACACAGCATCATGGCAATCATTGGAAGTGGGTATCATGGCAGGAAGCACCATATTCCCTCTAGCCTTTACCATGGCAATGGAGTTGATCATCAGGGCATCTAGATGGGTAGTCGGAGGGGAGCGTCAGCAGTGCTGGACAGCGGCTACCTCCGATTCGCGCCTATATGGACGACATGACCACCTTGACCTCAACCATCGCCTGTACCAAACGCCTGTTAGCAAAGCTTCACTCCAACATTACATGGGCAAGGATGAAGTTGAAACCCAGTAAATCCAGGAGCATATTTATCATCAAAGGAAAGCTTACCGACCAGAGGTTCAACATCAATGAAACACCCATTCCATTGGTATCAGAGCTGCCCATCAAGAGCCTCGGACGGTGGTACAATGCAAGTCTCAAAGAAGCAGAGCAGTGTGACCAACTGAGAGAAGAAACCATCAAAGGCCTTGTCAGTATTGATAAGACTTCACTTCCGGGCAAGTTGAAGCTGTGGTGTCTGCAGTTTGAGTTGCTCCCTCGCCTAATGTGGCCTCTAACGGTGTACGAGTTTCCCATTTCCAAAGTTGAGAAGCTGGAGAGTCAGTGCATACGTCAAGAAGTGGCTGGGACTCCCGCGCTGCCTCAGTAGCATCGGGTTGTACGGACACGGTGTACTGGAATGGCCTATCTCTAGCCTCACAGAAGAATATAAGTGCACCAAAGTGAGGCTGAGCATGACCCTGGCAGAGTCTCAAGATGCAGCCATACGAACAGCTCCTCTCAGACTGGCAGCTGGGAGGAGAGGACCCCAGCTGAGGCTGCAGAACAAGCACAATCCGCTCTCAGACATGGAGACATAGTGGGACAGGTGCAGCAAGGAAGAGGGCAGTTTGGACTTAGGACAAGTCGACCTACATGGCATAAGGCAACACCTGCAGAGAGGAGAAAGCTGGTAGTTGCTGAGGTCCGGCACCAACAGGAAGCAGAGAGATGCGCAAAGCCAGTGTCACAAGCCAAGCAGGGCCAGTGGACTAGCTGGGAAAACCTGGAGCACCATAAGCTCACTTGGAGAGATCTGTGGGAGATGGAAGGAAGCCAAATCAGCTTCATCATCAGCAGCAGGTGAATCTGGATAAAGAGGAAGGGCCCCAACTGGGCTGAAAAGAACAATAAAGAGGGGTAAAAGCAGAAGGGGGCTCACTTGGGACGCCAGGTGTTGCCGTTGAGCCCTCCGGAGGTTTTGTGGGTTTATCAACGAAACACCGGTGAAGGAGGGTGCCCACCTGAAGACCCTGATGACGTTCTTACCCCTCTCCCCACTTAAAACAAGGAAGTGCTGATTACTAGGGATATTAACATCAAGTCCTATGAGCTGAGCCCTCATGTCGTTCCAAACCTGTAAGAACACAAATTAACATATTTTTTATGAAATCCGTGAGCTTTCTGACCCCCCATAGACAGTAATGCAATGAGCACTTTCAAGGCCAAGAAAAGTAGTAAAGACATTGTTAAAATAGTCCATGTGACTACAGTGGTTCAACCTTAATGTTATAAAGCGACGAGTATACGTTTTGTGCACAAAACCCCCCCAAAAATAACAACTTTATTCAACAGTTTCTTCTCTTCCGTGTCTTTGACACTGTTCAGGTTGTGAATGCTGGCTCATTATTGGCCAGCTCCTGCATCAGCATCACACGCATGTGTTGTGGTGCTCACGTGAACAGCGGCCAATACAGAGCCGGCGTTCTAACACATGGTTCGAACGTATTCGACTACATGAGCATTTACACTACGAAAGCGATCTGGTCGAATGTGTTTTCGACTACCTCTTGAAGTGGTCGAAAGTGGACAAGCTCAAAACGTTTAAGACCCCGTTTACACCTGTATTTAGTGTCGTCCACTTATGATCTGATCGACCAAAATGCATCTTAAGTATCTGGCCTTGTCTGGAGAGGCGATAAGTATGTCGTCACAGTATTGAATTATGACCGAGGGCGAACATGAATTTACAACGTCGGAAATTGACTGTGCGACAACACCATGAAATAGAGAGGGACCATCGCAGTACCCTTGCGGAAGTCAACACAAAGTTAGTTGAACGCCATTGCAAATAAACACAAATCTGTATTGATCTTCTGGTCTAATTGGACGTGACCAGAATCCATTTGTGATATCAACCGCGCTGAAGTAACAATGCATCAGAGAAATATCATTCAAAATTGTAGTGGGATTTGCAACAATGGCCATGGTCTCTGTAGTCAGCATTCAATGATGTGTAATCAATAGTTTTTTTAATTTTTTTAAATATATTTATTAACTTTTTAACAACATATATTACACACACAACAGGGACAAAAATACAAAATACAAAATGCAGTATAGACGCATATTGATGTCTTTCGCATCATTACAACTTAGCATATCTCAATTTGTACAGGACTCCCATCCTCAAGACTAATGAACTAAAAAAACAACAACAACAACAACAACAAAAAAAAAAAACAACATACAAACTATTAAGGGCTCCTAATACAAATACATCCTATAATCTCACATATCTTCAATTGTCTCTTTAAACATGTCACTATCCTCCTTCTCTATGAAGGATCTAAAGGGATTCTAAAGGGATTCAAAAGTCTTACCCTTTCCTTTAATAATATATGTTATTTTCTCCATTGACATATTCAGTACCATCTTCCTGAGCCACCTTTTTATGCTGGGTGGTTCTAGATTCTTCCATTGTAATGCAATGAGGCGTTTAGCTTGTAAGATACACATAGAAATAAAGATACATTCCTTTGACTTAAGCTTAGGATACAAATGCAGAAGAAAAATCCTTGGTCCAAAAGGAAGACTCACATTTATAATTTTACCAATCATATTATGCACTTCTTTCCAGAATTTCGATATTTCTTCACATTCCCATATACATTGGAAATAGGTACCTTTACAAACATTACACTTGGGACATGTATCTGGTATATTTTCATTAAATTTGTTTGATAATACTGGAGTTATGTATATACGCATAAGCCAATTATATTGCAACAACTTTAATCTTGTATTAACTGTTTGTACTTGAGCATCTGGACAAATCTCAATCCATTCATATGGTGTGATCTCCTCGTTAAGATCCTTACTCCATGCTCCTAAACGAGAGCTAGAAGACTCCGGGGAGCCCTCTACCAACATATTATACAGAAGTGAAATCCGACCTTTATCATAACAATCTTTGGTGACTACTCTTTCCAAAACTGATAATGGTGGTATATTTCCAGTACTTTTTTGAAATGATAAAATGAAACTTCTTATCTGTAAGTACCTAAAAAAAATGACTTTTTGGTATATCAAATGATTTACTCAATTCTTGAAATGACATAAGATTGTCTTCCTTATATAAATCTTTTATACTTTTAATACCTTTTTCTGCCCACGTCTTAAAACCTACATCTACTTTTCCGGGACTAAACAATTTCCCCATATTGGACAGTAGCGAGATATCTCACTCGTATAGGAGATATTCAAATATCTCTGCGTCTCATGCCATACCCTTACCATATTTAAAACCATTGGATTCGTAACATTACCCTTCATTTTCTGTAAAATTTTACGATCTAAATCATATAAATATGATTCCAAGGGTATTTTATTCGGAATAGAGTTTTTTTTCCATTTCTACCCATACAGGTTGTTCATTAGATGTTGAGAGGAAAAACATAATAGATCTTAACTGGGCAGCAGTATAATACACTTTAAAATTAGGGCATTGAAGCCCCCCCCTATCAAATGGCAAATATAAAAGAGATAATCTAATTCTGGATCTTCTATTGTTCCATATGAATTTAATAATTAACTTTTTAAGTCTAGAAAACAGATTACTAGGAGGTGTGATCGGAATATTCTGAAATAGGTACAAAAATTTAGGTAAAATATTCATTTTTAAAATATTAATTCTTCCTATTAAAGACAACGGTAAAGAAGCCCATCTTTCAACCAGCGTCACTGTATTCTCAAAAATTGAATTATAATTTTTTGTTACTATGTCTTCCAGTTTTGGAGTAATTTTAATTCCCAAATATGTAAAAATTTCCACATTATTAAACATATCTACCTTACTGATAGAACTTTTGCTTTCTTCTTCATTCAGCAACATAACTGAAGATTTTGAATTATTGATCCGATACCCTGAGATTTTCCCAAATGTCTCTATGATTTGAATTAAAGCCGGAATGGTTGAGTCTAATTTCTTTAAAAATAATATTACGTCGTCAGCAAATAGCGCTATTTTATGTTCACTGCCAAACATTTCTATACCTTTTATATCCCTTTCTTTTCTGATAGCAACTGCCAAGAGTTCAATAGCCATCAGAAAAAGGAGAGGGGAAAGAGGCGATCCCTGTCTACATCCCCTAGAAATATTAAATGATTTTGATATAAAATTATTAGTTAAGACCTCTGTCGAAGGATTCTGGTACAACAATTTAACCCATTTGCAGGATTTTTCTCCAAATCCAAACCGAATTTAAACATCAAACAGAAAGTCCCATTCCACCCTGTCGAATGCCTTTTCTGCATCTAGTGCTAGTAATGCAGTATCTTTTTCCCCCTTTTGTTGATGCAGGATATTTAGCACTCTTCTTACATTATGACATCCTTGTCTATTTATCATAAAACCATTCTGATCCATCCCTATGACGTAAGATGCTACAGTTTCTAATCTTCTTGCCAATATTTTGCTCAGGATTTTAGTGTCTGAGTTGAGTAAACTTATAGGTCGAAAATTTTCACATTTATTGTTAGGTTTTCCTGGTTTAGGCAATAAGGTAATTATAGCTTCATTCAAAGACATAGGAAGTTTATTCTCCGCAAAGGCTTCTACTAGCATGTCTAACATAGGTCTTACTAATTTATCTTTAAATTTTTTATATATATCTATGGGGAGACCATCAGGTCCCGCCGCCTTCCCCGCTTTCATCAGATCGATCGCCTCTACCACCTCTTGTAAACTAATTTCTTTTCCTATTTCATCTTTATGTTCTTCTGGTATACTAGGTAACTCCAAATTATCCAAAAAAGTTTTTTGTATTTCTTAACCCGAAGTACATTCAGAATTATACAGTTTCATATAATATGATCTAAATAAATTATTCATTTCTTGTGGATCAACAATGATATTACCATCTGACTTTTCAATCAAATCTACAGCCCTCTCCATTTGCTTTTTTTTAATTTGCCATGCCAACACTTTACCTGTCTTTTCGCCTTGATCATAAAATGTTTGTTTAACTTAGCTACAGTTTTATTTGCAGAAAGTGTATTATATTTAGATCGAAGCATTAATAGCTGTTTATGTTTATCTGCACATATCAAATCACTATGATATACTTCATTTTCCAGCTCTTTAATCTCTTTTTCCAAATCTTGTAACTCCTGTCGAGATTTTTTACTTTTAGAACTACAAAAACTAATAATTTGTCCCCGAATAAAACATTTAAATGCCTCCCACCGAATTCCTGCTGAAGTTTCCATTTGATTTGTTTCAAAGTAATTGTCAATTTGATTACCCAAGAACTCTACAAATGACGCATCCTTAAGCCGACTTTGCTGGAATCGCCATTTAGGGGGATCTTTAACTAATTTTGAATCGACATACGACAAACACACTGGTGCATGATCAGAAATGACAATACTAAGGTAATGACAATCTATACATTTTGAAAGCAAATGGGCTGACACAAGAAAGTAGTCTATTCTAGAGTAAGTTTGGTGTGTTGCCGAATAGCATGAATATGCAGTCTGTTTTGGATTAAGATGCCTCCATATATACACTAGATTAAGCTCTCCTATAAAATGTAGAATCTGTTTTCTAGAATTCACATGTGCGGTATCAACTCCCGTAGATCTATCTTTTCCTGGATCAAGTGTACAATTCATATCCCCCGCCATTATAACCTGACCTGGTAATGAAGCCACCATCAGAAATATGTTGCTATAAAATTTAGAGTCATCCTTATTAGGGCCATAGATATTTACTAAATTTATTATCTCTGTTACCAATCTTCCCTGAATAATCACAAATCTGCCAGCTGGGTCCTTAATAACATTATTTACTTGAAATGGCACAGCTTTATGTATTAATGTAATTACCCCTCTGGCTTGTGTAGTAAAACATGCCGAAAATACCTGTCCTTGCCACCTTCTTTCAATTTTGATCACTTCCTCCTTAGTCATGTGTGACTCTTGCAAGAATACCACATTTGCCTGTATCTGCTTAATTCTAGTCATCACCTGTTTAATCTTTTTTAGTTTCCCCAGCCCCCTGCAATTCCATGATAGAAGCTTAATCCCTCCTGTCTGTGCCATTTTTTGTTTTAACCATCCTCATTACCTTGAACCATATATTTGCCAAAATATAAGAGGCCAAACCTAAAATAACTAAAACAAAACTAATAACATAAAATATGAACTTACCCCAGCATTTTCCATGCTTCACTGATACCATCTGTATCAGTAACCCCCTTCCCTGCACTCGACTTCTTAAATGGTCTTCTCCTAGTTGTTCTGTTGTTCAAAAAAAATGAACACCAACACCTCTATCCATCATTACTGTTTCAACCCTCTTATCTATTTTTATACCCACATATTTTAACCAAGCCATGACTTGTCCAATAAAATACTCAGTTCACTTGTTCTCAATTTGTTGCATCTCTTTATCCATTTCTTCTGGACTCCATACCTCAGTTCACTTGTCCTCGACCTGCTGCATAAATTTCTCCACTTCTTCTGGGCTGTTCATAATCACAGTACGGTCTCTATGTGTAAGAAGCAATCGAGCAGGAAAGATTACTCTGTGTCGGTTGATTCCTTTGTCACGCAATTTTTGACGGATAGCATCGTACTTTCTTTGTTGCCTGTGAAGCTCTGCCGACAAATACGGAACAAAACGAAGATTGGAACCTTTGTATGCAATTGCTCCCTTACTCTTTGCAGCCTTTAGAACCTGTTCCTTCTGTTTGAAATTGAGTAACTTCATTATGACAGTCCTCGGCTGCACTTTACCATCTTGTCCATTTTTTTGACCTGAGCTGGGTATTCGATGGGCTTTTTCTATTATCAATGACGTAACGCTTTCTCCCAACTCCAAAGTCTCTGGTAGAAACTTTTCCAGAAAAGCACACACATCCGATCCCTCTTCTTTCTCCGGCAAGCCAACCAACCTAAGATTATTCCTCCTACTTCTGTTCTCCAAGTCAATTACCTTATCAGCCATTGATTTCATCTGTTTTTCCAGCGTATCATTTCTGACCTTTAGTTGGACGATTTTGTCCTCTGTCCCTAAAATTCATTCCTCCGCCTCTGTCAATCTCAATTTGACATCCACGACCTCCGAAAGAATTTCATCCACCTAGCCGCTTACTTGTCTTTCCATTGCTTTAAAGGTCTTCATCATCTCTGCGTTATTAGGAGTCTCGTTTGAGGCCACCCACCCTTCATCCTCCGTCTCTTCGTGCTCGCTCAGGCTTTCAGGTTCGGATGGCATAATTTGTGATTCCGCTTCCAATCTCCCTTTATTTTTTATCTTTTTCTTCGACGGCATTGTTTTAGTAATCGCTTTAGCTATTCCACCAACTTAAATTAAGTATCTTAAGTGGGTTTAGAAGGATTGATTCTAGCCTAATGCACGAGGGTTGAAATCTGCGACTTAAATCCACCGCCATAACCGGAAGTCGTGTAATCAGTAGTTCATTGATAACTACCATCTTGCTTTCTTACTGGCCACATAGGAGAGCTGGTTGGGGAGGAACACCTCACCACAATTACACTTCTCTGTAGTTGGCTTACTATCTCATGTGCAGCTCTTTCAGCCTCTAGTCTAAGAGGATACTGGAACACTGGAGGGTGATGTGGTCCTAAAACATTCAGAGGTTAAATTCTGCACAGAACAACATCAAGTTTAGAAACAGACCACAAATTTGGCATCGTTTAAGAAAAATATTGCATTACCGATGAGTCAGTCATTTCAGTTACGTTTTGTACCACTGCACCAACACTCATTTGAATATTGCCAGCCTTATTGCATATTGCTATGAGAGAGGGAAACAATGAACCCACCATTTGTCCTTTGGTAAGCAAAATATCTGCCTCAATTTGATTCAAAATGTCCAATCATTTGTTTGATGAACTAATGTCCAATCATTAAATCACATCCAATCACCAATCACTGTTAGTACAAACCTGGCTGTCCCCTACTCAAAGTTGAACCCAAAAAGGTCTCTTGAGGGGATAAATAAGTAATGGAATTGGTTGTGACAGTGTGAAAAGACTAGAACCAGTTAATCCGTAAAGAGTTGTTTGTTTTTTTGTTAGAGGAAGAAAAAATTCAGTGACAGATATAAGGGCCCCTGTGTTAATCAAAATAATGCTATCCCGGCCTCCATGGTTAGCGTGCACAAATGGGTGAGTGTCGTCATGATTATTCTCAACTGAGGTCAAAACCCGTCAATCTTAGCCTTCAAGGGTTCGGGTCAGTTTGTAAAGAGTTTTCAGAAGCTCTCTCATTGTTTGCTCATTTCCTGTTTCAGCTTTCACAGCTTCAGAGTTGCTCTATTATATTACATGGTTATATTACATCAGACGACGACTCCTCTTCTTATTTGAACATTTATTAGTCCAGTGCCCCTCCTGCTGACATGTAAGACATCTAGTTCCTGTGGGCACATGCGAAACAGCTGCTATTGGGCTTTTTTTTTTTCTGCTGCTCGACAATGTCTTGCGCATGAGTGCCCCATTCTATAAACGTAGCCCAGTTTTCAAGCATGCATTTGTTTGTATTCCAGGTGTGCAGGATGATGTTACCCATATTTTCAGCAGTATGTGTGTTGTTCAGCAGTCGACGGTGCGCATACCCTGCAAATACATTCATCCTCAACATGAGCAGATGAGATCAGTGGAATGGCTCTATGAGAAATCACCGGAGGAGGAGGTCAGAGTTTCTCAGGACCCTGCGTTTGAAGGCCGCGTGGAGTTTGTGCAGTCGGACGAGAGTAACTGCTCGCTGATTCTGAGGGACGTGAGAAAGAGTGACGCGGGTATCTTCCGTCTTGTGCTCAACACTGCTTCTGGCCAAATCAGGATGAACGCACGGGGAGTCCGTCTCGAAGTAACAGGTGAGTTAGATAATAGTTGTGAGGGAATTTGTGTGAGAACTTAATTTTACTTAGATTTAAATTTAAAAGGTATGGTAGGCAATTTAAAAGTAGCCCAATTCCGCGGGAAAACCGCAGACTTGGCAATACTGATTGAAAATTTTGCCAGAGAGGAGCATAAATTATGTCACATCAGTTATTTACCTATCATTTCCCCCTGATTTAAGGGATCGGTTATGGGTAATGTTAGGTTTAGGGGTAGGGTGTAACGGTTCGGTTGATATAACCAAGCACCAATGATGGATATTGAACTCTAGTAATATTTAATGGTAAATTCAGAAAAGAACAAACACTACCAAACAGTATCTCAGGCCCTGTTTACACGAGAACGATTCCGGGTGAAAACGTAAAAATATTTTATCGGATGTGCCTTTCGTTTACATGGCGACGGCGTTTTGAGGGCTTAAAAACGCAAAAAAGTGAAACCACCCTCCAGAGTGGAAATCTTAAAAACGCTCCACCGTCGCGTTCCCGTCTAAAGGGTAAAAACGCAAATCTGCTCACGGTAGCTCTTACGTCACCGGCATGCGCCAGTACAGGAAAATAACAACCAACATTCACACTCAGCAACACTTTTGCGTCACCATATGCACGCGTATTTCCCCCCCATAACGCTCGTCTAAACGCAGAATAAAAAGTGATAACGCAACGCCACTTTTGCGTTTTCTCTTCAGATCGTTTCCGTGTAAACATAGCCTCAAATGAGGACAGACAACGACTGGGAGAAAACTGAGGCCTTAAATGAACATATACAAACGAGATAATTAATGAACACAGGTGGAGACAAATGAACTAATCAGCAAAAGGGAAAACTAGGTCACAGAGGGCAGAAATGAAAACACAGGAAAGGCCAGACATGTTACATAGGGATAGGGTTGGGACAAAATGTTTGGGCAGGAATGTTATTCCAGTATCAGCAAAATATGTTGATCCAGGAAAATGTCTTGGCAAAATCATTGTGACCTTGGAAAATGATTCACTGTTTTGAATCAGAATCAGAAAGAGCTTTATTGCCAAGTGTATTGCACACACAAGGAATTGTCCTTGGTTCTGAAGCTTCCAGTGGACATATACAAATACAGATACAACAAGTAATAGTAATACAAATAGTAATACAAATTCTACAAATAAAATTTATAAAAAATATGAAAATACTATAAAAATATATGGTCACAGTCGGGTTTTGTCAGAATAAACATTTACAGATTATGAACATATTTACAGTATTTTGTGTAGTATGAATAAATATAAATATAAATATCACCTGAATTTTTAAGGTATTGCACTAAACAGTGGGAGTATTGCACTTAAGGCATATGCCTTGGGAGATATGTTAACTGTTCAGAAGGGAAATGGCCTGTGGGAAGAAACTGTTCCTGTGCCGAGATGTTCTTGTGCACTCTTAGAACAGATGTGTTAAAAACAACACATAATGTGTTAAATTTTAACACATGTGCTGAATCAGCTCAGGGACAACACATATTGTGTCAAATTTGACACAACTTATGTGTCCCTTTCTTTAACACATCTATTGTGTCAACTTGGTCAACACAAAGATGTGTTATTTTTACACAAAGATGTGTTTACTTGTGTTTTTATGGATTAATGTGGAATTAAAAATGTACACTCTAAAAAGAGATGTGTTGTGTCAGTTTTAACACATATAGTGAGTGTGCTCAGGGACAACACATGTTGTGTTCAATTTAACACAATAAATGTGCAAGTCATTTTAACACACACATTGTGTCATTTTAAAAATAAAGCGAAAGGGCCAGATGCAAAAATATTAACCGTTTAATCAATAGTCGAGTACAGAATGCATGTGCACACAAAGTACAAGACAATGTCTCAAGCTCAATGACTGGACAGACTCACTGTACTGGACATTATTCAGTTATTCACACTTCAACCCATAACTGATAATGCTGCTTTTGACAAAAATTCATGAGAGATAACAGTTAACAGAGTTTACACTTTGAATTATTTAAAATGTAGCAACTGACAAAATATTTTTTATAAATAACTTGTATTTACACTGGCCTGTATGTTTGAGAACATAGCAAACACTGCATACCATTCACAGTGATGGTGAGTGTCGGCACGCTCTTATAAAAAGATGAGTTGAAAACAACACAACCTGTAAAAAGAGATGTGTTAACTATTACACATGTTGTGTAGATTTTAACACATGTGCTGAATCAGCTCAGGGACAACACATGTTGTGTAGATTTTAACACATGTAGTGTGTGTGCTCATGGACAACACATGTTGTGTAGATTTTAAACACATGTTGTGTAGATTTTAACACATGTAGTGAGTGTGCTCAGGGACAACACATGTTGTGTAGATTTTAACACATGTAGTGTGTGCTCAGGGACAACACATGTTGTGTCAAATTTAACACACAACCTGTGTTATATCTTAACACACCTCTGTGTTTAGGGCTACACATTTTGTATTACCTTTAACACAACTAATGTGTTATTCCTCTTACACAGAAGTGTGTTGAAACCTTTTACACACTAATGTGTTATAGTTACACAACTTGTGTCAGATATGTGTCACATGTGACTGTAGTCGGTGTGTATTTGTCAGAGTTACTTCCTGTGTTTTTACAACTGAGTGTTTGGATGAACACTGAAACGTATTGTTAACTTGTGTTTATGTAGTCCAGTGACGTTTAATAAAGAGTTTGTTTGAACATTTGGATGGTTTAGACATCATGAATCTACATAGACAAGCTCTTATTGAGAATAAATTAAAATTGAGTTTTAGATGTTGATGTTACATTGAATGTTTTATTTGAAGTCACCAGAATTGTGATTAATGGCTCCTTTATTTGAGCTCTTGACCCTTTACTCTTCTTTTAGTTTGTCTCTGGCTGCTTTAATTGTATTTTAATGAAATACATTTGCTATGGAGAGAGATAAGTTGATCAAATGTTTCTGGATGATGTCATAATCAACAAGAGCTGATCTGAACAAGTTTATGAGTATATGGATGTAGGGCTGGGTGATATATTGCACGATATTGTATGCGCATCTCGTCAGTAAAGCCGGTTCCTTGATTAGTAGTAAATCACCTTCACCTGCTTTCAGATGGAGCGGCATTTACTCTACAGCACAAACTCCAGTGTTAAATTAACACTCAAGAGTGTTAAAGTTAATGAGATAATTAAGTGATTAATTTAGTGATGTTTGAGCATTATTGAAGACACCTGATGTTAACAAGCAGAATCATTGAAGGAGAAAGTCACAAATTGTAAGCAACCGTTATGGCGATCAATGTTTGCTTTAGTTGGGCTCTTAACCTTTATACATTCACTTTAAATTTGTTAGTCTGCTGTCATTTATTTATAACAGTCAAACAAACAAAGAAATGTGTGATCTGATAGTGTTGGTTATGTTCTGGCATAATCATGCTGTGATCTGAAAATGAAACTTATTGAGATAGGTTGTTTTAACTTATTTGCACCAGTTTTGTGGTTCTACCCCATATATGAATATAGGTATGTATCTTTTAATCCAAAATATTTATTAAACATTGTTCTGATCAAAATACTTTCAAATGAATTTATTTAGAAACACAGACATCAATAATCAGCCTGTGAATCTCAACAATGGTGACAATAATAAAGCATGTTGCAGTGGCTGCCACCAATCACAACTCATTAATGGCTCCCATCATGCATTGCAGTATGAAGCTTTTGTTTGTCACCATTGTTGAGATTCATACGCTGATTCTTGAAGTCTGATACCTTATACTATAAGACTCTGTCCCAACTATGCTTTTCAAAAATTAAGTCATTTGCAACAAGCTTACTTTTGTTAAAAACCATCTTTTATATAGTACATGTACTTATCACATAGTAAACTCTTGCTGAGCCTAGCAATCTACATGTCCATGATGATAACATTATCATCTGAACATATTTTACCCATGATTTTCTCTGCTGTTTTGAATGTGCAAAATTAAAACACATTTACAGCAATCAGAGAAAACTAATGTTAAAGAGTTAAGGGTTTAAGAGCCCAGATAAAGCTGACACTAATCACGATTCTGGTGACTTTAAATGAAACATTCAATGAATCGTCAACACAAAACCCTTTTAATTCTCAATAAGAGCTTCTGTAGAGTCTGACAGAAATAAAGTTAATCTGGTTATTAATAACAAGTGAAAGCAGCATTTGAAAAAGACATTGAAAAGAGGCATGATGTGATTGGCTGCCAAAAAACACCCGTTAATCTTTGTTTTCTTTAAGATTACATTTATTTAATTGAATGTATTGCTTTATTTATTTTAGAGCATTTTATGGGATACCATATACAATATACCTATAATTTTTCATAAACACAAACTCTCCTCCACCCAGTGCTATTCTATCCAGAGTTACATTTTAACACACATTGTGTGTTAAAATCTACACAACATGTGTCAAAATGCTATCTGCACATCACATGTGTTGTTTTTTGACACATCTCTTTTTAGAGTGTGGCCAGTGATCTGAGTCGCCGTCTTGACGGTAACAGTTCAAACAGGAGGTGTCCAGGGTGAGTGAAGTCTGTGATGATTTTACCTGCTCTCTTCCTCACTCTGGAAGAGTACAGGTCCTGGAGGGTTGGGAGGGGGGCACCAATAATCCTCTCCGCAGTCCGGACTGTCCGTTGTAGTCTCCTGATGTCTGATTTGGTAGCTGAACCAAACCAGACAGTGATGGAAGTGCATAAAACAGACTCAATGACGGCTGAGTAGAACTGAATCAGCAGCTCCTGTGGCAGGTTGAACTTCCTCAGCTGGCGAAGGAAGTACAGTCTCTGCTGGGCCTTTTTCACAGTCAATATGATTGTCCCACTTCAGGTCCTGAGAGATGGAAGTGCCCAGGAACCTGAATGACTCCACTGCTTCCACAGTGCTGTTCATGATGGTGAGTGGGGGTAGTGCTGGGCTGTTCCTCCTGAAGTCCACGATCATCTCCACTGTTTTGAGGGTGTTCAGCTCAAGGTTGTTATAACTGCACCAGACAGCCAGCTGTTCAACCTCCAGTCTGTAAGCAGACTCGTCACCGTTTTGGATGAGACCGATGACAGTGGTGTCGTCTGCAAATTTCAGGAGCTTGACAGTGGGGTCTTTAGAAGTGCAGTCATTAGTGTACAGGGAGAAGAGCAGTGGGGAGAGAACGCACCCTTGGGGGGCGCAGGCTGCGCTCGCGGAGTTTAACCAGCGCGCCGGCTCGCTTCCCGCGTTTGCGTCTGACCGCGCATTTGAACAATACCGCTGCCCCTCCGACGAGAATGTCCAGCAAAACGTCCGAATAATCAAAAACTGTAGAAAAGGTTTCTGGTGTGTGTTTCCTAATGTCCAGTAGTTCGTCTTTGGTGAAACTGATAGGAAAAGAATGACTAAACGCAGAACAAACGAACAAAAACAACACAATAGCTGGAGAGCTCCGCACCGAGGCAGCCGTCTGCGGCGCCATCTTGAGATATCATTTGAAACCCCACATGCTGGCGCGCCTGCTGGTCAGAATGGTGTAAATGCAGTAATCTCAGCTCAAACATGAACAGAAACCCCTTTTATAAACCAATTTGCAAATGTCTTATTCAAAGTGTCATCTATTCAATGCAATTAACAAATCATCTTATTACATTAAATATTAAGTGTATAATGTGTTATTTTTTTAAATTGAGGGCTTGTTTCGTTTGTTTTAATCAGATCAATAAGAGACTATCAACTACAACTCTTTCCTTTTTATTATGTAAATGTATAATTTAAAATGTCTACAAATGTATAAAACTAATCGTAGATCATAGACACTGGTTCATAGAGATCATTGTCTCCTAGCGGCAAACCATTGAAATTTCAAAACCATTATGACAAAGCCTTGTTTACTGAAATCACATGACTTTAGCAATTTTGATAGGTTTCGCAGTAGGTTTCAAAGCTTCATAAAGCAGTGGTTTGAAAGAGCCCATTACTATGTTTCACTCTACGGTATGTCACAATAGGGAAGAAAGAAGATCACATCTTCTGTTACATGCCAACTTTAAGAAGGCTCAGAAATAGATCTTTACATTTACATGCCTTTGTGAGATGCTTATATCCAAAGTATGTTATATTTACATTTAAAGTGACTTGCAGTGGATTCAAAGTATGTTCTTTGGGAATCAAACCCATGACTGTGGTGTTTAGTGCAATGCTTCACCAGTAAAGACATATTCATATTCATGTCAACCCTCTGTTGTATTTACACACTAAGCACATAAGGAGATAGACTTCTTCTTTCTGATCCAGATGCGGAGGTGGAGGTACAGGCAGAGTCTGACATTGTGACGGAGGGAGATTGGATTTTGTTTATCTGCGGTTCATGCATCCCCTCCATGACTGTACCAACCTACATCTGGAGGAAAGATGGGCGTCTGCACAGTCAACGCTATGGGGATAACTTGCTTGATCTGGAGTCTGTCGGGCTGGAGGACAGGGGGCGATATTTATGCACCATAAGTGGCTATGAAGGACTCAACTCCACATCTGTTGAGATCACTGTAAGACCTGGATGTAAGTGAGCTGAGAGCTTTTATAACGTTATTTTGAAACACCTCACATGTTCCCCAGAAAATGTAGAAATGTCTTTAGAATGAAATGTCGATGAAAGTTGTGAGGAGTGTAGTAGTGGCTCAGGAAACTATGTTACTTAAAAAAAAACTTGTTGAACTACATCCCAAACTCTCGAGTTTACAGTTATGTGTGCTGAAAGAAAGAAATTCTTGATATTCTTTAGTGCACAGTTAATCCAAGCCATCTTATTGGTCATCAAGTATCATCAGTCCCTTTCACTGTTGTAATTTTAAATAATGCTTACAAAGTATTATGTCATTTAACCCTGAACATAATTGAATTGAGTTGGATTTTGCTGCATATTTTCACACTTGTTTGTCTCTTTCAGATCCACCCAAGAGCGTCTCAGTGTCCGTCAGTGGGTCTGGTGTAATAGTGGAGGGAGATTCAGTGACTCTGAACTGCATCAGTGACTCAAACCCTCCTGCTCTGAACTTCAGCTGGTTTAAGGAGAATGAAACCTCAGCTGTTGGATCTGGACAGAGTTTCAGCATCTCCAGCTTTAATTCCAGTTTCAGTGGACGCTTCTACTGTGAGGCTCAGAATAAATATGGATCTCGGAGATCAGCGTCTGTTTCACTCACTGTTAAAGGTGAGAATCATCTGTGTTGGTCTTACCCAGATAGTAACATTGTTTCGGCCCAGATCCGGCCCACATCTGGCACACGTGGAAGGATGATCTGGCCCACATGCAGCGTGGAATGACGGCTCTTGGGCGGACCGCTCCTGTTTGCCAGATCTGGGCCACAAGCAGGCCATAGCAATGCCACATGTCAGCAAGAGCAAAGAAATAAACCAGAACTGGACCTTATCTGAGCCACAAAGTCTGTGTATATTAAATATGGAGTCATCTCAGCCTTAATAAGCCTGTTAACAAGCAGAATCACTGAAGGAAAGAAGAGAACAGTAAAAGAGACGAGCAGAAACACAAGAACTACAACTGACTTCAGACACAGTCTTAGATGAAATCAACTGAAGAGAAAAGAAGACATTAAATCTGTGAAGATCTCAGCAGAGGAGGATTAAACAACTCTACAAACAGCATTACCAGCTTCACTTATTACTAACCAGACTAACTTTATTTCTGTCTTAAATGTAAGTTTATTGAGAATTAACCTAGGCTTAACTTTCATTTAAACTCACCATAACAGTGATAAGTGTTTCCATTAGTCTCTCTGCTGAGATCTTCAGAGATTTAATGTCTTCTTTTCTCTTTAGTGGATTTCATCTAAGACTGTGTCTGAAGTCATTTGTAGTTCTTGTGTTTCTGCTCGTCTCTTTTTCTGTTTTCTTCTTTCCTTCAGTGATTCTGCTTGTTAACAGGCTTATTAAAGCTGAGATGTCTCCATATTTAATATATACAGATTTTGTGGCTCAGATAAGATCAAGTTCTGGTTTATTTATTTGCTCTTGGCTGACATGTGGCATTGCTATGGCCTGCTTGTGGCCCAGATCTGGCAAACAGGAGCGGTCCGCCCAAGGGCCGTCATTCCACGCTGCATGTGGGCCAGATCATCCTTCCACGTGTGGCAGATGTGGGCTGGATCTGGGCCGAAACAATGTTGCTATTTGGGCAGTTTTGTAGGTCATTGTCTGTCTGTAGTGAGGTAAAGCGCTGGTCTCAGAGTAGTTTCTCTTTCTCTCGTCCGCACGGCTGAAGAAAGCAGCTGGTCTTCAGTCACAGTCACAGTGGGAATCACTGCATCTGTTGTCATGACTGTGATACTGATGCTTGTCATCTGGCTATTGATCAGAAGGTGAGAGAGACTCTGTGTCTGAAGCCTCATAAAGATTCAGAGTCAGTTTGTGTTCATGTTCATTTCTTCTTCTCTCACAGGAAACGAGTGACTCCATCAGAAGAGCAAAACCACAGAGGATCACGACACCATAAAACAGTGAGACGATCTTCTCAAGCTTCTTGTCATGTGTGTCCTGTCAGTTATGAAGGGAGAATTGATTCTCTCATCATTGTGTCGTCAGGTCGAGTCTCCTGAGGACGCCTACATGACCCTTGACCCCAAGTCCAGATGTTCTGAATACGACACACTGGATGTGAGTTATTCTGCTGTTGTTGTGAAGGTGTTACATGAGATATTATTTGTGATGCATATGTTCACTTTTTCTTTAGAATATGAAGAGATCCTGTGACACAGACAAAACTCAAGATCAGGACCCCATTTATCATAACACTGGCAATTGATTATTCTTATATTAATTTAACTTGACAGTTCATTTCATATTAATTTTGAATGTTGCGCTGCAAAAATGAGAGAACATCTCAACAGTAAAATGCATCAATCTAGTGTATGTTCACATTTAAAAACAAAATGCAGCATTGCATACATAAAACTTTCTGTTTCTGAATAATATAATATGTTTGGGTAAATATAAAAACAATAAGTAAAGTAAACAAACCTTTAAATGATGCTTCAACACAGAATACGGATGTTTTTTTGTTTTTTTTAAGTTAAACTTAAAGGATTAGTTCACTTTTAAAAAAACTTTTGCTGATAATTTACTCACCACCATGTCATCCAAGATGTCCATGTCTTTCTTTCTTCAGTCGAAAAGAAATTAAGGTTTTTGATGAAAATATTCCAGGCTTTTTCTCCATATAATGGACTTCAATGGGACCCAAACGGTTCAAGGTCCAAATGACAGTTTCAGTGCAGCTTCAAATGGCTTTAAACGATACCAGACGATGAATAAGGGTCTTATCTAGTGAAACGATCGGTCATTTCAAAAATAAATAAAAAAGTTTAAGTTTTATAAGCACAAATGCTCGCCTTGCTCTGTTCTGTGATGCGCGTTCGTGACGGCACGTAATACGCAATTACGTTGAAAAGGTCACGCTTGACGTAAGCGGAAGTACCGAGTCAGTGTTTAAAAATGTATACTTTTATCCTTTTTAATATTAAAACACCCAGGATACGCACACGAAATGGGCATTTTAAACGGTAAACTGACACAAAGACATTTGAATATGTGTATATGGTCCTCCTTCCTCACATTTGTAAACACTGACTCGGTACTTCCGCTTACGTCAAGCGTGACCTTTTCAACGTAATTGCGTATTACGTGCCGTCACGAATGCGCATCACAGAACAGAGCAAGGCGAGCATTTGTGCTTATAAAACTTAAAACTTGGTCTTAAAAACTGAGAAAAAAAGGCTTTTCTCTCACTAATATGTGCATGCAGTTACATATATCTTCCTGTAGATGGCGCTTCAGGTCGGTGAGCTGTATGCTGTAGGTGTGTTTGTGTGTGTGTGACGGCGCTGTCCGAGGTACTGATCAAAATAAAAAATAAAAAAATAAAAAACATCACCAGTGATGTGTGTGTGTGGAATGTTCAGTGTTCTAATGTTACAAAATAAAAACGTTTGAGATGCCAATACGCTGATTTCACGCAGCCGTTATTTTGAAATCGAAAGCGAGGCTCCGGTGGGAAGAAAACCGTAAGTGTCGCCTTTAATCATAGGAGAGTCGCGAATGCGATGATGGCGCATTGTTGTGTTTAATGTAGAAATTAGTTATTCTAAAAATGTACATACATTTCTTTCATACTTTAGACTATATACAATGAAATTCATTTATAAATATATATTTTTTTCAGAAAGTAAAAAAAGAAGCAGGAACGAACTATATACATATCCTATATTGGATATTAACATCCAATAGTGTAAATCGTGGCAGCAGCTTCAGGTTGGTAGTCCAAGCATAGACAGTAAAAGAAATGGACACAGCGACCCCGTTGATTTCAACGGAGAGAGTTGAAGCCCAACATGGGCACTCACTTCCTGATAGCCAAGCGTTCTGCGCAGGCTCAAACTGAGCTTGATGACGTAGATGTCACGTGAGCAACATGACTGACAGTTGTAAATCTTCTAGTAGCTGTGCCAAGACAAATCTGAATCACCCATAGACAGTCACCCAACGTTAATCGTGCACAGAGACGGCGAAGCGCGACCTGCAGCAACTTTTGGTAAGTATTCTGATTAATTCTTTTGTCATTTTGCTTAATATTTATTTATTTAAAATTTAACGTCAGTACGCCATATTAAGTTAATGCTTTATATTAATAAGTTATGTGATATTCAAGAACTTATTAATTCATACCCAATATGTATATTTAAGGAGATACTAGGCAAAGGCTAATTATTGCTAACTAAATGATAGAGATTAGTAATTTAACTTAAACAGCTAATCTAAGTGGAATGTAAGTTAAATGAGTCATATTTATTTAACCGCCCAAGAAGCGAATGTTTTAAATATAATTTGCACGGTGAAATTAGGCATTGGTAAAGATAGCATGCTTGCTGGGCATATAATTAACATGATTGCTTGATGCACATGATGTTGTATAGTGTTAATGGACGCAAAATGGCGTTAACTGTTATCTACACAGAGACAATAAAAGTTCCCTTTCGAGAGGTCTCTCCTATTGCGTAAGTAGCTTACGCTATGGGAAAACTCCTTTTCTCGAGAATATTGAAGTCTTTATGTAAAACGCATTGCAGCTGCACAGCTGACAGCAATGAACGAAGGAGCTCGGTCATTGGCTGTGCTGCGGCAACTTGCTCGAACCAATGACGGGGCGACTCTGAATGCGCGACCAATGAACGCGCTTCGCGCCCGCGCGCGTCAGAGCCCGCCAAGATGGGCGTGGCCAAGCTATATATTGGGCGCCCCGTCATGAGAGTTCTTTAGATTTAATCTCCTTCAGCGAACACCTTCTTCGCTGGATCCTCCGGATTATTGAAAGCCTTCGCCGCCGTGGAAAAGCATACCAGCGGGATTGCTACGAGGACGTCGGCACCTTCAGCCGCCTTCGAACACCATCCTACTGAGCCATCCGGCGCGCCACAGAGGTCACAGAGGTGAAACTTAAATTTCTTTCCAGTCTGATCAAGAATCACATGCAGAGACAGCTTTCCTCAAGCTTTGGCTTTTTTGCTATAGTTGTCGACTGCATCCTGGGCCAAACGTCACTGGTGGTAATTTTAATTTACCGACCACCAAAAAGTCCCTCTGACTTTTTTTCTGATATTAGTGAGATACTTACTCTTGTCTGTGCTTGTCATTCATCTGTTATTTTGCTTGGTGATTTTAACATACATGAAAACACTGCACAATGCAAAGAGTTGATGTCAGTATTGGACTGTTTCAACTTGACTCAAAATGTAACTTTTGCCACTCACTCCAGAGGCCACATACTGGATCTCATATGTACATCTGGCTTAAATAATATTCTTGTTAACGGCTCTGATTTTGCACTTTCAGACCACAAACTTATAAATTTCAGTTGTAGTTTTCCAATATCTATGTCTCCTCAGAAGAAAATGCTGACCTATCGTAAAATTAACTCTGTAAATTCAACTTCTTTTTCTGCTTCTATAAGGGCTTCTACTTTATCAGAATGTCTACTGTCTGACCATCCATCAGAAATTTGCTGTACTTACAATAATGCTCTGTCTCAAATACTTGATATGCATGCCCCTGTTAAAACTAGACTGGTTCCATCTACTCGTGCCTCACCCTGGTTCACTCCTGAACTTCGGATGATGAAAACTGAGGGTCGCCGTCTAGAAAGACTATACAGGAAAACTGGACTCATTGTGCACTCTTTAGCTTTTAAAGAACACCTGCTCAACTACCGGACCGTCCTTAACAATGCAAGATCCACTTATTTCTCCTCCACTATTAGAAATTCCTCGTGCAGACCCAAATCACTCTTTGCTATGGTTAACAAACTAACAAATCCACCACAACATGTTATGTCAGGCTCTGTGGAGCTTGTAAATAGGTTCTCTAAATTCTTTTCAGACAAATTGATGTCTATCACTTCTTCCATCACCAAAAACAAGCACACAAGCGACTCAAACTTAATGATAACTGGACCAGCCCACTTGTCAAACCCTCTCTCTACTTTTACTCTGACTACTCCTGTTGCCATAAGTGACCTAATTGTGAAGTCAAATTCTACATCTTGCCGGCTCGATCCTACACCGACTGTTCTACTTAAGAAGTGCGTCCTCGAGGTCGCACCATTCATAACTCACATGATAAACTGTAGTTTAGCCCGTGCCATTGTCCCAGCGGAATTAAAAACTGCTGCAGTGACTCCCATTCTTAAAAAACCTGGCCTTGATCACCTAAACATGGACAATTACAGACCGATATCAAACCTAACATTCTTAAGCAAAATCCTTGAAAAGGTTGTTGCTTCTCAATTACGCTCTTATTTGGATATGAATGGTCTTTTTGAACCTTTTCAGTCGGGTTTTCGCCCATCTCACAGCACTGAAACTGCTCTTCTGCGTGTGGTTAACGACATTCTCTCATCGATGGATTCAGGGTTAATAAACATCTTGATGCTCCTTGATCTAAGCGCCGCTTTTGACACAGTCTGCCATGAATTGCTTATTTCTCGGCTTTCTGATATTGGTATCACTGGTTCCGCTCTTTCCTGGTTTATTTCCTATATCACTGACAGAATGTATTATATCACCATACAAGGTCATAATTCTGCCACCAATTTACTTACACGGGGCGTTCCTCAAGGTTCGGTTCTTGGTCCACTCTTGTTTATCATCTACATACACCCACTTGGTAGCATCATACGCAGGCATGGACTACAATTCCATTGCTATGCAGATGACATCCAAATTTACCTCACCACCAGCTCCGATAGACCATCCCTGCCTGACTCACTCACTGCATGCATCAGGGACATAAAGCATTGGATGTCCCTTAACTTCCTCAAATTAAATGATAATAAAACTGAGATATTAGTGATTGGTTCTCCAGTTTCAGTCAAAAGGATGGACCAGTCCTTCTATATTGATGGTTTCCATATAAAGCCTTCATCACTGACTCGCAACCTCGGTGTCTTATTTGACTCAACTCTGTCTTTTGGCTCTCATATTTCTTCCATTGTTAAAAACTCTTTCTTTCATCTTCGAAATATTGCTCGTCTAAGACCATCTCTCACTTTAGCTGACGCCGAACTCTTAATTCATGCATTAATCACATCACGTCTGGATTATTGCAATGCTTTATTTCTTGGCCTTCCCAAAAAACTTATTGCAAGATTGCAGTACGTCCAAAACTCAGCAGCAAGAGTTCTCACCTCCACCAGGCGTTCTGCTCACATCACTCCGGTGCTTCATGACCTTCACTGGTTACCCGTTTCATCACGTATCCACTTTAAGGTATTGCTTTTAACATATAAGGCATTAAACGGTCTTGCACCCCCATATTTGTCTGATCTACTTTTCACCTACCGTCCTGCACGCTCTCTCAGATCTACTGAACTTGGTGTACTGTCCATCCCTCGTTTTCGATTATCTACAGTAGGTGGAAGGTCATTCAGTGTTAATGCGCCAACATTATGGAATTCACTGCCCCTTTCACTTCGAAATATCTCATCAGTGACTGCTTTCAAGACACAGTTAAAAACATATCTGTTTAACATGTACTTCACCTAAATGTGATTTATGTGTCCTTTGTGATTGTAAAGTTGTGCGTCAGTGTTAAATGTATTATAAAGGCACCATGTAAAGCGACCTTGAGCTTTGGAAAGGCGCTATATAAATAAAACTTCTTCTTCTTCTTCTTCTTCACACACGCAAGTATTTTACATCTGTTCGCCCCGCGACATTTGTAAAAGAGCAAATTTTCTGAGGCGTTGTTTCAAATGCCTTCCTGCGCGTCGTGCAGAGACCTTCTCCCGGACGGGGATCGTCACATCATCTGCGCTCGCTGCCTGGGCCGGAACCACGCAGAAGCTGCTCTGACCAAGGGCGGATGCCCGGAATGTGACGACCTGGGTCTCTCCACACTGCGGGCTCGCTTCGCCGCTTTCGCCGCGAGCGAGCCCATCGCCGCCACCCCTCTGTTTGAGCCACGCTTTAAAAAAAAAAAATAAAAAAAAAACGCCGCTCACAGAGGCTTCCTGAACCTGAGCTCAGTGACGTCACGCCGAGCCAGTCTCCGCGTGCTTCACCGCCGCTCTTGCCTTCCCCACCGCCGGTTCAGTTCACTCAGCCGGACCCACACCCCTCTAGCAGAGCGGTGGGCCTTGTGACTTTCGGCGCGTCCGAGGACGACGGGGGAGTGGATGACAGCCTGTCCATCGACGCTGCATCTGACGACTGGCCGGGCTCCACTTTCGACCCCGCCCCGTCGACGCTAGCTAGCACGAGTGCGGGCTCCACCATGGATACGGAGATTATCCGCATCCTCTCGAAGGCCGTGGAGGACCTCGGGCTCGATTGGTGTTCTCCGCCAAGTCATGGAAAGCCCCCCACTCTGCGAGCCTAAAGCCTTCTTTTTTCTTCTTCGCTCTCCTCAGTGGACGGCGCGAAGGAAAGAGGCTACGAGGGAACGCCGCCCCTCGAGGAGGTCGTGGCCAATCATCTCTGCCCGCCCTCCACCACCGGATGGAAAGCCAAAGCTTCCCACCCCTCGAAACCCTGCCGCACTACCTCTGCTCTCGCCGGTCGCGCCTACGCCGCCGCCGGCCAAGCTGCATCAGCGCTTCACTCAATGGCGGTACTTCAAGTGTTCCAAGCCAAGCTTCTCCGCTCTATGGACGAGTCTGGCCCCGAACCCGAAGCCTTCAGGGACCTACGCAGCGCAACTGATAGCTCTGCGAGCCACGAAGGCCACCGCCCAGTCTATTGGCCGTGCTATGGCTAATTTGACTGTTCTCGAGCACCATCTGTGGCTGACTGTGACTGAGATGAAGGACGCGGATAAGGCGCCATTTCTCGACGCGCTTATCTCCACCAGCGGGCTGTTTGGACCGGCGGTTAAAGGTTTCGCCGAACGCTTCACTGAGGCCCAGAACGCTTCACAAGCTATGCGTCATTTCCTGCCAAAGCGCTCCAGCTCATCGCAGAGCAGACAGAGACCGCCACAGCCGCAGCGGGCTAGAACAGCTCCCACCGCCTCTCAGCCCGCGCCTCAGGCTGACGCTCGACGCCGCTCGCGCTCTCAAAAGCCGTCCTAGCCACAGAAATGAGAAGATAGAGTGCGTGTCTCGCAAAAGCCGGACCACTCTCTCTGCAAAAGCTCAAACATTACCCAGTCCCCTTACAGGCGGCTGGATATGTCCATACAGCAGTCAATGGGCCAGTCTTTTTCTGCCTGCGTCACTAAGGGTTAACATGTCCACAAAGTGTGCATTCCCAGATACTGTCAAAACAGTGCCAAATTCATTCCCAGCTCAGGCTGCGCTTCCCATGAATGTAGATCACGTGCCTACGGTCATGTACGCACCACTACACACAAGCACTGTTCACACAGTTATAAATTCATCCCCAGTAAAAGCGGGAAACATTATAAAGGTGACGCGTGTGCCTAACACTGTTTATGCACCCCCACTTATAAACACTGTCCTTACAGTGTCAAACACAACCTCCGCTCAGGCTGCGAGTTTTACAAACACAGCGCGCGCTGTTGTAATCACACACGCGCCCATTCACTCAGCTGCTCAGCGCGTGCCCGCGCCTCTGAGAGCTACGAGCTCAGGCGATTCGCTGGCCAGGTCCCTACGTCACAGCGGCCCGCCCCTAGCCTGTATTCAGCCCATATCTGTACACGCAGCGGCATGGGAAAACATTCCAGATATGCCGAAATGGGTATTGAATATAGTAAAGCACGGATACTCGCTCCAGTTTGCTCGCAGACCACCACGTTTTACGACTGTGGTCGAGACAAAAGTTAGAAAGGAGTGTTCACATGTTCTACGCACCGAGGTGCGCAAACTAATAGAAAAGGGCGCTGTGGAAACTGTTTTCCCCCTCTCTGAGCGGGACAGGTTTTTACAGCCGCTATTTTCTCGTCCCGAAAAAGGATGGTGGTCTCCGCCCCATCCTAGATCTCAGACACCTGAACAGAGCACTAATGATTCGCTCGTTCAGAATGTTAACAACCAAGCATATCCTCGCGCAAGTACGCCCAGGAGATTGGTTTCTCTCAGTGGATCTGAAAGATGCTTACTTTCACATTCCAATAACGCCTCATCACAGGCCGTTTCTGAGATTCGCTTTCGAGGGACAGTCATACCAGTACACAGCACTTCCGTTCGGCCTGTCCCTGGCTCCCCGTACATTCACGAAATGTATGGATGCAGCACTTTCCCCCCTAAGACGAAGGGGAGTGCGAATACTGAATCATCTCGACGATTGGCTGGTTCTAGCACAATCAGAGAGTCAGTTAATAACACACAGATCTTGGATTATCAGCCATTTAGAATGCCTGGGTCTAAGAATCAATTTTGCAAAAAGCATACTATCTCCCAGCCAGAGGTTTTCTTTCCTGGGAATAGTTCTAGACTCGATGCAAATGACAGCGCGTCTCTCATCAGAGCGCGCGCTTACCATCCGGCGCCGTGCAACATCATTCAGGGCGGGCGCGCGTGCCCCCGTCAAACGGTTTCAGAGGATGCTCGGTCTCATGGCCTCAGCATCGGCCGTACTCCAGCTAGGATTGTTGCATATGCGCCCTCTCCAACGCTGGCTCAAAGAGCCGCGTCCCTACTCACGCGTGGCGTTCGGGCCACTTTTTAATCAGAGCGAACCACGGCTGTATAAAAGCCCTGATGCACTGGAAAGCCGCCGACTGGTACCAGTCAGGCGTGAGTCTGGGTGTGAACACAAGGAGAAAGATGATAATGACAGATGCCTCCAAAATAGGTTGGCGGGCCCTTTACGAGGGCAGGCCTGTCTCCGGCTTTTGGTCAAACCCGGAGAAGCGCCTACACATAAACTGTCTGGAAATGAAAGCGGTCGCTTAGGCTCTCAGAGCCCTGCTCCCACATCTAAAAACGAACACGTCCTGGTCCGAACGGACAACATGACGGTAGTGTCGTACATAAATCGCCAGGGTGGACTCAGGTCGAGCTCCATGCATTCAATGGCCAGGAGACTCATTTTATGGTCCCAGCACAACTCGCGCTCGCTGAGAGCAGCGCATGTGCCAGGCGCCCTGAACCAGGGGGCAGACATGCTATCCAGAGACAAGATTCTCCCAGGAGAATGGGCTCTCAACCCGCTGACGATTCAGTGGTTATGGAAAACCTTTGGCAAAGCGGAGATCGACCTCTTCGCCTCCAAGGAGAACGCGCACTGCTCTTTTTTCTTCACGAAAAGCACGGACGCGCTCGCCCAGAGCTGGCCGAGCCGCCCCTTATATGCCTTTCCCCCGATCGCGATGCTGCCACAGGTCATCAGTCGGGTCAGAGAGGAGAAAAACGCAGTGCTGCTGATAGCCCCACTCTGGAAGAACCAAACATGGTTTCCAGATCTGATGCAAATGCAATCTGCACCACGGCCGACTCCACTGAGGCCAGACCTCCTCAGTCAGGCCAGCGGGATGATTTTCATCCCCGCCCCGATCTGTGGGCCCTTCATGCATGGCCCCTCAACGGGTTCCCAGGAACCTCGCGAGCGGAGCACTAAAAACCATCGCTGAGGCGCGGGCGCCCTCCACGAGACGCTTATATGCCCAGAAATGTAAGGGTTCAGTGACTGGTGTAATGCCAAGGGCCTGAACCCTGAGACATGCGAGATTACGAATGTACTCATTTTTCTACAAGGGCTTCTGGAGGCGGGCCGCACCCCCTCCACGCTCAAAGTATATGTGGCGACCATCACAGCGTCACACGACCCTGTAATGGAACGTCCATTGGGAAGAAACGACCTAATTATTCGTTTCCTAAAGGGCGCTAGGAGGATGAACCCTTCACGCCCCCCCTCAGTGCCGATCTGGGACCTAGCTACTGTCCTAGACGCTCTTAAAGGGCCCCCGTTCGAACCACTCCGAACCGTGCACCTTAAACAGCTCTCGCTCAAGACTGCGCTCTTGCTGGCACTCGCCTCGGTCAAGAGAGTGGGCGACCTGCACGCGCTTTCGACAAGCGCTGCCTGCCTAGAATTCAGTCCTAACGACTGCAGGGTCGTCCTTAGGCCGAAACAGGGGTATATTCCTAAAGTGCTCACCACTCCCTTCAGAGCACAGGTTATCTCCCTAACTGCGCTTTCGTCTCCAGCAGACGAACACGACGCTAATCTACTCTGCCCCGTTAGGGCTCTCAGAGTGTATTTGGAGCGTTCTGCCCTATTCAGACAGACAGAACATCTGTTTGTATGCTTTGGCGACCGTACGAAAGGTTCCGCCGTTTCAAAGCAGAGAATCTCTCACTGGATAGTTGAAGCTATAGCGCTGGCTTACGAAGCTAAGGGACTTCAATGCCCCTGGGGAGTCAAAGCACACTCCACCAGGAGTGTGGCTTCTTCCTGGGCACGGTCGAGCGGGATACCGATCGAGGATATTTGTGCGGCGGCAGGCTTGGCCTCACCGTCCACATTTATCAGGTTCTACAACCTACAGGTCCCGACATTGCATTCCAATGTGCTATCAGCATGATGCTAGTTGAACTGCGAGTTCGCATCTAGATTATGTATGTGCTTGTGTCACACTGAGCGCCTTCTAGCCGCTCTGTATTTTTTCCCATATATAAAGCTCGCCTCTGCCGGCTAGTTGGATGATAACTTTGCTTTTTAGCTCAGGCACCTGCCTCTGGCTATCATAAGGCGAAGTTCAGCACGCACGGCGTTTTGCATGGTGTTCCCATAGCGTAAGCTACTTACGCAATAGGAGAGACCTCTCGAAAGGGAACGACTCGGTTACTAACGTAACCTCGGTTCCCTGAGAGGAGGGAACGAGCATTGCGTAAGCTGCCGTGCTTGTGCTTGGTTAGTTCGCTTCAGTCGTTTTAACCTAAAGAACTCTCATGACGGGGCGCCCAATATATAGCTTGGCCACGCCCATCTTGGCGGGCTCTGACGCGCGCGGGCGCGAAGCGCGTTCATTGGTCGCGCATTCAGAGTCGCCCCGTCATTGGTTCGAGCAAGTTGCCGCAGCACAGCCAATGACCGAGCTCCTTCGTTCATTGCTGTCAGCTGTGCAGCTGCAATGCGTTTTACATAAAGACTTCAATATTCTCGAGAAAAGGAGTTTTCCCATAGCGTAAGCTACTTACGCAATACTCGTTTCCTCCTCTCAGGGAACCGAGGTTACGTTAGTAACCGAGTCGATCTATCGCAAGAGAAATGGCCGAATTAGTCATATAAAAAAGTTATTCAGTAAATCGCTTCGTACAAAAGCGTCTGTTTTGGCCAGTTAAATAAAATGTAAGTTAAATAATAGATGGACAATAACATCTATAACTAATGGTTGCCCTTTTCATTTTTCTTTCCTCATAGGTTCAAATACAAACTCTGCACTTAAGAACTTAACCAAACACCATGGCTGACAACAAAGGTAAATCATGTAGCTATAGTATAATTTACAAATATAGTATAAAATATGGAAAGCAACACATTGACTGTAAGAGAGAATAAAATAATAAATGAACCTTTTGTAATACCTATATTGTCATGTTAATATATCAATGAACAGATAAAATCAATTAATTTGTGTTTTATTGTATATCTGCATAGACATTTTTTTTCTGTTTTGTTTGGATAGAAAGAAATCAATGGCCCGAGACAAGTTACTTGTGTGTGTTAAAATCGGTTTACTGATACTGACAAAACAGTGTTTTGATTGTGATTGCTGTATGCTATTAACAGATCCAGTGATTTGGATCATGGGAAGTAGCTACATTCGTCGTGGGGAAGAGAGGGCCAGAGAGACCATCGGGGCCAATCTTGGCCTAGCGGCCAAGGTTCACTGGTTTGGCTGGGGTGGACTTCGATGGCACGGACTCCTTCCTTTCTTCTACCGGTCCCTCAGAGGAAGAGCAGCCCCGGATGTCCTGCTGATTCACTGCGGCGGGAACGACTTGGGATGCAGGAAGAGCATCGATCTCGTCGCAGCAGGATCTGCAACATCTTCATCGGCGTTACTCTCTCTTTTCCTCCCCACGACGAATGTAGTTAGAGAGGGGATAGTGATTTTTTTTATTTATTATTATTAACTTTTTTAATTGTTTTTATTTGTGTTTATTGTTTAAATAAATATTTATTACTAACCAAATGACTGAATATTTATTATCAAAACACAGTAGACACTTCAAGTAGACATACTTTGACAGAAATGTCATGTGGTTTTATTACTTATGGTTTAGTATTTCGTAATGATACATATTCAAAAGTCAGTGGCCTACACAGTGAATATTGATAAGGGAGGTGTCAAGACACCCATAGATTAAATTAGATTTATCTTTATTGTCAATGTGCAGAGTACAAGTACAGAAACAATTCAATGCAGTTAGTGTCTAACCAGAAGTGCAAAAAAAGTACAGTATAGACATGTATAGACATGTAGTGTAGTATATACAGTAAATAGTAAATGACAGTGCAGTGTAGACAGTAGTATACTGTTAACCTAGTGGTATGGTTTACAGTAAGGATATGTGAAGTGTATTAACAGTAGCATTATGAGCAGAACACATGGGTATGCAGTATGAACAATATAGACAGATATGTGCAGTTTAATATCAGTAACATTTTAAGAGTAGTGTGGGTGTGTGTGGTTGACCCTGTCAAAGCAGCCCCATGGACGTGGTTCAGCTCATCCGGCACAGGCAAGGAGGTGACGGTGGGCTTCATCTGAACCTGCTGGTTCGGGTGCATTGAGACCTGTAACGGGGCGGAATGGGGTGAACACTGGGTTAACAGTCTGGTTGAGGTGAGATCAGTCTTTGGTGATGCTGTGTGCCTTACTCAAGCATTGCTTGCACTGGATGGCCTTGATGGAGGGGTGTGAGGAAGCAGTGATGCATTCTGGTCAGATGCATAGCAGTTGCCATACTGTGACACAATTGGTGAGGATGCTCTCGATGCTGCAAAGCAGTGGCGTGCACAGACCTCCTCAGGGGCAGGGGCGGAGGGACCAAAAAGGGCACTAAATAAAAAAAATTATTACTTCTTGATTTGTTTTGTTTCCATTCTTTCTTTCCTTGGCATTCTAATAAAATATGTTGATACAATTATTAGAATGCATAACACATCAAATGAAAATAGGGAAATTATGATAATATTACTAAATATTATTTACTTTACCAAACAAAACAGTGAGAATCAAGAAGGTAATTATGGAAAATTAATTTTTAGTTTTGTTGATGTTGTAAATTTAATGTATGTATTATATGTATGAAAGACAGTTAGCTATCATGAATCAGTAACACTTTACAATAAGGTTTCATTAGTTAACTGATCTAATAATGAACTGCACTTCTACAGCATTTATTAATCTTATTTAATATTAATTTCAGCATTTACTAAAACATTTAAATCAAAAGTTGTATTTGTTATCATTAGTTAATGCACTGACTGTGACATAACATGAATAAACAATTAACAGTTGTAGTATTAACTAAGATATAGCCTAGCCTACAGTAACAAATGTGTTGCTCATGGTTAGTTCATGTTAGTTCATACATGAGTAATGAACAAATTAACCTTATTGTAAAGCGTTACTATGAAATCAAAGATATAAGTTCCTTACAATTTAGAGTTGGACATGGACTTAAGATTTAATTTATCTAACTGTTAGATGTATTTCCCCTTGCACTTTTATTCCTTGGATAAAAACGAATGACATTGTCACTCAGAATGCGTCTGAAATCGAGTTATACTTTTATTGTAGTTAAGAATAACTCGAATGCTGCAGCAACTTTTAGAGTAGCATGGTGATGGTAGGATAAATGTAATTTTCCGTATTAGCTTAAACGTTACCTGCTGCTCGTTTGAAGAGACTCGCGCGAACTGCAGCGTACACTCTTAGAACAGATGTGTTAAAAACAACACATAATGTGTTAAATTTTAACACATGTGCTGAATCAGCTCAGGGACAACACATATTGTGTCAAATTTGACACAACTTATGTGTCCCTTTCTTTAACACATCTATTGTGTCAACTAGGTCAACACAAAGATGTGTTATTTTTACACAAAGATGTGTTTACTTGTGTTTTGATGGATTAATGTGGAATTAAAAATGTACACTCTAAAAAGAGATGTGTTGTGTCAGTTTTAACACATATAGTGAGAGTGCTCAGGGACAACACATGTTGTGTCAAATTTAACACAATAAATGTGCAAGTCATTTTAACACACACATTGTGTCATTTTAAAAAATAAAGCGAAAGGGCCAGATGCAAAAATATTAACCGTTTAATCAATAGTCGAGTACAGAATGCATGTGCACACAAAGTACAAGACAATGTCTCAAGCTCAATGACTGGACAGACTCACTGTACTGGACATTATTCAGTTATTCACACTTCAACCCATAACTGATAATGCTGCTTTTGACAAAAATTCATGAGAGATAACAGTTAACAGAGTTTCCACTTTGAATTATTTAAAATGTAGCAACTGACAAAATATTTTATATAAATAACTTGTATTTACACTGGCCAGTATGTTTGAGAACATAGCAAACACTGCATACCATTCACAGTGATGGTGAGTGTCGGCACGCTCTTATAAAATGATGAGTTGAAAACAACACACCCTGTAAAAAGAGATGTGTTAACTATTACACATGTTGTGTAGATTTTAACACATGTGCTGAATCAGCTCAGGGACAACACATGTTGTGTAGATTTTAACACATGTAGTGTGTGTGCTCAGGGACAACACATGTTGTATAGATTTTAACACATGTGGTGTGTGTGCTCAAGGACAACACATGTTGTGTAGATTTTAACACATGTAGTGTGTGTGCTCAGGGACAACACATGTTGTGTAGATTTTAACACATGTAGTGTGTGTGCTCAGGGACAACACATGTTGTGTCAAATTTAACACACAACCGGTGTTATATCTTAACACACCTCTGTGTTTAGGGCTACACATTTTGTGTTACCTTTAACACAACTAATGTGTTATTCCTCTTACACAGAAGTGTGTTGAAACCTTTTACACACTAATGTGCTATAGTTACACAACTTGTGTCAGATATTACATGTGACTGTAGTCGGTGTGTATTTGCCAGAGTTACTTCCTGTGTTTTTACAACTGAGTGTTTGAAAACTGAGTGTGTTAAAAGGATGACTCTGATAAGAAATACTTTGGAGGGAGGTGTGAATGCTTTGGACTTTAGTACTCTCAATCAGGTTTTTAAGATCGGTTGGATTAAACGCTGCCTAAATGCTGATTCTAATCTGTTATGGTTTCACATACCTAAATTTATCTTTGAAAAATGTGGGGGGTTACATTTTTTATTATCCTGCGATTTTAAATGCGACAAACTTCCGTTCAAGCTTGCTAATTTTCATAAGCAAGCCTTGGAGGCCTGTAAGCTTGCCTTTTGCCACAATTTTTCCCCTCATAGGAGTATTTTATGGAACAATCAGAATGTGCTGCGTGGAAAAAAATCTATCTTTATTAAGGATTGGGTTGACAAAGGTGTTATTTTTGTTTTGGATTTATTAAAGGAGGATGGCAGCTTTTATTCCTACAATGAATTTATCAACCTTTTTGGAGTGGATTCCACACCTAAAGTTTATAACTGGGTTATTAATTCTATTTCACCTAAACTTTTGCACTTGGTTAGGTCATACTGTAGCTACAGAGTATCCGTTTGTGAAATGCCCCAGTTGTCTATTGGAGGTTTGGAGCTTTCCAATGTCAAATGTAACAATTTCTGGATTAGAAGATCTCTTATTAGGAAGATCAGCTGTCATCCCAAAGCTTTTTTCAAATGGAAATTAAATTATCCTTCTCTTTCTATTATTAATATATGGACTGGCATTAATAAGTTTCTGTTACCTAACAAGTGGAAAGAGCTTCACTTTAAAATTCTACATAATTACTATCCCTGTAACTCTCTTCTTTCTAAATTTAAGTTGGACATCTCTTCACACTGCACATTCTGTTACTCTAATCTTGAAACAATACCACATTTGTTTTTTGAATGTGATTATTCAAGGGAGTTTTGGAGGAAGGTAGCTTGGCTTATTTTTTCTGCTTATTACAAACTCTTTACTTTTGAAGTTACAAATGTGTTGTTTTTGATTTGGGACTCCGGGTCAAAGGAGATGGATGACAGATTAAAACTGCTTACTTTATGTGGCGAGTTTCATCTTCACAAGTGTAAGGTAACTGATTCTAAGCCCAATTTTAGACTTTTTTGTGTTGATTTAAAATTATTTTACGACTCTCTTTGTTTATCAGCTAATAAGAAAGCTGCTAAAACTTCTTTGTTGCTTAAAGAAATTGTGGTTTCATTATAAATTATCTCCTGTTTTTCGGAAGATTACTTTTTTTTTTTTTTTTTTTTTTTTCTTATACTTGTATAATTTTTTGGTTGTGTAGTTTCTATGATTGGTTTGTGAATTATAATTTTATGTATGTATGTATGTGTGTATGTATATATATATATATATATATATATATATATATATATATATATATATATGTATGTGTATATATATATATATATATATGTATGGATATATAGATATATTATTTTTATTATTTTTTATCATGTATAAATTATCCCTTATCTACTGCCTTGCTTTACTTTGAGTTTTATAACTTGTTTTTATTTTTACTTTTTTTGTGCTTGATACTTGTATCCCCTGTGCTTTTTGTTTAATAAAAAAAAAAAAAAAAAAAAAAAAAAAAAAAACAACTGAGTGTTTGGATGAACACTGAAACGTATTGTTAACTTGTGTTTATGTAGTCCAGTGACGTTTAATAAAGAGTTTGTTTAAACATTTGGATGGTTTAGACATCATGAATCTACATAGACAAGCTCTTATTGAGAATAAATTAAAATTGAGTTTTAGATGTTGATGTTACATTGAATGTTTTATTTGAAGTCACCAGAATTGTGATTAATGGCTCCTTTATTTGACCTCTTGACCCTTTACTTTTCTTTTAGTTTGTCTCTGGCTGCTTTAATTGTATTTTAATGAAATACATTTGCTATGGAGAGATAAGTTGATCAAATGTTTCTGGATGATGTCATAATCAACAAGAACTGATCTGAACAAGTTTATGAGTATATGGATGTAGGGATGGGTGACATATCGCACGATATTGTTATGCGCATCTCGTCAGTAAAGCCGGTTCCTTGATTAGTAGTAAATCACCTTCACCTGCTTTCAGATGGAGCAGCATTTACTACACAGCAAAAACTCCAGTGTTAAATTAACACTCAAGAGTGTTAAAGTTAATGAGATAATTAAGTGATTAATTTAGTGATGTTTGAGCATTATTGAAGACACCTGATGTTAACAAGCAGAATCATTGAAGGAGAAAGTCACAAATTGTAAGCCACCGTTATGTCGATCAGTGTTTGCTTTAGTTGGGCTCTTGACCCTTATACATTCACTTTAAATTTGTTTGTCTGCTGTCATTTATTTATAACAGTCAAACGAACAAAGAAATGTGTGATCTGATAGTGTTGGTTATGTTCTGGCATAATCATGCTGTGATCTGAAAATGAAACTTATTGAGTTAGGTTGTTTTAACTTATTAGCACCAGTTTTGTGATTCTACAGCATGTATGAATATCAGTATGTTTCTTTTAATCCAAAATATTTAATAAACATTGTTCTGATCAAAACACTTTCAAATGAATTTATTTAGAAACACAGACATCAATAATCAGCCTGTGAATCTCAACAATGGTGACAATAATAAAGCATGTTGCAGTGGCTGCCACCAATCACAACTCATTAATGGCTCCCATCATGCATTGCGGTATGAAGCTTTTGTTTGTCACCATTGTTGAGATTCATACGCTGATTCTTGAAGTCTGTTTGATACCTTACATTGTAAGGCACTGTCACAACTATGCTTTTCAAAAATTAAGTCATTTGCCATAAGCTCACCTTTGTTAAAAACCATCTTTTATATAGTACACTTATTTATCATATAATAAACTCTTGCTGAGTTCAGCAATCTACATGTCCATGATGATAACATTATCATCTGAACATAATTTACCCATTATGTTTGAGAACATAATTTACCTATAGTGCGTACCAGAACCGTTAAATGCGTATGAGGCGCAAAGGAAACTCCGCCTACCACTTCTCCGCCAAATTTGTTTTTTATATAATATTTGTTTGTATTATTATTGTTAGTGGCAAGGGTGTGTAAGTGTGTTATTTATTATAATATTTATAATAATTATTATTATTTACAATTATCAGGAAAGGGCACAATACATTTTGAGACAAAAGGGGCAGGGGCTTGAGCCCCCCCGCCCCCACCGCCCCCAAACCCCCCCCCCCCCCCCCCCGGTGCACGCCACTGCTGCAAAGGTAGAAGTTCTCCAGGATCTATTACACCTGTAATAGCAATGAGAAAATAATTCAACTCACATAATTGCTTTGGTCGGATACACTCTTAGAACAGATGTGTTAAAAACAACACATAATGTGTTAAATTTTAACACATGTGCTGAATCAGCTCAGGGACAACACATATTGTGTCAAATTTGACACAACTTATGTGTCCCTTTCTTTAACACATCTATTGTGTCAACTAGGTCAACACAAAGATGTGTTATTTTTACACAAAGATGTGTTTACTTGTGTTTTGATGGATTAATGTGGAATTAAAAATGTACACTCTAAAAAGAGATGTGTTGTGTCAGTTTTAACACATATAGTGAGAGTGCTCAGGGACAACACATGTTGTGTCAAATTTAACACAATAAATGTGCAAGTCATTTTAACACACACATTGTGTCATTTTAAAAAATAAAGCGAAAGGGCCAGATGCAAAAATATTAACCGTTTAATCAACAGTCGAGTACAGAATGCATGTGCACACAAAGTACAAGACAATGTCTCAAGCTCAATGACTGGACAGACTCACTGTACTGGACATTATTCAGTTATTCACACTTCAACCCATAACTGATAATGCTGCTTTTGACAAAAATTCATGAGAGATAACAGTTAACAGAGTTTCCACTTTGAATTATTTAAAATGTAGCAACTGACAAAATATTTTATATAAATAACTTGTATTTACACTGGCCAGTATGTTTGAGAACACAGCAAACACTACATACCATTCACAGTGATGGTGAGTGTCGGCACGCTCTTATAAAATGATGAGTTGAAAACAACACATCCTGTAAAAAGAGATGTGTTAACTATTACACATGTTGTGTAGATTTTAACACATGTGCTGAATCAGCTCAGGGACAACACATGTTGTGTAGATTTTAACACATGTAGTGTGTGTGCTCAGGGACAACACATGTTGTGTAGATTTTAACACATGTAGTGTGTGTGCTCAGGGACAACACATGTTGTGTCAAATTTAACACACAACCTGTGTTATATCTTAACACACCTCTGTGTTTAGGGCTACACATTTTGTATTACCTTTAACACAACTAATGTGTTATTCCTCTTACACAGAAGTGTGTTGAAACCTTTTACACACTAATGTGCTATAGTTACACAACTTGTGTCAGATATGTGTCACATGTGACTGTAGTCGGTGTGTATTTGCCAGAGTTACTTCCTGTGTTTTTACAACTGAGTGTTTGGATGAACACTGAAACGTATTGTTAACTTGTGTTTATGTAGTCCAGTGACGTTTAATAAAGAGTTTGTTTGAACATTTGGATGGTTTAGACATCATGAATCTACATAGACAAGCTCTTATTGAGAATAAATTAAAATTGAGTTTTAGATGTTGATGTTACATTGAATGTTTTATTTGAAGTCACCAGAATTGTGATTAATGGCTCCTTTATTTGAGCTCTTGACCCTTTACTTTTCTTTTAGTTTGTCTCTGGCTGCGTTAATTGTATTTTAATGAAATACATTTGCTATGGAGAGAGATAAGTTGATCAAATGTTTCTGGATGATGTCATAATCAACAAGAGCTGATCTGAACAAGTTTATGAGTATATGGATGTAGGGATGGGTGATATATCGCACGATATTGTTATGCGCATCTTGTCAGTAAAGCCGGTTCCTTGATTAGTAGTAAATCACCTTCACCTGCTTTCAGATGGAGCAGCATTTACTACACAGCAAAAACTCCAGTGTTAAATTAACACTCAAGAGTGTTAAAGTTAATGAGATAATTAAGTGATTCATTTAGTGATGTTTGAGCATTATTGAAGACACCTGATGTTAACAAGCAGAATCATTGAAGGAGAAAGTCACAAATTGTAAGCCACCGTTATGTCGATCAGTGTTTGCTTTAGTTGGGCTCTTGACCCTTATACATTCACTTTAAATTTGTTTGTCTGCTGTCATTTATTTATAACAGTCAAACGAACAAAGAAATGTGTGATCTGATAGTGTTGGTTATGTTCTGGCATAATCATGCTGTGATCTGAAAATGAAACTTATTGAGTTAGGTTGTTTTAACTTAGCACCAGTTTTGTGATTCTACAGCATATATGAATATCAGTATATTTCTTTTAATCCAAAATATTTAATAAACATTGTTCTGATCAAAACACTTTCAAATGAATTTATTTAGAAACACAGACATCAATAATCAGCCTGTGAATCTCAACAATGGTGACAATAATAAAGCATGTTGCAGTGGCTGCCACCAATCACAACTCATTAATGGCTCCCATCATGCATTGCGGTATGAAGCTTTTGTTTGTCACCATTGTTGAGATTCATACGCTGATTCTTGAAGTCTGTTTGATACCTTACATTGTAAGACACTGTCACAACTATGCTTTTCAAAAATTAAGTCATTTGCCATAAGCTCACCTTTGTTAAAAACCATCTTTTATATAGTACACTTATTTATCATATAATAAACTCTTGCTGAGTTCAGCAATCTACATGTCCATGATGATAACATTATCATCTGAACATAATTTACCCATGATTTTCTCTGCTGTTTCGGACATGCGAAATTAAAACACATGTACAGCAATCAGAGAAAACTAATGTTAAAGAGTTAAGGGTTTAAGAGCCCATATAAAGCTGACACTAATCACGATTCTGGTGACTTTAAATGAAACATTCAATGAATCGTCAACACAAAACCTGTTAATTCTCAATAAGAGCTTCTGTAGAGTCTGACAGAAATAAAGTTAATCTGGTTATTAATAACAAGTGAAAGCAGCATTTGAAAAAGACTTTGAAAAGAGGCATGATGTGATTGGCTGCCAAAAAACACCCGTTAATCTTTAAGTTTTCTTTAAGATTACATTTATTTAATTGAATGTATTGCTTTATTTATTTTAGAGCATTTTATGGGATACCATATAAAATATACCTATAATTTTTCATAAACACAAACTCTCCTTCACCCAGTGCTATTCTATCCAGAGTTACATTTTAACACACATTGTGTGTTAAAATCTACACAACATGTGTCAAAATGCTATCTACACATCACATGTGTTGTTTTTTGACACATCTCTTTTTAGAGTGTAGTGCGTACCAGAACCGTTAAATGCGTATGAGGCGCAAAGGAAACTCCGCCTACCACTTCTCCGCCAAATTTGTTTTTTATATAATATTTGTTTGTATTATTATTGTTAGTGGCAAGGGTGTGTAAGTGTGTTATTTATTATAATATTTATAATAATTATTATTATTTACAATTATCAGGAAAGGGCACAATACATTTTGAGACAAAAGGGGCAGGGGCTTGAGCCCCCCCCCCCCCCCCCCCCCTGGAAACGCCACTGCTGCAAAGGTAGAAGTTCTCCAGGATCTATTACACCTGTAATAGCAATGAGAAAATAATTCAACTCACATAATTGCTTTGGTCGGATACACTCTTAGAACAGATGTGTTAAAAACAACACATAATGTGTTAAATTTTAACACATGTGCTGAATCAGCTCAGGGACAACACATATTGTGTCAAATTTGACACAACTTATGTGTCCCTTTCTTTAACACATCTACTGTGTCAACTTGGTCAACACAAAGATGTGTTATTTTTACACAAAGATGTGTTTATTTGTGTTTTGATGGATTAATGCGGAATTAAAAATGTACACTCTAAAAAGAGATGTGTTGTGTCAGTTTTAACACATATAGTGAGTGTGCTCAGGGACAACACATGTTGTGTCAAATTTAGCACAATAAATGTGCAAGTCATTTTAACACACACATTGTGTCATTTTAAAAAATAAAGCAAAAGGGCCAGATGCAAAAATATTAACCGTTTAATCAAAAGTCGAGTACAGAATGCATGTGCACACAAAGTACAAGACAATGTCTCAAGCTCAATGACTGGACAGACTCACTGTACTGGACATTATTCAGTTATTCACACTTCAACCCATAACTGATAATGCTGCTTTTGACAAAAATTCATGAGAGATAACAGTTAACAGAGTTTCCACTTTGAATTAATTAAAATGCAGCAACTGACAATATATTTTATATAAATAACTTGTATGTATTTACACTGGCCTGTATGTTTGAGAACATAGCAAACACTGCATACCATTCACAGTGATGGTGAGTGTCGGCACGCTCTTATAAAATGATGAGTTGAAAACAACACAACCTGTAAAAAGAGATGTGTTAACTATTACACATGTTGTGTAGATTTTAACACATGTGCTGAATCAGCTCAGGGACAACACATGTTGTGTAGATTTTAACACATGTAGTGTGTGTGCTCAGGGACAACACATGTTGTGTAGATTTTAAACACATGTTGTGTAGATTTTAACACATGTAGTGTGTGTGCTCAGGGACAACACATGTTGTGTAGATTTTAAACACATGTTGTGTAGATTTTAACACATGTAGTGTGTGTGCTCAGGGACAACACATGTTGTGTAGATTTTAAACACATGTTGTGTAGATTTTAACACATGTAGTGTGTGTGCTCAGGGACAACACATGTTGTGTAGATTTTAACACATGTAGTGTGTGTGCTCAGGGACAACACATGTTGTGTCAAATTTAACACACAACCTGTGTTATATCTTAACACACCTCTGTGTTTAGGGCTACACATTTTGTATTACCTTAACACAACTAATGTGTTATTCCTCTTACACATAAGTGTGTTGAAACCTTTTACACACTAATGTGTTATAGTTACACAACTTGTGTCAGATATGTGTCACATGTGACTGTAGTCGGTGTGTATTTGCCAGAGTTACTTCCTGTGTTTTTACAACTGAGTGTTTGGATGAACACTGAAACGTATTGTTAACTTGTGTTTATGTAGTCCAGTGACGTTTAATAAAGAGTTTGTTTGAACATTTGGATGGTTTAGACATCATTAATCTACATAGACAAGCTCTTATTGAGAATTAACAGAGTTTTAGATGTTGATGATTCACTGAATGTTTTATTTGAAGTCACCAGAATTGTGATTAATGGCTCCTTTATTTGAGCTCTTGACCCTTTACTCTTCTTTTAGCTTGTCTTTGGCTGCTTTAATTGTATTTTAAAGAAATATATTTGCTATGGAGAGAGATAAGTTGATCAAATGTTTCTTGATGATGTCGAAATCAGTAAGAGCTGATCTGAACAAGTTTATGAGTATATGGATGTAGGGCTGGGTGATATATTGCACGATATTGTATGCGCATCTCGTCAGTAAAGCCGGTTCCTTGATTAGTAGTAAATCACCTTCACCTGCTTTCAGATGGAGCGGCATTTACTCTACAGCACAAACTCCAGTGTTAAATTAACACTCAAGAGTGTTAAAGTTAATGAGATAATTAAGTGATTAATTTAGTGATGATTGAGCATTATTGAAGACACCTGATGTTAACAAGCAGCATCATTAAAGGAGAAAGTCACAAATTGTAAGCAACCGTTATGTCGATCAGTGTTTGCTTTAGTTGGGCTCTTGACCCTTGTACATTCACTTTAAATTTGTTTTTCTGCTGTTATTTTTTTATAACAGTCAAGTGAACAAAGAAATGTGTGATCTGATAGTGTTGGTTGTGTTTTGGCATAATCATGCTATGATCTGAAAATGAAACTTATTGCGATAGGTTGGTTTAACTTATTAGCACCAGATTTGTGATTCTACAGCATGTATGAATATCAGTATTTTTCTTATAATCCAAAAATATTTAATAAACATTGTTCTGATCAAAACACTTTCAAATGAATTTATTTAGAAACACAGACATCAATAATCAGCCTGTGAATCTCAACAATGGTGACAATAGTGGCTGCCACCAATCACAACTCATAAATGGCTCCCACCATGCATTGCGGTATGAAGCTTTTATTTGTCACCATTGTTGAGATTCATACGCTGATTCTTGAAGTCTGTTTGATACCTTATACTGTAAGACTCTGTATCAACTATGCTTTTAAAAATTAAGTCATTTGCAATAAGCTCACTTTTATTAAAAGTCGTCTTTTATATAGTACACTTATTTCTCATTTAAGAAACTCTTGCTGAGCTCAGCAATCTTACATGTCCATGATGATAACATTATCATCTAAGCATATTTTACCCATGATTTTCGCTGCTGTTTCGAATATGTGAAATAAAAACATATTTACAGCAATCAGAGAAAAGTAATATTAAAGAGTCAAGGGTCAAGAGCCCAGATAAAGCTGACACTAATCACGATTCTGGTGACTTTAAATGAAACATTCAATGAATCGTCAACACAAAACCTGTTAATTCTCAATAAGAGCTTCTGTAGAGTCTGACAGAAATAAATAAATAATCTGGTTATTAATAACAAGTGAAAGCAGCATTTGAAAAAGACATTAAAAAGACGCATGATGTGATTGGCTGCCAAAAAACACCCGTTAATCTTTAAGTTTTCATGAATTAAGATTACATTTATTTAATTGAATGTATTGCTTTATTTATTTTAGAGCATTTTATGGGATACCATATAAAATATACCTATAATTTTTCATAAACACAAACTCTCCTTCACCCAGTGCTATTCTATCCAGAGTTACATTTTAACACACATTGTGTGTTAAAATCTACACAACATGTGTCAAAATGCTATCTACACATCACATGTGTTGTTTTTTGACACATCTCTTTTTAGAGTGTAGGTGGCTGTAAACATGTTGGAAAAGCATTTAATACAGATGTTGTCTAACTTGGCTTAACAATCAAGTGACTAAGTATAACTAAACTTTGTATGTTTGCTTTGTATGTGTGCTGCTCTTCACTCTCCTCAATCTGTATTGTAAAAACATAATATAATGTTTATTAATATATTACAATACTATTAATAATTATAATAATTAATTTAATATAACATATTACGCTATATAATTACAATATGACATGATAAAAGAAGTGGCTAAAATCGACTTTAAAATAGCCTACTTTAGGATTGTAATCGTTTGAGTAGCCTATCTGCAGTTCTAGTAATTTTAGTTAGTTTATTTTGAACATGTTTAAGTATATATCCATTAGATTTAAATATTTGGCTAGTAGCCTACACACACACACACACACACACACACACACACACACACACACACACACACACACACACACACACACACACACACACACACACACACACACACACACACACACACACACACATAATACAATCAAAAATAACAGATAAATGAATGCATGTAGGCTACAGCACAATCTTCCAAAATTATTAAAAATGATTCAAATATAGGCACATATGCAAATAATTTTTTCCCTTCTTTTTCGTTTCCTTCTACATCAAACAGAATAATAACCCATCCAAAAAATACTTCTTAGTATGAGCCCAGGAACCATACTATAAAATACTGTCCCCTCGAGTCATTTTCGTATCCATTCAATATTACATGACCATATAATATTCCAATATATAAAGAATTGTGAGCTAGGTGTTAAATCATGTAGTTCTGGCTAATAAATCATGGTCACAAACACTTGAACAAAACCGTTTTTCTTTATTTCACGTTATGTAGGCATTTTGTACATAATGGCTTCCGAACGGGATCAGATTCATCTTCAAGCGTAGATCTGTAAATAAATAAAGGAACAACGTTAACCGCGATAGACATTGAGATGTTTTTTTTTCTCCTTCCATTGCCTGTATAATTTCCTGATAATTAATTTCCCCATCCCCCGTAGGTGTAGTAGTAGATAAATAATTTAAAGTTCGTGGATAAATGTTACTTCATATGTATTCACTTGCCACATATCGAATTATTTCCAATTCCTCAAAAACGTTGTTTAAATATTTTGTCGCGTTGCTTTTATGGACTCTGTCTATCTATGCCATGGGCTGACTTCAGACAGTAAAAGACTGTGCGAGCTTCTCCTCCTGTCTATACGGTAATGTCTCTATTGTAGGGGTGGGCGATACTGAAAATTTCGATATCGATCCGATACCAAGTAAATACAGGGCCAGTATCGCCGATATCGATACCGATACCAATACATTTTCATTTTAAAAGCAAGCACTTGAACTTGTATGCACTTTCCTGTGCTAGAGCAGTGTGTCATGATTTATGAGGTGAATGCATCATTAATATGCTAAATCTGAATACGTTTTCAAGACTACTAAATATTTTGTGATTTGTGCTCTCAACTCGCCTGTGATTAGTCAGTGACTTTTACAAAACTACCCTAATTATAGTAAATGCACTATTGTACACTACTGTTCAAAAGTTTGGGGTCTGTAAGATTTTTAATTCTCTTCTGCATTTATTTGCTCAAAAATACATAGGCTACATAGGCTATCTGTTTTCTTTGCCATAGTAAACTGTAATTTATTCATGTGATCAAAGCTGAATGTTCGGCATCATTACTCCAGTCATGATTATAATTCATTTTAATATGCTGATTTGCTGCTCAGGAAACATTTCATATTATTATCAATGTTGAAAACAGTTTCATATTTTTGTGGAAACCATGATACATTTTATGCAGAATTATTTGATGAACAAAGTTGAAAGAACAGCATTTATATGAAGTATATATATTTTTAACAGTGTAAAACCCTTTGATCAATTTAATGCATCGATCCTTGTTGAATAAAAATATTAATTTCATTAAAAAAATCTTACTGACGTCAACATTTTGAACCGTTATGTACACTTGTTGTTTATTTATTGCGAAATAACTCCCGATTGTTTCTCTGTCATCTAAGCAAGGCTTCATTTCCCAAACGCACTGGGCCTGTGAGCTCAGTGAAGCACCAGCATCGAACGCTCTCTGTGATTGATTGGTTTCGTCTTGTATACAGATGACTAGGAGAAAAAGTTCTATCCTACACAATTACCCACTAACATTTGCTTATTTTTCCACTTTGAAGCTTATTTTACGCACTGAATTGCGTGCTAAATTAATAAAAATTATTGGTAAAAAAAATACACATTTGGATCGATATTTTTATGTGAGGATCGATCCTTTTCGATACCACGTCAGTATCGAAGTATCGATACTTCAGGATCGATCCGCCCACCTCTACTCTATTGTGCGACATAAAGTCGCGTGGTTATGATGCAATTTTTAGCCTATTTTTACAATAATTGCTTCTACGGGGCCATAACGTAAGATACAAAGTAATGGAGCCTTTTATACATTGTCGTGTTTCTTTAGAAATAAATAATGGACAAATGGAGTCTTTGGACGCCTCAGATGTAAAGTTATTCGCTGTCAAAGTGACGCCAAAATGAATGGAAGTCAATGGGATGCTAACAGCAGGTGAAGTTCTGCTACAATGGCGGCCCCCGGAGGCAGCTTCAACTTCCGGCTGATGGATTACCCCCTTGAGTCAAGGCATTGTTGTTTATCTTTACTTCCGGGGTTCTTGCCACCGGAGCCCCGCTTTCGATTTCAAAATGGCGGCTGTGTGAAATCCATAGACAGTAAAAGGTGAAATCAGCATATAGGCCTATATGTAGCAAGAGGTAAACAATAAAAACGTGTTTTTAAATAATATTAATAATAATAAACAATTCTATAGTATGCAAAAGGAATGTCACTGCAACTTTGCCTTTCATCTCATTGTGTATTTGCACCATCTGTGCAACCTATAAAGGCCCCAATGCCTTGCTCTGAAAAAAAGAAGAAAAGAAATAAAAATAAACCCCGGGTAAAACTGGTCAAGATGCTCTTCTTTGTGAGATTCAGGATTTACAGTGAATTATCAATTACGAAATCATCAAATCCTCTTGATTTTTGCCTTTTACTCTGTTTATGTGAAATATCTGGAGTGATTTGTGTTTGTGTTGATGATAGTTTAAATGAAGTCAAAGAGAAGCTGGTTCTCAAGAGTACGTGATGTACATTTATCTTGCATCAGCATGTGCTGAAAAGGAAGCGGTTCTACAGCAGTGTCTTTTTTAGTACCATGTGAATGTGACATTGATATTTCAGTGAACTCCCATGCAAATAATGACTTCAGTTCAGCTCCTCTGTGACTGAATTTATGCATTAATACAGATTCAAAGAGGCTTGAGTGACTTCTAATCTTTTAGGCATTTAATCATAATCAGACATTTTCATCTGGGTTTACAAAATCGCATTTCAAAAGAATTATATATATATATTTGTGTGAGTGTAAACTAGCACTCGTGTCGTTTGACTGGAAGAGGAGTGTTTTGCACTCGTTCAGAGGAAGTGAGGAAAGATGGGATGTGTGAAAACGGTTAACTAACAGATCACAGTGCAGTTTTTACACTCAGACTCTGCAGGTAGGACACATATATTTTACAATGCAAAAACATGTTTCAGCTTTAATATAGAGATTATTCAATATGATATATTAAGTAGCTATACTTGTTTTATATGTATCTGTAGACACGCGTCAGTCATATATTTGTGTAATTGTAACAATCTTCCTCATGTCTTCCAGAATGTTTGGTGTTTTCTCTCTGATTTCTCTGCTTGTGATTCCTGGTGAGTCTGAACCTAATTCTTATTTTCACACATACGCTGAAGAAACCTCCATCTTTCAGGATGTTTTGTCTGTATTTCTGTATTTAAAGACAGTTTCATGTCTATGTCAAGAATGTGTAGTGTTCACAGTTCTGCTAAACTGACAGAAATCTTCGATATCACACATCAAATTAGTCTTTTTAGACACTTTAGAAATACTGGCTATCGGCGCCATTTTTGTGATCCTCTGGGTGGCATTTTACTAGAGTATTTAGGATATAGAGAACATGAGTGTTTTATTTTTAAAAGTAGTGTATATAAGAACAAGCAAAGAAAATACTGAAGTAGAAGAACTGCTTTTGTGTTGTAGAGAAAAATAAAAACACACAGATGCTCAAATTCAGTGTTTTTCCTGTTTTATATTTTCCAGGGATTCACAGTGAGGAATGGAGCGCTCGGTACTCAAATATGATGAAATGTGTCCTAAAGGGTTCAACAACACGTTTATCAGGCACATATATACACCCAGATCATCTCACTGTGACAGAGGCATTTTGGACCGTAAATCCAGCTAAAGGCGAAATCTTCATCAATCTGTTGAATCATTCAGATTACAGAGATAGAGTTCAGTATTTCCTCAGTAAAGACCGAACATTCGTTCTCAAGCTCAGTAATGTGAGACATGAGGATGAAGGAATTTACTGCATCAGAATCCTGACAAATGAAGAAAAACAACGATTTCTGTTTTTTCCTGGGATTAAGCTCAAAGTCACAGGTACAGTCAAACTAATATTGCACTGACAGATTTTACTCTGTTCTTTCATATAAATATAAATGATGTTTTGTCTGTGATTTCAGAGCTCAGAGTGGAGATTCCTGAAGAGGTCGTTGAGAAAGATTCACCTGTTTTATTTTGTAAGAGCACCTGTAACCTCTCAGACACAACACACTTTATCTGGTATAAAAACGGCGAGTCTTTCTCAGAGTCGAGCGTCGGGAATCGGCTGATTCTGCAGTCGGTCAGCAGTGATGATGCGGGAAACTACAGCTGTGCAGCGAGAGATCAGAAACATCTGCCGTCTCCTGCCGTCACTCTCAGCGTCAGATGTAACACACACTTTCAGCTTTCAGACAAATTCAGTCCAGACTCATCAAATGATGCACTGTAAGTAATTTTTAGTCTTTTTTCAGATCCTCCAAAGAGCGTTTCAGTGTGGGTCAGTGGGTCTGGTGTAATAGTGGAGGGAGATTCAGTGACTCTGAACTGCATCAGTGACTCAAACCCTCCTGCTCTGAACTTCAGATGGTTTAAGGAGAATGAAACCTCAGCTGTTGGATCTGGACAGAGTTTCAGCATCTCCAGCTTTAACTCCAGTTTCAGTGGACGCTTCTACTGTGAGGCTCAGAATAAATATGGATCTCGGAGATCAGCGTCTGTGTCTTTGTTCGTGTCTGCAACATTTGCAGGTATTGACGTGTGCCGTTGGCTCTTCTGCTGGTGTCATTATCAGCCGTGTGAATGATGTTTCTCTTCGCTCAGGTGGCCAGAACACAGGTCTGTATGCAGCCGCTGGGATCGGGGCTGCGCTCATCGCCGTCTGCGTTATTGTTGTAGTAATAAAAATCCTCAGGTAAGAGAAAAGCACTAAGCGCGACAAGTGTTTTTTACTCATTAAGAGAATAGGGACAATCCTTTTAGACTATGCGCTGGCGACCATTTTTCCTGTTGTTAGAAAAAGTGGATTCGGACACGATCTAAGTGCACTTGCGCCGTGCGCTTTAGACCATCGCTTAGATCGTTAAAATAGGGCCCTGTGTCTGAAGCATCATGAAGATTCAGAGTCAGTTTGTGTTCATGTTCATTTCTTCTTCTCTCACAGGAAACGAGTGACTCCATCAGAAGAGCAAAACCACAGAGGATCACGACACCATAAAACAGTGAGACGATCTTCTCAAGCTTCTTGTCATGTGCACTCAAAAAAATGATGTGTTGGCTTTAAGTGGGATGGGTAGATAGTGTGGAAGTGAGTCTCAGTAAATGACCTGTAACATTTATAAGATGGAAAGAGATGTCAAGTCAGATTTAGATGACATACTGCACTCAAAAAAATGATGTGTTGGCTTTACTAAACTTTTTTATGTAAAAAGGTTCCACTGGTTCCACATAACTGGGTTTCGTTAAACAAACATACTTTGTTCATGTAACTTCAACATCATGTAAGTCATTTTAAGCGACCCAATTAAACTCTGAGCTGAGTGTTTAATGAACACTGAAGCAGTGTTAAAGTTAATGAGATAATTAAGTGAATAATTGAGTGATGATTGAGCATTATTGAAGACACCTGATGTTAACAAGCAGAATCACTGAAGGAGAAAACCGGAATTTTTAAGTCACCATTATGGAGATGAGTGTTTGTTTTAGTTGGGCTCTTGACCCCCACATTATTAACTTTAGATTATGTTTGGCTGCTGTACATGAGTTATAACAGCCAGATGATCAAATAGAAAAGGTGATCTGATGATGTTGGTTGTGTTTTAACATAATCATTATATCACAATCATTTGACCTGAATCACTGAACTCATATAGAACCAAAATTCTGAGTTAAGTTTACCTTATGGATTATAGCAGCACTGCTGTTGTAGAGCATAACATTTTTAGCCTTTTCAATGGAATCCAAATGATGATCAAATCAATAAAAAAGAACCTACTAAAAAAAAGTTTATGTATGCACACACAGACATCAATAATTAGCCTGTGAATCTCAACAATGGTGACAATTATAAAGCATGTTGCAGTGCATTCTGGGTGCCACCAATCAAAACTCATTCATGGCTCCCATCATGCATTGCTGCATGAATAAATAATGAGCTTATGTTCAGAGGTGATCTGTTTGTCACCATTACTGAGATTCATACGCTAAATATTGATGTCTGTGCGTGCCTGCATACAAATGTTTTTTTGAAAGATTTTTTGAAGAAGTTTTTTTTTGACCATTTGGATTACTTTGAAAAAGCTAAAAAAATTGTTATGCTCTACAACAGCAGTGCTGCAACAATCCATAAGGTAAACTTAACTCAAAATTTGGCTTCTGTATGAGTTCAGTGATTCAGGTCAAATGATTGTGATATAATGATTATGTTAAAACACAACCAATATCTACAGATCATCTTTTCTGTTTGATTATCTGGCTGTTATAACTCAGATACAGCAACCAGACAAAATCTAAAGTTAATGATGTGGGGGTCAAGAGCCCAACTAAAACAAACACTCATCTCCATAATGGTGACCTGAAATTCCGGTTTTCTCCTTCAGTGATTCTGCTTGTTAACATCAGGTGTCTTCAATAATGCTCAATCATCACTCAATTATTCACTTAATTATCTCATTAACTTTAACACTGTTTCAGTGTTCATTTAACACTCAGCTCAGAGTTTAATTGGGTCGCTTAAAATGACTTCCATGATGTTGAAGTTACATGAACAAATTATGTTTGTTTAACGAAACCCAGTTATGTGGAACCGGTGGAACCTTTTTACATAAAAAAGTTTAGTAAAGCCAACACATCATTTTTTTGAGTGTGTGTCCTGTCAGTTATGAAGGGAGAATTGATTCTCTCATCATTGTGTCGTCAGGTCGAGTCTCCTGAGGACGCCTACATGACCCTTGACCCCAAGTCCAGATGTTCTGAATACGACACACTGGATGTGAGTTTTTCTGCTGTTGTTGTGAAGGTGTTACATGAGATATTATTTGTGATGCATATGTTCACTTCTTCTCTAGAATATGAAGAGATCCTGTGACACAGACGACCCTCAAGATCAGGATTCTACATATTATAACATGGACAAATGATTAATCCAATTGGCCATATCATGACCTTTTTATTATTTACTTTTCCCCTTTAGATTCACTTATAACAGTCAGATTTCCACCCTCTCTACGACTTGGAATTTAATGGTTTATATTTGTTTCTTTATTTATGGTGGTGAAGATGGTTTGTTCTTACCTGAGCAACCTTAGTAAAGTCAGTGTACTGTTACTATGATAACCTCCTACTTTTAAAGCAACACTATGTCGTTTTTGTGGTTTTTGCTCTCGGGGTCCCCCTACAGTTGGGAAACAGTATTGTCTTCTACTACTGTCGTAAAATCTGTCATGGTTACACCAGGCGATACACGTGTGCATTTGTTGACAAGCCGATACTGTCTTGAGTTCTCGCGGGCAGACTGCCAGCGTTGCGTGTGAAATGTCTTCATCCCAGGTACATTGGCATATATTTCAGCATGTCTGAATTAGGGATGTCCCGATACCTCTTTTTCACTTCCGATACTGATACCGATGCCGCATCTTTGGCTATTTGCGATACCGATATTAATCCGATATTTTTATTTTATTCTATTTTATTCTTGAACTAATACTAGGCCTAATAAAATATATGGAAGCACTTTGCTCAATTAGCAACCTAAAAACATCTCACTCAAATGGAGAACAAATACTTCTCCAGTATATAGTCCACAACAACAGTTAATTATGAAAGACTGCCACCCTTTATTCAAAAAAAAAAAAAAAAAAAAAAAAATACAGGCAGGCAGGCTACTTCAGTAGGCTACTTAAGCTACCAACAGGTTTAAAGTTAATCATTAACAAACTTTAAAATTACCCATTGGTCCGTGTACTTTTGCGTCCATTCCTTTTTCCTTTTTAACCAGCAAAACGAAAAATTAACGGTTGTTGTATTTTTAAAACGCAAAGTTGAACACCAACATTTTAATTTGAACTGTATGCACACCAAAAGCTGCGCAAAAAAAATAAATATTGACGTAAGTTATATATAAATAAGTTATTTTCTGTATGACCAGAAATTATGTAGTATTTTAAGTTGTTTCCACTGTTGAAAGAAAACCGGAAGTGTTCGCGCCCGCGCTCCGTGCCATGCAGTGCGCGCTCCACATGCACAAACCCTTTCTTGGATATGCGTCAAAATCCTGTGTGGCCTACAGTTTACAGCCTACGGTTTATAAACTGAGGGGACGGATTGCAAAACCGTGTTTATAGTACACCAAAGGTAGTGGGATGGAGTGTCTGTTGTGAGTTTAGGGGGCACGTCAGCCAGAGATGTGTGTGCGCATGCGTGAGTGAGTGAGACAGACTGCCAGCTGAACAGAGGGTCGCCGAAAGAAGGATCTGAAGTGCCGGTGTTTCGGCTACAAAAACCCGCCGAACTGATCTGAAACCAGCCCAATTTTTATCCACCCGCCCAAACCCATTTTTTTGCCCACAAAATAGATTGCAAAACCGCCCAATATGCGCCGCTTAATTGGATGTCGCAGCAAGGGAAATGCTATATTCAAGCATTGTTGGATAGGTATCGGATCATATTTTTTCTCCCCTCCGATCTCCGATCTAGCGTTCTGGGCCAGTATCGGCACAATACCGATGCTGTTGATCGGATCGGGACATCCCTAGTCTGAATAAATGGAGGACCAGATAGATTCCGTAACATGGCCAGGCCATGTTATTCAGCCTTTTACATTTTGCGCGGTAGTCAGCTCCCTGACTCCCTGATTTATTTATAAATTTATAAACACTTTATAGATGACTGACTGCTGCGCTTATGACAGCGTGCATGTTACTGAAAGAACGAGCATAGAGAGAGAGAGCCAGTCGCGCGCGCGTGCACTCTCACCGTCTTCAAACTGTCTTGCTCTCTCTCCAATAGTGATCCTCGTCCAGTCTTTTAATTTGTCACTCTCCCTTTTTCTTCTTTTAGTCTCCTCTGACAAAACCTTTGCCTTCTTCCTTTTAGTTGTTGCTTCGGTCATGACAACAACATACAGACGGGTATCAAACGCTAGTTGGGCTTTCACGTCAGAATTTGAGGAAGTTGGGGTGGTGGGGGAAGTGACGTATGCCGTAAAGCAGTCGAATTTAGTCGTTTTTTTTGTGCTCGGGTTACTACCCGAAACCCGAAGTTACATAGTGCCAGTAAAAGCGATACAGACACTGTCAGGCTATAGCAGACGTGTCATTCAACCTATAGAGTGCCGAAGTTATGACGTCACTTTGTAGGCCAAAACGCGGAAGTGAGTTAGCATTTTAGCACTTCCGGTTCCCTCGCCCTAAAGTCTATGGGTTTTTTGAATGGGTTTTTCCTAAATCGCCTGAAATAAGGTCTGTGGTTAACAAAGCCTCTAAATCAGGAGCGAAGCCAGAAAAGAGAGACTGGGTGTGCATCTGAAAAACTGGGTGTGCCACATTTATTGTCAGATTACTGTGCAAAATTATTAACCATAACCATATAACCATGCCCCACATAACCATAAAACTATATAAAATATAACTATACATTACACTCAGGATTGCCAACAACATAGTCATAACATAGTGCTTGTTAGCTGCACTGTAAAACCTAACAGTACTATTTACTCAATTAAATTGAGGTCACTGCACTCAAATAATACCGAAACTTGAAGTGTCTTGAATGACTGAAACAGAACTCAAACTGAATGAGTTATAGAACATGTCTAGATCCCAGAATGATAATTGAATAATAATTGTATAGTTAAGTTAATTAATCATCAATTAAGTGATGATTGTTCATTAGTGATTAACACCTGCTGTTAACAAGCAGAATTACTGAAGGAAAGAGAAACACAAGAAATACAAGGTTTAAGGTCACCATGATGGAGATCAATGTTTACTTTAGTTGGGCTCTTGACCCTTGATATTTGAGTACAAGTTTTTCTTTGGCTGCTGTAATTGGGTGTTTATAAAACATTTGTTATGGTACAAAAGTCAAGGAAAAGTATGATCGGGTGATGAAGGTCAAGGTTTGATGATGACAATCGTCACTTAATGACTTTGTTCACTGATCTCATTCAGAGTCTAATTTCTGATTATATTATTAGTTGTATTTGAAAATAGATTCTACAACATAAGAACTAGCAATGTTATGAATTTCAGATAGTAGGAAGGATTTTATAGAAAATGTGATTCATTACCAAAACTAACACAGATATCAAGAATCAGCATAGGAATCTCAACAATGGTGACCATTAAAAAAACTATTCATACAGCAATGCATGCTGGGTACTACCATAATACAAACCTTATCCATGGCTCCCAGCATGCATTGCAGCATGAATCGTTTTTTAATGGTCACCATTGTTGAGATTCATATACTGATTCTTGATGTCCGTATAAGTCAGCATGATACCATAGACATTTTTAAAATCTGATTGAAAGGGCCTTGCAGCAGAATCACAGTTATTTTATAATGAATACTACAAGTTATATATCACCTGTTTATCAGAGATTACTCTCTAGAAAAGATCAGAGAATCAAAACACCAAATGTTGATTCATCATTCCATAAATCATCATCAATAACAAATTTTCTTTTGGCTTTTGTGCAATAACAAATGTGTTATATAAACACTCAGTTACAGCAGCCAGAGAAAAAACTGTTGTTATAAAGTCAAGGGTCAAGAGCCCAACTAAAGCAAACACTGACCACTATCATGGTGTCTTTAAATGAAACTCAATAAATCATCTTCATCTAAACCTCTGTTCATTCACAATAATAACTTCTGTAGACGCATGATAAAAGTCAAACTGGTTAGTAATAAGTGAAGCTGGTAATGCTGTTTGTGGAGTTGTTCAATCCTCCTCTGCTGAGATCTTGAGAGATTTAAACATATTTTATCTTCAGTTGATTTCATCTAATGTTGTGGTTGGAAGTCAGTTGTAGTTCTTGTGTTTCTCTTTCCTTCAGTGATGTTAACAGCAGGTGTTCATCATTAATGCTCAACAATAACTTAATTAATCACTTAATTAATCACTTAATTTATTGACTGCAATATCTACTTTTAGTGAACTCAACTGAAATAATTTCAGAGTACTCATAACTATTGTTTTTTATAAACTTAAATGAATTTATGTAATCGGTTTCCTCAAATGTAATGAGTTAGCTTAACTCATTGGATTTGACTTTGTGTGTGATCTTGTGAGCTAGCAGTAACTGCAAGTGCTCTGAGTTCATTTAAAGTTTGTCATTTCACTGTTTTTACTCAATAAAGTGAAGTTTCAGCTATATACAGTTTTAAATGCAGTGTAACGTTTAATTGTGTTTTAAGAAATATTATTGTTTTAGTGAACTCAAATAAAATAAGTTCAGAGTACTCATAACTATTGTTTTTTATAAACTTAAATGAATTGATGTAATCGGTTTCCTCAAATGAAATGAGTTAGCTTAACTTGTTGGGTTTTACAGTGTGGTTAAAGGGAGAGACGGCGTGGCCTGGCCTTGAATGCATCAATTTTATCATCTAGGTCCAGTGTCTCTGCGAGTTCTCGTTCAAATGTCAGCAACGAGAGGCTATTTAGTCTTTCTGTGAGCATGGTTGATCTGTTGCTGAATATGATTCGGTTCACTGCTGAAAACAAGCGCTCTACAGAACAGCTTGTAACAGGCAATGTGATCAAAACACGCAGTAAACTGTTCATGTTGGGGAAAATGTCCTTGTCACATGAGTCTAAGACTTCAATTAAGGATGGGTACAGGTGACCCCCATCCACCTTTCGTTTGAGGAGTTGCACAAATACTGCAAATTCAGGACCTTCCACTCCAAGTCCATAGTGCTTACTCGGTACCTGTAATATTTCCATCTGACCAAACCCGTCAGATCCGGGCAGCAAGGAGGCAGCAGTCTTCATTAAAGAGTCACTCTGAAAACGGTTGTTAAGTTCCATAAGCTGTCTGTCAAGAATGGAAATCCACAAGGATTGCAAATCCAAGTCACTCCTAATGGGCACACACCTGCCCACTGTAGAGGTGACATGCGATTCGGAAAGCCTGGCAGGTAATTTTTTTTTACGTGCACCCACTATGTCCCAGTTGTGCACATCGTTTTTTTTCATGACGTCATCAGTAAGCCCAATGATTCTCTCAAATTCCCCGTCTGAGTTATTCCTAAATGTAGTAAAAGTTTATTTTAAGCCCTCAATCAAGTGGACACAGTCAGTAACAGAAACAGATGGGGACTGTAGGCCTTTTGTCACAAATTCACTTGCACTGAACAGCTTGGAAAATGCAACAAGGAGAAAGATTAACCTCTTGGTCTGTATTTGTTGCAAAAGAGACTCTGCATCTATTTTGGTCTGGCCTGAGCCTTCTGCAAACTCACTCAGTGTTTCCAATATGACGTCGTACAAAGTCAAGACTCGACTCACAGACACAGATTTTGAACTCCATCTAATATCCGTGGAGCGCACAAGCTCCAGACAGGGTTTGTCGGGATGTAGCTCTTTTTGAATCTGTAGAAACAGTGCGTGTCTGTTGGCTCCGGTCATGAAATGATGCAGTGAATTTATAACATCAAAAAAAGTGACCACAGTTGGAGACACTTTTGAGGCTGTTGAAAGAACAAGATTCAGGCGGTGTGAGTGGCAGTGTACATACACTGCATGGGGGAACGTTTTTTTGAGGAGCATCTGCACCCCTGCTCTCCCACCTGACATGACTGCCGCTCCGTCAAAACTGAAACCCAGGGGGGCGCATGCGCGCAGTTCATGGAATAGTCGCCTTTTACAGAGCTCTTCCCCGCTGACACTATATTTTGAATGTTTTTGTAAATTAAGTACCATCAATTCACTTTACAGGCGATTATGTTCTTTTGAGGTTTACCAGTCGTCAGTTGTTTTAGGTATTTCGTGAAATTTAAGTGCGGTGAGCGCGGTTTTCGTTACTCAGTGAGTCATTCTATGTCCGCAAAATGGCGTCGAAGAAATCTTCCAAAACCGTTGCAGCTATTAAGGAGGACACCAATCCAAGTGATTCTATCGCACAAGGAAATGTGAACGCGATACTTGCTGCAATCGGTGCCCAAGGAGATGATTTAAAAAAACTGATAGAGGACAAGATGACAGCTCTAAGAGTTCGCTTGGATGCGCTGGACGCCACGCTGGTTAACTTGCAGTCAGAACAGGCCGGCGTTAAACAGAAAATGGTAGAGATAGAAGGTGCCCTGAACGATACGGATTTACGCCTCGGTGGGGTCGAAAAGGTGTGTGAAGATTTGCGTGTGGAAAATAAATCTCTCTGGACTAAACTGAATGACTTGGAAGGACGCTCTCGCAGGCTGAACCTCAAATTTGTGGGAATAAGCGAGGGAGAGGAGCGGGGGCGCCCTTCGGTGTTCATTTCGGACTTGATTACTGAGCTCTTTGGCCGAGACAACTTTCATAAGCCTGTGAAAATTGACCGAGCTCATCGGGCCCTGCTACCCAAGCCATCTGAAAGCCAGAGACCTCGCACCATTATCGCACGGATCCACAATGATCGGGACAAAGATTTAATCCTTCGTCTGAGCCGTGAAAAGTTTCCTCTGGAATATAAAGGAAAGCGGATTCACATCTTCCCTGACTATACTCCGGAGGTGACCGCTCGGCGACGTGCCTTCAGTTCAATCACGAAAGCTCTACGGGAGGCTGGATTGAAATGGTCCCTGCGTTTTCCAGCGAAACTGACACTGCATCATAAAGGTCGGGAGCGCTCTTTTGAATCTCCGGAGGAGGCTAAGAAGTTTGTGGATAACTTGTCGAAGGACTCGGCGTAACCTCTATGCGTGACTTTACTCATCTTGACATGTGTACGGTACTCGACTAACAGAAGTGGACTATTTTTCTTTGGCAGTGGTGGTAAGTAACGAAGTAAAAATACTTCGTTACTTTACTTAAGTATTTTTTTCGGGGATCTGTACTTTACTTGAGTATATTTTATTTGCATCTACTTTTACTCTTACTCCACTACAATATTAAAGACAAAGTTTACTTTTTACTCCGTTACATTTCCCCATGCCCGCTCCAAGTATTTATTACACTGGCTTTCCAAACCAATGAAAAACTTGGTTTTATTTGGAAAAAAAGTACGCGCGAGCTCTTTGCCAGCATACGCTCACATAGCAGTTAGTTCGCCATTGTGGAAGATGACCGCAGAAACTGGTGAAGGTGCAGCTCTGCCCAGCAATGATCCCGAGATTCCCGCTTACCTTGTTTCTTGCACATCTTCTGTTTGATGCAGCTAATGTTATGGAACATGTCTATTGCAGAGCTGCCAACTCTCACTCATTCAGTGTGAGACACACGCAATTGACACTTTCCACAAGCTCTCACGACACACATCCATTTTCTCACGCAGAGAAAAATCGTGAAGCATAGAGGACATTGACACCGACAGACAAGAAAGAGAAGGTTACTTTTGATATAAAACAAATTCTCAGCTCTCAGATTCTGTCCATTTTATTACGAAATTCAAACAATAAATACCGTTTTAGAGCTTTTAAATGTGACGTGACAGATAGCTAGCGCCTGCTATGGGGTGCCGTTAATCTCTTTACTACTAGTTAATTGTAAATAAACACAAATTAACAATAATAGGTAGCCTATGTTGAAAGATACAGTACAACTTCCCGAAATGTATATCGTACATAATATATATATATATATACATAATATCAATAAATCAGTGTTTTTCAACCGCGGAAAGAGGTCAATAAAACAGCTGGAGAACAATGTCACATAACGTTACATTTACCTCAGGGAAAAAAAAACATTTAATGACCATAGCACGTTAGTTGGCTAGAAAAAATTGTATTTTATAATATATTTAATATTAGTATAAATTAGTATTTTGCTAAATATGTGCACTATATATTTATTATATTTTTACTTATAAGCTATCATTAAAATATTATAAAGTTGTTATAATAAAAATCACATGTATTTTTAACATTTAATAATACCAGCTGACAGGGCTCTCTAGCCTATGTTTACAGAATTAGGTGAGATTTTCTTAATTTAAAAATTAACATGTATCTACTGTACCAAATATTTATCAAAATGAATCTATATTGAATCAAGATTGGAATCAAACCACAATAATTGAATTGAAATTGTAAAATTTGTATCAAAGAATGGCCTACCAGTCATTGCACCATAATATGCTGTCACTAAACTTAATGAAATTGTTTAAAATTGATGCAAGGTACTTCATTGTCTCTTATGATTGCAAATCTAACAAATTCTTAATTGCAGTATCTAATAATTTGTTCAATTAAAACATTGCATATCACTCCCAAAACAATTGATCTGTTTAATTATTGATATTTACAGTTTGAATACTTAAGTACGTTTTAAATCGGATACTTTTGTACTTTTACTCAAGTGATGTTTGAATGGAGGACTTTCTACTTTTACTGGAGTCATTTTTTATTTAGGTATATATACACAGCAAAAACTCCAGTGTTAAATTAACTCTCCTGGGAGTTTATATGGCTCCAGACTCAAGAGTGTAAAGTGTTAAAATATGAGTGTTAAATTAACACTCAAGAGTGTTAAAGTTAATGAGATAATTAAGTGATTACTTGAGTGATAATTGAGCATTATTGAAGACACCTGATGTTAACAAGCAGAATCACTGAAGGAGAAAATCACAAATTGTACGTCACCATTATATAGATCAGTGTTTGCTTTAGTTGGGTTCTTGACCCTTTTATTTTTTTTCTTGAGATCTTGTTTGTCTGCTGTTATTGAGTTATAGCAGCCAGATGAACAAAGACAAAAAGTGATTGGATGGTGTTGGTTGTGTTTTGACATAATCATGTTGTGATTTGAAAATCTAAATTTACTGAGATAGTTTAACTTGTTAATTACAACTGCTCTGTGATTCTACAGCATAGGACTTTCAGTGCTTTTAATATAATCCAAAATATCTAAAAACCTTAAAAACATAATTTTATTTAGAAACACAGACATCAATAATCAGACTGTGAATCTCAACAATGGTGACAATAATACAGCATGTTGCAGTGCATTATGGCAGCCACCAATCACAACTCATTAATGGCTCCCATCATGCATTGCGGTATGAATAAATTATGATCTGAATTGTCTATATGATTTACTTTTCCTAATTGAATATTCTGCGCGTCACCATTGTTGAGATGCATAGATTGAATCTTGATGTCTGTGTGTGCCTATTAATGACTCTTTTATTTTTGAAAACAACTTTTAAAAAATCCTTTGTATTATATAGAAAATTCTAGATCTTTGACGTATAATCAATGATGTTGTAATTAACAACATGTATCTTTGTCACAAGATTCTTAATAAGTTCAGTGATCAAGTTCATATGATGATTACATCATAACATAATCAACAACGTCAAATCACTTTTTTCCTTTGTTCATCTGGCTGTTACAATTAAATAACAACAGACAAACAAATTCTAATGTTAAAAATATAAGGGTCAAGAGCCCAACTAAAGCACACACTGGTCTCCATAATGGTGACGTACAATTTGTGATTTTCTCCTTCAGTGATTTTGCTTGTTAACATCAGGTGTCTTCAATAATGCTCAATCATCCCTCAATTAATCACGCAATTATCTCATTAACTTTAACACTCTTGAGTGTTAATTTAACACTCATATTTTAACACTTTACACTCTTGAGTCTGGAGCCATATAAACTCCCAGGAGAGTTAATTTAACACTGGAGTTTTTGCTGTGTACTTTTACTCGAGTATAATTTTTGAGTACTTTTACCACCCCTGTTCTTTGGAATATTTTGTTATTTTCATCGTGGTACGTAACGTTAATTCAGAGATGAATGGTTGTTTGCGCGGTGGAAAGCAGGGGGGATTTTTGTGTGTGTGTTACTCCTTGTGTTTTTCGTTATTTCTGCTCTTTTGGGCTAAGGTAAGCTATTTCTGACTTACTGTGCACTCTTGTTGTCTCCGAGAGGATGGGGAATACTTGCTGCTTCGGTTCTTGGAGCAGCTGTGGGGAGTTCGTAAGTTCCTTTTTTTTTTTTTTTTTTTTTTTTTGCACCAGACAATGTTCTTGCTACGATTATTACTATTTTTGTGTTTATTTCTTTTAATTATGTTGTATGAGTGGCACTATTACTAATAGCAATAGCGATGCCGAAATGAATATCACATTTGTCAGTTGGAATGTAAGAGGAATGGGACACCCGATTAAAAGGGGAAAGGTGTTTGCACATTTAAAGTCATTGTCGGCTGACATTATTTTTCTTCAGGAAACCCATATTAGACCCAGCAAACAGATGCGGCTTAGGGCAAGTTGGATCTCACAAGTTTATCAAGCCACTTTTTCCTCTAAAGCCAGAGGGGTGCACTGTAAAAAAAATCCTAATTTTACAGAAAATAACTGTGATTTTTTGACGATCATTTTCTTTCATTTTAATTTGTACTCAAAACACTGTAAAATTACAAATAATATCTGTAAAATAAAAATTCAGCTGTTATTTTAGGTATTGTGACATTAATGACAAATTACAGTAATTCACATTTTTTTATACAGAAAATTGATTGTATTTTTCATACAGTATTTTTTCTGTTTTCTTAAATTACATAAAAATGTATGTAAAATTACAAATATAATCTGTAATTTAACAGTAACAAAACAGTTAAATGATAAAATGGTCAAATGACTGTCAGCTCCCCAAAAAACTGTAAAACATCCTAAATTAAATAAACTGAAAAACACTGTTATTTTACAGGTATTTCCTGAATAATCACGATCATATACCTTCATTGTAAAAAAAATCGTAAAAAAAAGGTCAAATGACTGGCAGCTGCGGCTGCCAAACAAAAACCATAAAATTAAAGTAAAATATGCTAATTTAAATAAACCGAAAAAACACTGTTATTTCACAGGTATTTCCTGCATTATTATGATCAAATACCTTCATTGTAAAAAAATAAAAAAAAGGGTCAAATGACTGGCAGCTGCGGCTGCCAAACAAAAACCATAAAATTAAAGTAAAATATGCTAATTTAAATGAAGTGTAAAAAACTTTAAAATAAATTTGATGTCACCATGATTGGGATCAGTGTCTGCTTTAGTTGAGGTCATGACCCTTGAGATTTGCGTTTTGCTTTTCTCTGGCTGCTTTAACTGTGTCTTTGACACACGTTTGTCATAGCAATAAATGCTGGAGAAGATATCAGATGATCTCAATCATTAATTGATGATGTTATAGTCGTCATATGATGATCTGATCAGACAGTCAAATCTCTGAATATGATAGCTTAGATTACAGAGTATGTAGGTGTAATTTAGCTTTATACAAAGTCTTTAATTAATGTCATAATTTTTCATATGACCCTTGGAATATTGTGGTATCAGTATTATAACAATCTGCATTTAAAAAATATATATATACTACACAAAAAAAGTTTTGTCATTTTTTTAGTTGTATAGAGACATCAAGAATCAACATATGAATCTCAACAATGGTGACAACCAAAACATTTTTTTTTGTCATTGTCACCATTGTTATGATTCATACACTGATTCTTGATGTCTGAGTGAGTCTATATGATCCTGTCAAATATTTTCTGTATAATGACTTCATAAAATCTGAGTATCACAGCACTGGAGAATGTTGTATAGAAGCTTTGTTATGCAAAATGAATAACTAACATTTAATGACGTAATCAGATACTATACTTCAGATGGTATCAATGGAGCCGGAGTCTACATGATGACTATTCTCACTACAAAGTGACCAACATTAACTGATCTGAGTTTCTCTTAGACTCTTACCATAACAAATATGCATCAGAGACACACAATTAATGCAGCCAGAGAAACATTATAGTTCAATACTAAAAGTTCAAGAGCCCAACTAAAGCAAACACTGATCTGCATCATGGTGACATCAAACTTTATTCTTTTCAATAAAGCTTCAACTTCTAAACCTCTGTTAATTCTCAATAATAATGTTAGTATGAAAGAAATAAAGTCTGGATTGTAATAAGTGAAGATGCTGAGATCCTGAGAGATCTGGTAGTGTTTAATGTTCTGTTGGGGTTTAAAGTGTTTCTGTATGGTGTGTTTCGTGCATCACCATTGTGTTGAAGAGTAGAGCCTGAGCTTCAGTCCAGGATGAGCACATAAACACTGATGAAATGCTGCATGTTTCTGACAGTAACCGTGTAGTTGCTGATGCAGTGATGTATATAGTCAAAGCAAATCATGCATGTAATTAACTGCATGTTTTTCAGTAAATAAATCAGAAAATAAATGTGAAGTAACTGTGTTTTAACTCTGTTAAAAATGATTAATGAAGATTTCTGTAAAAGTATTTTGCACTTATTTAAATTAAGATATTTTACATTAATTTTATGGTTTTTGGTTCAGTCATTTGACTGTTTTTTTATGGGATTTTTTTACAATGAATGTGTTTGATCGTAATAATTCAGGAAATAGTTGTAAAATAACAGTGTTTTTCTGTAAAAAATTTAAGGAAAATCTGTGCAAAAGTTTTTTGCATTTCATTAAAATTATGATATTTTACTTTATTTTTACGGTTTTTGTTTGGCAGCCGCATCTGCCAGTCGTTGACCGTTTTTTTACGATTTTTTTTTTTTACAGTGTGGCTATACTTTTTAGGAAATCTATTCCTTTCCGAATGCACTCTGTGGTGTCTGACCCTGCTGGAAGATATATTATTGTATCCGGATCCATTAATAATTTCCCGATTACATGTGTTAATGTTTATGGACCAAATATAGATGACCCTGCTTTTTTCATGAAATTGTTTGGGCTTATTCCAGATACTAACTCGACTAATTTGATAATTGCTGGAGACTTTAACCTGTTACAAACCAACGCCCCCGGTACCGGGGGCAACGGGGCGCCCCCTAGGGAAAAAAAAATTCAGATTCAAATTTCTAAGTAACCACTGAAATGGAATAACACAAAATAGGTATCATTTTAACCTCCTAAGACCTGGTTGTCCACATACGTGGACATAACATTGGTTGTGTGCAGCTGTTACGACCCTATGATTTGTATTTTGTTATCTCTGTTGTTTTGTCAGTCTCTCAGTGTGTCTGTTTAGGAACGTCTGATTGGTTCCTGACGGATGATTGGAACGTCCATCTGATTGGTTCCTGCACGATGATTGCTGCTCGATCCTGATTGGTGCAGCTTGTTTTAAAAAGAGACATCACTTCCTTTACAGGAAGTCAGGAGATATTGTGTTTTGAGCAGAGAGAGAGTTTGTGATTTGAGTGTTAAGAGTTTTGAGACTGAGTAGCCGTTTTTTTGTTTGTTTGTTTAATTTGAAAGAGAGAGTTTGTGATTTGAGACTGTTAAGAGTGTTTGAGTGTTAAGAGTATTGAGACTGTGAGTACTGTTTGTTTATTTGTTTTGAAAGCTGTTTGTATCTGAATATCCTCATTGGTATATTTGACCCTTTGCCTGTTTACCGACACTGATTTGGCCTGCACTTTTCAGTTTGTTTGCCTGGCTGTATATATTGTAAACACTGAATGATTTTTGGGAAAGTAGGGAGCTCGACGCCATTATTTTCTTTATTGTAACCTGTTTAATCTCTGTTTTTGGTTAGGGAGATAGGTTTATTGATTGTATCTTCATTTTCTTTTCTTTTGGGTTAAGGTTTAGGAAAGAGGTTTAAATTTAAGGTTGTTTTGTTTGTTGTTTTGGCTTTGTCAGCTCCTGAATCGTAAGTCCCAAAGTAAGGAAATAAATAACTTTTGTTCCACTTCCTCGCTTTTCGTTGACTCTTTCATGTTGCCCCTTTTCCCCCTAGACGGGGTGTAACATGAAATTGGGGGCTCGTCCCTTGGCTAGATATTAGCCACATTTGTTTTGCTAGTGTTTGCCTGGGGATTTTCTTTTTGTGTGGGAGGAAATATAGAGATTGGCATGGCATCAAAATTCGAACTAGATAAATTCACGATCGCTCCTACAGAGGAGAAATTTGAAAAATGTCGTAAAGATGATTTTTTGTTAATTGCGGATTTCTTTGATATAGTTGTACCTCGAAATGCGCTTAAGAGAGAGATTAAGGAGGTACTGCATATGGAGCTTGTAAAGCAAAAGATCTTGCCTGGTGTTGAAAGTGAGGTTACGGGTGTTGCATCTTCAGCACTGTCTGAGGATTTGGATACTGTCGAGGCGGAGTTCAAATTTGGTGATGGGGCTCGCATGGATCCCGGTAGTCCTCCTGCACCGAAAGATCAATTGTTGGCGATCCGGTTGAAAGAACTGGAAGTGGAATTAAGCCGACAACAATACCAAAGTCAGATGTTACATGTCCGAGCTGTTGAGCTTGAGACAAAACGAGACATCCGGTTGAAAGAGCTGGAGCTTGAGCTAAAACTCGAGCAGGCCCGGCATCCACCTTCTGGGTTGCGGGGAAATACCCCTGTGCTAAGCCCAGCAGACAGCTCCTCTCCTCTCCCTACAGCGTCGCATGCGTCGCCGGTAAGTCATGAATTCGATGTTAGTAGGCAAATTTCACTAGTTCCTATATTTAGAGAGAGTGAAGTTGACACCTATTTCACTGTTTTCGAGCGCATCGCTGCCACATTAAAGTGGCCTATAAATATTTGGCCTTTATTGTTACAATGCAAACTTGTTGGTAAGGCGCAAGAAGTATGTTCCGCATTGACGCTTGAGCAAAGTTTAGACTATGGCGCGGTTAAATCGGCCGTGGTAAGAGCGTATGAATTAGTTCCGGAGGCTTATCGACAGAAGTTTAGAAAACATGTGAAAACCCCCAGTCAAACATTTGTTGAATTTGCATGTGAGAAAACCACACTTTTTGAAAAATGGTGTACTGCCTGTAAAGTTACAACTTTTGAGCAATTGAAAGAGCTAATTTTAATGGAAGAGTTCAAAAACTGCATTTCAGAAAAGATTGTAGTTTATTTGAATGAACAAAAAGTTTTGTCACTGTCAGAGGCGGCTGTCTTTGCTGATGAGTTTGTGCTCACGCACAAAGTTTATTTTCCGCCCCCACGATCTTCACATCACACTACTGTAGATAACCATCACAGTTCTAGAAATGCAGTGGTTGCTCAAAAGGATCAGACTTCTGATTCTTCAATGATGTTGCGGGAATGTTTCTATTGCCATGAGAAGGGTCATTTGATTGCTGCTTGTCCCGTGCTGCAGCGGAAAAATCAGAGAAAAAGCGTAGCGTTTGTGCGTACTCACTCTTCCAATTCTCTGCTATCTATTGATCCCTCCTTTGAACCTTTTGTATGTGAAGGGACAGTGTCGTTTTCTGAGTTGGACTCCGAACCCAAACCAGTACGTATCTTGCGAGATACGGGTGCCGCGCAGTCATTTATTCTGGCAAATGTGCTCCCGTTTTCTTCACAGTCTAGCTGTAATTCAGATGTTTTAGTTCAGGGAATTGAACTTGGTGTAGTCAGAGTTCCCTTGCATTCTGTATATTTACGTTCTGACATTGTGACTGGTTTAGTTAAAGTGGCCGTACGTACTCAGTTACCACTGAAAGGAATCTCTCTTATTCTGGGGAATGATTTAGCCGGAAGTAAAGTTTCTTGTCTTCCCGAGGTCACTGATGTACCTTGTGCATCAGAAAATGATGTGTTGACTCAGGAATTTCCTAGTGTATTCCATTCTTGTGTTGTGACTCGAGCGCAAGCTCATAAGTTTGAAAACGAGATTGATCTCTCTAACTCGTTCATGAGTTTAGATTTTCCAGGTGTTGAGGATTCTGTAGATGCTCGTTCAGAGAATTTGAGTTTTGAACCTAGACTTGACTTTCCTTTTGACAGAAAACAGTTAGTAGAGGCACAAAATGCTGATGATACTTTGACTTCACTTATTTCTGCAGTGATTGATAAGTCCGAACTACCCGATCACGCTGTTGCTTATTTTTTAGATGACGGTGTGCTCATGCGTAAATGGAGTCCTGAGAACTTGAAGCATGACTGGAGTGCTGTTTTTCAGGTAGTCCTTCCAAAGTCTTACAGAGACTATGTGCTGAGTGTGGCTCATGATCATGAACTTGCTGGTCACCTAGGTATTAAGAAAACCTACACTAATCTCCTGAAACATTTTTTCTGGCCCGGTATGAAATCCACTGTGTCCCAGTATTGTCGTTCTTGCCATGATTGTCAAGTTGCTGGAAAACCGAATCAGGTTATTTCACCAGCCCCCTTAAAGCCTATCCCAGTGATGAATGAACCATTCGAGAAGCTTGTGATTGATTGTGTTGGTCCTTTACCAAGAACTAAGTCTGGTCACTCGTACTTACTAACTTTGATGTGCTCTGCTACTAGGTTTCCAGAAGCCATTCCACTACATTCATTGAAGACCCCTACAATTGTGAAAGCAATTGTAAAATTCTGTGCTACCTTTGGTCTACCTAAGTTTATTCAGTCTGATCAAGGATCTAATTTCATGCCTAGAGTATTCTGTAAGGTAATGAAAGAGCTGAACATTCAACATTGCGTATCTAGTGCCTATCATCCTCAGTCTCAAGGTGTGCTTGAAAGATTTCATCAGACTCTTAAGACCATGATTAGAACTTACTGTCTCCAGCATAAGAAAGAGTGGGACGAGGAGGTTCCTCTTCTGTTGTTTGCTGTTCGCAATACGGTACAAGAATCACTTGGATTCAGTCCAGCAGAGTTAGTTTTTGGCCATTGTCTGCGAGGTCCATTAAAGGTGTTACAAGAACAGTTACTCTCTGAAAGTCAGTCGGTTACTCCTTGTTTGAATGTGCTAGATCATGTGAGTTCATTTCGTGAACGTTTACATTCAGTGTGGCAATTAGCACAACAGTCACTAACAAACTCCCAGTCTCGTATGAAAAGCAGATATGACAAAAAGTCTGTTCAACGCTCATTCAAGGTTGGTGATCAAGTTCTTGTATTGCTGCCTTTGCCCGGCTCAGCTCTACAAGCAAAGTTTGCGGGGCCGTATGTGATTGAGGAAAAGTTAAGTAATACTGACTACGTAGTACGAACTCCTGAAAGAAAGCGAAAGACTCGCATATGCCACATAAACATGCTTAAACTGTATGTCTCTCGATCTAACTTTAAAGATTCTGCCGATTCTCCAGTGTCTACTCCTGCTGTTGTAACTTCTGTGGTTCCTTCTGAATACTCTCCTTCTATTGATGATCTTCACTTAGGAAGTGCTTGCCTTTCTGGTGCTCATTTGCAAAATTCGGAAACTCTTGTAAGTCTCAGTTCTAAACTTTCACATTTATCCAGATCTTCCCAAAGTGAACTGATACAGTTAATTAATAGATACTCTACACTTTTCTCAGATGTACCTACTGTGACTAATGTGTTGAAACATGACATTGATGTTGGTGATCATCGTCCAGTTAAGCAAAACGCTTATCGTGTCAATCCTGTAAAGCGTGAGATAATGAAACAAGAAACCCAGTATCTCATTGAAAATAGTCTGGCTGCGCCAAGCTCTAGTCCATGGTGTTCTCCTTGTTTAATAGTTCCAAAACCTGATGGGACATCACGTTTTTGTACGGATTACCGGAGAGTTAATCAGTTAACAAAGTCAGATTCTTACCCTCTTCCCAGAATGGAGGATTGTATTGATCGCATTGGAAGCGCTAAGTTTGTAACTAAGTTGGACTTGCTTAAAGGGTATTGGCAGGTGCCGCTTACCGAGCGTGCTTCTGAGATCTCAGCCTTTGCCACCCCAGATGCCTTTCTGCAATATAACGTTTTAGCTTTCGGCCTCAAAAACGCTCCAGCTACCTTCCAACGTTTAATGCATAAAGTTTTAGCCAATGTGAACAATTGTGAGGCTTACCTCGATGATATAGTGTGTTACTCCGATACATGGAGTAGTCATTTACAAACCCTAGAAGAAGTGTTCTTAAGGTTGCAAGCTGCTAATCTTACTCTTAATTTGGCAAAATGTGAATTCTGTCATGCCACTGTCACATACTTGGGTAAAAAGGTTGGTCATGGTTCCGTTCGCCCTGTAGAAGCTAAGGTTCAATCCATTGTTGAGTTTCCTGTGCCCAAATCTAAAAGGGACCTCAGACGGTTCCTTGGAATGGCTGGCTACTACAGAAATTTCTGTAAAAACTTTTCTGACGTTGTAAAACCTCTCACAGACAACCTCCGTAAAGCTGTGTCTTTTAACTGGAATTCTGAGTGTGAACTTGCTTTTGAGTCTTTGAAAAATTTGTTGTGCAATGCTCCTGTTTTGGCTGCCCCAGACTTCTCTAGACCTTTTAAACTTGAAGTAGATGCTAGTAGTACGGGTGCCGGTGGTGTCTTACTGCAGGAAGATGACCAAAGAATTGACCATCCGATATGTTTCTATTCAAAGAAATTTAATCGCCATCAACTCAATTACAGTACCATAGAAAAAGAAGCATTAGCTCTTTTGTTAGCTCTTCAACATTTTGAAGTTTATGTTGGTTCCAGTTCACAACCCGTTGATGTATTTACAGATCATAATCCACTTGTCTTTTTGCAGCGTCTGTGTAATAAAAACCAGAGACTTATGCGTTGGGCACTCATTTGTCAAAGTTTTAATTTGCACATTAAGTACAAGAAAGGTGTTGAAAATGTAATTGCAGACTCTTTGTCCAGATGTCATTTGTAAACTTGTAACCATGTTTACTCATATGTGTGGGGGTGTTACGACCCTATGATTTGTATTTTGTTATCTCTGTTGTTTTGTCAGTCTCTCAGTGTGTCTGTTTAGGAACGTCTGATTGGTTCCTGACGGATGATTGGAACGTCCATCTGATTGGTTCCTGCACGATGATTGCTGCTCGATCCTGATTGGTGCAGCTTGTTTTAAAAAGAGACATCACTTCCTTTACAGGAAGTCAGGAGATATTGTGTTTTGAGCAGAGAGAGAGTTTGTGATTTGAGTGTTAAGAGTTTTGAGACTGAGTAGCCGTTTTTTTGTTTGTTTGTTTAATTTGAAAGAGAGAGTTTGTGATTTGAGACTGTTAAGAGTGTTTGAGTGTTAAGAGTATTGAGACTGTGAGTACTGTTTGTTTATTTGTTTTGAAAGCTGTTTGTATCTGAATATCCTCATTGGTATATTTGACCCTTTGCCTGTTTACCGACACTGATTTGGACTGCACTTTTCAGTTTGTTTGCCTGGCTGTATATATTGTAAACACTGAATGATTTTTGGGAAAGTAGGGAGCTCGACGCCATTATTTTCTTTATTGTAACCTGTTTAATCTCTGTTTTTGGTTAGGGAGATAGGTTTATTGATTGTATCTTCATTTTCTTTTCTTTTGGGTTAAGGTTTAGGAAAGAGGTTTAAATTTAAGGTTGTTTTGTTTGTTGTTTTGGCTTTGTCAGCTCCTGAATCGTAAGTCCCAAAGTAAGGAAATAAATAACTTTTGTTCCACTTCCTCGCTTTTCGTTGACTCTTTCATATTGCCCCTTTTCCCCCTAGACGGGGTGTAACATGAAATTTCCTCCCACACAAAAAGAAGTAGATGCTAGTAGAAGTAGAATTAATACTTAATTCTGTGCAGACGTGGAAAGTCCAGGGGTCAGAAAGTAAAAGTCCTGCCATATTTTTATTCCACCCACAGCAAAAACTCCAGTGTTAAATGAACTTTACTGTTTATTTGAGTTTATTTGGATCCAGACTCAAGAGTGTTAAAGTTAATGAGATAATTAAGTGAATATTTGAGTGATGATTGAGATATTATTGAAGACACCAGATGTTAACTAGCAGAATCACTGAAGGAGAAGATCTATATATTAGTCACCGTTATGGTGATCAGTGTTTGCTTTAGTTGGGCAGGTGACCTTTAAATGTTTAACTAAAGATTTTGTTTGGCTGTTTTAACAGCTGGATGAACAAAGAGATCAGATCAGATCAGATGTTGTAGATCATGTTTAGACATAATCATCATTTGACCTGAATCACTGAACTCATTTAAAGCCTACTCTCTGACTTAAATGTATAACGATCATAACAGCATCACAATGATTCTATAAAATTAGATCCAGATTTTACAAAATAAACCAAATTATATCTTAAACGTTGTTCTGATAAATAAATAAAAATCTTTCTTTTAGGCACACACAGACATCAAGATTCAGTGTATGAATCTCAACAATGGTGACAAACAGAATATTCAATTAGGAAAAGGAAATGACTAAGACAATTCAGATCATAATTTATTCATACCGCAATGCATGATGGGAGCCATGAATGAGTTTTGATTGGTGGCACCCAGAATGCACTGCAACATGCTATATAATTGTCACCATTGTTGAGAATCACAGGCTGATTCTTGATGTCTGTGTGTGCCCATAAAGTATTTAGAATAGAACAGTTTTTAAGAAAGCTTTTGGATAATATTTAAATTTCTGAAAATGTTATACTGTGTAATCAAAAGGTTAAACTCTACAAATGAGTTTTGTGACAAATGATGATTATGTCAAAACATAACCAACCCCAGCGCATCAGCTTTCCTTGTTGTTCGTCTGGCTGTTATAACTCATGTACAGCAGCCAAACAACATCTAAAGTTAATGATATAAGGGTAAAGTGTCCAACTAAAGCAGACACTAATCGCCATAATGGTGACTTAAAAAATCTGACGTTCTACTTCAGTGATTCTGCTTGTTATCATCAGGTGTCTCCAATAATGCTCAATCATCACTCAATTATTCACTTAATTATCTCATTAACTTTAACACTCTTGAGTCTGGATCCAAATAAACTCCCAGTAAAGTTCATTTAACACTGGAGTTTTTGCTGTGGGTGGAATAAAAATGTGGCAGGACTTTTACTTTCTGACCCCTGGACTTTCCACTTCTGACCAAAACTCGGGTCTTAGGAGGTTAACTGTTATTTGGATCCTCATCTTGATCGTCATTCTTCACAAGTTCCTCATCCTATTCAATCTGTTGGTGTTTTAAATAATTTGATAAAATCCATGAATCTTGTGGATATATGGAGATTACTTAACCCGACTGCTCGTGATTATTCTTTTTTTTCCCATGTTCATAAATCCTATACACGAATTGATTACTTTATCATTGACTCTAAACTCATTCAGGGGGTGACTCAGTCCAAATATCATAATATTTTGATTTCTGATCATAGCCCTATTTCTATGGGTCTGAAAATTTCACTACCAAAGGCGCAGTATTGTTGGCGTTTCAATCCTCAATTATTAGTGGATAGAAAGTTTCAGTCTTTTATGTCTGAGTGTTTACACCAATTTTTGGAGACTAACGACAAGGGGGATGTTTCAGACTCTTGTTTGTGGGAAACATGTAAAGTAGTGTTGAGAGGTCATATTATTGCATATGAATCCTCGTTGAGGAGGGAGAAGCGTAAGCACCTGGCTGAGATAGAATCCACACTTCTATCGTTAGAACAAACATTTCGTTCATCTAAAGCTCAGAGTGACCTTAACGCTATTCTTAAGTTGAAATATGAATATAACTCTATTTTGAGCGATCATGTCTCTAATTTGTTAATTAAACTTAAACAGAAACAGTTTGAATTGGGAGATAAAGCAGATAAGCTTCTTGCCAGGCAACTAAGAGGTGTGCAGGCTAGTAGGGCCATTCATCAAATAAAATCGCAGAATGGTACTTTAGTAACACATCCTAAAGAAATTAATAATCGTTTTGTTGAATTTTATAAGCAACTTTACTCTTCCAGCTGTTCTGAGCTGAACACTACAGGGCGCCAATTTCTTGATGCGGTGCATTTTCCAAAACTTAATGAATGTGCCAGAGAGGAATTAGAGGAACCGTTTACTCTTCTGGAAATTTTGGAAGCAATTAATTCTTTTTCCAATGGGAAAGCCGCAGGCCCTGATGGGTTTGGTGTGGAATTCTATAAGGCCAGTGCAAATGCAATTGCTCCTTTGTTACTTAGAATGATAAATCATTCGATTGAGAAGGAAATATTTCCCGACTCTTTTCATGAGGCACATATATGCCTTTTGAAGAAAAAAGGCAGAGATGTTACGGAGCCTTCTAGTTACAGGCCAATAAGTCTTCTCAATTGCGATCAAAAAATAATTGCTAAGATTGTGGCCACTCGTCTGAATAAGCATGTGGCCTCGTTAATTCACCCAGATCAAACTGGCTTTATCCCTGGAAGATTTTCATTTTTTAATTTGCGTCGCCTGCTAAATATTTTGTACAGTAATCAGGGTAAGAGATCTAAGGCAGCTGTTCTTTCTATAGATTCTGAAAAGGCCTTCGATCGAATAGAATGGAGCTATATGTTTTCTGTGCTGGATCGGTTTGGCTTTGGTGAGAATTACAAACGAATCATAAAAATGCTTTATCTTTCCCCTAAATACTGCAATACTTACTAATTCGGATAGGTCTGCTTTTTTTCCTCTTCAACGTGGTACACGTCAGGGCTGTTGTCTAAGCCCATTGTTATTTGATCTAGCTTTAGAACCCCTGGCCATCCATCTTCGTAATCATTCTGAGATCAGGGGTATATCATGTGGTCATTCTGAGGTTAAACTGTCCTTATATGCAGACGACTTGCTTTTATATTTGAGTGATCCCTCTTCTGCATTGCCATTTTTTATGGAATCACTTGAGGTGTTTGGCTCCTTTTCTGGTTATTCTGTTAATTGGGAGAAGAGTGTATTCATGCCCTTGGGTGAAGGGTTGGATGCTCAGTTTCAGAGGTCATTACCTTTTAGAATAACACAGGATCATTTCACTTACTTAGGGTTAACTATTCCTAAAAAATGTAAACAAATTTTCAGTCTAAATTTTATAGAAGCCATGAATAAGTTAAAAATATATATTGATAAATGGAGGGTACTCCCGTTATCTTTAATTGGTCGGGTCAATACTATTAAAATGGTCTCTCTGCCTCGCTTTGTTTATCTTTTTCAGAACCTGCCTATATATTTGCCACATTCTTTTTTTAAACAATTAGATTCTATCATTTTTCCATTTATTTGGGGTTATAAGGCGCATATAATTTTTAAGGCCCATTTGCAGAAGCCGAAAGAGTTGGGTGGTCTAGCGCTACCTGTTTTCCGTCATTATTATTTCTGTTATTATTGGGCTGCTAATGCCAGGGCTATGATGTTCTGGCGGAGTAGTGATCAAGCTGGCGAGAACTTGATGGACACCCAACCCAAGTGGCTGAACATGGAGGCTCGGTCAGTTGCTGGTAGCTCTCTTGCCGCTATTCTTTTTTCGAATCCTATATCTTTAAAGAAGTTACAATGTAAAAATTCTGTTGTGCTCAATTCCATTAGAATTTTAAATCAATTGAAGACTGTTTTGAATATTATACGTCCTTCAGTGCTCCAGTCCATTTGTGATAATCATAATTTTTTGCCTGGCCAGTCAGATAGGGTATTTTCACTGTGGAGAAGTGTAGGGACTGGGCGAGGTGAATCTGAATAACTAAATACATCCTAGCGAAAATCCCAAAGCCTTCAAGCCCAAAAAGCCTGGATGTAAATACACACACACACACACACACACACACACACACACACACACACACACACACACACACACACACACTCACAACCACACACGCATCCCCCACAAGTGAAGCCCGCTCAGGACAGAGCGTGGTGTCCAGTTACGAGACATTTTTATGACTGACTGGAATGTCCCAAAGAAGGATCCTAAAGAGAAAGAAACTTCTCTTTTTAAAAGACATTTAACCAGATATATTCAATGTGTTTTTATGTGTGTCCATTTGCCCATGCCACATTGGAATGACTATGATTTTATCGTAGCTTAAAGTGAATTATAAATACCTTCATTATGCATTTTAAATATAACTGTCTATTCCCATAACTTGTACACATAGTTCTGGACACCTCCAGAATGCTTTCGGTGTGATCAATCAGAATACGTACAGTAATATCCAGTAAAATATAGTTTACTATGTTTTCCATCTTTGGAGTGAAAAGAGACCAAAACTAACATCACTGGAGTTCTTAGATAACAGCGTTTACGACCCAAAGGAATGTTCACAGAACTGTGGCTCTCTCCGAATTCTAACCAAGGAGGAGAAATGAATCCTGTATTCATATATATATATGCTATTATATATCCATTTGAGAATTGTATGAACAATGTATTTAAGTTCCCTATTTCATGAGTTGCCTTTTTGTGGTTTGGTCCATGTTTCTCGACAACTCTAATGGGATAATGTTTCAAACTTTGCCAACTAATGTTTAACCAAATCCATTTGTGGCAAGTTTGGTCTCGATAAACTCCAGTTTTCATTCCCCATTTGTTAATTGACATTACATTTTGCTAAACTTTGTGACACATTAGTATTATAAGAATTGTGAAGATTCTTCTCTTAAACACCCAATGAAACTAGAGATTTAAATGCCTGGTTAGAACACAAAGGATCATAAAAATTCCCTCCAAAGGGACAGCTCCTGATTGGACCCTCTTCCAAAAGAAGGCGGAAACGTCAGGTCTTCAAAAGGACTGAATACCAGTTTATCCCTCTCTTACTTCTCTTGTCCTCGTGTCATAATGTAACGTCTCGCCTCCGGGCGAGCTCTTCGCCTTTCTTTTATTTGTTTCTAGTTTAGTTTGTGTTTTTTTAGTCTTAGATAAGTCTCCGTGTTTAATTCCAATCGACGAGTGAAAAGAACACCGCGTGACATATCTCTTCAGCAAATCCATCGACAAGGGACCTTTAAACGAGCGCGCGCTCGCTTTGAAGGAGAAACACGCGCACGTGACCACGTGACGCGCCGGACCGAGAGACGCACGCGCGCTTCTTCACCAGCCATGCAAAGATGTAACGTTAACTCCGCGTGATTTCACCGTAGAGATCTTTATTTCTTTTCTTTGTTAGTCAAAGTTTTGTTTTCCGTAGTCGACTCTGTTCACTTCCACGAAGTGAAACGAACTTAGCCGAACTATTTTCCTTTGGTAATGTTACCCCAAAAGACTTTGAACCTCCGTTCAACACGCGCGCCAAGCCGCACCACGTGACGCTTCCTAAAGGACTCCGCTCACGCACGCGGCCAGACAGGGCCGTGCAGGAATGCCGCGACACAGGGAGACCCAGAAACTTGTGCAAGTATATCTCTTTATAGAGCTTCTAAGAAGCATTAAGATGATGTTTTCGTGTTGTTACAGACAGGTGACTGTCAGGGTGAATGTTGCCAATGCTCTCTCTCTCTCACTCCCTCTCCCTCTCCCTCTCTCTCTCTCTCACACGTGTATCCATTGTCCAAACGCCCCGCGTTGTTGTCATTGTCTGTTAATGTTTGTAAATACATGTATTCCTGTAACGTAGTAAATACATAAGTAGTTCTGCCTTATTAAATTCATTATATTCATTTGATTGATGTACTGGGTTTTTGCTCACTTTCAAGTCCCTTAAGTGTCAAAAGGTCTTATAGCTACAAGCTTGCAAATTAAAGATACTTTAAAGAGTATGTGTTTATAGGGCAGGAAACCCAATTCTTGTGGCCACAGAATTGCTTTTCCTGAAATCCTATAAAGTAGGATGATATTGTGGATCCCCACAAATATTATTCTGACAATTGAGCTAATTAATTTTGCCTGTTTTGTAGGACATGGTCCGTGTAATTAATTACAATCAACTTGTGGTTAATTGCAAGGATACACATGCATGCATGCAGGTAAAATGACATATCATCCCTTAGCAGGAGATTGATTAAAATGTAAGACTGATCTAATCCAAACATGTATGAATAATTATTAATTACCAATTATTAATTATGATATGCAAATCCCCCACGGATTAGATCCGCCCCTGAGTCTTTACAGAAGCAAAGGACTGACTATGATTAAGGACTTCTATATAGATGGAAAATTTGCCACTTTCGAGCACTTGTATAAAACATTTGATCTTTCCCATTCACAATTTTTCCAATATCTACAGGTGCGCCATTTCATTAAACATTCTTTTAATGAGTTTCAGGAGTTGCCTCAGGATCATAATATGTATTGTCTTTTGGGTCAACCCCCTAATGCCAAACAGTTGGTGACACGGTTTGTTTCCTTGTTTGTATCTCATTCTCCAGTCTCTTCAGATCACATCAAAGTAGCATGGGAAAATGACGTGGGAATTAATATCTCAAATGAGATTTGGGAAGAAGGACTGAAGCGAATTCATAACTGCTGAGCAAGTTTGAACACCTGCTATTTTATTACTGAGACCGTTTGTCTTGGAGTTCTCATCTCAGTACGAGAAGTCTATGCCTTTCCTGTTCTCGTGTCTCATGTTGAGCAGGTTTCAAAATCTGTATACCTTATTTACATTTGCTTTGTTTCAGAGAAGTCTCCACCTATATGTTATCCCTCCCCCTTGAAATGTATATAAACTACAATGTAAAGTTCCCTTAGTTAGACGATGTTGGAATGACTGCAGCTACCGACAAGCAATAAAGAACTTCTGCTTGGAAAACTTCCACCGTCTCCTGATCTGAGCTTCTAACTTTTCTACAAAGAAAAAATCACTACAGATGGTGCCATGACCCGGATGGAGAAACTGAAACTCAACAAAGAATGAACTTTTGAAACTTCAAAGCTCAAAGATCTCAACAAAGCTGACTGAGTCTCCAGACTGAATTTTGAAACATCCAGCTAAACAAAGATTGCCAGACTGAATCTTTCCAGCTTCCTCCAGATTGAAAACTTCAAGTTGAACCAAGATTTCCAGGCGGAATCTTTCTATACAACAAAAATTTGGTGAGTTTCACTCCATTCAAAGAACCGCTGAAGACCAGTACAAATCTCTGCGCCGTCAGAGAACAGTTATCAGACAGCTGCAGTGTCTGGCTAACAAAGTTACCCTTTAAAAGTTTATTTTAAAGATGAAAGTATAGCCTCTACGTTGCTAGAGAAGGTATCCTCTAAAGTTAGGGAAGGTTAACATTACGTGTTAATATTGGTGAACCTCTGTTCAAACAGGGATGTGTTTATCCTCTAAAAGTTAGGAAGGTGAAAGATCCTTTGCATTTTCCTTTTAGAGAAGATTAGCGTAACGTGCTAATATTTTATGTGTTACTCTTTGCTCTGGGCAAGGAAGGTTAACTGTGTTATCGAGTGTAGCCTCTTTTGATCAGAGAAGATTTAGTGTTTTTGTTTGTTTTATCCTCTAAAAGTTAAGAAGGTGAAAGATCCTTTGCATTTTTCTTTTAGGGAAGGTTAGCGTAACATGCTAATAGTTTGTGATGTGTTGGTAACAAGGAAGTTTAACAAGATTTGATCTGTGTTAACAAGTATACCCTCTGTTGACCAGAGAAGTTTATTTTTTTATTGTGTGGTAACAAAAGAAATCCACAAAATGGTTAGAAGAAATGCTGGGCTAATTCCATCAACTGAGAAAAATGGACTAGCTAGCCCTTTATGGACAGACAGTGAGTTCAAGTCATTGTTAGGAGAGAAAATTGATTCCATAGTGACTGAGTCAGTTAGATTGGATTTGACAAAGAAATTTGGTATTGATCCAGACAAAGTTTGGTCTATTTAAGAATGCAAGAAGGTGTTAGGTGCATGTATCAGAAAGAAAAACATGAAAGGCATAATCTGTTGCCATAGAGAATATAGCTTATCCATTGCACAAGAACAAACTAGGTGTATTGATAAGTTAAATGAACAAAACAAACAATTGCAGACTCAAGTGTCCTGTTTCAAGACAAAGGTGAGCCATAATCAGGTCTCAACCAAATGTGACTCTGAACACCAACAGTCAGATGAAAGCTATCCTGATTTACAGTCTTTCTGTAGACTAGAAAACACTAGAAATTCTGGTTTGATAGATAAAGATGTAAATGCATTTGAAGTGTGTGGAGCAAGACAAAAGGCTCAGACTAGGGCAAAAGGGATTGACTCTGTTCAATCTGTAATCCCTATACTCCAGTTACAAACAGTCAATGCAAATTTAGGTCCTGACGACATAGAGAGAATTGCAGAGAGTTTGCCATCAGTGCAAAGAAATTTTTCTGAGTTTAGAGAATTGTCCAGAAAGATGCGGCTCTACGATATGTCTCTAGCTGAAGTCACCCAGCTAATATCACAGATCTTGACTGAGTCAGAATTCAGTGATTTTGAAAATGCTGTAAACTATTTTGAGTTTCAAAATGCCAGAAAAGATGACTTGAGAGAGGGAGTTATGAGAGTGTTAAAGAACATTGTTGGACCAAAAGTGGACTGGTCAAAAATCACTAGTTGTGTACAGAAGAAGCATGAAACTGTTAGTCAGTACACATAATTTTTTTGTCAGTCAGCTGTAACTTACAGTGGAATAGCAGACACTTCAGAGAAGGTGTTAAATGACAATGGACCATTAGTTTGCACATGGTATGATGGTCTTTTGTCAGAGCATAGAAATGCATTGCCTTTCTTAGACGTCACATGGGCTACCAGTACCCTACAAAGTAACCTAGACAGGTTAGCTACTTGGGAAAGAGATTCTGATGTTAAAGAGAGAGTAAACATTGCAGCAGCATCCTTTAAGGTCAACGCAGAGAAGCAACAGAAACGCAAATGTCCTAAGAGAGAGGGCAGCAGTTGTTATTATTGTGGTAAACATGGACATTGGGGAAAAGAATGTAGAAAAAACAAAAAGAATGTTAGAGAAACTAACAATGTAACTCAGCTTCTGCTCAGCCTGCTGGCTGCTCTGAAGCAGCCCCTCCCCTCGTCATTAAGCTCGTTGGGGAGCTGTTTTAGTTGTTAACCAGTTGGGCTTTGAGTGCTTAATTTCCCCACTAACTTACAACAGAGATAAAAGACTTCTGTTTTTGTTTAATAGAACAAAAGGAAAGTGACTATCTCAGTTTTTACTTTGGGGGACACTGGTTAAAGTAGACTCACAGCCTTAAATGTTATTTTACAGCACAGGCCTTTCATCATTAATAGTGTTAGGTCAGACTGTAAACGTAAAATGCCCTCATGCAGTGTCCACAATAATGCCGAACATTGTTTCATCCTCATGTATGATGTCTACTATGACTGAAGTTGTTAGAGGATGAAGGAGAAATAACTCAGATGAAGATTACACACGTCACAGTACAGGTAGCCAAAGAAATCTCTAGAATGTTGCAAGCCATTAGAGCCTAAGTGGTACATCAAGTGATGTTAATTAAAGTAGTTGCAGTATTGTGTCAGGATAAACATGGACTCATTGTGTCACACTGTACAAGTTGTTTCCCCTCCCACAGGGAAATGACAGGACACAGAACAGTGAGGACTCCTCACTGTTCCGTGTCCTTCTTCCCTGGGCTCACTGAGGAGCCCAGGGAAGAACCGATTGCAACAGGCGTCGGGGGCCAACCCTTGCGGTGAAGACTCCCTCATAGCCCTCCCCATCCACTAGCCCATCCTTACCTCACTGGTTCTATTTAGGTGTCAAAATAATTCAGAAAATAGGGAAAGAAGTAACAAAAATAGAAGACGCGAAAAAAAAAAGTTTAAAACCCTAGTGTTTGAACAAATACTGCTCCTGTCTTTTGTTTTCTCTCTTCCTCTGTGCAGGTACCACTTGCTGACCCGAGACCCATACGCCCCAACCTCCTCGTCTGCGTATGAAGACATAACCTCAAGAAACAACTAGACGACTTCCGAGCCAACTATCACAAAAGGATAAAGAAAAGAAAAAAAAAATACACAACGCAGAGACGACGAAACCTTCAGTCATCCATCGATGTAATCAAGATTGTCCTACTACTACACATCATGAAGATCGCACAAAGTCCGGACTCCAGAAACAACATATTCTTAGAGCTGATGAATATGTCAAAAACGCCTGGTTTGCTGGAAAGAACGTTTGCACGTCACATCCGAAGATGACTGCATTCCAGGACTCACTTGTGCCCAAACATGGTGGTCCAACAAGACATTCTTGATCTTTCAGCATAATTACACCAAGATGACTGAAGATAATTCTTCATGGTTCAGAAACTTGATTGATCACGAGAAAATCACAGTTCCAACCGTAAGAACTTCACAAACCCTGATTGCACCGGCACACCCTGGCACACCCGTGGCTACGCCACTGCTCTAAATATTTTCACGTTTTGATCTATGACATAAAACACACCAGTTATAACCTGCTTGTGGTTTTTTAAACTTTATTGTGTCTGCTTGTGTTTTTTTAAAACTTTATATAGGCTTCAAAATGTATACATTTTTGATTAACTTGTAAAAATTATCTTGATAGACAAAACGTGTAAGGGTCACAACTCTTTGTTGAACACAGATCTTATTTTTTGCGATTTTCCAAAAGTCTATGGGGAAAATGCATAGCTTTTAGATCGAGGGAACCCATCCGCCGCTAACTTCCGAGTTGTTCTACAAAGTGACGTCATAACTTCGCCCAGAGGTGGAAAGTAACGAATTACATTTACTCGCGTTACGTAATTGAGTCGTTTTTTTGTGTACTTCTACTTTTTTAAGTAGTTTTTAAAATCTGTAATTTTACTTTTACTTAAGTACGTTTTGTTTGAAGTATTGTACTTGGCTATTTGAAATCATATCCGTTACTGAGTAAAAAATAATAATACAAGGGAGAAAAAAAAATCACACTCCGGAAACTACTGCATTGATTGAAGGGCGGGAGAACAAACACGTAAAAAAGGTGACGCAGACCCAGCTGAAGCTGAAAGCGAAGCGCCCTCGAATTTTTATGAAGCGAATTATGGCCAGTATGGAAATACTTTGGATGTAGAAAAAAGTGTGGTTGTCCTCGAGGATAGATATCCAATTTGCAAAAAATGTGGACACAAAGTGGCTGCAAAAGGAGGATACATAGGACTCCATCCCTCCTGCAGATAAGGGTATGTCCCGATTATAACTAGGGATGCACCGAATCCAGGATTCGGCTTCGGATTCGGCCGAATATTGGGCTTTTTAACGGGGTTCGGTTTCTGCCGAACCTTATAATTTTTTTTCCACCGAACCGAACCCAATGCTTGCACTATACGCGCGCTACGTCAACGTCACGCCGTCGTTGATTACGGGAAGGTGTTTACGTTAGGCTTGTTCGACTTGAACCGACGCTGCACAGACCGATCAGTGAATGACATCAAAGTACTGCGAGAGCGAATAGAGAGAGCAGACGGCTTCTTATGCTTTTGAATTGCTCTCACGGTATTTTGATGTCATAAACCGATCGGTCTGTGCAGTGCCGGTTCAAGTCGAACAAGCCTGTATTGCAGTGGTCTCAAACTCAATTCCTGGAGGGCCACAGCTCTGCACAGTTTAGCTCCAACCAGCTCAAACTCACACCTGCAAGGAAGTTTCTAGCAATCCTGAAGACCTTGATTAGCTGAATCAGGTGTGTTTGATTAGGGTTGGGAGCAAAACTGTGCAGAGCTCTGGCCCTCCAGGAATTGAGTTTGAGACCACTGCTGTAGTGTAACGTGTTGTGTCAGGAAGAAAAATAGGGATAGCTCACAGCTAAAGTTATTGCAGAGGCCAGACAGACTTATGGAGGCGATTGGCATCTCACAACTCGCACTTTATCCCCCAATCGAACTTGTGTAACTGTCTGTCACACGTTCTACCGTCCACAGCGTTACTTAACAAAATAAGATAAAAATGAGCATCAAACAGAAATAAATAACCCGCATACATGGGGTGTTCGAGGCGCATGGCACATACAATACAGACTGCAGACAGTTCAACAGGGAGCGCGCAGCTCTTAAAGGGTGGTGATGGCGCAGTGGATAAGACACATGCCTTTGGTGTGAGAGACCCCGGGTTCGAATCCACTGTGAGACACCAATGTGTCCCTGAGCAAGACACTTAACCCCTAGTTGCTCCAGAGGCGTGTAACCTCTGATATATATAGCAATTGTAAGTCGCTTTGGATAAAAGCGTCAGCCAAATGAATAAATGTAAATGTAAAGGGGCCACGCCTTATTTCCACTCGTTACAGTAGGTGGACCGTTCGAATGCAAAATGCTGTGAGAAAGTGAAAATGGAACTCGTGAGCAGAAAAAGTGTTGTTTGGCAGTACTTTCAGACAAAAGAAGGCAATTCAAGTCGAGCTACATGTTCAATTTGCAATGCCGATTTGTCTCGTGGTGGCAAGGACCCTAAACAATACACAACTTTGCCGCTGTTAAAATGCATAATGTTGCTTATTCTTTTTTTTCTTTCTTTTTTTACAGTTAAAATAAAATAAAATGAAAAATCCACGTTGTTTACTTCATTAATGTGTTTACTGTGTTAATGGACTGAGGATGAGAGTAGGATTCGGTATTCGGTTTTGGATTCGGCAGAATCTTAACCAGTGGATTCGGTATTCGGCCGAACCCCACAAATCTGGATTCGGTGCATCCCTAATTATAACTTAAGGCCGAATGATTTACGTGATGTGGAGGGAATCCCGGAATCCAGTCATGAAAAATGGAATTTACATAACGCAGAAGATGTCACGTAAAACACGCAAAATGATGGATGGATGAATACATGGAAAGTAGAACTGTGCAATAAATCCAATCGCGACATGGTCTGTGAATATTTAAGCGCAAAAATACTGCTATGTAAATATATAACCTGCTTGTTCTGCGTTTCTGTGTGAATCGTGTGAATGAGCTGCTCCTCTTTGTCTACTCTACTACATACTCAAGTACACGTAGTGTTTTCAGCATCTCACAAACAATTTGAGGACATGAATACATGAACATTTCCAGAGCTGCTCTGAGAGAACGCCTAATGAGCATTTTCATCATTTTATTTGAGAAAAACCATTGTCAAATATACTTTGAAACACTACAACCAGTCAAAATAAAAGTTTGGTTTAACTAGGAGAAATTATGACAGAAATATATTACTATTGTAGGCATAGGCTACAATAAAACATAGCCTACTTCTCAAAATAATAATAATAACAACAATAATAATAAAATTTATTTAAACATTATTTAAGGAATATATTTTTTGTCCATGGTTTAATTTAGTAAATCTGTTTTTGCAGCTCTTCCCCAAAAAATAAAAGGACACAAGTTTAAATTTTCATTTCATTACCACAGTTTTTGATAATATATTTGGATTAAATCATAAAAAGAAACATTAGTTTTCTAAATAAAATACATTTCATAGGACTATATTATTCTTAAACATTGTAATAAATTATTAATGTTAAAAATAGGTTGTTAATCTAATTCACTATCAATTATTGAATTCAATTGATTAGACATGTTTTATTGAAATTTTAATAAACAAAACATACAAATGTTTTCAAGTTTGTTATAATAAAAGCATTTGTTATAAAAATTTTAATTTGTAATAAAAGCCCAAAAAACTGTTTTCTTTAATTTAACTTTCATTTTAACTGATGATAATAATAATAACCATAATTTAATAATACCGTTTATTTATTTAATAATTGATTAATACTGTAAACCGTGATATTTTCTGAGACGTTATCATACTGTGAAAATCTCATACAATTACAACCCTACATGGGAGCTGTTAAAAAAGTAACTCGGTAACTTTTACTTAAGTAAATTTTAAATGAGCTACTTTTTACTTTTACTTGAGTAGATTTTTAGACCGGTAATTTTACTTGTACTTAAGTAAAATTTAATTGAAGTAGTAGTACTTTTACTTGAGTAGAATATTTTATTACTCTTTCCACCTCTGACTTCGGCACTCTATTGTAAGTCGATGTACCATCTCAAGGGTCTTGGAAATATATAATGAAGGTTGAAAAACGACATAGTGTTGCTTTAACAACTTATTTTTTTTGGATGCTGGTGTATGCAAAATTATTTGTATTTGATGTTTTCTGTTAATTTATTTTATTTATTTATTTTATTAATTATTTCTTATTATATATTATTAATTGATTCTTTATGAATTCTAGTCATTGATAGCTATGTATTAATTTAATCATCATTATGTGTTATATTCCTTATGCTGCATTATTATTCTTTTACATGTTATTCATTTCTTTAATCATTTATATATTTTCTACTATATGTTCTGATATGTTTTATTATTTCCAAATGTAAGACCTTTGGTGTCTCTTCTGTGTTATAAGATCGAGTGGCTGTATTTTCCATCATGTTGATGTACGTGATGTCTCCCTGGTCCTTCGCCATTCCATCATGATCTACAATTCCCATAAACCTTAGCCTGGACTCATTATCATGTGATTACATTCACCTGTGTGTCATTAGCTTTTGTAATGTCTGTGTATATAAGCCCTGTTATATGGATTATGATTGTGGATTACTCTCAATAAAGCTGCGTTTGGATCTCAGAGCAGTTACGTAACAATTTACCTTCATATCGAATATATATATTTTCATCTCTGCAGACATGAGATACATTTTGTTTATCTATTTTCATCTATCTTTGATATCTGACCGGTCAAGCTGACCTAGCCATTACACCAACTTGACCTATGATGGATAAGTCTGTTTGACCTTTTCTTATCAGACCAAAACATCCGTTTAGGAGGAAGTACGTTTCCTGCATATATATTTGTTGTTCTTATTTTGCTCTTCACTTCTTCTTCTACCTCCTTTCATTCTGCAAATATCTTACTACTTCTGGGTCCTTCTTTCTCTATACTGTGATCTTAACAATCTTCATCTGTTTCGATACGATTGTGGCCAGAGCTGTACTTTCTGTAGAGTTAGATTCAGATTTCTACACCACCTACCTCAACTACAGTGACACTGGAGACCGGAAGAGGGACGGCGTGACAAAGCCTTCGTTCTAATGCTTCCTGCCCACGCATTTAAATACAGAGGCCCTACTCTGCTTGCGACCCGGGCTCTTGCTCCACTGCACTCGTCTGTTGTTTGTTCTTTTTTACCCGTTTTTTAGCTTTTTATTTTTAGTTTAAATTGTGACTGCTTTTATGCCGATACCAGTATTCAATTCAATTCAATTCAAATTTATTTGTATAGCGCTTTTCACAATCCATATTGTTTCAAAGCAGCTTTACAGAAAGTGCATTTCAGAAATGTACGTAGAAAATACAGTTAGTTAATCATCATGTATTAATTTAGGGCATAACATATCGCCGGCGTTGAGTCGTCTCTTCACAGGCGTCGAGTCGTCTCATCGCAGGCATTTAGTCGTCTCATCGCAGGTGTTGGGGACTCTGAAGTCTCCGTGAGAGGCTGGATGCAGACTGTAGCTGAAGAACGCTATTTACCTCGGGACTAGCGTCCCGAGATAACAGCAGAAAAGCAGATGGGAAATAATTAGCGTAGCTGCTGTTCATAATATGAATGCATTCGATCTGATTGAACAGTAGTATAAGAGGCAAGCATTATGTGACTGCTTGGCTGAAGAGATGCGTCTTTAATCTAGTTTTGAACTGGGGAGCGAGTCTGAGCAACGAACAGTATCAGGAAGGCTATTCCAGAGTTTAGGAGCTAAATGTGAGAACGCCCTCCCTCCTTTAGTGGACTTAGATATCCTAGGAATGACCAGAAGCCTCGAATTTAGGGATCTTAAAGAAGATTAAGATCTATGGATTGTAGGGCGATAGAAGGTCCATTAAATACACAGGAGCTAAACTATTTAGGGCTTTATAGGTCAGTAATAGTACTTTGTAATTGATACGGAACTTAATAGGTAACCAGTGCAGAGATGATAAAATCGGTGTTATATGATCATATTTTCTTGACCTAGTAAGAACTCTAGCGGCTGCATTTTGCACTAACTGTAGCTTGTTTATTGAGGATGCAGGACAGCCAGCTAATAAAGCATTACAGTAATCTAGTCTCGAGGTCATGAATGCATGAACTAACTTTTCTGCATCAGTAACAGAAAGTATGTTATGTAATTTAGCAATGTTTCTAAGGTGGAAAAAAGCAGTTCTTGTAACATATGAAATATGATTTTCGAAAGACAAGTTGCGGTCTAGTATAACACCCAGGTCTTTTACTGTAGTGGATAAGGTAACAGGACATCCTTCTAAATTAAAGTTGTATTGTACGAGGTTTTGTGGGTAGTTTTTTGGACCAATAAGTAATACCTCCGTTTTATCTGGATTTAACAGCAGGAAATTGCACGTCATCCAGCATTTTATATCTTTAAGACACTCTGTCAATATAGATAAGTTAGTGTTTTCATCTGGTCGTGATGAAATATATAATTGAGTGTCATCAGCATAACAGTGGAAATTAATTCCATGTTTTCTTATAATATTACCAAGTGGCAGCATATATATTGAGAATAGCAGAGGGCCTAACACCGATCCCTGCGGCACTCCATAGTCTACTGACGTTATCTTCGATTTTTCCCCATTTAGACAGACAAAATGGTAACGGTCCGATAAGTACGATCTAAACCAGCTTAATGCCTGTCCCTGAACACCAGTGTAGTTTTGTAGTCGATCCAAGAGTATTTTATGATCTATAGTGTCGAACGCAGCGCTAAGATCGAGTAGAACTAGTATTGAGATACAGCCTTGGTCAGAAGCTAAAAGTAAATCATTTGTAATTTTAACTAGCGCGGTTTCTGTGCTATGATGCGGTCTAAATCCTGACTGAAATTTTTCATATATCTCATTTCCTTGCAGGAAAGAGCACAATTGAGCGGACACAATTTTTTCTAGTATTTTAGACATAAATGGAAGATTTGAAATGGGTCTGTAATTTGCTAAGTTATTTTGATCTAATTGCGGTTTCTTAATAATCGGTTTTATTACTGCCAGCTTGAATATTTTTGGAACATGACCTAAAGATAAAGACGAGATAATAATATTGAGAAGAGGCTCTTCCACTACAGGTAACACTTCTTTCAGTAGTTTAGTGGGTATTGGATCTAATAAACATGTTGTTGGTTTAGATGCAAAGATAAGTTTATTTAGCTCTTCCTGTCCTATAGTTGTAAAGCGGTGTAGTTGTTCTTGAGGGGCGATAATTGAGGCTGAATCATAAGACACCATAGAGGATTGTACATTTACAATTGTATTTCGGATGCTTTCTATTTTCTCATTGAAGTAATTCATAAAATCATTACAACTATACTGTAACGGAATATTTTGCTCTGGTGATGTCTGTTTATTTGTTAGTCTAGCCACGGTGTTAAATAAAAACCTTGGATTATTTTGGTTATTTTCTATCAGTTTGCGGAGATGCTCAGCCCTGGCTGCTTTTAGAGCCTTTTTATAACGTGACATACTGTCTTTCCACGCGATTCTAAAGACCTCTAAATTAGTTTGTTTCCATTTACGCTCTAAGTTACGAGTTTCTCTCTTGATAACATGTGTAGTACTATTGTACCATGGTGCTTTAGTTTTCTCTCTAACCTTTTTTAATCTAATTGGTGCAACAATATCTAATGTACTAGAGAAAATGGTGCTCAAACTGCTAGTCATTTCCTCTAGTTCATCTGTTTGTTGGGGTTCACTGAGCAGCTGAGATAGATCAGGTAAGCTATTTGAGAATCTATCTATAGTGGTTGGAACGATTGTTCTGCCTGGTCGATAACGTGACGCAACATGACAAATTTCAGCAGTACGTAATATGCACGTTACCATACAATGATCAGTGAGATCGTCACTTTGCGGTATAATATCTATATCGGTTGGATTGGTTCCATATGATATAATTAAATCTAGTGTATGATTTAGACGATGAGTGGGACCACTGACGTTTTGCTTGACCCCAAAGGAGTTTAATAAATCTGTAAATGCAGTCCCTAACGCATCATTTGTGTTATCTACGTGTATGTTAAAATCTCCAACAATTATTGCTTTATCGGCATTGACCAATAGATCTGAGAGAAAGTCTGCAAACTCTTTTAGGAAATCAGCATAGGGCCCTGGAGGTCTATATACGGTCGCCAAGGCTAGAGATAATAGGGATTTCTTTCTTACATCTAAGAGCGTAACATTTAGCACAAGTACTTCAAACGAATTAAACCTGTGACCTGTTTTCTGAGTAACATTAAGGATATCTATATAGATTGTTGCAACACCGCCGCCACGACCGATCGGACGGGGCTCATGCTTATAACAGTATCCTGGCGGAGTAGACTCATTTAGACCTAAATAATCATTTGGTTTAAGCCAGGTTTCAGTAAGGCACAGAACATCGAAATTACTATCTGTGACCATTTCATTTACAATAACCGCCTTAGGTGTGAGCGATCTAATGTTTAGAAGACCTAGTTTTAGAAATTGTTTTTGTTCACTGATATTTAGATTTTCTGGTTTAATTACAATAAGATTTTTCCTAGATCCCACACTAGATTTATTGTTTGGCCTCACTAGACGAGGAATAGACACAGTTTCTATATAATGTTCTACACTACTTGTATCAATTAAGTTGGGACAGCAGAGATTGTGATTTGGACTTTGACTTACTAGTCAGATGGTGTGTAACGTCTTGGAGATGTTGTCCGACAGCACAGCCGCTCCGATTCTGCTGGGGTGCAGGCCATCAGCACGGTAGAGCCTAGGTCGCTCCCAGAACAGATTCCAATTATTTACAAAGAGCAGTTTCTGTTCATTACACCATGATATTAACCATTCATTTAGAGCAAATAGTCTACTGAACCTTTTTTGTCCTAGTCGGTACGTGGGAAGCGGTCCAGACACGATGATCGTTGCCTCAGGCGCTGTGCTGCGTACAGTCTCGATCAGGCTCCTGTAGTCCTTCTTCAGAACCTCCGTCTGCCGCAGCCGGATGTCGTTCGTTCCCGCGTGCAGCACCACAGCTCCGACGCGCTCGTCACCGTTCAGGATCTCGGGAACCTGCGCGGCGACATCAAGAACACGAGCACCAGGAAAGCAGTGAGTGCGCACCTTACCCTTACCTGAGGTAGCGCGGACATGACGGACCATGGAAGTGCCGATGATCACGGCGTCGTCACGCTCCGACTCGCGAAGAGGGGAGAAGCGGTTCCGGGTGGAGATCTCGAAGACCGGGAGTGGCGGAGAGGTTCTTGCTCTGGTCCTGGCTTGTGTCTTCCGCTGTGGGATCACCCAGGGTCCATGGCTTTGTGTCGGTGCCGGAGTGAATGAAGCCAGAGATGATCGCGTCCTCCTGGGCAGAGAAACGCACGGAGTAGACGAAGTCGGAGTCAAAAAGTTACTAACCACTGACTTGTGAGCATCGACGCGTGACGATTCAAGCGCTGATCGCCGATCCCGCAGCTCGGCTTGCTTCTCCAGCAGACCACGGATCTGTTTCTCCACCGATTCCAGCTCCAATCGTACCGAAATCAGCTCGAATGTGTCCTCACCTGCACTCAGAGGTAACGTTAGACACACATCCGATATGTTCGCCATTATAACAGATGAACAGTAAATTGATACTACCAATATCACTACTAATTTAGGACTGGAATGCTGGATATAACCTGTATCCTTTCAGTGAAACGGGTGTAAAATCAGACGGTCGATAGGCGCGAGGCCACGCGTGAAATGCTAGCGGGCTAAAAGGCTAGAAGCCGGGATTCGCAAAGTTGGATCTAAGTAGCGATATCAAAGCAATCCGATTGTTTTTTATAGGGAATAGTATCGAGGATAAGTTCACACGATATAAAAATAGAAAGTACTTGTTTATAAATGAGTGGTAAAGAAGAAAATCAAGGATTAATGAATCAATTCGACGGAGCTCCAAACACAAACAAACACCGCACGCGCATGCTATGATATATATCAGTATGATAATGTTCGCTCAGCTGTGCCTAGTAGTTGCTGTATTGGGATACCTTGCACGGTGCCAAACACACACAGGTGTGGCAATATGGACGTCAATCAGTTACACCAGAACCAGGCAAGCACTGCTTGCGCTTCGCCATGCCGGGCCTCCTCCTTTGAACCTGCCTGTTTGCGTGAGGTCGTCATCTGAACGCAATAGAAGGCATAGGAGACGTGGTCAACGAGGTGGAATACGGCAACGTCTCCGACGACGAGGAAAATAGACCACCTTTACCATCGATGATACTGTGCAATGCCAGATAACTGCAGGGTAAAATGGAGGAACTTCGAGCTAACTCCAAAGTATGTTTTGAATATCGCACTTCAAGTTTGATGGTCTTTACGGAAACATGGCTGCACCGTGATGTCCCGGATGCTGCTCTGGGGCTGGAAGGATTCTCGCTGGTGAGGGCGGACAGGAATGACCAGTCAGGGAAAATCAGAGGCGGCGGTCTGGCTATGTATGTGAGTAACGCTTGGTGTAAACAGTACACAAATAAAGACACAATCTGCTGTCCTGATGCTGAAGTTCTGTGCTTGAAAATGAGACCCTTTTTTACCGAGGGAGTTTGGTAGTGTCGTTGTTTGTGCGGCCTACGTCCCTCCTAGTGGAAATGCCGCTAGAGCAGCAGAGTGTATAGCGGACTGTGTTCACCAACAATTACAGTGCTCACCAGAGGCTCCCGTATTTATATTAGGTGATTTTAATCAATGCAAGCTGGAACTGTTCTTGCCTGGTTTTGAACAATATATAAAATGTGGGACAAGAAAGGACAGAACCCTAGACAAGTGCTATGGTAACATTAAAAAGGCTTCTGAAGCCAGAGTGAAACCACCGCTGGCTAACTCCGACCACAACACTATCCATCTAATTCCTACATACAAGACTATGCTTAAACGCAGTAAACCATGCATGAAGGAAGTAACTGTATGGTTGGACGACGCCACAGAGAGACTCAAAGGAAGTTTTCTCTGCACAGATTGGAATGTTTTTAATGACATGGACATTGATACGACTACTGAGACAATAACGGAGTATATCAACTTTTGTGTGGACAATGTACTCACTAAAAAGAATGTTATTATACTGTATATCCAAACAACAAACCTTATATAACTAAAGAAATTAAGAGTTGCATTAATAGGAAAAATACTGCGTTTAAAAAACAATGATCTTGCTGGGTTGAAAATAATACAAAAAGAGCTGAATCATAAACTAAAAGAAGTAAGGGGGCGACAGAAAGATCTTATTGAGCGTCAGTTTTCCACTTCAAATTCGAAAAAAATGTGGAATACAATGAAAGCTGTTACTAATAAGGAAACAAATAGACCACTTATAAATACTAGTGACGATTTACAGAAAGCTAATGAACTCAATCATTTTTATCTGCGGTTTCAAACTCATGATTTCTCTGATAAATGCAGATCTGTTATAGGTTCTCTGACGGATGATATGGGCAGTAGATTGCAAATAGATAGTTCTAAGGTGCAATTGCTGTTTCGTCAGGTATGCACAAAGAAATCTAAGGGATCTGATGGGATCTCTTCACGGCTTTTGAAAACCTGTGCTGCAGAACTTACTCCAGTGTGGTGTACACTCTTTCAGCGTTCATTGGATTCACATATAGTTCCTGCGCTCTGGAAAAAAGCTGTGATCATTCCAATTCCAAAAATCCGTCCGAAAATAATGATTTTAGACCTGTAGGATTGACATCAATAATAATGAAATGCTTTGAGAAGTACATTGTGTCCTTATTGAAAAGTGAAGTTATGTCAAAACTAGATCCATGGCAGTTTGCGTACAGACAGGGCAGGAGCATGGATGATGCAGTAGGAAGTATCACCCATTTAGTATCTAAACATCTGGACGATTCTAAGGCATACGCGTGCCTACTTTTTATTGATTTTAGTTCAGCTTTTAATACTTTGCAACCGTATTTATTATTGGAGAAATTAAAACTAATGGATGGTATTTTTCTTTTTTAACGAATAGAACTCAACAGGTTAAGGTTAATGGGAAGATCTCCGACTCTCATGACATTAGTACAGGAGCCCCGCAAGGGTGTGTGAGCTCCCCAGTTCTCTTCACACTGTATACAAACAGTTGTGTGAGGAATAGTAACAACTATATTGTGAAATTTAGTGATGATACTGCGATTCTTAGCTTATTATATAAACATCAAGACATTTCGTCTTACTGCTCTGAGATTAATCAGTTTATAGAGTGCTGTGATGCTAACCACCTGATTGTAAATGTGAAGAAAACTGAGAAGATGATATTTGATCCAAAGTCAATCGGAAATCATAGCCCTATACATATTCATGATGTTCCTATCACACAAGTGTCCTCATATAAATATCTGGGTGTTTACATTGACTGTTCTCTTACATGGCAGGTTCATATAGATACTTTGTGCACTCGGCTACAACAAAGACTGTATTTCTTGAGAAGGGTCAGACTTTATGGGGTCAGTAGTAGGATTATGAGGTTGTTTTATCAGGCTGTATTGGAGAATGCGATCAGTTACGGAATACATCTTTGGTACACTGTAAAACCCAACAAGTTAAGCTAACTCATTTCATTTGAGGAAACCGATTACATCAATTCATTTAAGTTTATAAAAAACAATAGTTATGAGTACTCTGAACTTATTTTATTTGAGTTCACTAAAACAATAATATTTCTTAAAACACAATTAAACGTTACACTGCATTTAAAACTGTATATAGCTGAAACTTCACTTTATTGAGTAAAAACAGTGAAATGACAAACTTTAAATGAACTCAGAGCACTTGCAGTTACTGCTAGCTCACAAGATCACACACAAAGTCAAATCCAATGAGTTAAGCTAACTCATTACATTTGAGGAAACCGATTACATAAATTCATTTAAGTTTATAAAAAACAATAGTTATGAGTACTCTGAAATTATTTCAGTTGAGTTCACTAAAAGTAGATATTGCAGTCAATAAATTAAGTGATTAATTAAGTGATTAATTAAGTTATTGTTGAGCATTAATGATGAACACCTGCTGTTAACATCACTGAAGGAAAGAGAAACACAAGAACTACAACTGACTTCCAACCACAACATTAGATGAAATCAACCGAAGATAAAATATGTTTAAATCTCTCAAGATCTCAGCAGAGGAGGATTGAACAACTCCACAAACAGCATTACCAGCTTCACTTATTACTAACCAGTTTGACTTTTATCATGCGTCTACAGAAGTTATTATTGTGAATGAACAGAGGTTTAGATGAAGATGATTTATTGAGTTTCATTTAAAGACACCATGATAGTGGTCAGTGTTTGCTTTAGTTGGGCTCTTGACCCTTGACTTTATAACAACAGTTTTTTCTCTGGCTGCTGTAATTGAGTGTTTATATAACACATTTGTTATTGCACAAAAGCCAAAAGAAAATTTTGTATTGATAATGATTTATGGAATGATGAATCAACATTTGGTGTTTTGATTCTCTGATCTTTTCTAGAGAGTAATCTTTGATAAACAGGTGATATATAACTTGTAGTATTCATTATAAAATAACTGTGATTCTGCTGCAAGGCCCTTTCAATCAGATTTTAAAAATGTCTATGGTATCATGCTGACTTATACAGACATCAAGAATCAGTATATTAATCTCAACAATGGTGACCATTAAAAAACGATTCATGCTGCAATGCATGCTGGGAGCCATGGATAAGGTTTGTATTATGGTAGTACCCAGCATGCATTGCTGTATGAATAGTTTTTTTAATGGTCACCATTGTTGAGATTCATATGCTGATTCTTGATATCTGTGTTAGTTTTGGTAATGAATCACATTTTCTATAAAATCCTTCCTACTATCTGAAATTCATAACATTGCTAGTTCTTATGTTGTAGAATCTATTTTCAAATACAACTAATAATATAATCAGAAATTAGACTCTGAATGAGATCAGTGAACAAAGTCATTAAGTGATGATTGTCATCATCAAACCTTGACCTTCATCACCCGATCATACTTTTCCTTGACTTTTGTACCATAACAAATGTCTTATAAACACCCAATTACAGCAGCCAAAGAAAAACTTGTACTCAAATATCAAGGGTCAAGAGCCCAACTAAAGCAAACATTGATCTCCATCATGGTGACCTTAAACCTTGTATTTCTTGTGTTTCTCTTTCCTTCAGTGATTCTGCTTGTTAACAGCAGGTGTTAATCACTAATGAACAATCATCACTTAATTGATGATTAATTAACTTAACTATACAATTATTATTCAATTATCATTCTGGGATCTAGACATGTTCTATAACTCATTCAGTTTGAGTTCTGTTTCAGTCATTCAAGACACTTCAAGTTTCGGTATTATTTGAGTGCAGTGACCTCAATTTAATTGAGTAAATAGTACTGTTAGGTTTTACAGTGCTCCACTCTTGTTCCAGAGTCCTTACAGCAGACCGTGGCTGTACAACAACCTCAGATGACCCAAACTGCCACTTCGGCTTTACCTCATTATTCTGCCTCTGATATGCGTTTTCTGCACTGGGCGGATCCTGATATTCGAGCTGTTCAGACTCTCTTGAGGCAGAAGACTCACCATGGTTCGTTGATGTGTCAAGCACCCTCCACCCATGCTCAGGTTTTGTTACGTCATTGGGATCGCCTGGTGGATAGGGAAGGCGTATTGCATTGTCGCACCCTTTGGTCTAATGGGGGTGAGAAGGTCTTTCAAGTAGTTCTACCTTCATCGTTGAAGCGAGATGTACTCACCCAGATGCACCAAGACCATGGACATCAGGGGGTGGAGCGCACTACTGAATTAGTCCGCCAACGCTGCTTTTGGCCAGGAATAGATGCTGAAGAGAACCGCTGGTGTCAAGAGTGCGAGAGGTGTCAAGTAACCAAGAACACTAACCCTGCTGTTCCTAATTTCATGGGACATCTTTTGGCTCGGCTTAACAAAATGGACTTTACAATTCTGGAGCCTTCAAACAATGGCCTGGAAAATGTGCTGGTCATGACAGATATTTTTAGCAAGTTTATGGTAGCTATACCTACTCGGGACCAGAGGGCCTCCATTGTAGCCCAGGTTCTTGTGACAGAGTGATTTTGTAAGTTCGGGGTTGCCTAGTCGTCTCCATTCAGATCAGGGTCGCAGTTTTGAGAGCAGCCGTATTCAGCAACTGTGCTGCCTGTATGGAGTTACACGACCACATAGCCCAACTTACCATCCTGCTGACAATGGACAATGTGAGCGTTTTAATAGGACTTTGCATAATTTGCTGCACTCTCTACCTGTTTCAAGAAAGAAAGACTGGGCCTCCTGCTTTGCTCAGTTTTTTGTTGCAACACTACTCCACATCAGTCGACTGGGGAGTCTCCTCACTTTCTTATGTTTGGCCAAGATCCCCAGTTACCAGTAGACTTCTTGTTGGGCAGAGTGCGAGAGTTTAAGGCTGGCACGGTACATGACTGGATTCGAGAGCAGGAGGCCCGACTTCAAGTTGCGTTTGAGGGTGCTAGAGAGAGATTGGCCAATGCTGCCTCACACCGCAAGGACTATCATGACAAGAGAGTGAAGGAGGATCCACTTTATGAGGGCCAGCAAGTGTACTTGCGTAATGTTGGAGTAAAGGACCATCATAATATTCAAGATCTTTGGAACTCTGTTGTGTATCAGGTACTGAAGGAACCAAAAGAGAAAGGAGTTGTTTATATAATTGGACCTGTGCGTGACCTCGGGAAGATTTGCATGTTCACTGGAATATGCTGAAGGCCCGATTGCAGCCAGAGCCTCAGGACAGTCTATCGGCGACAGTTCTGCCACCCCAGGAAGAGGCTAGTGATGATTTGTGGCTTTTAGTATCCATCAGCTCAAATGGTTTCTGTTCAAGTTCTGCCCCTACGATATCTCCCTCCTCTAACCTTTCTGCATCAATCAGCAGAGGTTCCAGTCTTGCCCCCGGTTGCCCCAGATGTTCAGAGACGAGGCCGCGGACCCCTCATACTGCTCTGCCTGGCTGTCCAGTTCCAGGTTTGCAAGCTGTGACTCAAACACCTTTATGACGGACTGCTCGTTCGACAGCAGGGCAGCGTTACAATTTATACCGTCTTCCCAAGGCAGTGCAGGGGGTTAGGTTAGGTTAGGTATACTTTATTGTCCCGATGGGAAATTTGTTTTGGGCTCACAAATACAGCCACTGCAGCACCAAACATATAAAACAATCACAATACAATACAAAAAACACATTTACAATCAAGTAGTTGGCCTCACACCACTGTATAAAATGGAAAATAATTGGCATCCTGCCACTCTATGCACTGGAAAGTAATTGGCATCACACCACTCTATACACTGGAAAGTAATCGGCATCACGCCACTCTATACACTGGAAAGTAATCGGCATCACGCCACTCTATAGACTGGAAAGTAATTGGCATCACGCCACTCTATACACTAGAAAGAGATTAGCATCATACCCCTCTATACACTGTAGAGTAATTGACATCAGGCCACTCTATACACTTGAGTGGCAAAAAAAAAAAATCGGCATCCTGCCACTCTGTGCACTGGAAAGTAATTGGCATCACACCACTCTATACACTGGAAAGTAATTGGCATCACGCCACTCTATACGCTAGAAAAGATTAGCATCATACCACTCTATACACTGTAGGGTAATTGACATCACGCCACTTTATACACTTGAGTGGCAGAAAAAAAAAACAAGAAAAAAAAAACACAAATACCCCACTTAGAATAACTATCTCTGCTTGGTATTATTTAATAACTTAACAGCTGAAGGAATGAATGAATTCTTAAACCGGTTTAGTCTACAGCTCGGCATTCTTAATCTTCTCCCCGATGGCAGCATTACGAACTCAGAGTACAGGGAATGCGTTGTATCATGCATAATCTTATTTGCCTCCCTCAATGTAGATTTTTCATATAGGGTCTGGAGATAAAGAGGTTCTGTTCTGCCCATGACCTTCATGGCCGTATGAATAATAGTCCAAGCCTATTTCAGATGTACTGTTAAATTATCGTACACTGTAAAACCTAACAGTACTATTTACTCAATTAAATTGAGGTCACTGCACTCAAATAATACCGAAACTTGAAGTGTCTTGAATGACTGAAACAGAACTCAAACTGAATGAGTTATAGAACATTTCTAGATCCCAGAATGATAATTGAATAATAATTGTATAGTTAAGTTAATTAATCATCAATTAAGTGATGATTGTTCATTAGTGATTAACACCTGCTGTTAACAAGCAGAATCACTGAAGGAAAGAGAAACACAAGAAATACAAGGTTTAAGGTCACCATGATGGAGATTAACGTTTGCTTTAGTTGGGCTCTTGACCCTTGACATTTGAGTACAAGTTTTTCTTTGGCTGCTGTAAGTGAGTGTTTATAAAACAGTTGTTATGGCACAAAAGTTAAGAAAAAGTATGATCGGGTGATGGTCAAGGTTTGATGATGACAATCATCACTTAATGACTTTATTCACTGATCTCATTCAGAGTCTAATCTCTGCTTATATTATTAGTTGTATTTGAAAATAGATTCTACAACATAAGAACTAGCAAATGTTCGGAATTTCAGATAGTATGAAGGATTTTACAGAAAATGTGATTCATTACCAAAACTAACACAGATATCAAGAATCAGCATATGAATCTCAACAATGGTGACCATTGAAAAAACTATTCATACTGCAATGCATGCTGGGTACTACCATAATACAAACCTTATCCATGGCTCCCGGCATGCATTGCAGCATGAATCGTTTTTTAATGGTCACCATTGTTGAGATTCATATACTGATTCTTGATGTCTGTATAAGTCAGCATGATACCATAGAGGTTTTTAAAATCTGATTGAAAGGGCCTTGCAGCAGAATCACAGTTATTTTATAATGAATACTACAAGTTATATATCACCTGTTTATCAGAGATTACTCTCTAGAAAAGATCAGAGATTCAAGACACCAAATGTTGATTCATCATTCCATAAATCATCATCAATACAAAATTTTCTTTTGGCTTTTGTGCAATAACAAATGTGTTATATAAACACTCAGTTACAGCAGCCAGAGGAAAAACTGGTGTTATAAAGTCAAGGGTCAAGAGCCCAACTAAACCAAACACTGACCACTATCATGGTGTCTTTAAATGAAACTCAATAAATCATCTTCATCTAAACCTCTGTTCATTCACAATAACAACTTCTGTAGACGGATGATAAAAGTCAACCTGGTTAGTAATAAGTGAAGCTGGTAATGCTGTTTGTGGAGTTGTTCAATCCTCCTCTGCTGAGATCTTGAGAGATTTAAACATATTTTATCTTCGGTTGATTTCATCTAATGTTGTGGTTGGAAGTCAGTTGTAGTTCTTGTGTTTCTCTTTCCTTCAGTGATGTTAACAGCAGGTGTTCATCATTAATGCTCAACAATAACTTAATTAATCACTTAATTAATCACTTAATTTATTGACTGCAATATCTACTTTTAGTGAACTCAACTGAAATAATTTCAGAGTACTCATAACTATTGTTTTTTATAAACTTAAATGAATTGAGGTAATCGGTTTCCTCAAATGTAATGAGTTAGCTTAACTCATTGGATTTGACTTTGTGTGTGATCTTGTGAGCTAGCAGTAACTGCAAGTGCTCTGAGTTCATTTAAAGTTTGTCATTTCACTGTTTTTACTCAATAAAGTGAAGTTTCAGCTATATACAGTATTAAATGCAGTGTAAAGTTTAATTGTGTTTTAATAAATATTATTGTTTTAGTGAACTCAAATAAAATAAGTTCAGAGTAATCATAACTATTGTTTTTTATAAACTTAAATGAATTGATGTAATCGGTTTCCTCAAATGAAATGAGTTAGCTTAACTTGTTGGGTTTTACAGTGATGAGCGAAAAGTTTCGGTGAGAGTCCGGCCGCAGCAAACCTTAAAAACTGTTGTTTTCCTAGAAGGGCTAGGAAGACTTTGAGGCTTTAATTTCAATCCTTGACCGGGGCCCGCACGGAGGGGGGCGGCGGCCAGTATAGAGCAAGAGCGTGGTCTCTGGTCCCGGGCCTGGCGGCGCTGTAGAGCAGCGTCGGGCGGAGGTTGTGGCTGAGAGCTTCGAGCAGACAGCTGTTTTGAGCGACCTGCTGCGGAGCTAGAGCGCTTCGGAAGGAAGTGCTTCATAGCCTGTGACGTTTTCTGGGCTTCCGTGAATCTGTCCGCGAGATCTTTGACGGCAGATCTGAAGAGGCCAGCTGGGAAGACGGGCGCGTCGAGAAACAGAGCTCTCCGAGTCCGGCATCTCCGATAACGTCAGCCAAAGGTGCCTCTCAGCAACGGTGAGAGAAGCCATAGTCCGCCCCATGGCCTGTGCAGCGGATTTTGCGGAGCGAAGAGCCAGGTCCGTAGCGCTTCTTAAATCCGGCACGCTGATAGCTTCCGGTCCTTTCTCGTCCATTTTACGGAGAAGGTCGGCTTGGAAGATCTGTAGCACGGCCATGGAGTGTAGTGCCGATACAGCTTGCCCAGCGGCGGTGTAAGCGTGACTGTGCATAGCGGAGGTGGAGCGGCAAGCTTTAGAGGGCAGCGCCGTCTTAGCTCGCCGTCCAGCAGAGGGCGGGCAAAGATGGGCTGCTACAGCTGCTTCCACTGGAGGAAGAAAGAGGTATCCTCTGTCTTTAGCACCGTCCACCACAGAGAATGCTGGGGAGACAGAGGTGCGCACTCTGGAGGAGAAGGGGGCGCTCCAGGACTTTGCGACTTCTTCGTGAAGCTCAGGAAGAAAAGGCGCAGGCCTGGACGGTGGTGGAGCACGGTCCTTTTGCAGGAAGTATCCATCCAATCTGTTGTGTGCGGGCTGCGCTGGCGCCTCCCACTCGAGGCCGAGGCTCGCCACGGCCTGTGAGAGCAGACGCATCAGTTCTGCCTCGATGCCAGCCCGCTTTCCTGACGATGCGCGGGCAGAGGGGGGAGGTCCACAGAGCTCGCCCAGTCCTCACTGTCTGATGCCAGGATAGAGCAGCTGGCCTCCTCCACAGATACAGCTGCTTCATCAACGTCAATGGCGGAAGCGGCGGCAGACGGCAGCCGTTGTCCGTCAGTGAGTGACTCGGGAGAAGCTGGCGAAGCTGGCGGGTGAACCGGCGAGCTTTCGCGGGCTGGAGAAGGCTCGGGGACCCGCTGAGTATGGCGCTTTTTTGCGGCGCGGCACTACAGCGGGCAAAGGTGCAGGCTCAGAAAAGAATGCCAGGTGAGTCCTCAGAGTCGCCATGGGCAGTAGCTCGCAATGATGGCAGCCGCCGTCAGTGAGCGCGAGAGCTGCATGATCCAATACAATACAAAAAACAGCAAATCAAGATATATTAAACGCCAAAGAAAATAAATGAGTCTTGAGAGAGGACTTGAAAGTAAATAGAGTTGGGCAGTTCTGATATGAACTGGGAGCATATTCCATAGTTTAGGGCCAATGGCAGAAAAGGCACGATCACCTCTATTTTTTAGTCTTGTCCTGGGAACTTGCAATAGTCCAGAATTAGCGTATCTAAGTGACCTTGACTGAGCGTAGGGATGTAGCAGATCTGATAAGTACTGTGGTGTCTCATTACGAATGGATTTAAAAACAAATAATAGAATTTAAAGTCAATTCTATATTTGACCGGCAGCCAGTGAGATCAAGACTGGCGTGACAGAATCATGTTTACGTTTTCCATAAAGAAGCCGAGCCGCTGCATTCTGGACTAACTGTAGACGTGAAACACAAGCCTGGGGGGCACCAATGTACAAAGAATAACAGTAGTCCAGTCAAGATGTTACGAAAGCATGCATAACCGTTTCAAATTTCTTTTTAGAAAGAAATGGCTTCACCTTTGACAGAAGACGAAGATGGTAAAAACACGACTTAACCACAGTACTTATTTGCTTATTGAATTTTTGATTATTCTCAAGCCAGACACCCAAGTTTCTGACACATGTGGTACTATAAGGGGACAAAGATGCAAGTTCAAAATCAGGTACATAGTGCTCATTTGAACCAAACACAATAAGTTCACTTTTACTCTCATTAAGGCTCAGGAAGTTAGTTGCAAGCCAGAGTTTTAGTTCTTCCAAACAATCCATAATAGGCTTTAATGCCTGCTTGTTATCGCGCTTCAAAGGGATATAAATTTGGGTGTCATCTGCGTACAGATGAAAAGAGACCCCGTACTTGTTAAAAATAGACTAGTGGAAGCAGATAAAGAGAAAACGGTACAGGGCCAAGAATTGATCCCTGGGGAACACCAGGATGAATGGTGTCCAATATTGACAACATACCTCTCCTGTCAGAGAGATATGACCGAAACCATTGTGATACTGTGCCACGAAGACCAACACGTTTAAAGACGTGATTTAAGAGTATCATGGTTGATTAGATCAAAGGCAGAACTGAGGTCTAACAAAACCAAAGAGTTAGTGGTTAACATGATATCATTTAAAACTCTTAAAAGAGCTGACTCAGTACTGTGACAGGATTTAAAACCAGATTGAAATTTTTCATGAACAGAATTGATAGTCAGATAAGACTGCAGTTGATTTAAAACAACGTTCTCTAGGATTTTAGAGAAAAAAGGTAAATTTGAAATAGGACGAAAGTTAGCCAACAGTGTGGAGTCCAAACTTGTTTTTTTAAGATGAGGGCGCACTGTGGCAAGTTTAAAATCGAAATCGAAATGATCCTCACCCAGGCAGGAAACGCAGATGACATGGCGGTCCCCGTCGCTGAGTGCTGCTCGGCACGAGCCACAGGAAAGAGGCATCTTTAAAAAGACGCTAGCTCTTTTAGAAGAGACAGAGTGTGAGTCGCGCCGGCGAACACACACTCAGCAGAGTTAGAAAAGGATATTGGCGCCGGAAAGCGTAGCAGGTACGGCGACTGAAGACGGCGAGATGAAGGCCAGCGGCTTCAGATGCAAAGGCTTGTCCCGCAGACGGCTTATTTCAGACGGCGCGGCTTCTCACTCTGGATCCAACGATGCGTGAGCTTCGCTGAAGAGATGAAAATCAGATTATATCAGCCATCGAGCTATATTTATAGGCCCAGGCCATGCCCATTTCGGCGGGACGTGACGTAGTGGGCGCGAAGCGCCCCCATTGGATCTGACGTCACATGGGGCCTCTCTCGATAGGCTGCTGCAGTTGCCGCAGGTCAGCCAATAGGCACGCGAGCCGTCTTAAAGGGGGCGTGCCAAATATGCATGTGTTTATATGTAGATGATGTGTCAATTATGCTTTATCGATGTGTGATTGCATGTATCTGCCCCTACTACTGTTTGCGGGGTGGTTATTTTAAAAATTTATTTCTATTGGCCGTTTTCGGCGATTAATAGTGGCTGTGTTTTGTTGATATCCTTGTGATGCTGACCAAACAGAAAAGTTGTTTGTATGAAGAGTGTACTTTTGCTATGGTTACTTTCCATATGGAATTTGGAGATGTTTTATACTGCATGCGACTGTTCCCAGTGCGACCATCAGGATGTGGTCTCTATACGGTTCGCTTATGACGTCTAAATCGTATTATTTCCGTGAATCACCCCAGATTTTTCTTTTCTACTTTTCCATAAATAAAAATATCTGTGGCTGTATTTGTTGTTAGAAATCTAGATTACAAAGTGTGTTATTACAACAAATGGTCTTAAAAACTGGGGAAAAATGCGATTTTCTCTCACTAATATGGGCATGCAGTTAAATATATATTCATGTAGATGGCGCTTCAGGTCGGTGAGCTGTAGGTGTGTGTGTGTGTGTGAGAGAGAGAGACGCGTTGTCCGAGGTGCTGATAAAAAATAAAAAAATAAAAATAAAAATTCCATCACCAGTGACGTGTGTTTGGAATGTTCAGTGTTACAAAATAAAATTGTTTGAAATTCCTATAGGCCTAGATGTAGCAAGAGGCAAACAATAAAAACATGTGTTTTTAAACAATAACAATAATAAAAAACAATTCTATAGTATGCAAGAAGAATGTCTTTGCCTTTCATCTCATGGTGTATGTGCACCATCTGGGCAACCTATAAAGGCCCCAATGCCTTGTTCTGACAAATAAATAAATAAATAAATAAATAAATAAAAATAAACCCCGGGTAAAACTGGTCAAGAGGCTCTTCTTTGTGAGATTCAGGATTTACAGTGAATTATCAATTATGAAATCATCAAATCCTCATGATTTTTGCCTTTTACTCTGTTTATGAAATATCTGGGGTGATTTGTGTTTGTGTTGATGATAGTTTAAATGAAGTCAAAGAGAAGCTGTTACTCAATGATGTACATTTATCTTGCATCAGCATGTGCTAAAAAGGAAGCGGTTCTACAGAAGTGTCTTTTTTTTAGTGCCATGTGAATGTGACATTGATATTTCAGTGAACTCCCATGCAAATAATGACTTCAGTTCAGCTCCTCTGTGACTGAATTTATGCATTAATACAGATTCAAAGAGGCTTGAGTGACTTCTAGTCTTTTAGGCATTTAATCATAATCAGACATTTTCATCTGGGTTTGCGGATTCATATGTGTGTGTGTGTGTGTGTGTGTGTGTGTGTGTGTGTGTGTGTGTGTGTGTGTGTGTGTGTGTGTGTGTGTGTGAGAGTGTAAACTAGCACTCGTGTCGTTTGACTGGAAGAGGAGTGTTTTGCACTCATTCAGAGGAAGTGAGGAAAGATGGGATGTGTGAAAACAGTTAACTATAACAAACAGATCACAGTGCAGTTTCTACACTCAGACTCTGCAGATTAAGTAAGGTAGGACACATATATTTTACAATGCAAAAAACATGTTTCAGCTTTAATAGAGAGATTATTTAATATGATATATTAAGTATACTGGTTAAGTTGGCTTGGAAAAGCCAACTTACTGATATTGTATTTAAACTTATTCTTCTTCTTATTATTATTATTTTTCTTACCCAAAATCTTACCTCCTCCTAGAGCTTTAACTCTACAAACTCCAAACTCGGGTCAGACCTTCAGACTGTTCTGACTTAGTGTGCTATATCTTTTCAGACTGATTTGACTTTCAAATTTCTTAAAAATTAATATTAAAAACCATAAAAATCCCATTGACTTTCATTGCAACAGTTCAAATTGAGCCAAGACTACGGTGGCCAAGTAGTGTACAACACAAAAACTCAAATCTAAACTCCCTGAAGCCCTAGACTCAATTATACTACCATTCTATATGTACTAATGAACTTATCTATCTATCTATCTATCTATCTATCTATCTATCTATCTATCTATCTATCTATCTATCTATCTATCTATCTATCTATCTATCTATCTATCTATCTATCTATCTATCTATCTATCTATCTATCTTTCTTTTTTTCCTTTCTTTCTTTCTTTCTAACTGATCTATATTTCTTTCTTTCTAACTAATCTATCTTTCTTTCTTTCTAGCTAATGTTTCTTTCTTTCTAACTAATCTTTCTTTCTTTCTAACTGATCTATATTTCTTTCTTTCTAACTAATCTATCTTTCTTTCTTTCTAACTTATCTTTCTCTTTCTTTTTTTTAACTAATCTTTCTTTATTTGATTTTAACTAATCTTTCATTCTAACTGATCTCTTTCTTTTTAAATAATCTTTCTTTCTTTCTAACTAATCTTTCTTTCTACCTAACTTTCTTTCTTTCTTTCTTTCTTTCTTTCTTTCTTTCTTTCTTTCTTTCTTTCTTTCTTTCTTTCTTTCTTTCTTTCTTTCTTTCTTTCTTTCTTTCTTTCTTTCTTTCTACCTAATCTTTCATTATTTCTTTCTTTCTAACTAATATTTCTTTTCTTCTTTCTTTCTTTCTTTCTTTCTTTCTTTCTTTCTTTCTTTCTTTCTTTCTTTCTTTCTTTCTTTTTCTTTCTTTCTTTCTTTCTTTCTTTCTTTCTTTCTTTCTTTCTTTCTTTCTTTCTTTCTTTCTTTCTTTCTTTCTACCTAATCTATCTTTCTTTCTTTCTAACTAATATTTCTTTCTTCTTTCTTCTTTCTTTCTTCTTTCTTTCTAACTAATCTTTCTTTCTTCTTTCTTTCTAACTAATCTTTCTTTCTTCTTTCTTTCTTACTAATCTTTCTTTCTTTCTTACTAATCTTTCTTTCTTTCTAACTAATCCATATTTCTTTCTTTCTAACTAATCCATATTTCTTTTTTTGGTTCTTTCTCTCTTTCTTTCTAACTATTTTTTCTTTATTTCTCGTTCTTTCTAACTAATCTTATTTCTTTTGTTCTTTCTAACTAATCTTTCTTTCTTTCTAACTGATCTATCTTTCTTTCTAACTAATCTTTCTTTCTTTCTTTCTTTCTTTCTTTCTTTCTTTCTTTCTTTCTTTCTTTCTTTCTTTCTTTCTTTCTTTCTTTCTAACTAATCTTTCTTTCTTTATTTCTTACTATTTTTTTCTTTTTCTAACTAATCTTTCTATCTTTCATTCTTTCTAACTAATCTTTCTTTCTTTCGACTTAATCTTTCTTTCTTTCTGACTAATCTTTCTTTCTTTTTTCTAACTAACTAACCTTTCTTTCTTTCTTTCTAACTAATCTTTCTTTCTTTCTTTCTAACTGATCTATCTTTCTTTCTAACTAATCTTTTTCTTTTTTTCTAACTAATCTTTCTTTCTTTTTTCTAAGCTTTCTTTCTTTTTTTCTTTCTTTCTTTCTTTCTTTCTTTCTTTCTTTCTTTCTTTCTTTCTTTCTTTCTTTCTTTCTTTCTTTCTTTCTTTCTTTCTTTCTTTCTTTCTTTCTAATCTTTCTTTCTTTCTAACTAATCTATCTTTTATAACTAATCCATCTTTCTTACTTTCTAACTAATCCATCTTTCTTTCTTTTTTTCAAACGAATCCATCCATCTTTCTTTCTAACAAATCCTTCTTTTTCCCCGACAAATCCATCTTTCTTTCTTTCTTTCTTTCTTTCTTTCTTTCTTTCTTTCTTTCTTTCTTTCTTTCTTTCTTTCTTTCTTTCTTTCTTTCTTTCTTTCTTTCTTTCTTTCTAATCTATCTTTCTTTCTTTCTAACTAATCTATCTTTCTTTCTTTCTAACTATTTTGTCTTTCTGTCTCTGTCTTTCTAACTAAGCTTTCTTTCTTTCTAACTAATCTTTCTTTCTATCTAATCTATTAATCTCTCTATCTATCTATCCTATCTTTCTCTTTATTTTTTTCTAACTAATCTTTCTTTCTTTCTAACTAATTTATCTATCTTTCTTTCTTTCTAACTAATCTTTCTTTATTTTTTCTAACTTATCTTTCTCTTTATTTTTTAAATTAATCTTTCTTTCTTTCTAACTAATCTTTCTTTTCTTTCTTTCTAACTAATCTTTTTTCTTTCTTTCTAACTAATCGTTTTTTCTTTCTTTCTAACTAATCTTTTTTCTTTCTTTCTAACTAATCTTTCTTTCTTTTTTCTAACTTATCTTTCTCTTTCTTTTTTTAACTAATCTTTCTTTCTTTCTTTTTAACTAATCTTTCTTTCTTTCTTTTTAACTAATCTTTCATTCTAACTGATCTCTTTCTTTTTAAATAATCTTTCTTTCTTTCTAACTAATCTTTCTTTCTTTCTTTCTTTCTACCTAATCTTTCTTTCTTTCTACCTTATCTTTCTTTCTTTCTACCTAATCTTTCTTTCTTTCTTTCTTTCTTTCTTTCTTTCTTTCTTTCTTTCTTTCTTTCTTTCTTTCTTTCTTTCTTTCTTTCTTTCTTTCTTTCTTTCTAACTAATCTTTCTTTCTTTATTTCTACCTAATCTTTCATTATTTCTTTCTTTCTAACTAATATTTCTTTCTTTCTAACTAATCTTTCTTTTCTTTTTTCTTTCTTTCTTTCTAACTAATCTCTCTTTCTTTCTACCTAATCTATCTTTCTTTCTTTCTAACTAATCTTTCTTTCTTCTTTCTTTCTTACTAATCTTTCTTTCTTACTAATCTTTCTTTCTTTCTAACTAATCTATCTTTTATTCTAACTAATCCATCTTTCTTTCTAACTAATCCATCTTTCTTTCTTTTTTTCTAACTAATCCATATTTCTTTCTAACTAATCCATCTTTCTTTCTTTCTTTCTTTCTTTCTTTCTTTCTTTCTTTCTTTCTTTCTAACAAAGCCATCTTTCTTTCTTTTTTCAAACTAATCCATATATCAAACTTCAAACTATTTTAAACTTCAACTCTCTGGTCCGGCTTTTTCAAGCCAACTTAAAGTTTGTCTCAAACTTTTTTTTCTAGTTTTATATGTATCTGTAAACACGCGTCAGTCATACATTTGTGTAATTGTAACAATCTTCCTCATGTCTTCCAGAATGTTTGGTGTTTTCTCTCCGATTTCTCTGCTTGTGATTCCTGGTGAGTCTGAACCTAATTCTTATTTTCACACATACGCTGAAGAAACATACACTCAAAAAAATGATATGTTGGCTTTACTTAACTTTTTTACGTAAACAGGTTCCACCGGTTCCACATAACTATATTTCGTTAAACAAACATAATATGTTCATGTAACTTCAACATCATGGAATTTGGTCATTTTAAGCGACCCAATTAAACTCTGACCTAATGAGTTAATTAAGTGAATAACTGAGTGATGATTGAGCATTATTGAAGACACCTGATGTTAACAAGCAGAATCTCTGAAGGAGAAAACCGGAATGTTTAAGTCACCATTATGGAGATAGGTGTGTGTTTTAGTTGTGCTCTTGACCCTTAACTTATTAACTTTAGATTTTGTTTGGTTGATGTACATGAGTTATAACAGCCAGATGAACAATAAACAAAGGTCATCTGATGGTGTTGGTTGTTTTTTAACATAATCATTATTTCACAATCATTTGACCTGAGTCACTGAACATATATTAAACCGAATTTCTGAGTTAAGTTAACCTTTCGAATAATAGCAGTATTGTCATTGTAGAGCATACTATATTTAGACTTTTCAACGAAATTCAAAAAGATCAAATCAATAAATAAAAAAGAAACTTCCTAATAAATATTTTGAATAGGCACACACAGACATCAATAATCAGCCTGTGAATCTCAACAATGGTGACAATTATAAAGCATGTTGCAGTGCATTCTGGGTGCCACCAATCAAAACTCATTCATAGCTCCCATCATGCATTGCTGCATGAATAAATAATGAGCTTATGATCTGTTTGTCACCATTGCTGAGATTCATATGCTGATTCTTGATGTCTGTGTGTGCCTACTCAGCATATTTTTGAAGTTTATTTTTGATTTCTTGATTTGATCATTTGAATTTCATTGAACAGCCTAAAAATAGTATGCTCTACAATGACAGTAAGGTAAACTTAACTCAGAAATTCGGTTCAATATAAGTTCAGTGATTGAGGTCAAATGATTGTGAAATAATGATTATGTTAATTCACAACCAACACCATCAGATCTCCTTAGTTCATTGTTCATCCGGCTGTTATAACTCATGTACAGCAACCAAACAAAATCTAAAGTTAATAAGGTAATGGTCAAGAGCACAACTAAAACACACACTTATCTCCATAATGGTGACTTAAACATTCCGGTTTTCTCCTTCAGAGATTCTGCTTGTTATCATCAGGTGTCTTCAATAATGCTCAATCATCACTCAATTATTCACTTAATTAACTCATTAGGTCAGAGTTTAATTGGGTCGCTTAACCTGTTACAAACCAACGCCCCCGGTACCGGGGGCAACGGGGCGCCCCCTAGGGAAAAAAAATTTCAGATTCAAATTTCTAAGTAACCACTGAAATGGAATAACACAAAATAGGTATCATTTTAACCTCCTAAGACCTGGTTGTCCACATACGCGGACATAACATTGGTTGTGTGCAGCATAATACTTAATTCTGTGCAGAGGTGGAAAGTCCAGGGGTCAGAAAGTAAAAGTCCTGCCATATTTTTATTCCACCCACAGCAAAAACTCCAGTGTTAAATGAACTTTACTGGGAGTTTATTTGGATCCAGACTCAAGAGTGTTAAAGTTAATGAGATAATTAAGTGAATAATTGAGTGATGATTGAGATATTATTGAAGACACCAGATGTTAACTAGCAGAATCACTGAAGGAGAAGATCTATATTTTAGTCACCGTTATGGTGATCAGTGTTTGCTTTAGTTCGGCAGGTGACCTTTAAATGTTTAACTAAAGATTTTGTTTGGCTGTTTTAACAGCTGGATGAACAAAGAGATCAGATCAGATCAGATATTTTAGATCATGTTTAGACATAATCATCATTTGACCTGAATCACTGAACTCATTTAAAGCCTACTCTCTGACTTAAATGTATAATGATCATAACAGCCTCACAGTGATTCTATAACATTAGATCCAGATTTTACAAAATAAACCAAATGATATCTTAAACGTTGTTCTGATAAATAAATAAAAATCTTTCTTTTAGGCACACACAGACATCAAGATTCAGTGTATGAATCTCAACAATGGTGACAAACAGAATATTCAATTAGGAAAAGGAAATGACTAAGACAATTCAGATCATAATTTATTCATACCGCAATGCATGATGGGAGCCATGAATGAGTTTTGATTGGTGGCACCCAGAATGCACTGCAACATGCTATATAATTGTCACCATTGTTGAGAATCACAGGCTGATTCTTGATGTCTGTGTGTGCCCATAAAGTATTTAGAATAGAACAGCTTTTAAGAAATCTTTTGGATAATATTTAAATTTCTGAAAATGTTATACTGTGTAATCAAAAGGTTAAACTCTACAAATGAGTTTTGTGACAAATGATGATTATGTCAAAACATAACCAACCCCAGAGCATCACCTTTCCTTGTTGTTCGTCTGGCTGTTATAACTCATGTACAGCAGCCAGACTACATCTAAAGTTAATGATATAAGGGTCAAGAGTCTAACTAAAGCAGACACTAATCGCCATAATGGTGACTTAAAAATGTGACGTTCTCCTTCAGTGATTCTGCTTGTTATCATCAGGTGTCTCCAATAATGCTCAATCATCACTCAATTATTCACTTAATTATCTCATTAACTTTAACACTCTTGAATTTGGTCATTTTAACCTCCTAAGACCCGAGTTTTGGACCAAAACTCGGGTCTTAGGAGGTTAAAATGACCAAATTCCATGATGTTGAAGTTACATGAACATATTATGTTTGTTTAACGAAACATAGTTATGTGGAACCGGTGGAACCTGTTTATGTAAAAAAGTTAAGTAAAGCCAACATATCATTTTTTTGAGTGTAGACGGTTTCATGTCTATGTCAAGAATGTGTAGTGTTCACAGTTCTGCTAAACTGACAGAAACCTTCGATATATATCACACATCAAATTAGTCTTTTTAGACACTTTAGAAATACTGGCTATCGGCGCCATTTTTGTGTTCATGTAAAGTGTTTGTGATCCTCTGGATGGCATTTTACTAGAGTATTTAGGATATAGAAAACATGAGTGTTTTTTTAAAAATAGCGTGTGTATAAAAAAACAAGCACAGAAAATACTGAAGTAGAAGAACTGCTTTTGTGTTGTTGAGAAAAAAAAAAAAAAAACAGATGCTCAAATTCAGTGTTTTCCTGTTTTATATTTTCCAGGGATTTGCGGACAGGAATGGAAGATTCAGTACACAAATATGATGAAATGTGTCCTAAAGGGTTCAACAACACTTTTAACAGGCACTTATAAACACCCAGATCGTCTCACTGTGACAGAGGCATTTTGGACCGTAAACCCAGTTAAAGACCAAGAAATCATAAATCTGTTGAATCATTCAGATTACAGAGATAGAGTTCAGTATTTCCACAATAAAGACCGAACATTCGTTCTCAAGCTCAGTAATGTGAGACATGAGGATGAAGGAATTTACTGCATCAGAATCCTGACAAATGAAGAAAAAGAAAGATTTCTGGGTTTTCCTGGGATTAAGCTCAAAGTCACAGGTACAGTCAAACTAATATTGCACTGACAGTTTTTACTCTGTTATTTCATATAAATATAAATTATGATTTGTCTGTGATTTCAGAGCTCAGAGTGGAGATTCCTGAAGAGGTCGTTGAGAAAGATTCACCTGTTTTATTTTGTAACACCGCCTGTAACTTCTCAGACACAACACACTTTATCTGGTATAAAAACGGCGAGTCTTTCTCAGAGTCGAGTGTCGGGAATCGGCTGATTCTGCAGTCGGTCAGCAGTGATGATGCGGGAAACTACAGCTGTGCAGCGAGAGATCAGAAACATCTGCCGTCTCCTGTCGTCACTCTCAGCGTCAGATGTAACACACACTTTCAGCTTTCAGACAAATTCAGTCCAGACTCATCAAATGATGCACTGTAATAGGAATGGGCGTTATATCGCACGATATTGTTATGCGCATCTCGTCAGTAAAGCCGGTTCCTTGATTAGTAGTAAATAGCCTTCACCTGCTTTCAGATGGAGCGGCATTTACTCGACAGCACAAACTCCAGTGTTAAATTAACACTCAAGAGTGTTAAAGTCAATGAGATAATTAAGTGATTCATTTAGTGATGTTTGAGCATTATTGAAGACACCTGATGTTAACAAGCAGAATCATTGAAGGCGAAAATCACAAATTGTAAGCAACCGTTATGGCGATAAGTGTTTGCTTTAGTTTGGCTCTTAACCTTTTTAAAATCACTTTAAATTTGTTTGTCTATTGTTATTTAATTATAACAGTCAAATGAACAAAGATATATGTGATCTGTTAGTGTTGGTTGTGTTCTGGCATAATCATGCTGTGATCTGAAAATGAAACTTATTGAAATACTTTGGTTTAACTTCTTAGCAACATTTTTGTGATTCTACAACATATATGAATATCAGTGTGTTTTTTATAATGCAAAATAATTAATAAACATTGTTCCGATCAAAGCACTTTCAAATAAATTTATTTAGAAACACAGACATCAATAGTCAGCCTATGAATCTCAACAGTGGTGACAATAATAAAGCATGTTGCAGTGGCTGCCACCAATCACAACTCATTAATGGCTCCCATCATGCATTGCGATATGAATAAATTATGATCTGAATTTTCTATGTAATTTACTTTTCCTAATTGAATATTCTGCTCGTCGCCATTGTTGAGATGCATAGACTGAATCTTGAAGTCTGTGTGTGCCTAAAAGACAAATTTTTTTTTTAGAAAACAACTTTTAAGAAATCCTTTATATTATAGCTAAAATTCTGGATATTCATGCAGAATCACAGTTATGCTATAACAAACAACATAAATCAAAAACATAAAGTTCAAATGTTGATTGTCATAATATAACCAACATCATCAGATCACTTTTTTTTTCCTTGTTCATCTGGCAGTTATGACTCAGATAAAGCAGACAAACAAAATCTAAACTTAATAATACAAGGGTCAAGAGCCCAACTAAAGTAAACAATGATCGCCATACCGGTGGCTTACAATTTGAGATTTTCTCCTTCAGTGATTCTTCAGGTGTGTTCAATAATGCTCAGTCATCACTAAATGAATCACTTAATTATCTCATTAACTTTAACACTCTTGAGTGTGGACTCATATACACTCCCATGAGTGTTAATTTAACACTGGAGTTTTTGCTGTGTACAAAGAGCCGTAGTTAACTGATAAGCTGAGCCATATTGCATTAATTATCGCTGGCGATACGTCCGCGATATTGATGCGATATGGCTCAGCTTGTCAGTGAACTACGGCTCTTTGTAGTAAATGCCGCTCCATCTGAAAGCAGGTGAAGGCGATTTACTACTAATCAAGGAACCGGCTTTACTGACGAGATGCGCATAACAATATCGTGCGATATATCGCCCATCCCTACACTGTAAGTAATTTTTAGTCTTTTTCAGATCCTCCAAAGAGCGTTTCAGTGTGGGTCAGTGGGTCTGGTGTAATAGTGGAGGGAGATTCAGTGACTCTGAACTGCATCAGTGACTCAAACCCTCCTGCTCTGAACTTCAGCTGGTTTAAGGAGAATGAAACCTCAGCTGTTGGATCTGGACAGAGTTTCAGCATCTCCAGCTTTAACTCCAGTTTCAGTGGACGCTTCTACTGTGAGGCTCAGAATAAATATGGATCTCGGAAATCAGCGTCTGTGTCTTTTTTCGTGTCTGCAACATTTGCAGGTATTGACGTGTGCCGTTGGCTCTTCTGCTGGTGTCATTATCAGCCGTGTGAATGATGTTTCTCTTCGCTCAGGTGGCCAGAACACAGGTCTGTATGCAGCCGCTGGGATCGGGGCTGCGCTCATCGCCGTCTGCGTTATTGTTGTAGTAATAAAAATCATAAGGTAAGAGAAAACTGCTGTGGAACATATGGTGTTTTTATCAACACCGCTCAGAGCAAATATGGTCCCACTCTACAGAGTGTTAAAATAACACTGAAGCAGTGTTAAAGTTAATTAGATTATTAAGTGATTAATTAAGTGTTGATTGAGCATTAGTGATGAACACCTGCTGTTAACAAGCAGAATCACTGAAGGAAAGAGAAACACAAGAACTACAACTGACTAGTCACAGCCTTAGATTAAATCAACTGAAGATAAAAGAAGACATTAAAGCTCTGAAGATCTCAGCAGAGGAAGATTAAACAACTCCAGCTTCACTTATTACTAACCAGACTGACTTTATTTCTGTTATATGTCTTCGGACAAAGGTTTAGATGTTGATGTTTTTAAAAATTGGTCACCATTATGGTGATCAGTATTTCCTTTAGTTGGGCAGTTTGACTCTTGTCACTTAAAGTGCAATTTTGGTCTTTGTTACAATCTTTACCAAAGCACATAATATATTACAAAGGAAGCCAAAACCATGAGACGTTCAGATGTTATAGTTTTCATTATTAAAAAATGTAATGATTCACTAATCTTATCCCTGACAAAAGTTGTTATTAATAACTATCACTTATTTTTGACACAGACCACACATCCTGAATTAAATATTTTATATACATTGCAGATTTTTTTTGGAAAATCGTAAGTATAATTTATTTTTAAACAAAAGACATCAAGAATCAGTGTATGAATCTCAACAATGGTGACATGCCTAAATGCTGCAATGCATGCTGGGAGCCATGAGTTTTATACTATGGTGCCTCCCAGAATGCTTTGCGGCATAAAGCATGTCACCATTGTTGAGATTCATATGGGGATTCTTGATGTCTGTGTGTTTGTCCAAAGATTACTTCCCCAATAATTAAAAAATAAAAATTCAGCTTAATGACTGATCTGTAGAAGGAAATTAATTGTATTGAAAATAATCTATTAATACCAAATAACCGTCATCAGTAAATGATAAAATTTGTGAATTTTTGTACTTTATGATGTTGAAAACTATAGGCCTGTCACCTGACCATCTTTGTTTCTGGCTTTCTTTGCAACCTTTGTGTGTTTTGGTAAACACTGTTACAAGGACCATGAATTCACATAAGTTAATAAGAATCAAATTGCCCAACTAAAGACAACACTGTTCACCATAATGGTGATTTTTAAATGGTGACTAAAACATCAACATCTAAACCTCTGTTAATTATCAATAAGAACTGGTTAGTAATAAGTGAAGCTGGTAATGCTGTTTGTGGAGTTGTTTAATCCTTTCTCTGTTGAGATATTCAGAGATGTAATGTCTTATTTGTATCTTCAGTTGATTTAATCTAAGGCTGTGACTAGTCAGTTGTAGTTCTTGTGTTTCTCTTCCCTTCAGTGATTCTGCTTGTTAACAGCAGGTGCTCATCACTAATGCGCAATCAACACTTAATTAATCACTTAATTATCTAATTAACTTTAACACTTCTTCAGTGTTATTTTAACACTCTGTAGAGTGGGACCATATTTGCTCCGAGCAGTGTTGATTTAACACTGGGGATTTTGCTGTGTACCTACTTTTACAACATATTTAATTCTGTATTTTCCCCTTTTAAGATGTGTATTTCCATGAAATATATACTGTATGTTTCCAATCTCTCTTCTCTCCAGTAGGAAAGCAGGAGATACTGGCGTCCAAGGTGGCGTTTCAAAACAGGCAAGTCTAAAATAGTGTTTATTTCAGCACACTTTCAGGCAATTATGATCCCAATGGGTGAATGTGATTTCACAAAGTACAACATGTTTCATTTACATCTTTGTTGATCATGGAACAACATTTCAATCAACCAATCAGATTTGAGGGACACATTTACAGTTTGTTAAGTTTAGGCTTAAAACCAGGGTTAGGTGCTTCTACATCAGTGTTATTAACATATCATTTCCAAGTTATGAGTAGTGGGACTACATTTTCGGACAGGAATGTTGATTCAGGAACATGTCTTGGAAAAATCACAGTGATCATCTGGACCGTGTGTTTATTCAGGAAAACAGCAGCGGAGCGGTGACGAATCAGATGAGCACGAGTGATTCAGGCGTTCAGAATGACTTGATGTACGCAAGCATCGCTCACAAGAGTCCCCGGAAGCCTCAGAGCGCTGGAGATGAAGACGAGGTTCAGTACGCCACCGTCCAGCACCACAGAAACACAGGGAACACGAGTGTGAAGGCTGAAGGTCATTCTGGAGACGTGAGGGATCGTGGTCCTGCTGACTCTGCCAGGTGAGGCGCACTTCATTACTCACCGCTAAAGATTTGAACCAATCCCTAAAACTCTGCAGGCGGCTCAGAGAAACAAGGTTTTATGTGCTTTAATCTGTTTTATCTTATTTTGTCTTTTTTACACTTATTGAACAGATCTGATGATTCCAATGTGATCTACAGCAGCATCAATGTTGCAGGAAGATTTTGAGCATCTGATCACAAACACCTGAACTGCTACTGAACCATTGCATCAACGCTGACATGTCCCAAATGCGGCATGAAATGGAAGTGGCAACCAACGTTACGCCATACTGTGATGTATTTCGGAGTGAATCTTTGTGTGTGTGTGTGTTACTGTTTTGGATATATGTAGTATGTATAAATTGTCTTTACCTGAGTGTGTTGGTCATTCACAAGTTGCACAAGCAATAATCTGAGCTGAACAGCTGCTTCATCGTGAACTCATGACTAATAGAATATTTGCGAGTTTTGTTCCATACTGTGAACTGTATGTAAATATCACTCCATCCACTGTTTTTCTGTGTAATAAATTAACCCGTGTGGTGTATTTAATGTGAAAAAAAAAATTAAAGTATGTTCTTTTTTATTTCTGAGTTAAATAAAGATCAAATGGCATAGGTTGTTTATCAAGAAAGATTGTATTTACTGCAATCTGTTTTTGTATGTGTTAAAAAGAGTAGAGCATCAGTGCCTCCTCCTGGCAGAGCGGTGGCGGTGTGTTTGCTTGCTAACTGCTTGTTTTTTTGGGGTATGCCCATGAAGTCTGTTAATAAATGTGGGTTTTATCTTCAACCTTGGCTTCATTGAGTTTTTAAAAAATAACCTTTCTTAGAAATCCCAAGTGGTCGCTCTGCCACAAGATCCCGATTCAGTGCACGGAACTGTCTAAATGAATCGCAAACTATTTCAGGTATTTTTGTAAAGCTGTTTGATCAATTAGGCTCGCAGAGCTTCAGACTGACGGCAGAAGGTCAGGGGTGCGTTTTCAGATAACGCTGTTTCTTAGCGCGCCAAAGTCAGTTGTAGTTCAGTTCAGTTCATTTATTTATAAAGCACATTTAAAAACGGCCACTGGCCGACCAAAGTGCTGTACACATAGAAAATTAAACTAATGGAATTTAGTGATATAAATAATGATAAGCAGTTCAAAGCAGAATAATCATTGTAAGTTAAAAGCAACAGAAAATAGGTTTTAAGACAAGACTTGAACTCAGACAGAGAGGAAGTTGATCTAATATAAAGTGGGAGCTTGTTCCACAGTGTGGGTCGGGAGCAGCCATTTCGCTAATACAATGCTAAATCATAAATCAGATGTACCTATGTACAATGACATAATGGGTTTAAATTGTCGTTTAATGAGATCTAATATATGTTGTTAGTACCGAGAATTTTAACGTGAATTAATACATAGATCCGACAATTCTTCATATGTATTATAATGGCCCAATGGCAGAACTTTTGCCAAGCGTGTCAGAGGTTCTGGGTTCTAATCCGCTCTCGTATAGTTTTTTCCCCTCTTATTAAAACCGATTATGTTTATCAGTGGTTGTATATCAAGCAGGGACACATTTGAGTGCATTTTATTTCGTGATTTCACCGGAACGAATAGAGTCTCCCAAACGGATTAAAGCGCGCGTCCGCGTGAAGATTGTGCGCGACTCGCGAGCCACAAGAGAACTATCTGCACCACTGATCACAGAGTCAATGAGCACTTTGATCACTTGATTTAAAAAACAACACATTTCAGCGTGCTAAGATCAGCTCTTATTTAACAAACGAACGCAATGAATGCTCTGCGAGTTAACTGGAGATGTTTTATTTATTTTGTATTGGTAGGCTACATCCGTGCCGCGAGATGTTTCAAAAGTGGTGGCAGTGGCGGTTCTACATTGAATTACACCCTGGGCGAGACCACCTTCGAGCACACCCCCCCCCCCACCCCCCCAAAAATAAATGAATAAATAAAACACACACACAAAATTATCCACAGTCATATTTTATTATAACAGCATAAGTTAAAGAGAAAATTATATTTCTCAATTGCACAAATCCTTCATTACATCCAACATTGCCAAAAGACAATGAACACAATTCTGCACAAACTATGACAGTGTAAGTTATCAGAACTTAAATATACACTATATACATAAATGTGCCAAAAATATCTACAATCAGATGTATAAAAAAATTAACAAGAGCAGAGAGCAATAATAATATAAAACATTAAGAATAATATACAAATAAAATATAGAATAAATATTCTATAGCACAAATACTTTATCACACAAATGTGAAAACACACTAAAGAGAATCTAAGTTAATTATTACACTATTGCACTAAGAACAGAACATGCTGTCATCATGAGGCCATTATAACTGTGTCATGAATATTTTTCTTGACCTCAACTACAGAGGTACAAATTGAATTTGTCATTAAAATGTCATTGTACCACTGTAGTTGAGGTCAAGAAAAGTATACTTGAAACTACCTACAGATTTGAATATTCCGTTGGCTAATTACAGGGCCTAACGTTAACCCAACTGATGGAAATTAATAATAACTGAACTTGTAACAGTTTTGTTGCAAAGCACAATATTATGGTGAAATTAGATCTCGTGTTTGTTGACTTAAAACCGAATTATTGTTGTATAAGCATAACAAGCATCATAGCAAAAAGGCTAAGAAACGTAAGAGACGAGTTACCCACAATTAACATTAGCCCTTCATTCATGACAACATGGATACTGTAATCATACCACAGAGAGAACAGTTGCATACCTTTATCTTTTGCTCGTTTCTCCTCTTCTTCTTTTCTTTTTTTAAAAATGTGCATCTGATGGCTTTGACCTTTTCCTGTCCATCTCTGTTTATTTGGCACTCGACAATCAACAGATTTCCCATCCCCCGCCCCCCAACACTGTCACTCACGTCAGGAGTCACGGCCAGAAGTCAAGTCTAAACCAATTCACCTTGGTGAGGTGACCCACATAATCGTTTTGTATTACTTATTTTTATTAGCCATTTCACAAAATCTACCCTAGCAAAAAGTGGTGGGGGACATGTCCCACCCGCAAATTATGCCCCTGGATCCAAGGTCAAAATCATATATTTACCTAGTTTCAGAGGGGTTTCAAGTTATCAGCAAGCCACGTTTTTACCTCCTCAAGACATGCTGTCAAACTGTCTAAAGCACACTTATTTGTCTTAGACAAAGGCATATAAAGCTGCATGTCATCAGGATAACAGTGAAATGAGATATTGTGTTTCCTAAAAATAGAACCCAGAGCAAGAAAATATAGTGAAAATAAGACAGGAGCTAAAATAGAACCCAGAGGCACCACAAAATAGATTTCAGAGTGAAGAGGAGAAACGTCCCATTTTTACAGAGAAACGTCTATTTGTTAAAAAAGATTTGAACCAGCTTAGGACCACGCCCCCAGTCCAACGTAAGACTCAAGTCGAGAAACGAGAATTGTATGGTCAACGGTTTCAAAAGCAGAAGACAAATCTAACATAACTAAAGTGACGGAATCTCCCGAGTCTGTATACCCATATAAATATGATTGAGAAATTTTGTAAGAGCAGTTTCTGTTCTATGCAGTGGTTTAAACCCCGATTGAAACTTTTCAAAGATATGATTGTCATTTAGGAAAGTCTGAAGCTGTAAAATATATTTTTTTCTAATACCTTTGAAATAAACGTCACAGTGGATATAGGACGATAGTTAGATAAGATAAAGGCATCAATTGAGGGTTTCTTTAGTACAGGTGTAATTGAGGCAATTTTCAAACTCGAGGGTATAGCTCCTTCATTCAAAGATTTATTAAATAACAACCTCAACCCAGGGCCGACGGTATCAAATAATTGTCTCAGATAACGAGGATGTAAAGTGTCATACATACAAAAGGAAGGTTTAAGTTTAACCATTATTTCCTTTACAGAATGTAGAGAGACAGGATTGAATGAGGTCCAGAGGTAGGTGAACTCATCTCTGTTGGTATTTCCTGTTCGGAGACTTGAAATTGAGCTCTCAGGTTAGAAACTTTTTATTGCCAAAGAATCTAGCAAAATCCTCACAGAGTGCCAACGATGGGCAGCGAAGAGAGTTTATAGGGGGATTTAAAATGGAGTTAATGACCGAAAAAAGGGCTTTTGGGGTGTGGTGATGTTTCTCAATAAAAGTAGTAAAATAGGAAGCTTTAGCTTTCTTATCCGCATTCCGATATAACGATAGACAGTCTTTTAAGATCTCGTACGAGACCTGTAATTTGTCTTTTTTCCACTTCCTTTCTGCTTTCCTGCACGACTGTCTCAAGGAGCGTTTACTATGATCGACCCATGGCTCAGATTTTGATTTAGCTTTTGACTTAAAAGACTTGGGGGGAGCAGTGAGGTTTAAAATATCTTCCCAAACAGTATTTATAAGGGAGAGATGATGCTCCACATCAAGGTCAGGGAGTGTGGATTCTAAGGATAGAAGAGGATTATAACCTCTTTGTAGGTGATCCGGGATATCTCGTAAAAAATATCCATAGGCCCTATGTGTGGTCAGCTAAAAAGCCCAGTTTCGTGTCCAAAGCTCCTAAACAGGAACTGCGTATATCAGACATCCCAAGTCTCCCGGAAGTTCTCCCGCATATTGATAGCGGCTCCCTGATGCCCGCAAATTAGTTCAAATCTCCCGGAATCTAGAGCTCGAAACCGTGTAGCGTTTTTTTATGTATTTTCTCCCCCCTGTCAACAAAACCGAACAGTCAACAAACTTTTTGTGTATCGAGTCTTAAGCCTCCATGTTACTGATATCATCCAATGAATTATATAATAAACAGATTTTACAGTCACTCGGTTGGTTTTGAGTCCAAATGAAATGTTTGTTTTGTTTATGCTTCCCATAATCTTTGACCTCAGAAGTGGACTTGGATGATCTTAGTTCAATTTCCATTACGTTGAAACTGCTATAACAAGTCAGTGTGTTTGATACGCCTTCACACTTGGTTTTTTGGTTATAGTATAATCTAAGATGTAGGATTGGCGACACATTGACTGGCAGATGAAGCAAAATAACCAGCTATTGTCCTAAAAGTACCATATTTAAAAGTACAGTATTTGGCTGGTGGCGGGTGTTCATTTCCCATCCTGACTGTATAAAGCTTGATTCATTTTACATACAAGCATTTTTAATACATTATCTTTATAATTCATATGAAGCACACATTAGCTTCTCCTATTTACATTATTGGTTTATAAATACATAGTGAACAATATAGAAGAAAATACAACTTTAGTAACTTTTATTACTTCTAAAATCAACATGTCAAGAATCCAATGTAAAAACTGCTGTAATTGCAGTAAAGTGCACTGGATCTTTTTGACCACTAGATGACAGTAAAGTCAATGGAAGTGCAGGAAAGATTTGAGTAATGGATGTAATTCCTGTATTTTGAGAGGCTGTTCACTGCAGAGTCGTGGGTGGAGAGAGAAGTCCAGCTCTTCTCTCTGGATGTAATTTGGGTGTAATGGAGCGAGACGGTCCAACAACACCCTAACCGACCCATAACTCTCTCCCTCCACCCATTAGATCCACTGAGGAGGAGCTGGACGGCATTTGGTCTGCAGTGAACATCACTGCTCCATTATTAGGAGTTATTAAATAGATCCATCAGTGATGTATTAGTGTTTATGAAGAACATTAAAACTATTTTTCCTGTATCTGTCGTCGGTCTGGTCTCTGAGTGCTTGTGTCGTCTGTCAGAAACTGGCATTGACCCACTTAAACTCAATGTAGTTGCTGATGGTTATGACTGTGTGTGTGTGTGTGTGTGTGTGTGTGTGTGTGTGTGTGTGTGTGTGTCGTCCAGCGCTTCATGTGTTAAACACAGAGTTTGTGTCAGAAAGAGGAAGAGAAACTAAGAGGTGTAAAGATGCTCAGACGCTCCTGCAGACATGATGAGCATCTTTACACTGTTCTTTCTCAAAGCAAACATCTTTCACATATTCTCTCACAAACATGTAACAATAGTGAGCTCTACAGAGATAAAGCTTGTGTGTTTGACACATGGAGACGTTAACTTTCTTCTCCAGTTGTTCTTGTGTAGTTGAGATGGCGGTCACTCATAACCAGAAAGAGGAAGACCAACATTTAGTTGCACAATATAAAATGTGAAAACTGCAGCGTTTACGGCTTAAACTGCGGATGTTTTTCTCATTTGGCCGTCGACACTGAAACATTGACACTTCAGAGCGGTAAGACCATTTTTACTGTTATTGTTTATGAGTTAAAATAATTCAGTAGGGCTACGATTGGTATTTATAAAATTGTTTTAGGTGAATGTTGATTTGATGAAGTGATTTTGACTCCAGAAGCTCAATATCTGTTGTAGATTCATATGTAAATATTGTGTGAAGCTCTTTAGACACACAAGGCCTGACATGAGAAACATTATCAGTTCACGACAAGCATTCAAAGAGCCACAAATGATTAATAATCATATGCTGTATCTATTTGTGATGTTGCATATAGATGATAATCATAATTGTCAGTTTTATGATTGCAGAAGTCACTATGGTGTCATCTTTCATAAAGTCTCTTCCTCTGATCGTAGTGATCATGACTGCAGGTGAGTCTTCAGTTTCACTCACTATACACATATTATAACAAAACATGATTGAGCTCTTCACACTTATAAACGGACATGAGTGTTTTCCTGTCAGCTAACATAAAAATGATCAAAAGTGAAAAGAGATTTTTTGTATATACACCTGAAAGTCTCTTCATTCCTCATTTCTGTGTTTCAGGGGTTGATGGTCAGTGGAATTGGGGAGTGAATTACAGCCCTTCATATGTTTGTGCATTAAAGGGATCAACAGTGAAAATATCCTGTACTTTAACACATCCTTATGGTTATGTGACCAGAACAGCTTTCTGGACAAAAACTGTTGTAAATGATGGAGAACCGTATGACTTTTGTTCAGATCCAGAGAAGAGAAGTGGGATTCAGTGCAACAGTGAATATAATAAAGACACTTCCAGCATCACTTTGACGGCTGTAACAGAAGCTGATAAACACATCTACTACTGCAGATTTATTACAGATAAAGCGGATGGAAAATGGACGGGGATTCCTGGAGTTCAGCTTGACGTCACAGGTAAAACTACTGAACTCTCAGAAATAGACAGAGAAACATACAAACACACACATCAAACACTTTCTTATGTTACTGAATCTGCCAGATGACCTTCTTTATATAGAGAGATATTAGTAGAGATATTTTATCAAATGTCCTGATGGCTCTTGTTCATATAATGACAGCACGCACCTTCTTCAAGCTTTAATTGTCTTAAAATTATGTGACTTTTGACTGATATTCAACCCAGATAGCAAACTGACTCCGGAACGGAGGTCCGGAACGGAGTCCACTTGCACAGCGCAACGGATCCGGAACAGATAAGGATTGCGGATCCAGACTAGATCCGCGGCAGACCCTATCCGTATCCGCTGATAAAGCAGCTCACCCGCCGCGGATCCGATCTGGACCCGTTCATTTCGGTCTGAAAACCTTTCAGATCACTCATTCAAAACTAGTAATCTGGCCAAAACTACAAAAATATTTCAAATCTATTGGTGGACCAACATTAGATAGACTGCCCACTAAACAACATGATGTCCAAAAGACGTCTTTTCAACGTCTTAGTCACAAAAGTCGGACGTTGAAAAGACGTCCACTGAGGAGCCAGAATTAAAGTTATGACATCTTTTTTTGACGTGTTCTGCACGTCCGATATAGACGTTCATCGAACCTTCGTACAAGGTTAAAAACTAGTTCAAATGTGGCCATTGTGGACATATTTTCAACATCATTTATGGTCTCATTTAGACAATTTATACTGTTTCTGGACCAAATAAACACTCAGGATGCATTAAATTAAAACTCATGTTTATGTCAATGTAATTTCCTTACATTTTTTAGATGAGGTTTAGATGTTGATGTTTCATTTTAAGTAACCATTGTGGTGATCAGTGTTTGCTTTAGTTTGGCTCTTGGTCCCAATTCTTCTTACTTAAACTTTTCTTTTGCTGTTATAACTGTATGTTTGTATAACACCATTGCAGTTGCAGAGAAAGCCAATACAAAGTAAGATCGGTTGTCATCAGCTCCTTGTTGATGATGACAAAATCACAAAGTGAGCATTTAATGTTGTGTTTAGAATTTTGTCTGGCATTTATAACCACCTACCTTGTGGAACTGCATTATGTGGACCAGTACCATTAAAATGATCACTTATTTGAAGGTAAATAAAAGCATGTGTACACAATGTTTTGAGCAAATGTATCACGGAAGTCACACACAAACATCAAGATTTTGCATATGATTCTCAACAACGGTGACAACCAAAACAAAAAAGCTTGGAAATCAAGAATGTTTTGTACTTTGAAAGCTACCCATCATGCATTGCAGCATGAAGCTTTTTTTTATTGTCACCGTTGATGTGAATCATACGCAAAATCTTGATGTCTGTGTGTGACTGTATGGTACATTTTCTAATAACATTGTTTAAACATGCTTTTTTTTTATCCACCTTCAAATAAGTGATCATTTTAATGGTACTGGTCCACATAATGCAGTTCCACAAGGTAGTTGGTTATAAATGCCAGACAAAATTCTAAACACAATATTAAATGCTCACTTTGTGATTTTGTCATCATCAACAAGGAGCTGAGGACAGCCATTCTTACTTTGTATTGGCTTTCTCTGCAACTGCAATGGTGTTATACAAACACACAGTTACAACAGCCATAGAAAAGCTAAAGTAAGAAGAACTGGGACCAAGAGCCCAACTAAAGCAAACACTGATCACCACAATGGTTACTTAAAATGAAACATATCAACATCTAAACAATGTAAGGAAATTACATTGATATAAAGAGTTAGTTTTAATTTAATGCATCCCTGAGTGTTTATTTGGTCCAGAAACAGTATTGTCTAAATGAGACCATAAATGATGTTGAATATATGTCCACAATGGCCAGATTTGAACTAGTTTTTAACCTTGTACGAAGGTTCGATGAACGTCTATATCGGACGTGCAGAACACGTCAAAAAAATACGTCATAAAAACTTTCATTCTGGCTCCTCAGTGGACGTCTTTTCAACGTCCAACTTTCGTGACAAAGACGTTAAAAAGACGTCTTTTGGACATCATGTTGTTTGGTGGGCAGTCTATCTAATGTTGGTCCACCAATAGATTTGAAATATTTTTGTAGTTTTGGCCAGATTACTAGTTTTGAATGAGTGATCTGAAAGGTTTTCAGACCGAAATGAACGGGTCCAGATCGGATCCGCGGCGGGTAAGCTGCTTTATCAGCGGATACGGATAGGGTCTGCCGCGGATCTAGTCTGGATCCGCAATCCTTATCTGTTCCGGATCCGTTGCGCTGTGCAAGTGGACTCCGTTCCGGACCTTGTGATACCTCCGCGGCAGATCCGTTCCGGAGTCAGTTTGCTATCTGGGAAGTGTTGTGAATGTGTGCAATATGGTTCATCAAGAAACAAAGCAACAAAACAAACTGTAATATGTTATTTAGCAAAAATCTTCACTGCTGTTCTCAAACACTCTCATACATGCAAAATCAAGATTTTTACTCCGTAATAAATTGCACTAAGGTTTCTTTATCATCAAAGCTTGTCGTTTACATTCAGAACACTGAATATACGGCACGAGCTGCATGAAAGTGTCTTTTGATGCTTTTATATTCTTTTGAAAGCTTAAGGAAGGTCATCATTCAGATCTTATTTTGCCCATTTAACTGAACATGTGACTTGTATTATCCCAGAGCCATATATTATAAGCAATAAGCAGGGCCGTATTAAGACAGTGTGGTGCCCCTGGGCACTAAACCTCAAAAGGCTACCTCAATTTTACCAGCGCAGTTAAAAAAAAAAAAAAACAAGTAGAATTTCTATAACTCTGTGTGTTGAACTGATAATCACTATTTTGTGTGTTAAACACAATCTACCTACTACAGACAACTTCATTATAAAGAAAAACAACAAATAAAAAAAAAAGATCATAATCTATGACAAAACTTCTATTATAAACTAGATTAGTGGGTAACTCAGCAGTAAATTTTAGAAAAATCACTAGTGCACAATAATTGTATAAAATCTGAACATTTTGTGAAGAAAAAAAACAACAGTATTTAGTGGGGAACAAATAAGAGACAATAAGTGTAGCACTAAATCTGGTAAAACGTTTTCATGTATGAAGTTTAGCAGAACTGCTTCTTCCTTGATTTTGCGCAAGCAAAGGTGTCAACTACATCCCCAAAGTCCATTTCTTTGTTAACGAGTACTTATGTCCTTTCGATCACTTACAGGTTGAGTTGATGTTGCCCATTACACGCTAGCATTCTGCTAATGAACGCTGATTGGTCAGTGAAGGACTGATTACGACCAGAGATACCGCTTGATGGCATCGTGGCATCCGAAGCAGGACCAGAATGCGTTTGTGTATTTTTGGCGTGGTCTTTTAAAACAACAAAACAAAAACTCTAGCGTGTGTATTTACCTGTGTCAGCGGTGTTGTTGATGAAAAGAAAACGCAGAGCGCGAAAGCACCAAAGTGACTGAAGGATTGCCGTAAAGCAGTATCTCTGGTGGAACGATGTGTATGACGTCATTGACATTTTAGAAGACTTTTTAAAGCAAATGAGTAACTCTAAAAAATCTAACAGCCAGCAATGAGTAATTTCTTTGCATCTCCTTTCGAATACAACATTCAAATTACTAGACAAAAAATTATATCCTGAGAAAAGTGGATTTTTAGGGGTATAGCTCCATTGACCTCCATTCATTCTGCACTCGTCCTGTGAGCGCCCTCATATGGAGCCAGAGTGGAACTGCAACCAGTTCAGAAGCCGGAAGTTTACTGAGTGAATGGCGTAGCCTACTTGTTGTGGATCAACTCAGCTTTGACAGATTGGGGAGGGGGGAGTGATAGTGGTCATGTAATCTTTATTTATTTATAATTTATTATTATTATTGTTAAATTAGTGTTCATAAACGAGTTATGTATGGTCTTTTAAGAATTTCAAGTTAATAATATAACAATTTACGAAAAATATTTTTAAAGCTTGTGTCATGTGGTGCCCCCCTAGTGGTTGTGAATGGTTGCTGCCCCTGGGCACTGGCCGAAGTGCCCTTATGGATAATCCGGCTCTGGCAATAAGGTGCCTGCAACCTCTTCAGCCGTGACTTATTCACGATACAGCACTAGCCTCGAGTACTTTATTGCTTTTACACAAATATGTATCAATGCAACTTTCATGAAGAAAAATCACTAAGTGACTGTTCGTTTTTTTATTTAAGGGGCTACCGCAAGAGTTTTGAGATCTATAGTCAAAATAGACTTGACCCTCCCTTCGCCAGCAATACATTTTTCTATGACCCTCCAAAATTATTGTGAAAAAAGGCATGACCCTCCCCAATAATTTATTGATTACTTCAGTACTGGTCTGCGCTTGGCAAAGATGTTCAGATATCTCTATGCCTAGACCTGCACCACCAAACGTTCATTAAAAAGGGTCCTGTACTGGACTGTACAGTGCGACATATATCTACGAAAAGACTGGTCTGTGCGATGAATAAATGTACCACTGTATCACGAGTGCGATACAGTTTTGTAGACTCCGTTACTTGTGTTTGTTTTCAGACATGATAACAGTCATTTTATACTTGTGCTAATGCAATATCACGATTTTTGATCGTGGATGATTTAATGTCTCCACGATCTGCTTTTGAAGAAATATGGTAGTATGATATTGCTACAGCGCACATTCTATCAGCTGCAGTTCTGGCGCCTCAAGCTTGGTTTAATGTACGTTCACACCGCCGCCGACTTGAGCTTCCAAAGCGGCCGGAAGTCATTCATTTTCAATGAAAGCTGGCTTCTCTCAGCTGCAAGGAGCGTCAAATCCCTCGGCGTCGCGTTTTGGCCGTTTTGAGCGTCAATCAGAAAGTTGAAAGAAGCTCAACTTTATGGTAATGAGCTATGACGCGGTTCAGCGGCAAGCAGCGGCAAAACGCCAGCAACCAATCAGAATAAAGACGTCCTTCACTCTGGCTGCTTCCGGAGAAACATACGATATGAACTTTCGTTGCTACCAAAACATTAGTTCCGAGAAAATGGAGCCGCAGCTGCTGCACCAGCAGGTGATACTCTCCGAATTGATAACGGTCCTGGAGGGTGTCATGAACCCAAAATCTCCGAGTCCGACGTCTTCTCCGCAAATACAGTAAAGCAGCACCAAACACAACAACTTCGCGATTTTCCATAATGATCCAGTGATACACATTTGAGAATGAGCGCAACTTTTATTTGAAATATTTACGAACACTCGTTTTAAGCGGGAATGCAATTCATTTGCTCACGGTGACAACGATTTGACCAATTGCACTAATGCAAATAATAGCCTAATGCAAATAATAATAATAGCTAATTATTATTTTTTTCCCCGAACAAATGTGACCAATACGGTTATAAAAATGCTGTCATTATAAAAGGTTTCTTCAATGTATTGCTTGTTTTTTCTGTTTATTACATTTCATGTTGTGACACTTCTCTTCTCCCTGCTACGTCAGAGCGTCCAAAGCGTCAACGGGCTTCCCCGTGCTTTTTGACAAGCGTCCTTGACAGAGCGGCCAGAGCTTCTTTGACGCTCAAGTCGGCGGCGGCGGTGTGAACGTACAGTTATACTCGCCACGTCTGCACGAGCGCGAAGGTGTGCAGGTTTTGTAACTGCACGCGCGGCTCCGCATCCAAAGATGCACGACTTCGAGCCGAATCTGACCGAGCATACGTCTCATCACAGGCACAGTTTGTGCGTTTAGTAGTTGCTTAAATTTACAAAATGAGCCTACAATAGCAGACATAAGCCCTTTTAATTATGGTCCATGTTTTATAAAAAAAATCTCGAAACTAAATGAAAATGTTTAGTGAAATTAGAAAATATGTAAGTTATCATTAATTTAGTAGGTTCTACTGTGTACCCTAGGTTATGTTCTTAAATTCATCTATTTTGTTCTAATGTAACAAATAATCTCAAGGTTTATTGCTTTACACGATGTAGTGTGGTTTTGGTAAAGTGTAGTGTACTGAAATAAACATTCACCTGTGTACTACTTCGCTGATTCCTGGTTGGGCTAGAGGGCAATTACTCAGTCGCCTCCTGTCGTATCAAAGAATAGAACGGCGAGTGCGTCAAGTATAATAAACTCGACGTACATTCACATCAGATGTTAATGCAGCGGTAGAGTTACACTCACAGGACTCTGCACTTATTCGGAATCACAAATGTTAATTATTTGCTCGTACTTTAAAGCTTTGCAGGGTAAACATTTCATTGGTGTTCTGTTCTGACATGATGCAGATGCACTTTTTCTGAGTGCGTACGCCCGAAGCCACTTTCAAACAGCGCCAAACTTGATCTTTCGCATCTGATTTTGGTTTGGTCAGACCCATCTGCTAGCGATGGGGGGCAAGACTGAGAGAGCTAAATGGAGCTACATGGAAAAATATGCACCAAACAAGCCACTTTGAAATGTTTCTGTTTTCATGAATACAAAAGTTGGATGACCCTCCCCTCAACAAAGAATAAAAAGACATGACCCTTCCCTATTTTCCTCCGGTGGTCCATTCCGTTAAGTTAAAGTTAATTGAAACTCTTCTATCCTCAGTCATTCTCCATTCAGCATTCAAACGTCGCGTTCGGTTACGACAGTTGTCTTGCAAATCTCTGACAGTTGACAGCAAATCTCTTAGCTTTGACAGCTGAGTTGTAGTTCAGTAATGGCAGCTGAGAAAGATGCGAGCGAAGCCATTCGGCCCGTTGTGGCAACGCTGCCGAATATCAAGAAGTTAAATCCGGAGCAAGAACAATCTTTGCTTAGTTTTGTAAACATAGGAAGGGTAAGGTTAGTTTAGCATGACATACGTCACGACCAAGCAGATCCGTGACTCTCGCCCTGGGCAGATCCAATAGTTTTAGACTTCAATAGAGTACCCGCCTACAAGGAAGTTAACGCTTGTCAATGGAGCGGTGCCAGACTCGTACAAATGAAATGAAATATAGCCTACGAGAGTCTGGTGCGAGTAATTTGACCCAAATTAGTAAAATGACTCAGCATGCATTCATTTCACTGTAAATTTGACTACATTCATTTATCGTAAGATAAATTCCTTCCACTGTAAAAAATAGTCCCTGACTGTGAACAGCAACAGAAGTTACACTATTTCACCATTAGATGGCGGCAAAGACTGTCTTTATGAGTGAGTCAGTCAGCAGAGAAGACTTTTACGAAAGTACTGAAACTAGTTGTGAACACTGAGAAGCAAGACTCACGGAAAACCCCTTAAAGGGGTAGTTCACCCAAAAATAAAAATTAGCCCATGATTTACTCATCCTGAAGCCATCATAGGTGTATATGACATTCTTCTTTCAGAGAACACAATCAGAGTTATATTAAAAAATGTCCTGGCTCTTCCAAGCTTTATAATGGGAGTGAATGAGTATATTTTTGGAAGTCCTTCAAAGTGCATCCATCCATGATAAAAGTGCTCCACACGGCTCAGCAGGGGTTAATAATTCCCTTCTGAAGTGAAGCGATGCGTTCATGTAAGAAAAATATTCATATTTATAACTTTATCGACTAAAATAACTAATTTAATTGAATGGTGTTTTGGTTTGCTCTATCCTCTGCGCTTCAGCATTCGTCATTGCGTTATGCGTCAAGGTCAAGTGTTACTCTTTCGCCGTGAATCGATGCGTAGGCCGTCTGCTGGAAGCTAGTTATTTTAGTCGATAAAGTTTTAAATATAGATATTTTTCTTACATGAATGCATGGCCTCGCTTCAGAAGGCCTTTATTAACCCCCGTAGAGCCGTGTGGAGCACTTAAATCATGGATGGATGCACTTTGATCAACAAATATACGGCAATTCACTGCCATTACAAAGCTTGGAAGACCTATACAAAAGAGTAATATAAAGACTGGCGACATTGTACTGTGGCTGCGGTCCCATCATCCCAGTGGATGCTCACACTGGTGGTGGTTGAGGAAAGATCCCCTGATTGTAAAGCGCTTTGGGTGTACAGTAGTACATATGAAAGCGCTATATAAATGCCTAAAAAAAAAAATATGTATAGGACTGATTTTTTATTTTTGGGTGAACTCTCACTTTAAGCTGACAGTTGTAAGGCCGTCTAACTCGATCCAATGGCGGTATTCGAATTAGCGGTGAAGGTCTCTGCGTGTTACTGTCTTTTCTCGCAGCAAAGTATATTTGGTTAAATGCAATACATTTTATCTTATGTATTAACTCGTTTCATCTGACTCCATAAAATGAAAAGGTTTTTCAATGATATCTGTGCATCATTAAATATACGTTAATGTTTGACTATTCCTTTTAACTCCAATAAAAATAAAGTCAAAGTCTGTTAGAATAATCAAATATAACAATTTATTATGTCAGGTAAATGTATTATTACAATTCCATAATCAATTGAAAGATAATCAATGCAAACCATCAAATGTTCTAGAACAAAGAGGGAAATCCTGAGAGTCGCGAGACCCTCAACCACACGGGCTAATCTGAATACAGAAAACAGCCCTGAGCTCTCGTTGCATTTTCCTTATATAGCCAGACCTTATTTGATATGTAAAACTTGAGTTTAGTGGAAATTTACTGTATTCCCCCATCATTACTGGGGGTAGAAGTTGACCATCTGCTAAGAATAGTGGAAATTAGCATTCATGAATTTACACCTTTGGGAGTGCCTAGAGACCACATTCCTTTGTGTGCCAGTTATTCCTAAACTCTTAAAAACCTTATTACCTTTTGTTTTACTTCTTTGGGAATGAGACATTATGTTCCAGTCACCCTGAGACCTTTAAAATGATACTAAACAATCCTTAAAGATAATCATATTCACATTAAAACCATATGTATTCTTGTGTGAGTTTTTAGTGTTACTGACTGAGAGAGAGAGAAAATGTAGATAAGGTGCTCCGAGGAAGGGGGTGCGGGGTGTGTGTGTGTGTGTGTGTGTGAGATGTTCAAATGTTAATGTGCAAGCAAGGTCCTTTGTCTTATAGACCTGTGGTGAGGTTGATTCCATCAACCAGTTCTTCCAGTCTTACACAGTGAATCAGTTGTTGTTGTTGTTGTTGTTGTTGTTGTGTCAGACCTGCAGGTGGAGACACAGCAGAGAGTGGGAGAGGGAGATTCAGTCACTCTGACATGTAAAAGCAGCTGCTCTCTGCCTGAACAAACAACATTCATCTGGTACAGAAACACACAGAGATTTACTGATCGAACAGTGAATCAGCTTCATCTGCAGTCAGTCAGTCGTTCTGATACTGGTTATTACAGTTGTGGCGTTACAGGACATCAACATCTGATCTCTCCTGCTGTTTATCTCAAAGTAGGATGTAAGTACAAACTGATTCAATAATATTAGTGAAATATTTCATACACTTGGAATTTCTAAATTTCATTTGGGTGAATATGTAAAGGTACAAAAATCTTTTGTGTGATGAAATATTTCTGCATTTGCTGTTGAAAGCCTCTAATTATTTTCCTCATTTCTGTGTTTCAGGGGTTGATGGTCTGCAGGATTGGGGAGTGAATTACAGCCCTTCATATGTTTGTGCATTAAAGGGATCGACAGTGACAATATCCTGTACTTTAACATATCCTCAGAGTAAACTCATAAAAGGTTTCTGGACCAAACCTGTTGTAACTGATGGAGAATCACCTGATCTGTGTTTAAATCTAGAGAAGAGAGGAAGAGTACAGTGTTTGAGTGAGGATATAAACACTTCCAGCATCACTTTGATGAATGTAACAAAAGCTGATAAACACATCTACTTCTGCAGATTTACAGATCATCAGGATAAAAGATGGACAGTGATTCCTGGAGCTCAGCTTGATGTGTCAGGTAAAACTAGTCTTTTTTGCATTTATTATGTGACCCTGGATCACAAAACCAGTCTTAAGTAGCACGGGTATATTTGTGGGAATAATACAATACATTGTATGGGTCAAAATTATAAATTTTTCTTTTATGCCAAAAATTATCAAGTAAAGATCATGTTCCATGAGCAGTGTAAATGCAAAAAAAAAAAAAAACTCCGGCCAAACATGCATAAAAACAACTTTTAAAAAAGCCGTTGCAAATGTTTTATTGAAAAAATAAATTTGATTTTAAATTTATTTTAAATGTAAATTTGATTAAAATCGGTCAAATGCAATGAATTAATCATCTGTAGCGTACTAGAAGTAACCAGGCGGATTCTTTCTCCTTTTGAGACTTTATTAAAAAACTGCAGGGTTACTGTTAAGCTTTCTCTTATGGTCGTAACCCACGCCGTACATTACGGGAAGAAAGAAATATAGCTCGCTTCTCGTGCTCTTGAACTCACTCTGAACTCACACTTCTAGCTCCCCACTCTTTCTGGCCCCCTGACCCCCCAAAACCCTGCCCCTTAAAGTGAACAAGGGACTAACAGCTAGAACCACTTTCTATTTAATGAACACTTAATCATCACATAATGAACACATTACCCCTGTACGGGGCCAGCCTTTCTCTATACAAGGCTACCGTCCTGCCTCTAGGTGGCATCTGCACCCTATACACTACCTCTCCCACCCTCTCTAGAACCAAGCAGGGGCCCACGCAGTGGCAGTCAAGCTTCAGGGAGCATCTCCTTTCTTTTTTGGGCTGTACACCCAAACTGACTTGCCAGCCTGGAAGTTGTCACCAGTCGCTCAGTCACTTTCAGTTTGTTTTGGATTTTCTCACGTGTGTTTCCCGCCACAATCTGTTCCCATGGACACTGATTACCTCCCTCACAGCTGCCTGTCGTTTATGTCAATCATCATTGTATATTTAAGTTCCTGTCTGTCTTCTGTTCAGTGTCCGGTATTGTTTGTGTGAAACACTCTGTTACGTGTTTACACGCTGTCGCACCTGTTTGCCTGTCTTCCGTGTTTAGTTATTAAAAGTTTGGAATCTACCTTCTTCTTCTGTCTTCCCTGAACCAACCCGTGACAGAAGTCCCTTACCTTTTTCCTAACATCATAGTTCCTCTTCTCTCTCATGCCAGCCTTTTCTAATTGATCCCTAGCAAACACATGAACACGGTGTATTCTATTTGTTCATCTTGTTGTTATAACTCATGTACAGCAGCCAGACAAAATCTAAAGTCAATGATGATGAACCCCTGTTTAAGACAAAATGTTTTTTTTTCATTAAGACAATAAGATGACAGACAGTTGTTGTTGTTGTTGATGTTGTTGTTGTTGTTGTTGTGTCAGACCTGCAGGTGGAGACACAGCAGAGCGTGAAAGAGGGAGATTCAGTCACTCTGACATGTAAAAGCAGCTGCTCTCTGCCTGAACAAACAACATTCATCTGGTACAGAAACACACAGATATTAACTGAAGGAATTGTGAAAGTGAATCAGCTTCATCTGTGGTCAGTCAGACTTTCTGATAAAGGAAATTACCAATGTGCTGTAAGAGGACATGAACATCTGATCTCTGCTTCTGTTCATCTTAAAGTTGAACGTGAGTACAAACTGATTCAGTAATGAAATATTTCACACTTTTTGAATTTCTAAAACACAAGTTAGGATAACTCATTTTAATCAAGGAAGCTGATTACCTTAAAGGGTTAGTTCACCCAAAAATGAAAATTATGCCATTAATGACTCACCCTCATGTTGTTCCAAGCCCGTAAGACCTCCGTTCATCTTCGGAACACAGTTTAAGATATTATAGATTTAGTCCGACAGCTTTCCGTCCCTCCATTGAAAATGTATGTACGGTATAATGTCCTTGTCCAGAAAGGAAATAAAGACATCATCAAAGTAGTCCATGTGACATCAGTGGGTTAGTTAGAATGTTTTGAAGCATCGAAAATACATTTTGGTCCAAAAATAACAAAAACTACGACTTTATTCAGCATTGTATTGTCTTCCGGTTCTGTTGTGGATCGGCGTTCAGTGACGCTGCTGACGTAAGACGAGCTGACGTGTATCTGGTGCGCCCGAGCTTCGTTTACAGTCTGAGGGAGACGCACGCTGGAAACAAAACAATCTTCGCAATCATGTCTAAGGATTTCGACACAGAGGAAGACTTGCATTTTTTTGCCCAGCCATATTTATTTGAATCCGAATACACGTGCGCACCAGATACACGTAAGCAGCGTCACTAAAGCGGATCAACAACAGAACCGGAAGACAATACAATGCTGAATAAAGTCGTAGTTTTTGTTATTTTTGGACCAAAATGTATTTTCGATGCTTCAAAACATTCTAACTAACCCACTGAGGTCACATGGACTACTTTGATGATGTCTGTATTTCCTTTCTGGACAAGGACAGTATACCGTACATACATTTTCAATGGAGGGACGGAAAGCTCTCGGACTAAATCTATAATATCTTAAACTGTGTTCCGAAGATGAACGGAGGTCTTACGGGCTTGGGATAACATGAGGGTGAGTCATTAATGACATCATTTTCATTTTTGGGTGAACTAACCCTTTAATCCATTTAAGTATAGAAACCATTATGAGTACTGTGAACTTATTTAATTTGAGTTTACTATAAAAAGGAATTTTACTAATATACAATTAATCTCCATTCAAACACTTTCAATAGCTAAAACTTCACTGTAATAATAAAAGCCAGTCAATTTAAAAAACATTAACTTTGCCCTCTTGCAGGTTTATCTGCTAGCAAACTATAGCACACATGTATTAATATAGCAGAGAAACTAGAACTGCATCAACAAGTGCAGATACGGCCTTTTCATTAAAGCAGCGTAAAGAAGTCTGAACCTTCTTTGGCACATTTTCATCCTGATCACAGACTCTTGTTAACCCCCAAAACTCAGACGTAACAGAAACCCTTTAAATCCCAACTCAACAACATTAAAGGTCAAATCTGTCATTTGTCCGCCTTCAGAGGTCGCATTTCGAAGCTTGATGACGTTATGAAGGAGAGTGGAATGATGTGAGATGTCGTTTTCAATATTCAGAGATGTGTGGAATTCACGAATCATATAAATTATATATCAACTAATAAATTAGTTTTTGTATTACCTGAACTTTTGATCACACTATTTTATGTCATCATAATGAATTAGCTGCAAGGAACGTGAAATGTAATGTAAAGTACAAACAAAGTGCAAAATAACTGAATGTGTACAAAAAAAAATATATATTTGATTACCTGTCTATTAAAACACATAATAAAAAGCCAAGTTTCTGTAGACAGATCAAGTCCAACTTTGTCGCAAAGCTCTCTTCATCTCAAAAACAATCCTTGATCCTTGTTTTATTTCTCCATTTGTCCCAAAGCCTGCTTGCCTCAGTTGATCTACATTTACGGGTTTTTTCATTCATTTAATAAATTCGACTGAGTTTGTCAGGGATGTGCCCGAATCCTAAATCTGAACTTGGAAAGGCACGGAAAATGAGTAACGCTTTCTATGGAGCCCCTAAAGGGACATGGTTAGTCTTGCTGTGGCAGTCGGTCACATTACAGTACATCACATGAGGAGAGTAAGGTGAGATGACTGACGGGACGATGATGGAGGATTTGATGTGCAGCAGATCCTGAGCGTCATTGACAAATATCTTATGTTGTAAAATGTGTCTGTACCGCCGCTCCCTATAAACAGAGTAACGTTACTCGTGATCGTGAATGCGAAAGTAACAAGCGTTCATTCAAAAACTATTTCAATTCTCTGAATATTGATAGTGGCTCCATGATGCCCGTAATATACAATATAATTAATCAACTATATAATTGGGAGTGAATGCAAAAGCATTGAAATATATTTTTTCCTCCCATCTCATATATTTTTCATCTCATATATTTATCACCATGTCCCTTTATGGACTCATTTGGGTCGAATGGGTCATTTGCTTTCCGAACATAGTATTTGGCTTCGGAAACATCCCTCCCTACTAGACACCAACTGAAATCTTTGATAGTGTGTTATGAAAAGTGCAGGAGAAAACGAAAGATGTATGTATTTGTTGATGAAAGCCTCTTTAATTATTTTCCTCATTTCTGTGTTTCAGGGGTTGATGGTCTGTGGGATTGGGGAGTGAATTACAGCCCTTCATATGTTTGTGCATTAAAGGGATCGACGGTGAAAATATCCTGTACTTTAACAGATCCTCAGAGTTATAAACTCGTAAAAGGTTTCTGGATCAAACCTGCTGTAACTGATGGAGAATCACCTGATCTGTGTTTAAATCCAGAGAAGAGAGGAAGAGTTCAGTGTTTGAGTGAAGATGTAAACAACAGCATCACTTTGATGAATGTAACAGAAGCTGATAAACGCGTCTACTACTGCAGAATTACAGGTTATTATCAGAATAAAAGATGGACAGTGATTCCTGGATCTTGGCTTGATGTCACAGGTAAAACTAGTGAACTCTCAGAAATAGACCACAGAAACATTTTAATTCGCTTTTGAATAAACTACCATCTGTGCCACAGAAGCATCATATATAACTGCTTCAGTTTAGTGTTTTAATATTATTATTGTATTATCACCATGATGCTGATGTTGTGATGACAGTGAATCTGTTGATGTTGTTGTTGTTGATGATGATGATGTTGTTGATGATGATGATGTTGTTGATGATGTTGTTGATGTTGTTGATGATGTTGATGTTGTTGTTGTTGTTGTGTCAGACCTGCAGGTGGAGACACAGCAGAGAGTGAAAGAGGGAGATTCAGTCACTCTGACATGTAAAAGCAGCTGCTCTCTGCCTGAACAAACAACATTCATCTGGTACAGAAACACACAGATATTAACTGATCGAACAGAGAATCAGCTTCATCTGCAGTCAGTCAGTCGTTCTGATGAAGGAAACTATCAATGTGAAATAAGAGGAAATAATCATCATCTGATCTCTCCTGCTGTTCATCTTAATGTTGAATGTGAGTACAAACTGATTCATTAAGGGATAGTTCACCCAAAAATGAAAATTAGCCCATTATTTATTCACCCTCAAGCCATCATAGGTGTATATGACATTCTTCTTTCAGACGAATACAATCAGAGTTATATTAAAAAATGTCCTGGCTCTTCCAAGCTTTATAATGGCAGTGAATTGCTGTTTCTGTTTTGAAGTCCAAGTTTATCTATCCCTGATAAAAATGCTCCACACGGCTTTGTGGGTTAATAAAGGCCTTAAATATAAAAAAAAATATGAATATTTAAAACTTCATAAACTAATCTCTAACTTCCGCTAACTGTCGTACGTGCGTTCACGAGAGACTGGCGTTCCAGTGTTAGACGCTCCGGTGGCAGGGATATACTTAAATTGAGAATATGCTAATTCTCGCGAGTCGCGAGAACCAAGTTTGTTGACATCGAAGGATCCATGTGAAGAATTGAATTGTTTGAGCTATACTCTACATTTTATTAGTCTGAAAATTGTGTTTTTAGACACTCTGAATCAAATTGTCTTTTAAAAGGTATTTATTCTTGCAAGAAGGCTCAGTCACCACACAGAAGTTACGCTGTAGAGTGAGTGAGACCACGACCAGGAAGCGCTGGGCTGTCTTTATACTGGTTTCAAGGTCTTATGCAGCAGGTTTCTTTTTCACTGCACATTGCCAAATAAGGGATGCACTGTTGCATATACTTCTATTCATCACTAGCTGACACTAGGATCATCGAATTTAGATGTATCCTGGATGTATCTACAGTTTGTAGATGTATCCTAGATGTATCTACAGTTTGTAAAGTTTGAAATATGGATATTTTTCTTATATCCAGCCGTCAGTCTGAAGGTCTGGCGACGCGAGACTAAGCGAGATCTGATTAAAAGTTTAGAAACAGAGCCTCCCTTGTCTTACGTTCTTCACACGTTACAGTACTCTCTCAATATTCAAAGTGAAAACAGGCCAGAGCCACAACTACACAGTCCAGATATAGGTTTGATATTTTGAGACAGGCTATTGTATGCTGCCTAAAGCCCCGTTCACACTACAAACGACAAAGCGACACGATACTATTAGTTTCAAATGGGGAGCGGGCGATTTCCGGCGACAGCGACCGTTGGCGACCGGATGGGGCGTGTCTGGCGACGCGTCAAAGTTGAGATCTGTTTAACTTTATGCAAATGAAGAGCAACTTTCGGGAGCGACAACCAATAGAGTGTGGAGCGGCAAGAAAACTGATTCACTGTCATTGGATGTCATTCATAAAGGCAACCAGTAGTGGGAACCAAGGGTATTATAGTTTTGCATTTTTCATTAGTTTTTATTTTTATTTCGTTTTGACTTTTTGTTTTCAAATTCAGTTTAGTTTTAATTAGTTTTTAAAGTGGGTTTGCTAGTTTAGTTTAGTTTTTATTTATTGAAAATGCTTAGTTTCAGTTTAGTTTTAGTGTTAGTTTTAGTCTTTTTTTGTAATTACGGTTATTTGTCAGGGGCAAGATTCAAAAAGGTCTGAAAAAAAGTATTGTGTAATAATAACTCAACAAAAACATCATACAATTTTAGAAATATGTATTCAACAATAACACCAGTAGCTACATAAAATGTATATGGGCACAAATATGTAAACAGTCTACACAAGACTCCGCAGTAAGTGAAAAATGTGTAAGTGCGTGTGCCAGGAAAAAAACTAAATAGCCAACAGACTAAAGAAGACACACATGAACAGCATGTATCAACACATTTATGAGCCTCACAAGACATTGCTGTCAGAGTGTCAGGGAGCTCAATCTCTATTACCTCTACAAAATCCACACGCCATACCAAAAATCTACGTTACACATCTTCTATACAAAATTCACACCCTATACAAATCCCACAGCTGTACAATTTTCACACCCTATACTAAATTTACCCTATACAATACTCATCTGGATTGAAGCAGCAAACATTCAGTGTAAGAGTAAAAAAATGACAACATTATTTAGCTAATATTTGAATCAGCTTATATCGTGTTTTGACATCGACAACCCAACTGCATTTTACCTTTAACTTTCCAAAGAAGCCGCAATCACTTCTCGGATCGACATTAACACACTGACAAAATTGTATTCAGAATTTAAAATATTTGTTATACCACTTTTTAATGTGTGATTGTGTAAAGGTGTTCACGAGATACCATCCTTTCGCGAACTTGCTTTCAACGAACACTCGTTTTCATGGAGACGCGGTGTGCACGGAGGGGAGGGGCTCTGTGTGTGTGTGTGTGTATGTGAGAGAGACGCGGGAGTGACAGAGAGAGAGCAGGGAAAGGAAATGCAGCTGAACGAATATGCTGCGTTTTTTAAAAATGAATAACGAAACGCAATATGTGGCGGCCGGTGCGGCGGCCCAAGACATTGACAAAGACGAAAACTAAGGACATTTACTCTATAATTTTATTTTATTTTGTTTTGTCAAACACACATTACAGTTTTAGTTAGTTATCTTTTTTTTGTAATGCCTCGTTTTTATTTTTATTTCAGTTAACGACAATGTTTTTTCCCACCTAGTTTTCGTTTTTTCGTTCGTTTTCGTTAACGATTATAACCTTGGCGGGAACACCCAATAGTGACCTCATCGTCAGCTACTGCCGACATGCAGCGACAAAGTCGCTTGTAGTGTGAACGGGGCTTAATTTGCGTGCATCAGGGAGGTTGCGTTTTTTCACTTTGGGATTCGTGATCGCGAGTACTCCGTAGCGGCAGTGCTGCACGCGCATTCTACAAGATAAGACATTTATCAGACGCTTACGGTACGGATACACTTTTGCGACACGACTGAAGCATGTTGTCGCAACGCCCCATTTGTGCGTTGATGGGCGTTCCTCAAGTTTACCGCTATGGGCGTGGTTTTGAGCCAGTGTGGAATGTTGTGTGTGTGACCCACGAGAGACTTCCCCCAGTCTCCATGTGCTCTACTTCTATTGGATAGCCGCACCGCGTTCAACGGATTCATCTGCATAAAGATGGGCATCAGCCAGCTTTTTGACGCAGAATTTTTTTCAAATGCAGCACTGCCTTCCCGGGATGCTTTACGGCGCGTTAAAGTCGCTTGACGTCACCCATAGGAATAAAGTGGAGTGCGGTGCGACAGAAGTGTCGCATGGACAAGTGGATCCGTACCGTGACGGTGCAGATCCACTTGTCCGTGCGACACTTCTGTTGTGCCGCGCTCCACTTTATTCCTATGGGTGACGTCACGCGACTTTAACGCGCCCGCAAAGCATCCCGGGAAGGCGGCGCTTCATTTGGAAAAATGCTGCGCGTCAAAAAGCTGGCCGATGCCCATCTTTATGCAAATTAATTCCGTTGAACGCGACGCGACTATCCAATAGAAGCAGAGCATATGTAGACGGGGGGAAGTCTCTCGCAGGTCCTCTGTTCTAGACTGGCCGCTGGCTCAAAACCACACCCATATAGCGGTAAACTTGAGGAACGCCCATCAAAGTACAAATGTGGGGAGGCGTCGAGACACCACGCTACAGTCGTGTCGCAAAAGTGGATCTCTACCGTCAAGCTCTGTTGCGCAACGAATCCTCCGCCTTCGTCACGTGATCTGTGAACTGTGATTTGTGCTGGATGAGCATAGCAGACGTTTACAATAGTTTACAATGGTTTTTATTTTGATAAAAAGAGAGCAAAACGACAGTGGAGGCATGTGATGTGAGTGTAGCAGTGGCATATTTTATGCTAATTTCATCCTCACGGTCCGTCATGGTGATAACATGAAACAACTTTTCACTCGACGAGAAACCTCGTCACATTTTAGTCTTGCGAGATCTTGTAGTACGTCACACCCCTACTAAATATTATATTGTTTTATTGACTAGTTCAGATGTAGATTTGCACCTTTTTCATCATTATTTTGTAAAGATAATCTTAATATAATAAACAGTAATATAATAATGATAATGGAAGGTCATGGCATTAATAAAGTAATTAATTTCATGTTTTATATATATTTCTTGTAGATCCTCCAAAGAACGTCTCAGTGTCCGTCAGTCGGTCTGAAATAGTGGAGGGAGATTCAGTGACTCTGAACTGCAGCAGTGACTCAAACCCTCCTGCTCTGAACTTCAGATGGTTTAAGGAGAATGAAACCTCAGCTGTTGGATCTGGACAGAGTTTCAGCATCTCCAGCTTTAACTCCAGTTTCAGTGGACGCTTCTACTGTGAGGCTCAGAATAAATATGGATCTCAGAGATCAGCGTCTGTTTCACTCACTGTTAAAGGTATTTAAACAGACACTCTTTCAGTTTCTTCTGTCTCACGTGGAAATGATCTTCATGATCATCTTGTTTCAGGGGTTCAGAGAGATGCTCTGCTCACAGTTTCTAGGATCGTGGCGGGATGTGGAGGATTGATCTTCATCATCATCATCATCATCATCATCATTGTGTTAATAAAGTAAGAGCGTGTTGAGCAGCTCCTGCATTAAATTCTTTTAAAAAATTTACATAAATGAAACATTTGTTGAACTTAAACCACTATCAAAAATGAATGATTCTTACAATAAATTACTTTTCAGTACTTTCTAACAAAAACATGTTTTCTCCAGGAAGAAGAGGAGAGACGGTGGAGCTGAAGTTATCAGACAAAATCAGGCAAGTTTGATAATAATACATACCTGAATCTACAATGACATGGATATTGTTTAACTAGAAAATAGAGGGCTTACAAGATCATGTACTGCCAAATATTTGACATGAAGACAATATGGAAAACAACATGCATATAACTCACAGTCACACGTGTTTCTGAATGATCGATCTGTTGTTATATCTGTGTGATTTTATATTTGATGAAACTGCAGGAGGATCACATTGATAGATCAGCAGAAACGGCTTCGACCAATGACGATCCACTGTATTCACTAGTATCAGCCAATCAGAGCGATGATCTGTATTCCAACATTAAACCAAAGAAACCCGAACGCTCTGGGAGAAAACAAACAGGAACAGACTCTGGAGATGTTACAGAGGTTCAGTATGCCAGTGTCTATCACTTCAAGAACAAAGACATGAAGACTGAAGAGTACGACTGCTTTGAGACGCATCATCCGTCTGAAGCCAACAGGTGAGAAACGATTCATTTGAACCCAAATAAAACATATTCAATGCTTAATCAGAGCTCTTGTTTTTGTGTTGTTGAGATGATGGATTGTCACCTCTTGAAATGCCACATTATTTTTGTTTAATTTCTCCCCAGATCTGAGGATGTGATCTACAGCTCAGTCAAGTAAAGATCATGTGATCGGAGCCGCTTCCTATTGATGCTGATGGGAGACCTGGATTTGAGTCCAGCTCAGGTCTTGTTCCCGTTTCACTGTCCTCTTGATTTCAGCTTTACATTTATGGGCCTGTTTTACTGTTTAGACAAGAAATGATTTAGGTTTATAATCAGTTATTTTATTATGATCTGAATTGATTGTCAGTATCACAAGCACACACACACACACACACACACACACACACACACACACACACACACACACACACACACACACACACACACACACACACACACACACACACACACACACACACACACACACACACACACACACACACACACACACCTGTAATAGTCAAATGCCTTTTAGCTCTCGCTTTGTACAGTCAATGCAGAACAGATGTTTCCTCTTCTCTCGTCATACGGTGTGATTTTATTGCTAAATACATTAAATTTGAACATTTTACACCCAACTCTCATTACGGGAATGATCCAGGTGTTGTATGTTTCATATTGTTTTTCATTACTGTAAAAAATACTGTAATATTCTTTTACAATGGGGTTGTTAAATTTAAAGCTACACTGACACATTTTTTTTCATAATTAACTATTTAAATAATGAGGGAATGTCACAGGCAGAGATAAAATCTTCTTGCATGCACACTTTAATGAAAAGACTCCACATGAAAATACAGGAACACCAGGAACAACTAATCCAAAATACAAACACGTTAATGATACAACACAAAACAACGACTAGCAAAGTATGACTGAAAACCAAGGGCGTAAACACACAGAGCAATGAGTAGACAATTTACAACAGACGGAACTAATGACGGTAACTATAGAAACTTACAGGTAAACCAGGAGAAACTGAAACCAGACACAGAAAGGGAATGACAGACACAATGAGAACAGAGAATACACTTCAACATAAAAGTCCATACAAAACAATAGACACAGAACCAGGATTGTGACAGACTTTTTCACTTTTTTTCCTTTTTCACACGACCACAGACTGAGCCTATGCACAGGTGAACCGAGTTTGGTGAAATTGGGTTGGGGGGGGGGGGGGGGGGGGGGGGAGAGCGCAGTCTCGTGGGTCTCATACCATTTTTAGCCTTTTCAATGAAATCCAAACGATCAAATAAATAAAAAAAAAACCCAAAAAGTATTTTATGTAGGCACACACAGTCATCAAGAATTAGCGTATAAATCTCAGCAATGGTGACAAACAGATCACCTCTGAACATAAGCTCATTATTTATTCATGCAGCAATGCATGATGGGAGCCATGAATGAGTTTGGATTGGTGGCACCCAGAATGCACTGCAACATGCTTTATAATTGTCACCATTGTTGAGATTCACAGGCAAATTATTGATGTCTGTGTGTCTTAAAAAAATTTGTATAAGAGAAACTTTCAAGAAATTATTTTGTTTACATTGTAAACGTTAAAAATATTATACTGTACAAGGTCACTGCTGCTATAATTAATAAAGTAAACCTAACTCAGAAATTAAGCTCTACATGAGTTCAGTGATTCAGGTCAAATTATTGTGAAATAATGATTATGTTAAAACACATCAATCAGCATTAGATCACCTTGTCTATTAGTTCATCTGGCTGTTACAGCTCATGTTTTGTAGCCAAACAAAATCTAAAGTTAATGAATTAAGGGTTAAGAGCCCAACTAAAGAAAACACTAATCACCATAATGGTGACTTAAATTCCGGTTTTCTCCTTCGGTGATTCTGCTTGTTAACATCAGGTGTCTTCAATAATGCTCAATCATCACTCAATTATTCACTTAATTATCTCATTAACTTTAACATTGCTTCAGTGTTCATTTAACACTCAGCTCAGAGTTTATATAATTCACACTTTTCAGTGTTAATTTATCACTGGGGATTTTGCTGTGTAAACACCAATCAGATTAACGCCTGTGACGCAACGCCGTTGCTCCGCCCACAGCGCGGGAAAATTTGAGTCCTCATGAATTTCCAGAGCAAGTGAAATTTACAAGCGGCGAGTGTATTTCTCTGCTCTCAACTTTAAAACGTGCCGTCATCTTTGGACCATGCACATTACCAAACACATTTCTTACATATGAAACTTATTTAAACATAGCATGATACAAATTTGTGAAATATATTACGAACAAAACAACACAACTTTAATTGCTCTGTGTGTTAGTTAACTCGAACTCTCGCTTTTAAATGAATCACGAGTATTCGCTGGGTCACATGACCATAAATGATCAAATTACTTGAAGTGACCATTGCATGTCGGCCTTGTGAAAGGGCCCTTCGTGAAGGGATCCAGTTGTTCACTTTCGCTTGGAAAACCCCCACAAGTGGCGTTCGCTTCCTGAAGTGCCCTTCAACGAGGAAGGAACGAGTTTGTAATTTACCCCAAGTTCCAGACAAACCAGTCAACGGAAAGAACTGACAGACAAAACAGTGGTTTGAAAAACAGAATTGAAGAAATCTTCCTCCATCTTCGTCACACTCCAGCACATTAGTGGTTGCATGACTTACTTGTAATATTATTTTAATTGTTTGTTTGTTTGTATAAAGTACCAATGTGATCTTGTTACTTGTGTTTTATGCAAATCAAGGTAAAACCAAAGACTTTGACTTTGGTAAAACTGAGTTTCAAGTCACTAGGATTCATTTTCACCTCCAGTATTATGAACTTTCAGAGCAAAAGGACCACATTTACAACTCACATTTTATCATCATTTACTCACCGTCCAAAGTGTTACCCAGAAAGCAAACGTACGTCTCCAAGATGTCTATTAAAGAGCAGATCATCCGGAAAGCTTCTGCTGTGGACAAACATCTGACAAACATCTTTAAAATGTCAGTTTTTTAAATACATTCTAAATCATAAACATCTTAAGACATTTTATAAATCTCTATTTAACATCGGACAGGAAAGGTCTTCGAGATGTATTGCAGACGAGCGAACACTAAAAAATACGTCTTAATAGACATCAAATAGACGTCTCTGAGATGTGCGTGTGCTATCAGGGTATGATGATGATATGTTTCTAAAGTGTGACATGGCATCCTATTAGATATGAAAATGTACAGTAACAGTTAAATGTGTTTTTGCTTATTGTCTTAAGTCTTGTCTTATAGTCTTAAGCCTCCATGTTACTGATATCATCCAATTAATTATATAATAAACAGATTTTACAGTCACTCAGTTGGTTTTGATTCCAAAACCATTATAATCCAAATGAAATGTTTGTTTTGTTTTTGTTTCTCATTTGTCTTTTGTCTCAAAAGTGGATTTAGATGATCTTAGTTCAATTTCCATTACGTTGAAACTGCTAAAACAAGTCAGTGTGTTTGATACGCCTACACACTGTGTTTTTGGTTATAATATAATCTGAGATGTAGGATTGGCGACACATTGACTGGCAGATGAAGCAAAATAACCAGCTATTGTCCTAAAAGTACCAGTATTTGGCTGGTGGAGGGTGTTAATTTCCCGACTGTATAAAGCTTGATTCGTTTTACATACGTGCATTTTTAATACATTATCTTTATAATTCATATGAAGCACACATTAGCTTCTCCTATTTAGGCTACATTATTGCTTTATAAACACATAGTGAAAAATATAGAAAAAAATAAAACTTTAGTAACTTTTATTACTTCTAAAATCAACATGTCAAGAATCAGATGTAAAAGCTGCTGTAATTGCAGTAAAGTGCACTGGATCTTTTTGACCACTAGATGACAGTAAAGTCAATGGAAGTGCCGGAAAGATTTGAGTAATGGATGTAATTCCTGTATTTTGAGAGGCTGTTCACTGCAGAGTCGTGGGTGGAGAGAGAAGTCCAGCTCTTCTCTCTGGATGTAATTTGGGTGTAATGGAGCGAGACGGTCCAACAACACCCTAACCGACCCATAACTCTCTCCCTCCACCCATTAGATCCACTGAGGAGGAGCTGGACGGCATTTGGTCTGCAGTGAACATCACTGCTCCATTATTAGGAGTTATTAAATAGATCCATCAGTGATGTATTAGTGTTTATGAAGAACATTAAAACTATTTTTCCTGTATCTGTCGTCGGTCTGGTCTCTGAGTGCTTGTGTCGTCTGTCAGAAACTGGCATTGACCCACTTAAACTCAATGTAGTTGCTGATGGTTATGACTGTGTGTGTGTGTGTGTGTGTGTGTGTGTGTGTGTGTGTGTGTGTGTGTGTCGTCCAGCGCTTCATGTGTTAAACACAGAGTTTGTGTCAGAAAGAGGAAGAGAAACTAAGAGGTGTAAAGATGCTCAGACGCTCCTGCAGACATGATGAGCATCTTTACACTGTTCTTTCTCAAAGCAAACATCTTTCATATTCTCTCACAAACATGTAACAATAGTGAGCTCTACAGAGATAAAGTTTGTGTGTTTGACATCTGGAGACGTTAACTTTCTTCTCCAGTTGTTCTTGTGTAGTTGAGATGGCGGTCACTCATAACCAGGAAGAGGAAGACCAACATTAAATTGCACAATATAAAGTGTGAAAACTGCAGCGTTTACGGCTTAAACTGCGGATGTTTTTCTCATTTGGCCGTCGACACTGAAACATTGACACTTCAGAGCGGTAAGACCATTTTTACTGGTATTGTTTATGAGTTAAAATAATTCAGTAGGACTACTACGACTGGTATTTATAAAACTGTTTTAGGTGAATGTTGATTTGATGAAGTGATTTTGACTCCAGAAGCTCAATATCTGTTGTAGATGCATGTGTAAATATTGTGTGAAGCTCTTTAGACACACGAGGCCTGACAGAAACATCATCAATGAGCCGTGAATTATTAATAGTCATGCTTTATCTATCAAATAGAGTTTGTGATGTTGTATATAGATGATGCTCATAATGTCATAATTGTCAGTTTTATGTTTGCAGAAGTCACTATGGTGTCGTCTCTCATAAAGTCTCTTCCTCTGATCGTAGTGATCATGACTGCGGGTGAGTCTTCAGTTTCACTCATACACATATAACAAAACATGATTGAGCTCTTCACACTTATAAACAGATATGAGTGTTTTGCTGTCAGCTAATATAAAAATGATCAAAAGTGAAAAGAAATTTTTTGTATATACACCTGAAAGTCTCTTCATTCCTCATTTCTGTGTTTCAGGGGTTGATGGTCAGTGGAATTGGGGAGTGAATTACAGCCCTTCATATGTTTGTGCATTAAAGGGATCAACAGTGAAAATATCCTGTACTTTAACACATCCTTATGGTTATGTGACCAGAACAGCTTTCTGGACAAAAACTGTTGTAAATGATGGAGAACCGTATGACTTTTGTTCAGATCCAGAGAAGAGAAGTGGGATTCAGTGCAACAGTGAATATAATAAAGACACTTCCAGCATCACTTTGACGGCTGTAACAGAAGCTGATAAACACATCTACTACTGCAGATTTATTACAGATAAAGCGGATGGAAAATTGACGGGGATTCCTGGAGTTCAGCTTGACGTCACAGGTAAAACTACTGAACTCTCAGAAATAGACAGAGAAACATACAAACACACACATCAAACACTTTCTTATGTTACTGAATCTGCCAGATGACCTTCTTTATATAGAGAGATATTAGTAGAGATATTTTATCAAATGTCCTGATGGCTCTTGTTCATATAATGACAGCACGCACCTTCTTCAAGCTTTAATTGTCTTAAAATTATGTGACTTTTGACTGATATTCAAGTGTTGTGAATGTGTGCAATATGGTTCATCAAGAAACAAAGCAACAAAACAAACTGTAATATGTTATTTAGCAAAAATCTTCACTGCTGTTCTCAATGTAAGACTGGAAAAACTAGAAGGACTTTAAGAGAGGACCACTCTCTGGGAAAACAAAGGAAATTAACATTTGAACTCCCCCTCATGCACTATTGAGACGAAGGTCTCACCTCCCTCATCCTAATCTACATTTCTCTCCCCATTCTTCATCCTGGCAGAGATCTCCCAAACTCACACAAGAATCTAAATGATTTAATGTGAATGATTATCAACACTCAAAAAAATGGTTTTGTGGCTCTGTTATTTTTACCCAAGTATGTTTTGTTAAAGTAACACACATATATTTCTTTTACCACCAAAACACTATTGTATTGCATTCAATTAACTTAACCTGTCACTCAAAAGAAATGACTCTTTAAACTTACTCAATTTAATTATGGACAGTGGTTCCACACAAGCACATTATTTTTTATTAACATTAATGGAATTTGTTGAATCTATGTAAGCTCCTTGTGTTGTGACAACACAACTGAATCAGATTGAATCTATGTGAAATAGTAATGTCCAAACAAATCAACGGAATTGCTTCCCTGTAACTGATACAGACTTAACTGAACCGATAGACTTTCATCGAACCTTCGTACAAGGTTAAAAACTAGTTCAAATGTGGCCATTGTGGACATATTTTCAACATCATTTATGGTCTCATTTAGACAGAATTACTTTGACTATTGCTGTCAGATGATCTTAGTGAAAGTTAGCAGAAGTTTAGATATTTAGATTATTAGATATTTAGATATTTGTTTCATTTGAAGTGTCACCATTGTGGTGATCAGTGTTTGCTTTAGTTGGGCTCTTGGTCCCTGTAAATTTTACATTAAACTTTCATTGACTGCTGTAACTGTGTGTTTGTATAACACAACTGTTGTGGCAAAGAAAGCCAAGACAAAGTTCGATCAGGTGTTGTCAACTCAATGTTGATAATGACATAATGATCACAAATCAAGTTTCAAATGATGAGTTTAAAATTGTATTTATGTTTGGCATTACCAACCTTGTGGAAGTGCAATATCAGTGCCAATAGAATAATAAATATTTTTAACATATAAAAAGCATGTGCACATGATGTTTTGAGCAAATGTATTATGTAATCACACACAGACGTCATGATTTTGGATATGAATCACAACAACGGTGACAATCAAAACAAAAAAGCTTGGGAATCAATGATGAGTTTTGAACTATGAAAGCTACCCACCATGCATTGCAGCATGACCATTTTTTTTATTGTCACCATTGTTGTGAATCATATGTAAAATCTTGATGTCTGTGTGTGACAACATGATCTGTTTGCTCTGAACATCGTATGCACATAATTTTTATCCACCTCTAAATAAGTGATTATAAAAATGCTATTGGTGCCAGTATTGCAGATCCACATGGTGGCGGCTAGAAATGCGAAAGTGTCTGATTACATTAGATGAATGTTTTGTAAAGCTTTCATCATCAACATCAACATGAAGCTGATAACACCTGATCTTACTCATTCTTGATTTTCTTTGCAACATCGATTGTGTTATACAAACACAGAGATACAGCAGCCAAAGAAAGCTAAAGTAAATTTAAGGGGACCAAGAGCCCAACTAAAGCAAACACTGATCACCACAATGGTGAAACTTCAAATGAAACATCAACATCTAAACTTCTGTTAATTCTCACTAAGATCATCTGACAGCAATAGTCAAAGTAATTCTGTCTAAATGAGACCATAAATGATGTTGAAAATATGTCCACAATGGCCACATTTGAACTAGTTTTTAACCTTGTACGAAGGTTCGATGAAAGTCTATCGGTTCAGTTAAGTCTGTATCAGTTACAGGGAAGCAATTCCGTTGATTTGTTTGGACATTACTATTTCACATAGATTCTATCTGATTCAGTTGTGTTGTCACAACACAAGGAGCTTACATAGATTCAACAAATTCCATTAATGTTAATAAAAAATAATTTGCTTGTGTGGAACCACTGTCCATAATTAAATTGAGTAAGTTTAAAGAGTCATTTTTTTGAGTGTGTTTGGTATTATTTGAAATGTCTCGGTGCGACTGGTACAAATATCTCATTCCCAAAGAAGTAAACCAAAAGGTAATAAAGTTCTTAGGAAGTTTAGAAATATCTTCCACACTGGAGGGTGTGTCTTTGACTTAACACCTTCAGGCCATTTGACTGAATGCTAATTTTCCACTGCTAGCAAATGGTGACTTACAGGTAAATTTCCACTGTGGATGATGCTTAGATTTGAAATGAGGTCTGGGTATATAATGAAACGCAGCGAGAGCTCGGGGCCTTTCTGTATCTCAGATCAGCCCGTGAATGCTGAGGGACGCCGAGACTCAGCATTCATGTATGTCTTTGTCGGGTAAACATTTTTCCTCTTTGTTCTAGAGCATTGGATGTTTTGCATTGATTATCTTTGAATTGATTATGAAATTGTAATGATACATTTACCTGACATATTAAATTGTGATATTTGATTATTCTAATTGACTTTGACATTTTCATTCAAGAGTTTAAAAGAATAGTAAAACATTCGCTCACATTTAATGATGCACAGATATCATTAAAGCCTTTTCATTTATGGAGTCAGATGAAATAACGAGTAAATACATAAGACAAAATGTATTGAATTTAACCAAAAATACTTTGCCGCGAGAAAAGACAGTAACACGCAGAGACCTTCACCGCTAATTCGAATACCGTCATTGGATCGAGTTAGACGGCCTTACATCAAACACTCTCATACATGCAAAATCAAGATTTTTACTCCGTAATAAATTGCACTACGGTTTCTTTCTCATCAAAGCTTGTCGTTTACATTCAGAACACTGAATATACGGCACGAGCTGCATGAAAGTGTCTTTTGATGCTTTTATATACTTTTGAAAGCTTAAGGAAGGTCATCATTCAGATCTTATTTTGCCCATTTAACTGAACATGTGACTTGTATTATCTCAGAGCCATATATTATGTAAGCAATAAGCAGGGCCGTATTAAGACAGTGTGGTGCCCCTGGGCACTAAACCTCAAAAGGCTACCTCAATTTTACCAGCGCAGTTAAAAAAAAAAAAAATCAAGTCAAATTTCTATAACTCTATAACTCTATAACTGTGTGTTGAACTGATAATCACTCTTTTGTGTGTTAAACACAATCTACTTACTACAGACAACTTCATTATAAAGAAAAAAAAAAAAAAAAAAAGATCATAATCTATGACAAAACTTCTATTATAAACTAGATTAGTGGGTAACTCAGCAGTAAAATTTAGAAAAATCACAAGTGCACAATAATTGTATAAAATCTGAACATTTTGTGAAAAAACAAGAACATTATTTAGTGGGGAACAAATAAGAGACAATAATTGTAGCACTAAATCTGGTAAAACGTTTTCATGTATGAAGTTTAGCAGAACTGCTTCTTCCTTGATTTTGCGCAAGCAAAGGTGTCAACTACATCCCCAAAGTCCATTTCTTTGTTAACGAGTACTTATGTTCTTTCGATTTCTTACAGGTTGAGTTGTTGTTGCCCATTACACGCTAGCATTCTGCTAATGAACGCTGATTGGTCAGTGAAGGACTGATTACGACCAGAGATACCGCTTGATGGCATCGTGGCATCCGAAGCAGGACCAGAATGTGTTTGTGTATTTTTGGCATGGTCTTTTAAAACAACAAAACAAAAACTCAAGCGTGTGTATTTACCTGTGTCAGCGGTGTTGTCGATGAAAAGAAAACGCAGAGCGCGAAAGCCCCAAAGTGACTGAAGGATTGCCGTAAAGCAGTATCTCTGGTGGAACGATGTGTATGACGTCATTGACATTTTAGAAGACTTTTTAAAGCAAATGAGTGACTCTAAAAAATCTAACACCCAGCAATGAGTAATTTCTTTGCATCTCCTTTCGAATACAACATTCAAATTACTAGACAAAAAATTATATCCTGAGAAAAGTGGATTTTTAGGGATATAGCCATAGACAGTAAAAGAAATAGATATAGCTCCATAGACCTCCATTCATTCTGCACTCGTCCTGTGAGCGCCCTCATATGGAACCAGAGTGGAACTGCAACCAGTTCAGAAGCCGGAAGTTTACTGAGTGAACGTTCTCCCCATATTAGACATTAGGCTTGTTTGAGATGCGCTTTGCCTCGCCTGAAATGTAGGCGTGAGTAGGCGGCTGCAGTGAAAGGAGGAGTGAAAAAAGGGCAGGCAAGCCGGACAGTTCTCGCTTCTCGCAGTGGATCTGACACCTGTGAGATCAATGATGGATATCGCGGGATTCACGGGATTCACGCTCGTGCACAGTGTTGCTAATAAACTGGATGTAATTTAAGTTCTGTTGCTTTTATATGAAAATAAATATAATGAACAAGACACCCAAAGTACTTGTTATTTATTTCCATTCCAAATAAGTGTTTATCAATCATTTTTTCTTTAATACAGACATAGGCTATGTGTTTTTTATATATATATAATAGAATGAAATTGCATAACCCATAGAGATTGCACTGTCCGAGAGTTTGGGAATATTCACACATAACATATACACATAAAACATGACATCCGAGTTTTAAAATCAAACATTTTAAAAGAGAACAAGACATCACGGTTGTTTAAACCAATCAACATTAAGCTGTGTCCTCAGCAAGTCGTTTCCCATCATGCTTTTGATCAGCGCAGTCGGTGGAGAGCAACTGCGCGCGACTACAGAATCCGACATGTGCGCCTTGCGCTCGCGAGAGCTTTTTGACACACGTAAGCATGACATCAGAGCAAGGCGGACCGCACTCGGACACATTTCTAACCGGCATGCATTACGCGCTGATCACCGGTGATCGGTTCTGCGCAGATTTTGCTCATCTCAAACAAGCCTATTCTCTGGCGTAGCCTACTTGTGTGGACCAACTCAACTCTGACAGATTGGGGAGTGGGGAGTGATAGTGGTCATGTAATCTTTATTTATTTATAATTTATTATTATTGTTAAATTAGTGTTCATAAACGAGTTATGTATGGTCTTTCAAGAATTTCAAGTTAATAATATAACAATTTACGAAAAATATTTTTAAAGCTTGTGTCATGTGGTGCCCCCCTAGTATTTGTGAATGGTTGCTGCCCCTGGGCACTGGCCGAAGTGCCCTTATGGATAATCCGGCTCTGGCAATAAGGTGCCTGCAACCTCTTCAGCCGTGACTTATTCACGATACAGCACTAGCCTCGAGTACTTTATTGCTTTTACACAAATATGTATCAATGCAACTTTCATGAAGAAAAATCACTAAGGGACTGTTCGTTTTTTTTATTTAAGGGGCTACCGGAGGAGTTTTGAGATCTATAGTCAAAATAGACTTGACCCTCCCTTCGCCAGCAATACATTTTTCTATGACCCTCCAAAATTATTCTGAAAAAAGGCATGACCCTCCCCAATAATTTATTGATTACTTCAGTACTGGTCTGCGCTTGGCAAAGATGTTCAGATATCTCTATGCCTAGTAGACCTGCACCACCAAACGTTCATTAAAAAGGGTCCTGTACTGGGCTGTAGGATCACTGCGGTACTGTGGCTGCGGTCTCAAATTCATCTATTTTGTTCTAATGTAACAAATAATCTCAAGGTTTACTGCTTTACACGATGTAGTGTGGTTTTGGTAAAGTGTAGTGTACTGAAATAAACATTCACCTGTGTACTACTTCGCTGATTCCTGGTTGGGCTAGAGGGCAATTACTCAGTCGCCTCCTGTCGTATCAAAGAATAGAACGGCGAGCGCGTCAAGTATAAACTCGACGTACATTCACATCACATGTTAATGCAGCGGTAGAGTTACACTCACAGGACTCTGCACTTATTCGGAATCACAAATGTTAATTATTTGCTCGTACTTTAAAGCTTTGCAGGGTAAACATTTCATTGGCGTTCTGTTCTGACATGATGCAGATGCACTTTTTCTGAGTGCGTACGCCCGAATCCACTTTCAAACAGCGCCAAACTTGATCTTTCGCATCTGATTTTGGTTTGGTCAGACCCATCTGCTAGCGATGGGGGGCGAGACTGACGGTGCAGGTCCACTTGTCCGTGCGACACTTCTGTTGCGCCGCGCTCCACTTTATTCCTATGGGTGACGTCACACGACTTTAACGCGCCCGCAAAGCATCCCGGGAAGGCGGCGCTTCATTTGGAATAATGCTGCGCGTCAAAAAGCTGGCCGATGCCCATCTTTATGCAAATTAATTCCGTTGAACGCGACGTGACTATGCAATAGAAGCAGAGCATATGTAGACGGGGGGAAGTCTCTCGCAGGTCCGCTGTTCTAGACTGGCCTGTGACCTGTGATGTGCTGCTGACTAGTGTTTACTGTAGGTCAGTTTTCTTGAGGCTGTTACAAGGGAACTTGTGGGTGTTACTAATCTGTATTCATATAAAGGGAAACACAAAATCCAGGTATATAATGCAGTAAAGCTTTCAGGCACTATGTGTTGCTTTTAGATATAGATTTCTTTTCTCCTCTAGTTTAACTTTTACAAGGTTGTTTTTGTCATCATACAACACCATGCTGCTGTATAATGAAAAGTTAAATATGACTGTGGCACCTTTACTCAGCTCAGTGATATTAAATATGTCTAATTCAGTTAGAAACTCCTGCACTTTAACTCGTGTGTTTCAGCAGGTTTCTGCTGATGTTCAAAACTTTCTGCACATTCAGAATCTCTCCCACATAGGCTTTACTATGACAGGGAGTAAGGTATGACTACCGCTGAGCCGCTGGCTCAAAACCACACCCATAGCGGTAAACTTGAGGAACGCCCATCAAAGTAAAAATGTGGGGAGGCGTCGCGACACCACGCTACAGTCGTGTCGCAAAAGTGGATCTCTACCGTGAAGCCCCGTTCACACTACAAGCGACAAAGCGACACGATACCATTCATTTCAATGGGGAGCGGGCGATTTCCGGCGACACGCGCGACAGCGACCGTTAGCGACCGGATGGGGCGTGTCTGGCGACGCGACAAAGTTGAGATCTGTTTAACTTTATGCAAATGAAGAGCGACTTTCGGGAGCGACAACCAATAGGAGTGGAGCGCACATGATCCTTCTCCACATCATTGGATGTCATTCATAAAGGCAACCAGTAGTGGGAACGCCCACTAGCGACCTCATCGCCAGCCACTGGCGACATGCAGCGACAAAGTCGCTTGTAGTGTGAATGGGGCTTGAGAGAGCTAAATGGAGCTACATGGAAAAATATGCACCAAACAAGCCACTTTGAAATGTTTCTGTTTTCATGAATACAAAAGTTGGATGACCCTCCCCTCAACAAAGAATAAAAAGACATGACCCTTCCCTGTTTTCCTCCGGTGGTCCATTCCATAAATATCGAACGGTCCCTAAGTCGTTAAGTTAATGGAAACTCTTCTCTCCTCACGGTAGAGATCCACTTTTGCGACACGACTGTAGCGTGGTGTCGCGACGCCTCCCCACATTTGTACTTTGATGGGCGTTCCTCAAGTTTACCGCTATGGGTGTGGTTTTGAGCCAGCGGCCAGTCTAGAACAGAGGACCTGCGAGAGACTTCCCCCCGTCTACATATGCTCTGCTTCTATTGGATAGTCGCGTCGCGTTCAACGGAATTAATTTGCATAAAGATGGGCATCGGCCAGCTTTTTGACGAGCAGCATTTTTCCAAATGAAGCGCCGCCTTCCCGGGATGCTTTGCGGGCGCGTTAAAGTCGCGTGACGTCACCCATAGGAATAAAGTGGAGCGCGGCGCAACAGAAGTGTCGCACGGACAAGTGGATCTGCACCGTCAGTCATTCTCCATTCAGCATTCAAACGTCGCGTTCGGTTACGACAGTCTTGCAAATCTCTTGACAGTTGACAGCAAATCTCTTCGCTTTGACAGTTGAGTTGTAGTTTAGTAATGGCACCTGAGAAAGATGCGAGCGAAGCCATTTGGCCCGTTGTGGCAACGCTGCCGAATATCAAGAAGTTAAATCCGGAGCAAGAAAAATCTTTGCTTAGTTTTGTAAACATAGGAAGGTTAGCAGTAAGGTTAGTTTAGCATGACATACGTCACGACCAAGCAGATCCGTGACTCTCGCCCTGGGCAGATCCAATAGTTTTAGACTTCAATAGAGTACTCGCCTACAAGGAAGTTAACGCTTGTCAATGGAGTGTTGCCAGACTCGTACAAATGAAATGAAATGTAGCCTACGAGAGTTGGGTGCGAGTAATTTGACCCAAAATTAGTAAAATGACCCAGCATGCATTAATTTCACTGTAAATTTGACTACATTCATTTATCGTAAAACAAATTCCTTCCACTGTAAAAAATAGTCCCTGACTGTGAACAGCAACAGAAGTTACACTATTTCACCATTAGATGGCGGCAAAGACTGTCTTTATGAGTTAGTCAGTCAGCAGAGAAAACTTTTACGAAAGTACTGAAACTTGTTGTGAACATGGAGAAGCAAGACGCACGGAAAACCCCTTAAAGGGGTAGTTCACCCAAAAATAAAAATTAGCCCATGATTTACTCATCCTGAAGCCAGGTGTATATGACATTCTTCTTTCAGAGAACACAATCAGAGTTATATTAAAAAATGTCCTGGCTCTTCCAAGCTTTATAATGGGAGTGAATGAGTATATTTTTTGAAGTCCTTCAAAGTGCATCCATCCATGATAAAAGTGCTCCACACGGCTCAGCAGGGGTTAATAATTCCCTTCTGAAGTGAAGCGATGCGTTCATGTAAGAAAAATATTCATATTTATAACTTTATCGACTAAAATAACTAATTTAATTGAATGGTGTTTTGGTTTGCTCTATCCTCTGCGCTTCAGCATTCGTCATTGCGTTATGCGTCAAGGTCAAGTGTTACTCTTTCGCCGTGAATCGATGCGTAGGCCGTCTGCTGGAAGCTAGTTATTTTAGTCGATAAAGTTTTAAATATAGATATTTTTCTTACATGAATGCATGGCCTCGCTTCAGAAGGCCTTTATTAACCCCCGTAGAGCCGTGTGGAGCACTTAAATCATGGATGGATGCACTTTGATCAACAAATATACGGCAATTCACTGCCATTACAAAGCTTGGAAGACCTATACAAAAGAGTAATATAAAGACTGGCGACATTGTACTGTGGCTGCGGTCCCATCATCCCAGTGGATGCTCACACTGGTGGTGGTTGAGGAAAGATCCCCTGATTGTAAAGCGCTTTGGGTGTACAGTAGTACATATGAAAGCGCTATATAAATGCCTAAAAAAAAAAATATGTATAGGACTGATTTTTTATTTTTGGGTGAACTCTCACTTTAAGCTGACAGTTGTAAGGCCGTCTAACTCGATCCAATGGCGGTATTCGAATTAGCGGTGAAGGTCTCTGCGTGTTACTGTCTTTTCTCGCAGCAAAGTATATTTGGTTAAATGCAATACATTTTATCTTATGTATTAACTCGTTTCATCTGACTCCATAAAATGAAAAGGTTTTTCAATGATATCTGTGCATCATTAAATATACGTTAATGTTTGACTATTCCTTTTAACTCCAATAAAAATAAAGTCAAAGTCTGTTAGAATAATCAAATATAACAATTTATTATGTCAGGTAAATGTATTATTACAATTCCATAATCAATTGAAAGATAATCAATGCAAACCATCAAATGTTCTAGAACAAAGAGGGAAATCCTTTACCCAACACTGTATGGCTACGTGAGCTGAGAGTCACGAGACCCTCAACCACACGGGCTAATCTGAATACAGAAAACAGCCCTGAGCTCTCGTTGCATTTTCCTTATATAGCCAGACCTTATTTGATATGTAAAACTTGAGTTTAGTGGAAATTTACTGTATTCCCCCATCATTACTGGGGGTAGAAGTTGACCATCTGCTAAGAATAGTGGAAATTAGCATTCATGAATTTACACCTTTGGGAGTGCCTAGAGACCACATTCCTTTGTGTGCCAGTTATTCCTAAACTCTTAAAAACCTTATTACCTTTTGTTTTACTTCTTTGGGAATGAGACATTATGTTCCAGTCACCCTGAGACCTTTAAAATGATACTAAACAATCCTTAAAGATAATCATATTCACATTAAAACCATATGTATTCTTGTGTGAGTTTTTAGTGTTACTGACTGAGAGAGAGAGAAAATGTAGATAAGGTGCTCCGAGGAAGGGGGTGCGGGGTGTGTGTGTGTGTGTGTGTGAGATGTTCAAATGTTAATGTGCAAGCAAGGTCCTTTGTCTTATAGACCTGTGGTGAGGTTGATTCCATCAACCAGTTCTTCCAGTCTTACACAGTGAATCAGTTGTTGTTGTTGTTGTTGTTGTTGTGTCAGACCTGCAGGTGGAGAAACAGCAGAGAGTGGGAGAGGGAGATTCAGTCACTCTGACATGTAAAAGCAGCTGCTCTCTGCCTGAACAAACAACATTCATCTGGTACAGAAACACACAGAGATTTACTGATCGAACAGTGAATCAGCTTCATCTGCAGTCAGTCAGTCGTTCTGATACTGGTTATTACAGTTGTGGCGTTACAGGACATCAACATCTGATCTCTCCTGCTGTTTATCTCAAAGTAGGATGTAAGTACAAACTGATTCAATAATATTAGTGAAATATTTCATACACTTGGAATTTCTAAATTTCATTTGGGTGAATATGTAAAGGTACAAAAATCTTTTGTGTGATGAAATATTTCTGCATTTGCTGTTGAAAGCCTCTAATTATTTTCCTCATTTCTGTGTTTCAGGGGTTGATGGTCTGCAGGATTGGGGAGTGAATTACAGCCCTTCATATGTTTGTGCATTAAAGGGATCGACAGTGACAATATCCTGTACTTTAACATATCCTCAGAGTAAACTCATAAAAGGTTTCTGGACCAAACCTGTTGTAACTGATGGAGAATCACCTGATCTGTGTTTAAATCTAGAGAAGAGAGGAAGAGTACAGTGTTTGAGTGAGGATATAAAAACTTCCAGCATCACTTTGATGAATGTAACAGAAGCTGATAAACACATCTACTTCTGCAGATTTACAGATCATCAGGATAAAAGATGGACAGTGATTCCTGGAGCTCAGCTTGATGTGTCAGGTAAAACTAGTCTTTTTTGCATTTATTATGTGACCCTGGATCACAAAACCAGTCTTAAGTAGCACGGGTATATTTGTGGGAATAATACAATACATTGTATGGGTCAAAATTATAAATTTTTCTTTTATGCCAAAAATTATCAAGTAAAGATCATGTTCCATGAGCAGTGTAAATGCAAAAAAAAAAAAAAACTCCGGCCAAACATGCATAAAAACAACTTTTAAAAAAGCCGTTGCAAATGTTTTATTGAAAAAATAAATTTGATTTTAAATTTATTTTAAATGTAAATTTGATTAAAATCGGTCAAATGCAATGAATTAATCATCTGTAGCGTACTAGAAGTAACCAGGCGGATTCTTTCTCCTTTTGAGACTTTATTAAAAAACTGCAGGGTTACTGTTAAGCTTTCTCTTATGGTCGTAACCCACGCCGTACATTACGGGAAGAAAGAAATATAGCTCGCTTCTCGTGCTCTTGAACTCACTCTGAACTCACACTTCTAGCTCCCCACTCTTTCTGGCCCCCTGACCCCCCAAAACCCTGCCCCTTAAAGTGAACAAGGGACTAACAGCTAGAACCACTTTCTATTTAATGAACACTTAATCATCACATAATGAACACATTACCCCTGTACGGGGCCAGCCTTTCTCTATACAAGGCTACCGTCCTGCCTCTAGGTGGCATCTGCACCCTATACACTACCTCTCCCACCCTCTCTAGAACCAAGCAGGGGCCCACGCAGTGGCAGTCAAGCTTCAGGGAGCATCTCCTTTCTTTTTTGGGCTGTACACCCAAACTGACTTGCCAGCCTGGAAGTTGTCACCAGTCGCTCAGTCACTTTCAGTTTGTTTTGGATTTTCTCACGTGTGTTTCCCGCCACAATCTGTTCCCATGGACACTGATTACCTCCCTCACAGCTGCCTGTCGTTTATGTCAATCATCATTGTATATTTAAGTTCCTGTCTGTCTTCTGTTCAGTGTCCGGTATTGTTTGTGTGAAACACTCTGTTACGTGTTTACACGCTGTCGCACCTGTTTGCCTGTCTTCCGTGTTTAGTTATTAAAAGTTTGGAATCTACCTTCTTCTTCTGTCTTCCCTGAACCAACCCGTGACAGAAGTCCCTTACCTTTTTCCTAACATCATAGTTCCTCTTCTCTCTCATGCCAGCCTTTTCTAATTGATCCCTAGCAAACACATGAACACGGTGTATTCTATTTGTTCATCTTGTTGTTATAACTCATGTACAGCAGCCAGACAAAATCTAAAGTCAATGATGATGAACCCCTGTTTAAGACAAAATGTTTTTTTTCATTAAGACAATAAGATGACAGACAGTTGTTGTTGTTGTTGATGTTGTTGTTGTTGTTGTTGTGTCAGACCTGCAGGTGGAGACACAGCAGAGCGTGAAAGAGGGAGATTCAGTCACTCTGACATGTAAAAGCAGCTGCTCTCTGCCTGAACAAACAACATTCATCTGGTACAGAAACACACAGATATTAACTGAAGGAATTGTGAAAGTGAATCAGCTTCATCTGTGGTCAGTCAGACTTTCTGATAAAGGAAATTACCAATGTGCTGTAAGAGGACATGAACATCTGATCTCTGCTTCTGTTCATCTTAAAGTTGAACGTGAGTACAAACTGATTCAGTAATGAAATATTTCACACTTTTTGAATTTCTAAAACACAAGTTAGGATAACTCATTTTAATCAAGGAAGCTGATTACCTTAAAGGGTTAGTTCACCCAAAAATGAAAATTATGCCATTAATGACTCACCCTCATGTTGTTCCAAGCCCGTAAGACCTCCGTTCATCTTCGGAACACAGTTTAAGATATTTTAGATTTAGTCCGACAGCTTTCCGTCCCTCCATTGAAAATGTATGTACGGTATAATGTCCTTGTCCAGAAAGGAAATAAAGACATCATCAAAGTAGTCCATGTGACATCAGTGGGTTAGTTAGAATGTTTTGAAGCATCGAAAATACATTTTGGTCCAAAAATAACAAAAACTACGACTTTATTCAGCATTGTATTGTCTTCCGGTTCTGTTGTGGATCGGCGTTCAGTGACGCTGCTGACGTAAGACGAGCTGACGTGTATCTGGTGCGCCCGAGCTTCGTTTACAGTCTGAGGGAGACGCACGCTGGAAACAAAACAATCTTCGCAATCATGTCTAAGGATTTCGACACAGAGGAAGACTTGCATTTTTTTGCCCAGCCATATTTATTTGAATCCGAATACACGTGCGCACCAGATACACGTAAGCAGCGTCACTAAAGCGGATCAACAACAGAACCGGAAGACAATACAATGCTGAATAAAGTCGTAGTTTTTGTTATTTTTGGACCAAAATGTATTTTCGATGCTTCAAAACATTCTAACTAACCCACTGAGGTCACATGGACTACTTTGATGATGTCTGTATTTCCTTTCTGGACAAGGACAGTATACCGTACATACATTTTCAATGGAGGGACGGAAAGCTCTCGGACTAAATCTATAATATCTTAAACTGTGTTCCGAAGATGAACGGAGGTCTTACGGGCTTGGGATAACATGAGGGTGAGTCATTAATGACATCATTTTCATTTTTGGGTGAACTAACCCTTTAATCCATTTAAGTATAGAAACCATTATGAGTACTGTGAACTTATTTAATTTGAGTTTACTATAAAAAGGAATTTTACTAATATACAATTAATCTCCATTCAAACACTTTCAATAGCTAAAACTTCACTGTAATAATAAAAGCCAGTCAATTTAAAAAACATTAACTTTGCCCTCTTGCAGGTTTATCTGCTAGCAAACTATAGCACACATGTATTAATATAGCAGAGAAACTAGAACTGCATCAACAAGTGCAGATACGGCCTTTTCATTAAAGCAGCGTAAAGAAGTCTGAACCTTCTTTGGCACATTTTCATCCTGATCACAGACTCTTGTTAACCCCCAAAACTCAGACGTAACAGAAACCCTTTAAATCCCAACTCAACAACATTAAAGGTCAAATCTGTCATTTGTCCGCCTTCAGAGGTCGCATTTCGAAGCTTGATGACGTTATGAAGGAGAGTGGAATGATGTGAGATGTCGTTTTCAATATTCAGAGATGTGTGGAATTCACGAATCATATAAATTATATATCAACTAATAAATTAGTTTTTGTATTACCTGAACTTTTGATCACACTATTTTATGTCATCATAATGAATTAGCTGCAAGGAACGTGAAATGTAATGTAAAGTACAAACAAAGTGCAAAATAACTGAATGTGTACAAAAAAAAATATATATTTGATTACCTGTCTATTAAAACACATAATAAAAAGCCAAGTTTCTGTAGACAGATCAAGTCCAACTTTGTCGCAAAGCTCTCTTCATCTCAAAAACAATCCTTGATCCTTGTTTTATTTCTCCATTTGTCCCAAAGCCTGCTTGCCTCAGTTGATCTACATTTACGGGTTTTTTCATTCATTTAATAAATTCGACTGAGTTTGTCAGGGATGTGCCCGAATCCTAAATCTGAACTCGGAAAGGCACGGAAAATGAGTAACGCTTTCTATGGAGCCCCTAAAGGGACATGGTTAGTCTTGCTGTGGCAGTCGGTCACATTACAGTACATCACATGAGGAGAGTAAGGTGAGATGACTGACGGGACGATGATGGAGGATTTGATGTGCAGCAGATCCTGAGCGTCATTGACAAATATCTTATGTTGTAAAATGTGTCTGTACCGCCGCTCCCTATAAACAGAGTAACGTTACTCGTGATCGTGAATGCGAAAGTAACAAGCGTTCATTCAAAAACTATTTCAATTCTCTGAATATTGATAGTGGCTCCATGATGCCCGTAATATACAATATAATTAATCAACTATATAATTGGGAGTGAATGCAAAAGCATTGAAATATATTTTTTCCTCCCATCTCATATATTTTTCATCTCATATATTTATCACCATGTCCCTTTATGGACTCATTTGGGTCGAATGGGTCATTTGCTTTCCGAACATAGTATTTGGCTTCGGAAACATCCCTCCCTACTAGACACCAACTGAAATCTTTGATAGTGTGTTATGAAAAGTGCAGGAGAAAACGAAAGATGTATGTATTTGTTGATGAAAGCCTCTTTAATTATTTTCCTCATTTCTGTGTTTCAGGGGTTGATGGTCTGCAGGATTGGGGAGTGAATTACAGCCCTTCATATGTTTGTGCATTAAAGGGATCGACGGTGAAAATATCCTGTACTTTAACATATCCTCAGAGTTATAAACTCGTAAAAGGTTTCTGGATCAAACCTGCTGTAACTGATGGAGAATCACCTGATCTGTGTTTAAATCCAGAGAAGAGAGGAAGAGTTCAGTGTTTGAGTGAAGATGTAAACAACAGCATCACTTTGATGAATGTAACAGAAGCTGATAAACGCGTCTACTACTGCAGAATTACAGGTTATTATCAGAATAAAAGATGGACAGTGATTCCTGGATCTTGGCTTGATGTCACAGGTAAAACTAGTGAACTCTCAGAAATAGACCACAGAAACATTTTAATTCGCTTTTGAATAAACTACCATCTGTGCCACAGAAGCATCATATATAACTGCTTCAGTTTAGTGTTTTAATATTATTATTGTATTATCACCATGATGCTGATGTTGTGATGACAGTGAATCTGTTGATGTTGTTGTTGTTGATGATGATGATGTTGTTGATGATGATGATGTTGTTGATGATGTTGTTGATGTTGTTGATGATGTTGATGTTGTTGTTGTTGTTGTTGTTGTGTCAGACCTGCAGGTGGAGACACAGCAGAGAGTGAAAGAGGGAGATTCAGTCACTCTGACATGTAAAAGCAGCTGCTCTCTGCCTGAACAAACAACATTCATCTGGTACAGAAACACACAGATATTAACTGATCGAACAGAGAATCAGCTTCATCTGCAGTCAGTCAGTCGTTCTGATGAAGGAAACTATCAATGTGAAATAAGAGGAAATAATCATCATCTGATCTCTCCTGCTGTTCATCTTAATGTTGAATGTGAGTACAAACTGATTCATTAAGGGATAGTTCACCCAAAAATGAATAATTTATTCACCCTCAAGCCATCCTAGGTGTATATGACATTCTTCTTTCAGACGAACACAATCAGAGTTATATTAAAAAATGTCCTGGCTCTTCCAAGCTTTATAATGGCAGTGAATTGCTGTTTCTGTTTTGAAGTCCAAGTGCATCTATCCCTGATAAAAACGCTCCACACGGCTTTGTGGGTTAATAAAGGCCTTAAATATAAAAAAAATATGAATATTTAAAAAATATGAATATTTAAAACTTCATAAACTAATCTCTAACTTCCGCTAACTGTCGTTCGTGCGTTCACTAGAGACTGGCGTTCCAGTGTTAGACGCTCCGGTGGCAGGGATATACTTAAATTGAGAATATGCTAATTCTCGCGAGTCGCGAGAACCAAGTTTGTTGACATCGAAGGATCCATGTGAAGAATTGAATTGTTTGAGCTATACTCTACATTTTATTAGTCTGAAAATTGTGTTTTTAGACACTCTGAATCTGTTAGGGTGGAGCAGAGACAACAGGAACCCAAGAGCAGATCAACTGAAAATAGGATTTATTGTCCAAACAGATTGAAGGAACACAATACAAAACAAAATAAATTGGTAGCCGAGCCACCAAGTAAGGAAGCGAGACAGAGGCGAAATCCAATGGACAGGCTGAGGTCAAAACCAGTAGCAGACCAACCGTTTCAGGGAAAAAGCCAAGGCAATAATCCAGGACGAGAGCAGGGGGTCACAAACCGGTTGAGGAAGCTGAGATGAGATAGGGAACAGGAACTAGGCAAATAAAACAGCAAAACAAAATAAATAATCAGGCAAGGCTTTAAAGGGTCTAGAAGCAACCAAAACAATACTTTCAGGCAAGGGGACAGTGGTGAAACGGACGGAAACCAAGACACACTGACAAAGAAACAAAAGAAAGAGAGAAGCATAAGTAGTGGAGAAAATCAGAGCAGAAAATCAGAAACAGGTGTGTGAGCACTGAGTGTGAGAGCACTAATTAGGATAGGATTCAGCTGTGATGGTAGAGTGAAGTGAACTGACAATCAAGACACAAGATAAACACAGCAGAAAGGCTGAAGATCAAACCAGAGTCCTGACAGTACCCCCCGCCCCAGGAACGCCACCAGGCTTCCCAGGACGAGGAGTGGATCGATGGTATTCATCAATAAGAGAACGGTCCAGAATGTCCCGGGTCGGGACCCAACATCTCTCCTCCGGACCGTACCCTTCCCAATCGACCAGGTACTGGTATCCTCTGCCCCGACGCCTGGAATCCAGAATCTTCCTAACAGTGAAGGCGGGGGCGCCATCAACCATCAAGTGGGGAGGGGGGGGGGGGGGGGGGGTTTGAAGGGATGGAGGGAGATGAAGAGGGGGAACGAATAAAAGGTTTGACACAAGACACATGAAACACCGGGTGCACTCGACGAAGGGGATGCGGGAGCCGAAGCCGAACCGCCACCGGGCTGACCACCTTAACAATGGGGTATGGCCCAATGAACCGTGGTGCCAACTTCTCGGATGGCACCTTAAGGGGCAGGTCCTTGTTGGAGAGCCACACCTTCTGTCCACAAACATATCTGGGTGCCTCAGCCCGACGGCGGTCCGCCAATCTCTTGGTGCGGTCCCTAGTTCTTAGAAGTGCTTCCCTGGCCCTCCTCCAGGTTCGCCGGCACCGATTGATAAACGCCTGAACTGAGGGAACCGCAGCTTCAGGACCCTGTGAAGGAAACAGAGGAGGTTGGTACCCAAGACAGCAAGAAAACGGGGATAACCCAGTAGACGAAACCGGCAAGGTGTTGTGAGCATACTCAACCCACGTAAGCTGCTGGCACCAGGAAGAAGGGTTATGAGAGGCCAGACAGCGGAGAGCCCTCCCGAGGTCCTGGTTCGCACGCTCGGTCTGGCCGTTGGTTTGTGGATGGAATCCTGACGACAAACTAGCGTTAGCGCCAATCTGTCGACAGAACTCCCTCCAGAAATGGGAGATGAACTGGGGCCCCCGGTCGGAGACCACGTCCTCCGGAAGACCATGGATCCGAAAGACGTGGTCGACGACCTTCTGGGCGGTCTCCTTGGCTGAGGGGAGTTTGGGAAGGGGAATGAAGTGGACCGCCTTGGAAAAGCGATCCACTACAGTAAGGACAACCGTATTGCCACTGGACTCTGGTAACCCTGACACAAAGTCCAGCGCAATGTGGGACCAGGGACGGGAGGGAACGGGAAGGGGTTGGAGCAAACCAGCGGGTACAGAATTAGAGGACTTGTTTTGGGCACAGACCGAGCAAGCAACTACAAAACCACGGACATCCCCCCCCATGCCAGACCACCAGAAACGCTGGCGAATGGAAGCCAACGTTCTCCTTACTCCCGGGTGGCAGACCAGCCTGGAAGAGTGGCCCCACTCCAGAACCCCCGGCCGAACCGACTCCGGAACGAACAGCAGGCCCGCCGGGACCCTCTCTGGTACCTCAGCCCCCGACTGGGCCTGCCTGACGCGTCTCTCGATGTCCCAGGTGACGGACCCCACCACACGACCTGGAGGGAGGATGGTGTCTGGAGGGGCTGCGCCCTCCGGGACAGGAAACTGACGAGAGAGCGCATCAGGCTTGACATTTGTAGAGCCCGGCCGGTAAGACAGGGTAAAATTAAAGCAACCGAAGAAAAGTGCCCAGCGAGCCTGCCTGGAATTCAACCGTTTGGCGATCAGTTCCGGTGATCGGTCCAAACCAGAAAAGGCTCTGCTGCACCCTCCAACCAGTGGCGCCACTCCCCCAAAGCCAGCCGCACTGCCAACAGCTCACGGTTGCCGATGTCGTAGTTCCGTTCTGTGGGAGACAATCGGTGAGAGAAGTATGCACAAGGGTGCAATTTGTCGTCAAGGGAAGATCGCTGGGAAAGAACCGCTCCGACACCTATCTCTGATGCATCAACCTCCACAATGAACTGCCGGGTGGGGTCTGGAGTAATTAATATAGGGGTGGATGAAAACCTCTTCTTGAGTTCATCAAAGGCCGCCTGAGCGGACGAGGACCAGCAAAACGGCGTCCTTGTGGAGGTTAACGCAGTCAGAGGGGCCGCCACCTGGCCAAAATTACGGATAAACCGCCTGTAAAAATTAGCAAACCCAATAAAACTTTGTGGTGATTTTCGATTGCCAGGTGTGGGCCAGTCTGAGACGGCTCTTACCTTAGCGGGATCCACACAAATCCCCTCCACCGAGACTATGTGTCCCAAGAACGGAACCGACTGGTTGTGGAAGGAGCACTTCTCCGCCTTAGCAAACAGTTGATTCTCCAGCAGCCGCTGCAGCACCCGTCTGACGTGCTGAATGTGTACCTGGAGTGAACGAGAAAAGATCAAGATGTCATCCAGATACACAAAGACAAACTTGTTGATCATGTCTCTCAGCACGTCGTTGACGAGTGCCTGGAAGACGGCTGGGGCGTTAGTCAAACCGAAGGGAAGAACCCGGTATTCGAAGTGCCCCGTGGGGGTGTTAAAGGCCGTCTTCCACTCGTCCCCCTCCCTGATCCGAACCAAATGGTATGCGTTGCGGAGATCCAGCTTCGTGAAGAACCTTGCCCCCTGCAGGATCTCGAAGGCCGACAACATCAACGGCAGGGGGTACCGGTTCTTTATGGTGATGTCGTTCAGCCCCCGATAATCAATGCAGGGGCGCAAAGAACCATCCTTCTTCTTCACGAAGAAGAACCCCGCCCCCGCCGGAGAGGAAGAAGGACGAATAATGTCGGCCGCCAGAGACTCTGATAGATATTTCTCCATGGCCGCCCGTTCGGGGGCGGACATGGAGAACAACCGCCCCTTAGGCGGAGAAGTGCCAGGAAGAAGGTTGATGGCGCAATCATAGGGACGGTGCAGAGGAAGAGATGCGGCCCGGGAGTGGCTGAAGACCGCCCTCAGATCGTGGTAGACCGCAGGAACTCTGGAAAGATCGATCGGCTCCTCCTGCAACACAGGGATAGAGGAGACAGGAGACAAGGCAGACACAAGACAATGGGCATGGCAATGTGGACTCCATGATAAGATAGTGCTCTCAGACCAGTTTATGTGAGGATTGTGAGTGGTTAACCAGGGGTGGCCAAGGATCACAGGCGTGAGGGGTGAGTGACAAACAAAAAACACTATTTCTTCTCGGTGATTACCAGAGGTGATAAGCTCTAAAGGAACAGAGGTCTGAGAAATAGTGGTCAGTACCCTGCCATCTAAGGCAAGAGCAGTAAGAATAGGAGAGAGAGACTGAAAAGAAATGCCTCTTTTTGAGGCCCAAGAAAAATCAATAAAATTCCCTTCGGCCCCCGAATCAATGAGGGCAGAGAGTTGGTGGACAGCACCTTTATGAATGACTGAGGCTGGAAGCATGGAGCGTGAACCAGTGGATGGGGTGGTGGAAGTAGCGCTCGCCAGTATCCCCACGTTTACTGGCGAGCGTTGGCTTTTGCCGGGCAGGAAAAAGCAAAATGTCCGGGTCGACCACAATAAAGACATAGTCCCTTGGACAGGCGTTTCTGTTTCTCCTCTGCAGACAAACGGTACCTGCCCAACTGCATAGCTTCCGGAGCGGATGGATGGTCTGGAGCAGCTGACATGGAGGAGCTAGGTGTGAGGTCGACTAATGATGGGGATGGAGGGAACCGAACTCTCCTACGAAGATCCCGACGGTTGTCTAAGCGAATGGCCAGGTCAACAAGATCATCCAGGTGTTCAGGGAGTTCACGGGCATATACCTCATCCTTTATGTCGTCCTCCAGCGCCTCCGTAAACCTGGCCACCAGTGCTGCTTCATCCCACATACTTGAGGCCGCGAGGGTGCGGAACTCAACGGCGAAGTCCGCCACTGAGCGTCTCCCCTGACGCAAAGCTGCCAACAGCCGCGATGCCTCCTTACCGAGCGCTGAGCGGTCAAATATCTTGACAAATTCTGCCTTGAAGCTGAAAAAGTCCTCGCAGCACGTTGCCTCTGCAGCCCAGACGGAAGTGGCCCATTCCCGGGCCCGACCAGCGAGAAGGGAGATGACGAACGCCACTCTGGCAGTGTCTGAGGCATACGTGAGGGGTTGCAGGGAAAAAATCACCTCACATTGAATCATGAATGCACGACACATTGTAGGCTCACCGGAATAAATGGGAGGGTTGTTGATACGTGGTTTGGGAGTGACAAGAGGGCGTTCGATGACCGGTGACACAGGGTTGCGATCGATCTGCATCCGGCGAATAGTCTCTGTAAGTTCAGTGACCTGGTTGACTAGCGAGTCCATGGTTTGATGAGCGGCCACCAGCTCCCCTTGATGCTGTCCTAGTAGCACACCCTGGGCCTCCACAGCTGAGCGTAGCTGAGACTGATCTGCTGGGTCCATCCTGGTCAGTGTGTACTGTTAGGGTGGAGCAGAGACAACAGGAACCCAAGAGCAGATCAACTGAAAATAGGATTTATTGTCCAAACAGGTTGAAGGAACACAATACAAAACAAAATAAATTGGTACCCGAGCCACCAAGTAAGGGAGCGAGACAGGCGAAATCCAATGGACAGGCTGAGGTCAAAACCAGTAGCAGACCAACCGTTTCAGGGAAAAAGCCAAGGCAATAATCCAGGACGAGAGCAGGGGGTCAGAAACCGGTTGAGGAAGCTGAGATGAGATAGGGAACAGGAACTAGGCAAATAAAACAGCAAAACAAAATAAATAATCAGGCAAGTAGGGCTGTGTATTGGCAAGAATCTGGCGATACGATACGTATCACGATACATGGGTCACGATTCAATATATCGCGATATATTCCGATACTGTGCATAATGCGATATATTGCGATTTTTTTTTTTAAAGTAGGACTATCATTTTAGAAAAAAGTATTATTTGAAAAAAGACATGATGTGCATAAAAGTCAAACAAGTTTACTTTAGGTAAACAACAATTCAGTACAAGCAAAATCAAACTGCCAGTTTGGGACTGTGCTCACAGGTTCTTGGTGAACACATTTTTATATGCTCAAGTAAGCCATAATAAAATAAAATAAATACAGACCCTGTCACAATACATAAAAAAAGAAATCTGAAAAATCACACAATCTCAAAAAAGAAAAGACATTGTTATGTCAATAAAAAAAGTGCTTGCACTATTCCTAGTACACAACATGTACCCTAGTACATCCAACATGTTTTGTCTTGCAAAAACACTAACACGATTCCTAAAGGAAACATTGAAGAACTTAATGTAAATTGTCAGAAAATACACAGCCCCTGACTGCAATGCATGCATAACAGGCTAATGCATAACAAAGGCTAATGCATAACATAAGGTGCAATCTGAGGTGCAGGATCCAACACATAACACTTAGTGTTATAAAAACACAATTCCTAAAGGAAACATTTAGGAATGTAACACTAATTATTAAATCAATGAAAAGGGAAGCTTATTTAATCTTAAGGTTTTTGTGGAGGAAAACCAGCTGATCAACATGCTCAGGCTTTAAGACACTTCTCTGTGCATTAACAATATCTCCCGCGGAGGAGAAAACTCTCTCCGAAGGGACACTTGTACCGGGAATGCAAAGAAAGCGCTTTGCTACTTTGGATAGGTGAGGGTACTCGTGCTCATGGAACTTCCACCAACTGAGAGGATTCTCTGGAAGTGGCAAAGGGGGTTCTTCCCTAAAACGTTGAACTACAGCTGTTGCAGTGTAATGTGCAGATTTTGGCGTTGCATTATTTTTGGTAGAGGCAAAAGTAGGTCCAAGCAAGTCTGCCAAAGCACATGAGCTCCTTGGTCTCTTGTTGGGGGACTGGGTGGATACAGGGCCATTTGGCTGATCAACCTCCTCTGACCGACCAGTTTCCTCCATTGGACTTTCTACCTCCCCTTGCTGCTGAAAACATCAAATCAAACTAGTATTAGTTTACAGTAAATTTATGTACACCAACACTAAATCGTATCTTAGCCCAAATTCCTATTTTTTTTTTGTGATTCTTTATTTAAACATTTTTAAATGTACAACAAAGCCCAAGATCCACGCATGATTATAAAATATTGAGATGAAACTTAATAAATTAAAATGAAATAATAAATAAAGTGACAAGAAAAATAAAATAAAACTATGATCAAAATTCATCCTATTTTTGTACATAGATTCAAGTCCAATTAAATGGAGATTATATTACTATTTATTTACACTTTAGGCCTTATGCGATCATATATTATTTCCTAATAATATTTAATAATATTTAAACATAATATTTTCCTTTGAGTGTATTTGATGTATTTATTTTTACTTACATTCTGTTGCTTGGTGAGGTCATCCACCACAGCATCAGTTATTTTGAAGTAGACATCATTGGCCTCTGCCTCGGAGAGAAAGGGTAGATCCTTAAACCTAGGATCAAGAGCTGATGCCATTCGCAGTGTATCCGGTTCATCAGCATATCTCTTTCCCAGATCTTTTGCTATAGCAGCCTTGATACTCTTCACGGTTTGTGTGTCATCCAGGTGTTCTTCTGTGCCTATGACAAGCTTTGCATAAAGTGGTGCAATGAGGGAAACAGTAGGCATGCTCTCCTCTGACATCACTAAGGTAGCATCCTTCATGGGCTTGAGTGCCTTGAGTACTGCTTCAGCACATGTGATGTCAGCATCAGTCAGTGTGAATATATCCTTCTCACTCTTGCGGACCTCTGTTGAAAGGAGTGCTGCACAGATGGCTGGCTGCTGCTCTAAAAATCTGTCCACCATATCATACGAGCTGTTCCACCTTGTAACAACGTCTGTGATTAGTCTGTGCTTTGGTAGCTTGAGCAGGTCCTGATTTTGTTTAAGCTGGTGGCTAGCTATGGTGCTGCGTCTGAAAAATGCAGTGACGCGTCTGACCCTGCCGAGTAGTCGATCCACTGATGGCACTTTCAGCGCTTTCTGTGAGGCGAGGTTAAGACTGTGTGCAAAACACCGTATGTGGCTCATGTCGGCAAGTTCAGCTGCCACATGCATATTAGCGGCATTATCCGTAACTAAGACGGGATCTTTTATGTCCAGACGCCACTCAGCAACGGCCTCTTTCAGTACGGCAGCGATGTTTTCTCCGGTATGGCTGTCGTACATCGCTCTCGTCTGCAGTACACAGGATTCCAGCTTCCATTCGTCAGTTATGAACCGTAATAGTCACATATGACTCAGTCGCCCGAGACGTCCAAGCGTCACATGTCAAGGCAACCTTCTCAGCTAAAGCTAGACATTCCAGCACGTTTGTTTTAACCTCCTTGTAAAGATTGGGCACAGCGATATCAGTGATGTGTTGCCGGGACAGTATAGTGTAACGAGGCTCCATTGTTTGCACCATATAACGGAAACCTTCGTTTTCAACCACACTGAGCGGACGCATGTCTTTACAAATGAAATAAACTACCGACTGGGTTATTTTGGTTGCACGAGTTGAAGTCGTTGGTAATTTGTGCGTTTGAACTTGAGCAAGGGTGAGTTGTGAGGGGTCGACTCGTTTAGCTTGCTGTTCGCTTAACTGAGTGTCTGAATGGTGTCTTGCTAAATGTGCCCTCAAATTCGTGGTATTACCAGAGTACTTAATCTTTCCCAGACACAGTTTACAAACCGCATGGTTCTTGTCGATATCTGTAGAGCCCTCTTTACTCTGGAAACCAAAATAATTCCACACTTCAGCACGGAATGCAGCAGGAGCCGGTCTTACGCGGGGTTCAGCCATAGCTATGTTTTTAGCTTTTAGCAAAAAGTTAGACGCAGTTAGGCGAGAGACTAGTGGTGCGTCTCAGCATAGCCATCTAGTGGTAGGGATTTTAAACACAACATAAACTTGAACCATGAATATTTTTGCACGTAAACTAAAAAAAAAAAATCGATATTGCGTTTTTGAAAATCGATACAGTATTGCCAAGTAAAATATCGCGATACTTAAGTGTATCGATTTTTTCTTACACCCCTACAGGCAAGGCTTTAAAGGGTCTAGAAGCAACCAAAACAATACTTTCAGGCAAGGGGACAGTGGTGAAACGGACGGAAACCAAGACACACTGACAAAGAAACAAAAGAAAGAGAGAAGCATAAGTAGTGGAGAAAATCAGTGCAGAAAATCAGAAACAGGTGTGTGAGCACTGAGTGTGAGAGCACTAATTAGGATAGGATTCAGCTGTGATGGTAGAGTGAAGTGAACTGACAATCAAGACACAAGATAAACACCGCAGAAAGGCTGAAGATCAAACCAGAGTCCTGACAGAATCAAATTGTCTTTTAAAAGGTATTTATTCTTGCAAGAAGGCTCAGTCACCACACAGAAGTTACGCTTTAGAGTGAGTGAGACCACGACCAGGAAGCGCTGGGCTGTCTTTATACTGGTTTCAAGGTCTTATGCAGCAGGTTTCTTTTTCACTGCACATTGCCAAATAAGGGATGCACTGTTGCATATACTTCTATTCATCACTAGCTGACACTAGGATCATTGAATTTAGATGTATCCTGACCTCTAGGACCAAAGGTCCCTTACCAGCTGTTCCCAGGGTGCCTCACTCCTGCACGTTTACAGATACACAAACTACAGATCAATGAAAATATTTTTTTTTCCATTACAACGTGCTTCAACATTAGCGTCACCGGAACTTATACACCTGCGTCATATGCTGGAGCGCGTGTACGACAGATTACAGTTTGATTACAGTTTGTAAAGTTTGAAATATGGATATTTTTCTTATATCCAGCCGTCAGTCTGAAGGTCTGGCGACGCGAGACTAAGCGAGATCTGATTAAAAGTTTAGAAACAGAGCCTCCCTTGTCTTACGTTCTTCACACGTTAAAGTACTCTCTCAATATTCAAAGTGAAAACAGGCCAGAGCCACAACTACACAGTCCAGATATAGGTTTGATATTTTGAGACAGGCTATTGTATGCTGCCTAAAGCCCCGTTCACACTACAAGCGACAAAGCGACACGATACTATTCATTTCAAATGGGGAGCGGGCGGTTTCCGGCGACACGCGCGACAGCGACCGTTGGCGACCGGATGGGGCGTGTCTGGCGACGCGACAAAGTTGAGATCTGTTTAACTTTATGCAAATGAAGAGCAACTTTCGGGAGCGACAACCAATAGAGTGTGGAGCGGCAAGAAAACTGATTCGCTGTCATTGGATGTCATTCATAAAGGCAACCAATAGTGGGAACCAAGGGTATTATAGTTTTGCATTTTTCATTAGTTTTTATTTTTATTTCGTTTTGACTTTTTGTTTTCAAATTCAGTTTAGTTTTAATTAGTTTTTAAAGTGGGTTTGCTAGTTTAGTTTAGTTTTTATTTTTTGAAAATGCTTAGTTTTAGTTTAGTTTTTATTAGTTTTAGTGTTAGTTTTAGTCTTTTTTTGTAATTTCGGTTATTTGTCAGGGGCAAGATTCAAAAAGGTCAGAAAAAAAGTATTGTGTAATAATAACTCAACAAAAACATCATACAATTTTAGAAATATGTATTCAACAATAACACCAGTAGCTACATAAAATGTATATGGGCACAAATATGTAAACAGTCTACACAAGACTCCGCAGTAAGTGAAAAATGTGTAAGTGCCGTGTGCCAGGAAAAAAAACTAAATAGCCAACAGACTAAAGAAGACACACATGAACAGCATGTATCAACACATTTATGAGCCTCACGAGACATTGCTGTCAGAGTGTCAGGGAGCTCAATCTCTTTACCTCTACAAAATCCACACGCCGTACCAAAAATCTACGTTACACATCTTCTATACAAAATTCACACCCTGTACAAATCCCACAGCTGTACAATTTTCACAACCTATAGATACAGACGGTTGGTCTGGGAACGCCCCCGGGAACACCCCGTCACGTGATGTGAATTTAGCCCGTGGGGGAAAACATTGCCTTGGCGCTCATTGAAATACACGCGACAATCATGCCGAAGAGGTGCTGTGTCGTTTTCTGTACCGCCAATAAACAAACAAATTATGAATTGAAGTTCTACATCCTTCCTAATAAACACACAGAACCGGAAAGGAGGACAAAATGGCTATAAGCAATAAATAGTAGTGTAATACATCTATAGTACTTCTACAGTATGTCCCAAAATACTATAGTATTCCTATAGGATTACTATAATATTTTGTCCTAAAATACTACAAGATTCCTATTGTTGTTTTTCATAAGGGATGTCTCATTCACATTAGCGTTATCAGCTGAAGGCTCGCTTGATAGGCCAATCGTTACGGTCTACACTCAATACAGACTGCAGTCTGTGAGTTAGGATAACTGTCAGCACAGTCCCTCGGCAACTTCGTACTACTGATCACCGTTTTACAAAAGGATTAATAGTTTGGAGTGAAGCATACGTACAATCGGTAAGTGACAAGGTTTTATGGAGTTATAGTATGCAACATATACGAAAGTTGATTGAGTTATAGGCTAATGTTACCGCTACAGCTACCGCGATGTCTTACCTGGAGATTCAACCAGATAACAAAATATGTCTGGAAACGACACCTCCGGCCAGTTGGTTGGGTCATTGACCCGGATTTGAATTAAACAAGGGCAATCATAATGTATTGCAGTTAATTTTGCAATGTACCGTTCCCGGTCGGCAGGCGTCAATGACATGAAATACGACATTTTGTCATTCAAATACACACGATGTTCGCGTTGTTTTCCCCCACGCCGACCACGCCCCCAACTATGACTAGCTGCCGACTGTATCTATACTAAATTTACCCTATGCAATACTCATCTGGATTGAAGCAGCAAACATTCAGTGTAAGAGTAAAAAAATGACATAACATTATTTAGCTAATATTTGAATCACAGCTTATAACGTGTTTTGACATCGACAACCCAACTGCATTTTACCTCAAACTTTCTAAAGAAGCCGCAATCGCTTCTCGCTTCTTTCAAATATTACATTAACATTAAATATTTGTTATACCACTTTTTAATGTGTGATTGTGTAAAGGTGTTCACGAGATACCATCCTATGGAATGCGATCGGGGCCAATAGTCTTTAAACGAAATGCGTGAAATTTGACCGCGTCAACACGCACTGTTTGTTCGCGTTAACGCGTCAAAAAGCACAGTAGCCAATGAAATTGCTGTATTTGAGACTATATTTGCCCATGTGACGCGATGGTACGTATGTCTCTGATTGGTATATACGTATACAAACCTCAGAAGTCTTGTTTATTCTTGAAGGATGTCGTAATGGTATACTGGTCTGCACGTATGCAAACATCAGACGTTATAATTGTTCATGAGGGATAATGCATTGGTACGTTGTGTGATGTCAGCCTTATGTCATGATTTGTCATGCCCTTTTAAGTTGTCCTACGTTCTTTCTCAGTATGAAACGCGATCAGGTACAAAAGTTAAGGCCATCTAGCGGCAATAATCATTAAATGCCATTTTATGTCATTTTTCCCACAAAAGGACAGCAGAGACACTTAATGCATGATCTACCGGTATTATATGTTTTAACTGTTCGTTGCATGCTACATAGCTACTGGAAGGTTTTTTGTATTTAAGTGAAATAATGTGAAAAACATGTTTATTTACTATTAAAATTATTTATTAAATCCAGCAATTTAGGTAAATAAACTAATGATATATATAATATATAATGATATCTATATTTTAAACATAAGTCATTGATATAAGAGTTCTGGGGGGAAAACAGGAAATGTTTAAAGGTTAAATATTAACCCTCTACAGCACAGCATCGCCCTCAGGCAACGGAAAGTGTTCTTAAGCCCTACAGTATGTTCGGTACATTTTTCTTTAAATGATTGCAACCAATTAGAATCTTTGAAAAAGTACAATAAGGTTTGGGAGTCACTATCAAGCACCATTTGAAGGTGGGACGTCCTTTTCTGACACATGATCACAGGAGCATATGGTGTGAGAAGAAAGCAAGATTATTTGCTTTAGTAATCTTATTTAAATTGACACGAACCGTATATAAAAAAATATTTGTGTGCATGAAGGTGTAGAGAAGCCATTTGACAGGTTTTATGAAGTTTTTTATTTTATTTTACGTTCACAAAATTAGTTTTTCTTTTTGTTGCCTCAGGGAAACGTTGTGCGATAAGGGGTACTTTTCAAGGATGTCTTGGACAATACCTCACAATGGCAAATAATGTGTTACCAGAAGGGAAGATGCAGGGTTCCTGGGTGCACAGGAACACACAAAGTCACCAAAGTGACTCCAATGTGCAGCATCCACCTGGATGATGCGATGGCAGCCATATTGCTCATAGAACAGCCATAGAACACCCACCACACACCAGCTTACTGATGGCTCGCAGTCTCCGCTCCAATTCATCCCACAGCTGTTCTATCGGGTCGAGTCAGGACAGGTGCGCAGTCATGTTAGAACAGAAAGGGCCATCTACAAACTGTTCCCACAAAGTTGGGAGCATGAAATTGTCCAAAATGTCTTGAAAATAATAAAAAATAATTTAATAATATATAATAATAGTAAAAATAATTTCTGTCTTTCTCAAAACTGAGTTTTGATTTCTAAGTGATCAATTTATACAAGTGTTTTCCCACATGATTATTGGCTGTAGGTCATCAGTAAATTAATGTGGCATTTAAATGGCAGTGTTTCCCAAATGAAACACAAGAGCTGTTAGTTTTGAATGATGTGTGTAATGTAGAGAAATGTGTTTAGAGTTTTGCAAAAAGTTTGTTTTTCAAATGCAAACTGAGTGCAAAGCATATAATGTCCTTGTATTTTTGCAGACTTGGTCTAAAGATTGGGTACATGAGTAAATGGTTTCACCGAGTGAGCCTCAAATTTCACTTGTCTTAGCAATTTGAAAAAACGGTAAAACAAACTGACAGAGGTCGCGTATGGAATGAACCAAGAAAATCTTAAAATTGCATGGAACTGAGAAGCATGAATGGAAGCAACAAAAAAGACTGCAATAAAAAAACTAAAACAAGAGAGACAATTATTTTAATGCAAGCAAAAAAAAATTGCACAAATCAGCTTTGGAATAAAAGAAAAGAAATCTGGAAATCTGTTTGTTAGTAATCTGTACTTAATCTGTGTTTTTAAAACATGATTAAGAAGATTAAGGCCTACTCCTGTCTTAATATAAACGCTGTCTGGGAAACCACCCCTAAAGGTTTAACAAAGTTATTCTTGCCACTATAACTTATGGATTCCTAAAGACAAGTTTATAGGTAAATAACATATTAATAATAAAAGTATAATGAATATCAAAACACATGTTAAATATAATGTAGTAATTTTATTATAGCACTCATCAGCCTGCAGCCAAGATGATGTTCCTGGAAACAATACAGACAGAACAGCAGAAACAAACTATACAACCAATTAAACACCAAATTACAAAACATTATTAGGCTATGTGAAAGAGAATAAATTAATGTGTGTGTGTGTGTGTGTGTGTGTGTGCTTAGTTATAAATATGTGCTGTGTAAGTTAGCCTATAATACTTTTGGAAATTATAACTTAAAACAAAAACAAATAATAACCCATATACATTATAATAATTGTATAATATGGATAATTAGCACTTGACTTACTTAATATACATTGTAACATTACTTTACTCTAGCACAGTAGTCAGTAAAGCAATGCCACAATAAACTAAAGGATTAATATTTAGGTACATATAAAGGTAAGTCTGCTTTTTTAAAATATTTCACTTCAATATGTACAGAATGTGCGCGTTAAGAAACACATTCAAAATGGTCGTCTTAACATGGTAAAACTGTGCGTCTTTACACGCACTAAAGTAACGCGACGACAACTGACGCCTTAACACGACCAAAATGAGCGTGTCTACGCGTTCAAAAGAAACACGTAAAAAATCGCCGCGTTAACGCGGACAAACAGTGCGTGTTGACGCGGTCAAATTTCACGCGTTTCGTTTAAAGACTATTGGCCCCGATCGCGTTCCATACCATCCTTTCGCGAACTTGCTTTCAACAAACACTCGTTTTCATGGAGACGCGGTGTGCACGGAGGGGAGGGGCTGTGTGTGTGTGTGTGTGTGTGCACGTGTATGTGAGAGAGACGCGTGAGTGACAGAGAGAGAGCAGGGAAAGGAAATGCAGATGAACAAATACGCTGCGTTTTTTAAAAATGAATAACGAAACGCAATATGTGGCGGCCGGTGCGGCGGCCCAAGACATTGACAAAGACGAAAACTGAGGACATTTACTCGATAATAATTTTATTTTATTTTGTTTTGCCAAACACACATTACAGTTTTAGTTAGTTATCGTTATTTTGTAATGCCTCGTTTTTATATTTTTTTCAGTTAACGACAATGTTTTTTCCCACCTAGTTTTCGTTTTTTCGTTCGTTTTCGTTAACGATTATAACCTTGGCGGGAACACCCAATAGTGATCTCATCGTCAGCTACTGCCGACATGCAGCGACAAAGTTGCTTGTTGTGTGAACAGGGCTTAATTTGCGCGCATCAGGGAGGTTGCGTTTTTTTCACTTTGGGATTCGTGATCGCGAGTACTCCGTAGCGGCAGTGCTGCACGCGCATTCTACAAGATAAGACATTTATCAGACGCTTACGGTACGGATCCACTTTTGCGACACGACTGAAGCATGTTGTCGCAACGCCCCATTTGTACGTTGATGGGCGTTCCTCAAGTTTACCGCTATGGGCGTGGTTTTGAGCCAGTGTCGAATGTTGTGTGTGTGACCCACGAGAGACTTCCCCCAGTCTCCATGTGCTCTACTTCTATTGGATAGCCGCACCGCGTTCAACGGATTCATCTGCATAAAGATGGGCATCAGCCAGCTTTTTAACGCAGCATTTTTTTCAAATGTAGCGCTGCCTTCCCGGGATGCTTTACGGCGCGTTAAAGTCGCTTGACGTCACCCATAGGAATAAAGTGGAGTGCAAGTGGATCCGTACCGTCAAGCTCTGTTGCGCAACGAATCCTCCGCCTTCGTCACGTGATCTGTGAACTGTGATTTGTGCTGGATGAGCAGAGCAGACGTTTACAATAGTTTACAATGGTTTTTATTTTGATAAAAAGAGAGCAAAACGACAGTGGAGGCATGTGATGTGAGTGTAGCAGTGGCATATTTTATGCTAATTTCATCCTCACGGTCCGTCATGGTGATAACATGAAACAACTTTTCACTCGACGAGAAACCTCGTCACATTTTAGTCTTGCCAGATCTTGTAGTACGTCACACCCCTACACTGTAAAACCCAACAAGTTAAGCTAACTCATTTCATTTGAGGAAACCGATTACATCAATTCATTTAAGTTTATAAAAAACAATAGTTATGAGTACTCTGAACTTATTTTATTTGAGTTCACTAAAACAATAATATTTCTTAAAACACAATTAAACTTTACACTGCATTTAATACTGTATATAGCTGAAACTTCACTTTATTGAGTAAAAAGAGTGAAATGACAAACTTTAAATGAACTCAGAGCACTTGCAGTTACTGCTAGCTCACAAGATCACACACAAATTCAAATCCAATGAGTTAAGCTAACTCATTACATTTGAGGAAACCGATTACCTCAATTCATTTAAGTTTATAAAAAACAATAGTTATGAGTACTCTGAAATTATTTCAGTTGAGTTCACTAAAAGTAGATATTGCAGTCAATAAATTAAGTGATTAATTAAGTGATTAATTAAGTTATTGTTGAGCATTAATGATGAACACCTGCTGTTAACATCACTGAAGGAAAGAGAAACACAAGAACTACAACTGACTTCCAACCACAACATTAGATGAAATCAACCGAAGATAAAATATGTTTAAATCTCTCAAGATCTCAGCAGAGGAGGATTGAACAACTCCACAAACAGCATTACCAGCTTCACTTATTACTAACCAGGTTGACTTTTATCATCCGTCTACAGAAGTTGTTATTGTGAATGAACAGAGGTTTAGATGAAGATGATTTATTGAGTTTCATTTAAAGACACCATGATAGTGGTCAGTGTTTGCTTTAGTTGGGCTCTTGACCCTTGACTTTATAACACCAGTTTTTCCTCTGGCTGCTGTAACTGAGTGTTTATATAACACATTTGTTATTGCACAAAAGCCAAAAGAAAATTTTGTATTGATGATGATTTATGGAATGATGAATCAACATTTGGTGTCTTGATTCTCTGATCTTTTCTAGAGAATAATCTCTGATAAACAGGTGATATATAACTTGTAGTATTCATTATAAAATAGCTGTGATTCTCCTGCAAGGCCCTTTCAATCAGATTTTAAAAACCTCTATGGTATCATGCGGACTTATACAGACATCAAGAATCAGTATATGAATCTCAACAATGGTGACCATTAAAAAACGATTCATGCTGCAATGCATGCCGGGAGCCATGGATAAGGTTTGTATTATGGTAGTACCCAGCATGCATTGCAGTATGAATAGTTTTTTTTAATGGTCACCATTGTTGAGATTCATATGCTGATTCTTGATATCTGTGTTGGTTTTGGTAATAAATCGCATTTTCTGTAAAATCCTTCATACTATCTGAAATTCATAACATTGCTAGTTCTTATGTTGTAGAATCTATTTTCAAATACAACTAATAATATAATCAGAGATTAGACTCTGAATGAGATCAGTGAATAAAGTCATTAAGTGATGATTGTCATCATCAAACCTTGACTTTCATCACCCGATCATACTTTTCCTTGACTTTTGTGCCATAACAAATGTTTTATAAACACTCAATTACAGCAGCCAAAGAAAAACTTGTACTCAAATGTCAAGGGTCAAGAGCCCAACTAAAGCAAACGTTAATCTTCATCATGGTGACCTTAAACCTTGTATTTCTTGTGTTTCTCTTTCCTTCAGTGATTCTGCTTGTTAACAGCAGGTGTTAATCACTATTGAACAGTCATCACTTAATTGATGATTAATTAACTTAACTATACAATTATTATTCAATTATCATTCTGGGATCTAGAAATGTTCTATAACTCATTCAGTTTGAGTTCTGTTTCAGTCATTCAAGACACTTCAAGTTTCTGTATTATTTGAGTGCAGTGACCTCAATTTAATTGAGTAAATAGTACTGTTAGGTTTTACAGTGTACTAAATATTATATTGTTTTATTGACTAGTTCAGATGTAGATTTGCACCTTTTTCATCATTATTTTGTAAAGATAATCTTAATATAATAAACAGTAATATAATAATGATAATGGAAGGTCCAGAGGTGGAAAGAGTAATAAAATATTCTACTCAAGTAGAAGTACTACCACTTCAATGAAATTTTACTTAAGTACAAGTAAAATTACCGGTCTAAAAATCTACTCAAGTAAAAGTAAAAAGTAGCTCATTTAAAATTTACTCAAGTAAAAGTTACTGAGTTACTTTTTTAACAGTGGGGGGTGGGTGAACAGTGGGTGGGGTGGGGTGGGGGGCTCTCCCGTGTAGGGTTGTAATGGTATGAGATTTTTACAGTATGATAAAGTCTCAGAAAATATCACGGTTTACAGTATTAATCAATTATTAAATAAACGGTATTATTAAATTATGGTTATTATTATTATCATCAGTTAAAATGACAGTTAAATTAAAGAAAACATTTTTTGGGGGGGTTGAACAAATGCTTTTATTATAACAAACTTGAAACCATTTGTTTGTTTTGTTTATTAAAATTTCAATAGAACATGTCTAATCAATTAAATTCAATAATTGATAAAGAATTAGATTAACAACTCATTTTTAACATTAATAATTTATTATTTTTTTTAAGAATAATATAGTCCTATGAAATGTATTTTATTTAGAAAATTAATGTTTCTTTTTATGATTTAATCCAAATATATTATCAAAAACGGTGGCAATCAAATGAAAATTTTAACTTCTGTCCTTTTATTTTTTGGGGAAGAGCTGCAAAAAACAGATTTACTAAATTAAACCATGGACAAAAAATATATGCCTTAATTAATGTTTAAATAAATTGTATTATTATTGTTGTTGTTGTTATTATTATTATTTTGAGAAGTACGTTCTATTGTATGCCTACAATAGTAATATATTTCTGTCATAATTTCTCCTAGTTAAACCAAACTTTTATTTTGACGGGTTGTAGTGAAGACCTGTTTCAAAGTGTAAGCCTATTTGACAATGGTTTTTCTCAAATAAAATGATGAAAATGCTCATTAGGCGTTCTCTCAGAGCAGCTCTGGAAATGTTCATGTATTCATCATGTACTCAAATTGTTTTTGAGACGCTGAAAACACCACGCGTACTTGAGTATGTAGTAGACAAAGCGGAGCAGCTCATTCACACAGATTCACAGAAACGCAGAACAAGCAGGTTATACATTTACATAGCAGTGTTTTTGCGCTTAAATATTCACAGACCATGTCGCGATTGGATTTATTGCACAGTTCTACTTTCCATGTATTCATCCATCCATCATTTTGCGTGTTTTACGTGACATATTCTGCGTTATGTAAATTCCATTTTCATGACTGGATTCCGGGATTCCCTCTGCATCACGTAAATCATTCGGCCTTACGTTATAATCGGGACATACCTTTATCTGCAGGAGGGATGGTGTCCTATGTATCCTCCTTTTGCAGCCACTTTGTGTCCACATTTTTTGCAAATTGGATATCTATCCTCGAGGACAACCATACTTTTTTACATCCAAAGTATTTCCATACTGGCCATAATTCGCTTCATAAAAATTCGAGGGCGCTTGGCTTTCAGCTTCAGCTGGGTCTGCGTCACCTTTTTTGCGTGTTTGTTCTCCCGCCCTTTAATCAATGCAGTAGTTTCCGGAGTGTGATTTTTTTTTTCTCCCTTGTATTATTATTTTTTACTCAGTAACGGATATGATTTCAAATGTAGCGAAGTACAATACTTCAAACAAAACGTACTTAAGTAAAAGTAAAATTACAGATTTTAAAAACTACTTAAAAAAGTAGAAGTACACAAAAAAAACGACTCAATTACGTAACGCATTAATAAAGTAATTAATTTCATGTTTTATATATATATTTCTTGTAGATCCTCCACAGAACGTCTCAGTGTGGGTCAGTGGGTCTGGTGTAATAGTGGAGGGAGATTCAGTGACTCTGAACTGCAGCAGTGACTCAAACCCCACTGAGCAAAATGATGTCCAAAAGACGTCTTTTCAACGTCTTTCTCACAAAAGTCGGACGTTGAAAAGACGTCCACTGAGGAGCCAGAATGAAAGTTTTTATGACGTCTTTTTTTGACGTGTTCTGCACGTCCGATATAGACGTTCATGGACCCTCTTCGGACAAGGTTAAAAACTAGTTCAAATGTGGCCATTGTGGACATATTATCAACATCATTTATGGTCTCATTTACACAATTTATACTGTTTCTGGACCAAATGAACACTCAGGATGCATTAAATTAAAACTCGTGTTTATATCAATGTAATTTCCTTACATTGTTTAGATGAGATTTAGATGTTGATGTTTCATTTTAAGTAACCATTGTGGTGATCAGTGTAAATACTCAGGGGCGGATCTAATCCGTGGGGGAATTTGCATATCATAATTAATAATTGGTAATTAATAATTATTCATACATGTTTGGATTAGATCAGTCTTACATGTTAATAAATCTCCCGCTAAGGGATGATGTGTCATTTTACCTGCATGCATGCATGTGTATCCCTGCAATTAACCACAAGTTGATTGTAATTAATTACACGGACCACGTCTTACAAAACAGGCAAAATTAATTAGCTCAATTGTCAGAATAATATTTGTGGGGATCCACAATATCATCCTACTTTATAGGATTTCAGGAAACGCAATTCTGTGGCCACTAGAATTGGGTTTTCTGCCCTATAAACCAAATACTCTTTAAAGTATCTTTAATTTGTAAAGCTTGTAGCTTAAGTTAGACCTTTGGCACTTAAGGGACTTGGAAAATGAGCAGAGGCAGTACATCAATCAAATGAATATAATGAATTTAATAAGGCAGAACTACTTATGTATTTACTACGTTACAGGAATACATGTATTTACAAACATTAACAGACAATGACAACAACGCGGGGCGTTTGGACAATGGATACACGTGTGAGAGAGAGAGAGAGGGGGAGAGGGAGTGAGAGAGAGAGAGAGAGCATTTGCAACATTCACCCTGACAGTCACCTGTCTGTAACAACACGAAAACATCATCTTAATGCTTCTTAGAAGCTCTATAAAGAGATATACTTGCACAAATTTCTGGGTCTCTCTGTGTCGCGGCATTCCTGCGCGAGCGGCGTCCTTTAGGAAGCGTCACGTGGTGCTTCTTGGCGCGCGTGTTGAACGGAGGTTCAAAGTCTTTGGGGTAACATTACCAAAGGAAAATAGTTCGGCTAAGTTCGTTTCACTTCGTGGAAGTGAACAGAGTCGACTACGGAAAACAAAACTTTGACTAACAAAGAAAAGAAATAAAGATCTCTACGGTGAAATCACGCGGAGTTAACGTTACATCTTTGCATGGCTGGTGAAGAAGCGCGCGTGCGTCTCTCGGTCCGGTGCGTCACGTGGTTACGTGCGCGTGTTTCTCCTTCAAAGCGAGCGCGCGCTCGTTTAAAGGTCCCTTGTAGATGGATTTGTTGAAGAGATATGTCATGCGGTGTTCTTTTCACTCGACGATTGGAATTCAACACGGAGGCTTATCTAAGACTGAAAAACACAAACTAAACTAGAAACAAATAAAAGAAAGGCGAAGAGCTCGCCCGGAGGCGAGACGTTACATTATGACACGAGGACGAGAGAAGTAAGAGAACGAGCGGAGGGGGGAAGCCTCATTTATCACCTTGGAGAAATCCAGCCTCTTCCTGTTGGCTTGGCCAATTAGAGGGTTGGAATTTCACAGGCGGAACTTTGGTTTTTATTGCTCTTTGTCTAAGAGAGAGACATTTGAAACCCTAATTTCGTCGGGTGTTTAAGAGCAGAATCTTCACAATTATTATAGTCCTATGTGTCAAAGTTTTAGCAAGATGTGATATAAATGGCTAAATGTGGAACGAAGATTGGAGCTCAGAGAATCCAAACTTGCCTCACATGGAGTTGGTTACTCATAGTTTGCAAAGTTTGAAACCTTATCCCATTAGAGTTTTCCAACAACATAGATCAAACACATAAAAGACAAATCGTAAGATAAGATTGTATACATTGTTCGTACAATTCAACAAACACACATAAAACACATTGAATATATCTGGTTAAATGTCTTTTAAAGAAAAGAAGTTTCTTTTCGCTTTGGAATCCACTTCCTTTGGGACATTCCGATCAGTCATAAAATGTCTTGTAAGCGGACACCACGCTCTGTCCTGAGTGTGGTCTTCCCTGGTGGGGGAATGTGTGTGTGTGTGTGTTTGGGTTAATTTACATTCAGAGATTTTTGGTCTTTAGCAGTATGTATTTAGTTATTCAGATTCACCCTCTTAGCCCAGTCCTTACAGTCCCCCTTTTTGTCTGATGAAGTCCCTGTGTGGACTTAATCAGACAACAATCATCACAATGGACGGATGACAGGTGAATCATGATGATCGGGTAGCAGGTGCTCTGAGGCTGAGGGCTCAGCTTGATTAAGTTTGAAGCAGCCTCCAGCGTGGTACCCTCTTCCTGAGGGTCTTGGCTGTAGATGTTCGCACCTCGTTGAGCCTCTTGCGCAGGATGACTGTCGAGCGTCTGGGTGTGGTTGATAGAGGTACCCAGCGTAGGGTCAGCCGCAATCCAGGATTGGACAGCAGGTGTGGTGGTTAAGTAGGGCAGTTGAGACAAAGCTTGGAGGGCTGTGTCGATAGGATAAATGTCAATTCGCTGGGACCCCCCCCACCTTTCGCAAACCACAACTCCCGTTCTGGAGTTAGGGTGAAAGTGTGGTTACTGGAGAAGGATGGGATTTCCAGTTCTAATTTGTACTCTTTGCTTGGAAGATGGTACCATGCCAGATTGTCACAGTGAAGGATGGCGCCTTTCGGTACTTGGATTCACATGCTCTGGTGGAGCGAGGTGGCACAGGTGTCAGTGTCATTCTGGTCGTAATTGAGTGCAGCTGTGTGCACAGGAGTGTTAATGAGCCCTGTCACCTACAATCTCTGCTTGGGTCTCGATGACTTAAGTGCGAGGCTTAGCTTCGGCAGGGCAGCGGGTGTCGCTGATCTGCAGCCCGCAGATTCCGTCAGTGTTGTCTCCGAGGAAGGGTTTGTTAGGGCAGAGATAGTGAATGTCTTTGGTCAGTGTGCACATGTGTGGATTCGGAGCTGGGGACAGCTTAGTGTCGCTGTCGTGCAAGTCAATCACGTACGGCGTGCGGACTTGATGTGAGTGTTACCTTTCAGAGTCTGACATTGACAATGTTCTTGAGCCGGTGGATTCGGCTTGACTGTGATGGGTAAGTTCAGGAGAAAGCCCCCCTTTTCTCTGCTTGTGGTCGACGCAGAGTGGGCTGGCACTACCCAGCGAGTAGGCAAGGTGTATTTGTAGAGAGTCAGCTGGCGTGGTGATGGCGGAAGCCAGCACGGTTTGCACAAGGCTTAAGGGTATCAGGTGCGGTGGAATTCTACTCATAGCTAGGCTGTCAATGGAGTTACCTCCGGCCGCGTGTCTGTCATCAGGGCTGTTACCAGCTGAGTTTGAGCAAAGTCATCCTGGAAGACAGTAAACAGCTGTTTCATGGAGTTCACTGTCTGGGTCAGCAGAACGCTGTGAGTGTTAAAAATTACCACAATTCCCTTTAGTGTCTTGTCGATGGTCTGCAGGGGTGCACTCTGTGTTGTGAGTTGCTCTTTTATCTGTGGAATCTCCGTCTGAATTTCGGCTGCATGCCGCCTCACGGTGGCTAGGTTCACTGTATTCACACTGGACATACAAGTGTTAAACAGAGTGGCGGCGTCTCCGGGCAAAGCTCCCCGGAACTGTTTGGAGCGGTGGTTGTGTCCACCTAACTCCGCTTGTGAGATAGTCATTTTCTCAAGTTGGCTGAGCATGTGCATCGGCCCCGGCGTGAGTGAGGGAGTCTGTCCATCGGGCACCTGCCCAGCGGTATTTGGGCTACTGCGCTGGCGTAGGGTGCCCTGTAAACATTGCAGGGGTCGAGACGAACATGAACTTTCTGGGTGTGGGTCCTGAAGTTGGTAGTCAGGAGTCCCGGTTGTTCCCTCAGGATGGTGCCTGATGCCGGGCCTGGGGAGATGCTGTTCAATGGCGGTGGCTGCCCTCTGGTTGGCCGAAGGCACAGGATGGTGAACCACAGCAGCATCCTGGTAAAGTGAAAGGGAGAGAGAGAGAGAGAAAGGGAGGAAAATTTTCAGCAGGTGTTGTCCTTGGTTGGCTTGGACAGTCTTTTTCACGCCGGTATGCCACTTGCTTTGGTGTCTTGCAAGTGTCTCTGGTGCTGCGGTGTGCAGCACATGGTGCATCATGGGCATACATTGGCATGACCCCCCTTTTGCACTGTGGCATTACAAGCTGTGGCGCAGTGATGGCATCAGGTGCAGAACGCTGAATGTTGTCTTGTGCACGCAGCATGTGCAAGGTGTATTGCAGGTGTCTGGGGCACCGGTCGTCGGTGGGTTCAGACGGCATTCGTGGGTGGTTGGAGGGGTTAGAGGTGGTTTCTCATAGTGTCCATTGGTTTGTCATAGTCTTTGGTAAGCTGGAAGGTTGGGGTCAGGTTAAGCAGAGGCTCTGTGACACTTTGGCACACTTGTGGTGAGAGACTAATGCATGACCCTAAAAGTTCAGAATCACTGTTTAATGGGTTCGCTAGATATGTAGCATAAAGTTAGGTGCTTCATGTGTATCTAGCTAGTGATGTGTCTCTTGTATCTTTATCATCTTAGCTGTGGATGTTAGGAGGCTAAGACTTGTGTGGTTCCTAGAGTGTTTCCTGGAAGGGGCATAGCCGAGATGAAATAAATGACTTAAGATGGTTCTTATGACTAAATTATTTCTCTGGACTTAAATGGTGGTTCACTACGGCTTGACGAAGTGAAGGATAGGAGGAAAAGAGACAGCTTTCCTATTCAAATTATGCTTATTATCAATCCTCAGGACTATAGTTATGCCCTAGTAATTGTTGAAATTACTTGTGTTGCAGGGTCACAAAAATGAGTGCACTTGTTGAAAATAAACACAATCACAAATAAAGGTGTCTCTGTTTCCTTTCTGGGCCCAATGGGAAATGGAACCACATTCGAACAAGAGAGGAAATGGAATTAAATCATATAGATGACCGAATAGACAAGGGAATAGCTGACTGCCATTATTATCAAAGTGGAAATAAAAAAAATAAAAAAAAATAAAGTAATCAAAACAGCGGTAATGATCTGAATGTGAGAATAATCAGTAGCACTAGTGACTAAACTTTGGGTTTGTCTGGACCAACACTCCATAGTGGGTTACAGCGGTTGCGTGTTCAAGACCACACTGTGTGTGTCCCTCCAAAGGTTTAATCAACATGCTGATGGAAATTCTCATTACTATACGAATTCTTCTCTAGCTACACAGTTTACATGTAGTTAAACTTAAGTTTAATTGACAGGGCATCTGCAAATTTAACCTACAGCGCTCAGCCAGGACTATGCCTAACTAGTGAAGGTGCAATTTAGCTGAGAAGAACTGAAAGTACGGAAAGTGAAGAATTAGAAACCCTAACTGGGGTTAAAGAAAGTATTCTAGAATACTTTGCACTGTGTAAACAAAAGCTGTAATTAAGGCTTTAAGTGAAAGATGCTAACTGCTAATTGTAGAAGTTATTATTTAGCTTAGCCTAAGCTGGATGAATGCTAGGTTAGCTTAGCCACCTAGGCTGGTTTGTTTACAAAGTGACATCACAAGTTAGCACTTCCTGTGACCAGTTGTTGTCATGGGAACCAGACCATGTCAGAACAATTCAACAGTACCTGAAGAATGTCTGCACATTTTACTGAGTTATGCATGTTTAAACGGGTTAAAAGGGGGCGCCTATACTTTAAGTCTTTCAAGAACTTGATGTTACATTCAGTAAAATGCAAATGTGTTTTGGCATTTGCTAATTTTACTCATGGAACTCTTCTCTTTACTTTACACAACTTATTCTATTTGGTTACAGAGTGAGGAAATAGATTTGCTGTAAGTCAAAGCTTGTCTAAGCCTATATAGTTACGTCCCTCTCATGCATAAATGCTGACTTTTCAGCGAATGAACAGTTTTGATCGCTAGGTAGCTCTCTGCTTGTAGATGCAGCTAAAATTTTAGGTGAATTACATCAATCTAACAATAATTTGTAAGGCCTTTACATTGTAGAAAGGGGAGCATCACCCAGGTCTACGTATATATAACACTGTCCTGAGCTTTCTTTGTCAGAAACAGGTTTAGCAATACTGCAATTTGGATTTCTTTAACCAAAGCAGGATAGATATCGGTACAGTTTACAAGCTGCTGAGATGAGATTCCTTTGTCAAACAGACTTACGCTTTACGGCTGAACTTACTGATATTAGTTGGAAATCTAAGACTCTTTCACTTAAAGTAGAGATGTCAATTCCAGTTATCGTTTTATCTGCATTTAGACAAGCCAGCGATCAAAAATGCGTATTGCACGTTGTGTTCTAGTTGGATCGCAAAGATCAAATGCACGCCTGTAGGTTAACAGTAGTTTACGGCTCAGGTGGTTTTACTACACTCTGACGCCAGGGTGACGTATGCCTTATTTGGAGCTAGTGTTTGCTGTAACCCTTCATTGTCAGGAAACCTAATGTTTAGCAGTGCTAATTCAACCAGCATCTAGAAACTGTTTGTTTTAAAAGAGTCGTGCATAGTCTGTTGGCCGTTGAGATTTACACGCCCATTTAAGATTCTCTTACATCAGTAAAATTCTAATTTTACGAATGCAGAGTCTTGCAACTCTTTGAGCACACATTTTCATCTACTTCTAAAAGTTCTATGTCCTATGCTGATCAGGGACCTTTTTAGCAGAGTCTTGCACTGTGTTCGTGCAGTGTCCTCTGGTTTTGCAGTTCAAAATCATTGGGGTTTTAGGAATTCTTTCTGAGGAGGCCTTTTGTGTTAGAGGCCTTCTGCATTAGGTCACGCATCGTTGAGTGGGCATTGCGTGGTCTTTGGCGAGCTGGAAGTTGCAGGGTAGCGAACTTGAACCTTGACTTGGTGGTGAGGCTGTGTACCCATGGATGGCTGCTGGAGTTCCGGGGAAGTCTGTGATTTTGGAGTCTGGCTTTGTTGTAGTTCTCGTGACCTCTGTGACCGGAGGGGGCGGGGTTCTTGAACTTGGGCCCAGACGGCCAGGTGTTTATAAGTCTAATAAAAGCTCAGAGCAGTCTAGCAGGTCTTTGCCAGTCAGAAAGGGGTACGTGTCCATTTGTGAGATGTACACTGGGTGGGTAGGACTCAAAGGACCAGTTGTCAGGTACATGGGAGCTCTCTGTTCGAGCCGAAGGTCGTTCTGGCTGTACGACTGCACGTTCAGCTCACACATTTGGGGTGTAAGAGTTTGATCTTCGCTCTTAGCTTTAGCACTGAGTCTTTCAAAGAGTTGAGCTGACATTAGAGGGAGGTCTGAGCCGGTGTCTACCAGGGCTTCAAGGCTCACCTCATTGTCTAGAGTGATGGGTAGGTAGAGTTTCCGGGCCCACCCCCTTTTGATCAGGTTCCCCAGGAGTCTTGGCGTAGGGGCTGGTGTGGCGATCGACGGGTGGTTAGGGCCGGTCTTGTGTAGTTCTCTGCGGAGACAGACAGACAAAGCAGCATTTCTTGGTCTTTTGGGGTTTTGGACCCAGCTGTGGGAAACTGTGCTGTCTCGTTCAGGCTGTGCAGCTGTCAGCTGTGGTGGCTGTGTGCTGCTGTCACTTTGTGATGTGACAGTGTGCTCTGGGGTCTGTGGCCGACGAGCAGTGTTCTGTGTGCCTGTTGTAGGTCTTACGCTCAAGCATAGGATGTAAGGCTCGTACCTCTTGAATTTTTGGAAAGTCTTTTGTGAAGAAGCTTTTCAGCGACTTCAGGGTCTCGGCTGTCTCAGACGTGGCGGCACTGTGTTTGTCTGATGCGTGCTCAGACTTGTTTTTATTAGTGGCATGTTGAAAGGGGTACCGCTCCAGGCTGTCTGGGCTTTAGTCTCTTGGTGATCGGGGTCGGCTATTTCTGGGTCGCCGGCTGGCTTCCAGAATGTTTCAGAGCGCTCGCTCTGGTGTCTTGGATGAGCACCATCACGGTAGTGCTGCCCTCTGGAGGCCTGGAACGGTCGTGACTCTCTGTAAACAGGGCTATGGTGTTGTGGGGCGCCCTCTGGAGGCAGCTCTGAGTAGTGTTCAGAGACCGAGTAGATTGTGGGGTTTTTTAAAGTCTTTTCGGACACAGTCTTTTGCATGGTGTAAGCTTCTCTTAGCTGTGGAGTAGTCATGCTATGTGGGAAGGCCAGGAGGACTTGGTGATGACTCACTGTGGGGTGCAGATTTCGGAGAACAGAGTTCTGGAGTTGAAATCATCCTCCATGCCGGCTGATTGAGGTCCACGGCTGTGATTAGTTGTTGGTCTGATTCTGGATCAGAGAATTCTTTAATGAAGGCCTGCCGCAGCGGCTGGTAGTCTATAAGAGTGTTTCAACTCTGTGGGAAAAATGTCAAGTTCACGTTTGAGATCTTATCTCTGCTGAACGAGCTTGTGGATGGTAACATGGGCCTCTTGCGAGCTTCTTTCGCAGGCCGTGGCTTTCGAGTCTCTTTAAGTTCAGTCTCTGCTCTTTGCAAGCGGCTTCACTTTGTCGGAGTTTCTCGTTGAGTTCCTCTCTGGTTCTTTTCTCTGTCTGTGTCGATGAAGATCAGACAGGGCGGTTTGAAGTCTTTCCACTTCTTTCTGTAGCTCGGGGTCGTTGTCATCCTCGGCTTGCATCCTCAGCGTTGCAATTTCGGGCTCCAGGGCGATGCGGCTCCTTTCGTGGAGACGTGCTTGTGCGATGGGCTGGGCAAGCGAGGTTTTGACGTGTCTGGCCGGTCTTTGTCGTGGGAGCTTTGGCTTGGTTTGTGAGCCATTAGCTTGTCCACGTCTGCGATGCTCTTGGCTCGGGGCTCTGACTCACTGGCGACCTTGGGCAGGAATAGAGGTGTCATGACTCTCTTCAATGTCTCCAGGTGGTCCCAGCGGGTTGTGGGACTGTAGGACCGGAACATACTGCCTTTATTGTGGGCGAGAGGAACACAACACACACACAGAGAGACCAGTGCAATTTTGTTCTACGTTTAACGAGCTATAATACGGGCTATGCCGTGTGTGAAAATTTTGGTTAACTGATGCAGACAGTTAAATCATTCAGTGGGACAATTTGGGTAGGTCAGCATGGGCCTGAATAAAGGTTTTTTTTTTTTTTTTTTTTTTTTTTTTTTTAACGGGGCAGTAGCTTAGGGGTCACCTGTTGATGCTAACGGCTTGGTTGTCAAACTATTATTCGGCGTTCCTTGTTGTCTCAGATAGGTTCTGTCTCTAGGTGAACTGAAAGGAACAGAGTACAACAGAAAAGAGCAATGGCAAGATAGCAAAGTTTGAAGTAACATGCAACCATCCAAGATGGAAAGGTCTGTAATGAAATGGCGTTAATAGTACACAGGAAGTGTTACAGGGGAAGAGGAGGCCTAAGCCTGCGGTTTGTGGCTCGGAGAGGAGAAGGGAGCCAAACACTTCAATGACCGGTGGAATCTCTAGATTCTGTGGCCAATACTAAGTGGATGGATTTAATACCTTTTCTAGTTTCCCTGGGGTGAAATGAGGTCATTCGGGTTGGAGTCAGCACCGTGGTTGGTCTCTCTGTCGTCCCCAAACACTTGACAGCAGTGTCCCGGGCCCTTCCGCATGTCTGTACCGATGTGCGCCCTCTCACGCAACTTGACTTTGAACACAACCGGCAGTGCCAAATTGGTGATGTCGTGTTGCGGGCCGCACCAACGGAGAGACACAGGAAAGTCCGGGACTCACGCTCAGTCAGCGCTGGTGACGCAGGTCAGACGAACCAGCATGCTGGACCCCCAAGCAGAGATGACTGTCAAATCACCACAGCACGCGAGAAATTTCTACCTACAAACACAGAACAGGATGAAGGACAAGTGAACCTCAACGTGAATTAAAGCTCTCTCTATCTAAATCAAATTGAGTGTCTATTTTTTTGTAGAAAAATCAAAGGCAACGGCTTTACTAGAATTATGGTACAAACAAAAAGGGAATTATGACAATGTTAATTATCAGAACAACCTAGCCTCCATTCAGAGAAGAGATTAAGTGCAGCAGGAAGAGCACGGGAGGAAGCAAGCTGTAGTGGCGCGTTTGGGCCACAAAGGGTTTGGGCCACTTCCTCTTAGTGGTCAACCTGGCTGACAGAGAACTTGATTTAAATTGCATTCAAACGTGTTTAAATACAATTCAAATCAAGCGTATGCATAGATGCTGAGTAAGTTCTAGAATAGTAAGTCTATCGTTGTCATAACGTATCAAATCAAAATTATTTAAAATAATTTGAAGGAAATATAGAAGTAAAGCCATAAAACCATTCCCAACAGGAAAGGAGACTTAATTCAAATTGATCTTGAAATTTATTTGTTTCAAACCAAATTTGAATAAGTGTAGGAAATTAAAGGTTGGCATTATATTTGATGATGATCACGACTACGGTGAGGTATCAATGATAATGACCAAAATAAAACCAACTGGGAGAAAGCCACTTCAGAACAGAATCATGTTAGTGAAACTGGAACTCGCACATGCATTGAAAGTTAGAAACACACTTTCAGAAATTCACTGGGAAAATCTGAAATTGTTTAGGAAAGGATGACCTTGTTACCAGTGTCCACACGATGGCGACATTTCGTTCATGCAGGATGAAATCAGGGGGGGCGGAGCGTAATTCGAGAACTGTCAAGCACTTAGGCCTCAAGGCTGCCCTCTAGTGTTTGTCAGCGGAATAACATTCAGTGTGATTAAAATTTGAGCGTGCAGACGCTTTGTTTTCTGTAGTGATCACACTTATCGAAATTAAATCTCAGCGGATTTTTTTTTTTTTTGTAGAAGACAGGAATTATACGTCTGTCGGTTGGATCCAAATAACATTTATCAAATAGCACTTATGATTTAAAATGTTTTTTTTTTTTTTTAGGTTTTGGATTTTCTTTTTCTTTTTCGGTGCTATATTTTAACAACAAGTCTTGCAGGAATTTTTTTTTTTTTCTCTGCGCTGTGTAGAAGAAAACAGGAATTATACGTCTGTCAGTTGGATCCAAATAACATTTATCAAATAGCACTTATGATTTAAAATGTTTTTAGGTTTTGGATTTTTTTTTTCTGTGCTACATTTTAACAAACACGTGCGTCTTGCAGGAAATGTTTTTTCCTCTGCGCTGTGTAGAAGAAAACAGGAATTATACGTCTGTCGGTTGGATCCAAATAACATTTATCAAATAGCACTTATGATTTAAAATGTTTTTAGGTTTTGGATTTTTTTTTTTTGTGCTACATTTTAACAAACACGTGCGTCTTGCAGGAAATGTTTTTTCCTCTGCGCTGTGTAGAAGAAAACAGGAATTATACGTCTGTCGGTTGGATCCAAATAACATTTATCAAATAGCACTTATGATTTAAAATGTTTTTAGGTTTTGGAATTTTTTTTTCTTTTTTTTTTCGGTGCTATATTTTAACAACACGTCTGGCAGGATTCTTCGCTGCGCTGTGCAAAGAAAACAGGAATTTGTCGTCTGTTTTTCGACTCCCATAACATATATCAAATAGCACTTATGATTAAATATGCTTTAGGTTTTTACACTTGAGTAGCTACGTCAATGTTTAACCAGGAGTTTATCGTTAATCTAACGATTATAATATAAGGCCTTTTTAAGAATAGTGAAAGAGCATCGTTTCACTAACTCTTTTCTTCACCCTGACAGAAGAACATCGTTCGGACAGGGGAGTTTAACATTAAAAATGTCGTCGCTCAAAAGAGGTTTCTTCGTCTTTTGTAGGACAAATTTAATACTATGAAACTGCAGTTTACTTTTTAGTTTTGCTGAACTGAAAGCGGCTTTTTGCCTTCAGTCAGCCGGTGAGTTCGCATTGTGTTCGCTCACTCGAGGCGCACGTACAATATTAAATCACAATATAGACATAGATTGAAACTGAATTTGCTCATAAACAAGTTTAAAGTGTGCCAAGCATATTCTCCACCAATTAATGTAAAGACTCAGGGGCGGATCTAATCCGTGGGGGAATTTGCATATCATAATTAATAATTGGTAATTAATAATTATTCATACATGTTTGGATTAGATCAGTCTTACATGTTAATAAATCTCCCGCTAAGGGATGATGTGTCATTTTACCTGCATGCATGCATGTGTATCCCTGCAATTAACCACAAGTTGATTGTAATTAATTACACGGAACACGTCTTACAAAACAGGCAAAATTAATTAGCTCAATTGTCAGAATAATATTTGTGGGGATCCACAATATCATCCTACTTTATAGGATTTCAGGAAACGCAATTCTGTGGCCACTAGAATTGGGTTTTCTGCCCTATAAACCAAATACTCTTTAAAGTATCTTTAATTTGAAAAGCTTGTAGCTTAAGTTAGACCTTTGGCACTTAAGGGACTTGGAAAATGAGCAGAGGCAGTACATCAATCAAATGAATATAATGAATTTAATAAGGCAGAACTACTTATGTATTTACTACGTTACAGGAATACATGTATTTACAAACATTAACAGACAATGACAACAACGCGGGGCGTTTGGACAATGGATACACGTGTGAGAGAGAGAGAGAGGGGGAGAGGGAGTGAGAGAGAGAGAGAGAGCATTGGCAACATTCACCCTGACAGTCACCCGTCTGTAACAACACGAAAACATCATCTTAATGCTTCTTAGAAGCTCTATAAAGAGATATACTTGCACAAATTTTTGGGTCTCTCTGTGTCGCGGCATTCCTGCGCGAGCGGCGTCCTTTAGGAAGCGTCACGTGGTGCTTCTTGGCGCGCGTGTTGAACGGAGGTTCAAAGTCTTTGGGGTAACATTACCAAAGGAAAATAGTTCGGCTAAGTTCGTTTCACTTCGTGGAAGTGAACAGAGTCGACTACGGAAAACAAAACTTTGACTAACAAATAAAAGAAATAAAGATCTCTACGGTGAAATCACGCGGAGTTAACGTTACATCTTTGCATGGCTGGTGAAGAAGCGCGCGTGCGTCTCTCGGTCCGGCGCTTCACGTGGTTACGTGCGCGTGTTTCTCCTTCAAAGCGAGTGCGCGCTCGTTTAAAGGTCCCTTGTAGATGGATTTGTTGAAGAGATATGTCATGCGGTGTTCTTTTCACTCGACGATTGGAATTCAACACGAAGGCTTATCTAAGACTGAAAAACACAAACTAAACTAGAAACAAATAAAAGAAAGGCGAAGAGCTCGCCCGGAGGCGAGACGTTACATTATGACACGAGGACGAGAGAAGTAAGAGAACGAGCGGAGGGGGGAAGCCTCATTTATCACCTTGGAGAAATCCAGCCTCTTCCTGTTGGCTTGGCCAATTAGAGGGTTGGAATTTCACAGGCGGAACTTTGGTTTTTATTGCTCTTTGTCTAAGAGAGAGACATTTGAAACCCTAATTTCGTCGGGTGTTTAAGAGCAGAATCTTCACAATTATTATAGTCCTATGTGTCACAAAGTTTTAGCAAGATGTGATATAAATGGCTAAATGTGGAACGAAGATTGGAGCTCAGAGAATCCAAACTCCTCACATGGAGTTGGTTACTCATAGTTTGCAAAGTTTGAAACCTTATCCCATTAGAGTTTCCCAACAACATAGATCAAACACATAAAAGACAAATCGTAAGATAAGATTGTATACATTGTTCGTACAATTCAACAAACACACATAAAACACATTGAATATATCTGGTTAAATGTCTTTTAAAGAAAAGAAGTTTCTTTTCGCTTTGGAATCCACTTCCTTTGGGACATTCCGATCAGTCATAAAATGTCTTGTAAGCGGACACCACGCTCTGTCCTGAGTGTGGTCTTCCCTGGTGGGGGAATGTGTGTGTGTGTGTGTGTGTTTGGGTTAATTTACATTCAGAGATTTTTGGTCTTTAGCAGTATGTATTTAGTTATTCAGATTCACCCTCTTAGCCCAGTCCTTACATCAGTGTTTGCTTTAGTTGGGCTCTTGGTCCCAGTTCTTCTTACTTTAACTTTTCTTTGGCTGTTGTAACTGTATGTTTGTATAACACCATTGTAATGGCAGAGAAAGCCAAGAAAAAGTAAGATCGGCTGTCATCAGCTCTTTGTTGATAATGAGCACAAAGTGAGCGCTTAATGTTGTGTTTAGACTTTTGTCTTTATACCTGGCATTTATAACCACCAATCTTGTGGAACTGCATTATTTGGACCAGTACCATTAAAATGATCACTTATTTGAAAGTGGATAAAAAAGCATGTTCACACAATGTTATGAGAAAATATACCATATAGTCACACACAGACATCAAGATTTTGCGTATGATTCACAACAATGGTGACAATAAAAAAAGCTTCATGCTGCAATGCATGATGGGTAGCTTTCATAGTACAAAACATCCTTGATTCCCAAGCTTTTTTGTTTTGGTTGTCACCGTTGTTGAGAATCATATGCAAAATCTTGATGTCTATGTGTGACTACGTGATACACTTGCTCAAAACATTGTGTACACATGCTTTTATCCACCTTCAAATAAGTGATCATTTTAATGGCACTGGTCCAAATAATGCAGTTCCACAAGATTGGGGCTTATAAATGCCAGATATAAAGACAAAAGTCTAAACACAACATTAAATGTACACTCTGTTTATTTTGTCATCATCAACAAGGAGCTGATGACAGCCAATCTTACTTTTTATTGGCTTTCTCTGCCACAACAATGGTGTTATACAAACACACAGTTACAACAGCCAAAGTAAAGTTAAAGTAAGAAGAACTGGGACCAAGAGCCCAACTAAAGCAAACACTGATCACCACAATGGTTACTTAAAATGAAACATCAACATCTAAACCTCATCTAAACAATGTAAGGAAATTACATTGATATAAACATGAGTTTTAATTTAATGCATCCTGAGTGTTTATTTGTTCTAGAAACAGTATAAATTGTCTAAATGAGGCCATACATGATGTTGATAATATGTCCACAATGGCCACATTTGAACTAGTTTTTAACCTTGTCCGAAGAGGGTCCATGGACGTCTATATCGGACGTGCAGAACACGTCAAAAAAAGACGTCATAAAAACTTTCATTCTGGCTCCTCAGTGGACGTCTTTTAACGTCCGACTTTTGTGACAAAGACGTTGAAAAGACGTCTTTTGGACATCATGTTGTTTAGTAAAAGAGAAAAAACAGTAAAAGAAATGGACACAGCGACCCCGTTGATTTCAACGGAGAAAACTGAAGCCCGATTATTGCACTTCCTTCCTGATGGCTGAGCGACTGCGCAGGCTCAAACTGAGCTTGACGACAGTCTGACAGTTGTAAATCTTCTAGTAGCTGTGCCAAGACAAATCTGAATCACCTAATTCCTCAAAAACGTTGTTGAAATATTTTGTCCCGTTGCTTTTATGGACTCTCTATTTGTGGGCTTCTCCCTTGACTTTATGCCTCTATGTCGCTACGATTGCCTCATAGACTATAAAAGATTGCCTGCGAGCTTTCCTCCTGTCTATACGGTAATGTCTCTATTGTGCGACAGAAAGTCGCGTGGTTATGACGCAATCGTTAGCCTATTTTTACAAAAACAGCTTCTACGGGACCATAACGTAAGATACAAAGTAATGGAGCCTTTTATACATTGTCGTGTTTCTTTAGAAATAAATAATGGACAAATGAAGTCGTTGGACGCTTCAGATGTAAAGTTATTCGCGGTCAAACTGACGCCAAAATGAATGGGAGTCAAAGGAATGCTAACAGCAGGTGAAGTTCTGCTACAATGGCGGCTCCTGCGAGGCTTCAGTTTCCGGCTGATGGATTACCCCCTTGAGTTTTAGCAAAGCCCGTCTACGGAAAGCCTGGCCACTCCCTATTAAGCCCTATTGTACTGAATTTTAGTTGTAAATCCACCAGAGTTCCACTGGGGAGCGATCGCCCTGAGTGCAAAATGAATGGGAGTCTATGGAGCTAGACGGCTAAATTTGTCTCTTTCACCCGATTGCCGTTGAGAAATCTCACGAAGTCAATAGAAGAAAGAGTTTAGAGGCGTAAAGGCTGTATCACGCACATTTAATGGCAGGTAACACAGGCAACGCGATCCTCTCACACATGAGAGATTACTCTTTCAGCGTCACAAAATAAAACTAGTGAAACAAAAGTATATAAAGATGTGGAGCACGCTTAGCATCTACGGTGGATCACACTCAACTCAACAGCGTCATCACGCATAGCGCACGTCATGAATGACGTGATCAGTCTCTTAAAGGGGCACACCACACAATAATGTGATGCATGTAAATACACAGTTTCGTTCGTTACAATGGGTCATAGGTCGCAAATTGAATGAACGAGTACTTATGTCCTTTCGATTTCTTATAGGTTGAGTTGTTGTTGCCCATTACACGCTAGCATTCTGCTAATGAACGCTGATTGGTCAGTGAAGGACTGATTACGACCAGAGATACCGCTTGATGGCATCGTGGCATCCGAAGCGGGACCAGAATGTGTGTGTGTATTTTCGGCGTGGTGTTTAACCCTCTGGGGTCTGAGGTGTTTTTGGGGTCCTTGAGATGTTTTGACATGCCCTGACATTTGTGCTTTTTTCAGTTGCTTATAAACATATTAATGGCAAAGTTGTCATTGCACTCTATTTAGCACAAACAGGGCTACCATAATATGTGAGCAACATGTATGTACACGTTTGTATTTTTGAAGGAATATTGTTTATGCATGGTTATTGAAAAAACTAAAACTTTTGTTTGTTGTAACTGCTACGCATGCGTTGTCAGGGGGAACAGGAATTCCGGTAGGGAACAGAATCGACTGCTTCACCGTTCATGATTCATCATTCACACACAGACACGCAATTCATATTTAAAAACAACAAAACAAAAACTCTTCTAGCGTGTGTATTTACCTGCGTCAGCGGTGTTGTCGATGCCTCGAGAGAAAGAAAGTGCAGAGCGCGAAAGCACCAAAGTGACTGAAGTATTACCGTAAAGCAGTATCTCTGGCCGTGCGATGTGTATGACGTCATTGACATTTTAAAATACTTTTTAAAGACAATAAGTGACTCTAAAAAATTCGTTTTTCTAAATACCCGGCTACTTAATGTATTTAATGTGCTTTATTTTCGCGACACACAGACCACGCCCACATTATTTTGTTACATTCGTTTCAATGAAATTCGTATGATTACAAGTAGATTAAATAAATTATGCTATTTACAGTCTTTGCAGTGCGTGTATATTCACAGATTATTGTTATGATGCCAATTTGTGGCTTAATTTAAATTGAGCAGCAATACTGCGGTTAAAGGGACATGTCAAACATTTATTTATTATTTATTTATTTTAATGTTGCTGAGTAATGAGTTAAAGCATTAAGCATACAGTACACTCCATAAATGTTCCTAAATAGAGGTGAAAATTGATAAGCCGTAGCTTATGGATCCAGTGAATTACCCACAGCATTTATTTAGGGGAATGTTCAACAAACATATTCATTAGCTAAGAGGTATGAAAGCAAGAACAACAAAAGAAAAGAAAAAAATAGGCAAATGTACATGCATGCAGGACAGCTGTATTTGCCAACCACACAGTCCCACCTTCCACATTCTGAACATTCAATCTAAGGAAGGAAGAACAAACTATAGAATAAATTACATGTTAATGAAGAACAGTTACTTGTTTTGCAATGTATAAATGTTTCTTTCCCATTGGCCAGTTTGGCCTTCATACCTATGCTGCTCTCCATCTAATGTAATCATGTTATATTAGTAAATAAATGTCACAGTTGTAATACCTTTTTATAGTAAGACCAATTTAACACACCATTACCCTTCATTGTGAAATTTTCACATCTTCTCTTAATATAGTGTTCCTTTCTTGAGCAGCTATCAGGATATTGGTTATCCTACAAAGTTTTTGATTTGTATCAATTTGCTGTAGTAATATGTCCTAACAACAATGACACCAGTTACAATAATGACAGTAATTTATAGACCTTTTCATCTGTTCCTAACGGTTAGCAGATGACGACAACAATGAAAGCACATGATGTGATGAATAACAAGTTAAGAGAATATGTTAATGAGAATCATGGTACCAGTCAAATGAAAAGAAATGGCATAATTCAAATTTATATTACTGTACATAAAAAGAGGCCCACACCCATTACATTTTATTTATAAAACCGACAGACCATTGTCTCATATTTCTTTTGTTAAAGAGGTCAGCAAAAAAGTAAACACTAAAGCATTTCCTATTGTTTTAGAGAGGGTCATGGTATTGATGTGAGGTTAATCACACAAATGATTAAGAAAGAGGTTAGTGATGTAGGCCTATGTGAATATTAGCCATAGAGAATATCCGTATATATTTGTAGTAATTCATCATCATCATCATCACTATATCATATATTAAGCTTATTTCAGTAATAAAATCTGTTTTTCACAGCACTTTAATCACTGAAGACAAAGTGTTCTCTACATGTCCAATAAAGACATTAGATACACAACATTCAAGTTCCCACTAAACACTGGACCTCGGATAGACGTGCAGATCATGTAGACTATATTGGGTCCGTTGGTCCATGACCAATTCTGGACATCTATTCGACGTCCAAACTAGGTCCAATATTTTGGACGTCCAACCATGACCCAACTTGACGTTCAACATTTGACCTTTGAACTGGGTCATTTTTTTGGACCTCATTTGGACGTCTATTACAGGTGCAGGAAATGTACATGATTAATATGCAACATTTTTTTTATTTACAAATATCAACATTGTTGTTATCAACATGATTAATACATATGAATACAGATTATTTATAATTATTTAAAATCATTTTCCAAAAACTCCATTTGATCGTCTCTGCAGCAGGTGATAACTGGAGACGCATATTAAGATGTAATGCTGTATAGCTCAAACAGTAGAGAGTTGGCGCTTGCACAACAAACGACCACAAACGACCACATTTGGTCCCACGGACGTCAACATTAGACGTGCAATAGACGTCGAATAAAGACGTTGCCTGGCATTACAAAACAACCCTTCAGTGGACCGAAATTGGACGTCCAAAAATGACATAGAAAAGAAGTCACTCCGACGTCACATTGCTCAGTGGGTCCATGCTCCTACTGAGCATAATGTAGCCAACAATACAATATTACCATACAAGCATTTATAACATTCACTTAATTTAAATGATTAGGCTATATGATTCTAAGAAGATGCAGTATTACATACAGAATTGTTCTGAAGGAAGAAGAGTCAAAATTATTATTTTTTATTATCTGTTGAAAATGTTACAAGTTTATGAGATAATTAACTTCATGACCCTAAAGCTGCTTTATATTATGTCCAGGGAAAATTATACGGCGGCGACAGAGCTTGTTGTACAAACAAGAGATCTTAATATAATCAGCAGAGTAAAATAAGCCGATAAGTTTTTTTATATAAAAATAATAGATCCATTATAAAATTAGGCTATATATGCAGATCAATAAATGCAACTTGTTGAACAAATGGAAATTACTTTGCAATTTATGTTTCTTTTTGGTAGCCTAGCTACTTTAACTTAATCTACATCTGTTGTTATTTGTGATTAGAACTCATGACAACACACTCAAGAAAATATGATGTTGAGATCATAGATGTTGAGATGCTGGCAAGTCTGTACATCCAATGAAACCGATTGCCCCATGTTAACATAGGCATGGTTTCTGAGCTTGACACTAAAGTATGTTAAACTTCTTTGAAATTGCGTCAAATACGCAGAAATATAGCATCCACTGCAAAAACAAAGCGTTTTATTCGCAGACCAGTGTATACAACTGGTGAAATATTCGTTTTTAATAGGTGATCCGTGAAATTGGGCATGAATCTGTCGCCGTTTAACATCTGCTGGAAATCCAGGTAAAACTATATGCGTGCACGCGCGTTCCCCCAGATAACATGATCCCCAGTTGATCCGTAACACCGGCCCACCCGGTAAGGGGAGGCATAGGTCGCAAGGGCTGTGCGAACTGTGCAACCGCACAGGACCTCGCGCCACTAGGGGGCCTCGCAATCTTGCTGGCTTTTGTTTTTTCCCCCAACAAATTAAGCGGGTTTTTCATAGGGCTGTAATCTCCCAGTCGATTAGTCGATTTATTGGTCGATACGTTCTGGATCAACCAAAATTCTGATTGGTCGATTTTTGACGTGTTAATTTCATCAGGTGGAAAGCACTAATTGCTAATGGGGGTGTTTTCAGAGCACCCCTGTTTCACAGGTAACAGCCTGTCTTCAGAACACCCCCCTTGTTTTCACTTTTTTGGATTAGCCCAACCCACTGGAGACAGATTGAAGAAAGAACTAAGGCATTGGTGGTTTGTTGAATATTAATTTAATTGTGAGCGTTTAATTTACTGTCAGTCCTCCTTTACCATGTCAAAGACATCGGCAGTGTGGCAGCATTTTACGAAAATAGATAACGGAATAAAAGTCGAATGCAAAATATGCAAGCAACAGTTTGCATATCACAGCTCGACTACAAACATGGTATATCACCTTAAAAAGGTGAGCTAACTTGCCCCGTCTGTTTTGAGTAGGCTATATGAATGAACATATAAGAATTGGTATAAAACATTGAAATATGCCAATTAGTAATAAGGTAATAACCGGGCCTCGCACCCCACCTGTAACGGCACTGCGGTACACAAATATATTTTTTAAAAATGACGGAAATCATAATAATATTAATATAATATTACATCTCTTTTCTAGCAAATGGATGAGAGAGTCGGGCCGCGGCCGACAAGGAGTGTGTTTTGTTTGCATGCGAGTGTTTTGCACTCCCTCCCTGTTTAGTTTGGTGTACTCCATTGCGTATCTTGAAACACGCCCCCCTTTCACGTCATCTAATTTACAGAGAGAGAGAGAGACTGTCAGGAGCCAATCAGAGACCTCACAAACCACCACGCAAAGATCCCTGTCCCCAGATTATTAATCACCAGCACCTGTTTTCCACTCAGCGATCACTTCCCAGCCAGTATAAAAACACCCAGTTTACTCACAGTCATCGTCAAGCCTCCGACAGGAAAAGACCCTTATCCAGTCTCCACTTATCGCGCTCTGAGTCATCTTACAGCAACGGACGAAAAGTATATCCACCTGTAAGATACTAACCCTGTTATCCTTGTTCTGCTGTTCCCAGGATATGCTCCATGACTCTCGTTCCCCGTCTCCTGGAATCTACAAACGAGTCTCACTTCCCTCCGGATACTCTGCAAGTGAAAGTGAAAGTATCATTGAACTGGTTAAGTTATCACCGATTGCACATACTGGATCAACTCACCTGGAGCCCTTCTTGAATCCTGTCCGTCCCGAGATGATCTGTGAAGAGAGAAAGGAGGGTTATTGATCCACGAGATTCACTCACGTTTCTGCACTAAGAACAGGAGTTACTCACCTGGATTCGTTCCTGCCACGCTCCCTTTTCCATGAGCACTTATGAGCATCTGCAACTTTGAATACTTACCTTTGTTTGAAAATAAAGAAAGTTTGAGTTCATCACTTACCTCTGTCTCCTGGTCTGAATCCTGACAGAAGGCTTGACCTTAAATAAAAAATAAAAATAAAAAAAAAGGTAAAAATCAGGATGGATTCCAGACGACCTGAAGTTGCTACAAATCCACTACCTGAATCCGCTACCACAGCGCGGCCGTTGCTTTCCCCCGCGGGTACTTCCGGGAACACTACTTCGGCGATTACATGCTTTGCAAGTCCTCCGTCGCGCCCAGCGCCATTCTCTGGCCGGGCGGAGGATTGCAATGGATTCCTATTGCAGTGTTCTCTCGCGCTGGAACAGCAAGCTCAACTCTATCCCACTGAACGATCAAAAGTAGCGTTTGTCATTCAACAGTTATCTGGAGCAGCTTTGAGATGGGCTGAATCGTTGTGGATGCAAGAATCACCAGTGGTGGGAACAAGTCAAGAATTCGTTAAACACTTCAAAGAAGTTTTCGGACGGCCAGCGGAGGATTCCTCGTTCGGAGAACACCTGCTACAGTTACGTCAGGGAAGAAAATCACTGTCTGAGTATTCCGTGGAGTTCCGCACGCTCGCATCCAACAGTGGTTGGAATGAACGAGCACTCTGTAACAATGTTCAGGGAAGAAGGAGGCGGGAACCGGCGAACATTTAAACAAACTTTATTAAAAATAAAATAAACAAACTAAAATACCGCCAGCAGCCCCTCGCGGACGACTGCTGGCTTACCCAAAATAAACATAACGGCCAGCAGCCCCTCGCGGACGACTGCTGGCTAAAATAAAACACAAATACAAAAACCAAACAACTAAAATCAGGCCTGTTCCTCTCTCGATCATCAACGTCGTCGCTCCCCCTTTATGCTTCCGCTCCTCCGTGAGAGATGCGAGACCGGTGTGCTCAACAGGTGTTGCTCATTAGCAATCGCACCACCGGCCTCGCGCCGTTCTCTCACGTCCCTCGGCCGTCCTGTTCGCCACATACCCCCATCGCCCCTCACAGGCCGGGGGGTACCCACGAGCCTGTGCCTACTCCCCCCCCCGGCGGCGGCGATCCCTGGGGGGTATGGATCGACAAGCCGAGGGAAACGGAGACGGAAGCATGAGGAGCGACAGATCGAGAGAGGGGAGAGAGGAAAAAAAAAATAAATTGGTCCGGTTCCCACAACGCGCTGCCATCTGGTCCCCCACCAGCTGGGCGATCTCCTCCGCGGCGCCTGGCGGTGACGCTGGGTAGCCCTCGGTGGACGGCTCGACGCTCCTCCGCCGCCCGGTGGACGGCGACGGCTCCTCGGGTGCCTTGGGCAGACGGCAGGAGTCCCCCGCTCCCTGCTCCTCCCCTTCGCTGGTGGACGGCAGCAGGCTCCGGCCCACGGCGAGCGGCGGCGACTCCCCCTCTCCCTCCCGGATGGCAGCCGCCCCTCCAATACCCAGGCGGCCGGCAGCGAGCTCGACCGTCCCACCGGCAACTCACTCCAGCGTACCGCCTCGAGCGTCCATGGCCGCGAGTCCCCCGCTCCCTGCTCCTCCCCTCGTTCGGCGGATGGCAGTAGGCTCCGGCCCACGGCGAGCGGCGGCGACTCGCGCACCATGCTCGATGGCACCGCGGACTCCCCACAGCGGCGAGGACTCTCTGACAGCGCGTTCCTCCCTCTTCCCGGGTTTCGGCACCAGTGTAACAATGTTCAGGGAAGAAGGAGGCGGGAACCGGCGAACATTTAAACAAACTTTATTAAAAATAAAATAAACAAACTAAAATACCGCCAGCAGCCCCTCGCGGACGACTGCTGGCTTACCCAAAATAAACATAACGGCCAGCAGCCCCTCGCGGACGACTGCTGGCTAAAATAAAACACAAATACAAAAACCAAACAACTAAAATCAGGCCTGTTCCTCTCTCGATCATCAACGTCGTCGCTCCCCCTTTATGCTTCCGCTCCTCCGTGAGAGATGCGAGACCTGTGTGCTCAACAGGTGTTGCTCATTAGCAATCGCACCACCGGCCTCGCGCCGTTCTCTCACGTCCCTCGGCCGTCCTGTTCGCCACACACTCATTTCCGTGTTTCGTCGAGGACTAAATCCAGCCTTACGCCTCCAACTCGCCATATATGACGATACATTAGGACTCGAAAAATTCATGCAACAAGCCATGAGGGTGAATCAAAGATCCCAGAATTGTTACAACGAGCAGTCATACCATTACCCTGTTCCGCAAACCAATGTTAGAAACCCCACGTCTGAGAATCACGTCGAGGACATGCAAGTGGACACTTTCAAGATTTCCCAGTCTGAACGTCTTCGGAGAAAGGAGTTAAAATTATGCATGTACTGCGGGGCCAAAGGACATTTCAGACTCAACTGCCCCATTCGACCAGGAAATCTGATGGTAAGCTCAGTTTTAAATCATCACACTGTTTCAACGCCCCTCACAATTCCCGTTACTCTCAGAATTGAAGGACTTTGCGTATCTGTCACAGCAATCATCGACTCGGGGTCCGCGGGAAACTTCATCTCGGGGAAACTTTGTAAAAGACTCAACCTACGAGAAGTCAACACTCCCAAATCCTACTCCATCTACGCCGTAACAGGTGAGCGAATCAACATGAAAGATGTTACTACCCAGATAAACCCCATTCAACTGTGTATAGATAGCACGCATCAAGAATGGTTTGAACCGTTTGTACTTCTGAACAGTCAGACTGATCTCATCCTTGGGCGACCCTGGCTAATTCTTCACCAACCTACCATTGACTGGAAGTCTGGGAAAGTGCTTCATTGGGGTTGTCAGGGTCACATGATCCCAGATCCAGTACCTCGTCCGCCTGACCAGCAGGGGAATCAGGAGCTCACAGTTAACTCCACATCTATAGAGAGTCCTACTCAAAACCTGTCGACTAATATCCCAGCATGTTACTCCAAGTTCTCCGATATTTTTAATCCTGTCATTGCTTCCAGGTTACCACCACACCGACCATGGGATTGTGCAATAGACCTGGTCCCTGATGCACGACTCCCTAAGGGTCGAATTTACTCCCTATCCGTTCCAGAGCAAGAGTCAATGAAAAAATATATCCAAGAGGCGTTAGATCAAGGGTACATCCGGTCTTCCACCTCACCGGCAGCAGCCAGCTTCTTCTTCGTGGCCAAGAAAGATGGCGGTTTGAGACCATGCATCGATTACCGAGCCTTAAATCAGGTCACTGTAAAATTCAGCTATCCTCTACCTCTCATTCCAGTCGCTCTCGAACAACTCAGAGAGGCAAGGATATTTACTAAGCTTGACTTACGAAGTGCCTACAATCTGATCCGAGTGAGAGAAGGGGATGAGTGGAAGACAGCATTCATAACACCTGCTGGCCACTATGAATATCTGGTCATGCCATATGGTCTGGTCAACGCTCCTTCCGTTTTCCAAAGCTTCATGGACGAGGTCCTCCGAGACTTTTTAGGGAAGTTTGTTCTGGTATATATCGATGACATCCTGATCTACTCACTGGACCCCGCCGAACACCAACATCACGTGTCCTTAGTACTTCAACGGCTCAAAGAGTTCACGCTGTTCCTGAAAGCGGAAAAATGTACCTTTCACCAGACCACTGTTGACTTTCTGGGGTACATCCTCAGTGATCGAGGGGTTGAAATGGACCAACGAAAGACTGAGGCCATCCTGTCCTGGCCAAGTCCCACAGCAGTAAAGGTGCTTCAGAGATTCCTCGGGTTTGCAAACTTTTATAGGCGATTCATAGATCAGTACAGCCTTCTCACTGCTCCATTGACCTCCTTGTTAAAAGGAAAACCTAAAACCCTGCAATGGACCCCGGAAGCCGAGAATGCCTTTAAGTCCCTGAAGTCTGCTTTCACCAGTGCCCCTTTGCTGCATCACCCAAATCCTGATAGACCATTTGTGGTCGAGGTGGATGCATCCACCACCGGTGTGGGTGGAATCTTGTCCCAATGTTCTGAACTCTCTTCTAAGCCAGTACCCTGTGCATTCTTCTCGAAGAAGTTTTCTCCAGCAGAGGCGAATTACGATATTGGAAATCGAGAGCTTCTCGCAATAAAACTGGCGTTAGAGGAATGGCGCCATTGGCTAGAGGGAGCAAGACACCCATTCATAGTCCTAACTGATCATAAGAACCTCCAGTATCTGAGAGATGCAAAACGATTAAATCCACGTCAGGCCCGATGGGCTCTGTTCTTTACACGATTCCACTTCAAGATTGCCTATCGTCCCGGATCCAAGAACACCCGAGCAGACGCTCTTTCACGTATTCATGCCCCTGAGAGTCCTATTGAGAAACCTGAGACAATTTTACCAGAGAGTTTATGGGTAAATCCCATCCAGTGGGAAATAAATGAACAACTCCAAGAATTGGCTCAGCAACAGCCCAGAGTTCCTGGATGCCCTCCCGGAAAGATTCACGTCCCTGAAGAATTCCGCAACGGCTTGATTTCCTCAGCGCATTCCTCAGTAGCCACTGGACACCCAGGGATAAACAAGACACTAGCCACACTTCAAGAAAAATATTGGTGGTTCCACATGCGTCAAGATATCACCCAGTTCATCCAAGGTTGTATCCCCTGTGCAATCTCCAAGGTCCCAAGAAATCTGCCCGTGGGGAAACTGTTACCGTTGCCGGTCCCGAATAGACCATGCTCTCATATTGGGGTAGACTTTGTCACCGACCTTCCCACATCCGAAGGGAATACGTGCATCCTAGTGGTCATTGACCGGTTCTCGAAAGCATGCAAGTTAATCCCGTTGAAGGGGCTCCCAACCGCCTTTGATACTGCCGAGCTCCTTATGGAACATGTATTTCGGAATTTCGGTCTTCCAGAAGACATCGTCTCCGATAGAGGACCCCAATTCATTTCCCGAGTCTGGCGATCATTCTTCACGTTAATGAATGTGACTGTGAGTCTGTCTTCCGGGTACCATCCACAAACCAACGGACAAACCGAGCGAAAAATCCAGAATATAGGTCGGTTCTTGCGTACTTTCTGCCACTCCAATCAGAACATCTGGAGTCGGTATCTCATCTGGGCAGAATACGCACAGAATTCCCTCAGACAGTCATCCACTCAGTTAACCCCATTCCAATGTGTCCTTGGTTATCAACCTCCGCTATTCCCATGGTCCGGAGAACCTTCAGAAATGCCTGCTGTCAATAAGTGGTTTGAGGAAAGCGAACAGGTTTGGAATCAAACTCACCATCATATCCAACAAGCTGTCAATAGACAACAACAGTTCGCCGACACACGCCGACGACCTACTCCAGAATACCAACCTGAACAATTAGTCTGGCTTTCCACTAGAGATATCAGACTTCGTCAGTCCTGTAGAAAACTAAACCACAAGTACATCGGACCCTTTCCAATCGTCAGGCAAATAAATCCAGTTACTTACCAGCTCCGGTTGCCCCCTGAATACCGCATCCATCCCACGTTCCACGTTTCCCTTCTGAAACCCCATCATCCACCGGTACCCCAGTCAGTCAACGAGGCCGTATCCGAGAACAACCCCCCGATACCACCCATCGAACCAGATTCCATCTATCTCATCAAGGAGATCTTGGACTCTCGACGTCGAGGGGGTCAACTAGAATATCTCATTGACTGGGAAGGATATGGGCCAGAAGAGAGAAGTTGGGTACCTCGTAAAGATGTTCTTGATCCCAGTCTGCTCTTAGAATTCCATGCTCAGTATCCCGAGAAGCCTGCACCAAGACCCAGAGGCAGACCTCCACGACGTCGAGGTCCAAGGTCCGCTGGCGCGGACTCTGGAGGGGGGGGTAGTGTCAGGAGCCAATCAGAGACCTCACAAACCACCACGCAAAGATCCCTGTCCCCAGATTATTAATCACCAGCACCTGTTTTCTACTCAGCGATCACTTCCCAGCCAGTATAAAAACACCCAGTTTACTCACAGTCATCGTCAAGCCTCCGACAGGAAAAGACCCTTATCCAGTCTCCACTTATCGCGCTCTGAGTCATCTTACAGCAACGGACGAAAAGTATATCCACCTGTAAGATACTAACCCTGTTATCCTTGTTCTGCTGTTCCCAGGATATGCTCCATGACTCTCGTTCCCTGTCTCCTGGAATCTACAAACGAGTCTCACTTCCCTCCGGATACTCTGCAAGTGAAAGTGAAAGTATCATTGAACTGGTTAAGTTATCACCGATTGCACATACTGGATCAACTCACCTGGAGCCCTTCTTGAATCCTGTCCGTCCCGAGATGATCTGTGAAGAGAGAAAGGAGGGTTATTGATCCACGAGATTCACTCACGTTTCTGCACTAAGAACAGGAGTTACTCACCTGGATTCGTTCCTGCCACGCTCCCTTTTCCATGAGCACTTATGAGCATCTGCAACTTTGAATACTTACCTTTGTTTGAAAATAAAGAAAGTTTGAGTTCATCACTTACCTCTGTCTCCTGGTCTGAATCCTGACAGAGACAGATTGATCCGGTACAGCGAATTTCTCTGAGCAGATAAGATAATAACAAATAATTGTCTATGGATGAAAGGGGGAAGAAAAAAAAGGTGGGGCTGAAAAGTTACGCGTAAAAAAAAAAAGAAAAAGCAATAGAGGTAGATGCTGTGAAATGTTTCAAATTAACTGATCATGCATTTGGCGGAATCGGCGCGAAGTAGGGTTGCCACTGTACCGGTTTTACCGGGATTGTCCTTCTTTTTAATACTTCTTCATACTGTGCTCCTTCTTACACAAGAAGTTTGCACCTTTTTGTCCGTGTGGCTTTCTGGGCAGAATTTATGAGTATTAATATTATTTGTCTTTTTGCATTTTAGTGCTAGGTAACAGTGTGGCCAACACACGATGAGCCTATTTTGTGAAGAACTGCACCTATATGTTAAATAAACTTAAACAACCTTTTATTATTATTATTATTATTATTATTATTATTATTATTATTCATTTATTCATTCATTCATTCATTCAGATTCAGGAAGATAGACTGAGTCAGAGTCAGGAAGCCGTCCCCGGCTTTGATTTCTTCACTGTACCTACATCAGAAAATCTAGACATATTTTTCAAGTTCCACCCTCATCAAAATTCAAACAAAGCTTTGGTTCAAAAGGTTTTCTGCTGTAAAGATTGCCTTTGTTTTACAAATATTACCTAATATATGTTGTGTTAATTAAAATAAATGTTTAAATAGCATTTCTGTTCATTTCTCGTTTCTTGTATTGTGTTATATTTTTATGCTATAAGTGGTGTTAAAAATTATTCTGCACATTAATGAGCCAATGTGTTATGTTGTGCTGCTGTGGGCCAGAAAGTCCAGGGCCACTTTTTGGTCCCAGTCCCCCCCTGGCTCACTCCTCCATCGGCTGCTAGGTAATTGCATCTGCCGGCCCAGAAAAGTTAGTAAAGACATCGTTAAAATAGTCCAAGTGACTACAGTGGCTCAACCTTAAGATTATCAAGTGACGAGAATACTTTTTGTGCACAAACAAAAAATAAAAAAATAACAACTCTTTATTTTCTTCTGTGTGGGCTTCTGTGTTTCTTTCTTCTTTTTTGATTTTTTGTTTGTGTACAAAAAGTATTCTCGTCATTTGATAAACTTAAGGTTGAGCAACTGTAGTCACTTGGACTATTTTAACGATGTTTTTACTAACTTTTCTCGGCCGGCAGATGCAATTACCTAGCAGCCGATGGAGGAGTGATCCAGCTCTCAGATTTCATCAAAAATATCTTAATCTGTGTTCTGAGGATGAACGAAGGTCTCACGGGGTTGGAACAACATGAGGGTGAGTAATTACTGACAGAATTTATTTTTGGGTGAACAAACCCTTTAATATAAACACAGACCCCTCCGCCTCTCCTTACCGGAATCGTTTCCTCGGCTTGCGTAGGATGTCAGCTGGAATTACATCCGATGGTATTAGGCCGAGAGTGACGGAGCCGTGGAGAGAGAGGAGATCTTGACGGGAGTGGGTGATTTTGTTGCTGTTTTACACATCCGGGGGAAACGCTTGAAATCACGAGTGATCAGGAAAAAGATCGCCATGATCCAGACAAACTTAGACGAAAGGGCGGGAAAAAAACCTACTTTTTTTACAGACTGTGTTATCGCAACAGAGCATGCACCACACTTGTGAAATAAAATAATGATTTACATGTTTTATATATATTTCATGTAGATCCTCCACAGAACGTCTCAGTGTGGGTCAGTGGGTCTGGTGTAATAGTGGAGGGAGATTCAGTGACTCTGAACTGCATCAGTGACTCAAACCCTCCTGCTCTGAACTTCAGCTGGTTTAAGGAGAATGAAACCTCAGCTGTTGGATCTGGACAGAGTTTCAGCATCTCCAGCTTTAACTCCAGTTTCAGTGGACGCTTCTACTGTGAGGCTCAGAATAAATATGGATCTCGGAGATCAGCGTCTGTTTCACTCACTGTTAAAGGTATTTAAACAGACACTCTTTCAGTTTCTTCTGTCTCACGTGTGAAATGATCTTCATGATCATCTTGTTTCAGGGGTTCAGAGAGATGCTCTGCTCACAGTTTCTGGGATCGTGGCGGGATGTGGAGGATTGATCTTCATCATCATCATCATTGTGTTCATAAAGTGAGTGAAGTTTATCTGCACACTAAATATAAGTCTATTCACTAAAAAATTGTTTAAAATCAATCTCGCATATAAAGCAAATGGACTCAGTTGCAAGCCTTTTCTTTTTAAATATATATTTTTAATAGTTTTGTCTCTGTTTTCAGGAGGAAGAAGAGGAGAGAAGGTGTAACTGAAGACGAGAATCAAAAGCGGGCGAGTCGGCAAACACACACCTCCATCTAAAACTGCAAAACTGTATTGTTGCATTGAACCATGAATACAACAGTGTATATGAAGCAATATAAGTGTATAAATCTTCTCTATAGGCGGCTGACGCGAGTGATGATACATACACAGCTCTGGATCCAGCGTCCAGAACATCTGCTGACGTTTACAGCACAATCACAGTCAGTAAATGTCTCAAACACACTTTTACACTCAGATTCAGCAGATCCACACATAAACAGGCTGTTGTTGATCTGTCTCTCACAGTCTGTTCAGTCCAGAGCTCCTGATGACACCTACACGGCTCTTGAGCTTCGGTCCAGATCTTCTGAATATGAGACTCTAGCAGTGACTTCAGCAGATCCACATTAAACTGTATTACTGTTATATGCAGGAACATCTGATGCTCCTCACAAACTGATAATCCATCATAAACATCATTTCATTATCAATAAAATTCTGATTTCTGTGTATATTGTACAACCCCAAATCAGAAAAAGTTGGGACATTTTGTAAAATGCATTAAAATCAAGGATCTGTAATTTGTAAATTCGATTTGAACTTTTTTTTACTGACAAAAGTACAAAGAAACGTTTTCCAATGTTTTTTTACTGACCAACATAATTGTATTTTGTAAATATGAACAAATTTTGATTTTGATGGCTGCAACACACCCCAAAAAAGTTGGGACAGAGACAAAATAAAAGTGAACACTTTTTCCAACACTTTTGAAATAGTCCACAATGAGCAGGTGAATTGGTAATAGTTGAGGGTATCGTGTTTGGGTGTAAAAGTGCTTCTCAGTCTTTTTAAGCAAAGATGGGTCATGGCTCATCACTTTGTGCCAAATATCATGAGAGAATTGTCAAACAATTAAAAAAAATCACATTTCTCAATGCAAGATTGCAAAGAATGTATGTCTTTTATCATCTTCCATACATAATATTGTCACAAGATTCAGGGAAACGAATCGGTTACCTAACGTAACCTCGGTTCTCTCTAGAAGAGGGAACGAGTATTGCGTAAGCTAGCTTACGCTACGGGAAAGATTCATCTTTGCTGAGAGTTTGAAGCCAAAAAATTATTTCATAATTTGTATCCATTGACAACGCAGTTCCTCTGCGGCAGACCTAGAGCAGGCTAGCTAGCAGCTCATTGGTTCGCTCGGAGAGAACTGCTTAAGCCTATGGGAGAGCGGGGCTGAACCCGCTACCAATGGGAAGCACCCGCGCGCTCATTGCATCATAGCCCGCGAGAGTGGGCGTGGCTACGGTGTATAAAACAGTCTCTCCCAGGCTTATATGTTGATTTATTTCAGCGTGAAGCGAAACGCTAGTAGCGCAAGCACTGCCGGGAACGCAATACTCGTTCCCTCTTCTAGAGAGAACCGAGGTTACGTTAGGTAACCGATTCGTTCTCTTACGAGAAGTTCTCTCGTATTGCGTAAGCTAGCTTACGCTACGGGAACACCTGGTCAACGCCGTGCGCGCTATGAAAAACACTCATGAATCCCAGGGTGATACCGGGGGAATAATTTAATGTGGAGTGAATGTACAATGAGGCCGGCAGAGCGGGCACATAGTGTATACATAAGCATCTTTAGGAGAGCACAAGGGGCGAAGCGGTTGTGTGAGGGACTCCCAGTGATGCAGCTTCTTAGGGAGCTGGTCTTTAGACAGCTAGTAGTTTTGCCTGCAAGGCGGGAACTTCCAAATTGTAAAATCTGACAAAAGTGGACGGGGAGGCCCATCCCGCGGCCACACAAATGTCATGAATGGAAATTCCACAGGACCATGCCCACGACGAGGCCATGCCTCTGGTGGAGTGCGCCCTGATGCCCAAAGGGCAGGGCAGGCATTTTGATGCGTAAGCAGAGGCGATAGCGTCCACTATCCATCTAGACAGTGTCTGTTTTGAGGCGGCCAGACCTTTGGTGCGCCCCCCAAACGACACGAAAAGCTGCTCAGCGCGTCTGAACGCGGCAGCGCGCGTAGTGTATAATCTCAGAGCCCGAACCGGGCAGAGGAGATTAGCGTCGCGCTCACTATCGGATGGAGGCAGAGCCGATAGAGAAATAATCTGAGCCCTGAACGGGGTACCAATCGCCTTCGGGACATAGCCATGCCTAGGTTTGAGAATGACTACTGAATCATTCGGTCCAAACTCAAGACACGCGGCGCTGGATGAGAGCGCGTGAAGATCCCCCACGCGTTTTACAGAGTACAGAGCCATCAGAAAAACGGTTTTGAGCGAGAGGTATTTTAGGTCCACAGACTCGAGCGGTTCGAACGGGGGTGCTTTCATAGCTTCGAGGACTATAGAAAGATCCCAGATAGGAACCGACGGGGGCCGCGGAGGATTCATCCTATTAGCTCCCCTGAGGAAGCGGATGACTAACTCGTCTTTGCCCAGGGACTGAGCGCGCCGGGGTTCAGAGAACGCCGCGACGGCTGCCTCATAAACCTTGAGAGTGGAGGGGGACCTGCCCTTGTCCAGCATCTCTTGAAGGAAAACTAGCAAAGACGGTACCTCGCATGACCGTGGGTCCAGATGTTTTTCGGTGCACCATTTTGAGAACACAGACCATTTAGACGCATAGAGCCTTCTCGTGGAAGGTGCTCTAGCCTGTATGATAGTGTTTCTTACTCCCTCTGGCAAATCGACGAATAGTCGTTGATCACCCATGCATGTAGCGCCCAGCGCTGTGGATGGGGGTGCCAGATCGTGCCGCGAGCCTGAGAGAGGAGATCTGCTCTGACTGGGATGGGCCACGGGGCTGTCTGTGACAGCTGAGTGAGCTCCGGAACCCAACCTTGACTCTCCCAACGCGGAGCTATGAGTAGCACGAGTGGCGTGTGTCCCTGATCCTCTGAATTACTTGATGTAACAGAGCGATCGGAGGGAATGCATAGAGCGGGCGGCGAGGCCATTCCTGGGCTAGCGCGTCCTCGCTCCTCGTAAAATATATTGGGCAGTGAGCGTTCTCTTCTGACGCGAAGAGGTCTACTTCTGCTCTGCCGAATAGCCGCCACAGTATTTGGACCGTCTGTGTGTTCAGGGACCATTCTCCTATGGAGATGAGGTTCCTGGATAGTATGTCTGGACCGTTCAGATGGCCCGGCACATGCGTCGCTCTGAGCGAAAGCAGGCGGCTCTGAGACCAAACTAAAATGCGGTGTTTCAGTAGAAAGAGATTCTTGGATCTGACACCGCCCTGACAGTTGATATAGGAGAACACAGCCATGTTGTCCGAACGGATCAGGACGTGGTGTCTCCGAATGAGCGGGAGGAAGCGCGAGAGCGCGTTCTCGACCGCAAGCATTTCCAGACAGTTTATGTGTAAGGGGCTTTCCTGAGTCGACCAGAGGCCGAAGGCCGGTGAGCCCTCGCAGACTGCACCCCAACCCGTGTTGGATGCATCTGTCGAGATGACTTTTCGGCGGGAAAAAGTCCCCATCGTGACGCCCTGCCGAAACCATTCTGCTACTGTCCATGGCTGCAGCGCCGTGAGACATGTCTGCGTAACCCTGACCAGCTGGCGGCCTGTGTTCCACGCGTGGTGGGGTACACGGCTGTTTAACCAGAGCTGAAGCGGGCGCATGTGCAGAAGGCCCAGCTGAAGCACAGCGGAGGCTGAGGCCATGTAACCCAGCATCCTCTGAAAGGTTTTCAGGGGTATGCGGGTGCCCATCTGAAACGAAGCGGCTAGACGCTGAACACTGCGCGCGCGCTGTGAGGACAGGCGAGCCGTCATTGAGACCGAGTTCAAATCTATTCCTAGGAAGGAAATCGATTGACTGGGTTGAAGGGAGCTCTTTGTCCAGTTGACAGAGAGGCCCAGTGTTTTCAGATGGTCGAGGAGAACTGCGCGGTGCGACAGAAGCTCCGTCTGTGATTGGGCCAAAATCAGCCAGTCGTCCAGATAATTCAATATGCGCAGCCCCTGGCTCCGCAGCGGGGCGAGCGCCGTATCCATGCACTTCGTGAATGTACGGGGCGCCAGGGATAAGCCGAACGGGAGAACGGCGTATTGATATACATGACCCTCGAAGGCAAAACGTAAGAATGGCCTGTGACGGGGATTTATCTGGATCTGAAAATAGGCGTCTTTCAGGTCTAGAGAGATGAACCAGTCCCCCTGGCGCACTTGCGCGAGGAGTTTCCTGGTAGTGAGCATCTTGAACGGTCTCTTCATGAGCACTTTGTTCAAAGACCTGAGATCTAAAATCGGTCTGAGGCCGCCGTCTTTCTTGGGAACCAGAAAATAACGGCCGTAAAACCCCGACTCGGTCATAGATGGCGGGACTCTCTCTATAGCGCCTTTTTGTAGCAGTGTCGCTATTCCTGAGTGAAGCGTGCCGGCGGCCAGCGGGCTGACAGTAGATTCGAGCCGAGCGCGTGCACGAGGCGGGGGGAGGCGAAACTGTAGCAGATAGCCGTTCTTTATAATGCTTAGCACCCACGGGGAAATGCCTGGAATGGCTTCCCACGCTTTGGAGCATGCGGCTAGTGGCCGAATGATTATCACGCCCTGATTGCTGTACATAGCGGGCTGAACACAGAGTGTGGGCGCGCTTTGAATGTGTGTTGCAACGGGACTTGCACTCAGAGAGGAGTCTATGGGCCGTGAAACAGAGCGAGCAGAGAGGGGACACGTGCATGCATTCATGGGCGTGTTTATTTTCTCTGATGTTAGAGCGGGCTGTGCCCGTCTCATGTGAAGGGGCTCTGAGAGAGACACGGGAAATGTTATGCTTGTGTGTATGGGTGAACACATGATTGTGGGCACATTTTCTACACAACCGGCAAATTTTCTCTTTTTGAGATTTCTCTGGGTAGCCGTAAAAACGGCTTTTTGTCGCTCGCAAGCGGGTAGGGACTCCGGCTTGTTTGTGGCGGTAAACACTACAGCAGTCGGCGAAACAACGGGGACTGGCAGAGGGCGAAGCTTTGACGGCGGTCCGGCCGCAGCGGGAGAACGCCGTCGTTTTCTTAACTTTGCTAGGCAGACTTCTGATGATCAGGCTTCAGCGTGATCTTGGGTCGCGGACCCCTTGGGGGCGGCGGTCTGCGGCGGCTGTCAGAGCGAGAGCGAGGGCGGCCGCCCTGTCTGCGCTGGGCTGTTTGAGTCTGCTGAGAAGGGCGCTGCGGTGGGGCTCTGACAGGAGGCTCACGAGAGCGGCCTGCGGAAGAGCTAGCGCGGCGGGGCAGAAACAAATTCATGGCCTGGGTAGCTTTCTGGTTCATGTTTGGTCTTCCATAATCAGATTAAACTATGTTTTGATATTTAAACAGATTACTAGCTGGTGTTTTTTGTTGTTGTTGGTCTGAAGTCACTTAGGCTCTTAAATTTACAATAGGTTATGATCAGTGATTTGTCATCACCGCAACAAACTGTCATTACCAGAACTGCAATGTCATCACCATACATATTTTTTTGCCAATAAATTATGTATAAATTACAAAAACATCCTACAATTATATATTTCTGACAATGTTGGACAGTCTAAATTATCATCACTGTATTAAAAAGTTTCGATATATGGCAATCACTTAAAATAAGCCTATATTCCAAGCCTGTCATGCACGCGCACACACAAAAGGTAAGATCCAAGTGCATTTATTGGGTAATCCGTAATCATGAATCCAGGCAGGCAAAAGGTCAAAGTCCATACAAGGCAATCCAAAAACAAGAAACAAGAGTAACAAACTTCCAGAAGCAGTGTGACATACAACAAGGACTCTGTAACAAACACTAAACAGGCAGAGTGTTTATACACACAGAACTAACAATCATGATGGGGAACAGCTGGGTGTAATGAACTGTGATGAGAGCAGACAAGGATTGTGGGAAATGCAGTTCCTAATGTGAATGACACCGTGGGGAAAAAGGACCTCTAGTGGACCCCAGGGAACATAAACCAACACTGTGACATAACCCCCCCTCCCCCCTCTACGGAGCGGGTACCAGACGCTCCAAGTCCATGGAGGGGAACAAGAACAGAAATGGATGACTTAACAGGGGACCAGGGTGGAGCAGACAGTCCATCGGGCGGCCGGGGCGGAACAGATAGTCCATCGGGCGGCCGGGGCGGTGAAGACCCTTCGGGCGGCAATGAAGGTGAAGGCTCTGGGCTGGACGGGACCAGCGGTGAAGGCTCTGGGCTGGACGGGACCAGCGGTGAAGGCTCTGGGCTGGACGGGACCAGCGGTGAAGGCTCTGAGAGAGCGCTGGCAAGCAGCTCGGGCGGAGCCAGCAAGGCGAGGCGTCTGGGTGACGCCATCAGGGCGAAAGTCCAGAATCTCCAGCCCCTTCATCTCCCACCCAGGTAATGGGTCATCAAGACAGACATTAAAAAAAATCAGACAACCCACCGTCTGGCTCTGCTCGCGTAGGTCCATCAACCTTTGGACTCGTCCCCTCCTCTCCTTCTCCCTGTTAGGGGAAAGGATACGAAACCCCATAATGCTGGATCTTATATTGACGGAGTCCTTCTGTCACGCACGCGCACACAAGGTAACCCACTAAACAACATGATGTCCAAAAGATGTCTTTTCAACGTCTTTGTCCCAAAAGTCGGACGTTGAAAAGACATCCACTGAGGAGCCAGAATGAAAGTTTTTATGACGTCTTTTTTTGACGTGTTCTGCACATCCGATATAGACGTCCATGGACCCTCTTCGGACAAGGTTAAAAACTAGTTCGAATGTGGCCATTGTGGACATATCAACATCATGTATGGCCTCATTTAGACAATTTATACTGTTTCTGGACCAAATAAACACTCAGGATGCATTAAATTAAAACTCGTGTTTATATCAATGTAATTTCCTTACATTGTTTAGATGAGGTTTAGATGTTGATGTTTCATTTTAAGTAACCATTGTGGTGATCAGTGTTTGCTTTAGTTGGGCTCTTGGTCCCAGTTCTTCTTACTTTAACTTTTCTTTGGCTGTTGTAACTGTGTGTTTGTATAACACCATTGTTGTGGCAGAGAAAGCCAAGAAAAAGTAAGATCGGCTTTCATCAGCTCCTTGTTGATGATGACAAAATAAACACAGAGTGAGCATTTAATGTTGTGTTTAGACTTTTGTCTTTATATCTGGCATTTATAAGCCCCAATCTTGTGGAACTGCGTTATTTGGACCACTACCATTAAAATGATCACTTATTTGAAGGTGGATAAAAGCATGTGTACACAATGTTTTGAGCAAGTGTATCACGTAGTCACACATAGACATCAAGATTTTGCATATGATTCTCAACAACGGTGACAACCAAAACAAAAAAGCTTGGGAATCAAGGATGTTTTGTACTATGAAAGCTACCCATCATGCATTGCAGCATGAAGCTTTTTTTTTATTGTCACCATTGTTGTGAATCATACGCAAAATCTTGATGTCTGTGTGTGACTATATGGTATATTTTCTCATAACATTGTGTAAACATGCTTTTTTTTATCCACTTTCAAATAAGTGATCATTTTAATGGTACTGGTCCAAATAATGCAGTTCCACAAGATTGGTGGTTATAAATGCCAGGTATAAAGACAAAAGTCTAAACACAACATTAAACGCTCACTTTGTGCTCATTATCAACAAGGAGCTGATGACAGCCGATCTTACTTTTTCTTGACTTTCTCTGCCATTACAATGGTGTTATACAAACATACAGTTACAACAGCCATAGAAAAGTTGAAGTAAGAAGAACTGGGACCAAGAGCCCAACTAAAGCAAACACTGATCACCACAATGGTTACTTAAAATGAAACATCAACATCTAAATCTCATCTAAACAATGTAAGGAAATTACATTGATATAAACATGAGTTTTAATTTAATGCATCCTGAGTGTTTATTTGGTACAGAAACAGTATAAATTGTGTAAATGAGACCATAAATTATGTTGATAATATGTTCACAATGGCCACATTTGAACTAGTTTTTAACCTTGTCCGAAGAGGGTCCATGAACGTCTATATCGGACGTGCAGAACACGTCAAAAAAAGACGTCATAAAAACTTTCATTCTGGCTCCTCAGTGGACATCTTTTCAACGTCCGACTTTTGTGACAAAGACGTTGAAAAGACGTCTTTTGGACATCATTTTGCTCAGTGGGACGTTTTTATGACGTCTTTTTTTGACGTGTTCTGCCCGTCCGATATAGACGTTCATGGACCCTCTTCGGACAAGGTTAAAAACTAGTTCAAATGTGGCCATTGTGGACATATTATCAACATCATTTATGGTCTCATTTACACAATGTATACTGTTTCTGGACCAAATGAACACTCAGGATGCATTAAATTAAAACTCGTGTTTATATCAATGTAATTTCCTTACATTGTTTAGATGAGGTTTAGATGTTGATGTTTCATTTTAAGTAACCATTGTGGTGATCAGTGTTTGCTTTAGTTGGGCTCTTGGTCCCAGTTCTTCTTACTTTAACTTTTCTTTGACTGTTGTAATTGTATGTTTGTATAACACCATTGTAATGGCAGAGAAAGCCAAAAAAAAGTAAGATCGGCTGTCATCAGCTCCTTGTTGATAATGAGCACAAAGTGAGCGTATAATGTTGTGTTTAGACTTTTGTCTTTATACCTGGCATTTATAACCACCAATCTTGTGGAACTGCATTATTTGGACCAGTACCATTAAAATGATCACTTATTTTAAAGTGGATAAAAAAAGCATGTTTACACAATGTTATGAGAAAATATACCACATAGTCACACACAGACATCAAGATTTTGCGTATGATTCACAACAATGGTGACAATAAAAAAAGCTTCATGCTGCAATGCATGATGGGTAGCTTTCATAGTACAAAACATCCTTGATTCCCAAGCTTTTTTGTTTTGGTTGTCACCGTTGTTGAGAATCATATGCAAAATCTTGATGTCTATGTGTGACTATGTGATACACATGCTTTTATCCACCTTCAAATAAGTGATCATTTTAATGGCACTAGTCCAAATAATGCAGATCCACAAGATTGGGGCTTATAAATGCCAGATATAAAGACAAAAGTCTAAACACAACATTAAATGTTCACTCTGTGTTTATTTTGTCATCATCAACAAGGAGCTGATGACAGCTGATCTTACTTTTTCTTGGCTTTCTTTGCCACAACAATGGTGTTATACAAACACACAGTTACAACAGCCAAAGAAAAGTTAAAGTAAGAAGAAATGGGACCAAGAGCCCAACTAAAGCAAACACTGATCACCACAATGGTTACTTAAAATGAAACATCAACATCTAAACCTCATCTAAACAATGTAAGGAAATTACATTGATATAAACATGAGTTTTAATTTAATGCATCCTGAGTGTTTATTTGTTCCAGAAACAGTATAAATTGTCTAAATGAGGCCATATATGATGTTGATAATATGTCCACAATGGCCACATTTGAACTAGTTTTTAACCTTGTCCGAAGAGGGTCCATGGACGACTATATCGGACGTGCAGAACACTCAAAAAAAGACGTCATAAAAACTTTCATTCTGGCTCCTCAGTGCACGTCTTTTCAACATCCGACTTTTGTGACAAAGACGTTGAAAAGACGTCTTTTGGACATCATGTTGTTTAGTGGGTAGTCATGGTACATGAAAGATCTCATCATATTTCTTTAAAAAAGAGGTACATTTTCTATTATCAATTATACTTAGTGATTTGATTAAATAGTTTACTACACATAAGAACTCATTAAAAATAGGAACTTTCTTAAGAAATCTTTGTTTGTGAAGTAAAATTTTGCCACAAGTATTAGGAAGTTAAAGGATTAGTTCGCTTTTAAAAAAACTTTTGCTGATAATTTATTCAACCCATGTCATCCAAGATGTCCATGTCTTTCTTTCTTCAGTTGAAAAGAAATTAAAGGAGCATTGCGGAAGTTCTGAAATTTCTAACCGTTACTGACACCAGTGGCCGTTAGAGAAACTGCAGCCAGTCTAATGCTCGTTCTCGGTGCGCACGCTCGCACGCTCACAAGCTCGTTGGCCGCACTAGATAAGGCTCCTTTTTTTTTACTTACGAGGAGTTTCCGTGGGTGTCTGGATTGTGCTGGAGGCTGGTCGCTTCTTTCCGTCCGCAGAGTCAATTTGAAACACTACTGTTAGCGATTGCCGCTGCCGTATGGATGTAAGCCCAAGTAGACGAGAACGCGCATGACGTCACATTTCGTGGATATTCGCGCCAATTCGGACCCGACTCCTCCACACACAATTGAGCCTACAGGCTGATAGAGGCAACCATGGTGGACAGTCAAGGTGTCATTTTTTCTATTACAATATGGTTGGCTTATAAATATACAAATGAAAACTCTATCTTAAAGATTTTTTAAAGTAAAAACCTTCACATAGCCCCTTTAAGGTTTTTGATGAAAACATTCCTGGAATTTTCTCCATATAATAAACTTCAATGGGCCCCAAAGAGTTCAAGGTCCAAATGACAGTTTCAGTGCAGCTTCAAAGGGCTTTAACCCTCTGAGGTCTAAGGGGTTTTTGGGGTCCTTGAGGTGTTCTGACATGCTCTGACATTTGTGCTTTTTTCAGTTATTTATAAACATGTTAATGGCAAAGGTGTAAATTCACTCTATATAGCACAAACGGGGCTACCATAATATGTGAGCAACATGTATGTACATGTTTGTATTTTTGAGAGAATATTGCTTATGCATGGTTATTGAAAAAACTAAAACTTAAAGTGTCTGAAATAAGGCCACAAAACACATACTAAATATGTGTTTATTGTTTATTGTTTATTTATTTGGATCCCCATTAGCTGCCACTAATGTTGCAGCTACTCTTCCTGGGGTCCACATACAAAAACATACATAAAATACATAAAAACATAAATACGTAAAAACATACATAATCCAACCAACATTTAACATACAAGTTACACATAAATCTAAAACCGATACCTACAATACTTATGAAGAGTATCGTGTATACATGATAACGCAAGCTACCACCAAAACAGCATCATAACACACAAAACACAATTATACATCAAACCATTTATCTAAGCTCATCAATGTTTGTGTTATTATTCAAGTATTTTTTTAGTAGGCTTTTAAAGCCGGCCTTACTAGGTGTTTCAAGAATATAAATTGGTAAATTATTCCACATTTTAATGGCTCTATACATTACAGATCTGCACACAGCATCAGTCCTTGGTTTTTTCAAAGCTAGGCAACCCTTTGTAGAATGTCGAGTACCATGACTATGTTGGTTTCTCACATACTTTATTTTTGAGTACAGACAAGTAGGTTGTTTCTTATAACAGATATTCCTAAAAAAAATCATAAGGTTGCATGACAACCTCTCCTCCACTCTAAGCCAAGAGAGACTGGTATGCATACCGTCCGTACTCACACCCCATGGACAGGCCAGTGCGAGTCTTGCAGCTTTATTTTGAGCTATTTGTAGCTTAAACAGATATTTTTTAGCCACACCTGACCAGACAGGTGAACAGTAATCAAGGTGGGATAAAACCAATGCCTGTGTCACCAGCACTCTAGTGGCAGGGGTAAGAAAAGGGGAACATCTTGTGGAGGCGTGTTCACACCTGAGAAGACAAAGGCCGGATAATGTGCCGCATAATGAGCTGCATATTAATTAGCCCTTTCACACAGGAGTGTCACAGGATCCCAAAGAATGCAAGGACAAAAGAAATTATCTATATATACATATTTTACAATTAGAAATTGTAACCAATTACAAATAGGTTACAATTACAACAATTACAATTTTAACAATATTTCAAGTGTATTTCTTTGTAAAAAGTATACATTTTATCATACGTATTAAAAAAGGTAAGGATTCATTAGTTTGAATATTGGAACAAACACTATAATAACATCTTAGTTGATAATTCAACCTACTTTATTTTTGGTTTGGAACATGAGAGTGAGTAAATTACAATTTTAATTTTTGGGTGAACTATCCGTTTAATCCAAATATTACAGACCAAGTTGATTTTCAAGATGATTGTAACACTAATTGAATTAACCATTATTAGTCTTTAGTAATGAAACAATGAATCTTTCCCTGTTGTTTTATTTCGGGAGATGAACATTCCTTACATTGACTGGGAGGACAGTGGGTATATTTTGGATCCACACACTGTGGTGAATGTTCCACGGTTTGACAGCCCTCTAACTCCTGAACAAGTGGAGCAGCTGAGAGAACATATTAATCCTCTACAACCATGGTTCGAATTACCCGGGAGCCAGTGGGAGCTGAGCTCCCATAGAGAGAGTATGAGCCCCCATGAAAGCAGTAAAATCCTACACCTGTGGGGGCTCTAAAAATCATCAGCACCATCATTTTAAATTACAAATAAAGCACTTTTTCCTTCAATAATCGAGGCATATTTGTTAACCCTTCCGCACGTACGTTCACAGCGGTGTGATTAGAACAGTCAGTGCATCACGTGATCAACTGCTAAATTCAAAAGTGCTTTCGCGCGTTGGCTGGCGCTGAGCCAGAGACAGATGCGCTCAATATATCACAACTATTCAGTGTTTTCAACCACATAATGTTTATTTTAGGTTTCAGACATTTAAATACACAAAAGTAGCTACTAGCAAAAAAATGATTTGGGGGGACGCTAGGTAGGCCCCCACCAATATTTTAGCGAACTCCTTTCAGGGTTTTCCTGCATGGAATTACGAGGCAGCCGCCTCCGGCTCTCAACAAAACTCGGCCTGTGGCCATTCTCAAACCGTATAGTTTGCCGACAGTGCTGCGCGGGTCGGGCGAGACAAATGATAAAAAAAATTAGCCTACATTCAAATTAATCGAGGATGGATGACAGATAAATCATTATAATGTGTTGATTTTAATAAAGACGCGGAACTCTTATCATGGTAAAACGCAATGAGCGTCACTCTTTTACTTTCGTTTTCAACAACGTAATTCTCTTTAGAGAAAATCAATCAAGGAAAACATATCAGGGCATTTACTACAGTTGTAATTTTTCAATGTAAATTATTTAATTTGATTGGTAACAGCCTACTGTCTTATTATTGTGATTTAATGTATTGATCAAATTAAGGAATATTTTAAAAGAAAGATGGAGCATAGGCTACATAAAATTAGAGGGAAAAATGCCCTATTTTAAAGGTAAAAAAATTATTCTGATAAGAGTGTTTGCCAACAGTGATGTAATGAAACATTGACAATTTAACTTTGAAGGGAGTAAAAAGCCTCTGTTTAGGATATTAAGGAAATGTAATTTTGGCCAAAGAATAACTTTTAATTTAAATAAATGTTAATTTTAAATCAGCCTACTTCAGTGTGATATTTTACCATATTATCATTCTTAACATTGAGAATTTGAAAAATTGTAATGATGATCAGATGCAGATCTAAATCAAAGAATATCATATGTTTGGGCGGTTGGATTATTTTTAACAGCGGATTCGGGTGACTCAAAGTGCACCAGATTAATGAATTTATCTTTAAAATGTACAAAATTTTCTTCCTGGAGGGGCATGCCCCCAGACCCCCCTAGAGGTAACGAACTCCACCCAAATATTCTCTACTCCTGTATTAATAAACGTACGTTGAACTCAAAATAATGAAGTGCAGTATTTAGCTATTTATTTATCACATACACCACGCCTGCTAATGGGTTACTTTTTTTTCTTTTTTTTAAAGAGACCCCCACAAAGATGAAATCATAATTCGAACCCTGTCTACAACCCTCTGAGTCCAATGGCATGGACATTTTTTTGAGTACAGTTCAATACGTTGAAAATTTGCTAGCTGAGAATTAGATAGTTGCATGTTTTTTTTTTATGCATTTTAGTTGATTGTTCTAACTATTATACTTTTTTTTACCAGAAGATGTAATTTAATCAAATCAAATAAACAACATTGAGTGTTTGGATAAGATTTGTATTGACTATATCACATTTTACATTAAGTCTATATCATTAAACTACAAAATGTAAAACCCAAAAATGGGTGAACAGCCCAAATTACACATTATTATATTATTATAACATTGCCATATTTAACAGACAAGCAACAGTAACAAAGAAAATTTTCAATCTAAAACGGTTTAAGAAATTCATAAACAACTACACAAGGCCAAACCACTCTCCACAGACTGCAGACACACCATCATGTCAGCTGTGAGAGCTGAGAGGGAGGTATAGTGATCTGGCAGGCGAATGCGCTCTTGACAAGTATATGCCTTTGGTAATTGGTTTGGTCCACTGGACTGAACAACTTCCAGCTTGAGGGTGCGTGGCACTACTTCCCATCCAACCCAAAATTTGAGAAGTTTCCTCAGATTGCTGGGTGATGCTAAGACAAAAAAGAGAAAAAAAAAAGTTATTGTTTAATGTTCACATGTAACAAAAAAAACCCAAACATTTTGTTCAAGTGAATTTATAATTCTTGCACATTTTGACAATTTACCTCAGGCGTGATTTCAACTTCACTTTCTCTTGGGAACAGCAGGGGTAACATATCTGGTCTACAGCTGATAAGTGGCCAGACTCCAGAGTCCTTCAATCCCTTTTTTAATTGTTTTAGTTGAGCACCGACTCGGCCAAGGACCTGTAAATTAAAATAATTTTCACTATTGTAAAAATAATAATATATAAATAACAATTATATGTAGTATGAATATGTATAATATACTAGAGGAGTCTTTGATGAAGTTTGTTAACTTTGTTTCTATTTGTTGTCCTTAACAACACTACAAAGGAGGAGACAGAATATATTACAGCATGAGTGAGAAGCTGTTGGAAGAGCAGCATTTTGTTGCTCCTCTTGTTTGGTACTGCAAAGTAAAAGTCCAAACAAAGGTTGGATACTTGTGAGGTCTCATCCTCAGTCCATTCATCTTTCAGTAGCTATAAGATACAAGCATTATTAAGCGCACAGAATTAGCAGCTATTTTTTTACGTCTGCATTTCATCAGAAACCACAAAACACTGTTGAAAGACCTGGTTAATTTTCTGTACTCACTAGACGAATCGTCTCCCTTTGTTCAATGTCTGGGCAGTCCTCTAAACAGAGATTTGTGGTGGCTGTGTCCTTTGTGCCCCCTGTCAAAGAATGTACTATTGCCAGGCTTGGGCCTGACAAAGCAGGACCTTGATTGATTAACGAGTGGCCAATCATTCTTCCAGCCATCACAAAAAGTTCACTCTCAACAAGTACAGCTGATGCAGTAGGCAAAAGGTGGTCTATTTCCTCCTCAAATCGTTCATTAAATATTCGCAATTATGTTAAAAACCTACTTTTGCGAACTAGTCCTAGGGTTTTCCCCCGATCGGAACCAAACCAGTCTAGGACAATTCTCTGGACTCTCTAGATCAGGGGTGTCAAACTCAGTTCCTGGAGGGCCACAGCCCTGCAGAGTTTAGCTTCAACCCTAATTAAACACACCTGATCAGTTAATCAAGTCCTTCAGGCTTATTTGGAAACGGCAGGTGTGTGTGTGTTGAAGCAGGGTTGGAACAAAACTGTGTAGGGCTGTGGCCCTCCAGGAACTGAGTTTGACACCTGTGCTCTAGATCAATGATTATCAATTATCAGTTAAAGCAAGTTCTTTGTATACTAACATTATGACATATGCTGCGTGTATACTCATAAGAACCATTTCGCTGCAATAACAGTCTTTAGAATTTTGGGATCAGCAAGTAGAAGCTTTACAGTGATTTTTCATTCAGAAGATCTTTACTTAAAGGGATAGTTCACCCAAAAATGAAAATTATGTCAGTATTTACTCACCCTCATGTTGTTCCAATCCCGTAAGACCTTCATTCATCTTTGGAACACAAATTAAGATATTTTTGATTAAATCTGAGAGCTGGATCACTCCTTCATAGGCTTCTTAAGGGATTGACACTTGCCAGCCCCGAAAAGTTCAAATTCAAATTCAAAAAACTTTATTATCTATCAACCAGTGATAGAAATTTGTCTTTGGTTAAAAAGGCTCACATACAAAGTACACTCAACACGCACATCACAATTTAAGTAGAAAAAAGTAGGCCTGCCTTACACTATGTAATCAATAAAGGCTCAAGCCCAATACACTAATGATACTTTTTAGTCTTATTTAAAATAGAAATAGCAGTAGGAATTAGGGCTGGGCGATATATCGCACGATATTGTAATGCGCATTTCGTCAGTAAAGCTGGTTCCTTGATTAGTAGTACATCGCCATTACCTGCTTTCAGATGGAGCGGCATTTACTACACAGCACAAACTCCAGTGTTAAATTAACACTCAAGAGTCTTAAAGTTAATGAGATATTTAAGTGATTAATTTAGTGATGTTTGAGCATTATTGAAGACACCTGATGTTAAGTTCTCGCAGCTGGCTGCGTTCTTCATCGACTCACGAGCCGAGTGATCCACCGCTAAGAGTTGTACACTTAACAAGCAGAAGGAGAAAATCTCAAATTGTAAGCCACCGTTATGGCGATAAGTGTTTGCTTTAGTTGGGCTCTCAACCTCTATACATTCACTTTAAATTTGTTTGCCTGCTGTTATTAAGTTATAACAGTCAAATGAACAAAAACACGTGTGATCTGATAGTGTTGGTTGTGTTCTGTCATAATCATGCTGTGATCTGGAAATGAATCATATTAGGATAGTTTGGTTTAACTTGTTGGCAACAACTTTTTTAATTCTACAGCATATGAATATAGGTATGTTTCTTATAATCAAAAATATTTAATAAACAATATTTAATTTAATTGTTCTTATCAAAACTCCTTAAAAAAAAAAAAAATTTAGAAACAGACATCAATAATCAGCCTGTGAATCTCAACAATGGTGACTATAATAATGCATGTTGCAGTGGCTGCCACCAATCACAACTCATTAATGGCTCCCATCATGCATTGCGATATGAATAAATTATGATCTGAATTTTCTATGCAATTTACTTTTCCTAATTGAATATTCTGCTCGTCACCATTGTTGAGATGCATAGACTGAATCTTGAAGTCTGTGAGTGCCTATAAGAAAGATTTTTTTTACTTTTTAGAAACAACTTCTAAGAAATCCTTTTTATTATAGCTAAAATTCTGGATATTTATTCAGATTCACAGTTATGCTGTAACCAACAACATAAATCATAATCATTAAATTCAAACGATGATTGTCATAGTATAACACCATCAGAACACTTTTTTCTTTGTTCATCTGGCAGTTATAACTCAGATACATCAGCCAAACAAAATGTAAAGTTAATAATATAAGGTTTAAGAGCCCAACTAAAGCAACCAATGATCGCCATAACGGTGGCTTACAATTTGTGATTTTCTCCTTCAGTGATTCTGCTGTAGGTGTCTTCAATAATGCTCAATCATCACTCAATTAATCACTTAATTATCTCATTAACTTCAACACAGTGGACTCATATCCCAGGAGTGTTAATTTAACACTGGAGTTTTTGCTGTGTACAAAGAGCCGTAGTTAACTGACAAGCTGAGCCATATCGCATTGATTATCGCTGGCGATACGTCCGCGATATTGATGCGATATGGCTCAGCTTGTCAGTGAACTACGGCTCTTTGTAGTAAATGCTGCTCCATCTGAAAGCAGGTGAAGGCGATTTACTACTAATCAAGGAACCGGCTTTACTGACGAGATGCGCATAACAATATCGTGCGATATATCGCCCAGCCCTAGTAGGAATAAAAGAGTTCCTGTACGCTTTCTTTTTGGCCAAAGGAGCTCTAAAGCGGCAACCTGATGGCAGTAACTGAAACGAGCTGTACAAAGGATGAGAGGGGTCAGTAACGATGGTGTCTGCTTTCCTCTTTACTGCACAATTATAGAGGTCTACTAGTTGAATCTGCGGGGTCCCAATAATTTTTGATGCCTGTTTGATTACCCTGGATAATTTTTTTTTTATCTTGAGCAGCAGAGGTGGAAAGTCCAGGGGTCAGAAAGTAAAAGTCCTGCCATATTTTTATTCCACCCATGAACTCACACAGCAAAAACTTCAGTGTTAAATTAACTTTCCTAAGAGTTCATTTGGCTCCAGACTCAAGAGTGTTAAAGTGTTAAAATGAGTGTTAAATTAACACTCAATAGTGTTAAAGTTAATGAGCTAATTAAGTGATTAATTTAGTGATGATTGACCATTATTGAAGACACCTGATGTTAACAAGCAGAATCACTGAAGGAGAAAATCTAAAATTGTAAGCCACCGTTATGTCGATCAATGTTTGCTGTAGTTGGGCTCTTAAACCTTATACATTCACTTTAAATTTGTTTTTCTGCTGTTACTTTTTTATAACAGTTCAATGGACAAAGAAATGTGTGATCTGATAGTGTTGGTTGTTTTATGGTATAATCATGCTGTGATCTGAAAATGAAACTTATTGAGATAGTGTGGTTTAACTTATTTGCAACATTTTTGTGATTCTACAACATATGTGAGTATCAGTATGTTTCTTATAATCCAAAATATTTAATAAACATTGTTCTGATCAAAACAGTTTCAAATATAATTATTTAGAAACACAGAAATCAATAATCAGCCTGTGAATCTCAACAATGGTGACAATAATAAAGCATGTTGCAGTGGCTGCCACCAATCACAACTCATTAATGGCTCCCATCATGCATTGCAATATGAATAAATTATGATCTGAATTGTCTATGTAATTTACTTTTCCTAATTGAATATTCTGCTCGTCACCATTGTTGAGATGCATAGACTGAATCTTGATGTCTGTGTGTGCCTAGCAGTTTTTTTTTTTAGAAAACAACTTTTAAGAAATCCTTTTGTATTATATCAAAAATTCTGGATATTTATGCAGAATCACAGTTATGCTGTAACCAACAACATAAATCAAAATCAAAAAGTTCAAATGATGATTGTCACTTAATTAGCTCATTAACTTTAACACTATTGAGTGTTAATTTAACACTCATTTTAACACTTTAACACTCTTGAGTCTGGAGCCAAATGAACTCTTAGGAAAGTTAATTTAACACTGAAGTTTTTGCTGTGTGAGTTCATGGGTGGAATAAAAATATGGCAGGACTTTTACTTTCTGACCCCTGGACTTTCCACCTCTGTTGAGCAGAAACAAAATTAAACCAGGATGCCATATTAAAAGTCATAACTGATTCAACAAGAGAGTGATACACTGTTATCATGATATTTTGTCTAACATTAAAACTCTTCAACCTTCTCAAGAGAAATAAGCGCTGCTGAGATTTCTTATAGACGATATTCACATGTTGAGAAAAAGATAGATGCCTATCAATCTCAGTGCCCAAATATGTGAAGGTCTCAACTTGTTCCACTACCTGCCCCCCCCCCCCCCCCCCAGCTTAAGTGGTTCAGATAGTGATGAACTAAACCTCCCACAACACAACTCCTTCGTCTTACTTATGTTTAACTCCAGGTAACTTTCTTGGAAGATTTGGATCATAGAATCAACATATTGTCTATATGTGACCAGGGATTGCTCATTTCTTATGCAGGCCACCAAAGCCATGTCATCAGCGTATTTCAAAAGTGACATACCCTCAATATCACATCTGATTTCATTAGTATATACAGAAAATAAAATGGGCGATAACACGCAGCCCTGAGGAACCCCCGTATTTACAATAATACTATTAGATTTAAAACCATACATTCTGACATGTTGGGGTCTATCTTTTAAAAAGTCCTTAATCCATAGGACAAGAGTTGAATTAACTTGTAGTCTCTGCAGGCAATTCAGTAATAGACAAATGTTCACTGTGTTGAAGGCAGATGTGAAATCCATAAATAAAATCCTAACAAATGAGTTCGGAAGGTCCAAGTGTCCAGTCACTGTATCCAAGAGAATTAAGCTGGCATCCTCAACTCCCCGTTTTGGCTTATAGGCAAACTGGAGCGGGTCCATACACTCAGCTATCTTGGTGGTAAGTTCCCCCGCCACCACCTTCTCCATGCACTTACAAAGAATCGAAGTGAGTGCCACAGGTCTAAAATTTGTCATCTCCTTGACATGGGTTTTTTTAGGCACAGGAATAATGCCGTCTCCTTCCATGCTCTAGGTACATACCCTGTGTTCAGTGCAGAGGTGGAAAGTCCAGGGGTCAGAAAGTAACAGTCCTGCCATATTTTTATTCCACCCATGAACTCACACAGCAAAAACTTCAGTGTTAAATTAACTTTCCTAAGAGTTCATTTGGCTCCAGACTCAAGAGTGTTAAAGTGTTAAAATGAGTGTTAAATTAACACTCAATAGTGTTAAAGTTAATGAGCTAATTAAGTGATTGATTGAGTGATGATTGACCATTATTGAAGACACCTGATGTTAACAAGCAGAATCACTGAAGGAGAAAAATCACATTTGGGCTCTTGATCCTTATGAGTCCACATTCAAGAGTGTTGAAGTTAATGAGATAACTGAGTGATTAATTTAGTGATGATTGAGCATTATTGAAGACACCTGATGTTAACAAGCAGAATCACTGAAGGAGAAAATCTAAAATTGCAAGCCACCGTTATGGCGATCAATGTTTGCTTTAGTTGGGCTCTTGACCCTTATATTATTAACTTTAAATTTTGTTTGGCTGTTGTATCAGAGTTATAACTGCCAGATGAACAAAGAAAGTGATCTGATGGTGTTGGTTATATTATGACAATCATCATATGAAATTTATGTTTTTGATTTATGTTGTTGGTTACAGCATAACTGTGATTCTGCATAAATATCCAGAATTTTAGATATAATATAAAAAGATATCTTAAAAGTTTTTTTCTAAAAAAAAAAAAATCTATCTTTTAGGCACACACAGACGTCAAGATTCAGTCTATGCATCTCAACAATGGTGACGAGCAGAATATTCAATTAGGAAAAGTAAATTACATAGACAATTCAGATCATAATTTATTCATATCGCAATGCATGATGGGAGCCATTAATGAGTTGTGATTGGTGGCAGCCACTGCAACATGCTTTATTATTGTCACCATTGTTGAGATTCACAGGCTGATTATTGATGTCTGTGTTTCTAAATAAATTAATTTGAAAGTGTTTTGATCAGAACAATGTTTATTAAATATTTTGGATTATAAGAAACACACTGATATTCATATATGTTGTAGAATCACAAAAATGTTGTTAAGAAGTTAAACCAAACTATCTCAATAAGTTTCATTTTCAGATCACAGCATGATTATGCCAGAACATAACCAACACTATTAGATCACACTTTTCTTTGTTCATTTGACTATTATAAAAAACTAACAGCAGAAAAACAAGTTTTAAGTGAATGTATAAGGTTTAAGAGCCCAACTAAAGCAAACACTGATCGCCATAACGGTGGCTTACAGTTTGTGATTTTCTCCTTTGTTGATTCTGCTTGTTAACATCAGGTGTCTTCAATAATGCTCAATCATCATTAAATTAATCACTTAATTAGCTCATTAACTTTAACACTATTGAGTGTTAATTTAACACTCATCTTAACACTTTAACACTCTTGAGTCTGGAGCCAAATGAACTCTTAGGAAAGTTAATTTAACACTGAAGTTTTTGCTGTGTGAGTTCATGGGTGGAATAAAAATATGGCAGGACTTTTACTTTCTGACCCCTGGACTTTCCACCTCTGCTTGATGGTAGGGACTTGAGACTTGACTTACTCCCATCTCTGAGATTTTCATACTGAGACATACCGTGTTAGCTGTAATGTATGTCTGCGTTGGGATTCTTCTTGTGGTTGTGTGTCGTTGCTCTTTGCCCAGTGTTTTGTGCCCATTTATACACATGCTAGTCAGTGTAATTTATAACTGTGTCTATGCTATGAAAGCATAGACATGAAAATAAAAAAGCACATTAACAAATTAAATCAGTGTTAATTAAAAGCTAGTGTTCTAAACTACTGACTGCTGAGGGAACTTTTTGATTAAAATGATCACAGGGAAAAAGTTAAAGAAATGTGTTTCCTTGTTAATACAAAATTATAATTAATAACATAAACAGATTAAAAAATGGCACTGATTATCAGCCAAACTGGCATTTTGAATGGTATCAATATCAGACATGAGTGTCAAGATCAGTCCATACCTAGTGAGTTATTTTATTGTGAGTTTGCAGGCAACACCCAGCCCTACAGTATTCTGCCCTACACTCTAAAAAAAGATGTGTTAAAAAACAACACACATGATGTGTTGATGACATTTTGACACATGTTGTGTACACTCTAAAAAAAGATGTGTTAAAAACAACACAGGATGTGTTGATGGTATTTTGACACATGTTGTGTATATTTTTAACACACAATGTGTGTTAAAATGTAACTCTGGATAGAATAGCACTGGGTGGAGGGAAGTTCGTGTTTATGAAAAAAGAATAGGTATATTTTATATGGTATCCCATAAAATGCTCTAAAATAAATAAAGCAATACATTCAAATAAATAAATTAAATCTTCATTCATGAAAACTTAAAGATTAAAGGGTGGGTTTTTTTGCAGCCAATCACATCATGCCTCTTTTTCAATGTCTTTTTCAAATGCTGCTTTCACTTGTTATTAATAACCAGATTAACTTTATTTCTGTCAGACTCTACAGAAGCTCTTATTGAGAATTAACAGGTTTTGGTGTTGACGATTCATTGAATGTTTCATTTAAAGTCACCAGAATCGTGATTAGTGTCAGTTTTATTTGGGCTCTTGACCCTTGACTCTTTAATATTAATTTTCTCTGATTGCTATAAATGTGTGTTTATCTGAACACATATGAAATAGCAGAAATAGTCATGGGAACAGTATGCCCAGATGATAATATTATTATCATGGACACGTAAGATTATTAAGCTTAGTAAGAGTTTAATATTTGAAAGATGAATGAAATATATAAAAGATAATTTTTAAGAAGAGAACAATATTGCAATTAACTTTAAATTAATTTTTAAAAACACAGTTCATAAAGAGCCTTACAGTTTAAGGTATCAAACAGACTTCAAGAATCAGCGTATGAATCTCAACAATGGTGACAAATGAAAAGCTTCATGCTGCAATGCATTCTGGGTGCCACCATAGTACAAATCTCATCCATGACTCCGCATACATTGCGGCATGAAGCTTTTCTTTTGTCACCATTGTTGAGATTCATACGCTGATTCTTGAGATCTGTGTTTGACTACTTTCTGTTGCAGATTAAAATTATCAGAAAACTTTTTTATTCTTATTCTGCACTGCTGGATAGCATGGTGTAGTGTCACAAGATTGTTATAACTAACAGCACATAAATAAATTGAAGGCACACCATCCATATACTTGATCAGAACAGCACTTGCTGATTGTGACATCATCAGATCATATTTACTCTCACCATAACAAATTGTATTATATTAAATTACAGTTAAAGTAGCCAGAGAAAAACTAAAAGAAGAGTAAAGGGTCAAGAGCTCAAATAAAGGAGCCATTAATCACGATTCTGGTGACTTCAAATAAAACATTCAATGTAACATCAACATCTAAAACTCAATTTGAACTTATTCTCAATAAGAGCTTGTCTATGTAGATTCATGATGTCTAAACCATCCAAATGTTCAAACAAACTCTTTATTAAACGTCACTGGACTACATAAAGACAAGTTAACAATACGTTTCAGTGTTCATCCAGACACTCAGTTGTAAAAACACAGGAAGTAACTCTGGCAAATACACACCGACTACAGTCACATGTGACACATATCTGACACAAGTTGTGTAACTATAACACATTAGTGTGTAAAAGGTTTCAACACACTTCTGTGTAAGAGGAATAACACATTAGTTGTGTTAAAGGTAATACAAAATGTGTAGCCCTAAACACAGAGTTGTGTTAAGATATAACACAGGTTGTGTGTTAAATTTGACACAACATGTGTTGTCCCTGAGCACACACACTACATGTGTTAAAATCTACACAACATGAGTTGTCCCTGAGCTGATTCAGCACGTGTTAAAATCTACACATGTGTTGTCCCTGACCTGATTCAGCACATGTGTTAAAATCTACACAACATGTGTAATAGTTAACACATCTCTTTTTACAGGTTGTGTTGTTTTCAACTCATCATTTTATAAGAGCGTGCCGACACTCACCATCACTGTGAATGGTATGCAGTGTTTGCTATCTTCTCAAACAAACAGGCCAGTGTAAATACAAGTTATTTATATAAAATATTTTGTCAGTTGCTACATTTTAAATAATTCAAAGTGGAAACTCTGTTAACTGTTGTCTCTCATGAATTTTTGTCAAAAGCAGCATTATCAGTTATGGTTTGAAGTGTGAATAACTGAATAATGTCCAGTACAGTGAGTCTGTCCAGTCATTGAGCTTGAGACATTGTCTTGTACTTCGTGTGCACATGCATTCTGTACTCGACTATTGATTAAACGGTTAATATTTTTGCATCTGGCCCTTTCGCTTTAATTTTTAAAATGACACAATGTGTGTGTTAAAATGACTTGCACATTTATTGTGTTAAATTTGACACAACATGTGTTGTCCCTGAGCACACTCACTATATGTGTTAAAACTGACACAACACATCTCTTTTTAGAGTGTACATTTTTAATTCCACATTAATCCATCAAAACACAAGTACACACATCTTTGTGTAAAAATAACACATCTTTGTGTTGACCTAGTTGACACAATAGATGTGTTAAAGAAAGGGACACATAAGTTGTGTCAAATTTGACACAATATGTGTTGTCCCTGAGCTGATTCAGCACATGTGTTAAAATTTAACACATTATGTGTTGTTTTTAACACATCTGTTCTAAGAGTGTAATATTACTATAAGCACCCACAGACCTCCCCACCACAGCCCAAAGCATGGGCAAACTAGACCAACATTTTCTCAAGTTCTTAAACCTTTCAGTTATTTAGTATTTATGTAGTTGTATGTAGCATGATCTTCAAATCTGAATTTATTATCTTTCCCTTCTCTCAACAGGTTCCCTAGTCCCTTCATCATTTACTTCAAAACCTCAGCTTCGTTACAAAGCAAAAACAAAGGCACTTTTAAGAGCCACTTTTGTCTAGTTAATTGTTGTTAGTCTGTCTGGTTCTCTGTTGTTCTTGCTCTTTTGCTCTTCCCCCCTATCCCTTTAGTGTTGTCTTGTTTGTCTTTGTTCATCATGAGTGACAATTCCAATTTCAAACAGGTCCTTAATGAGCTTGATGAGCTTGTTGAACATTCTAAATTAAATTATGAACTCCAGATCTTGGAAGATTTCATCAATAAGATGCCGGGAGAACAGGAGGCAGCACCAGCCATCAACCAGTCCAGGAGGCAGCACCATCCACTAGCCATCAACCTGTCAGGTGGCTGAAGAGAGACAGTGATGGAAATGTTGTCTATGACAGACCGAGATCATCCCGAAACCAAACGGGTCAGTTTTCTTTTTTCAGTCATATTACTTAAAGGAGTACTCCTGTGATTTTTCACATATATCTAAAACGGAGATATAGATTGTTTTACCACTTTCTGATTGAATACATGAATCAGTCATGTGTCTGGTATGAGATATGAGGTTTTTATTACATACTCATGATCATCCAAAGTGGTATAGACAACGAAATTGGGCCAATAAAAGTATGTATCATTGTGTGGAATAAAATGAGCTTGTCAAAATCTATGGAATTGTAATGCTGTAAAGGTTGATTTGGGTTTTATTTTCTGCTACAGCTAGTCACAGCTACAGTCGTAAGACTGGTTCTCATACTAGGATGTTGGACAACAGCTTTGAGATAACCAACTACTGTCCTCCTGATACTGTTGGTACGTTCTTTATTTTGTGTCTATTAGTTCATTATGTTTATAGATTCTAATAATTAGAATGTAAATTACATGTTTTTGCGACAGAATAACCGACAACATGTTGCACACTTTGATAGTGTAGAAAATTGTTTTTAAATATGATGTACACAGCAAAAACTCCAGTGTTAAATTAACTCTCCTGGGAGTTTATATGGCTCCAGACTCAAGAGTGTAAAGTGTTAAAATATGAGTGTTAAATTAACACTCAAGAGTGTTAAAGTTAATGAGATAATTACGTGATTAATTGAGGGATGATTGAGCATTATTGAAGACACCTGATGTTAACAAGCAGAATCACTGAAGGAGAAAATCACAAATTGTATGTCACCATTATATAGATCAGTGTTTGCTTTAGTTGGGTTCTTGACCCTTTTATTTTTTTGTCTTGAGATCTTGTTTGTCTGCTGGTATTGAGTTATAGCAGCCACATGAACAAAGACAAAAAGTGATTGGATGGTGTTGGTTATGTTTTGACATAATCATGTTGTGATTTGAAAATCTAAATTTACTGAGATAGTTTAACTTGTTAATTACAACTGCTCTGTGATTCTAAAGCATAGGACTTTCAGTGCTTTTAATATAATCAAAAATATCTAAAAAAAAAAACCTTAAAAACATTTTTATTTAGAAACACAGACATCAATAATCAGACTGTGAATCTCAACAATGGTGACAATAATAAAGCATGTTGCAGTGCATTCTGGCAGCCACCAATCACAACTCATTAATGGCTCCCATCATGCATTGCGGTATGAATAAATTATGATCTGAATTGTCTATATAATTTACTTTTCCTAATTGAATATTCTGCTCGTCACCATTGTTGAGATGCATAGATTGAATTTTGATGTCTGTGTGTGCCTATAAAGAGTTTTTTTTTGAAAACAACTTTTAAGAAATCCTTTGTATTATATAGAAATTTCTAGATCTTTGACGTTTAATCAATGATGTTGTAATTAACAACATGTATCTATGTCACAAGATTATTAATAAGTTCAGTGATCAAGTTCATATGATGATTACATCATAACATAATCAACAACGTCAAATCACTTTTTTCCTTTGTTCATCTGGCTGTTAAAACTAAATAACAACAGACAAACAAATTCTAATGTTAATAATATAAGGGTCAAAAGCCCAACTAAAGCAGACACTGATCTCCATAATGGTGACGTACAATTTGTGATTTTCTCCTTCAGTGATTTTGCTTGTTAACATCAGGTGTCTTCAATAATCCTCAATCATCCCTCAATTAATCACGTAATTATCTCATTAACTTTAACACTCTTGAGTGTTAATTTAACACTCATATTTTAACACTTTACACTCTTGAGTCTGGAGCCATATAAACTCCCAGGAGAGTTAATTTAACACTGGAGTTTTTGCTGTGTACTATTTTAACAGAGACTTTCCTTGAAGAGCTAAACCACTCACAGGGTGATGACTTGGATGATCAGGAAACGGCACCAGCACCACCGCGAGCTTCCTCAGACTGGTCTACTCGAAAAAGTCTCCTCTCAGAGAGGTGGGAGAAAGAGAGACCCTGTCTGGTGAATACCATGGTGGCACAACAAAATGTGAACACTCAGATCTGCCAACAATGTGGCAGCAGTCCAGCTGCTGTCCGTTGTCGTGACTGCCGACCACAACCATTCTTCTGTGCTGATTGTGATGTCAGTATACACCGAAACCATGTCTTCCACAACAGGGATGCAACAATAGCTGGATTCTTTCAGCCATTGCCTCCCACAACCTGTGTCGTGGAGAGGGCTCTTTCCCAGTGTGGTAAGCTGTATTTCTTTGAGTGTCTTATTTAGGGCTGCACAATTATTGCAATCGTAATTGCAATATGATCCAACGCAACTGCCTAATGGTAAAATCTTCAAATATCATTTGTGACATTTGACTTTTATATTCACGTCATCCTCCTTGACTGTGCAACTTTTGGTTGGTGGGTGTGCGCAGTGTGTGAAGGGGACAAAAACTCTGATTGGTGAACTTCAGTTGGTCAGTGGGTGTTAGTCTTGTACACTGGCTGTGCTTACCTATCAGGGGTGGCACAAATTAAAGAGACATTTGGAATATTGAACTGAATCAAATCATACACATTCAAAAATCTTATTGGAAATGGTAATCGCTTTATCTGTCAGAAAAAGTGCAATTATATATTGTGCAGCCCTAGTCCCATTCTCAGATTATTTAAATAACTTTACAGTATAATAGGCTTCACAGGAATTTTTTGAGTACTTTCTCTGAAACACGCTTAATGACCTTTTTATCTTTAAAGCTTTTCAAATCATTAATAAAAAAAGAAAATGATTGCAGAATACTTCCCAGTTAGTACATAGGATGATGCATGTCTTTAATCCCTGCATATGATGTGTCTTTCAGTGTGTATTGTGCCGTTGGAGATGCCCAAAAAAATATGTACACTGTAAAACCTAACAGTACTATTTACTCAATTAAATTGAGGTCACTGCACTCAAATAATACCGAAACTTGAAGTGTCTTGAATGACTGAAACAGAACTCAAACTGAATGAGTTATAGAACATGTCTAGATCCCAGAATGATAATTGACTAATAATTGTATAGTTAAGTTAATTAATCATCAATTAAGTGATGATTGTTCATTAGTGATTAACACCTGCTGTTAACAAGCAGAATCACTGAAGGAAAGAGAAACACAAGAAATACAAGGTTTAAGGTCACCATGATGGAGATCAATGTTTGCTTTAGTTGGGCTCTTGACCCTTGACATTTGAGTACAAGTTTTTCTTTGGCTGCTGTAATTGAGTGTTTATAAAACATTTGTTATGGCACAAAAGTCAAGGAAAAATATGATCGGGTGGTGATGGTCAAGGTTTGATGATGACAATCATCACTTAATGACTTTATTCACTGATCTCATTTAGGTCTAATCTCTGATTATATTATTAGTTGTATTTGAAAATAGATTCTACAACATAAGAACTAGCAATGTTATGAATTTCAGATAGTAGGAAGGATTTTATAGAAAATGTGATTCATTACCAAGACTAACACAGATATCAAGAATCAGCATATGAATCTCAACAATGGTGACCATTAAAAAAACTATTCATACTGCAATGCATGCTGGGTACTACCATAATACAAACCTTATCCATGGCTCCCAGCATGCATTGCAGCATGAATCGTTTTTTAATGGTCACCATTGTTGAGATTCATATACTGATTCTTGATGTCTGTATAAGTCAGCATGATACCATAGACGTTTTTAAAATCTGATTGAAAGGGCCTTGCAGCAGAATCACAGTTAATTTATAATGAATACTACAAGTTATATATCACCTGTTTATCAGAGATTACTCTCTAGAAAAGATCAGAGAATCAAACCACCAAATGTTGATCCATCATTCCATAAATCATCATCAATACAAAATTTTCTTTTGGCTTTTGTGCAATAACAAATGTGTTATATAAACACTCAGTTACAGCAGCCACAGAAAAAACTGTTGTTATAAAGTCAAGGGTCAAGAGCCCAACTAAAGCAAACACTGACCACTATCATGGTGTCTTTAAATGAAACTCAATAAATCATCTTCATCTAAACCTCTGTTCATTCACAATAATAACTTCTGTAGACGCATGATAAAAGTCAAACTGGTTAGTAATAAGTGAGGCTGGTAATGCTGTTTGTGGAGTTGTTCAATCCTCCTCTGCTGAGATCTTGAGAGATTTAAACATATTTTATCTTCAGTTGATTTCATCTAATGTTGTGGTTGGAAGTCAGTTGTAGTTCTTGTGTTTCTCTTTCCTTCAGTGATGTTAACAGCAGGTGTTCATCATTAATGCTCAACAATAACTTAATTAATCACTTAATTAATCACTTAATTTATTGACTGCAATATCTACTTTTAGTGAACTCAACTGAAATCATTTCAGAGTACTCATAACTATTGTTTTTTATAAACTTAAATGAATTTATGTAATCGGTTTCCTCAAATGTAATGAGTTAGCTTAACTCATTGGATTTGACTTTGTGTGTGATCTTGTGAGCTAGCAGTAACTGCAAGTGCTCTGAGTTCATTTAAAGTTTGTCATTTCACTGTTTTTACTCAATAAAGTGAAGTTTCAGCTAAATACAGTTTTAAATGCAGTGTAACGTTTAATTGTGTTTTAAGAAATATTATTGTTTTAGTGAACTCAAATAAAATAAGTTCAGAGTACTCATAACTATTGTTTTTTATAAACTTAAATGAATTGATGTAATCGGTTTCCTCAAATGAAATGAGTTAGCTTAACTTGTTGGGTTTTACAGTGTGTTGTTCTCCGGGATCGTTGAGTGTCAACACAGGAAAAGTTTTTGCTGTGGTTACAATGAATGGTAAGAATAAAATGAACTTAAGGGAACATTCCAGATCAAGTGGCTTTAGCGTCCATATCACATTCTGGGCAAAGTGCCCATAGGGACCTGGGGTGGACTTTAACCTGATTCCACCCAATAGGGCTCTCCCACTCGCTTCCTGACACTTTTCATTGTCCTATTTGAATAAAAAAAAACAACAATGTGCCATTGGCTTTGTAAATGTGTCCTGATCTATTTCTATTCAAACGTTCCCTATAGTGGTCTGCGCTGGGCAGGATTTTCAGTCCTGCGCCCCCCCCCCCCCCCCCTTTTCACGCAATATTCTGTCCCGTTCCGCAATAATGTTTTTTAGTCCCGCTCCCGCCCGCATCTATAACCTTATGTGCATCTCCCGCCTGTGAAAGACCCAGGATAGGCAGAAGGGATGTTCAGTTTTGCGTTCTGTCTCACAAAAGAGGCACTTGACAACTGAGAAAGACTGCCAGATGTCTGATTTTAAGTTTTATTAGTTCTGAATGTACAACATAGGTGATAGTAATGTAGGCTACTTTTCCTGATTTTTCCAGGACGATATGATCTCAGTATGCCTGAGATGAAATGTGAGGCAGGCAAAGCCACATGGAGCCCTGGAGTGGATGACTTAGTCCGTAATGACTACTGGCCTGCTACCCTTCACTTTTCCACGGTGTACGCTACAGATGTTTTTTGTTCTTATGAAGAATTGAAGATGGCAGCACCAGGACTGTCCTGCCAAGCATTCTTAAGAATGCTTGATCAACGAACTGTCCGCTTTGGCCGTGTGAGTATGAGTGGTGGGAATCACTAACAACTAGTACTAGTATTGATGTGTATCGCAGAATGACTATGGTGACATTATCAACACATTGATTATTATAATTGGAGCATGTTGATGAAATCAAAACATTGATTCAGCTATACTCGATACATTGATAGAACATCATCTAAGATTCAAAGTCTTTGTGTAAAAACTACCACTCAGTAAAAAATATAAATGCGTACACTAAATGTACAAAAGTATTGAAGCAATTTATCAACTCAATCACTCAAAACATTAGACCTGTGTATAAGATCAAGTAGTGATGTCACATCCTAGTCATGCAGTTTGCATTCAGAAAAAAACAAATAGGTCCATAAAGACATTGGTTAAGTTTGCTGTGGGAGTTGAGTTTGCTGTGGAACTTGTCTTTTTTTGGGGGGACTTTGGTCGTGATGTTTTTTGTCCGTGACATACAAAGAGCCAAAAGGTTTCCAATGATGCACTGGGCTGAGCGGCTGCCTGTGGAGGCTCGATGCAGGAGGATTTGGTGTCACCTTTGACCTTATTAACTTTAGTTAACTTAACTGTGAATTATGTTGACATGTTTTACTCTTCTGAAACAGACTGGGAAGATCACAGCAGACAGCTTCAGAAAAAGCTTTTTGGAGTGGGAGGCTGTTAGGTTTGAGGTGGATAAGATCTACAGGGAGGAGCATTTTATCTGTCCTGCATGCACCCCAGACATGCCTGCTGTTTCTGTGGACGGAAATCGCAAGCATTACCGCTTTAAGAACACAGCAAGGTACTTACAAAATGTGTGTAATTTGCAGTGTTGTTAAAGTAACCTTTGCTGTGTCATATTGAAGGTCAATGTGTACCTTTCTTTCATTTAGATCTGAAGAACAAGCCTTATTTGATGGCATCTTCATTGCAAAAGATGATGAAGTAGAAAAATGTGTGGATTACATTCATTCCAACACCAACCATGTAAACTTGTTGTATAATATTTCTAAAAACACCACCAATAACATTTTACAGTTGACATTGTTTGGGTGAGTCCTGACTATTTATAGCAACCTTTTTCCATGTTGTAGGTCTCTGGAAGAGGTGTCTGTGGAGGGGAGTGGTCAGCTGCCAGGGAAACTTCTCAGAGATCCTCTAGTAAAATTGATGAGGAGGGACTTGAGCTTGCGGTCTGTCGACATGGAGTTTTTCTCGGGGCTCTCAACATGTTCAGGGGAGAAATATATGCTTATCCCCTCTACCTGCAGAACAAGCTGGCAAATAAGTCAATAAGCTTTTTTGCCATGGATGTAACCTGCAAGTACTGGCCATACCTCAACAAAGTGACAAAAAGCTGCCCGGAGCTCCAGCACCTTCTGAGCATGAAACCATTCCTCTCAGTGTTTCATGCCAAAGCCCATGATTTTAAATGCGAGGTAAGAAAACATTACCATGTTATTAACTGTCCCTAAACACCTGCAAAGGTATGTTGGCAGCTTTTAAGTATTTTCTTCAATAGGTTAAATGGAGTGGAGCTTACCAGCAAGGGGCCGGATTGACGCTTGGGGAGGAGGTTGAGCAGTGTAACGCCTTCCTCTCTAGGATTGCTGTGACCACGAAGCACATGTCCAAAGCAGGTAAGGTAACCACACACTGGACTACTTAGATTGAAAGTGTTACAAGAAAATTGTAGGCAGTGAGGGACATGTGCTACAACACAGATTCGTGTATTTTTTTTTCTTTTTTGCAGGACGTACAGACATGCTTACACTGATGGCCATGCGCTGGAATCAGCAAAAGTTTAATAACTTGGCTGCTTCACTTGCCTGCCGATATCAGAAGGTGGAGATGAGTATTGTTATTTTCTTATATTGTAAATACCTTCTATTGTATATTTTTGTAGGTATAACATTTTTCTTTTGTTTCCTTTTTTTTTTATTATTTGAAGGCCACAAAACGCCTGGAAAGCCAACTTCAGGACCTGGAAAGCATGAAAATCCAGCTGGCAGTGACACAGGTTGAAGTTGAGGGCTGGGTCACTGATATTAAGGAGTGGGCGGAAGGTGATCGTTATACTGTAAAACCTAACAGTACTATGTACTCAATTAAATTGAGGTCACTGCACTCAAATAATACAGAAACTTGAAGTGTCTTGAATGACTGAAACAGAACTCAAACTGAATGAGTTATAGAACATTTCTAGATCCCAGAATGATAATTGAATAATAATTGTATAGTTAAGTTAATTAATCATCAATTAAGTGATGATTGTTCATTAGTGATTAACACCTGCTGTTAACAAGCAGAATCACTGAAGGAAAGAGAAACACAAGAAATACAAGGTTTAAGGTCACCATGATGGAGATCAGCGTTTGCTTTAGTTGGGCTCTTGACCCTTGACATTTGAGTACAAGTTTTTCTTTGGCTGCTGTAATTGGGTGTTTATAAAACATTTGTTATGGTACAAAAGTCAAGGAAAAGTATGATCGGGTGATGAAGGTCAAGTTTTGATGATGACAATCATAATTTAATGACTTTATTCACTGATCTCATTCAGAGTCTAATCTATGATTATATTATTAGTTGTATATGAAAATAGATTCTACAACATAAGAACTAGCAATGTTATGAATTTCAGATAGTATGAAGGATTTTACAGAAAATGTGATTCATTACCAAAACTAACACAGATATCAAGAATCAGCATATGAATCTCAACAATGGTGACCATTAAAACAACTATTCATACTGTAATGCATGCTGGGTACTACCATAATACAAACCTTATCCATGGCTCCCGGCATGCATTGCAGCATGAATCGTTTTTTAATGGTCACCATTGTTGAGATTCATATACTGATTCTTGATGTCTGTATAAGTCAGCATGATACCATAGAGGTTTTTAAAATCTGATTGAAAGGGCCTTGCAGCAGAATCACAGTTATTTTATAATGAATACTACAAGTTATATATCACCTGTTTATCAGAGATTACTCTCTAGAAAAGATCAGAGAATCAAGACACCAAATGTTGATTCATCATTCCATAAATCATCATCAATACAAAATTTTCTTTTGGCTTTTGTGCAATAACAAATGTGTTATATAAACACTCAGTTACAGCAGCCAGAGGAAAAACTGGTGTTATAAAGTCAAGGGTCAAGAGCCCAACTAAAGCAAACACTGACCACTATCATGGTGTCTTTAAATGAAACTCAATAAATCATCTTCATCTAAACCTCTGTTCATTCACAATAATAACTTCTGTAGACGCATGATAAAAGCCAAACTGGTTAGTAATAAGTGAAGATGGTAATGCTGTTTGTGGAGTTGTTCAATCCTCCTCTGCTGAGATCTTGAGAGATTTAAAATTATTTTATCTTCAGTTGATTTCATCTAATGTTGTGGTTGGAAGTCAGTTGTAGTTCTTGTGTTTCTCTTTCCTTCAGTGATGTTAACAGCAGGTGTTCATCATTAATGCTCAACAATAACTTAATTAATCACTTAATTAATCACTTAATTTATTGACTGCAATATCTACTTTTAGTGAACTCAACTGAAATCGTTTCAGAGTACTCATAACTATTGTTTTTTATAAACTTAAATGAATTTATGTAATCGGTTTCCTCAAATGTAATGAGTTAGCTTAACTCATTGGATTTGACTTTGTGTGTGATCTTGTGAGCTAGCAGTAACTGCAAGTGCTCTGAGTTCATTTAAAGTTTGTCATTTCACTGTTTTTACTCAATAAAGTGAAGTTTCAGCTATATACAGTATTAAATGCAGTGTAAAGTTTGTAAAGTGCAATAAAATAAGTTCAGAGTACTCATAACTATTGTTTTTTATAAACTTAAATGAATTGATGTAATCGGTTTCCTCAAATGAAATGAGTTAGCTTAACTTGTTGGGTTTTACAGTAGGGTTAGGGTAGGATTAGGATTTGGTTGAGGGTTAGTTACATGTAATTATGCATAATTTATTGTTATTACTATTTTAAGTTCATGTAACATATGTAACAAGGACACCGTAAAATAAAGTGTTTCCGACATTTCTTGCAGTTAGCGGATCCCATCTTGGCTACGTTGTCATTTTCTTTGGTACCCTGTTACATATTTACACGCTAATAAATATGAAATGATTATTGAGACTCACCTGTCCTTCCTCCAGGAGCTTTTTTTTTATAAAGAAAAAAAAAAGAAGCAAAGAGGGATAATCCTTATGACTTCCCTGTGGCGTTCTGTGTTACACTGAGACTTAGCTCGTTTCAGTTACTGCCATGATAATGTAAGTGAAATGTTTACACTTCTTTTCTTCTCAGCAACAACATCCCAAAAGAATGCCGATCTTGACGCGGTGACCAGTAGAATGGAGGTGCTGGTGGCCAGCATTAAAAGAAGGTCCCAGCGCCTTTACAAAGACACCGATGGCAGCAAAGGTCGGGCCCGGATTCGGCGCAAAATCAGAGAGGAGAAGGCCATTCTTAGCTCTGTCGTTGAAAAATACAACAGTATGGTTCCAGATACAGAAAGAATCGTCTTTGACATCATTCTCTCTGACGAAACAGTTTGGCCATGGCAACTTTCACATGGTGGTATTTACACAAATCTGTTGACAATTTTGTTTGATTCACATAGTAGCACAAAACCAATTATGCCTTATCCCAGATTATCTCAAATATTATTTGAAAAATAATCATACTTACAATTTACTTATTTTCCACAACTGTATCCCAGACGCTGTAGATTTGAAAACCAAGAGGAAGGCGTTTGATGTTGTGATGGCAATAAGGAGACTTGAGGAGGAGAACAAGATTGTTCTTTCTGAGATGGCAAAGCATTGGAAATCTCTCTCCACTCGTGCAGACACACTCAAGGAGATGTCATCCCAGCTTTCCAGTGAGGCATTGCAAAGTACGTATTTAAGTAATGTGTTGTAATACTATACTCTACATTGTAATTTTTTTTCTGATAATTTTTTGTTTTACTCCCATAAGGTGAGCTGTGGGCTCTAAATGAAGAAGGGATCAAGGGTTTCCTCAGCTTAACTTTGAGAAAGAAGCAAGAAGTCACCAGAATGATGAAGCATGCAAGAGACTGTTATGCTCAAGTTTTGACTGGAACAAGTGTGGACTTCCAGAATGATTGGGATGGATACGACAGTGATTCTGAACTGTCAGATTGAGGACTGTCAGTTTGAGGAGCTCTCGAAGTGATAAATGACCATTAACTCACTTTTGGTTTGATTTCTTATATTTGTCAGTGTTTCCTTTGTTTGTTTGTTTTTAGGAGTGGGGGCAGGTCCAAAAAAATCACCAGTTAAAGCTGCCGTCGCCAACATTTTTTTTATCATATTCAGTGAAATCGACACTATAATCCGACAGAACAACATTAATAAAGTGGTTTTAGAAAAAAACCTGGGCTTCTAACTCCACCTACCCTTCTGGAGCGTGTTATTTGTTTTGCAAAAATCCACCGCTCCCGGATCATCGGGTCCAATCAGCGCAGGGGGGTGTGAGATCTGACTGTCCATCACAGGTCGTGCACACGCCACCCCTCGCGCACGTTACAATCACATGCACACGCCTGAAGTTCGCCAGGGGTCCGTCAGATAGACATTCATGTTAATCCCTCATCGTCGGATTAAGACGAAAGGAAACCATCAACGCTGATGCCGTCACTTTATGCGACTGTTGGTCTCGTAATTTAATTGTCACGTAATTTAATCTATTGATTCGTGACATGGATTTGTTACAAAGCGAAAGTGACATCTCTTCACCTAAAACAAGAAGCTAATAAATGCACGATTGAAGTAAAAAAATAAATAAAATAAAAAGACATGGATTTATTTATTATTTAGCCTATTTATTTCGTTGTTTTCGTGATATCAGCATGTTTTTAAACTAATGTATTTCAATGTGAAGCATCTTTCGTGATCACAACACGATTCTTTCTGCCTGTCAGGCTGCAGCAGAGTAGCCTGACTATGTCAGACTTCCTACTTCCGCTAATTTCATTTCGCTCCTGTAGTTAGTCTGAGAAAGCAGCCTATCTTTCAGTTTTCCACCGGCCTGAAAACAGCCGGGCCAATCAACGAACAGAGGGCGGGCTGAGAGCCGTGACGTAGACGCTAAGCGGCGAGTTTAAGATTAGGTCAGGGAAATCGAAAATGACCGAGGATATGGAGACGCGAATGCAATTCGCTCTGTTGTGGAGAATATTCCCGGCATTAGCAAACTGAAGCCCGAACAAGAAGAGTGTGTATTAAACATTTTGAACGGAGGTGATGTTGTGGCCCTACTCCCTTTGGGAAAAGTTTAATTTATCAACTATTACCGATCGTCAGCGAGAAACTGGGGAGCCTTTTGACAGGTCAGTGTCTCCTTTCTTTTCCAGGTCTTAAATACCGTAAAACTTCAAATAATAGCCCGGGCTTTTATTTCCCCAAATCGTCGAACTGCACCGGCTTGTACTTGAGACAGGCGTCTATATGAGACAGGCCTTTAGAATTTAGTGTTGTTCCTAGAGTCTCTAATCTCTAAAAATCTCCAAATGCTCCACGTGAAACCGCGATCTTCCGACCTTTTACTATCTTGTCGATTGATTTTGATGAATATGCGCGAGGGAGAGAGAGCAAGACAGCGCTCGTGTTGTTTAAAGACGTGAGAGTGCGCGCGCGCGGCCGGGGCTCTCTCTCTCTCTCTCTGCTTGTTTGTGCCGTCAAGCGCAGCAGTCATTCTATTACATCACTCACCGATCAAAAAAGTCGTTTACAGCCATGTTCACTCCGGTATTTCGCTTGCATCATCAAGTGTTTACAGTGGAAGTTCGATCATAGATTTGAGTTCGATGCATGATGTCTGTGGTTCGATGCGGCTGTGTCGGCGCATAACATACGTCATAAATAAACTTATCTGATTGGCTTACGGGTAACCAATGATTTTAAACGTCAGTACGCGCCCCCTAGCGAGAGAGAAAACACTTCTCTATTATGCTATTCCAGACTCTGTGTACGAAGCAAAGTGAAGTAGCAGAGTCTGGTATTACCAGGCTAGCAGCAGAGAAGCTGTTTAATCAACATTTATTCACAAGGTCTTATCATGGTTTATGAATTTATTTTAATGTTATTATTTCGGTATTATTGCCAGGGAAGCTGGATTGCTTTGCTTTTTATTGATATTTTTAAAATTATATTTTATCAGTTGGAAATCGCGCTGAAGAAGTCTCATTCCGGACACATCGCGATATTTGGCAGTAGTTCACGTGTGCCAGATGTTGGTAAGTAGTCGTAAATACGCTGTCCTAATAATGTTTGATATAGGCTACACAGCAAAAACTCCAGTGTTAAATTAACTCTCCTGGGAGTTTATATGGCTCCAGACTCAAGAGTGTAAAGTGTTAAAATATGAGTGTTAAATTAACACTCAAGAGTGTTAAAGTTAATGAGATAATTACGTGATTAATTGAGGGATGATTGAGGATTATTGAAGACACCTGATGTTAACAAGCAAAATCACTGAAGGAGAAAATCACAAATTGTACGTCACCATTATGGAGATCAGTGTCTGCTTTAGTTGGGCTTTTGACCCTTATATTATTAACATTAGAATTTGTTTGTCTGTTGTTATTTAGTTTTAACAGCCAGATGAACAAAGGAAAAAAGTGATTTGACGTTGTTGATTATGTTATGATGTAATCATCATATGAACTTGATCACTGAACTTATTAATAATCTTGTGACATAGATACATGTTGTTAATTACAACATCATTGATTAAACGTCAAAGATCTAGAAATTTCTATATAATACAAAGGATTTCTTAAAAGTTGTTTTAAAAAAAAAAACTCTTTATAGGCACACACAGACATCAAAATTCAATCTATGCATCTCAACAATGGTGACGAGCAGAATATTCAATTAGGAAAAGTAAATTATATAGACAATTCAGATCATAATTTATTCATACCGCAATGCATGATGGGAGCCATTAATGAGTTGTGATTGGTGGCTGCCAGAATGCACTGCAACATGCTTTATTATTGTCACCATTGTTGAGATTCACAGTCTGATTATTGATGTCTGTGTTTCTAAATAAAAATGTTTTTAAGGTTTTTTTTTTAGATATTTTTGATTATATTAAAAGCACTGAAAGTCCTATGCTTTAGAATCACAGAGCAGTTGTAAATAACAAGTTAAACTATCTCAGTAAATTTAGATTTTCAAATCACAACATGATTATGTCAAAACATAACCAACACCATCCAATCACTTTTTGTCTTTGTTCATGTGGCTGCTATAACTCAATACCAGCAGACAAACAAGATCTCAAGACAAAAAAATAAAAGGGTCAAGAACCCAACTAAAGCAAACACTGATCTATATAATGGTGACATACAATTTGTGATTTTCTCCTTCAGTGATTCTGCTTGTTAACATCAGGTGTCTTCAATAATGCTCAATTATCACTCAAGTAATCACTTAATTATCTCATTAACTTTAACACTCTTGAGTGTTAATTTAACACTCATATTTTAACACTTTACACTCTTGAGTCTGGAGCCATATAAACTCCCAGGAGAGTTAATTTAACACTGGAGTTTTTGCTGTGTACACTCTCAGAAATGAAGGTACAGAAAAGTAAAAAAAGGTACAAATGCTCATCGCTGGGGCAGTACCCCCAAGGGGAACAAACTTGTACCATATTAATGGGTACAAAGAAGTACCCCTACGGTTTGTGCCTTTTAGGCACAAAAATTGGCTTAGCAAAGGCTGTCTCTTTATTTTGTACACAGCAAAAACTCCAGTTTTAAATATGGCTCCAGACTCAAGAGTGTTAAAGTTAATGAGCTCATTAAGTGATTCATTGAGTGATGATTGACCATTATTGAAGACACATGAAGGAGAAAATCAAATTTTTTAAGACACCGTTATAGTGATCAGTTTTTGCTTTAGTTGGACCTTACACTGTTAACATTAGATTTAGTTTGTCTGTTGTATCTGAGTAATAACTGCCAGATGAAGAAAGAGAAAAGTTGATCTGTTGGTTATGTTTTGACATAATCATAATTTGACCTGAATCACTAAACTCATTTAGAGTCTAATCTCTGACTTAAATGTATATTGTTGATTCCAGCATCACTGTGATTCTGCAGCATAAGATCCAGAAATTTCTAAATAATCTAAAGGATTTCTAAAAAGTTGTTCTAATAAAACAAAATCTTCCTTTTAGGCACACACAGACATCTATATTCGGTGTATGAGTCTCAACAATGGTGACAAACAGAATATTCAATTAGGGAAAGGAAATTACTAAGACAATTCAGATAATAATTTATTCATACCGCAATGCATGATGGGAGGCATGAATGAGTTTTGATTGGTGGCACCCAGAATGCACTGCAACATGCTTTATTATTGTCACCATTGTTGAGAATCACAGGCTGATTATTGATGTCAATGTGTCTAAATAAAGACAATTTCAAAGTAATTTAATCAGAACAACTTTAAAAATATATTTTTGATTATATTGAATATGCTAAAAAACATTTGCTGTAGAACCAAAGACTACACTGTAAAACCTAACAGTACTATTTACTCAATTAAATTGAGGTCACTGCACTCAAATAATACATAAACTTGAAGTGTCTTGAATGACTGAAACAGAAGTCAAACTGAATGAGTTATAGAACATTTCTAGATCCCAGAATGATAATTGAATAATAATTGTATAGTTAAGTTAATTAATCATCAATTAAGTGATGATTGTTCATTAGTGATTAACACCTGCTGTTAACAAGCAGAATCACTGAAGGAAAGAGAAACACAAGAAATACAAGGTTTAAGGTCACCATGATGGAGATCAACGTTTGCTTTAGTTGGGCTCTTGACCCTTGACATTTGAGAACAAGTTTTTCTTCGGCTGCTGTAATTGGGTGTTTATAAAACATTTGTTATGGTACAAAAGTCAAGGAAAAGTATGATCGGGTGATGAAGGTCAAGGTCTGATGATGACAATCATCACTTAATGACTTTATTCACTGATCTCATTCAGAGTCTAATCTATGATTATTTTATTAGTTGTATTGAAAATAGATTCTACAACATAAGAACTAGCAATGTTATGAATTTCAGATAGTATGAAGGATTTTACAGAAAATGTGATTCATTACCAAAACTAACACAGATATCAAGAATCAGCATATGAATCTCAACAATGGTGACCATTAAAAAAACTATTCATACTGCAATGCATGCTGGGTACTACCATAATACAAACCTTATCCATGGCTCCCGGCATGCATTGCAGCATGAATCGTTTTTTAATGGTCACCATTGTTGAGATTCATATACTGATTCCTGATGTCTGTATAAGTCAGCATGATACCATAGAGGTTTTTAAAATCTGATTGAAAGGGCCTTGCAGCAGAATCACAGTTATTTTATAATGAATACTACAAGTTATATATCACCTGTTTATCAGAGATTACTCTCTAGAAAAGATCAGAGAATCAAGACACCAAATGTTGATCCATCATTCCATTAATCATCATCAATACAAAATTTTCTTTTGGCTTTTGTGCAATAACAAATGTGTTATATAAACACTCAGTTACAGCAGCCAGAGGAAAAACTGGTGTTATAAAGTCAAGGGTCAAGAGCCCAACTAAAGCAAACACTGACCACTATCATGGTGTCTTTAAATGAAACTCAATAAATCATCTTCATCTAAACCTCTGTTCATTCACAATAATAACTTCTGTAGACGCATGATAAAAGCCAAACTGGTTAGTAATAAGTGAAGCTGGTAATGCTGTTTGTGGAGTTGTTCAATCCTCCTCTGCTGAGATCTTGAGAGATTTAAAATTATTTTATCTTCAGTTGATTTCATCTAATGTTGTGGTTGGAAGTCAGTTGTAGTTCTTGTGTTTCTCTTTCCTTCAGTGATGTTAACAGCAGGTGTTCATCATTAATGCTCAACAATAACTTAATTAATCACTTAATTTATTGACTGCAATATCTACTTTTAGTGAACTCAACTGAAATAATTTCAGAGTACTCATAACTATTGTTTTTTATAAACTTAAATGAATTTATGTAATCGGTTTCCTCAAATGTAATGAGTTAGCTTAACTCATTGGATTTGAATTTGTGTGTGATATTGTGAGCTAGCAGTAACTGCAAGTGCTCTGAGTTCATTTAAAGTTTGTCATTTCACTGTTTTTACTCAATAAAGTGAAGTTTCAGCTATATACAGTATTAAATGCAGTGTAAAGTTTAATTGTGTTTTAAGAAATATTATTGTTTTAGTGAACTCAAATAAAATAAGTTCAGAGTACTCATAACTATTGTTTTTTATAAACTTAAATGAATTGATGTAATCGGTTTCCTCAAATGAAATTAGTTAGCTTAACTTGTTGGGTTTTACAGTGAAAAGGTACTTATTTGTCATCTAAGTAACACACCTGGTGTGAGGGATAAATCACATCCTTTATGTATGAGTTAAAATAAAGAATAGGCAATTCAGTTGTTTTCAACAATTCAAAATGCATGCAGATTTGGCACTTCCCTGTCACCACCTTAGGAGGATGTGCAATCAGCAGCAGGGGCTTCATGCCAAGGGCATACAACTTCTCAAGCTGTAACAGAGAGGTAGAAAGATCAATTAGATATACAAAACTGTAGTTTACAGCTGAATTTGTTCTCAAGCTTGATCTGAAGTTACTTTAAAGCTAGAAAACATCTACAAACAATCAAACAATGATTTTTACATAATTTTTGGATAGATAAATGTGAGGATTTGTATGAGTTTCAACTCCCTAGACATAATAGTTTGGAAAAAAAAAAAGGAAACATGAATTATATTCTTATTAATAGTGTGGATGTGAGGCAATATATTATACCAGTTCATTTATTTGATTATGTCAAAATAACAAAACACTTTTGGTGAATGAGATGATCGGAAAACTACATACCAGAATGGCAGCATCATCAAGAACGTGGGACTTATTTTTCTTCATGGACGACAACCACTGCTTCTGCTGACTTTGAAATTTGTCCAGCTTTTTTTGAAGTCTTACATGTTATCTTAAGTGTTGTTTTTACTGTGCGTCTACTACAAATACTACTTTGGAACTTATTGTACTACTTTAAACCTGATATGAATATGATTAACTTATTGATTAACTTATGATTAACTTATTAAAGTTCTAGGCCTATAACGTCACGTGACAGACAGCTGTTTAATCAACCTGTTTTGAATTAGAAAGCAATGAAACGCAAAACCTCTGTGGAGATGACAGATATAATGCAGTGACTGAACGTGAGCTAATCTGATTAATATCGACAAACAGAAAATACAGTACACTCTCAGAAATAAAGGTACAGTGAGGGTACAATTAAGTACTTTAAGGTACAAAATTCACAAATGTGCCAGCAAAGGTACAAACATGTATCCAGTTGAGTACCAAAAAGTACCTTTCCAAAGAAAAGGGGTACACAATGAAATATACATGGTGAAAGGTACATATAGGTACCCTTTGAAAAGGTACATTGTCATAGTTAAGGTACAACATTCACAAATGTACCATTTAAGGTACTATCATGTTCCCATGGGGTACTAAGAAGTACCTGTCGGGTACACATCCTGTAGGGTACAAAAAAGTATCTTATTCAAGTCAAAGGGTACACTTCATGTGGGGTACTAAAAAGTACTTTTCAAGTGACAGGGTACACAATCCTCTGAGCTTATGCGTGCCTTTTCTAAGACTGATAGAGCCTTTGTCATAATTTATAAACAAGTCTGCTGAAGAGAAACGGGTATTTCTCTCTCCCCCACCTCTGCCTGCAGCGCTGTGGCTGTGTGTGTGTGTGTGTGTGTGTGTGTGTGTGTGTGTGTGTGTGTGTGTGACGATCGGCCAACTTGAGGAGTTTAATTCCGAGAAGACAGTTAACCACAGGTTCCCGTTAATATGTGTTGTGATATTTAAACAAACGAACCGTCAACGGCGAAATAAAAGGTACAAAGCAAAAACTCCAGTGTTGAACTCTCCTGTGTTCAAGTGTGTTAAAGTTAATGAGCTAATTAAGTGATTCATTGAGTGATGATTGACAATTATTGAAGACACCTGATGTTAACAAGCAGAATCACTGAAGGAGAAAATCTCATTTTTTAAGACACCGTTATGGTGATCAGTGTTTGCTTTAGTTGGGCTCTTGACTTTTAAACTGCTTATTTTAGAATTTGTTCAGCTGTTGTATCTCAGTTATAACTGCCAGACGAACAAAGAAAATTGTTGATCAGATGGTGATGATTGATGTTTTGACATAATCATAATGTGATCTGAATCACAAATCTCATTTAGAGAGCTTTTACCTTGTTGATTACAGTTGTGAGGCAATATATTATACCAGTTCATTTATTTGATTATGTCAAAATAACAAAACACTTTTGGTGAATGAGATGATCGGAAAACTACATACCAGAATAGTAGCGTCATCAAGAACGTGGGACTTGATGTTATTTTTCTTCATGGACGACAACCACTGCTTCTGCTGACTTTGAAATTTGTCCAGCTTTTTTTTGAAGTCTTACATGCTGGGGTTGTGGATGGTTGCAGAGTGAACAAATTTTAAGTCCACAGTATATTTTTTCCCCGCAGTTTGAGCAGGTCTTTTTTTGTGAACCTCCAGCCATTTCTGAACAGAAATAGCTGGGAGTGAGAGAGATAGATTGAAAGAGTAATTAAAAAAGAGACAATAACAGAAAGAGAAAGAGAGAAAGAGAGTGATCGAAAGAGACAAGTGAGAAAGAGAGATATAGAGTGGCTCTTAAAAGTGCCGTTGTTTTGATTTGTGTGTATGTGTGTGTTGGTGGAGTCAAAAGTGTTGCAATAAAGCTGTAAAACAGGAAAAAGCAAAAGATTATTAGAATAGTAGTATTCTAGTAAATGAGCATTTCTTAATTGTTAGGACAGAGTAATTGTAGTACAATACAAATCAATCCTTACTGTACAAATATCAGATTTGTACCACATTCAGTTGACACAAGCAAGTACTTACACAAATCTATTTTTATTTTAGGCCTACAAATAATGGAAACAGTGATCTTCTTCTGTCCTGTTGCGTAAAATGCGTCTCATAATATCCACTGCTCTCTCTTCTCAATGTAACAAATAACTAAAGAAACAATTACCCTCTTATCTCATGATGATATCGAGGATATAATAGGATATTGAGATCCTATGGTTGACATACTTACTGTAGTCAGTAGGCGCGTGAAATGAGCGGTAAAAGCGCAGCGATTATGGGTAAGAAGCGTGCGTAATGTGACGTATCGTTGCCGTGGTAACGACTGAAAGTCTTCTGATTCATAATAATTATTATTAATAATATTCGCTGATATGACAGAAAATACATTTGAAAAAAATAAAATATCGTAAAGGGTTTAATAACGTAAAGGGAACAATCTATTTAACACAGCCTCGGGCCATAAAACTACTCCATATAGAAATTGATAGTTATATCACAAACAATTTACTGTTATTTAGGCAACAAAAATCGGAACTAATACACTATAATAAATGATAAAAGGAGGACGTTTCGTAAACTAGAAAACAACATTTACCGTCGCCCACTGTGACGTTGTTGAACCAGGGAATCCGTGTGTCCACCACGACAAATGAGCCTCATTGACTTTGTATGGGTGTTGTTTTCGTGGTGCCGACACGTACTTTTAATGCATTACGTGCCACCACCACGTAAAAAGGGGTTAAGGGGTCGTGTTCATTTCACGTATTTCTGTGAGATCAGGTTGATCCTGCTCCGTGGTGCTACCTGCTCCATGTCATCTACTTAGGGTGACCAGAAAAATTCGGGACAGTCCCGAAATCTAAGCCGTTGTCGAATCCCGAATCTGGCCCTGATTGTCCCGAAAATTATACCAAAGCAAAATCTTGAGTAGTTATTGTCTGATAAAACATTAAAAACTGTCCATGGAGGTTGAGTCGTGTGAAGAGAGCGCAAGTTGCAGCAGCCGCGAGCTCAGTGAATGAATGTGTAGGCAGCCAGTCGTACAGGAGTGATTGATTTGTCGCGGATAGAGAACCTGCACCACAGACCTCTGGAGAAAAAAGTAGAGCCAGAGCCACCAAAGAAGAAAATGACCCTCCTACTGATGGGTTCAGTGTCAGAGTCTGATGATGAGGTACTGTCCACAGATTAATCTCTAGAGAGGTACAAGGCAGAGCCCAGTGGCAGCATAGAAACTTGTCCACTACAGTGGTGGTCGTCACAAGCAGGTGCATATGGTAAGCTGGCCCATATTGCAAAAAGGTACTTGGCTAAAAAAATTTACAGGTAAGCTATTTGTGACTTTGTAGCAGATGTTGCTTTGTAACAGTTGTAAGTTTCTGCTCAATATGTCTGCAGTTTATATGGATGCCTCAACAAATTAAGAGATTGTTATTGAACATGTGTTAAGTAAATGTTAATGGTTGAGATAATAAAACTGAAGAATCTGTTTCCTTAAACCAGTTTCATGCGTTTATTTATTTCAACACTGCACTTTTACAAGTAAATCCTGATATTTTAAATTTGTGATTAATCATGATTAATCACAGCCCATGACTGTGATTAACTCGGTTCAAAATTTTAATCGATTGACAGTACTAGTTATTAGTTGTTGTCGATTCTGATTGGCTTGCATTGCTTTATCCTTCTCCCTACACTGCCGCCCATAGGTTTGGCATAGTTATGACGGCGCTCGATGGCGTATTTATGTGGGTTGATGTAAATGACAACTTTTTTGAAAACGATGTTGTGTGCATGATGTTATTATTGAAATATATATATTATATTCGTTTCTCTAAATACCCGGCTATGTGTAAATGTGGCCTTAATTTAACTGTGGAGTTTTTGCTGTGTAAAACAGGATTCAGGAATAGTGAAAGAATAAGCCTAGTTTTTTTTTTCCAGCAGGTAAAAGCACTCGAGGAGGTTTTTTTAGCTGTTTCTTGAATATTGTCAGGGATTCGGCTGTCCGGATAGTGTTGGGAAGATCATTCCGCCAGGAGAAAACATTCTAGAGAGTGATTTCTCTGGTGAACCGCGAGAGGAGGGATCGGAGCCCGTGGGTCTTCTGTAGCAAGTAGATCAGTGTCGTGAACTCTTGGGCTTGTTGAAGACCAGTCGTGCTGCTGCTGCGTCCTGGATCATCTGTAGAGGGTTGATCATTGCACATTGTTGTAAGTCCAGCCAGAAAAAGAGCATTGTAATAGTCCAGTCTAGAAATAACAAGGGCCTGGACGAGAAGTTATGCAGGAAGGGCCTGATCTTCCTGAATAAAAAAAAAACTGCTGTGTTCAGATCTATTTTAGAATCCTTTCCAAAATAAGCCAATTTATATCCACTAGGGACCTATTGAAGTTTTTCCTGGATGAATATTTATCTAACATCCAACATCAAAACAAGTTTATCAGTGACACACTGTAAAATCTAGTTAGACTTAATTAAAAAAAGCATGCGAACCGATTGCCTTTAAAAAACGTAGTAAAGTGAAATAGTAGCTTTAATGGCAAATATTATATAGTTCTCTTAGAGTTCTAGTAACTCAAAAATAATAAATACAATTTAATTGTTACTATTGTTGTGTTTTGCATGCTGAACGTTGAAGACTGTGACTCAATGGTAGATATAGTCACAGATATAGAGGTATTTTATCAATCTATTTATAAGGTTAGCTTCAGGAGGTGGTTATCATCATTCATGAAATTTTTTTTTTTTATGATTTAGTCAAAAGTTTTTTTAAAAAGCTTTTAAAAGCAACCTTATTCCATCCCTTCAAGCAATGTAAGTATGATTTTTGTTGCATCAATAGGAAGAGAATACAATAATGTAATAATTAACAATAAGTTTCGAGTGCTCAGCCAAAGGGAACACTGATCACCACAATGTTTAGTTTAAACAAAAACATTTTAGGAAAATCATTTTCAATGGAAAATCAATTTATGGAGTCAACTTTTGGAAACATCAATTTATGAAGTCAGCTCATGTGATGTTCTCTCAAATTTTTTAGTTGTATTGACAATTCAACATTTAAGATGACTTTGGGAAATCAGTAAATGTAAACAGAGAAAAATAACTGCAAAAGTGGAGAAAATGACTGAAAAGTCTATTAAGAATTGTACCGCCCCAAAAACTTTTTTTTGCTTGAGAAAATGTCACTCAAACCAATCAATTAATCTGAATTTGGGTTTTCTGAGTAACCAAGGCATAGTATGTGAATAGTAGATTACTAGATTTTTACAATTAATCTGTTTCACTCACTGTTAAAGGTATTTAAACAGACACTCTTTCAGTTTCACCTGTCTCACGTGTGAAATGATTTTCATGTTTCAGGTTTTTGCTTTTTGTGTATCGAGTCTAAAGCCTCCATGTTATCATCCAATTAATTATATAATAAACAGATTTTACAGTCACTCAGTTGGTTTTAAGTCCAAATGAAATGTTATTTGTGCATTTTTTCGGTTATAGTATTGTGACGGCCCGAGTAGTGGCCGCACAAGAGTGGTAATGATGCATCATCACACACACACACACACACACACACACACATTCACACACATATTTAGACAAAGGACATTGATTTAAGAATAATCTTTATTTAAACTTCTTTTTTTTGTCATTCACATTTGTGTCAGTATAAACAATATTCATTCATTCTTTATTGTTAGTTTTGTTTATGTTTACATTACAATACATTTGTTATACATTGTTACTGATTTGAAGTGCACACAAATTAGTTGCGTTGTATCTGCTATTTATATTTGTTTCTCTTTTGAGTTTAAGTTTACCGGTGATGAACTTCAGACATGGTCCACAGCAGGTCCACATGGTCCGTATCCTGGTGTGACGAAAATTAGAGTCCGGGCAGGAGCAGAGTATTTAGGTGTTATTGGTTCCGCCCGGATGTACCATTCACTGGGAGTTGCCCGGGGGAGGAAGAAACGTTAATGTCTTTTATTAATTGATTACTTTAGTTGTACATTTATGGTATTGATTACATTTTGCTTTCTTTATCTTTATTTACTATAAATCTTCATTTGACTTGATTTTGATTTACTTAAGGTTGTATGTTGAATGTGTAGTTAAATTGTTTCCCCTCTTAATTTGTAATGGGCCCATCCTTTCCTTTATAAGCTGTTGCTTTGTTCATTTGAGGAGGGCAGTTTTTAGTTTGTTTGGTTGGTTTTTGTCTGACTGATTTTTTGTCTTATTTTCTGTTTGTTTATTTGTTATGTTGTAAGAAGTTTATGAGTTTGTAAAGTTGTTTTTTTTGGGTTCAAATAAAGACCCATTTTCTGTCCAAAGCTTGTGTTCCTTGTTCCTGACCTCTCGGTCCCTCACATATGGTGGTAGCGGTGGGATCTTTCAGTCGGTCAAGGACACCAAGCAGTGTTTGATTTCTTTCTGCCCCTCGTGGCTGTTTTTTTTTCCCTCTGTTAACATGAGTTGTACCTTAAAAAAAGGTGTGCCTAAGGCTCCTCCCTTGCAGCAAGAGGAAGAAAGGGGTGAGGAGGACCAGGACATGGTGGAAGGAGCTGAAGGAGGCGAGGCAACAGGAGACAGGGAAGTTTCGGTGACTGAGTTGGCGAATCTGCTTCGAGCCCATATGGCCAGGACAGAAGGCCGGGAGACTGCAAGACAGCAGGAGCAGGTGGATCAGGAGCGACGGTTTAAGGCTCTCCAGCACCAGTTCGGTCTTTTGCAAATGGAGGTCCAAGCACGCACCTCTCCTAATCTTCACTTACCTGATGTTGACCGGGAGTCCCGGGAAAGGCCCGATGTGGATCATTTAGATTCTGATGGAAACTCCGTGGCTTCAGCTCATCAGCAGAGTTTTGATCAGGTTGGGAACAATGTGGGCCCACCATTATCTCGGATGCCTCGATTGGAGAAACTGGGTGACACTGATGATATAGAACACTTCCTTGTGACTTTTGAAAGGATTGCTGTTGCTTGTAGGTGGACTAAAACTGATTGGGTTTGGCATTTAATTCCTTTGCTGACGGGTAAAGCAAGAGCAGCTTACGTCCTTATGGACGTGAACGAGTCTACTGACTATGACAAAGTGAAGTGTTCTATTTTAAAGAAATATGATGTCAATGTTGAAACTTACCGACAAAAGTTCCGTTCGTTATCAGTGGATCCAACGGAGAGTCCAATAGAGCTTTATAACCGGCTCAAAGAACTCTTTGGAAAGTGGATCCAGCCTAAGAGGAAACGAGTGGAGGAGGTGAGTGAGATCATCATTATGGAGCAATATCTTAGAATGCTGTCCCCTGAACTGCAGGTGTGGATTCGAGAGAGAGATCCCAGCACCGCAGCGGAAGCAGCGTCTTTGGCGGATGTGTTTGTTGCAGCTAGAGGAAAGAGTAAGCCGTGGGCTTGGAAACCTGTTAATGACCGCCATTCTCTCGACATGCCTCACTTTCAGCAAAGGAAGGTGGAGGGGTTTGGTAAGCCCTACATGGGGAAACCTACTTCAGCCAAAATACATTTTGCTCCTAAACGACCTCCCATATGTTACCTGTGTGGTCAAGAAGGGCACACTAAACCAAATTGTCCAAAGCTCTCAGCTCAGCTTACACAGTTATGTTTTGTACCAAGTAGGGATGTAACCAAATCCCCAAGCTCTTTGAGAACTACAAATGTGGAGATAAATGGTGAGAAATTGACTGCTTTGATTGACACCGGCAGTGATCAGACGCTGGTAAGAAGAAAGTTCATATCACCCTCTTTGATCAGCACAGTCAAAAAATTGCCTATTTGGTGTGTACATGGAGATGAGAGATTGTTACCTACTGCCAATGTGTATGTCAGAGTAAAAGAGCAGACTTACCTGGTGAAGGTGGGGGTGGCTGATAATTTGTCTTTCCCTGTGATTCTGGGTCGAGATATACCAGTGCTGCTGGACCTGTTGCACCCGACTCGACAGTGTCATGTGGTGGTGACCAGAGCAAAGGCGAACCAGTCGGAGGGGATGGAACACCCACTAAGTGCTTTACCTTTCTTCGATGCAGAGATTGAGACCGGGGTGTCGAAGAGGAGAAAGACTAGAAGAGAAAAAAGACAAGAAAAGGTAAAATATGCTGCTCATACAGAGTCTGAAAATATGGCCTGTGACTTACCTGTGAACTTCCAGATGCCCACTAACATCGTTCAGATGCAGCAGGAAGATGCTAGTCTCACGGAGTGTTTTGCTAGAGCTGCGGAGGTAAGAGAGAAGCCTCTAGATAACAGTACAGCCAGATATGTGATAACGAAGGGACTACTCTATCGAGAGATCGGGGTCCAGAAACAACTTGTGGTTCCACAGTGTGTTCGAGAGATGGTGTTACATCTGAGTCACTCGATTCCTTGGGCTGGCCACCTGGGGAAAAACAAGACTACTGCAAGAATCAAAAAGTATTTTTTCTGGCCCGGTTTGAAAGTAGATGTGGCCCAATTTTGTAAAAGCTGTCCTGTTTGTCAGAAGGTGTCTCTCAGACGTCCGTCAAGAGCACCACTACAACCACTTCCTATCATTGGTACTCCGTTTGAGAGGCTTGGAATGGATGTCGTTGGTCCAGTGGAGAGGAGTCGCTCGGGGAACCGTTTCATGTTGGTAATAACGGACTATTCCACCAGATACCCAGAGGTATTTCCATTAAGATCTGTGAAGGCGAAACCTGTAGCTACTTCCTTGGTCCAGTTATTTTCCAGGGTTGGATTTCCAGCAGAAATTCTAACCGACCAGGGCACTAATTTCATGTCTACCTTGTTGAAACAGGTCTACCAGCTCTTAGGAATTAAGAGTCTGCGTACTACTCCCTATCATCCCCAAACAGATGGGTTGACTGAACGATTTAACCAGACTTTGAAACAGATGTTAAGGAAGTTTGTGAGTGAGACTGGTCAAGACTGGGATCAATGGTTGCCCTATCTTCTTTTTGCTTATCGGGAAGTCCCTCAGGCTTCCACAGGCTTTTCTCCTTTCGAGCTGTTGTATGGCCGTGATGTCAGGGGCCCATTGGCTCTGCTCCAGGAGATGTGGGAGGGGAGTCCTGAAAAGGAGCCTACCAGTGTTGTCTCTTATGTTCTGCAAATGAGGGAACGGTTGCAGAAGATGACCGGTTTGGCTCAAAATCATTTGGCGGAAGCTAGTGGAAAGCAGAAGACTTGGTATGACCCTCTGGCTCGGAAAAGAGATCTAGAGGTCGGTAAAAAGGTACTTGTCATGTTGCCCAGTCGAGAGAGTAAACTGCTAGCAAAATGGCAGGGTCCTTACGAGATCAAGAAACGCCTGGGTCCTACGACTTATGAAATCAGAATGCCGGGTCAAGATCGATCTAGTCGGGTTTTGCACGTTAACCTGTTGAAGGAGTGGGTTCCCCGTCCTGAGAAGTCACAGTCACTGATGGTTCGCTCTATTGAAGAGGAGGAATCCGATGAGCAGTATCTGCCACAACCAGTTCCTGGGAACATTGGGTTAGATCATCTAACAGACTCCCAGCAGTCACAGGTACAAGTTCTCTTCACTTCTAAGGTATTTTCTGAATATCCTGGGTTTACCAACTTGATTGAGCATGGTGTGGTACTGAAACCGGATGCTGTCGTGAAACGCCAGAGCTATAGGATACCTGAAAGATTCCAGGTGACCTTGCAGAAAGAGGTAGACCTTATGCTTCGTTTGGGCATCATTGAGCCTTCGAAAAGTGAGTGGTGTCACCCCATAGTCCTTGTGCCTAAGAAGGACGGGAGTATAAGGTTCTGTATTGATTTCCGATATCTGAACTCGGTATCACAGTTTGATTCCTACCCTACCCCTCGCATAAGTGACCTAATTGATCGTTTGGGCCAATCCAAATATCTGACAACAATGGACCTTTGTAAAGGCTATTGGCAAATTCCGCTGACTCAATCCTCGCGGCCCTTGACTGCATTCAGAACACCTAGGGGCCTTTTCCATTTCAAGGTGTTACCTTTTGGTCTTCATGGGGCCGTGGCGACGTTTCAGAGATTGATAGACCAAGTATTACGTGGTTTATCTTTTGCTGCTGCATATCTTGACGATATTGTCATTTACAGTAACACCTGGGAGGAACATGTGCAGCATCTTAGAGAAGTCTTGCAGCGTCTTCAGAATGCCGGCCTAACTGTCAACCCCACCAAGTGTGCTGTAGCTAAACAAGAGACTGAATACCTGGGCTATGTCATTGGCCAAGGTGTTGTGCGACCACAGGTAAAGAAAGTTCAAGCCTTGGAGAAGTGTGTAGTGCCCCAGACACGTAAGGATCTACGATCTTTTTTGGGTATGGCTGGATTTTACCATCGTTTTGTCCCTAACTTCTCCAGCAGGGCTGCTCCACTAACGGACATGGTGGGAGCACGTTGGCCGAACCAACTGCAGTGGACTGAGGAGAGCTCAAAAGCCTTCCGGGACATCCAGGGAGCTTTGACAACTAGCGCTGTGCTACACAATCCTGACTTTAGTCGACCTTTCGTTGTCCAGACTGATGCCTCTGAGAGGGGAGTGGGAGCCGTCCTATTGCAAGGGTCACCAGAGAGCCGACAGCCAGTGGCTTACATCAGTCGTAAACTGTTTCCGAGAGAAGTACGTTATTCAACGGTGGAAAAGGAATGTTTAGCCATAAAATGGGCGTTGGATTCCCTACGATACTATCTACTAGGCCGTGAGTTTACCCTGGAGACTGATCATAAAGCATTGCAGTGGTTGGAGAAAATGAAGGATTCTAATGGAAGGATTACAAGATGGTATCTCGCCATGCAGCCCTTCAGATTCAAGATACAACATGTTTCTGGTAAAGTCAACGCTACTGCTGACTATCTCTCCCGCTCTACTGGCGAGATTCCTGAAGGGGGGGGAAATGTGACGGCCCGAGTAGTGGCCGCACAAGAGTGGTAATGATGCATCATCACACACACACACACACACACACACACACACACACACACACACACACACATTCACACACATATTTAGACAAAGGACATTGATTTAAGAATAATCTTTATTTAAACTTCTTTTTTTTGTCATTCACATTTGTGTCAGTATAAACAATATTCATTCATTCTTTATTGTTAGTTTTGTATGTTTACATTACAATACATTTGTTATACATTGTTACTGATTTGAAGTGCACACAAATTAGTTGCGTTGTATCTGCTATTTATATTTGTTTCTCTTTTGAGTTTAAGTTTACCGGTGATGAACTTCAGACATGGTCCACAGCAGGTCCACATGGTCCGTATCCTGGTGTGACGAAAATTAGAGTCCGGGCAGGAGCAGAGTATTTAGGTGTTATTGGTTCCGCCCGGATGTACCATTCACTGGGAGTTGCCCGGGGGAGGAAGAAACGTTAATGTCTTTTATTAATTGATTACTTTAGTTGTACATTTATGGTATTGATTACATTTTGCTTTCTTTATCTTTATTTACTATAAATCTTCATTTGACTTGATTTTGATTTACTTAAGGTTGTATGTTGAATGTGTAGTTAAATTGTTTCCCCTCTTAATTTGTAATGGGCCCATCCTTTCCTTTATAAGCTGTTGCTTTGTTCATTTGAGGAGGGCAGTTTTTAGTTTGTTTGGTTGGTTTTTGTCTGACTGATTTTTTGTCTTATTTTCTGTTTGTTTATTTGTTATGTTGTAAGAAGTTTATGAGTTTGTAAAGTTGTTTTTTTTGGGTTCAAATAAAGACCCATTTTCTGTCCAAAGCTTGTGTTCCTTGTTCCTGACCTCTCGGTCCCTCACAAGTATAATCTGAGAGGTAGGATTGGCGACACATTGACTGGCAGATGAAGCAAAATAACCAGCTATTGTCCTAAAAGTACCAGTATTTGGCTGGTGGCGGGTGTTCATTTCCCATCCTGACTGTAAAAAGCTTGATTCATTTTACATACGAGCATTTTTAATACATTATCTTTATAACTCATATGAAGCACACATTAGCTTCTCCTATTTACATTATTCGTTTATAAACTCATGTTGAACAACACAGAAATATACCAAATATATCAAAAAATCAACATGTCAAGAATCAGATGTAAAAGCTGCTGTAATGGCAGTAAAGTGCACTGGAAGTGCAGGAAAGATTTGAGTAATGGATGTAATTCCTGTATTTTGAGAGGCTGTTCACTGCAGAGTCGTGGGTGGAGAGAGAAGTCCAGCTCTTCTCTCTGGATGTAATTTGGGTGTAATGGAGCGAGACGGTCCAACAACACCCTAACCGACCCATAACTCTCTCCCTCCACCCATTAGATCCACTGAGGAGGAGCTGGACTGCATTTTCTCTGCAGTGAACATCACTGCTCCATTATTAGCAGTTATTAAATAGATCCATCAGTGATGTATTAGTGTTTATGAAGAACATTAAAACTATTTTTCCTGTATCTGTCGTCGGTCTGGTCTCTGAGTGCTTGTGTACTGTCAGAAACTGGCATTGACCCACTCAAACTCAATGTAGTTGCTGATGGTTATGACTGTGTGTGTGTGTGTGTGTCGTCCAGCGCTTCATGTGTTAAACACAGAGTTTGTGTCAGAAAGAGGAAGAGAAACTAAGAGGTGTAAAGATGCTCAGATGCTCCTGCAGACATGATGAGCATCTTTACACTGTTCTTTCTCAAAGCAAACATCTTTCATATTCTCTCACAAACATGTAACAATAGTGAGCTCTACAGAGATAAAGCTTGTGTGTTTGACATCTGGAGACGTTAACTGTCTTCTCCAGTTGTTCTTGTGTAGTTGAGATGCCGGTCCCTCATAACCAGGAAGAGGAAGACCAACATTTAGCTGAACTTTATAAAGTGTGAAAACTGCAGTGTTTGACGCCTTAAACTGCGGATGTTTTTCTCATTTGGGCGTCGACACTGAAACATTGACACTTCAGAGCGGTAAGACCATTTTAACTGTTATTTAAAATAATTCAGTAGGGCTATAATTTATAAAACTTATAAAACTGTTTTAGGTGAATGTTGATTTGATGAAGTGATTTTGACTCCAGAAGCTCAATATCTGTTGTAGATTCATGTGTAAATATTGTGTGAAGCTCTTTAGACACACGAGGCCTGACATGAGAAACATCATCAATGAGCCGTGAATTATTAATCATCATGTGCTTTATCTATCAAATAGAGTTTGTGATGTTGTATATAGATGATGCTCATAATGTCATAATTGTCAGTTTTATGATTGCAGAAGTCACTATGGTGTCGTCTCTCATAAAGTCTCTTCCTCTGATCGTAGTGATCATGACTGCGGGTGAGTCTTCAGTTTCACTCACTATACACATATTATAACAAAACATGATTGAGCTCTTCACACTTATAAACGGACATGAGTGTTTTCCTGTCAGCTAACATAAAAATGATCAAAAGTGAAAAGAGATTTTTACAGGGCTCTCAAGTTTTATCAAAAGTTTAGAGTGAGATTTAGGGGAGGAGCCACCCAAATATTTGCAGCAGCGGTCCCTTGACCCAACCAAATTCGCTTCAATTTTTGCTAGCAGTTCAATTTTGCCTATTGTTCATAATTGACCAGCACAAATGGAAATTATAACAATTGTTAAATCTGATAAAAAAGACAAATTCATCCAAATAAAATAAATAGTTATATTTAAAAAATACAAATTTATTGAAAAATAAAAATAAATTTGACCCCAAACAAGCCCTGAGCATGTATGTCAAAAACCCAAACCGGTCACCTTTACAGGGGTCATCGGATGCCCATTTTCCACAAGTTGGTATAATTCTTTTGGGTCTTCATGTAAAGTTTGTAACATACTTTGGTTAAAATTTCTCAATGGTTGTGTAAAACAACACCCTTTTTACCTCTTCAAAAACAGCTCTGTTCACAGTGACCCGTTTCGGGTGCATGTCTCTTTAAATGATAATGAGCAACAACTTTTTGAGGATTTAAAAAAAAGTGATTGGATTTTTTTCATTGCATGGTGATTGTGCACACACTGCAAAGACACATTTATTTGCAAATACCATATAAAAGTGTATTTTGCATCCGATGACCCCTTTAAAAGCAGTTGGAGAGTTTTTGAATGCATCAAAAATAATTTAGCACGAATTTGGCTATACTCCTCAACATCAGCTCTCACTGTCTTTGATCACAGGCAAGAGATATCGTCCAGGAATCGTAAAATCAAAATGCTAAAAAAAAAAAAAAAAAGGAAGATGTCCGCAAACCGCATTCATCAGATCGTGCTCTTTCAACTTCCACTCCGTGTGTGCACGTGTTGTCTAGTAACGAACGTGCTTGCAGCGGGAACACATAATTTACCCGGAAACAACTAATTCTAATATCAGACTGGCTGGTAGCTAGCATTTAACTCTGTATAACTCGAGACAGATGCTATGAACTCGGCAGAGAACTTCCCTCCATTTGCCTGCGCCTCGTCCATTAATTGTATAGCGGGACAAAGTTCCCTTACTCCTCAGCGTGAGAAATACAAGGTGTGGCGTGTGAGCTTGTGAACGGGTTGAAATGCGTGTGTCTCACGCTCATTGCGTGAGACTTGAGAGCCCTGTTTTTATACACCTGAAAGTCTCTTCATTCCTCATTTCTGTGTTTCAGGGGTTGATGGTCTGCGGGATTGGGGAGTGAATTACAGCCCTTCATATGTTTGTGCATTAAAGAGATCAACAGTGAAAATATCCTGTACTTTGACACATCCTTATGGTTATGAGATCAGAACAGCTTTCTGGACCAAAACTGGATATTCACCTGATCTGTGTTCAGATCCAGAGAAGAGAGGAAGAGTTCAGTGTTACAGAGAATATAATAAAGACACTTCCAGCATCACTTTGACGGCTGTAACAGAAGCTGATAAACACATCTACTACTGCAGATTTATTACAGATAAAGCGGATGGAAAATGGACGGGGATTCCTGGAGTTCAGCTTGACGTCACAGGTAAAACTACTGAACTCTTAGAAATAGACAGAGAAACATACAAACACACACATCAAACACTTTCTTATGTTACTGAATCTGCCAGATGACCTTTATTTGTGGGAACACAAAAGGAGATATTTTAACAAATGTCACACCCCCCGCCCCCCCACTTCTCAAGGGATATTGAGAATCACCCAGGGTGGTGGAGGGATGCTGTTAAACTGTCAACGAACAGATTGCTGTATAGCTATATACACACCTCTTAACTCGTTGATTGGGTTGATTAACAGAGTGTGCTCCACTCGTGACTAATTAGGTTTGATTATCTGAGTGTGCTCCACGTGTGTTTAATTGGGTTTAATTATCTGAACGTGCTCCTCCCGAACTTTGTTAATAAAACATAATTTCGAGTGCATTTAAGCCAAGTGATGATGAGTTACAGGCGCAATGGAAGTTCAGACAAACTGTGCAGGACCGTGCTCGTGCCCGAAACAGTTTGTTTTGAATGAAATATTTAGTTTATTAGTAGAAAGTTAAGTTTGGGGTATTTATTTTTCTTTTATTCATTGTTTGCAATCAGTAGCGGGTTTTGGCGCGGGCGAACCAGGAAGTCACCCGGGGTGGCACTTTCTCATGTCACATGGGGGGGCGGCACGAGCAGTTAAAAAAAAAAATCCTCTGCGCCGCAAAGCGGTTTTCTATTATCTATCATTTTACTGTGTGGGGAATTGGCAAATTGGTGCCCCTGCTTGCTGAGAAGGTGCCGTGTGTGACGCCGGTTTCACACTGCACGCGTAAGCAGCGCGTATTTTCTTCGGCGCCCATGTTAGCATTAGCAGCAGGAGCACTGTATCAACAATACTCTAATGGAATTAGTGGGCTAAAGTCAGTCACACCTCGACTTTCTTCCAAAACAACGCACATTTTTTATTCATAATATTATAAATACAGGCCTATAGTTCCTGCAAATTTTTGTTTTTCTGAATTGTGTGAAATGGCTAATAAAAAATAAGTAATACAAAACAATTATGTGGGTCACCTCACCAAGGTGAATTGGTTTAGTCTTGACTTCAGTATGAAGGTATTTTTGGTGCAAAACTACTGAACGCCTGTGACAGTGAAATTTGTAGCTGTAGAGAATAGCCACACATGTGTATCAGTAAATTTGAGAGAAATGCATTAAGAGTTTTTTTTCTCTCCCACAAACACAACACAACAGTTACACCTTCTCAAATTCTTCATTGCAGGTGCACAAATCCTATTCTACAAATCACAAATTAATAAAATCGTGCGCTCACATTTTTGCTACAGTTGCTGTAGTGAATAAGGTGAAGTCAAAAAATCTGAAGTCACGGAGAAATTTTGCTCATCCGCAAATCAGTATGTGAATTCATCCAATGAGAGTTGCACACTTGTAGAATATTTTCTCACAAATATCTTGGATATTTTTCTAGCACAAACACAAGTACATTACTACAGCTGCTTGAATCTGCTGCGACGAATCTCAAACACTGTTTTTCGCTTTCAAGTGACAAGTTTCGCGCGCTCTCCCTTTTGCACCATATATCTCGTTAAATGTGGAGCAAAACTGACTTGTGCATCTGTAGAAGCAGTGGGCGGAGCCAACATGAATATTCATGAGTTTCCCGGGCATGCGAACTGCTCATTTTAGTTCACTCAGAGGTTCACTCCTCGTTTCTCAGCAGTTTTAATGGGTTATTTCAAAAAAGGTAAATATAGTTTCCGCGCGAACTTAAACTACAATTGTGCATCGTTTCGTAAAGTTAATAATATTTTTTATTAATTTGCACGTTTTTTTGCCTTCGTTAATGACTGAATGATTGCAGGCCTTCACTTCGTGTAGGCCTATAAAGTACAAACTTCAACTCGTTCATTTCGTTGTGCCTTTCCTTTGTACATTGCAATGATTTAAAATTGTCTTTTGTTGTCATTTGTTGAATGTCACTGCAATAAAAAAAATATTTTTTTTTTTACAAACAAAATATAAATTTGCAAAAAAATATCACAGGTTCCACTTTTACTGTAAAACCAGAAATTCCAGAACACCTGAATGATTACAGCAACACTTATTTCCAACAGAAGAGCAGATATAGAATATTCCTAAATACATTAACCATTACAATTAAATTTATTTATTGCTAAGCTCTTCTGATACCTTACCTTATGAAGCTTTAAAACTGTCATCTCTGGCAATAATCTCTGGGAAATAACTCCACAACCATATCAGTGTCCTAATAAACATTTTGCACCCTACACTGATGTTTCTCTTTGTCATGTTATTTCTTTGAGCTTATGTGTTGCACTGTGTGCCTGGATGATACACGATGATGATCATTGATACAAATGCATGATCTATTTTGTTGCACAACAAACACTCATTCAACAACATGTTTTAAAAGTCATAAAGTTCTATAAACATGTGTGTTCTTAATTGGGCTTCAATTAGAGGCACTTCTGACTTGAACTCTTGAAAAATGAAACCTTTAAACTTTGTTGGATCGATGTTAAAACATGACATTCTCATCATTTTCATCACTTAAGATTTGCATGACAAAAGTTTGGAATCACTGAGTTAAAAAAAAATGTATACTTTTATAGCAGGCAAGGTCAATGATGCCTTAAATTGATCACACATGACAGCAAAGACACTTATAATGTTACAAAAAAATTATAATTTTAAATAAATTTTGTTCTTTTGTACTTGCTATTCATAAACAATTCTGGAAATATATGCTCCATAATGATTTCCACACTTCATTAAGCAGCACCACCATTTTCAACTGTGATCATAATCTGAAATGTTTCTTGAGCAGCAAATCAGTATTAGAATGATTTCTGAAGGCTTGTGTGACACTGAAATCTAGAGTAATGAGCTCTGCCATCACAATACATTTTTTAAAAAACATTAAAATAGAAAACTTTCACATATTTATAATATTTCACAATATTACTGTTTTTCAGATAAATGTAGTCTTGGTACCCTACCTAGAACCTTACTAATACCAAACTATTGAACAGTAGTGTATATATTATTATATCAAAGCCAGCGCAAGCACACCTTGCAACCAAAACATTAAAAAAATAGTGTTACATTATTTTGCCAGTATGTATATTTGTAAATATAATTCTTTTAGAACATCAAATTGGTTGCTTATTATATTCTGTAAAAGAATGTTAAGTGTTTTTTTCCTCATTTACAGTAACCCAGTTGTACCAAACGTAATTTATCCACTTTTGTCCATACAATTTTGTTTATTCCAAATTGTATTTAAGTATTAAAGCAACACATTCATGCTTCTGTGTGGTCTTAAATTATTTGGCTTATTTAAATGAACGAACAATCACACCAGGATATATTTGTAAAAAAAAGTGTTAGCCCACAGATACATTTGTGAGGGTTTATTTAATTTATTGCAATCAACAAATGATAACAATTAGTAAAATACACAGTTTTAAAGCTTCGCAAGGTGCAATTTATACGACGAGTTGAAGTTTGCTGTACTTTATAGGCTACACGAAGTGAATGCCTGCAATCATTCAGTCATTGACGAATGCACAAAACGTGCAAATTATAAAAATATTATTAACTTTACGAAACGATACACAATTGTAGTTTAAGTTCGCGCTGAAACTATATTTACCTTTTTTTGAAATAACCCATTAAACCTGCTGAGAAACGAGGAGTGCACCTCTGAGTGAACTAAAATGAGCAGTTCCACGCGCATGCCCGGGAAACTCATGAATATTCATGTTGGCTCCGTCCACTGCTTCTACAGATGCGCAAGTCAGTTTTGCTCCACATTTAACGAGATATATGGTGCAAAAGGGAGAGCGCGCGAAACTTGTCACTTGAAAGCGAAAAACAGTGTTTGAGATTCGTCGCAGCAGATTCAAGCAGTTGTAGTAATGTACTTGTGTTTGTGCTAGAAAAATATCCAAGATATTTGTGAGAAAAGATTCTACAAGTGTGCAACTCTCATTGGATGAATTCACATACTGATTTGCGGATGAGCAAAATTTCTCCGTGACTTCAGATTTTTTGATGCGGGTGTGTGAATGCGTTTTGCACCATATTCACTGCAGCAACTGTAGCAACAATGTGAGCGCACGAGTTTATTAATTTGTGATTTGTAGAATAGGATTTGTGCACCTGCAATGAAGAATTTGAGAAGGTGTAACTGTTGTGTTGTGTTTGTGGGAGAGAAAAAAAAGTCTACAAGTTTGCAACTCTTAATGCATTTCTCTCAAATTTACCTATACACATGTGTGGCTCTCTACAACTACAAATTTCACTGTCACAGGCGTTCAGTAGTTTTGCACCAAAAATACCTTCATACTTCTGGCCGTGACTCGTGACGTGAGTGACAGTGTTGGGGGGCGGGGGATGGGAAATCTGTTGATTGTCGAGTGCCAAATAAACAGAGATGGACAGGAAAAACGTCAAAGCCATCAGGTGCAAAATTTAGAAAAAAAAAGAAAAGAAGAAGAGGAGAAACGAGCAAAAGATAACCCAGCCAGCACAGCCATGTGGGGCCCAAATGGGTTTGACCTGGGCTATCTAACTGGGACCCAGACAGTTTTGTCCTCAGTTTCCATTGTAGGCCTCACATGGGTTTGCCCAGATGAAATGAACACTGCTCAGTGTGCACACTACAGGCTGTTAAATGTAACACTGAATCAGTGTTGGAGTTAATGAGATAATTAAGTGATTGAATAATGATTGAGCATTATTGATGAACACCTGCTGTTAACAAGCAGAATCATTGAAGGACAGAAAAACACAAGAATTACTTCCAGCCACAGCCTTAGATGAAATCAACTGAAGATAAAATACACGAAATCTCTCAAAATCTGATTAAACAACTCCACAAACAGCATTACCAGCTTCACTTATTACTAACCAGACTGACTTTATTTGATTTCAGTTTTAATTAAATCAATAGTTGTATTTTAAAGTCACCATGATGGTGGTTAGTGTTTGCTTTAGTTGGACTCTTGACCCTTGACTATTTAGCTTAAAATTTTCTCTGGTTACTATAATTGTGTGTTTATAAAGCACAATTGTTGTAGCTAAAAAAAGCATGAGAAAATGAAATCGGGTGATGTTGGCTGTTTTTTGATGTTGATGTCATCATGTAATTACCTGAATCCCTGATCGTATTCCGTGTCTAATGCTTTGATGTAAAGGATATAGGATTTGTGGTTTTAATAATGTATTTTTCATAATATAAGTCTTTTGATTCTACAGCATTTCTAATAGTGCTATCAAATAATATACTTGTTTTTAAAAAACTATTTAGTGCACAAAAACCTTTCATCTGTTGCTTAACTTAGATGCACAAAGACATCAAGAAACATCATATGAATCTCAACAATGGTGACAATCATACAGAATATCCTGATAATCAGATCACCCCTGAGCATAAAACAAGCTACAAAAAATCCAGCTGAATAATTCATTAATGCAGCAATGCATGCTGGGAGATATGGGTGAGTTTTGATTGGTGGTACCCAGCATGCACTGCAACATGAAGCATTTCATTGATTGTCACCATTGTTGAGAGTAATACACTGATTCTTGATGGCTAAGTAAAAATGTAAAGGAACAACTAAATGATTAAAAATCCTTTATATTATTTGATAAAGAACATTGCTCTCATGCTGTAAAATTAAATGGCTTCTATTATAAAACAACACTAAACACACAAATCATCAAGAAACAGTCAATATCACCTAATCTAACTTTCTCCAGGCTTTTTTGCCACAACAAATGTGCTTTATATACACACAACTAAAGCAGCCAAAGAAACTTTATTACTAAATAGTCAAGGGTCAAGAGTCCAACTAAAGCAAACACTAACCACCATCATGGTGACTTTAAAATACAACCATTGATTTAATTAAAACGGAAATCAAATAAAGTCAGTCTGGTTAGTAATAAGTGAAGCTGGTAATGCTGTTTGTGGAGTTGTTTAATCAGATCTTGAGATATTTCATGTATTTTATCTTCAGTTGATTTCATCTAAGGCTGTGGCTGGAAGTAATTCTTGTGTTTTTCTGTCCTTCAATGATTCTGCTTGTTAACAGCGGGTGTTCATCAATAATGCTCAATCATTATTCAATCACTTAATTATCTCATTAACTCCAACACTGATCAGTGTTACATTTAACAGCCTGTAGTGTGCACACTGAGCAGTGTTCATTTCATCTGGGCAAACCCATGTAAGGCCTACATGGAAACTGAGGACAAAACTGTCTGGGTCCCAGTTAGATTGCCCAGGTCAAACCCATTTGGGCCCCACATGGCTGTGCTGGCTGGGAAAGGTATGTAACTATTGGTTTGTTCAAGTCCTCCTGGGAAGTTCGTACGTACGAGGTGGGAAATCGTGTTTACGACGTGAGGTGCGTTCAAGTCATTGTATCAGTGAAACATTCATTTGCTGTAAAGCTGCTTTGAAACAATATGTACAGTGAAAACATGCGATCATTATAAAACATGAATTTAACTGAACGACTGCGAACAGGATGTTTTTTTTATTTTCTCTTTTTGTATTCTGAAAAAGAAAGTCATGCAGCTGTAGAACAAAATAAATAGTGATACAAAAATTACTGAATTTTTATTTTTGGGTGAGTTGTTGTTGATGATGATGTTGTTGTTGTTGTTGATGTTGTTGTTGTTGTTGTTGTTGTTGTGTCAGACCTGCAGGTGGAGAAACAGCAGAGAGTGAAAATGGGAGATTCAGTCACTCTGACATGTAAAAGCAGCTGCTCTCTGCCTGAACAAACAACATTCATCTGGTACAGAAACACACAGATATTTACTGATCGAACAGAGAATCAGCTTCATCTGCAGTCAGTCAGACGTTCTGATGCAGGAAACTACAGTTGTGCTGTAAGAGGACATGAACATCTGATCTCTCCTGCTGTTTATCTTAATGTTGACTGTGAGTACAAACTGATTCATTAACAGTAAAGAAATATTTCACACTTTTTGGGGGGGATTTTAAGATTAAAAGATTAAAAAACATTTAATATATTAATATTCATATTAATTTAGAATATAGACAAACCTTATATTAGTGTTATTGTCTAAATTGGCAATATGTTTAATCTGCCCTATATTAAATCATTCCTTTTTTTCTATTTAAAAAAATAACAGAACATGAATCTATCGATTTGCCACTTCTATAATTCAAAGTGACATGAAAAACCACTCAAGCCTTTACTCTAAGACTATAAATGTCACGTTCAAGTCATTGTATCAGTGAAACATTCATTTGCTGTAAAGCTGCTTTGAAACAATATGTACAGTGAAAACATGCGATCATTATAAAACATGAATTTAACTGAACGACTGCGAACAGGATGTTTTTTTTATTTTCTCTTTTTGTATTCTGAAAAAGAAAGTCATGCAGCTGTAGAACAAAATAAATAGTGATACAAAAATTACTGAATTTTTATTTTTGGGTGAGTTGTTGTTGATGATGATGTTGTTGTTGTTGTTGATGTTGTTGTTGTTGTTGTTGTTGTTGTTGTTGTTGTTGTTGTTGTGTCAGACCTGCAGGTGGAGAAACAGCAGAGAGTGAAAATGGGAGATTCAGTCACTCTGACATGTAAAAGCAGCTGCTCTCTGCCTGAACAAACAACATTCATCTGGTACAGAAACACACAGATATTTACTAGAGGAATTGTGAAAGTGAATCAGCTTCATCTGCAGTCAGTCAGACGTTCTGATGCAGGAAACTACAGTTGTGCTGTAAGAGGACATGAACATCTGATCTCTCCTGCTGTTTATCTTAATGTTGACTGTGAGTACAAACTGATTCATTAACAGTAAAGAAATATTTCACACTTTTTGGGGGGGGATTTTAAGATTAAAAGATTAAAAAACATTTAATATATTAATATTCATATTAATTTAGAATATAGACAAACCTTATATTAGTGTTATTGTCTAAATTGGCAATATGTTTAATCTGCCCTATATTAAATCATTCCTTTTTTTCTATTTAAAAAAATAACAGAACATGAATCTATCGATTTGCCACTTCTATAATTCAAAGTGACATGAAAAACCACTCAAGCCTTTACTCTAAGACTATAAATGTCACATTAAGTATAAAAAGCACACATTAAGTAGACGCGAAAACTACTAGCCTAACTAATAAAGTTCAAACATTATTAAAGGCAAGTGAACGGTCAGTAAAAAATAAAAACAAATACAAGAATGACACACAGAGATAAATAAAATATAGCCTAACAATGTTGCAAATAAAGTAAGGTCTAACTGGACTATTCAGGTAAAGAAATGTAATAATTAAATGTAAAATAAATTTAAGTTTACTGTATACACAGCAAAAACTCCAGTGTTAAATTAACTCTCCTGGGAGTTTATATGGCTCCAGACTCAAGAGTGTTAAAGTGTTAAAATGAGTGTTAAATTAACACTCAATAGTGTTAAAGTTAATGAGCTAATTAAGTGATTAATTTAGTGATGTTTGAGCATTATTGAAGACACCTGATGTTAACAAGCAGAATCATTGAAGGAGAAAGTCACAAATTGTAAGCCACCGTTATGTCGATCAGTGTTTGCTTTAGTTGGGCTCTTGACCCTTAAACATTCACTTTAAATTTGTCTCTCTGCTGTTATTTATTTATAACAGTCAAACGAACAAAGAAATGTGTGATCTGATAATGTTGGTTGTGTTTAGGCATAATCATGCTGTGATCTGAAAATTAAACTTATTGAGATAGGTTGGTTTAACTTTTTTGCACCAGTTTTGTGATTCTACAGCATATATGAATATCAGTATGTTTCTCATAATCCAAAATATTTAATAAACATTGTTCCGATCAAAACACCTTCAATTGAATTTATGTAGAAACACAGACATCAATAATCAGCCTGTGAATCTCAACAATGGTGACAATAATAAAGCATGTTGCAGTGGCTGCCACCAATCACAACTCATTAATGGCTCCCATCATGCATTGCGGTATGAAGCTTTTATTTGTCACCATTGTTGAGATTCATACGCTGATTCTTGAAGTCTGTTTGATACCTTACACTGTAAGACTCTGTTCCAACTATGCTTTTCAAAAATTAAGTCATTTGCAATAAGCTCACCTTTGTTAAAAATCATCTTATATATAGTACACTTATTTCTCAAATAATAAACTATTGCTGAGCCATTATTGCTGAGCCACAAGACATTGAAAAGAGGCATGATGTGATTGGCTGCCAAAAAACACCCATTAATCTTTAAGGTTTCATGAATTAAGATTACATTTATTTAATTGAAAGTATTGCTTTATTTATTTTAGAGCATTTTATGGGATACCATATAAAATATACCTATAATTTTTCATGAACACAAACTCTCCTCCACCCAGTGCTATTCTATCCAGAGTTACATTTTAACACACATTGTGCGTTAAAATCTACACAACATGTGTCAAAATGCTATCTACACATCACATGTGTTGTTTTTTGACACATCTCTTTTTAGAGTGTAGACTTCTGTAATATAATAATGATAATGGAAGGTCACGGCATAAATAGATTCAGAATCAAATTAATTATTTAATGTCCTTGATAGAGGAAATTTGTTTTCACAGACTGTACCAGGAGCAACATTCAACAAGCATAATATGCACAGAATATACACATATTTTTGTACACTTAAATAGATATTAAACACACACACACACACACACACACACACACACACACACACACACACACACACACACACACACACACACACACACACACACACACACACACACACACACACACACACACACACACACACACACACACACACACACATTCTGTGAATTCAGCGCTCTTATAGCCGAGAGTACAACACTTTTCCTCAGGCGTGATGTTTTTCTGGGGTCGCTGTCTGTATCTGCGGCCTGAGGGAAGAAGGGTGAAACATGAGTTGAGAGAGCGGCTGGGGTTTTGTATTATGGTGTTTGCTCTACGAATGTTAGCAGTGTCAGTGAGAGACAACAAGTTGGGAGTGGGAAGGCCGATTATTTTTGAGGAAGTGTAAGTGATTTTGAGGAGCTTGTTTCTATTGGTGAGAGAGAGCATAGTGGAGGAGGACGGGTTCAATGATACTACGGTACAAGAGAAGCAGGAGCTGTGGTTCGACTGAGAAAGTCCTGAGTTTACGTTTGACAAATAGTCTCTGTTGGCAGCGTCTATGAATGTCTGTGATGTGATGCTCAAAACTCAATTTATTGTCCAAAATAATGCCTAGGTACCTGAAACTGCCCACAATTTCTACTGACTGGCAATTGATGGAGATTGGGCAGTGAGGGGTGGAGAGTTTTTGGCATGTGCCCAGGATAAGTTCCTTTGTTTTACATTTACATTTAATAATTTAGCAGACGCCAGGATAAGTTCAATTCAGAGGAGCGAGGTCTTTTGGAAATGGAAATTCTGTCAGTAATTTCTCACCCTCATGTTGTTCCAACCCGTAAGACTTTCATTCATCTTCTGAACACAGATTAAGATATTTTTGATGAAATCTGAGATCTGTATCACTCCTCGGCTGCTAGGTAATTGCATCTGCCGTCCGAGAAAAGTTAGTAAAGACATTGTTAAAATAGTCCAAGTGACAACAGTTGCTCAACCTTAAGATGATCAAGTTTATGAGTGAAAGTCTTACGGGGTTGGAACAACATGAGGGTGAGTAAATACTGACAGAATTTATTTTTGGGTGAACAAACACTTTAATACACTCAAAAAAATGATGGCTTTATTAAACTTTTTTATGTAAACAGGTTCCACCGGTTCCACATAACTGGGTTTCGTTAAACAAACATACTTTGTTCATGTAACTTCAACATCATGGAAGTCATTTTAAGCGACCCAATTAAACTCTGAGCTGAGTGTTAAATGAACACTGAAGCAGTGTCAAAGTTAATGAGATAATTAAGTGAATAATTGAGTGATGATTGAGCATTATTGAAGACACCTGATGTTAACAAGCAGAATCACTGAAGGAGAAAACCGGAATTTCAGGTCACCATTATGGAGATGAGTGTTTGTTTTAGTTGGGCTCTTGACCCCCACATTGTTAACTTTATATTTTGTCTGGCTGCTGTACATGAGTTATAACAGCCAGATAATCAAATAGAAAGTGTGATCTGTAGATGTTGGTGAATGTGAATGTCATGTGTAAGTTTGCCTTGATTAGATCAGTTCTGGATGATTATTATCTCAATTACTGCATGTCATTTGACACATTTACATTTACGTTGATTCATTTAGCAGACGCTTTTATCCAAAGCGACTTACAAATGAGAACAATAGAAGCAGTTAAACTAACAGTAGGACAACAATACGTAAGTGCTATGACCCCTCTTAGTTTAATTTAACGCAGTGTTTTTTTGTTTTTTTTTAATAGTAGAAGAGAAGAGAAAGTGTTAGTATTACTGGATCAAGTGCTGCCGAAAAAGATACGTCTTCAGCAGTTAAGACACTTTTTGTCTTTTCAGATCCTCCACAGAACATCTCAGTGTCCGTCAGTCGGTCTGAAATAGTGGAGGGAGATTCTGTGACTCTGAACTGCAGCAGTGACTCAAACCCTCCTGCTCTGAACTTCAGCTGGTTTAAAGGAGGAACATTTGAAGGATCTGGAAAAATCTTCAGCATCTTAAATATCAGCTCTGATCACAGTGGAGAATACAAGTGCAGATCCAGAAATAAACATGGAGAGAAAGACTCTGATGCTGTGATGCTGAATGTCATGTGTGAGTTAAAAAATGTGAGTCAGTAAATCATCTGGTTATAGTAAGTTAAACAATATTTTTTTTTTGTCTCTTTCAGACACACCAAGAAACGTCTCAGTGTGGGTCAGTGGGTCTGGTGTAATAGTGGAGGGAGATTCAGTGACTCTGAACTGCAGCAGTGACTCAAACCCTCCTGCTCTGAACTTCAGCTGGTTTAAGGAGAATGAAACCTCAGCTGTTGGATCTGGACAGAGTTTCAGCATCTCCAGCTTTAACTCCAGTTTCAGTGGACGCTTCTACTGTGAGGCTCAGAATAAATATGGATCTCAGAGATCAGCGTCTGTTTCACTCACTGTTAAAGGTATTTAAACAGACACTCTTTCAGTTTCTTCTGTCTCACGTGGAAATGATCTTCATGATCATCTTGTTTCAGGGGTTCAGAGAGATGCTCTGCTCACAGTTTCTGGGATCGTGGCGGGAATTGGTGGATTGATCTTCATCATCATCATCATCATTGTGTTCATAAAGTGAGTGAATGTTGAGCAGCTCCTGCATTAAATTCTTTAAAAAAATAACATAAATGAAACATTTGTTGAACTTAAACCACTAACAAAAATTAATGATTCTTACAATAAATTACTTTTCAGTACTTTCTAACAAAAACATGTTTTCTCCAGGAAGAAGAGGAGAGACGGTGGAGCTGAAGTTATCAGACAAAATCAGGCAAGTTTGATAATAATACATACCTGAATCTACAATGACATGGATATTATATTTAACTAGAAATATAGAGGGCTTACAAGATCATGTACTGCCAAACAGAGATGGGAGTAAGTCAAGTCTCAAGTCCCTACCATCAAGCAGAGGTGGAAAGTCCAGGGGTCAGAAAGTAAAAGTCCTGCCATTTTTTTATTCCACCCATGAACTCACACAGCAAAAACTTCAGTGTTAAATTAACTTTCCTAAGAGTTCATTTGGCTCCAGACTCAAGAGTGTTAAAGTGTTAAAATGAGTGTTAAATTAACACTCAATAGTGTTAAAGTTAATGAGCTAATTAAGTGATTAATTTAGTGATGATTGACCATTATTGAAGACACCTGATGTTAACAAGCAGAATCACTGAAGGAGAAAATCTAAAATTGTAAGCCACCGTTATGGCGATCAGTGTTTGCTTTAGTTGGGCTCTTAAACCTTATACATTCACTTTAAATTTGTTTTTCTGCTGTTACTTTTTTATAACAGTTCAATGGACAAAGAAATGTGTGATCTGATAGTGTTGGTTGTTTTATGGTATAATCATGCTGTGATCTGAAAATGAAACTTATTGAGATAGTGTGGTTTAACTTATTTGCAACATTTTTGTGATTCTACAACATATGTGAGTATCAGTATGTTTCTTATAATCCAAAATATTTAATAAACATTGTTCTGATCAAAACATTTTCAAATATAATTATTTAGAAACACAGACATCAATAATCAGCCTGTGAATCTCAACAATGGTGACAATAATAAAGCATGTTGCAGTGGCTGCCACCAATCACAACTCATTAATGGCTCCCATCATGCATTGCAATATGAATAAATTATGATCTGAATTGTCTATGTAATTTACTTTTCCTAATTGAATATTCTGCTCGTCACCATTGTTGAGATGCATAGACTGAATCTTGATGTCTGTGTGTGCCTAAAAGAAAGACTTTTTTTTTTTTTTTTAGAAAACAACTTTTAAGAAATCCTTTTGTATTATATCTAAAATTCTGGATATTTATGCAGAATCACAGTTATGCTGTAACCAACAACATAAATCAAAAACAAAAAGTTCAAATGATGATTGTCATGATATAAACAACACCATCTTATCACCTTATTCTTTGTTCATCTGGCAGTTATAACTCAGATACATCAGCCAAACAAAATCTAAAGTGAATAATATAAGGGTCAAGAGCCCAACTAAAGCAAACAATGATCGACATAACGGTGGCTTGCAATTTTAGATTTTCTCCTTCAGTGATTCTGCTTGTTAACATCAGGTGTCTTCAATAATGGTCAATCATCACTAAATTAATCACTTAATTAGCTCATTAACTTTAACACTATTGAGTGTTAATTTAAGACTCATTTTAACATTTTAACACTCTTGAGTCTGGAGCCAAATGAACTCTTAGGAAAGTTAATTTAACACTGAAGTTTTTGCTGTGTGAGTTCATGGGTGGAATAAAAATATGGCAGGACTTTTACTTTCTGACCCCTGGACTTTCCACCTCTGCTTGATGGTAGGGACTTGAGACTTGACTTACTCCCATCTCTGCTGCCAAATATTTGACATGAAGACAATATGGAAAACAACATGCATATAACTCACAGTCACACGTGTTTCTGAATGATCGATCTGTTGTTATATCTGTGTGATTTTATATTTGATGAAACTGCAGGAGGATCACATTGACAGATCAGCAGAAACGGCTTCGACCAATGACGATCCACTGTATTCACTAGTATCAGCCAATCAGAGCGATGATCTGTATTCCAACATTAAACCAAAGAAACCCGAACGCTCTGGGAGAAAACAAACAGGAACAGACTCTGGAGATGTTACAGAGATTCAGTATGCCAGTGTCTATCACTTCAAGAACAAAGACATGAAGACTGAAGAGTACGACTGCATTGAGACGCATCATCCGTCTGAAGCCAACAGGTGAGAAACGATTAATTTAAACCCAAATAAAACATATTCAATGCTTAATCAGAGCTCTTGTTTTTGTGTTGTTGAGATGATGGATTGTCATCTCTTGAAATGCCACATTATTTTTGTTTAATTTCTCCCCAGATCTGAGGATGTGATCTACAGCTCAGTCAAGTAAAGATCATGTGATCGGAGCCGCTTCCTATTGATGCTGATGGGAGACCTGGATTTGAGTCCAGCTCAGGTCATGTTCCCGTTTCACTGTCCTCCTGATTTCAGCTTTACATTTATGGGCCTGTTTTACTGTTTAGACAAGAAATGATTTAGGTTTATAATCAGTTATTGTATTACGATCTGAATTGATTGTCAGTAACACACACACACACACACACACACACACACACACACACTGATACCTGTAATAGTGAAATGCCTTTTAGCTCTCGCTTTGTACAGTCAATGCAGAACAGATGTTTCCTCTTCTCTCGTCATACTGTGTGATTTTTATTGCTAAATACATTAAATCTGAACTAGGGCTGGGCGATATATCGCACGATATTGTTATGCGCATCTCGTCAGTAAAGCCGGTTCCTTGATTAGTAGTAAATCACCATCACCTGCTTTCAGATGGAGCGGCATTTACTACAAAGAGCCGTAGTTAACTGACAAGCTGAGCCATATCGCATTAATATCGCGGACATATCGCCAGCGATAATTAATGAGATATGGCCCAGCTTGTCAGTTAACTACGGCTCTTTGTACACAGCAAAAACTCAGTGTTAAATTAACACACCTGGGAGTGTATACGAGTCCACACTCAAGAGTGTTAAAGTTAATGAGATATTTAAGTGATTAATTGAGTGATGACTGAGCATTATTGAAGACACCTAAAGCAGAATCACTGAAGGAGAAAACCGGAATTTCAGGTCACCATTATGGAGATGAGTGGTTGCTTTAGTTGGGATCTTGACCCTTATATTAATAACTTTAGATTTCGTTCGGCTGTTGTATCTGAGTTATACCTGTTAGATGAACAAAGAAGAAAATTGATCTAATGGTGTTGGTTATATTTTGACATTCATCATTTGAACTAAATGTTTGTGATTTGTGCTGTTGGTTACAGCCTAACTGAGATTCTGCATAAATATCCTGAATTTGAGATATAATATAAAAGATTTCTTAAAAGTTGTAAAAAAAAAATAAATGAAAAAAAAACTTTCTTTTAGGCACACACAGACTTCAAGATTCAGTCTATGCATCTCAACAATGGTGACAAGCAGAATATTCAATTAGGTAAAGTAAATTACATAGAAAATTCAGATCATAATTTATTCATATCGCAATGCATGATGGGAGCCATTAATGAGTTGTGATTGGTGGCAGCCACTGCAACATGCTTTATTATTGTCACCATTGTTGAGATTCACAGGCTGATTATTGATGTCTGTTTTTCTCAATAAATTTATTTTAAAGTGTTTTGATCAGAACGATGTTTATTAAATATTTTGGATTATAAGAAACATATCTATACTCATATATACTCTAAAATCACAGAGTTGTTGCCAATAAGTTAAACCAAACTATCTCAATATGATTCATTGTCAGATCACAGCATGATTATGCCAGAACATACCCAATACTATCAGATCACACTTTACTTTGTTCATTTGACTGTTATAATAAAATAACAGCAGTAAAACAAATTTAAAGTGAATGTATAAAGTTTAAGAGCCCAACTAAAGCAAACACTTATCGCCATAACGGTTGCTTACAATTTGTGATTTTCTCCTTCAGTGATTCTGCTTGTTAACATCAGGTGTCTTCAATTATGCTCAATCATCACTAAATTAATCACTTAATTATCTCATTAACTTTAACACTCTTGAGTGTTAATTTAACACTGGAGTTTTTGCTGTGTAGTAAATGCCGCTCCATCTGAAAGCAGGTGAAGGTGATTTACTACTAATCAAGGAACCGGCTTTACTGACGAGATGCGCATAACAATATTGTGCGATATATCGCCCATCCCTAATCTGAACATTGTCAGAAAGTCTTTAGTTTCATTGTCATGAATATTTTGCACATTTTACACCCAACTCTCATTACTGTAATGATCCAGGTATTGTATTTTTCATTTTCATAATGTTTCATTACTGTAAAAATACTGTAATATTCTTTTACAATGGGGTTGTTAAATTTAAAGCTACACTGACACATTTTTTTTCATAATTAACTATTTAAATAATGAGGGAATGTCACAGGCAGAGATAAAATCTACTTGCATGCACACTTTAATGAAAAGACTCCACATGAAAATACAGGAACACCAGGAACAACTAATCCAAAATACAAACACGAACATGATACAACAAAAAAACAACGATTAGCAAAGTATGACTGCAAAACAGTCCAGGAGGGAAGTGGAACGGGGGAGGGATGGAGGGTGTAAGAAATTATAGTTTGTCCCGACTCAAATTCCACTCTAAAGTATATTTTAGACGAGCTCATCCCCAAAGTGGCTTAATTATCATAGAGAAGAAGAAAGTCAACAGTTATATTGTTTCTTCACTATTTGGATGATCACATCCTAAGCAAATGTTCATCATCAGATTGGGAATGGGTGTGGGACACAAAAAACAGACAGGACTCTCAAAGATGACCTCTGTAGTCGTGACATGACAGACAGGGTTTTCAAAGGCAGTCGGCGAGACCGAGAGTTCATTAAAGTGTAAATTGCAGGTTAAATTGTTCACGAATATAATGCAATGTGCTTATTAAACATAAAGATAAGTCCCATTTAGATCAGGCAGAACACTCTAAATTGGCCCGAAATGGATTTAAATATGTATTTTCATCATCACATCCTTCTGGTAGAAGGAGGGGAGTGGCTATTTTAATATCAAACAAGCTTGGGTATGACCATCGTCCATCGGACTGAAGTTAAGGATAAAGAAGGACGCTATGAATTAAAGGACAAATTGAAGAGGCTCCAGTTACATTTCTCAATGTTTATGTCACCCCAGGTAGCAAATTTAAGTTCTATCAAAAAATCTTTGAGATGATCACAACTGAGTCACAAGGAACCTTAATTTGCGGTGGAGACTTTAATATAATTTTCAACTCGAAAATGGATACCTCTACAAAAGAGAAACCGATAACTTCTACAGCAAGGAAATTTAAAGCTCTATTAAGAGATGTAGGATTGATAGACCTTTGGAGGGATTTTTTTTCCTAAAGGACGAGATTATACTCACTACTCCTTTGCACACTCCAAATACTCGAGAATAGACTATCTATTTCTGTTCACAAAAGATAGACATAAGATAAACAAATGTAGCATAGGAACAATGGACCTGTCTGATCATGCACCAGTATATGCCTCAGTGAGTCTAAATAAAATTCATAGAAATACATTATGGAGACTAAACTCTAGTATTCTAAATAACGAACAGTTCATAGAACGGATGAAAACTGAAATTAAATACTAGAGGAGAATGACAATGGAGAAGTTTCCCCAGCAGTACTGTGGGATGCCTGCAAAGCAGTCTTGAGAGGGAAAATAATTGTAGAAACCGCATTGAGAAGAAATTAAGTAAGAAATTAAGACAGGAGAAGCTCATTAAACTACAAGTACAACTAAAAGAGCTAGAAAGGGAACATAAAAGTACACAAGCGCATAGACCAGGCTTAATGCAAGAGATTGGAAAAGTAAAAGAAGAAATCACTGAGGTACATAATGCAGAAATAGAAAAGAATCTCACATTTCTGAAACAACGTTACGAGGCTGGAAGTAAATCATTAAAACTTCTAGCTAGTAAACTCCGTAAACAACAAGCTGGCAACACAATTTACAAAATTAGAGATCCTAAAATGAAAAAGGCTAAATTTAGATTAACAGAAATTCATGAACAATTTGAAAAGTTTTATAAAAAATTATATAGAAAATATATCTAGTCAAGAAACAGGTATTAATGCATTTCTGAGTTCATTAAAATTACCCAAATTAACAGAAGAACAAAATGAAAGTTTAATAAAGGACATTACTTCACAAGAACTGTCAGCAGAGATCACTGAATTAAAACTAAATAAATCACCAGGCACAGATGGGTTTACGGCTGAATGATACAAGAAATTCAGGGAACAACTTGTCCCTACACTCTAAAAAGAGATGTGTCAAAAAACAACACATGTGAGGTGTAGATAGCATTTTGACACATGTTGTGTAAAAAAATCATCCAGAAACATTTGATCAACTTATCTCTCTCCATAGCAAATGTATTTCATTAAAATACAATTAAAGCAGCCAGAGACAAACTAAAAGAAAAGTAAAGGGTCAAGAGCTCAAATAAAGGAGCCATTAATCACAATTCTGGTGACTTCAAATAAAACATTCAATGTAACATCAACATCTAAAACTCAATTTTAATTTATTCTCAATAAGAGCTTGTCTATGTGGATTAATGATGTCTAAACCATCCAAATGTTCAAACAAACTCTTTATTAAACGTCACTGGACTACATAAACACAAGTTAACAATACGTTTCAGTGTTCATCCAAACACTCAGTTGTAAAAACACAGGACGTAACTCTGGCAAATACACACCGACTACAGTCACATGTGACACATATCTGACACAAGTTGTGTAACTATAACACATTAGTGTGTAAAAGGTTTCAACACACTTATGTGTAAGAGGAATAACACATTAGTTGTGTTAAGGTAATACAAAATGTGTAGCCCTAAACACAGAGGTGTGTTAAATTTGACACAACATGTGTTGTCCCTGAGCACACACACTACATGTGTTAAAATTTACACAACATGTTTTGTCCCTGAGCACACTCACTACATGTGTTAAAATCTACACAACATGTGTTTAAAATCTACACAACATGTGTTGTCCCTGAGCACACACACTACATGTGTCAAAATCTACACAACATGTGTTGTCCCTGAGCTGATTCAGCACATGTGTTAAAATCTACACAACATGTGTAATAGTTAACACATCTCTTTTTACAGGTTGTGTTGTTTTCAACTCATCTTTTTATGAGCGTGCCGACACTCACCATCACTGTGAATGGTATGCAGTGTTTGCTATGTTCTCAAACATACAGGCCAGTGTAAATACATACAAGTTATTTATATAAAATATATTGTCAGTTGCTACATTTTAAATAAATCAAAGTGGAAACTCTGTTAACTGTTATCTGTCATGAATTTTTGTCAAAAGCAGCATTATCAGTTATGGGTTGAAGTGTGAATAACTGAATAATGTACAGTACAGTGAGTCTGTCCAGTCATTGAGCTTGAGACATTGTCTTGTACTTTGTGTGCACATGCATTCTGTACTCGACTATTGATTAAACGGTTAATATTTTTGCATCTGGCCCTTTTGCTTTATTTTTTAAAATGACACAATGTGTGTGTTAAAATGACTTGCACATTTATTGTGCTAAATTTGACACAACATGTGTTGTCCCTGAGCACTCTCACTATATGTGTTAAAACTGACACAACACATCTCTTTTTAGAGTGTACATATTTAATTCCACATTAATCCATCAAAACACAAATAAACACATCTTTGTGTAAAAATAACACATCTTTGTGTTGACCAAGTTGACACAGTAGATGTGTTAAAGAAAGGGACACATAAGTTGTGTCAAATTTGACACAATATGTGTTGTCCCTGAGCTGATTCAGCACATGTGTTAAAATTTAACACATTATGTGTTGTTTTTAACACATCTGTTCTAAGAGTGTATGCTCCCGAGGCTTCTATATCTTTTTCAGCCACTTCCAGTAAAGGTCTCAGAAGAACAATTTAAACATTGGGATAAATGGATTATAAGGTTTATTTGGGAAGGTAAAAAATCTAGAATTCGTTATAAAACACTCCAGATACCTAAAGAAAGAGGTGGCTTAGCCCTCCCCTCCTTAAAAGACTATTACATACAGTAGCTGCCCAGTTAAGAGCCAGTTTGCTGGTGCAATCCAAGCTATAAAGCTAGATGGAAACAAATTGAACTTTCCTTTTTCTCTGAAGTACCAATCCAAGCAGTAATCGCAGATGATAAACTACTAAGAGCCCATATAAGTAAAGCATATCCATGGATTACTATCACACTAGAAATATGGGTCACAATAATTAAAAAATGTGAATTGAAAGACACTTTGAAAATAATTAGATGGTGTGCGTACGATACAGAATTTACCCCCAATACTTTAGACAAAGTTTTTAAGAAATGGATTAAGAAAGGAGTTACGTCATATTATTCTCAAAAAACAATATTTTCTTAACCTTTCAAGCATTTAAGAATCGGTTTGAAGTGAGTAACCAAGATTTGTACAGATACTTTTTTAAGCCTGTTTATTGGTCCAATGAGGGTTTCCAATAATACAGGTGAAGGTCTCTGCGTGTTACTGTCTTTTCTCGCGGCAAAGTATGTTTGGTTAAATTCAATACATTTTCGCATATGTATTTTCTCGTTATTTCATCTGACTCCATAAATGAAAAAAGTTTTAATGATATCTGTGCATCATTAAATGTGAGCGAATGTTTTACTATTCTTTTAAACTCTTGAATGAAAATAATGTCAAAGTCAATTAGAATAATCAAATATCACAATTTAATATGTCAGGTAAATGTATCATTACAATTTCATAATCAATTCAAAGATAATCAATGCAAAACATCAAATGCTCTAGAATAAAGAGGAAAAAGTTTACCCAACAAGAAATGCTTGAGGCTGAGAGTCTCGCAACTCTCAGCCTCACGGGCCGATCTCAGATATAGAAAAGGCCCCGAGCTCTCGCTGCGTTTCATTATATACCCAGACCTCATTTCAAATCTAAGCATCATCCACAGTGGAAATTTACCTGTAAGTCACCATTTGCTAGCAGTGGAAAATTAGCATTCAGTCAAATGGTCAGAAGGTGTTAACTCAAAGACACACCCTCCAGTGTGAAAGATATTTCTAAACTTCCTAAGAACTTTATTATCTTTTGGTTTACTTCTTTGGGAATGAGACATTTGTACCAGTCGCACCGAGACATTTCAAATAATACCAAACATGTATGATAATCATTCACATTAAATCATTTAGATTCTTGTGTGAGTTTGGGAGATCTCTGCCAGGATGAAGAATGTGGGAGAGAAATGTAGATTAGGATGAGGGAGGTGAGACCTTCGTCTCAATAGTGCATGAGGGGGGAGTTCAAATGTTAATTTCCTTTGTTTTCTCAGAGAGTGGCCCTCTCTTAAAGTCCTTCTAGTTTTTCCAGTCTTACACTTTCAAATAAGACACCACTTCAACACAACAGTAAATAAAACCGGGAATTGGAAACAAAATGATTTTGTGAAGATACTCTTGTCTACATTTAAGGCTACAATTAGCCAGGTTATTTCTAAACTTTATCATTGTCTCCAAAACCATAGACCAGAATCCACCTCATATATCAGAATTAAATGGGAGAAAGAAGTAAACATCACTATATCAGAAGAGGCTTGGTTAGAAACATGTAAATACCAATGGAAAACTACAGGCTCCCATCAATGGAGGCTATTCGCCTGGAAAGATATAAGTAGATTCTTTATTTCACCTGCTCAAAAGAGCCATAGTGAAGTAGGATCAGGGTGTTGGAGAAACGGTAATTCAGAAGTAGCAAATCACCACCACATATTCTGGGCGTGTTATCCACTTATTTTGGAAGGATGTTCACAGGACTGGCTATATTATGGATAAAAATTCCATTCCAATGGTATACCTTCTTTCTGGGAAATCTGGATATACAAGAAACCGATTATATATACCTATGGAGAATATTCCTGGTGGCAGCTAAAAAGGCTCTCACTTGTAAATGGCTCCAACCTACCTCACCCACTATAGAAGACTGGAAAGCAATTGTTAGTGAAATATATAGGATGGAAATCCTTACCTTTTCTTTGAGATTAAAAAAACAAAAAGGAGCTCTGTTGTGGAAGAGATGGAAGGAATTTGTAGGAAATTGAGTAATTATATAACATATGTAATCATAGTCTATTATTGGAAATAAAACACTAATGATGCAAAGGTGCCACTAGACTGCACTGTATCCCATTTTTGTTTTGTTTTTTTCTGTTTGCTACTGTTTGTTTTTGGGTTCTTTTTGTTCTGTTTTTATATTATACAGAAATGGACATTTATGTATATATATATATATATATATATATATATATATATAATTTTGTTTGTAATAAAAAAAACAATAAAAAAAAACATAAAGATAAGAACCGCCCACCATTGTTTTGTATGTTTTTTTATACCAAAATGCTGAATATAATATGAAAAGTTGGTACTTACAGTGGTTTTAAGCACTCCCTCTCCCTTCCACTAGGCTGGGCGTGACGTCATAAAAGGGACTCCAAGCCTAGAGTTACCGTTAGTCTAACGGCAAGTAGGCTAGCAGTTATATTGGAGGAGACCTAACTCAGCAAGCAAGAATGGTGTTGATGAATGAAATAACTCAATTGTAAACATACTCGTGTGTGCTGGCTATGAGATTACCGTGATTCTGCCTGAAATGAGTGTAAGCTATTCGCAAAACAAACGGGTTCAGGCATGCGTCAAAACCAGGATGCTGCGTGAGACACGTCAGATTAACAGATTATTTGATGATAATTTTTACTTTTCACACCGTTTTAAAAATAAAAACAGACAGTACAGTATAAAGTACTCATAACTTCGATTTTTATTATGTATTTCATATAATATACAATAATGTCATTTTTACTTGTTATATCAAATGTGATAATTGCTAGTACATTTAAAATATCAAAATATGCTCCCCATACAAATTTTAAACGAAATAACGATGTCATTATATTGTGAGATTTACACCATTATGGAAACAATAGAGAATGAATCGACATTCTATGTGATCGATTCGCGCTTGGGTAGCATTTTTCGACAAGGCAGCACAAATCGTCAGAACACCGGTCGCGGCGCGGGTCGAGCTGCTTCCACTAAACTCCAAAACGCGTTCACCTCACGGCAGCACATACTCTCCACTGGCATAGCCCACACAAACACTTTTTTTCTTTCTGACAATGAGCATCGCTAATTAGTTGCGATTTAGCACACGCAATATCGCGTTCTGTCTGCAGATGCCAGCAAAAGCGCCATTGTGCCTGTGCAGTGTGTGCATCTCTACAGCTCTGATTAGGACTACTAACACCATGTAAGTAAATAATGTCTTCAGTCGTTGTCCCTCCTTACTATTCTACATGACGACAAGATTTTGAAAAGACTTTGGCTTGTTCCCTAATGTTATCCGGGTTAGCGCCAGGTTAACCTAGGCTAGCTCTAGCTACTCACCAGGACACCTGGCCAACCCTCCACTCATTTTCCTCACACCAAGCACTGATAACTCTTTGAGGGCCATCATTGGCAATTTCCTTCCTTCTCTCACGCCTGACTGGTTAAAAATTGTCAAGCCACAAACAGAAGGAATCTAGCAGAGTATGGGTTGCTACTCCCTTTTATGACGTCATCACCCAGTTACGGTAAAAAACATGCTACCTTTGAAGAAACCCCAATAAATGTTATTTTAACGCATTTTAAGACAGAAAATTTTAAATATTTACATATTGAGCACTTTAATCTACACATTAATTGGTTGTGGTGGTTAACCTGCAATTTACACTTTACTGGCCTGATTGGCCTCAACAGAAGATCCTGAAAGCTCAGGAACTGGAGCCGCCATCACCGCGGGTCAAACAGGCCCTGCGAGTTTCATTCCAATTGGCTTCTGTTAACCTCGTCCGAATGGTGCTCAAACGCCATTGGCTGATGGTGGCCATGTTTTTCGTGATACACAAACGTCCTCAGAGACAATCACAGCACCTTGGACCAAGACACCGCATGCCAGTTTTCAAGTCAATCGGTTGCGTAGCTTTAGACGTTTACCTGTTTAAAAAAGAATAGTTTTATAGCACCACCAAGTGGGCAGTCGCTGCTTCCTTTTTCACACGACCACAGACTGAGCCTATACGCAGGTGAACCGAGTTTGGTGAAATTATCTCATTCTGTTCAAAAGTGAAATCTTTCTGCACTCGTTTGGTTCCAGTCGGGCGAAAAACCTTGGACTAGTTAGCAAAAGTAGTTTCTTTTCTGGAAATCCAAAATACCCAAAAAGCGTGACGAATTCGAGACATGAGACGTTTGTTCGTCTTGAGCCAGTGATTCCAATTATATAAGACAATTGAGTCTGTGATTAACGGTTTAGGAGTTGTGAGCGATTTCATACTTTTGATCCATCAGGCCGATCGGGGCGAGCATTAGTGACGTTGTAGTTGTGGTGGTTACTACCATCCCTATAAGTTTCATGTCTCTGCGACTTACCGTTTGGTCTGCCCGATCACTTTTAGGGCAGAATGTTGATCTTTGAAAATCCTAACAATTATAATATAGTGCTACGCACTTGAACCCCTAAAAAGCGGTCACGTCTTCATAGAGCTCGTAATGTTGCCATAGAAACGCATAATTCCCTGTTCCGACGATGTGAACAGCTCCAAGTTAATTACGACATGGTGTGGACGCAGCATTTGTAACATGAAGATGTACAATGTTAGAGCAGGTCACATGCTGCGTTCATCCAATCAATGACATTGACACCACAAATTTGCAAATAAGAATGCTGTTCTTAATTGTTCTTAATTGTTAACTCCGGGTACAGTTTGAGAAGTGTTAAACGTTAAGCAAAATAACTCAAGATTCAGTTTATGCTGGGCTTAGAATGACCCAGAATTAACTTGTTCAAGTGTAGAAAGCCTATTGTGTGCGTGAACAGGGTTTTTTTTATCTAATGAAAGTTGAGCCTTGCTTGCATAGAGACAGGAAATGCTGTCATATACAACCCGTGCTTAATACGTCCGGTCAGTCTTCAAACTCACCATTTGCACTTCGAGTACTAGTGAAGAAAGCTCCTGCGAACAAGGTATGAGAGTTTTTACATATTACTTGAGTTAGTAAAATGTAGGGGTATTGAAGAAGAAATGGATAGCTTTTGTGACACAATGTTTGTGGGTTGGTCGCTTCCCAGACAGCAACATAGTGTCGGCCCAGATTCAACACGTACCGGATCTGGGTCGACACTATGTTGCTGTCTGGGTTCTTGGAGCAGGTTATACCACACAGGACCTTAGTGGACCCTTATTTCACAGGATTGTGCACTTTTAGCTTGGTAAATAAGTTCAGGAGACCCTAAATTGATTAATGTGAAGTATGCAAACATGTAGATATATAATATAATGATGTATATGATTTGGTGGAAGGCCAGCTGGGCAATGTGAGAAGCTGTAAAGCCCTCATTCATTGTCAGTGTTTGAGTCCTGTTTATTTACTGTTACACCAGATGTGAAGCAACAAAAGCCAGATCCAGCCCACATCTGGGGCGTGTTGAATCCAAGCGTACCAGATGTGGGCCCATAATAATCAGCCATACTGTCTACACTGGATGAGGCATGAAGCATCGTGACACGACAAACCTCCAACAGTAAACTGACGCCCCGTTTTATTTCTGACATGAAGGACAAATGATTTTAGCAATGGTGGCTTTGTCACGTCCAGTGTAGACAGTCTCAAGCTGATGTAGACATGCTGTTGGAACACTAAAGACACAATAATCTGATGTTGCAAAAAGAAAAGAGAGATGGGTTATCCAGAGGAAAAGGTTTAATCTTGCTTGAGGCTAATTATTAGCATGCATGAGCAATGTGACCACAGTCCAGCAGTGCAACACCTCCATTTCACACTGATCTTATCAGTCCTTTGGGTGTTGATGAGTCACTAAAACTGTTTCTGAGCAGCAACTGTTATTTTTGTACTAACTAAAGATGAAAACAAACTATTTTCAGAAGCTTTATTGCTAGGTATGGAGTATATGAAGTGGATGGGTGTATTTATATGTTTGTTTATAGAGCTGTGATGGTTCCCGTGGTCGTGAGCACCAGAATGACTCTTCTTCTCTCTCTAATCTTTCTGGGTCAAAATAACCAATCAAACAGGATTAATGAGACAACCTCGTTTACACTGCAGGTCTTGATGCCCAATTCTGATTTGTTGCCTATATTCGATTTTTTTTGATCGTCCCTTTACACGTTCTTTCAATTGTGACCCATATCCGATTCATGTGTTTACAATTCTATCTGAAACGTTGCGCATGCTTAAAGGGGGTTCTTGCACAGATGGACGAACACGAAATATGCTTGATGCTAGTTCTGCGATATATGCGAAGTTTGACAAATATCACCATGATTTTGAATAAAAGAATAAAAGGGCCATCATTGCAGCCAGCGCATACGCTTCAGTTATTGTGTGTGAGAGAGATCTCAGGACTGGTGGGATCATACAACACGATCTCATGAAAGTGCATATCTATACCACTAATTTAATTCCTCGCGCCATTTATACGTCAAAAATAGTTTGCTTGCATGATACGCACTGTAGGCTAAACCCCTTGGGTAGGACTAGTGTGGAGTGCATGTATTACACGCCATAAAGTGCATATTTTTTAAACTACCATTGCTTATTGAAAGCGCTAAATGCCTCATTTATTTATCATATGCACGCGAAAATGACGTATAATATGCATGCAAAAACAATTTTTGCCGTGAATGGCACGATAAATAAAATAAAATAAAAAAAAAATAAAAAAAATATATATTTGTGCTATAGATACGCACTTTCATGAGATCGTGGCGGGCTTTAAAGAGAAGCAGTGGGTCTGAAATTTTAGGATGTGCAAGCCAACCTTTGATATGTTGTGTCCACACTCCTCTCCTACGGCGACACCATCCGTCCCTTTTGCAGTTGCGCGTCGGGATTGCTCTCGTCATTAAACGCGGAGACGTGGCCTAATGCCTCAGAAAATCCGATCTGCCTTTTTACATGACAGTTGCATTGGCACGTATCTGATTTATTTCCACATATGAACGAGACCTGAAACCGATCTCGAAATATCCGAATACATGCGTTTTTTACGCGGTCATAGAACATATCCGATCTGTGTCACAAAAAAATCGGAACTGGGTCACATTTCACTGACAGTGTAAACGAGGCCTAAACACCAATCAGATTAATGCCTGTGACGCAACACCGTTGCTCCGCCCACAGCGCGGGAAAATTTGAGTCCTCATGAATTTTCAGAGCAAGCGAAATTTACAAACGGTGAGTGTATTTCTCTGCTCTCAACTTTAAAACGTGCCGTCATCTTTGGACCATGCACATTACCAAACACATTTCTTACATATGAAACTTATTTAAAGATAGCATGATACAATGTGTGAAATGTATTACGATCAACACAACTTTAATTGCTCTGTGTGTTAGTTCAGTGGTTCCCAACCTTTTTTTATCTGAGACCCCCTTTTCCCAAGAAAATATTTTAGGGCCCCCCTTCACATTTAATGATATTGTCGCTCTTGTAAGCTTGCAGCAAGGATGACAAAATGTTTTGTTTTTAAACAAACAATATGTTTATTACTATAACCAGATATGTTTATGCACAAATAATAGCGTATAATATTGAAAATACTATAACAAAAACATCAGTAGGCCATTTGTAATTTAAAAACGTAAGCCTAGGAGTAGCCTATTAATTGGCCCTATTTGAAATGCAATAACAAAAATATCAGTATTTACTATACTGTCCTCCCTTCACGTATTATCTTTACGAAGTTTGACAGCAAGTTAAACTCCATCCATTATAATCACAAAAATGCAAGTTGAAGTTCTAGCATTTATTAAATCTTGATGTCACAACATTACGATGGATCAGAGTGAAACTAAAATAAAGAAATACAATTTTCAATTAGACTCATGACTAAACATAGCTTCAAAGAACACAAATAATAATATACAGATTAAAGTAATACTGTTGATATCAAACACATTTGCATATCAAAATGGATTACTTGTGTATTTCCTAGAATATTTACTATTTGCATTGAAAACTTAAGATAGCATGTCACATGCTTAAATTACACTTTCTAATAACTTTACATGTTAATGACAAAATATACTTTTAAGATACTCAAAGCAATTACATAAAGAAAACTTACAGCTTTTGCTCTTCAAACTTCCAAAAGCAAAGATTGATGAGCATTATCCACAGAAAAAACACTTAGACAGAGCAACATGCATCAGCCATGTGCCTAGCTGCACTTCCTGCTATAAAACCTGTAGTTTCTTTAAGGTCCACTAGATGGCAGTTCCGGAACAAAATTAACTTAGACACATACTGTGAAACGGGTACAGAACATTCACACTGTGTGTAGGGAAAAAATAATTAATATAGGCTATAACAAAATGACTGGTGTCTGGGACCTCGTTGAAAACCCATTTTTTGGTCAGCCAGGGGATCGTGAATAAAATTAGCTAATGTAATATGATCGTTTGGCGCTCCAGCGATTAAAGTTGCAGTAGGGCGTTTTGAGAAAATGTTGACTTAGCCTGAAAATTTGAAGAAGCACAACTTACAGGTCCAACCCCCTTGCACTCTGCTGCGCTACAGCCCTCCCTCCACAGCTCCTCCCCCACAGCGGAGCCTGCCGTGAACGCGCAGGCTAGTAAACAGGACCACCGATGACGGTGGATTATAAACAGTTATGGAACATTCACTAATAGGGACGAAACATCAACAATATGCTTTACATTGACTATGGCCTGCCCATAGTTTGACTACAAACTTGGTCCTCAAATCATTATGTATTTTGCAATACATGTAACTTTATAACGTTGCACTCTTTCTATAAGTTATACATAGCTAGTAAAATAACGTTAAAGGATTAGTTCACTTTCAAAAAAAACTTTTGCTGATAATTTACTCACCCCCATGTCATCCAAGATGTCCATGTCTTTCTTTCTTCAGTCGAAAAGAAATTAAAGTTTTTGATGAAAACATTCCAGGCTTTTTCTCCATAATGGACGACACAAACGTTTCAAGGACCAAATGACAGTTTCAGTGCAGCTTCAAAGGGCTTTAAACGATACCAGACGATGAATAAGGGTCTTATCTAGCGAAACGATCTGTCATTTCAAAAATAAATACAAAACTTTAAGTTTTATAAGCACAAATTGCTCGCCTTGCTCTGTTCTGTTATGCACGTTCCTCTCCTGTTTCAAAATGAACAAATCTTTTTTCGAGTCATTTCGTTCATTCAACGAACGAAATGACTCGAAAAAAGATTTGTTCCGAAAAAGACTCGTTCGAAATGAACGAATCTTTTTTGCGAGTCATTTCGTTCGTTGAATGAACGAAATGACTCGGAAAAAAGATTCGTTCATTCAACGATTAACGAGTTCGAACAGGAGAGTCACGAACGACAGTACACGCTCGCGCTGTGCAAGAGAGGGGTGATCAGCGCGTACACGAGCGTGATTGACACTGCTAAGACATTCCTCCTGGCTCTGATTGGTTGTTTCTGACCGGGAGCGGTGTATTTCTGCAAATGGCAATAGGACCACAGGGAGGAGCCAGAGGAGCTTGATTTTTTCCACAGATTATCTGTCTCATATTCTACTGTCGGGACATAATGACAGTTTTAACAAATATTTGTTTACAAAAGTGACCTACTGGAGCTTTAATAAACATGCGTTTATTAACAGAATAATGCGTCTTGCGGAAGAACATTGTAGCCGGAGCTACTTCTCTCTGTTTATGTCTATGACGAGTCATGCAGGCTCTGGGCTACACCGCAGCTCCTGAACCAGTGTAAAATAGTCCCAATATAAACACTTATTATAGGCGTACCATAGTGACTCAGGATAAGACAAAAACACGGTTTGGAAAATGGATTCATGATGTACTCGCTCATTATACAAATTTAGAAAATTTTGAACAGAAAAAAAGTTACGGACTGCTGCTTTAATGCTCACTGTTCAACACTTTTCAAAATATGACGCGACCCCCCAAAGAGCTCGCTGAGGCCCCCTTGTGGGCCGCGACCCCCCTGTTGGGAACCGATGTGTTAGTTAACTCAAACTCTCACTTTAAAATGAATCATGAGTATTCGCTGGGTCACATGACCATAAATGATCAAATTTCTTGAAGTGACCATTGCATGTCGGCCTTGTGAAAGGGCCCTTCGTGAAGGGATCCAGTTGTTCACTTTCGTTTGGAAAACCCCCACAAGTGGCTTTCACTTCCTGAAGTGCCCTTCAACGAGGAAAAAACGAGTTTGTAATTTACCCCAAGTTCCAGACAAACCAGTCAACGGAAAGAACTGACAGACAAAACGGTGGTTTGAAAAACAGAATTGAGGAAATCTTCCTTGTGTTCAATCTTCGTCACACACCAGCATAGTAGTGGTTGCATGAAAACACCTGGACTTATTTGTAATATTATTTTCATTGTTTGTTTGTATAAAGTACCAGTGTTTGATCTTGTAGTTGTGTTTTATGCAAATCAAGGTCAAACCAAAGACTTTGTTTTTAGAGTTTTAAGTCACTAGGATTCATTTTCACCTCCAGTATTATGAACTTTCAGAGCAAAAGGACCACATTTACAACTAACATTTTGTCATCATTTACTCACCGTCCAAAGTGTTACCCAGAAAGCAAACGTACGTCTCCAAGATGTCTGTTAAAGAGCAGATCATCCGGAAAGCTTCTGCTGTGGACAAACATCTGACAAACATCTTTAAAATGTCAGTTTTTTAAATACATTCTAAATCATAAACATCTTAAGACATTTTATAAATCTCTATTTAACATCTGACAGGAAAGGTCTTCGAGATGTATTGCAGACGAACGAACACTAAAAAATACGTCTTAATAGACATCAAATAGACGTCTCTGATATGTACATGTACGTGGGTATGATGATATGTTTCTAAAGTGTGACATGGCATCCTAATAGGCAGAGATGGGCAGTATTTTAATTACAAAATACTCAAAAGTAATTAAATACGTATTTCAAATACATGCAATTTGTATTTTCCTTAACAAAAACAAATCAAATGTAATTTGTAATTAAATACTTTGAGGGACTGTAATTTGCATTTAAAATACTTAAAATACTTATTAGGGCTGGGCCATTCAATAGTGTTAAAGTTAATGAGATAATTAAGTGATTAATTGAGTGATGATTGAGCATTATTGAAGACACCTGATGTTAACAAGCAGAATCACTGAAGGAGAAAATCTAAAATTGTAAGCCACCGTTATGGCGATCAGTGTTTGCTTTAGTTGGGCTCTTGACCCTTAAACTTTCAATTTAAAGTTTGTTTGTCTGCGGTTATTGATTTATAACAGTCAAATGAACAAGAAAAGTGTGATCTGATGGTGTTGGTTATGTTTTGGGATAATCATGCTGTGATCTGAAAAATAAAACTTATTGAGATAGTTTGGTTTAACTTGTTAGCAACAGCTTTGTGATTCTACAGCGTATGATTATCAGTATTTTTCTTATAATCTAAAATATTAAATAAACATTGTTCTGATCAAAACACTTTCGAATTGATTTATTTAGAAACACAGACATCAATAATCAGCCTGTGAATCTCAACAATGGTGACAATAATAAAGCATGTTGCAGTGACTGCCACCAATCACAACTCATTAATGGCTCCCATCATGCATTGCGGTATGAACAAATTATGATCTGAATTGTCTATGTAATTTACTTTTCCTAATTGAATATTCTGCTCGTCACCATTGTTGAGATGCATTGACTGAATCTTGACGTCTGAGTGTGCCTAAAAGAAAGATTTCTTTTTTTAAACTACTTTTAAAAAATCCTTTATATTATATCTAAAATTCTGGATATTGATGCAGAATCACAGTTATGCTGTAACCAACAGCATAAACCACAAACATAAAATTCAAATGATGATTGTCATAATATAACCAACACCATCAGATCACTTTTTTTCTTTGTTCATCTGGCAGTTATAACTCAGATACAACAGCCAAACAAAATCTAAAGTTAATAATATAAAGGTTAAGAGCCCAACTAAAGCAAACACTTATCGCCATAACGGTGGCTTACAATTTTAGATTTTCTCCTTCAGTGATTCTGCTTTAGGTGTCTTCAATAATGCTCAATCATCACTCAATTAATCACTTAATTATCTCATTAACTTACTTTAACACTCTGTAGAGTGGGACCATTATGTGCTCTGATTTAACACTTTTTGCTGTGTTCTCAGATTTCAGCAACACACTCACATAAAAAATACAAATTACAAATGTATTTGAAATACGTATTCAATTACTTTTGAGTATTTTGTAATTAAAATACTGCCCATCTCTGCTAATAGGTATGAATATGTAACAGTTAAATGTGTTTTATGCTTATTGTGTATCGAGTCTTAAGCCTCCATGTTACTGATATCATCCAATGAATTATATAATAAACAGATTTTACAGTCACTCAGTTGGTTTTGATTCCAAAACAATTTTAGTCCAAATGAAATGTTTTTTTTTCTTTTACTTCAAAAGTGGATTTAGATGATCTTAGTTCAATTTCCATTACGTTGAAACTGCTATAACAAGTCAGTGTGTTTGATACGCCTTCACACTGTTTTTTTGGTTATAGTATAATCTGAGATGTAGGATTGGCGACACATTGACTGGCAGATGAAGCGAAATAACCAGCTATTGTCCTAAAAGTACCATATTTAAAAGTACAGTATTTGGCTGGTGGCGGGTGTTCATTTCCCGACTGTATAAAGCTTGATTCGTTTTACATACAAGCATTTTTAATACATTATCTTTATAACTCATATGAAGCACACATTAGCTTCTCATATTTACATGATTGGTTTATAAACTCATAGTGAACAATATAGAAGAAAATAAAACTTTAGTAACTTTTATTACTTCTAAAATCAACATGTCAAGAATCAGATGTAAAAGCTGCTGTAATGTCAGTATAGTGCACTGGATCTTTTTGACCACTAGATGACAGTAAAGTCAATGGAAGTGCAGGAAAGATTTGAGTAATGGATGTAATTCCTGTATTTTGAGAGGCTGTTCACTGCAGAGTCGTGGGTGGAGAGAGAAGTCCAGCTCTTCTCTCTGGATGTAATTTGGGTGTAATGGAGCGAGACGGTCCAACAACACCCTAACCGACCCATAACTCTCTCCCTCCACCCATTAGATCCACTGAGGAGGAGCTGGACGGCATTTGGTCTGCAGTGAACATCACTGCTCCATTATTAGCAGTTATTAAATAGATCCATCAGTGATGTATTAGTGTTTATGAAGAACATTAAAACTATTTTTCCTGTATCTGTCGTCGGTCTGGTCTCTGAGTGCTTGTGTACTGTCAGAAACTGGCATTGACCCACTCAAACTCAAAGTAGTTGCTGATGGTTATGACTGTGTGTGTGTGTGTGTGTGTGTGTGTGTGTGTGTGTGTGTGTGTGTGTGTGTGTGTGTGTGTGTCGTCCAGCGCTTCATGTGTTAAACACAGAGTTTGTGTCAGAAAGAGGAAGAGAAACTAAGAGGTGTAAAGATGCTCAGACGCTCCTGCAGACATGATGAGCATCTTTACACTGTTCTTTCTCAAAGCAAACATCTTTCATATTCTCTCACAAAGATGTAACAATAGTGAGCTCTACAGAGATAAAGTTTGTGTGTTTGACATCTGGAGACGTTAACTTTCTTCTCCAGTTGTTCTTGTGTAGTTGAGATGGCGGTCACTCATAACCAGGAAGAGGAAGACCAACATTAAATTGCACAATATAAAATGTGAAAACTGCAGCGTTTGACGCCTTAAACTGCGGATGTTTTTCTCATTTGGCCGTCGACACTGAAACATTGACACTTCAGAGCGGTAAGACCATTTTAACTGGTATTGTTTATGAGTTAAAATAATTCAGTAGGACTACTACGATTGGTATTTATAAAACTGTTTTAGGTGAATGTTGATTTGATGAAGTGATTTTGACTCCAGAAGCTGAATATCTGTTGTAGATTCATATGTAAATATTGTGTGAAGCTCTTTAGACACACGAGGCCTGACAGAAACATCATCAATGAGCCGTGAATTATTAATAATCATGTGCTGTATCTATCAAATAGAGTTTGTGATGTTGTATATAGATGATGCTCATATTTGTCAGTTTTATGATTGCAGAAGTCACTATGGTGTCATCTTTCATAAAGTCTCTTCCTCTGATCGTAGTGATCATGACTGCGGGTGAGTCTTCAGTTTCACTCACTATACACATATTATAACAAAACATGATTGAGCTCTTCACACTTATAAACGGACATGAGTGTTTTGCTGTCAGCTAATATAAAAATGATCAAAAGTGAAAAGAGATTTTTTGTATATACACCTGAAAGTCTCTTCATTCCTCATTTCTGTGTTTCAGGGGTTGATGGTCTGCAGGATTGGGGAGTGAATTACAGCCCTTCATATGTTTGTGCATTAAAGGGATCAACAGTGAAAATATCCTGTACTTTAACACATCCTTATGGTTATGTGACCAGAACAGCTTTCTGGACCAAAACTGGATATCCACCTGATCTGTGTTCAGATACAGAGAAGAGAGGAAGAGTTCAGTGTTACAGAGAATATAATAAAGACACTTCCAGCATCACTTTGACGGCTGTAACAGAAGCTGATAAACACATCTACTACTGCAGATTTATTACAGATAAAGCGGATGGAAAATGGACGGGGATTCCTGGAGTTCAGCTTGACGTCACAGGTAAAACTACTGAACTCTCAGAAATAGACAGAGAAACATACAAACACACACATTAAAAACGTTCTTATGTTACTGAATCTGGCAGATTACCTTCTTTATTTGTGGGAACACAAAAGGAGATATTTTAACAAATGTCCCGAGCTCGGAATTTTGCCCGAACCCCCGTTGTTGTAAGTGTGTTTAGGACTAGAAGTGAGGAGATGGGGGGTGCTTCTCATTTCTTATTTGTGCATCCTCGTTTCCTTTCCTCCCTTCCTTTCCTAGCGCCTCAGCTCCACCCCTGTAGGTTGTGAGGGAAGGACGCAAGGAAAGAAAGTGAGGATGGAGGAATCGAATGAAAGCTTTTTTTATACATTGGAATACTTGATCACTCGAGCGTCACTTCATAGCGTCATCAGCAGCGCTCAAAGGATCTGCCCTTATGTTGTTGAAGTTTGTTTAAGAAATTCATTATGAATAATAAAGCAAGATACCCTGTTGAAATATGTGAGATGTGTAGTTTATATAAACAGCAAGGGTAAAGTATAAATTCAAATTATTGTGACCGATGTGATGGGGGAGGAGAATGTATACGTGCGTCACGTTTAGTCAATAAAACACTTCCGCATAGGATACACTTGTGTGTCCTCGCTCATGACTCCTCTGAAAGCCTCCTCACTCCTCGATCCTCGACTCCTCGCGGTGCAATTAGAGAATTGAGATGTCCTTCAAGATGGCTGTGCTTGATTGGTTTCCGGGTCATAGGATGGAGGACAGAGGAGAGAGGAGACGAGGAGGGATATTGAGAATCACCCAGGGTGGTGGAGGGATGCTGTTAAACTGTCAACGAACAGATTGCTGTATAGCCTATACACCCCTCTTAACTCGTTGATTGGGTTGATTAACAGAGTGTGCTCCACTCCTGACTAATTAGGTTTGATTATCTGAGTGTGCTCCACGTGTGTTTAATTGGGTTTAATTATCTGAACGTGCTCCTCCCGAACTTTGTTAATAAAACATAATTTCGAGTGCGTTTAAGCCAAGTGATGATGAGTTACAGGCGCAATGGAAGTTCAGACAAACTGTGCAGGACCGTGCTCGTGCCCGAAACAGTTTGTTTTGAATGAAATATTTAGTTTATTAGTAGAAAGTTAAGTTTGGGGTTTTTCTTTTTCTTTTATTCATTGTTTGCAATCAGTAGCGGTTTTTGGCGCGGGCGAACCAGGAAGTCACCCGGGGTGGCACTTTCTCATGTCACATGGGGGGGCGGCACAAGCAGTTAAAAAAAAAAATCCTCTGCGCCGCAAAGCGGTTTTCTATTATCTATCATTTTACTGTGTGGGGAATTGGCAAATTGGTGCCCCTGCTTGCTGAGAAGGTGCCGTGTGTGACGCCGGTTTCACACTGCACGCGTAAGCAGCGCGTATTTTCTTCGGCGCCCATGTTAGCATTAGCAGCAGGAGCACTGTATCAACAATACTCTAATGGAATTAGTGGGCTAAAGTCAGTCACACCTCGACTTTCTTCCAAAATAACGCACATTTTTTATTCATAATATTATAAATACAGGCCTATAGTTCCTGCAAATTTTTGTTTTTCTGAATTGTGTGAAATGGCTAATAAAAAATAAGTAATACAAAACGATTATGTGGGTCACCTCACCAAGGTGAATTGGTTTAGTCTTGACTTCTGGCCGTGACTCGTGACGTGAGTGACAGTGTTGGGGGGCGGGGGATGGGAAATCTGTTGATTGTCGAGTGCCAAATAAACAGAGATGGACAGGAAAAACGTCAAAGCCATCAGGTGCAAAATTTTGAAAAAAAAGAAAAGAAGAAGAGGAGAAACGAGCAAAAGATAAAGGTATGCAACTATTGGTTTCTTCAAGTCCTCCTGGAAAGTTCGTACGTACGAGGTGGGAAGTCGTGTTTACGACGTGAGGTGCGTTCAAGTCATTGTATCAGTGAAACATTTGCTGTAAAGCTGCTTTGAAACAATATGTACAGTGAAAACATGCGATCATTATAAAACATGAATTTAACTGAACGACTGCGTAGGCATGTCGCGATAGTCGATAAATCAATTAATCGCACGATAAAAAAAATGAGCTCGATAATTTTTCCGGCCGCGATAATTTCCATTTGCATGCTTGTTTGTTTTCCTCGTCCCTCTCTCTACCAAAGAGACTGGATGACAACTCTCGGTTCCTTAGCGTGAACTAGAGCTTAGATTATCTTCCCGAGCCCGAACTTGACCCGGGCCGGGACCTTGAGTGCGGCGCGGCACTAGATTTGATGGCCGAGTGCAAGCGCAGGCGGTAATGCACTCACTCTGTGTGTGCGGGTTGCGGGAGAATAAAACGATTCGCGGGACTCCCGCAAACTAGATATACCTATTAATAAAACGTATAAAAAGTAATAGATTTTTATTCTACAAGAACAACTAAAACAATATAGAAACGATTTACAGGCCAGAGTTTTGCAGCGTTGAGCGATGTAGCCAATCACAGATATACGTGTTGATTTCTTGAACGCAATGGCCAATCTGAAGCATTTAAGATAGACTCTCCTCACCGCTCAAAACGGACTTTTTGTTCAGTGCTGAATTATGTATGCTGGCAAATCCATTAATTATAACAAATAAAGTGTGGATATTATGAAAGATTAATTGTGCAGTCAGCTTCATTGATAATAGATGTGTGAGATCGCGAAGAACTGTCAGCTTTTTAGGAATTATTTAAGGAATAAATTTATTTGTTTAATACCTGCATTATTATGCCATTATCATTATATTAGATGTAAATGGTCTCAGATCGACAATATTATCGTTTATCGCAATAATTTCTTGGACAATTTATCGTCCAGCAAAATTTGTTATCGTGACAGGCCTACGACTGCGAACAGGATGTTTTTTTTATTTTCTCTTTTTGTATTCTGAAAAAGAAAGTCATGCAGCTGTAGAACAAAATAAATAGTGATACAAAAATTACTGAATTTTTATTTTTGGGTGAGTTGTTGTTGATGATGATGTTGTTGTTTTTGTTGATGTTGTTGTTGTTGTTGTGTCAGACCTGCAGGTGGAGAAACAGCAGAGAGTGAAAGTGGGAGATTCAGTCACTCTGACATGTAAAAGCAGCTGCTCTCTGCCTGAACAAACAACATTCATCTGGTACAGAAACACACAGATATTTACTAGAGGAATTGTGAAAGTGAATCAGCTTCATCTGCAGTCAGTCAGTCGTTCTGATGAAGGAAACTACAGATGTGCTGTAAGAGGACATGAACATCTGATCTCTCATGTTGTTTATCTTTATGTTGCCTGTGAGTACAAACTGATTCATTAACAGTAAAGAAATATTTCACACTTTTTGGGGGGGATGTTAAGATTAAAAGATTAAAAAACATTTAATATATTAAAGGGACAATGTATAGTTTTTTAGGTATTTTATTATCTAAAATCAATATTTTTATTCATAAATATGTCCTTAATTGTGTACAAATACCTCTGCCAATTATCTGACTTATCCTCGTAAACGAAGAATTTATTATCTTTATATACATGTGACGGGTAGCTCCACGGAGGCTTCCATGTCGTTCCGCCATCTTGAAAAACTATAATAACAGAGAGGGTCAAAAAGTACAAGGCCAACGCGTTTCCGTTCAGAGCCAGCGTCACGTAACTCAAATAACAAATAACAGAACATGAATCTATCAATTTGCCACTTCTATAATTCAAAGTGACATGAAAAACCACTAAACCCTTTACTCTAAGACTATAAATGTCACAATTAGCGGCTGGCTCATTATTTAGTACAATGAAATAACTACATGATGTTTCTCTGATAAGCAGTTTAAATCAGTGTATTGTCTGTGTGCTGTTTGCCACTGCACTGTAAACAAATATTTTAATGCTTTATCACATTTTTTCTTTTAATCTTTTGTCAATTCAGCTTCGGTTCACAAACGTTGTTTAGATAACAGTAGCGGTTCAACGGATCACAAAACTCACGGTTCGGATCATATTATGGTTTTTGAGTCATGGATCGGATCATGTTTCGGATCAGCAAGAAAAAATATATTTTGGGAAAGGTAACTTTGCTCCATTTATTACATAAAGCACACTTTAAGTAGATGCGAAAACTACTAGCCTAACTAATAAAGTTCAAACATTATTAAAGGCAAGTGAACGGTCAGTAAAAAATAAAAACAAATACAAGAATTACACACAGAGATAAATAAAATATAGCCTAACAATGTTGCAAATAAAGTAAGGTCTAACTGTACTATTCAGGTAAAGAAATGTAATAATTAAATGTAAAATAAATGTAAGTTCACTGTATAAATTTAATATAGATTAATCTTTGTTAAAGCTGTTTTGTAGTTTGATTAACATTAATGACATATAAACAACAGCAGGTATTTATAGACTGCTGTCACTTTAAGACCGAATACACGGGTCTAATAATGATACATCCTTCTCTTGATCTTATTCTTTTGAGACACTGACTGTGCTTACGAGAATACTTGCTGAGACCGGTATTTTGACATAGTTTTGTGTGAATGAGAAAGAGGAATCAATTCGGAGTTTGTGCGCTATCTGAAACACGCCTCTCTCTCTCTCTCTGTGTGTGTGTGTGTGTGTGTTAGGGGTGCAAGATTCAGAAAATATCACGATTCGATATCGATTTTTAGGCTCAAGATCGATTTTCGATTCAAAAAACGATTTACAGTATGTAAATGTAGTTGAATTTTTCCTATGTGATTGACTGCAGTAGACATACAAATTAAAAGAAAAGAAACACAACAAATTAAATGTAGTTTGATATTACTTTATATGTCTTCATACAGGGTATCTGCACACTTTTTAAAGTCAAATTTAAGGCTTTTTAAGACCTTTTTAAGACCTGAAGAAATCAAAATTAATACCTTACATTAGGGGTGCACAATATTGACAAAAATATGTCTCAATATTTTCAAAGTTTTGTTGATGATAATTAGATGATATTTTACTGATTGTGTTTGTGTACTGGTAACATGGCTGGTTTAGGCCTGTTGTTGACAGCTGACTCACGAAGATATTCATATTTTTCATATTCTATGCAGTGGTCAGTTCACAGCAGTGAAAGAAATTAACATTTTTTATTAAAGGGCAATATTTGCAACCTTAAATTGAGTTCCTGGGGCATTTTCACCCATATATGAACTTTTTTTAAAAATTTTACTTAGAGTTAAAAAAATCACCTTTTATGTAAAATTCTAACATTCAAATTAAATTATATTAGAATAATAACACAATACCACTGTTACCAGTTAAATTAAATCCATCTTTGCAGTGCAGAGACACAGAAGCAGCATCAGAACTGGCATTAATATATTTACACTCCATTTATTCATTTAGCTGACGCTTTTATCCAAAGCGACTTACAATTGCTATATTTCAGAGGTTGCACGCCTCTGGAGCAATTAGGTGTTAAGTGTCTTGCTCAGGGACACATTGGTGTCTCACAGTGGATTCGAACCCGGGTCTCTCACAGCAAAGGTATGTGTCTTATCCACTGCGCCATCACCACCCATATATTTATACTCCATTTACAACTGCATAAATAAAGCTATGAGATATTCAATTCTTTCAATTATTAATTCAATATTTAAATATGAACTGATTTCTAATTGTAACATTTTAATTACAGGGTACTTTAAATGTGAAACTAAACCCGCCAGTAGGCGGCGGCAAATCACTGTCTCAGGGAGTCACTCATTCAACCGATTTGTTCAAACGGCTGATTCATTCAGGAAGTGCAAGTGATTGTTCATTGAATCGTTAGAATGATTCGTTCAAAACGCAGATTTCAGTCAAGAAATCATCGCTGTCTTTTGCATTGAGACTCTGCTACGGTTTCATTTTGAAATTCTCGTCAGCGAAATAAAGAGAAAACAAACAATATTGACAATATTGTTTATAAAATGTAACAATGTTAATTTAACTGTTATATAAAATAAATATCATATTTGCTATTGTGCACGGGAAAACGAATCGGTTACCAAACGTAACCTCGGTTCTCTCTAGAAGAGGGAACGAGTATTGCGTAAGCTAGCTTACGCTACGGGAAAGATTCATCTTTGCTGAGAGTTTGAAGCCAAAAAATTATTTCATAATTTGTATCCATTGACAACGCAGTTCCTCTGCGGCAGACCTAGAGCAGGCTAGCTAGCAGCTCATTGGTTCGCTCAGAGAGAACTGCTTAAGCCTATGGGAGAGCGGGGCTGAACCTGCTACCAATGGGAATCGCCCGCGCGCTCATTGCATCATGGCCCGCCAGAGTGGGCGTGGCTATGGTGTATAAAACAGTCTCTCCCAGGCTTATATGATGATTTATTTCAGCGTGAAGCGAAACGCTAGTAGCGCAAGCACGGCCGGGAACGCAATACTCGTTCCCTCTTCTAGAGAGAACCGAGGTTACGTTAGGTAACCGATTCGTTCTCTTACGAGAGGTTCTCTCGTATTGCGTAAGCTAGTTTACGCTACGGGAACACCTGGTCAACGCCGTGCGCGCTATGAAAAACACTCATGAATCCCAGGGTGATACCGGGGGAATAATTTAATGTGGAGTGAATGTACAAAGAGGCCGGCAGAGCGGGCACATAGTGTATACATAAGCATCTTAGGAGAGCACAAGGGGCGAACCGGTTGTGTGAGGGACTCCCAGTGATGCAGCTTCTTAGGGAGCTGGTTTTTAGACAGCTAGTAGTTTTGCCTGCAAGGCGGGAACTTCCAAATTGTAAAATCTGACAAAAGTGGACGGGGAGGCCCATCCCGCGGCCACACAAATGTCATGAATGGAAATTCCACAGGGCCATGCCCACGATGAGGCCATGCCTTTGGTGGAGTGCGCCCTGATGCCCAAAGGGCAGGGCAGGCATTTTGATGCGTAAGCAGAAGCGATAGCGTCCACTATCCATCTAGACAGTGTCTGTTTTGAGGCGGCCAGACCTTTGGTGCGCCCCCCAAACGACACGAAAAGCTGCCCAGCGCGTCTGAACGCGGCAGCGCGCGTAGTGTACAATCTCAGAGCCCGAACCGGGCAGAGGAGATTAGCGTCGCGCTCACTATCGGATGGAGGCAGAGCCGATAGAGAAATAATCTGAGCCCTGAACGGGGTACCAATCGCCTTCGGGACATAGCCATGCCTAGGTTTGAGAATGACGACTGAATCATTCGGTCCAAACTCAAGACACGCGGCGCTGGATGAGAGCGCGTGAAGATCCCCCACGCGTTTTACTGAGGACAGAGCCATCAGAAAAACGGTTTTGAGCGAGAGGTATTTTAGGTCCCCAGACTCGAGCGGTTCGAACGGGGGTGCTTTCATAGCTTCGAGGACTATAGAAAGATCCCAGATAGGAACCGACGGAGGCCGCGGAGGATTCATCCTTTTAGCTCCCCTGAGGAAGCGGATGACTAACTCGTCTTTGCCCAGGGACTGAGCGCGCCGGGGTTCAGAGAATGCCGCGACGGCTGCCACGTAAACCTTGAGAGTGGAGGGGGACCTGCCCTTGTCCAGCATCTCTTGAAGGAAAACTAGCAAAGACGGTACCTCGCATGACCGTGGGTCCAGATGTTTGTCGGTGCACCAATTTGAGAACACAGACCATTTAGACGCATAGAGCCTTCTCGTGGAAGGTGCTCTAGCCTGTATGATAGTGTTTCTTACTCCCTCTGGCAAATCGACGAATATTCGTTGATCACCCATGCATGTAGCGCCCAGCGCTGTGGATGGGGGTGCCAGATCGTGCCGCGAGCTTGAGAGAGGAGATCTGCTCTGACTGGGATGGGCCAAGGGGCTGTCTGTGACAGCTGAGTGAGCTCCGGAACCCAACTTTGACTCTCCCAAAGCGGAGCTATGAGGAGCACCGAGTGGCGTGTGTCCCTGATCCTCTGAATTACCTGATGTAACAAAGCGATCGGAGGGAATGCATAGAGCGGGCGGCGAGGCCATTCCTGGGCTAGCGCGTCCTCGCTCCTCGTAAAAAATATTGGGCAGTGAGCGTTCTCTTCTGACGCGAAGAGGTCCACTTCTGCTCTGCCGAATAGCCGCCACAGTATTTGGACCGTCTGTGTGTTCAGGGACCATTCTCCTATGGAGATGAGGTTCCTGGATAGTATGTCTGGACCGTCGTTCAGATGGCCCGGCACATGCGTCGCTCTGAGCGAAAGCAGGCGGCTCTGAGACCAAACTAAAATGCGGTGTGTCAGTAGAAAGAGATTCTTGGATCTGACACCGCCCTGACGGTTGATATAGGAGACCACAGCCATGTTGTCCGAACGGATCAGGACGTGGTGTCCCCGAATGAGCGGGAGGAAGCGCGAGAGCGCGTTCTCGACCGCAAGCATTTCCAGACAATTTATGTGTAAGGGGCTTTCCTGAGTCGACCAGTGGCCGAAGGCCGGTGAGCCCTCGCAGACTGCACCCCAACCCGTGTTGGATGCATCTGTCGAGATGACTTTTCGGCGGGAAAAGGTCCCCATCGTGACGCCCTGCCGAAACCATTCTGCTACTGTCCATGGCTGCAGCGCCGTGAGACATGTCTGCGTAACCCTGACCAGCTGGCGGCCTGTGTTCCACGCGTGGTGGGGTACACGGCTGTTTAACCAGAGCTGAAGCGGGCGCATGTGCAGAAGGCCCAGCTGAAGCACAGCGGAGGCTGAGGCCATGTAACCCAGCATCCTCTGAAAGGTTTTCAGGGGTATGCGGGTGCCCATCTGAAACGAGGCGGCTAGACGCTGAACACTGCGCGCGCGCTGTGAGGACAGGCGAGCCGTCATTGAGACCGAGTTCAAATCTATTCCTAGAAAGGAAATCGATTGACTGGGTTGAAGGGAGCTCTTTGTCCAGTTGACAGAGAGGCCCAGTGTTTTCAGATGGTCGAGGAGAACTGCGCGGCAGAAGCTCCGTCTGTGATTGGGCCAAAATCAGCCAGTCGTCCAGATAATTCAATATGCGCAGCCCCTGGCTCCGCAGGGGGGCGAGCGCCGTATCCATGCACTTCGTGAATGTACGGGGCGCCAGGGATAAGCCGAACGGGAGGACGGCGTATTGATATACATGACCCTCGAAGGCAAAACGTAAGAATGGCCTGTGACGGGGATTTATCTGGATCTGAAAATAGGCGTCTTTCAGGTCTAGAGAGATGAACCAGTCCCCCTGGCGCACTTGCGCGAGGAGTTTCCTGGTAGTGAGCATCTTGAACGGTCTCTTCATGAGCACTTTGTTCAAAGACCTGAGATCTAAAATCGGTCTGAGGCCGCCGTCTTTCTTGGGAACCAGAAAATAACGGCCGTAAAACCCCGACTCGGTCATAGATGGCGGGACTCTCTCTATGGCGCCCTTTTGTAGCAGCGTCGCAATTTCTGAGCGAAGCGTGCCGGCGGCCAGCGGGCTGACAGTAGATTCGAGCCGAGCGCGTGCACGAGGCGGGCGGCGGCGAAACTGTAGCAGATAGCCGTTCTTTATAATGCTTAGCACCCACGGGGAAATGCCTGGAATGGCTTCCCACGCTTTGGAGCATGCGGCTAGTGGCCGAATGGTTATCACGCCCTGATTGCTGTACATAGCGGGCTGAACACAGAGTGTGGGCGCGCTTTGAATGTGTGTTGCAACGGGACTTGCACTCAGAGAGGAGTCTATGGGCCGTGAAACAGAGCGAGCAGAGAGGGGACACGTGCATGCATTCATGGGCGTGTTTATTTTCTCTGATGTTAGAGCGGGCTGTGCCCGTCTCATGTGAAGGGGCTCTGAGAGAGACACGGGATATGTTATGCTTGTGTGTATGGGTGAACACAACCGGCAAATTTTCTCTTTTTGAGATTTCTCTGGGTAGCCGTAAAAACGGCTTTTTGTCGCTCGCAAGCGGGTAGGGACTCCGGCTTGTTTGTGGCGGTAAACACTACAGCAGTCGGCGAAACAACGGGGACTGGCAGAGGGCGAAGCTTTGACGGCGGTCCGGCCGCAGCGGGAGAGCGCCGTCGTTTTCTTAACTTTGCTAGGCACACTTCTGATGATCAGGCTTCAGCGTGATCTTGGGTCGCGGGCCCCTCGGGGGCGGCGGTCTGCGGCGGCTGTCAGAGCGAGGGCGGCCGCCCTGTCTGCGCTGGGCTGTTTGAGTCTGCTGAGGAGGGCGCTGCGGTGGGGCTCTGACAGGAGGCTCACGAGAGCGGCCTGCGGAAGAGCTAGCGCGGCGGGGCAGAAACAAATTCATGGCCTGGGTAGCTTTCTGGACTTCGGAAAAGCGATCGACAATTCCCGTGACAGCAGATCCAAAAAGGCCCGTCGGGGAGAGGGGTGCGTTAAGAAACGCGGCGCGCTCAGAATCTCCCATGTCGGCGAGCGTTAGCCATAAGTGTCTCTCAGCTACACAAAGACTGGCCATGCATCTCCCCAGAGCTTGTGCGGCGGCTTAAGTGGCGCGAAGGGCGAGGTCCGTAGCACTTCTTAGGTCCGTGACAGCGGGGGAGGGGCTCCTACCGCTCTCGGCCCATTCACGGAGAATATCGCTCTGTAGTACTTGGAGGACAGACATAGAATGTAGCGCTGCGGCGGCTTGACCAGCGGCGGCATAAGCGCGAGCGTGAAAGCTCGAGGTCGCTCTGCAAGCTTTCGAAGGAAGCGTGGGGGAAGAGCGCCATCTAGCAGAGGGCGGGCAGAGGTGTGCGGCGACCAAGTCCTCGACAGGTGGCATGGTTGAGTAGCCCTTTTCGGCGGCTCCGTCCACTGAGCGCAGCGAGGCAGATATGTCGGAGCGGTTTCTAGCCGAGAGCGGAGCATTCCAGGACTTCGTCAGTTCTGCGTGAAGTTCAGGCAGAAATGGGGCGGCCCGGTTGCACGCGGGGGTCGAGCGCCGATGAAAGAAGCTGCCGTCCATCCGGTTCGGGGCCTGCTCGGGTGGAGGAGACCACTCGAGACCGAGGCGTTCAACGGCCTGTAAGAGGAGGCGCATTAGTTCCTCCTCTATTCCGGCGCGGATCCACGCCGACTCTCTCGTGGATCCGAGAGATGACCAGTCTTCACTGTCTGAAGCGAGCAGTGAACATGAGTCCTTCTCCTCCGCGGCGTCATCGGAAGCGACAGAGCGGCCACTCGGCGGCAACTGTATGTCCGGCTGGGGCGGGAGAGCGGGAAGCGGGAAGCGGCGGCCCGCATGGTTCCGCAGGGGGCTCCGGCGGCCTCTGGGCGCGGCGTTTCTTTTTACGCGGCGAAGAGAGAGGCGGCGCGGGAGCGGATTGTGCCGCCAGGAGTCGTGCCCGCAGGGACGACAACGGCAGGCTTTCACAGAAGTCGCATCCTCCATCCGCGAGGGCGAGTTCTGCGTGCTCGAGTCCCAGGCAGAGAGCGCAGACAATATGGCGGTCTCCGTCCTCGAGAGGAGCGCGGCAAGAGCCGCAGGAAATTCGAGACATCTTTAAAAAGACGCTCAGCTCTTTTAAAACAGAGAAGGATACAGTCGTCGGATGGCGCTAGCTTGCAGGGCGGCTGAAGGTGGCGAAGACGGCCGGCTTCTTCAGGGTCCGTGAGCTCGCTAGAGTGATGCCTTCTCGACGGCGACGGCTTTTCTTCTTCTCAGAACAGCAGAAGCGTGTAGCTTGCTGAAGATGAAATGAATCATCATATAAGCCTGGGAGAGACTGTTTTATACACCATAGCCACGCCCACTCTGGCGGGCCATGATGCAATGAGCGCGCGGGCGCTTCCCATTGGTAGCGGGTTCAGCCCCGCTCTCCCATAGGCTTAAGCAGTTCTCTCTGAGCGAACCAATGAGCTGCTAGCTAGCCTGCTCTAGGTCTGCCGCAGAGGAACTGCGTTGTCAATGGATACAAATTATGAAATAATTTTTTGGCTTCAAACTCTCAGCAAAGATGAATCTTTCCCGTAGCGTAAGCTAGCTTACGCAATACGAGAGAACCTCTCGTAAGAGAACAGCCCTCTTGCTGATGTAATATTGTATGATAACAACATATGATATATAAAATACAAAAACTTTATACGTCTATTAGGGAACATAAATAACTGCACTGACACATCACGCAGTGAAAGCAAGCATGAGAGACAAATGCGATGTCAGCTCGCAGTGCGCCCTCGTACATAGTTGAAGTAAAACAATGATTACAATATCATAATAGACAATACACATTGCACACCACTACGCACATAAAGAATGAACTTACAATTGAACTGAAATTAACCAGCTTTCTTCTCCTTCTCTCCTGCTGTTTCGCGTGCAGGAGACAGACGTAATGCTGGTGCGAATGTGACGCAAAATGTCACGTGAACGAGCAAATCCACAAAGAACTAATAATAAATAAAAAAATGAAATGATTGTTGTCATTTTTTGAGACAATGCAAGATACACACAAACACATGCCTATCTTCATAATTCTAGTTTTGACTTCTAAAGTTTTAGCTAGCAATTTAGCTATTGCAGTGAAAGTCCAAAAATTCAATATACTGCTCAAAACCATTTTTTATTCATGATTAATATTGCATTGCAATATTCCATTGCATAAAAAAGCATGTAATGTGTGCTGGTCAACAACTAGTCTAAAATTAAAAAAAAAAAAAACTAAAAAAAAAAAACTAGAAAAAAAAAGAAAAAAAAAAAGAATGTGTACATTTAAGATAGGCTACTTAATTTATTATTCCAATATCCAAATATGATACTAAATCACACAGAAAAAAGGAATTTTATTTATGACGTGCTGTCTTTGCATTTGAACATTGCACATTTTAAACAGGACACGCATTAGCTGAATAAACGTTAGCCAATACAAACATATTTATAGAAAATAGTTGACAATGAATAGACAGGAGTCCTGTCACATGACCAATAATAGCAAAACGAATCACTTATTCTAAAAAGAATGATCAAGTAGAATATAAGTTTAGATGAATCCGAAATATGGGGCTGTGTTAACAGTAAAACGTCTGTCTTTTAACGAATTTTAAAAACACGGATGGATAATACAAAATGCTTTCAGTCATTTTGACAGAAAAAAACACAACCAAAACAAAATTTAAACTTAGCCCGTCAATTTACAATTATCTTCTCTCTCTGTGTGCGCGCGGTCTGTGTTTGTGAGAGAGAGCTCGCGCAGCACTGATACAACGGTACTTTTTAATCCATAAGTAACTAATACGCTAGTTTTCATACAAAATAATTATGTAACATAATTAGGTAGGCTCCTTTAGTTATTATTAACACATTAACATAACATGCAGACTACGTTTCTCAACACTGAGAATGAATAAATAAACGCCTGTTTCTCCAGGTTTATCAGTAATCCACAATTTATCACAGAACTTTCATAATCACTAAGCCACAGCGACTTTAATTTTATTTAGATTTATTGTTCATCAATACTTAAGCATTTTATAATTTGCATGGCTGAATGATGTTTTCCTCTAATCTGAGTGACCATGAATGACGGAGTATTTTATAATAATCCATGCGATCACTCCCGCGTGATCATTGAATCCAGATTAAGTTAACTAAAAACAATATTTCAACTTTCCACATCCACCCCAGCCCGTTTACCTTCAGGAGTCAGAAGTGCTGTGACTACTGTCCTCACTTATGAACTCAATCAGACGTTGGGCCGCGGGAGTGGAAGAGGATCGAGCGGGATTCTTTATTGCTATCGATTTTTTTTTTCATTCTCTTTTTAATTTGATAGGCCTTACCCATCTGTCAATCATCCCCGCTTGCTATTTGGGGAATGAACCCAGCGCTATGATTGGTCGAACTCCGCTTCTTTTGCTGTTGCTTGATTTGAGGACTGCGCGTGCACAGAAGCGTCACCAGGTTTTTGCGTAGTTTAGAGTGACAAATCGTACCACCGTACTTTGAGGTCAAAATGCGTATCCTCTACGCAAAATGCGTACATGTTGGCAGGTCTGGAAATGTGCCCAAACTCTCGCCTTCAATGAGGATGGAGCAGGTTGAATAATACTTTCTGTGAGGTTTTCCATTGTTTGCGCTGACTTATTTCTGCTGCACTTCTTCTTTTGGTTATGACAAGAGTGTGCAGGGGTCAGTGTGAATTCGACGCTGCGCCATCTATGGGAATGGCGAGCTAAACTCATTTTAGGACAATAGTATACACTCCATTACAAAACGAAAAAAAAAAAAAATGAATCGATTTTGAATCGGTAAAGCTTGAATTACGATTCAAATTTGAATCGATTTTTTTGCACACCCCTAGTGTGTGTGATCGCTTCGGGTGTGCGTGGCTGTGCGCACAGATAACAGTGTGTGAATAGCAAATTAAATTCTCTTTTTCCTCTTCTAGCGCTGGAATGGTTTAAAATGTATTGAATGTGGAAACCAGCTAGACAAAACACTTACAAATGATAAACTTGAAATTAATCCACGAATCAAATGCGTGCCGAACCGTGGAGGCCGTTCTGTCCTTATCACTGATCAACAACGATCCGTTTAACTCCTAGATAAAATAAAATTTGTTTCTGTTGAATAAAGTTATCTCTTTCTTTGTATTAACTCAAAATTCTGATTTAATTTAAACAAATAATCTAAGGCAACCAGGCAAATGTATGTTAAACCAAGAGCTCGGCTCGCTTCGCGCCAGTGGACACGCATCGTGAAAGACGAGGAGGAGCCGAAGCCTGCCACCGTTTTCATATGAAGTTTAAGACAAATTGAAGCTGAGGGGCACAAATCAGATCTGAGGGGCAATTCCCACTTTCGCCCCCCGTGGCTCCGGGCCTTGACTGCCGACTCCCTATAAACAGAGTAACGTTACTCGTGATCGTGAATGCAAAAGTAACAAGCGTTCATTCAAAAACCATTTCAATATTTAGCATATTGATAGTGGCTCCATGATGCCTGCAAATTATAAAGAATATATTAACCAATATAATTACAAAAGAATGGAAAAGCATTGAAATATATATTTTTCTCTATCACCATGTCCCTTTTCACATTCCTAATAAACACCAACTGAAATCTTTGATAGTGTGTTATGAACAGTGCAGAAAGAAAACTAAATATTTCTGTGTTTGTTGATGAAAGCCTCTTTAATTATTTTCCTCATTTCTGTGTTTCAGGGGTTGATGGTCTGTGGGATTCGGGAGTGAATTACAGCCCTTCATATGTTTGTGCATTAAAGGGATCAACAGTGACAATATCCTGTACTTTAACATATCCTCAGAGTAAACTCATAAAAGGTTTCTGGACCAAACCTGTTGTAACTGATGGAGAATCAACTGATCTGTGTTTAAATCCAGAGAAGAGAGGAAGAGTTCAGTGTTTGAGGGAAAATATAAACAACAGCATCACTTTGATGAATGTAACAGAAGCTGATAAACGCGTCTACTACTGCAGAATTACAGGTTATTATCAGGATAAAAGATGGACAGTGATTCCTGGATCTTGGCTTGATGTCACAGGTAAAACTCGTTAACTCTCAGAAATAGACCACAGTAATATTTTTATTAGTGTGACCGGGGAATTAAGTTTACCACCAGGAACACATTTGGGGGTTCTATCTACTTTAAGTTTATTCCTTTAATGATATAAAATAAAAACTACCGATTTTCAAATGTGGTTCATCAATTTAATTGATAAGGAACAGTTCCAGTTCTTTAAATGTTCACAAAATAAACAGAAAAGAGCAGAAAGAAACAAAATTAAATGAATGAGGTTCACAGAGCTGGTGACAATTAAAACCAGCTAAATATCACAGTCCACTTGTGTATGATAAACACAAGACTCTTAAACACGGCAATGCAGTAATACAACTGTTTAAAATGCAAAGAAAGAAAAGGAAAGGAAAAATAAAAAATAAGTGTAACGTCTGTTATCAAACTTTTCGATACAATACGGCAGTGGGAATACTGTTCACAGAAAAACAAAACAACGTAAGTACATTTTTATATTACCCACTTATTTATCACTTGAGCGAAATTAGAGAAAATAACTAGGGCTGCACGATTAATCGCACGATGTTGTTATGCGCATCTAATCAGTAAAGTCGGTTCATTGATTAGTAGTAAATCGCCTTCACCTGCTTTCAGATGGAGCGGCATTTACTACAAAGAGCCGTAGTTAACTGACAAGCTGAGCCATATCGCATCAATATCGCGGACGTATCGCCAGCGATAATTAATGCGATATGGCTCAGCTTGTCAGTTAACTACGGCTCTTTGTACACAGCAAAAACCTGGGAGTGTATATGAGTCCACACTCAAGAGTGTTAAAGTTAATGAGATATTTAAGTGATTAATTAAGTGATCATTGAGCATTATTGAAGACACCTAAAGCAGAATCACTGAAGGAGAAAACCGGAATTTCAGGTCACCATTATGGAGATGAGTGGTTGCTTTAGTTGGGCTCTTGACCCTTATGCTAATAACTTTAGATTTTGTTCAACTGTTGTATCTGAGTTATACTTATTAGATGAACAAAGACAAAAATTGATCTAATGGTGTTGGTTATATTGTGACACTTTTTATTTGAACTAAATTTTTGTGATTAATGCTGTAGGTTACAGCATAACTGAGATTCTGCATATATATCCAGAATTTGAGAAATAGTATAAAGAATTTCTTAAAAGTTGTAAAAAAAAAATGTGTCTTTTAGGCACACACAGATATCAAGATTCAGTCAATGCATCTCATCAATGGTGACGAGCAGAATATTCAATTAGGAATAACTAATTATGCAATTAGTAAATTACATAGACAATTCAGATCATAATTTATAATTAAATGCATGATGGGAGCCATTAATGAGTTGTGATTGGTGGCAACAAGGATTATTATTATCACCACGGTTGAGATTCACAGGCTGATTATTGATGTCTGTGTTTCTAAATAAATGCATTTGAAAGTGTTTTGATCAGGACAATTTTTATTAAATGTTTTGGATTATAAGAAAAATACAATTATCATATGCTGTAGAACCACTAAACTGTTGCTATCAAGTTAAACCAGATCATCTTAATGAGTTTCATTTTTCAGATCACAGCATGATTATGTCAAAACATAACCAACACTATCAGATCACAACTTGTCTTTGTTCGTTTGACAGTAATAAATCAATAACAGCCGACAAACAAAATTTAAACATTGCATAAGGATCAAGAGGCCAACTAAAGCAAACACTTATCGCCATAACGGTGGCTTACAATTTTAGATTGTCTCCTTCAGTGATTCTGCTTTAGGTGTCTTCAATAATGCTCAATGATCACTAAATTAATCACTTAATTATCTCATTAACTTTAACACTCTTGGGTGTTAATTTAACACTCATATCTGCATCATATCGTCCATCTGAAAGCAGGTGAAGGCGATTTACTACTAATCAAGGAACCGGCTTTACTGATTAGATGCGCATAACAACATCGTGCGATTAATCGTGCAGCCCTAAAAATAACCCTCACATAATAATCAGCTTTAACACACCAACACTTTCACTTCACGAAGGGCTGGAATCTCCAACATTATGGTGAACACTGTAAATAATCACATTAAATTATGATTACATGAAAACCACCTGAAACAAATGGAAAAGATGAAGTAGATCACATTTGGCATAACGCCAAATAACATGGCCTAGACCGCAAGGAGTGACGTCATATCATCGTGGACATTACACACAACATAACTTACCAAACATGACAGTTCTCCGAATCAACACAAAATATACATCCACAAATGGTATTAAACAACAATATATTTACAAAACACTGTATTTACCCATGGATGACTCAAATTGTCGACAATCTCTCGAGAGTGCGCGTCTCTCTTGAACTGCACATCTCACCAACAAAATATACTACGGATACCGTGAGGCAAGAGCGCAAACGCGTTGTCATGGACAACACACAAAGCGACACCCGCTGATGACTCCAAAGAAATACAGGTAGTCTCTGTTTTTATTTAAACATGGAAAATAATAATTAAATAAAAGACTTTAACATAAGGGAGAAAAACAAACTTTAAAGGCATTTACCACCCGGTTACATTAGCTTTTGAATAAACTACCATCTGTGCCACAGAAACATAATTTATAACTGCTTCAGTTTAGTGTTTTATTATTATTATTGTATTATTATTATTACATGATGCTGATGTTGATGTTGTGATGACAGTGAATCAGTTGATGTTGTTGTTGTTGATGATGATGTTGTTGTTGTTGATGTTGTTGATGATGATGTTGTTGATGATGATGATGTTGTTGTTGTTGATGATGATGTTGTTGTTGTTGTGTCAGACCTGCAGGTGGAGACACAGCAGAGAGTGAAAGAGGGAGATTCAGTCACTCTGACATGTAAAAGCAGCTGCTCTCTGCCTGAACAAACAACATTCATCTGGTACAGAAACACACAGAGATTTACTAGAGGAATTGTGAAAGTGAATCAGCTTCATCTGCAGTCAGTCAGTCGTTCTGATGAAGGAAACTACAGATGTGCTGTAAGAGGACATGAACATCTGATCTCTCATGATGTTTATCTTAATGTTGAATGTGAGTACATATTAATTACTATGAATTAATTTTAGTGAAATAGTTCACAGATTATTCAGATTCGTTTGATAATTTCAGGCCCGATCATATACAGACTGCATGACATTTTTGTGTATTAAACATGATTTATTCAAATTAATATATAAATACGCAAAATGAATGTAAATCAGTGATCTTTTCTAATGAATCTTGAGTTGATATATCTGTAAATATTATATTGTTTTATTGACTTTGCACCAGTTCAGATGTAGATTTGCAAAATGTTCATCACTATTTTGATTTATACTTACAGATAGACTTCTGTAATATAATAATGATAATGGAAGGTCACGGCATAAATAGATTCAGAAACAAATGAATTATTTAATGTCCTCGATAGAGGAAATTTGTTTTCACGGACTGTACCAGGAGCAACATTCAACAAGCATAATATGCACAGAATACACCGAATACACGTATTTTTGTACACTTAAATAGACATATTACACACACACACACACACACACACCACATTCTGTGAATTCAGCGCTCTTATAGCTGAGAGTACAACACTTTTCCTCAGGCGTGATGTTTTTCTGGGGTCGCTGTCTGTATCTGCGGCCTGAGGGAAGAAGGGTGAAACATGAGTTGAGAGAGCAGCTGGGTTTTGTATTATGGTGTTTGCTCTACGAATGTTAGCAGTGTCAATGAGAGACAACAAGTTGGGAGTGGGAAGGCCAATTATTTTTGAGGAACTGTAAGTGATTTTGAGGAGCTTGTTTCTATTGGTGAAAGAGAGCATAGTGGAGGAGGACGGGTTCAATGATACTACGGTACAAGAGAAGCAGGAGCTGTGGTTCGACTGAGAAAGTCCTGAGTTTACCCATACGGAAATGTAATATATGACATATATGTCCCTATATCGCAAGTGACGCCATCATATAGGCTATCAGAGGTGGAAAGTCCAGGGGTCAGAAAGTAAAAGTCCTGCCACATTTTTATTCCACCCACAGCAAAAACTCCAGTGTTAAATGAACTTTACTGGGAGTTTATTTGGATCCAGACTCAAGAGTGTTAAAGTTAATGAGATAATTAAGTGAATAATTGAGTGATGATTGAGCATTATTGGAGACACCTGATGATAACAAGCAGAATCACTGAAGGAGAACGTCAGATTTTTTAAGTCACCATTATGGCGATTAGTGTCTGCTTTAGTTGGACTCTTGACCCTTATATCATTAACTTTAGATGTTGTTTGGCTGCTGTACATGAGTTATAACAGCCAGACGAACAACAAGGAAAGCTAATGCGCTGGGGTTGTCACTTTTGTCACAAAACTCATTTGTAGAGTTTAACCTTTTGATTACACAGTATAACATTTTCAGAAATTTAAATATTATCCAAAAGATTTCTTAAAAGCTGTTCTATTCTAAATACTTTATGGGCACACACAGATATCAATAATCAGCCTGTGATTCTCAACAATGGTGACAATTATATAGCATGTTGCAGTGCATTCTGGGTGCCACCAATCAAAACTCATTCATGGCTCCCATCATGCATTGCGGTATGAATAAATTATGATCTGAATTGTCTTAGTCATTTCCTTTTCCTAATTGAATATTCTGTTTGTCACCATTGTTGAGATTCATGCACTGAATCTTGATGTCTGTGTGTGCCTAAAATAAAGATTTTTATTTATTTATCAGAACAACGTTTAAGATATAATTTGGTTTATTTTGTAAAATCTGGATCTAATGTTATAGAATCACTGTGATGCTGTTATGATCATTATACATTTAAGTCAGAGAGTAGGCTTTAAATGAGTTCAGTGATTCAGGTCAAATGATGATTATCATTTGAAAAGTCATCTTTGCTCGAGATATTGCAGCCAAAAATTATCCTTAATTTTGTATTTATTGTCAACGCAGTGCAGCAGCCAGCAGACCAAGAGCAGGCCATCTTGTGTGCTCATTGGCTGCCCTGCGGCAACTGCTGCAGCCTACCACTGAGCCTTGCGCGTGACGTCACGTCCAATGAGGGTGCTTCGCGCCCTTATGCGTCATAGCCCGCCAAAATGGGGGTGGCTTAGCGTATAAAAGCCAGGCTCTCCGCATCGCTGGACTCTGAGAGAAGCCGCCGCCGTTGAAATCAGCGACCAGCAAGCAGAGGAAAGAGCCTGAGGAAGCCGGCCGTCTTCGCTGCCTTCAGCCTTCCGTGCCTGCTACGCCATCCGGCGACGAATATCCTTTTAATGCTATTGCTTTCTGTGTTCTTTCTAAAAGAGCTCGAGGCGTTTTTCCAAAAATGCCTCGCATTTCCTGTGGCTCGTGCAGAGCCCCGCCCAGCGCCGGAGACCGCCATGTGATCTTCGCTCTCTGCCTGGGCCCAGAACATGGGAAGCGCTTCCGCAGTCGACCCTGCGGGCTCTACTCGAGGCCTTCGCTGTGGATACTGTCACCCCGGAGCTCGCCGGATTACGTTACATCCCGCCAGCTTCTCTCTCTCTTTCTCCGCTCCTCCCGGACGCGCAGCTGCCGGCTTCGGCCCGCACTGCCGCCGCCTCAGGGGACGAAGCTGAAGGAACGGACCTAGGTGACAGCTGTTCCATCCTGACATCGGACAGCGAGGAGTGGTCGAGTTCTCATCACTCCTCCTCGATTCAGGAAGGCTACAAAAGCTACTGCAGCGGCGTATTCGGCAGCCAACGAGCCGGTAATACAACCCCCTCGCCTGCACACAACCGCCGTTGCTACGGCGACCCAGACAAATCTCTCAAAAGATGGTTGAGTCCCGCCGTGGCCGGACCACCATTGCAACATCTCGCCCTGTCAGTCCCCTTAGAAAAGGCTACTGCAGCGATGTATTCGGCAGCCAACGAGCCGGTAATGCAACCTGCTCGCCTGCAAAATCTCAAGAGTATAACTTCTGGTTATCCGGCTCATGCCGTGGTGCTCTAAGTGTAGTAATGTGCCCACATCTTAGTGTTCACCCCTACACGCAAGCACGTTACCCCCGTGTCTCTCACACTCACAGAGCCCACTCTCATAAAGCTGGCAAATGCCGCTCGAGTGTTAGATGTAGAGAATGTGCCCACAAATCTGTGCTCACACCTACTCGCTGCCCGTTCTGTTACACGGCAACAGCCTCACAGCGGCCATGTTATGAATGTAAGTCACGTGCCCGCCCACGAGTGCTCACGCTTACTGACAAACACTTCGCCCCAGGCTCCGCTCGCGATAAATATCGCCACGAAATGTTCCCCATTCCCAGTGATCGGGTCATCTCAAGTGATACAGGCAGTTACAGCTGTCAGTGAGCCGCCGTTACTGAGATCAGAGGGCGCGTGCGCATGGCTATGAATGTAAGTTACGTGCCCGCTTACGAGCGCTCACGCTTACTGACAAACGCTTCGCCCCAGGCTCCGCTCGCGCACAATATTATCACAAAACGTTCCCCATTCAAAGCAATCGGGACGGCACAAGTGATACAGCCAGCCATTGCTGTCAGCGAGCCGCCGTATTCGAGATCCGAGGGTGCGCGCGCATGGCTATGAATGTAAGTTACGTGCCCGCTTACGAGCTCTCACGCTTACTAATAAACGCCCGGCGTTGCTCGCGCATCACAAAGTTATCTCAAACGTTCCCCGTTAAAGCAATCGGGACGTCACATCTGAAACAGCCAGCCATGGCTGTCAGCGAGCCGCCGTATTCAAGCACTGAGGACGTGCGCGCCGCGCCCACACTTCCGGTTCAGTTTTCCGAGCCCACGAAGTGTGGCGATTGGAACCCGGAGGCTATTCTGCCCATGGCTATGAATGTAAGTTACGTGCCCGCTTACGAGCGCTCACGCTTACTAATAAACGACCGGCGCTGCTTAATAATGCATTATAAAGGTATAATGTCTGGTTATCCGGCTCAGGCCGATGGTGTCATAAGTGTAGAAAAGGTGCCCACATCTCAGTGTTCACCCCTACTTACAAACACTATACCCGTGTCTCTCGCTCTCACAGAGCCCACTTTCTTAACCCTCTGAGGTCTAAGGGGTTTTTGGGGTACTTGAGATGTTTTGACATGCCCTGACATTTGTGCTTTTTTCAGTTGCTTATAAACATATTAATAGCAAAGGTGTAATTACACTCTGTTTAGCACAAACAGGGCTACCATAATATGTGAGCAAGATGTATGTACATGTTTGTATTTTTGAGAGAATATTGTTTATGCATGGTTATTGAAAAAACTATAACTTAAAGTGTCTGAAATAAGGCCACAAAACACATACTAAATATGTGTTCACAAGACTTTTGACTAATGGGCATTGTTGCCTAGAGTTTTTGCTTCAAAATTATCTGAAAATCATCCTGCCTAATCATTTACACAAAACAATACATTGATTTAAATTTTATAAGACACCTTTTGTTTGGAAAGGCAATATACGTGGAGGCGTGTTCACACCTGAGAAGACAAAGGCCGGATAATGTGCCACATACATAATGAGCTGCATATTAATTAGCCTCTCACACAGATGTGTCACAGGGTCCCAAAGAATGTAAGGACAAAAGAAATTATCTATATATACATATTTTACAATTAGAAATTGTAACCAATTACAAATAGGTTACAATTACAACAACAATTACAATTTTAACAATATTTCAAGTGTATTCTTTCTTTGTAAAAAGTATACATTTTATCATACGTATTAAAAAAGGTAAGGATTCATTAGTTTGAATATTGGAACAAACACTATAATAACATCTTAGTTGATAATTCAATATACCTACTTTATTTTTGACAAAACATCATACTATAGTATATTTAACATGAGCAGAAATTGGTGAACAAAAGCTTACCTATTTAATGTGACAGTAGTCTTTTTTTACAGTCAAAACTTTATAATCTATCCAAAACTAATCACAAAATCTTGTCTAAACATTCATATTTAGTCTGTAACATATTGTGTATGATATATTAGCATATACATGTTAATTTGCAGTTTGTTGCTTATACAGACATTTTATTTCAACATATTTCAGTCTATTTTTACTCATTTTAGTAGGCTATAGCAATATAGTTTGGATGTGTTCATGTAAAAATAACATGTTTACTAATGTAGGTGCGAGAGTGAATGAACGGCACAGACACGCGCTGTATAACTGTAGTAAACAAAGCGTGCGCGCCTGTGCCGTTCATTCATCATTTAGCCTACACACAGACACGCAATTCATATTTAAACAGTCTTTTTGCGGTTTATAGACGCTATTCAATATCGCGATTAGAACAAAGCACTTAAGAATAAATGACTTACTACATCAGCTGGATCCGTTGCTCCTCGAAATGAAACTACCAGCACTTCTGGTACATTTTCCAGGGTTATTAGATAGTATTATTCCTCAAAGCGTAGGGATACACTGTGTTCACAGCGGTAGTAAGAAACTTACTAAACATGATGTGTTTTATAATCCAGCTGGTGGGCGTTGGCATGTTTGCATAGCTTGCCTTAGATCAGGGGTGTCCAAACTCGGTCCTGGAGGGCCACTGTCCTGCAGAGTTTAGCTCCAACCCCAATTAAACACACCTGAAACAGCTAATCAAGGTCTTGATTAGCTGTTGAAGGTCATTAGGCATGCTAAAAACTTACAAGCAGGTGTGTTGAGGCAAGTTGGAACTAAGCTAGCCGTGTTCGACAGCTAGCCGCGTCTTTCCAGGAGGGCAGCATTACACCTCTGAAGACATTCCAGAGGATGCTAGGCTGTATGGTATTAGCTGCGTCTGTGCTTCAGCTGGGCCTCCTGCGCATGCGCCCGCTACAACGCTGGCTGAACACCAAAGTACCTCACCGGGCTTGGGTTTCAGGCCACAGACGAATCAGAGTGACTCAGAGCTGCGTTTCGGCTCTGCAGCCCTGGTTAGCGGCCGACTGGTACCAGCGGGGAGTGACAATGGGGGCTGTTTCACACCGATTGGTCATCTCGACGGATGCCTCCAACCTAGGTTGGGGCACCGTTTTCGAGGGCAGACCGGCCTTTGGCCTGTGGTCAGACCAAGAGAAACGCTTCCATATAAACTGTCTGGAAATGATAGCGGTCGAGAATGCTCTCAAATGCTTCCTCCCGTTCATACAGGACCACCAAGTTCTGGTCCGCTCGGACAACAGGTCTGTGGTGTCCTACATAAACCTTCAGGGCGGCGTCAGATCCAGAAACCTCTGCCATCTGACGGAACGCCTTCTGATATGGTCTCAGGGCCACCTGCGCTCGCTGAGAGCTGCCCATGTGCCAGGCCACTTGAACGACGGTCCAGACAAACTGTCCAGGAACCATGTTCCCCCAGGGGAATGGTCCCTGCTCCCCCAAACAGTCCAGTTACTGTGGCGCCTCTTCGGCAAAGCGAAAGTCGACCTGTTTGCGTCAAAAGACAGCGCTCATTGCCCGCTGTTCTTTTCAAAGAACGAGGATACACTGACCCAAATTTGGCCCAGCCTCCCACTTTATGCTTTCCCTCCGGTCTCTCTGTTACCACAGGTAATCAAGAGAATCAAGGAAACGCGCCACTCGGTGCTCCTTATAGCCCCACGCTGGGAGAATCAAACCTGGTTTCCGGAGCTGATGCGGCTGTCCCACACAGCCTCTTGGCCGATTCCGGTGAGGAGAGATCTCCTCTCTCAAGCCCGCGGCTCAATCTGGCATCCCCATCCAGAGCGTCTCTGCACGTATGGTTAATCAACGGATACCCGTTGTACTGCCAGAAGGAGTGATGAACACGATTACGCAATCCAGAGCTCCCTCTACGAGGCGGCTTTATGTGTCTAAATGGTCGGTGTTCTCCAAATGGTGTGCTGATAGAGATGTAGACCCACGAATGTGTGGGGTCCCGGGGTTGCTTAGCTTCCTTCAAGAGCTGCTGGATAAGGGCAGGTCCCCATCCACGCTTAAAGTCTATGTGGCGGCCGTCGCAGCGTTCGCTGAGTCGACGCGCGGCCAGTCCGTAGGAAGGAACGAGCTCGTCATTCGATTCCTTAGAGGAGCAAGACGGATGAATCCCCTGCAACCCCCGTCGGTTCCCATGTGGAATCTTTCACTGGTCCTAGAGGCCCTGAAAGCTTTCCCCTTTGAACCATTAGACTCCGTGGACCTAAAGTACCTCTCGCTCAAAACCGTTTTTCTGACAGCTCTGTCATCAGTTAAACGTGTGGGGGATTTACACGCGCTATCTGTTAGCGCAGCGTGTCTTGAGTTCGGACCAAATGACTCTAAAGTCATCCTCAAGCCAAGACATGGTTATGTCCCTAAAGTGTTGGGCACCCCCTTCAGAGCGCAGGTCATTTCTCTTTCGGCTCTGCCAGCATCCGATAGTGAGGGCGATGTGAATCTCCTCTGCCCAGTCAGGGCGCTGAGGGTTTACATTACGCGCTTTTACTGCCTCTTTTAGGCGATCATGCGCAGACTTCTCTCACGCGAAGTTAGCTCTCTTGGTTGAGCTGCACTATATGGTGAATAGTTATATGGACCGGCGACGCCGCTCTTTATACACTATGTGCTTATAACATGTGCTGGCCCGCATTGCTGGCCACCTGTTTCCCACTTATCTATGTTCCCCGGGAATCCCTGGGACTCATGAAGTGGAGGCTGGGCGCGCACGGCGTTGACAATGGGTTCCCGTAGCGTAAGCTAGCTTACGCAATACAAGAGAACCTCTCGTAAGAGAACGATACTCGGTTACTAACGTAACCTCGGTTCTCTCTAGAAGAGGGAACGAGTATTGCGTAACCTGACCGTGCAGGTGCCACGAGCGTTTTTTCGCTTCAGCTGATGAAACCAGTGACGCAGCCTATGAGCCTGGCTTTTATACGCTAAGCCACCCCATTTTGGCGGGCTATGACCAGGGGTGGTAAAAGTACTCAAAAGTTATACTCGAGTAAAAGTATATATACCTAAATAAAATAGTACTCCAGTAAAAGTAGAAAGTCCTCCATTCAAACATCACTTGAGTAAAAGTACAAAAGTATCCGATTTAAAAAGTACTTAAGTATCGAAAGTAAAAAGTAAATATTCCAATGAACTGTAAATATAAATAATTAAGCAGATCAATTTTTGGGAGTGATATGCAATTATTTAATTGAACAAATTATTAGATTACATACTGCAATTAAGAATTTGTTAGATTTTCAATCATAAGAGACAATGAAGCACCTTAACGCAACGCAGTATGGGGGTTAGACTTGCAATAGACATGTTCAATAGCTGCATCAACAAGATACAAGGTAAGACTGTTTCAGAATATTAATGAGGAAGAACCACCTCTTTAAGTTGAAAAATCTTCAGAACACACCATTAAGATAAACAGATTACTATTCAAAGTTGTAAAAGCTTCTGTTCAGCTTTAGCAGAAGCTGATTTTCAAAATTGCTGGAGTCCATCCTGGCTCTCCTGGGGCTAAATAAAAGTCCTGCCGTACTAAACAGCCTCTCACAAGCCGCTGAGGCAGGAAGGGGTGTGTTTAACCTGATGGACAACTTGCAGATTGAGGGAAAGGTCTTCAGCAGACTGGTGTGGTCAGCACAGCATCCCAAATATCCCTCAAGTTCTTTGGAGCTTTCTTGTGAGTTTGACTTGATTGATGAGAAAAAGTCGTCATCATCAGAAGAGGTGGCATGCAAGTTGCTGAGGGGATGCAAGGGCTCCATCTCCAGATTGATATAGTCCAGTCCTGAAAAACAACGCATGTCCCATACATCCGCAGAAATGGAAGAGAATGGCATTCAGAACATTAGTTAATGATGGATGGCCAAAGGACATATTTTTCATAGTTCTGTTCTTAACTGTAATTGTCATTTGGCAAATAGCCATGATATCATTCTACACCATTAACAGACGTAAAATCTTCCACCTCGGAGATGCATGCAAAATTGGCTGTATTGTCATAGAATGCATGCAACCAATCATTGGAATATAATTACTGTCCTATTTGCATTATTGTGTGTGTTAATCTATTGCATAGGATATATTTATTTAATATTTTAATTGTTCTCTTACCCTCCCTAACCTTTAATAAGAGGAATCGAGTGGGGTTACGAGCCCGGCCAATTCTGGCCATTACATGGACAGTGGTATTGCACTGGTCATACAATGAACTAATCATATGGTAAGAGAACAATTACAAATACATAATTATACCCATGACCTCTGTCCCCCCTTAAATGTGAGGTTTAATGCATGAACTACGATCAATGCACAGTAGACATCCCTATTCAGGTTTTTGAAAATAAATAAAAAATATCTGTTCAAAAGAAACACGCTTTGCCTTACCCTTTTTCAGGACAGTTTCATCTTTGGTCCACAGCGTCTTGAATTTTGACAGCAAGATGGCGGCTGCAATCAGTTCTGGGTCTTCCAAGATTTCACTGAAGCGGTTCTTCAAACCCAGTTGAATGGCATCAACAAGTGGCTTGGAATACTTTAATGATGGCTTGATCCGGTCCAGTTTTGCCTTCAGTTGAGTCAGAATGGGAAGAAGCCATCCCATTTGTATGTTGGTTTCAGCCTGCAAAATATCGATGGCCTTGGCCATTGGACTCATGATTACGGAGTATTCTGTTAAAAAGGCCAGTTCTGTTGGATTGAGCCTGAAACAAAAAACAATTCATTTCAGTCTGAGATAGTCATAGAGAGAGTTTAATCAAATGTTAGGAAGTAGCTTTAGAATGGAATATAATGTTCAATTAGGGATTTAGGACCGTCAGAGTGGGGTAACTGTAGTGGGTTGATTAGTGTGAGGTAGATTATTTGAATAACTGTACTGGAGTAGTTAATACGTTTAAGAGTTGGGGTAGGATGGGACAATTTATTGAGTATGTAGTTACAATAAATCAGACAGTTGTAGAGAGGCTACAATTAAGTTGGTGTGGTGTGTCTATCTTAAATAGTGTAGGAGTAGTGGCATCAGAAAACAATCCCAATAAACAAAAATACAGTACTCACATTGGAATTTTTAATGATGTGCAGACATCTCGGATGGCTCCCTCTCCCTGTTCTTTGACGATCCTCACTAATCTCTCCACTGCAAGGAACATCGAGTTCCATCTGGTTGCATTGGGCCTTATTAGCTGAAGTTTGCATGCATCTTGGATTGTTTCTGCAGCTAAAGCGGATCGTGCACTCTTGTTCCATAGTGCCTGGCACTTTGAAAATGTGGCTCTGGACACTTTTTTGTAGGCCTCATTCGAGTTTGCCTTTAAAGCATCTACTGTTGACACCAAATTGAGAAGGTGGCATGCGCAACGTTGATGCTTGGGTAAATGATACTCAAAGCCATAGCCTATATCAAGCATACTTGCCACTTCTTGGTAGTTAACAACTTCTTCCTCTTCTTGAATCTCCTCCTCATCATCATCTCCCTCACCCGAGTTGCTTAACTCTTCAGTGTACGTTGCATTGTTGTTTTCATCTTGGTCACCATAAATGCGGAATGCTTTTAGAAAATTCGACCCATTGTCAGTCGTTGTTCTAACGATCTTATCACGGATCTGGTACTCTGCATGGATGTCGTTTAATGCAGCCGCTAAAACTTCAAAAGTGTGGGAGCCTTTTAACTGCCTACATGCTAGGGCTACTGAGTGCCTGTCTAAACTGTCAGGATCAAGCCAGTGAGCTGTTATGCCAATAAAGCTGCGCCTTCTGGTGGTCCAGCAGTCTGTGGTGGTTGCAATGTATTCCACCTCACTCATTGCCGCGATCAATTTCTTCTTCATAGATTTTGTAGCTTCAGCTATACTTGATCGTAGAGTGGGGCGTGACATGATGGTGGCATTGGGTTTGAGGTCCTGGATTAGGTCTTTAAATGCTTGTAGGTCCACCACACTGAATGGTTGAAGGCCCTCAACAACCAACTTCATCACTGCTTTGTTTATGTTCACTTTTGAAACTCGTTTGCTGCTGGACATATCCAACTTGAGCTGCTTGCTGGTACCGGCAGGAGGACTTTACGCAATACAGCTGCCCAGCGCAGGAAAAATTCATATTCGTGGAAAAAAAAAAAAAAAAAAAAATAATAATAATGGCTCAAATTGTAGGCTTATTATTTCTTTAAATGACATTCTCATGTCATTATTTCTGATAAAAAATGCAGGTAACACTTATAATAACTACAAGCTAATAATCATTAGTTAAGCATGAGTAAACAGTTAATTCATAATTCATAAAGCATAAATAGACATTAATAAGCAGTTTATAAATACAGCTATAAATGCTTTCTTCTTGATTTAAAATCATATATAATTTGTTTAAAAATTGTATTTTCATCCTTTATTAATGATCAGTGTATCATTTCTAAATGAATAATTGCATTTTTTATAAACCAGTTATTTTAAGAGTTGTCAGTGGTTCAAAAGATTACTTAGAACGTGTAAGTAAATGATTAATAAACTATCTAAATGTACATTTATCTTATTATTCAGACACATAGTGATGGTTACTTGGTATGTTAAATGCTTTATTAACATATGCTGTACGGTAAGTTAGTTATAAAGCATTTAGTAGTGGTCAGTTCGCTATGTTTGCGAGCTCATCTAAAGTGAGGACTATTCATGCTTTAAAGCATTTATACAGGAGATTTAAAGGCTATTAAATATTTCTATGCTCTGTATCACTGTGTTGTGTTTGTTACATTTTACTGTTTAGAAGATTTTAAATCTTTAAATCTCCTTTATAAATGTTTTACAAGGCATGAATAGTCCTCAGTTTAGACGAGCTCGCAAAATAGTTAACTGACCAGGCAGTGACCACAACTAAATGCTTTATTACTACCTGTATTTACTACATTTACTTACACTTTCTAAGTGATCTGTTTAATGTCATGGTGGTGTGCAGAGAGATGTTTTCATAGTATAGTGTGGCACGAAAGAAAAAAGTTTGGGAAACACTGAGCAAACGGCAAACCTGCTTTTCCAAGTCTACCCCCCACGCCCACGACAGTGTGCGTTGGCTAACGTTAACTTGACTAGCATTATTAGCTGTTTACAAGGCACGTTTCAATATGAAATCACTTGGCTAACATTATAGAAACAAAATTAACGTCAACTCACCTCAATATGTTTTTTCAGATTCGAGGGTGAATTTTTGAATGCTGAAATTTGATTCAGCCGTGGCAGGCTAAGCAGACATTTCAGCCGATACGAATCTCCCTTTAATTCTATAAATTCAAACATATCTTTGAGATATGGCCATGGGTGATGATCCCTGTCGGGAATCTCGGGATCATCATTTCTGCTGAGAGCTGCCACTGTTTCTTCGGTTGTCATCTTCCACAGAACTGGCGATGGCGAACTGAATTGAACTGACTGCTGTGCCTGTGAGCATACTACAGTATGCTGGCAAAGAATGCGGGCGCGTCGCGCGTGCATACTTAATTTTATTTATTTTTTTTTTTAAAAAAGAAAACCAGGTTTTTCATTGGTTTTGGAAAGCCAAATGTAGTAAATACTCGGAGCGGGCATGGGGAAATGTATCGGAGTAAAAAGTAATTTTTTTCTTTAATATAGTAGTGGAGTAAGAGTGAAAGTAGATGCAAATAAAACATACTCAAGTAAAGTACAGATCCCCGAAAAAAATACTTAAGTAAAGAAACGAAGTATTTTTACTTCGTTACTTACCACTACTGGCTATGACGCGTAAGGGCGCAAAGCGCTCTCTTTGGACGTGACGTCACACGCAAGGCTCAGTGGTAGGCTGCAGCAGTTGCCACAGGGCAGCCAATGAGCACGCAAGATGGCCTGCTCTAGGTCTGCTGGCTGCTGCATTGCGTTGACAATAAATACAAAATTAAGGATAATTTTTGGCTTCAATATCTTGAGCAAAGATGACTTTACCCGTAGCGTAAGCTAGCTCACGCAATACTCGTTCCCTCTTCTAGAGAGAACCGAGGTTACGTTCGTAACCGAGTATCGTTTTCCAGTTCATGAGGATAGTTTTCTTAGCGATGGTTAGAGCTATGAGGAGCATTTTAGAGTTTACAGTTTTATCAGTGATTATTCTGAGGTCCCCCAGCAAGCAAAGAGAGGGTGATAGTGGGATGCGGTAGCCAACTATAGTGGATAGTGACTGTATGACCTCTTCCCAAAAGTGTTTGATTGGAGTGCAGTGCCAGGTTGCATGGATGTATGTATCTATAGAATTGTGATTGCAATGTGTTTGTCACAGAACGCTCGACGACGCCTCCTCCTGGTTTCACCAGATCCCTCTCTCCTGTGTATTAGGACTTCAGTTGCCACTATCCTTCTCTGCTCATTATCTCCTGATTAATCACCCCTTCTCTGCATTAGTATCACCTGTGTACCCTTAGCTCCCCTTTATCTGGACTGCTCAGTTCTTTGTTCATTTGTGAAGTCTTGTTTTACCTACACGCTTTCTCTAGCTCGTTTATCTCGTACTGCTCTGATATTTTGACTTGGACTCTTAACTCGTTTTGAACCTACGCTGCCAGCCCCTGACCTTTGCCTGTTTGATGTACGATTCTTGGACTGCCCTTTCTAGTGTGCTGTGTTTGAGTTTGCTGCTGCTGCCGCCCTTGCCACGGGCTTTTGAGTTTTATGACTGCTTTCCTTTGTTGGCTTACCTGTATCAATAAAATACTGCAAATGGATCCGACCGCCTCAGCCTCTTCGTTACAGAAGACTTCACCACAACAGGATCCAGCAGATTTCCATCGATTGGCCGCCGAGGTATCCTCTCAAGCGAATGTGCTGGCCGCCCATCAGCAACAGTTGGTAAAATTGACAAATCTCACAGAGGAGCTCGTGAGATCCGTCCGAGCGCTCTCCCCGCCGAGCGCGGCTGATAATCAAGCTCCGAGTCCAGCTGCACCTGCTCCCGTTCCTCCTGCCGTGAGTAATAATTCAAACCACCCTAAATTATCCCTTCCTGAGAAATTTAATGGCTCACCCTCCACCTGTAAGGGATTCTTGCTGCAGTGCAGCTTGTATTTTGACCAGCAGACACAGTCCTTCTCCACTGACGAGAGCCGCGTTTCCTTCATGTGTTCTCTACTCACCGGCCGGGCTTTGGAGTGGGCTACTGCACTCTGGTATGGAGGTCAGCTCTCTTTCCCCTCTTATGATGAGTTTCTAACCCTATTTAGAGAGGTGTTTGAACATTCTGCGGGAGGAAAGGATCCGGGAGAATTACTGCTCACGTTACGCCAGTGGAATTCTACCGCAGCGGACTACACACTCTCGTTTCGGACTCTTGCAGCCCAAACGGGATGGAAGGAGGACCCTTTAAAGCTCCTGTATCGCAAGGGACTTAACCCGGATCTCCAGGGAGAGCTGGCGTGCCGCGACGACGGTAAATCTTTGAACCAAATTATGGAGCTCGCCATCCGCCTGGACAACCTGATTCGCGCCCGACGCACACCCATCAGATCCAGTCTCTTCGAGTGTGCCTTCCCCAACGCGGAGTCGGAACCCATGCAGATTGGTTACACACGCCTCTCTACAGCGGAACGGGAGAGGAGACGCCGTAATCATCTCTGCATGTATTGCGGAGAGGCGGGTCATCTGAGGGCCACCTGTCCGGTTAATCCAGCGCTCAAGAATTCTGCTGCGGTGAGTTTTAATCACTCTTCTAAATTACTCTCTGTGAACAGTTCTTTGAAATGTAACGGACAAACTTTAAACATAAGAGCCTTGATCGATTCTGGAGCTGCTGGAAATTTTATCGACTTTGCATTTGCCAAAACTCATCGTGTTTCTCTCCTCGCATGTGAGTCTGGTGTAACCGTGGAAGCGCTGGATGGTCGCCCCCTGGGGTCTGGAGAGGTGCAATACACCACGCAACCCCTCACGCTCAGCTTCGGGACACAGCATTCAGAAACTATCCAATTCTTCACGATTCACTCACCTATGCATCCTGTAATCTTGGGGCTTCCTTGGCTAGTGAGACATAACCCCCAAATTTCCTGGTCTGACGGGAGAATTTCCAGGTGGTCCGAATTTTGTCAGATCAACTGCACGACTGCTGTCCAAGGTACTGATCTCCACAGCGCTGCACTCAAGGGAGTGGATTTTCTGGAAATTCCCTCCGAATACCACGATCTAGCCCTGGCCTTCAGCGAAACTGAAGCTTCTCACCTTCCCGCTCACCGTGCTGGCGACTGCGCTATTGAACTTTTGCCTGGGGCCGTACCTCCACGCGGAAGATTTTACCCGCTGTCACAACCTGAAACAGATGCCATGAGGGCGTACATTAACGAACAGCTGGCTAAAGGTTTTATCACTACCTCTACACCTCCGGTCTCCGCCGGATTCTTTTTCGTTAAGAAGAAGGATGGGGGTCTTCGGCCGTGCATTGACTATCGTGGTCTTAATGAAGTGACGGTCAAATACCGCTATCCTCTCCCGCTGGTCCCAGCAGCCCTGGAGATGCTCCGTACTGCCCGCTACTTCATCAAGCTGGACTTAAGGAACGCTTACAACTTGATTCGCATACGGAGTGGTGACGAGTGGAAAACAGCGTTTTCTACTACATCAGGGCACTACGAATATCGGGTAATGCCTTTCGGCCTTTCTAACAGTCCCTCCGTTTTTCAAGCTTTTGTAAATGACATTTTCCGGGATATGTTACATCAGAGAGTTGTCGTCTACATTGATGATATTTTGATTTATTCTGATTCCCTTGAGGAGCATGTCCAGGATGTCCGCGCGGTCCTCAAGCGCCTGATCGATAACCAGCTCTATGCCAAGCTCTCCAAGTGCGAGTTCCACCAGACACGTATCTCCTTTCTGGGCTATATCATCAACGCAGACGGAGTCCTAATGGATGACAGCAAGGTCAGTGCCGTGGTGAATTGGCCCCAACCTTCTTCAGTTAAGGAGCTGCAGCGCTTTTTGGGCTTTGCTAATTTTTATCGCAGATTCATCCGCAATTTCAGTGTAATTGCAGCCCCTCTCACATCTCTGCTTCGAGGGGGGGGTAAATATTTTAAGTGGACTGCGGATTGTACTGCGGCCTTTGCTCAGCTCAAGGAGAGATTCACTTCCGCTCCTATTCTCCGTCACCCGGATCCTGAGAGGGAATTCATCATTGAAGTGGATGCATCGAACACAGGAGTGGGGGCTATTCTGTCTCAGCGTTATGGGGATCCGGCGAAAATGTTCCCATGTGCTTTCTACTCTCGTAAGCTTAACTCTGCTGAGCGCAACTACGACGTGGGAGATCGCGAACTTTTGGCCATGAAGTCCGCCTTTGAGGAGTGGAGGCACTGGCTGGAGGGAGCCCGTCAGCCTTTCACAGTGCTCACTGATCACCGGAATCTTGAGTACATCAGGTCAGCTAAGCGTCTGAATGCTCGCCAGGCTCGCTGGTCCTTGTTCTTTTCAAGATTCGATTTTAAGATCACCTACAGGCCGGGCTCCCAGAACGGCAAAGCTGACGCCCTGTCCCGCCAGTTTGACGGTCCTTGTGAGAGATCTAAATCTGAACCCATTGTTCCAACTACTCTAATCGTGGCTCCGGTCCAATGGGACATCATCTCTGAAATCACTGCGTCTCTAAGTAGTCATGCCGCTCCACCTGAATGTCCCCCTGGCCGTCTCTTCGTTCCTCCAGGGCTCCGCCACCGTGTGCTTCAGTGGGTTCACTGCACCCCCAGCGCGGGTCATCCAGGTATCGCAGCTACTATACAGCTAGTCACCAATCGCTTTTGGTGGGTGTCACTCCAGTCTGATGTCATAAAATTTGTCCATCAATGCTCTGTTTGTAACACTGTTAAATCCTCCCATCTCAAACCCGCTGGACTGTTACAACCTCTGCCAGTACCACAGCGCCCCTGGTCGCACATCGCAGTGGATTTTGTTACGGATCTGCCTCCCTCACAGGGATTTACTACTATTCTCTCCGTGGTAGACCGTTTCTCTAAGTCCTGCCGTTTCATACCTCTGACCGGCCTGCCCACGGCCTTACAAACTGCTGAGGCTCTTTTCAACCAGGTGTTTCGTCTCTTTGGTTTGCCCGAGGACATTTTCACTGACCGCGGTCCCCAGTTTACCTCGCGTGTCTGGAGAGAGTTGTGTGCCAAGCTCAATATCAATGTCAGTCTAACGTCTGGTTACCATCCTCAGGCCAATGGGCAGGTTGAACGTCTGAACCAAGATCTGATTCGTTTTCTGAGAACGTACTGCCACCAGAATCAGCAGGACTGGAGTCGCTTTCTGGCCTGGGCGGAATATGCCCAGAATTCTCTGTTAAAGCCTGCCACTGGTCTAACCCCTTTTAAATGTGTTTTAGGTTTCCAGCCTCCCCTCTTCCCTCTTCTCACCTACATTTCATGTGTCCCTTTTCAGACCCGCTGTCGCCCCCAGGAGAGAGAGGAGCCGGGAGGAGGCCGCTCCTGTGCAGACTCCCCCCATTGAGGTGGACGGTGCGGAGGCTTTCCGGGTGCGAGAGGTTCTGAACTCCAGACGTCACGGCGGGGTACTACAATACCTTATCGACTGGGAGGGGTACGGTCCCGAGGAGCGCTCCTGGGTCAGGTCTCAGGATATCCTGGAGGATATCCACATTAACTGCTGCTTTTCACCGGGACCATCCAGATCGCCCTGCTCCAAGACCCCGTGGTAGACCCCGCCGCCGACCAGGTCCTCGCTTCCGGAGCCGCTCGCAGGGAGGGGGCTCTGTCACAGAACGCTCGACGACGCCTCCTCCTGGTTTCACCAGATCCCTCTCTCCTGTGTATTAGGACTTCAGTTGCCACTATCCTTCTCTGCTCATTATCTCCTGATTAATCACCCCTTCTCTGCATCAGTATCACCTGTGTACCCTTAGCTCCCCTTTATCTGGACTGCTCAGTTCTTTGTTCATTTGTGAAGTCTTGTTTTACCTACACGCTTTCTCTAGCTCGTTTATCTCGTACTGCTCTGATATTTTGACTTGGACTCTTAACTCGTTTTGAACCTACGCTGCCAGCCCCTGACCTTTGCCTGTTTGATGAACGATTCTTGGACTGCCCTTTCTAGTGTGCTGTGTTTGAGTTTGCTGGTGCTGCCGCCCTTGCCACGGGCTTTTGAGTTTTATGACTGCTTTCCTTTGTTGGCTTACCTGTATCAATAAAATACTGCAAATGGATCCGACCGCCTCAGCCTCTTCGTTACAGTGTGCAAACTTCTGATGTGAGACCCATTTTAGCTAATCTATTGCCCGTGTAGTGTGTTCTATGAAGCGTTTTGTATTGTATTAACTGAAGATTAGCATTTTTGGACGTGAGATAGATGTTTTTACAGATTTGGGTCCAGAAGTTGGCATCAGGAGCTATTGAAAGATCGTTTTCCCATTTTATTGTTGGTAAGTATATGGTCTGAAGTTGATTTGAAATAATTTTGAATATTTTAGAGAGAAGTTTCTTTGGAGAGGAAATGTTAACCAAGTCTGATATTGCCGGTGGAAGTTCTAAATTTGTTGATTTGTTCTAAATTTGTTGAAGTTGATTTGAAATAATTTTGTATATTTTAGAGAGAAGTTTCTTTGGAGAGGAAATGTTAACCAAGTCTGATATTGCCGGTGGAAGTTCTAAATTTGCGGCTCTGGTGTTTATTTTTGCCAGAACAGTAGATTTGAATTGTAGGTATTTTAAAAATTCATTGCTCCCGATGCCAAACTCCTGGGCCAATTGCGGAAATGGTGTTAATATGTTAGATTTGAAAATATGGTTAATGTGGGTGATACCCCTTTCAGCCATGTGCGAAAATTCAGTGTTTTTTATTGTCACGGTTGTTCCACAGTGGGGTGAGGTTAGATGGAGTTAATATAGAATTTGTGATTTGGTGAAATTTCCACCAGGCTGTCAGAGTGGCAGCTATAGTTACTGCATTAAAACGTGTGTTGTTTAATTGATTTGGTGAGGAATGGTATGTCCTTCCACTGGTATGAATGGTATGTGTAATGGTATGGCTATATTTAATTCTTTCCATAGTGATTGTTCTATGTCTAGCCATATAATATCGGATTGGGTGGGGTGGATCCATTTGTATATGTATTGCAGTTGGTTAGCCATTGAGTAATATTGAAAATTTGGTGCTTCTAGTCCTCCTTGAACCTTGTTTTTTTGTAGTGTAGTGAGTTTTATCCTTGGCGTTTTATTTTTCCAGTAGAAGTGAGTGATAATGGAGTATAGTGATTTAAACCAAGTGAGTGTGGGGTGGGTTGGAATCATTGAGAATAGATAATAAATTTTTGGTAAAGTCGTCATTTTTATTACTGCTATCCTGCCAATTATGGAGATTGGAAAATTGATCCATCGAAGAAAATCGTTTCCTATTTTCTTTAGCAGTGGTGTAAAGTTGAGTGTTACCAACTCTGACAGTCTGGAGGAGATCGTAATGCCTAAGTAAGTGATGTGATCATGACATATAGGTATAGGTGATTGGTGGGGTGCCACATCCCATTTGGTTTTATGTAAAGGGAGGATGGAAGATTTATTCCAGTTTATTGCGTAATCTGATATTTTTGAGAAGGACTGGATTGTTTTAATTATTTCTTGAGTAGATGCTAGAGGTTCTTGTATAAATAGTAGAATATCATCTGCCTATCCTCTCATTACCGGAATCACTCGTACGGTCCGCTCGGATGATGGTGAAGTTTTCCAAACTAACTTTTTCATCTGGAATGAGTCCTTCAGCCACATCTCGGACAGCGCGATGATGCAGGCCTGGCATGTAGGATGTCCATCTTATTCCGGAGAGATTGTACATTAGCCATCACAACTGAAGCAACTTCCTCGTTTCCTCGGCTTGCGTAGGATGTCAGCTGGAATTACATCCGATGGTATTAGGCCGAGAGTGACGGACCCGTGGAGAGAGAGGAGATCTTGACGGGAGTGGGTGATTTTGTTGCTGTTTTACACATCCAGGGGAATGTGTTATCGCAACAGAGCATGCGCCACACTTGTGAAATAAAATAATGATTTACATGTTTTATATATATTTCATGTAGATCCTCCACAGAGCGTCTCAGTGTGGGTCAGTGGGTCTGGTGTAATAGTGGAGGGAGATTCAGTGACTCTGAACTGCAGCAGTGACTCAAACCCTCCTGCTCTGAACTTCAGCTGGTTTAAGGAGAATGAAACCTCAGCTGTTGGATCTGGACAGAGTTTCAGCATCTCCAGCTTTAACTCCAGTTTCAGTGTACGCTTCTACTGTGAGGCTCAGAATAAATATGGATCTCAGAGATCGGCGTCTGTTTCACTCACTGTTAAAGGTATTTAAACAGACACTCTTTCAGTTTCTTCTGTCTCACGTGGAAATGATCTTCATGATCATCTTGTTTCAGGGGTTCAGAGAGATGCTCTGATCACAGTTTCTGGGATCGTGGCGGGATTTGTTGGATTGATCTTCATCATCATCATCATATTCATAAAGTGAGTGAATGTTGAGCAGCTCCTGCATTAAATTCTTGTCAAAAATGAACATAAATGCAACATTTGTTGAACTTAAACCACTAACTTACTTTTCAGTACTTTATAACAAAAACATGTTTTCTCCAGGAAGAAGAGGAGAGACGGTGGAGCTGTAATTATTAGACAAAATCAGGAAAGTTTGATATTAATACATACCTGAATCTACAATGACGTGGATATTATATTTAACTATACAATACAAGACTTGTACTGCCAAATATTTGACATGAAGACAATCTGGAAAACAACATGCATATATAACTCACAGTCACATGTGTTTCTGAATGATCGATCTGTTGTTATATCTGTGTGATATTTTATTTGATGAAACTGCAGGAGGATCACATTGACAGATCAACAGAAACGGCTTCGACCAATGACGATCCACTGTATTCACAAGTATCAGCCAATCAGAGGGATGATCTGTATTCCAACATTAAACCAAAGAAACCCGAACGCTCTGGGAGAAAACAAACAGAAACAGACTCTGGAGATGTTACAGAGGTTCAGTATGCCAGTGTCTATCACTTCAAGAACAAAGACATGAAGACTGAAGAGTACGACTGCTTTGAGACGCATCATCCGTCTGAAGCCAACAGGTGAGAAACGATTCATTTGAACCCAAATAAAACATATTCACTGCTTAATCAGAGCTCTTGTTTTTGTGTTGTTGAGATGATGGATTGTCATCTCTTGAAATGCCACATTATTTTTGTTTAATTTCTCCCCAGATCTGAGGATGTGATCTACAGCTCAGTCAATCTGAATTGATTGTCAGTATCACAAGCACACACATGCACACACGCACACACGCACACACGCACACACACACACACACACACACACACACACACACACACACACACACACACACACACACACACACACACACACACACACACACACACACACACACACACACACACACACACACACACACTCACTCACTCACTCTACATACAGTAGTGTTAGTTTTAGTCATATTTAGTCATTCACATATCTTTTTTTGTTAGTCAAGTTTTAGTCGACTAAAAGTCTCGTCATTTTAGTCTAGTTTTAGTCAAAAGAAAACTCAATATATCTTAGTCAAGTTTTAGTCAAAACATTTTAGTCTTTTTTTTAAATAACAAATCATTTCTGAGATTATTTCTGATAACCATTTCAGTCAAATAGTGTTTCACGCTTCTCAAATATTGGTTAAATGTCACAATTACCTGACAAAATACACTTGTTTAAGGATTTTTGTTGAATGCAACTTTGTTAAACGTGTCTGGTTTTCTAAAGTTGTTCTGAAAAGTATGTTATTTTGAACTAACACAATTCAAAAGCTGGGGCCCAACAGACTCCTATTGACAAGTTACAAAGGTTTTTAAAACTGTTTTTGGTTGCCTTGTGTCTCGTTTTTCTGTTCAGAGCAGAAATAAAATAAGTATATACCCAGAAAAACTGAGAAGAATAGGCCTACTGTAGCCTACTGTAGGCCTAAAATACAACCTATTTACATTCTAGGTTGGTCTTGAGAAATAACAAACCAATTAGATTTTGCAAGGCTTAACAATTAATATTTCTGCTAGGTAACTGGTTGATTTACAGCGTAGATGTTTTCCCCCGTCCGCAGTGCTTCCCGTCAGTTTTAATGACACATGATTTTGACCACTTATTAAGTTTTGTTTTGTAGAAAGCCTTTCTTTAAAGTGAATTTCGTTTTGTATAAATTGTATCTTCCTTTTAATAAATGTTTCATCAACAAATTGCCTGGATTAATAAACGAGAAGAAGCAAATAGTACACAATATAATCCGGACACGAAGGCGCGGGCGCGTGAACTGGAGCGCGTCTCATAAATGAACTGAAACTCAGCTTATAAGATACTTGCCTCACAGACCTGAGAAGAATATCTATAGAAAGCTTGAAATGTGTAGGCCTACTTTTAAACAAAACAATTCAAAACGAAAAGAAATGGGCTGCTCTCTGTTTATGTAGGCTAATCCGTAGGCTATGAAGTGTGCATTTCTCTCTATAGGCGCGTTCACTACTGCGAAGATGGCGAGTCAGCATCGTCAACTTTATCTTTGCAGCCAACACTGACATAAAACACTAGTTTATTAATAAACAAATCAAATGTTTAATGCATCATTACTTTTGACGTTTTTTTGTGCGCCACTGTGGGCGTTCTGAGCGAGCGGCGCGTAATCTTCAGAAATGTGCTCTCCGCTCTAGAGTAAATATTACCACTCCGCTCACATGCTCTGGTGTGAGACAATGTGTATCTTCTTCTGTTGTCTGAGAGTTGATTGACAGCTTTTAGATGCATTATTGGCATCGTCACCCTCTGGTTACATGAACGTGTCACCGCATCAGACCCGAAAACATGGGGATTTTTTATAGACGACAATTGCACAACCTATTCGATATTCTATAATAAAATCAACTAATGGAATATTCGAAAATCGTGACTCATCCCTAGTAGGCTAACCGCTGAATATTCTATCTCATGATGAAAAAGACGATTTTATCTTAGTTTTTATTTTCTGCGAAACATTTTAGTCTCGTCTTTTTTCGTCAACAATAATGCATGTTAATTTAGTCTTAGTCATCGTTTTTGGACATTGGTGCAGTCTCGTCATCGTCTCGTCTTAGTCATGGAAAAAAAGGTCGTTGGCGAACATATTTAGTCTCGTCTCGTCTGACGAAATTAACACTAACATACAGTACACACACGAACACACTGATACTTGTAATAGTCAAAAGGCCTTTTAGCTCTCGCTTTGTACAGTCAATGCAGAACAGATGTTTCCTCTTCTCTCGTCATACTGTGTGATTTTATTGCTAAATACATTAAATCTGAACATTGTCAGAAAGTCTTTAGTTTCATTGTCATGAATATTTTGCACATTTTACACCCAACTCTCATTACTGTAATGATACAGGTATACACTCAAAAAAATTATGTGTTGGCTTTACTTAACTTTTTTATGTAAACAGGTTCCACAGGTTCCACATAACTGGGTTTCGTTAAACAAACATAATTTGTTAATGTAACTTCAACATCATGGAAGTCATTTTAAGCGATCCAATTAAACTCTGAGCTGAGTGTTAAATGAACACTGAAGCAGTGTTAAAGTTAATGAGATAATTAAAGCTCCAGTAGGTAGCTTTTGTAAACAAATATTTGTTAAAACTGTCATTATGTCCTCACAGTAGAATATGAGACAGATAATCTGTGGAAAAAATTGAGCTCCTCTGGCTCCTCCCTGTGGTCCTATTGCCATTTGCAGAAATACACCGCTCCCGGTCAGAAACAACCAATCAGAGCCAGGAGGAATGTCTTAGCAGTGTCAATCACGCTCGTGTACGCGCTGATCACCCCTCTCTTGCACAGCGCGAGCGCGTACCGTCGTTCAAACTCAAGATTGCCGGTGTGCTGCAGCTGTGCTAATGGTGGAGAAACAACCTAAACTGCCAATTTCTCGAGTGGCACCTGCTCATAAAACAAGGAGGTAAAAGGAAAAAGACCAATGACGATAAACAAGCGAAAAAGAAAGAATTAGACAGAGCCCATTGACTCGGTGTCAAAACTCTAGCAGCATAACATGTAGTTAAAATGTCACGCACTGTGGTAAGCAACAATTGAAACCTGCTAATTCACTGGCTTGTCATGTTGCTGAAATAATGTACTAGCAAACCTTATCTAGCATTACATATCACTAGAATAATTACTTACATACTGTAACATTAGTTACCGTTATATTAACGTTATATTACTAGCTATTTATAACTTATAGAAAGAGTGCAACGTTATAAAGTTACATGTATTGCAAAATACATAATGATTTGAGGACCAAGTTTATAGTCAAAGTATGAGCAGACCATAGTCAATGTAAAGCATATTGTTGATGTTTCGTCCCTATTAGTGAATGTTCCATAACTGTTTATAATCTGCCGTCATCGGTGGTCCTGCTTACTAGCCTGCGCGTTCACGGCAGGCTCCGCTGTGGGGGAGGAGCTGTGGAGGGAGGGCTGTAGCGCAGCAGAGAGCAAGGGGGTGGGACCTGTAAGTTGTGCTTCTTCAAATTTTCAGGCTAAGTCAACGTTTTCTCAAAACTCCCTACTGCAGCTTTAAGAGGAATAACACATTAGTTGTGTTAAAGGTAACACAAAACGTGTAGTCCTTATAAACACAGAGATGTGTCAAGAAACGACACAGGTTGTGTGTTAAATTTGACACAACATGTGTTGTCCCTGAGCACACACACTACATGTGTTAAAATCTACACAACATGTGTTAAAATCTACACAACATGTGTTGTCCCTGAGCACACACACTACATGTGTTAAAATCTACACAACATTTGTTAAAATCTGCACAACATGTGTTGTCCCTGAGCACACACACTACATGTGTTAAAATCTACACAACATGTGTTAAAATCTGCACAGCATGTGTTAAAATCTACACAACATGTGTTGTCCCTGAGCATACACACTACATGTGTTAAAATCTACACAACATGTGTTTAAATATACACAGCATGTGTTGTCCCTGAGCACAAACACTACATGTGTTAAAGGGGTCATATAATGCCATTTTTGTACAGTTAATATGAATCTTTAGGGTCTAAATGAAAACTTTGTAATATACTTTCATTAAAAATTCTCATTAGTATTTTAATAAAACACTAATTTTACCTGCTCAAAAACAGCTCTGTTTTCAGCACGCCGTTTCAGTGTATGCCTTTAAATGATAATGAGCTTGCTGACTCCGCCCCTCTGTTCTTTGGGGCGTTTTTGACACAACGCACGTGGAGTGTTGCCTTGACAACAGTTGATGGTATATTTTGGCGAAAGAATGGCAGCGGGAGTCTTTGAGGAAACATCTGTAGTGTTGCCATACCAATTTGAACCGGAGACGGACCCGGAACAAGATGACACCCCGAAGAAGTTCAACCATTAAGGCTCGAACAGGACGTTTCTGAATGGTTGGTTAAGGTAATGTCACTTTGATCTATTTTTGATAGTGTCAGGGTAGAGTAGTGGGATACAAATGCTATGTGTTTACTGTATAGGTTTACTCTATACAAAAGCAAAAATAAGACGAATAGTTTCAGGAGCAGCTTCTTAGCAAAACCCGATTTACACTGACGCGCGTTTAGAAAGCAGTCTGGTGAGAAATGATTCGCGCAAACATGAACGCATTTACGTTGATCGTGGGGAATATTCCCATCGTAAACAAAACTCAGCCACTGCGTCTTCAGCGGTTCAAATTTAGGAACATCAAAATGATTTCTGTGTTTGTTATTGCACCCAAGAACAGAACAACACAATCGCTTAGACGCCATTCTGCTGTATCAACAATGACGGACTATGATGACAGCTCGCTCAGGGCGGGGCTGTGTTGAAACACTGCTGTCAATCAACAACCGTGGGAGAGGCGTCATGCGCCGTGTGACGTCACACGGTGAAATGGCTCGATTTGAGACAGGGGAAAACATAAAGAGATCAGTGGCGGTTCTAGACCATTTCAACTGGGGGGGCCAAGCTGGGGCCCAGTTGTACTGTTAGAGGGGCCAGTTACATATAGACCTTACTGTTGTCATATAATTTTCTGCACTGCACTGCAGGCATTAACAGGCAAAATAACATGTTTATAATCATTCAACAATGTATTTGCATTTCCATTATATTTTTACATTTGCATTACATATTCAGTATTAGTCACAGTAACTGTAATTGACATGATGTCCTTCTTTCTCTTCATTTTGGTGAGAACTATAGAGCAAAAGCAATGGGGACCAAGAAGCTTATTAATTAATTTACTAAAAATAACTGACTTGCTAGGTAACTATGTCTAACCATTTACAGGGTTCCTGCACACTTTTTAAAGTCAAATTTAAGGCTTTTTAAGACCTGAAGAAATCAAAATTCATACTGTACATTAGTGGTGTGCAATACTGACAAAAATATATCTCAATATTTTCAATGTTTTGTTGATAATTAGATGATATTTTACTGATTGTGTTTTTGTGCTGGTGTCATGGCTGGTTTAGGCCTGTTGTTGACAGCAGACTCACAAAGATATTCATATTTTTTTTAATATTCTATGCAGTGGTCAGTTAAAAGCAGGGACCGAAATTAATTTTTTTATTAATTTTTAATTAATTTAATTTGCCACCTTAAATTGATTTCCAGGGGCATTTTCAACTACACAGCAAAATCCCCAGTGTTAAATTAACACTGCTCAGTGTTTATATGAGTCCACACTCTCAGAGAGTTATAGTAACACTGAACCAGTGTTGAAGTGAATGAGATAATTAAGTGCTTAATTGAGTGATGATTGAGCATTATTGAAGACACTTGATGTTAAAGGGGTGGTTGATTGCGATTTACTTTTTTCATTTTAAATAGTGTGTAATGTTGCTGTTGGTGCATGAACAGTATCTGCAAAGTTTCTGCGCTGAAAGTTCAACGTAAGAAGAGATATCGTCTTTAAAAAATCAGGAAGTTTAATGCCTACAAAAACGACTCGAATGGGACTACAACGAGATACTCCCGGGTTTTATACGTAACTAACCCATAACCAACCCTCCCTCCGGAATATTCAAAAAAGGGGGCATGGCCATATTTCTGCGGCTTTGTCGAAGAGGAAGAGTTACAGTGGAGAGCAGTAGCCATGCTGTCGAAAGTGTGTTATTTTCACTAGGGCTGCACGATTAATCGCACGATATTGTTATGCGCATCTAATCAGTAAAGCCGGTTCCTTGATTAGTAGTAAATCGCCTTCACCTGCTTTCAGATGGACGATATGATGCAGATATGAGTGTTAAATTAACACTCAAAAGTGTTAAAGTTAATGAGATAATTAAGTGGTTAATTTAGTGATCATTGAGCATTATTGAAGACACTTGATGATAACAAGCAGAATCACTGAAGGAGAAAATCTAAAATTGTAAGCCACCGTTATGGCGATAAGTGTTTGCTTTAGTTGGCCTCTTGATCCTTATAATTTATGTTTAAAGTTTGTTTGTCGGCTGTTATTGATTTATTACTGTCAAATGAACAAAGACAAGTGTGATCTGATAGTGTTGGTTATGTTTTGACATAATCATGCTGTGATCTGAAAAATGAAACTCATTCAGATGTTCTGGTTTAACTTGATAGCAACAGTTTAGTGGTTCTACAGCACATGATAATTGTATTTTTCTTATAAGTTTATAAGAAGTTTTTTATTTTTAATAAAAATAGTCCTGATAAAATCACTTTCAAATGCATTTATTTAGAAATACGGACATCAATAATCAGCCTGTGAATCTCAACCGTGGTGACAATAATAATCCTTGTTGCCACCAATCACAACTCATTAATGGCTCCCATCATGCATTGCGGTATGAATAAATTATGATCTGAATTGTCTATGTAATTTACTTTTCCTAATTGAATATTCTGCTCGTTACCATTGTTGAGATGCATTGACTGAATCTTGATATCTGTGAGTGCCTAAAAGAAGAATTTTTTTTTTTTTTTTTTTTTTACAACTTTTAAGAACTCCTTTATATTATATCTCAAATTCTGGATATTTATGCAGAATCTCAGTTATGCTGTGACCAACAGCATTAATCACAAACATATAATTCAAATGATAAATGTCATAATATAACCAACACCATTAGATCAATTTTTTCTTTGTTCATCTGACAAGTTTAACTCGGATACATCAGCCGGACAAAATCTAAAGTTAATTATATAAGGGTCAAGACACCAACTAAAGCAAACACTCATCTCCATAATGGTGACCTGAAATTCCGGTTTTCTCCTTCAGTGATTCTACTTTAGGTGTCTTCAATAATGCTCAATCATCACTCAATTAATCACTTAAATATCTCATTAACTTTAACACTCTTGAGTGTGGACTCAGGTGGACTCATACACTCCCAGGTGTGTTAATTTAACACTGAGTTTTTGCTGTGTACAAAGAGCCGTAGTTAACTGACAAGCTGAGCCATATCGCATTAAATATCGTTGGCGATATGTCCTCGATTTTAACGCGATTTGGCTCAGCTTGTCAGTTAACTACGGCTCTTTGTAGTAAATGCCGCTCCATCTGAAAGCAGGTGAAGGTGATTTACTACTAATCAAGGAACCGGCTTTACTGATTAGATGCGCATAACAATATCGTGCGATTAATCGTGCAGCCCTATTTTTCACCCAGCTGTCAGGTCTTCTGTGTTCGGGCTTCCTACGGACGCTGTAGTTCGTCAACAATGGCTACAATTTATGTTTGATTATGTTCCTGAAAATTACAATCGTAATTTAGCTCTCTGTGCTGCGCATTTTACGGAAAACAGCTTCCAGAATCTCCACAAATTCAATGTCGGATTCAACAAGAAACTGTTACTAAAGCATGAAGCAGTTCCAACTTTAAAACCAGAGGCAGCAATTGTTGGGCCACAGCCAGTAAGTAAGACTTAATAATTTTAAATGTATTTGCATGTGTAATTTTAGACGTAATGCTTTAGTTTTTATCAAGGACGTAAACAAATGCCAGCGCTGGCTTTAGTAGCCACTTAGTTATGCTATTTCGTGTGTCTATGACAAACGCGTACAAACATTTTGGACCTGAATTTGTAATTATGTACTAATTTTGTAAATGTATTTTCCATGTATACTTTATGACGTAATTTTTCGATTTGATCAAGAACGTAAACCAATGCCAACGCTGTTTGTAGCTAGTTTAGTTCTTTGCTATTTTGTGTGTATAAGACAAACGTGTATAAAGTTAAAAAATTATATGTAATTGCAACAGCATACTTCAGCTGCTGTTATCAGATGTTTTCACGTTCTGTTGGCATTTTAACACAGTTGCTACATGTACACCTAAAGAAAACGATACACCGAGTAAACTAAGGTTTGTGAATAGATAAACGGTTGTTCATTATATCGACAAAACAATAACTTTAAAAAACGGTATTACTCAGTCATTTATTCAGTTATATTAAACATTTAATCAGGAGAAAACCGTATCTCAAAAGCATTTTCAAGTAACAGCATATCAAAATTCTTATATAATAATAGTAGAATAGAATAATAATAATGATTAAAAAATGTACCATTCAGAAACGTTTTGTAAGAGCCGTGTTTGGGGAGGTTCTGCTTGACTCTCTTCATTGCCGCTTTCTGGGTCTGATTCTGGCTCAAGCTGATACCATGGCTGATACGCAGTATTGACATCATTTGTCCGGAGCCGGAGCACATGCAGCTTTCGCCCGTAAAGGTAATGGGCGTGAAGTTTCCGCCACGCAGTTTAGCCAATTGCAACACAGCGGCCCAACTAACCAATCTGAGCCCATTGCCTGTTCCTGAGGGAGTGGTTTCATAGAATCAGGAAGTCAACCGGTCGTTCAAATGACAGAGGAGAAAGCGGCTTACAATAAAGGTGAAATTTATGAAAAATAAGGCTTAAAAAAAACAAAAAACACGAAGACATGTTATATTGCACCCCATAAACACAGTCATGCAAAGAAAAAAAGCAGTAAACCACCCCTATAACAAGCAGAATCACTGAAGGAGAAAATTAATGTAAAATGGTCAACATTATGGTGATCGGTGTTTAGTTTAGTTGGCCTCTTGACCCTTATATTATTATCTTTAGATTTTGTTTGGCTGCTGTAATTCAGTTATAAAATCCAGATGAACAAAAAAAATGTGTTCTGATGGTGTTGGTTGTGTTTTAACATAATCATTATTTGACCTGATCACTGAACTCATTGAGAGCATAATTTCTGAGTCAAGTTTACCTTATGGATAATAGCAGCACTGTCGTTGTTGAGCGTACCATTTATAGCTTTTTCAATGAAATTCAAAGGATCAAATCAATTACAAAAAAAAAAACCTTCTTGAGAAATATTTCAGGTAGGCACACACAGACATGAATAATTAGCGTATGAATCTCAGCAATGGTGACAAACAGCTATTACCTCTGAACATAAGCTCATTATTTATTCATGCAGAAATGCATGATGGGAGCCATGAATGAGTTTTGATTGGTGGCACCCAGAATGCACTGCAACATGCTTTAAAATTGCCACCATTGTTGAGATTCACAAGCTGATTCTTGATGTCTGTGTCAAAAAATAAAGAATAATTCTATGTGAACATCTTGAATAAATTATTTGGGTTGTGTTGTAAAAGTTAAAAATATTATGCTGTACAGAGACAGGGCTGATACAATTAATAAAATATTTCTTACTCAGAAATTGGGCTTTATATGAGTTCAGTGATTCAGGTCAAATGATTATGTTGAAACACAACCAACACCATCAGATCACCTTTTCCCTATCTGACTGTAATAACTCAGGTACAGCAGTCAAACAAAATCTAAACTTAATGATTTAAGGGTCAAGAGCCCAACTAAAGCAAATACTGATCACCATAATGGTAACATACCAATTACCATTTTTTTCCTTCAGTGACTCTACTTGTAAACATCAAGTGTCTTCAATAATGCTCAATCATCACTCAATTAAGCACTTAATTATCTCATTAACTTTAACACTGCTTCAGTGTTACTATAACACTCTGAGAGTGTGGACTCATATAAACACTGAGCAGTGTTAATTTAACACTGGGGATTTTGCTGTGTATATATGGACATTCTTTGTAAACTTATTTAGAGTTATGAATCACCTTTTATGTCAAATACTAACATTCAAATTATTCAGTAATTATACTTATTTATACAATAATACTTATTTATACAATAATTATACATTACCACTGTTACCAGTCAAATTAATTCATTCAATCAAAATCCATCTTTGCAGTGCAGTCTAGAGGTGACACAGAAGCGGCATTAATATATTTACCCTCCATTTACAATTGCATAAATAAAGCTATGAGATTTTTTTTTTAAATCAATATTTAAATATGAAATGATTTCTAATTTTAACGTTTTAATTAAAGGGTACTTTAAATATGAAACTAAAACCGCCATAGGCGGCGGCAAGTCACGGTCTTAATAAGCGAGTTGAGGGATTCATTCATTCAACCGATTTGTTCAAACGGCTCATTCATTCGGGAAAGGAGCAAGTGATTCCTTCAAAATGCGGATTTCAGTCAATAAATTGTCGCTGTCTGTTGCATTGAGACTCTGCTACGGTTTCATTTTGAAATTCTAGTCGGCGAAATAAAGGGAAAACAAACAATATTGACAATATTGTGTCTAAAAAGTAACTCCCAATGTTAACTTATTGTTAATTTAACTGTTGTATAACATCAATATCACAGTTGCAATTGTGCACGGGAAAACGCCACTCTTGCTGATTTGATATTCTAATATAAGAACATAATATGATATAAATATAAGACATAAACTAATTTGGGGACATAGCCTACCTATGAACCGCACACAGCAGTGAAAGGACGATAGACAAATGCAATGTCAGCTCACAGTGCATCGTATACAGTTAAAACATTGATTACAATATCATAATAGACAATACACATCGCACACCCGATACGCACATAAAGAATGAACTTGCAACTGAACTGACATTTACCAGCTTTCTCCTTCTCTCGTCTCTCGCCTGCTGGAGACAGACGTTATTCTGCCGCGATTCCCGCGAATGTGATGCGAATTGTCACGTGAACAAGCAAATCCACAAAGATAGAATAAAAAATAATAATACGCATACAACGATAGCAAAAAACAGTTTTGAAAAAATTATTTCACACTCCACATTTAGGGGGGCCACAAGGGGGGCCAAGCTTGTTGTCACAGGGGCACGAGGCCCTCTAGAACCGCCACTGAAAGAGATTAAAACAAAAACACTGGATGGATTTTTATCATTATATGATGGTTGTGTACAGGCACTGCCAACACACATTGCAGTACAATCAACTTGTAAAAGTGCATGTACCATTATATGACCCCTTTAAAATCTACACAACATGTGTCATCTTTAACATCTCTTTTTACAGGTTGTGTTGTTTCCAACACATAATTTTATAAGAGCGCGTCGACACTCACCATCACTGTGAATGGTATGCAGTGTTTGCCATGTTTCTCAAACAAACAGGCTTGTGTAAATACAAGTTATTTATATACAATATCTTGTCAGTTGCTACATTTTAATCTAATTCAAAGTGCAAACTCAGTGAACTGTTATCGCTTCATGAACTTTTGTCAAAAGCAGCATTATCTATTAGGGGTTGAAGCGTGAATAAAGTAGGCTACAGTACAGTGAGTCTGTCCAGTCATTGAGCTTGAAACATTGTCTTGTACTTTGTGTGCACATGCATTCTGTACTCGACTATTGATTAAATGATTCATATTTTTACATCTGCCCCTTTCACTTTATTTTTTAAAATGACACAATTTGTGTGTTAAAATGACTTACTCATTTACTGTGTTAAATTTGACACAACATGTGTAGTCCCTGAGCACACTCACTACATGTGTTAAAACTGACACAACAGCAAATACTGACATTACAGAATACATGAAAAGAAAATTTCAGTAATCACACTGGTAACTTTTATAACAAAGTAAAATCTCCAGAGAAGTCATTCAACTCATTTGATATTTAGAAGGAAAAATATTGATTAAAGGGGTGGTTTACTGCTTTTTTTCTTTGCATGATTGTGTTTATGGGGTGCAATATAACAGGTCTAAGTGTGTTTTTTTTTTTTAAGCCTTATTTTTCATAAATTTCACCTTTATTGTAAGCCGCTTTCTCCTCTGTCATTTGAACGACCGGTTGACTTCCTGATTCTATGAAACCACTCCCTCAGAAACAGGCAATGGGCTCAGATTGGTTAGTTGAGCCGGTGTGTTGTACATTTACATTTTACATTTATTCATTTAGCTGACGCTTTTATCCAAAGCGACTTACAACTGCTATATATGTCAGAGGTCGCACGCCTCTGGAGCAACTAGGGGTTAAGTGTCTTGCTCAGGGACACATTGGTGTCTCACAGTGGATTCGAACCCGAGTCTCTCACACCAAAGCCATGTGTCTTATCCACTGCGCCATCACCACCCCTGTTGTAATTGGCTAAACTGCGTAGCGCACGTAGTCGGAAACTTCACGCCCATTACCTTTACAGGCGAAAGCTGCATGTGCTCCGGTCAAACGTAAATAGTGTCAATAGCCTACTGCCATATCAGTTTGAGCCAGAATCAGACCCAGAAAGAGGCAATGACGAGAGTCAAGCAGAACCTCCCCACGGCTCTTACAAAACGTTTCTGAATGGTACATTTTATTATTATTATTCTATTCTTTTCTATTCTACTATTATTATAAGACTTTCGATACGCTGTTACTTGAAAATTCTACTGCTGCTTATAGCTTTTGAGATACGGTTTTCTCCAGATTAAACATTTAATATAACTGAATAAATGACAGAGTAATACCGTTTTTTAAAGTTATTGTTTTATCGATATAATGGACAACCGTTTATCTATTCACAAAACTTAGTTTACTCAGTGTATCGTTTTCTTTAGGTGTACACGTTTGTCTTATACACACAAAATAGCATCGGACTAACTGGCTACTATAAACAAACAGCGTTGGCATTGGTTTACGTTCTTGATCAAATCGAAAAATTACGTCATAAAGTATACATGGAAAATACATTTACAAAATTAGTACATAATTACAAATTCAGGTCCAAAATGTTTGTACGCGTTTGTCATAGACACACGAAATAGCATAACTAAGTGGCTACTAAAGCCAGAGCTGGCATTTGTTTACGTCCTTGATAAAACTAAAACACTACATCTGAAATTATACATGCAAATACATTTAAAATGATTAAATCTTACTTACAGGTTGTGGCCCAACAACTGCTGCGTCTGGTTTTAAAGTTGGAACTGCTTCATGTTTTAGTAACAGTTTGTTGTTGAATCCGGCATTGAATTCATGGAGATTCTGGAAGCTGTCTTCCGTAAAATGCGCAGCACAGAGAGCTAAATTACGATTGTAATTTTCAGGAACATAATCAAACATAAATTGTAGCCATTGTTGATGAACTACAGTGTCCGTAGGAAGCCCGAACACAGAAGACCTGACAGCTGGGTGAAAATAACACACTTTCGACGGCATGGCTACTGCTCTCCACTGTAACTCTTCCTCTTCGACAAAGCCGCAGAAATATGGCCATGCCCCCTTTTTTGAATATTCCGGAGGGAGGGTTGATTATGGGTTAGTTACGTATAAAACCCGGGAAGTATCTCGTTGTAGTCCCATTCGAGTCGTTTTTGTAGGCATTAAACTTCCTGATTTTTAAAAGACAATATCTCTGCTTACGTTGAACTTTCAGCGCAGCAACTTTGCAGATACTGTTCATGCACCAACAGCAACATTACACACTATTTAAAATGAAAAAAGTGAAATCGCAATCAACCACCCCTTTAATACCTTAATTATAATCAATCATTACATATACATTGAAGCAGCAGTGGGTTCCAATCCACCCACTTCAGCCCCGACTCAGATTACACTCTAAAGTAAATTTTAGACAGATTCATCCCAAAAGTGGCTTAATTATCATAGAGAAGAAGAAAGTCAACAGTTATATTGTTTCTTCACCATTTGGATGATCACATCCTAAGCAAATGTTCATCATCAATTGTAGATTGGGAATGGGTGTGGGACACAAAAAACAGACAGGACTTTCAAAGATGACCTCTGTAGTTGTGACAAGACAGACAGGGTTTTCAAAGGCAGTCGGCGAGACCAAGAGTTCATTAATGGCCTGATTGGCCTCAACAGAAGATACTGAAAGCTCAGGAACTGGAACCGCCGTCACCGCGAGTCAAACAGGCCCTGCGAGTTTCATTTCAATCAGCCTCTGTTACCTTCGTCTGAATGGTGCTCAAATGCCATTGGCTGATGGTGGCCATGTTTTCCATGATACGCAAACGTTCTCAGAGACAATCACAGCACCTTGGACCAAGACACCGCATGCCAGTTTTCAAGTCAATCGGTCTGACTGTTGCGTAGCTATAGACATTTTCCTGTTTAAAAAATAAATAGTTTTATAGCACCACCAAGTGGGCAGTCGCTGCTTCCTTTTTCACACGACCACAGACTGAGCCTATATGCAGGTGTACCGAGTTTGGTGAAATTATCTCATTCTGTTCAAGAGTGATAGCTGTTTTAGTAAAAGTGGCATTGCCCACTTCGCACATTTTCCGTCCCATCGTGGATTAGAATCGACATTTCTAAATTTTTTGTGTGATAATTATTGACAAACAGACTCCAGAAAATCTCATTTGCACTCATTTGGTTCTAGTTGGGCAAAAACCTTGGACTAGTTAGCAAAAGTAGTTTTTTTTCTGGAAATCCAAAATACTCGAAAAGCATGACGATCGAATTCGAGACATGAACATGAGACATGAGACGTTTGTTTGTCTTGAGCTAATGATTCCAATTATATAAGACAATTGAGTCTGTGATTAACGGTTTAGGAGTTGTGAGCGATTTCATACTTTTGATCCATCAGGCCGATCGGGGCGAGCATTAGTGACGTTGTAGTTGTGGTGGTTACTACCATCCCTCGAAGTTTCATGTCTCTGCGACTTACGTTTTGGTCTCCCTGATCACTTTTAGGGCAGAATGTTGATCTTTAAAATCCTAACAATTACAATATAGTGCTATGCACTTGAACCCCTAAAAAGCGTTCACGTCTTCATAGAGTTCGTAATGTTGCCATAGAAACGCATAATTCCCTGTTCCGACGATGTAAACCGCTCTAAGTAGAACGTCATGTGTTGTCATACCGAAATTATGCTAATTATGACATGACGTGAACGCAGCATTTGTAACATGAAGATGCACAATGTTAGAGTAGGTCACATGCTGCGTTCATCCAATCAATGACATTGACACCACAAATTTGCAAATAAGAGTGCTGTTAACTCCGGGTACAGTTTGAGCAGTGTTAAACGTTAAGCAAGATAACTCAAGATTCAGTTTACGCTGGGTTTAGAATGACCCAGAATTAACTTGTTCAAGTGTAAAAAGCCTATTGTGTGTGTGAACAGGTCTTTTTTTATCTCATGAAAGTTGAGCCTTGCTTGCACAGGAAATGATGTCATATACAACCCCTGCTTAATACGTCCAGTCAGTCTTCAAACTCACCATTTGCTCTTCGAGTACTAGTGAAGAAAGCTCCTGCGAACAAGGTATGAGAGTTTTTACATATTACTGGATAATTACTGGAGTTTGTAAAATGTAGGGGTATTGAAGAAGAAATGGATAGCTTTTGTGACAAAATGTATGTGGGTTGGTCGCCTATTCTTGGAGCAGGTTATACCACACAGGACCTTAGTGGACCCTTATTTCACAGGATGCTGCACTTTAAGCTTGGTAAATAAGTTCAGGAGACACTAAATTGATTAATGGGAAGTATGCAAACATGTATATAATATCATGATGTATATGATTTGGTGGAAGGCCAGCTGGGCAATGTAAGAAGCTGTAAAGCCCTCATTCATTGACAGTCTCAAGCTGGTGTAGACATGCTGTTGGAACACTAAAGACACAATAATCTGATGTTGCAAAAAGAAAAGAGAGATGGGTTGTCCAGAGGAAAAGGTTTAATCTTGCTTGAGGCTAATTATTAGCATGCATGAGCAATGTGACCACAGTCCAGCAGTGCAACACCTCCATTTCACACTGATCTTATCAGTCGTTTGGGTGTTGATGAGTCACTAAAACTGTTTCTGAGCAGCAACTGTTATTTTTGTACTAACCAAAGACGAAAACAAACTATTTTCAGAAGCTTTATTGCTAGGTATGGAGTGTATGAAGTGGATGCGTGTATTTATATGTTTGTTTATAGAGCTGTGATGGTTCCCGTGGTCGTGAGCACCAGAATGACTCTTCTTCTCTCTCTAATCTTTCTGCTCTTGACTTCTGGTGAGTCACAGTTGTGTAAGAGCTGTAAGCTTTTTTATGTGTTTTTTTTTTTTTAAGGGTGCATTAACTATCTATTCTACAGTCCACCAATCAGAAACACACTCAGTCTGTCAGTCATTTTAGCTGACATTGGGTTGGTTGACATTGTGGTTTTGACAATTTTACAACCACAGTGTATTTGTGGTTACACTGACAAAATGGCTGAAATCGCTTAAAGCGCCTTTTAACTGTGGATGTGTTCACTTTTCACAGTTCTGTATCAGCGTAATCATTTATGCTTTTCTGCAACACCCTTCTGAAGGACTTTTTACACTTCTCTCACTGTGTCATCTCTCCAGCAACAAGTGATAGATATTATTTAGCTGCATTTACACATAACTCATACTTGACCATTTATCTTCTTTGTATTTTGTGTTGCAGGAGTTTTTGGAGAAGACTGGAATGTGATTTATGAAACTAAATCACTGTGCTCTCAAAGGATCCTCAGTAAACATGTCATGCACATATAGATACCCTCAGCAGCATAAAACTCACAGATACAGTTTGGATAAAAATACCAAATGTAGGGATCAAAAGTTTAAAAGAATATCCAGAGTATAAAGACAGGGTTGAATACATTGAAGACAGACAAAACAAAACTGCCGTCCTCAGACTGCACAACGTCACTGAAAACAATGAGAAAGAGTATTGCTTCAGATTAATAACCGATAAAGACAAATGGTTTGGTAAACCAGAAATTCAGCTTCATGTTTCTGGTAATCCACTTTCGTCCTTCATTTCCATTATTTATTTAACAAAAAGTTGTTAGTTTCAGGACATAGTAAGAAAGATGTGTTTCCTCCAGGCCTTAAGGTTCAGGCTCCACCGCTCGTGCTGGAGAAAGAAACGCTCGATCTGACATGTAGAAGCACCTGCAATCTGACAGACAGATTCATCTGGTACAAAAATGGACAGACTTTAAACTTCACCAGCGACATTCTTTAGTTTCAGTCAGACCGCAGTGATTCTGGCAGATACAGCTGTGCCGTCAGAGTACACGAACATCTGCCTTCTCCTGCTGTCAACATCAGTGTCCATTGTGAGTACCTCTAGGTCTGTGAAAAACAGCAGTAAAGTGTTAGGGGAGTGGCCTGCATGTCTTTAACCTGAAAACCAGCCAATCAGAGAGCAGTTTGGCTGTTTAGCTTGGTCTCGTCAGCCCCTGCTGGAGGAAGCTGTAACTACACGATCTGACTGCATCTGACAGACAACTATCCATTCATTAACCATGTATTCTAACTAAATACATACTGCAAATATTTTATTATAGTGTAGATGTTTTAGCAGAGTCCAATTATTTTTAGAGGGCTCATGAAAATAGATGTATAGTGTAAACTCGCGCTCGATCGGCCCAAAGTCCGGCATCCGACCAGCACAGAAGGTCTTTACGTGTTACTGTCTTTTCTCGCTACAAAGTATTACTGATTAAATGCAATACATTTTCTCATATGTATTAACTCGTTATTTCATCTGACTCCATAAATGAAAAGGTTTTAATATCCGTGCATCATTAAATGTGAGTGAATGTGAACTATTCCTTTTAACTCTAATGAAAATAATATCAAAGTCGGTTAGAATAATCAAATGTAACCATTTATTATGTCAGGTAAATGTATCATTACAATTTCATAATCAGTTCAAAGATAATCAATACAAAACATCAAATGCTCTGGAATAAAGAGGAGAAATTTTAACCCGACATTCGATTCTTTTGCTGCTTTGTCAAATGTAAACATGAGTTCACAGTGGAAATTTACCTACAGGTATAAGTTGATTTACATGGAACCATTTGCTAACAGTGGAAATTTGCATTGAGTTAACACCGTCTGACCATTTGTCTGAAAGTCACACCCTTCTGTGTGCAAGATATTTCTAAACTCTCAAGAACTTTATTACCTTTTGTTTTACTTCTTTAGGAATGAGACGTTTGTACCAGTCACACTGAGAGACTCATTTTTTTCAGTGCAGACTTGAGTCAAAATCCCCCCCAAAATCAGGCTTTTGTGGCATATAAATGCCTTTGTTTAGTTTCTAACCTCATATAGGGTTTAAATAGCTCTTTTATAGTGTTTTTAAAACTTGTTATTCACCATGGAAATAGCCAAGGATGCTGGTATGGCATCAAAACACCAACTAAACAACACTTATACAAGAACGAATTAATTCTATCAACTTTTATGTAACTTATTCATTGTTTTTAAGGAGAAGCAGTTGGATGAAAAAGAGAAACAATACAATGGAGTCTCAGGTGAGAAAAAAGGATTTGGTTCAACATTAGTTGATGATAACTCCAAAAGTCATGCCTTGTGTTGTATTTAGAGAGTAGTTATTAGTTATTATCTCTCTATTTTAATGTCAAAGATGAACCGTTCCAGCCCTCGTCATGACAGACGTGAAGCTTGTGATGATGAGTTGAGTGAACATGTTTATGAGAATGTAAAGGTAAGTGTTCCTCGTTCATAAAAGACTAAACCCTTCTCACCTTCAGCCAGAAGTCATTCAATGCTCTTCAGTGTCAGTCTGAAAATATCAAATGGCTGTTGATGATGGAAATTCACATAAAAACACTGTTAACTGTTTAATATTTTATACCAAGCAGAAATTTGAAGTAAATTATTTAATAATAATAATAATGTTTTAATTTACACTTTCTTTCTTTCTTTCTTTCTTTCTTTCTTTCTTTCTTTCTTTCTTTCTTTCAGACTGACAGGAAGAGGCCGTAGAATATGAGCTTAATGGTTATACAGAATAATGTTTGTATCTTAATTAATACTCATATAAAACAGCTCAGATCTCCTGTTTGGATGTTAGATGTCTAAAGACATACATGTAAAGCTTCTTTGAAACAATGTGTGATGTGAAAAGTGCCATATTAATAAAATGGTGTTGAAGTGACATTTACAGTAAAGGCAGAAGGCCATTTTGTGAATATGGAGAAGTGTTTATCGATGTAAGTTACATGGAAAACACATTTGCATAGAAACTGGAAGTTATTATAGCCATATTCAAAGTTATTCAGTGTAACTCATCTAACATGTTCAGTCTCCAAACTCAACATTTGCTCTTTGTGTACTACTGTAGTGATGAAAGCTACTATGACAAGGTATGAGAGTTTTTACATATTAATAAAGAGTTCAAAATTCAATTTAAAGTCTGTAAATATGTAGACAATTAATGTTGTAATGAATATATTTTGGAAGCTGATCTTCATAAGAAGTTGAAAAGCTTTCATTCAGCAGAAGTGTTATTGATGATTAAAGATTTGTCCTTTGTAGACAATAACAAACTTTTATAGAAGCTTTATTGCTAAACACAACAGAGTCAGTACAGGATTAAATATAATCACTGTTAATCATGAAGTGACCATCGGATCTCTGATATAATAAAAGTCTTTAATTGACAAACACATAAGCCTCTGTTTGTTGGTCAACCGATTCATTTCAACAAACAAACGAGTTGAGTTTCCTGCTATTATTATAATAATCTGCATAACTATACTAACATAGTGATTGTTATACTGTACCTAATAACTCTTGTTAAGTTATCGTCTGTGAAGTTTGGTGTGGTGGTGAAGGTCAGAATGGCTCTTGCTCTTCTTCTCATCTTTTTGTTCATGAATTCTGGTGAGTCTCTGATTACAACACTTTATTATTATATATTTTTTGTGATAGCACAGATCACCCTTATTCAAGTAGCTCACTAAGGGAGCTTGACGTTTTCAGCCAATCAGAAATGCTCTCAGCCTGTCAATCACTGTTATAATACTTGCTGATATCAGATTGGCTTACATGTCTGTAGAAGGCGGGGCTTAAGAGAAAGGGTGTGGCTAAAGTTAGTGTATTGGTGGGAGTTAGTAGAACAGTTGAGATTTATAAATTAAATGATTATTATTTTGCCTTTGATCATAGTGGAGTTTTAGTTGGAGTTCATATTTTGGCCTTCATGTTGATGTGGCCCTTTTCAGTTTTTACCTTTCTGTGTCGTAATGATCATCTCTGCTTTTCTGCAACCCCTTTCATAGTCATCTGCAGGACATTTTAAAACACATCTCACTCACTTCACTAAAACTGATTGATATTATTTAACTTGTGCAAAAACACAAGTTTTGACACTTTTGTGTGTGTGTGTTTCAGGAGTTTACTGATCTTCTGTATTTTGTGTTGCAGGAGTTTTTGGGGGAGACTGGAATGTGATTTATGAAACTAAATCAATATGTGCTCTCAAAGGATCCTCAGCAAACATGTCATGCACATATAGATACCCTCAGCTGCATAAACTCACAGATACATTTTGGATCAAGATACCAGAAGATATCATAAATTTAAAACAATATCCAGAGTATAAAGACAGGGTTGAATACATTGAAAACAGACTAAACAAAACTGCCGTCCTCAGACTGAACAACGTCACTGAAAACGATGAGAAAGAGTATTGCTTCAGATTCTTAACTGATAAAGACAAATGGACCGGTAAACCAGGAATTCAGCTTCATGTTTCTGGTAATCCACTTCTGTCCTTCATTTCCATTATTTATTCTACACAAAGTTGTTAGTTTCAGGACATGGTAAGAAAGATGTGTTTCCTCCAGGCCTTAAGGTTCAGGCTCCACCGCTCGTGCTGGAGAAAGAAACGCTCAATCTGACATGTAGAAGCACCTGCAATCTGACAGACAGAGTCATCTGGTACAAAAATGGACAGGCTTTAAACTTCACCAGAGACATCCTTCAGTTTCAGTCAGACCGCAGTGATTCTGGCAGATACAGCTGTGCCGTCAGAGGACACGAACATCTGCCTTCTCCTGCTGTCAACATCAGTGTCGTGTGTGAGTTCATTTATATCAGACAACTGATTACACATATCATGGATGAAGTACTTATCACAAATACATCCATTCATTATATATCAAGCAGTATTCGTCTCCACAAAATGACATGAATAAAGAGACCATGTTTTTCCCCCTTTAGATCCTCCACAGAACGTCTCAGTGTCCGTCAGTCCGTCTGAAATAGTGGAGGGAGATTCAGTGACTCTGAACTGCCTCAGTGACTCAAACCCTCCTGCTCTGAACTTCAGCTGGTTTAAGGAGAATGAAACCTCAGCTGTTGGATCTGGACAGAGATTCAGCATCTCCAGCTTTAACTCCAGTTTCAGTGGACGCTTCTACTGTGAGGCTCAGAATAAATATGGATCTCGGAGATCAGCGTCTGTTTCACTTTTCACTGTTAAAGGTATTCAAGACACTCCTGTGCTCATCATGTTTAAAAGCTATTAAGAGTTCTTAATTTATCATTACATGTTCATCTTTACTGAAAATTAATGATCTTGACATTGTCTTTCCTCTTAGGTGTTTGGAGATCCGGTTGGATCATGTATGTCATTGCTGTTTGTGCCACTATTGCAGTTATTGGGTTTGGGCTCTTGTTTCTCATCATTGTGTACATAAGGTTAGTGAGAAATATATTTAAGCATATACCTTTTAATCATATTCAAACACTTGAATAATTCTCTAAATCATAAATCCATACCCAAAATGATTATTTTTCAGATATCTTTTAGTCCAGATAAAAATAAAAATAAACTATTTTAATGTGACATTCTTGTTTATCTACAAATGTTAATATTTTTTGCAAGCCATTTTTTTCAATCAGTCTATTACGATTTTAACTTTAATACATGTATCCTTATATTTTTAACAAACAGGAATAAGAGAAGAAATAATGACCCTAAAGACCTTGAGCAAGAAAAGGTGAGATTCTAGAAATTAAATCACTTCATATTTCATTGATTATGTATCACAGACTTTTCTGCTGACAATTTTTGTCCTTTTCTAAAAGGTGGTGTTAACTTTTACTAGACAATCAAAATGTATAACATATCAACACTGTAAAAAAAGATTAGTTGACTCAACTTAACTAAGTCAAGTAATCTTGTTGCTTTGACTGAGTTAAGTTGAGTCAACTTATAGTGTCAAGTTTATTGCACTTCAAAACACGAGTTGACTCAACTTCCTGTATCAAGTAATGTGGACTGGAAAACATTAAGAGAACTAAAAAAAAGATGTTGGTTGAACTTTACCATCCAGCTCGTCAGGAGCAGCTGGGGTTAGGTGTCTTGCTCATGGACACCTCGACACTTGGTCAGGTGGAACCGGGGATTGAACAACCAACCTTCTGGTTTGTAAACAACCTACATGAACCACTGAGCCACTGCCGCTCAGATGTTATCAAGTTAGTTTACAGAAATTACTAGATTTCAAAAATTTAAGCAAACTAATATCCATGAGAATTGAGAATTGGCCAGTCAAACTTAACACTGACACTCTGGCGGCGCTAGCCAGCTGAATTAACAGCGCTCAAAGTCGACACTCAGAGGCTGTGTTCAAAATCATATCCTATACCCTCATTCACTATTCCCTACATTTGTTCACTAATATAGTCCACTTGACTGAGTGAATAATTCAGTTAATTTTCAGTTAAATAAGTTAATTGAGACCCTGATAAACACCTGCTGTTAACAATCAGAATCACTGAAGGAGATAGGAACAAGAAGAACAGAAAAAAAGACGAAATCAAGATAAAAGACATTAAATCTTAGCAAAAGATCTCAGCAGAGGAGGATTAAACATCTCCACAAACAGCATTACCAGCTTCACTTATTACTAACCAGACTGACTTTATTTCTGTCAGACGTCTATAGAAGTTCTTATTAAAAGGTGACAGAGGTTTAGATGTCATTTTATTTTCATTTGATGTTACCATAATGGTGATCAGTGATTGCTTTAGTTGGGCTCTTGACCCTTGACTTTTGAACATTAGTTGTTCTTTGGCTGCTGTAGCTGTGTCTTTAAAATACATTAGCTATGGCACAAAGCTGAAGACAACAGGATGACAATGACTGTTTGTTAATAGTCACAATCATCATATAATGGCCTGATTTACTGATCTCATTTGCTGCCTAAAGTTGTTAAATGGTTTATGTCTTGTAGTTTTGATATTGTTGTCATTGTGTTTTTACTGATTGAGATCTATCGTGGATTTGATGTAAAGAAAATAATGATTTTAAAAAGGTTATACTCATTTTGAACTTCTTGATCAGCCAGACACACACAGGCATCAATATTTGGTGTATGAATCTCAACAATGGTGACAATCAACAAAAAAGATAACATTAAATTTGAACATCCCACAATACGCAACTAAAAGTCAACACAAAACCAAAAGCAAAAATAAAAACAAAAAGTAAAAATTAAAGCAAATAACCAGACAAATCAGCTGCATAATTTATTCATGTTGCAATGCATGCTGGGAGTCATGTTTTTTTTTTGGTACCCAACATGCATTGCAGCATAAAACTTATGATTGTCACCACTGTTGAGATTCATACACCAATTATTGATGCATGTGTGTGTCTGGCTGATCAAGAAGTTCAAAATGTTCTAAGTATAACCTTTTTAAAATCATTATTTTCTTTACGTCAAATCCACGATAGATCTCAGTCTGTAAATTCACAATGACAATAAAATCAAAACTACAAGACATCACCATTTAACAACTTTAGGCAGCAAATGAGATCAGTAAATCAGGCCATTATATGATAATTGTGACCATTAACAAACAGTCATTGTCATCCTGTTGTCTTCAGCTTTGTGCCATAGCTGATGTATTTTAAAGACACAGCTACAGCAGCCAAAGAACAACTAATGTTCAAAAGTCAAGGGTCAAGAGCCCAACTAAAGCAATCACTGATCACCATTATGGTAACATCAAATGAAAATAAAATGACATCTAAACCTCTGTCACCTTTTAATAAGAACTTCTGTAGACGTCTGACAGAAATAAAGTCAGTCTGGTTAGTAATAAGTGAAGCTGGTAATGCTGTTTGTGGAGATGTTTAATCTTCCTCTGCTGAGATCTTTTGCTAAGATTTAATGTCTTTTATCTTGATTTCGTCTTTTTTTCTGTTCTTCTTGTTCCTATCTCCTTCAGTGATTCTGATTGTTAACAGCAGGTGTTTATCAGGGTCTCAATTAACTTATTTAACTGAAAATTAACTGAATTATTCACTCAGTCAAGTGGACTATATTAGTGAACAAATGTAGGGAATAGTGAATGAGGGTATAGGATATGATTTTGAACACAGCCTCTGAGTGTCGACTTTGAGCGCTGTTAATTCAGCTGGCTAGCGCCGCCAGAGTGTCAGTGTTAAGTTTGACTGGCCAATTCTCAATTCTCATGGATATTAGTTTGCTTAAATTTTTGAAATCTAGTAATTTCTGTAAACTAACTTGATAAAATCTGAGCTGCAGTGGCTCAGTGGTTCATGTAGGTTGTTTACAAATCAGAAGGTTGGTTGTTCAATCCCCGGTTCCACCTGACCAAGTGTCAAGGTGTCCATGAGCAAGACACCTAACCCCAGCTGCTCCCGACGAGCTGGATGGTAAACTTCAACCAACATCTTTTTTTTAGTTCTCTTAATGTTTTCCAGTCCACATTACTTGATACAGGAAGTTGAGTCAACTCGTGTTTTGAAGTGCAATAAACTTGACACTATAAGTTGACTCAACTTAACTCAGTCAAAGCAACAAGATTACTTGACTTAGTTAAGTTGAGTCAACTAATCTTTTTTTACAGTGAAGGTATTAATTCACATAAATGCATGAATGGGCTCATGAATTGAATGACGTTCTGTAGAGTTGCATGTTAATTATCATACACTTATGATTCACTTATCCTACACATTATCATTAAATGTGGAGAGATGAATGTTTACAGGTTGCTGTGAGTTTAAATGTATGCCACATGATTATATTGCAGCCGTCTACAGAAAAGACCTCTGAATCTGGTGATGGTGAAAATGCGTCTATTCAAGATGGCAGAGATAAAGACACAAAGAAACCTGAAGAGGATGAGATTCAGTATGCCAGCATTACAGTTCACTGTCCTGCTACTGAAGCCAAGTGAGGAAAAACTGAATTATTCTGCTTTATAAGTCAGTTTGATTCGCAAAGTAGCCAACTTTTCACAATGTCTTTATAGAAAACAGCACATTAAGTATATAATAGATAGAAGTGTTAAAAGCCAATCCTTGCACAGCACCTTTAATATATATATATTTTCGGCTTCAGCATCTTTTACGCTCTGTGTTGATCTCATTCTCAGTTAATTATTTGTTTGTCATTTTTGCAGATCTACTGCAAGCCGAGAGAAGGATTTGTCAGTGATTTACAGCAGCATCAGATAATGCAGATTTACATTTTTCATTTCTGGGATTGCATCCGAAAACATATCTAAACCAGACTATAATAATAACTTTTCTTGTTTTAGCATTTGTGTTTCATTTAATCATGATTACATTTTGAGTGGGTATTTTTTATTAAGCATTTGCTGCTCCAACTTAGTTCAATCTCTGATGTATTTGCATCCCTTGTAAACCAAAGCCAAACAAACAAACACATGTAGGCAACAAGTTACAACCTGATCAGCGGGCCAGAGGAGGTTCACCTGTCCTGCAAAACTCTCTTTACAGAATGTATTTGCCATTTCCTGTGCTAATAAAAAGTGTAAGATTTGTCAGTTAATATCAGGTACTTCTTGTGTGAGTGAGTCTTTAGTAAATTACTAAAAATATGTCAAAAATGAACCTACCATGAGAAATACCAAAATAAAAATTGTTGAAGCTAAACCCATTCTCCTCTATGAAGAAAGCTGGAATGATTTTTTCTTCAATTTATTAATAATTATTTGTATTTCATAATTTATTTAGTCATGTGCTCATAATAACCCATATTGTCTTCTATTATAATAACCGACATTTTAAAATTTTGGCAGTAAACTGCTGTTTTGTTAAACTCAACCACTAGAGGGAGCTGAACCTGTCCGAGCGCGTGAGAACTGAGCGCGCGCAGCTTCACTCCTCCACAACTCATGGAATTTGCAGTTTGAGTTTTCCCGATTAAAATGGCGGGGAACTCCTTAAAACGAAGTAAAGGTTCAGAACTGATTTAACATCATATTCAAGTTTACATTTTTTGAGTTTGACCACGGAAGGGTCAGTAGTTTGAACGTTACTTCGAGTGTTAATATTGAGGTTAAGTTGATCGTCTGTCAGTACAACGAGGCAACATGGCGCCTTTGTGTATTTTTTTATTCATACATTTTAAGATACATAACAAAAACAACAACAAATGAACTTTCCCAAAATAAAGTAAATGCATAATACATTTTTAAAAATCACACACACACAAAAAAAGAAAAATAGCCTACATTGAATGCAATAAAATACAATTCTACAATCCTAATACTACTAATTGGACATGTGGGATATATACAGAGGAAATGGCTGACAGTGAGACAAAAATAGCCTCCAAAAGGGAGACAGAGCAGAGAAAGTCCAGAACATGGAGAGTGGCTGATCCAGAATGACACCGGTCACAGTCTGGGTCAATAGAGGGTTTTTTAAGCATATTTTCTCCTCTCCATGTCAGTGGAGAAAATGAACTATACATTCATACTGCTTTCTCTGAGTGACTGGATCCTCATGCAGCGCTGCAAACCATAGTGGAGACTACAATTTAAAACTTAAAATGATGCCATAGCATACATGTTTTAATTGTTTATTCTTAAGACACTATTTTAAATAGTTTCTTAGTCTGCACATTTGTGCAGACAGTTGCATAACCTGACATTTTGGGGGTTTAAGATAACCAAACATAAAATAATATATACTATTTAAATGTACTAAAAAATAAAATAGGGTAAATAGGGTTTAAAGTTATATGTCATGAATTTATCAAATTATGTTAAAAGGAAATAATGCACTTGGACACAAATATATATATATATATATACATGTAACACATACTCTGACAGAACGTTCTTCTTTTCAGAGATATTTAGAGTGATTGGGGTTATTTTATTTTGTGTCTCTCGACTAATTTTGGGAACTCCTTTTAAAGCTCAACTCACAATATTCAAACCTCTTATTGATATGGAGCACAGAAAATAAAACACTCAAAATGAGTATTTAACAACACCACTACCACTATTTAAAATACAAAAAAAAAAAGGAAATTAGTTTTCACAATAAACAATTACAAATTTTATTAAAAGCATAGTTATTTTAATATAGAATGAAACAAAAAATGCAAATAAGAAGAATTACAATTTCCCTAGTGTCTCAGGAAAACTCCCCACATGTAACTGAGGAAATGTCACTCAATACAACACAAATAAATCACTTGAATATTTCAAATGACAAATTGCATATAGTTTGGTTTTTAACTACATAAATTAACCCTTGAAATCAACAAATGACAAAAGGATCCTCTTACTCCGATGAACCAAAGGTATGATAAAAATTTAAAAAAAATAAGACGTAGAAAGAGGATCTTATTATAATATTACCGCCCCTTAATCTGCATGTTTCCACCCACGGCGCCAACATTTGGTTTACCTGTTATTGACCACACAAGAAGATGTTGCTTTATCGCTAAGACTTGAGGGAAAAGAGAGGGATTGGGGAGACCGATGCTCAGCTCGGGAAGAAGAGATAAGAATGAGCCAGATGGAGTAGATTCAGATTAGCAAGCTTTATTGTTTTTTACAGGTTAGGATTCTCGAATTCAGTCTTAGTGAAAATCCATCCTTATAATTTCAGTGGCACACTGGCAATGTTTACATACTGATAGAAGTTGAACTGATGTCTAAGAGTAGTGACATTGTCCGAGATACAAGAAAAAATATTTTAGAATAGCCATTCAAAATATGATTATACAAACTATAGCTAAACAAAAAGCTAACAAAATTAATATAAAAGGAGATAAACAAAATCCAGTCGGGCGCCCCTTGTGGTCATATGAGGAAGTAACAAATACGTGTCACTTTTGATCTTATACATATCAGGTTTTCACTGGTTATCTGAATACCCTGCTTAAAGGGGTCATGAATTGAGAAATCAAATTTTCCTTGATGTTTTGACATATAAGAGTTCATTACACTGTAAAAACATCCTGTAATTTTTTTTTAAACTAAGCTCATAAAACGGCTCGTTTTGGAATTTGTGACATTATGATGTAATAGTGCGATGAAAGACCGCCTCTGCAGAAGAAAATCAACTTCTACATCATTAGGTTTGTTTGGGATGCGCCTTGCCTCGCCTGAAATGTAGTCGAGAGTAGGCGGCTGCAGTGAGAGGAGGAGTGAAAAAAGCGCAGGCAAGCCGGACAGTTCTCTCTTCTTGTAGTGGATCTGACACCTGGGGGGGGGGGGGGGGGGGGTTGTGAGTGTTTTTATAAAAATGACATTGCATGACCCATAGAGACCACACTGTCAGAGTGTTTGGGAATATTCACACATAACGTAGGCCTATACACATAAAACAGGATATCAGAGTTTAAAATCAAACATTTTAAAAGAGAACAACACATCACGGTTGTTTAAACCAATGAGCATTAAGCTGTGTCGTCAGCAAGTCGTTTCCCATCGTGCTTTTGATCAGCACAGTCAGTGGAGAGCAACTGCGCGCGACTGCAGAATCCGAGACGTCCGCCTTGCAGTCGCAAGAGTTTTTTGACATACGTCAGCATGACATCAGAGCAAGGCGGACCACACTCAGACACATTTCTAACCGGCATGCATCTCACGCTGATCACCGGTGATCGGTTCTGTGCAGATTTTTCTCATCTCAGACAAGCCTAATGCCTCTTTAGCTCCGCCCACCGATTCACGCATGTCACATAGTAGTAAATACAAGAGATGTTAAAACAGGATTACTCGCCTCTGAGGATTACAAGACGTTTGGCATTGCCAAGTTGTGGAAAAACAGTCTTTGCATTGCCATCCTTGTGATCCTAAAGTTTAGTAAGCGTAGATTAACTTTATTTTTAACTAAATTTAGTAGTACACAGCAAAAACTCCAGTGTTAAATTAACTCTCCTGGGAGTTTATATGGCTCCAGACTCAAGAGTGTAAAGTGTTAAAATATGAGTGTTAAATTAACACTCAAGAGTGTTAAAGTTAATGAGATAATTAAGTGATTACTTGAGTGATAATTGAGCATTATTGAAGACACCTGATGTTAACAAGCAGAATCACTGAAGGAGAAAATCACAAATTGTACGTCACCGTTATATAGATCAGTGTTTGCTTTAGTTGGGTTCTTGACCCTTTTATTTTTTCCCTGAGAGGTTTGTTTGTCTGTTGTTATTGAGTTATAGCAGCCAGATGAACAAAGACAAAAAGTGATTGGATGGTGTTGGTTATGTTTTGACATAGTCATGTTGTGATTTGAAAATCTAAATTTACTGAGATAGTTTAACTTGTTAATTACAACTGCTCTGTGATTCTACAGCATAGGACTTTCAGTGCTTTTAATATAATCAATAATATCTAAAAAACATAATTTTATTTAGAAACACAGACATCAATAATCAGACTGGGAATCTCAACAATGGTGACAAAAATAAAGCATGTTGCAGTGCATTCTGGCAGCCACCAATCACAACTCATTAATGGCTCCCATCATGCATTGCGGTATGAATAAATTATGATCTGAATTGTCTATATAATTTACTTTTCCTAATTGAATATTCTGCTCGTCACCATTGTTGAGATGCATAGATTGAATCTTGATGTCTGTGTGTGCCTATAAAGAGTTTTTTTTTGGAAAACAACTTTTAAGAAATCCTTTGTATTATATAGAAAATTCTAGATGTTTGACGTATGATCAATGATGTTGTAATTAACAACATGTATCTATGTCACAAGATTCTTAATAAGTTCAGTGATCAAGTTCATATGATGATTACATCATAAGATAATCAACAACGTCAAATCACTTTTTTCCTTTGTTCATCTGGCTGTTACAACTAAATAACAACAGACAAACAAAATCTAATGTTAAAAATATAAGGGTCAAACGCCCAACTAAAGCACACACTGATCTCCATAATGGTGACATACAATTTGTGATTTTCTCCTTCAGTGATTCTGCTTGTTAACATCAGGTGTCTTCAATAATCCTCAATCATCCCTCAATTAATCACGTAATTATCTCATTAACTTTAACACTCTTGAGTGTTAATTTAACACTCATATTTTAACACTTTACACTCTTGAGTCTGGAGCCATATAAACTCCCAGGAGAGTTAATTTAACACTGGAGTTTTTGCTGTGTATTTACAAATTTATCGGGGATGATGAAAAATATTTTAATTTGCGAAACTGTTACCCAATCAGCTGTGGGCGTTGACTTCCAAGTCTTGTAACATGTCTATAAAAACTGAGTGTTTCAAAGAGAAGGTCAAAAACAGGTTAGAAAATAGATTATGCTTCTACATTAGGATGTTTTGTGATGTAAAAATCTTGATAACATTATAAGTGGACTTCAGAGAACATTACAAATTGCAGTTCATGACCCCTTTAATACTAGGATCAGATATTCTCATAGAGTTCATGTGACTGGCTCACAACATTCCCATAGACTGCATGTGTTTGGCTCTTTGGGACTTTAGGTCTGTTGAAAGGTTTCATCGGAGTGCTCTTGTCTGTGTTAGGAATGGCATTATTCTCGTATACATTCTCTTCCTGCATCAAGAAAACAAAAGTGCACTAGTAATATGTCTGCTATTATTTTTAAATAATAAGTTTATAAGTTTAAATGAGTATTATTTAAAAATAATTTTTCTTTTTTTTTAAATTATATATTTTTAAGGAGCGACTTACACATTTTGTGGCATCACTCTTCTGTTCATCTCTGCTTTCATTTTGCTTGTTGACAGACGTCACACTGCCTATGGAAATATCAGAACAAAGAAATACATTGGTCAAATCTTTCTATTGTTTTAATTATGCTGATAGTAGACATGGCTTGTTTATTTATACCTGTCTTTGCTGATGTCTTGCAAACAGCGATCAATCCAACTACAAGTATGATCACTGCTATGACCAGACCAACGACAGTATATAGTAAGTATACTGTAGTGTTCGAGGATGCTGAGGAAGAGATAGAAAGATATTTTTGTGTCATTAAAGTCATTCAGATAATCGTCATCTGCATAATTTCCCTCTAATTAAAGGAGCATTGACAGTAGAGGTGTGAACCTACACTGGTCTCACGGTTCGGTTCGATTACGATTATCATGTCATCGATTCGGTTCAATTCGATATCGCGATGCACCGCATCCTCAATTTTCAATTTTACTTCAAAAGTGATGTGTGCGTGCGCGCACGCGTGTGTGTTCGCCTGTTCGGGAAGTCGCAGTGACAAAAACAGAGACATTCCGGTTTAAGTTTCATGGGGCTAAAGCCTGTTTATGCCATTAAGAAAATGAAATTCTGTCAAATTAATTTTGTTTTAAAGAATTGTTCATTTAAAAGCAGCGCTCATTCATCAGTGTATAATGTTACCCTGGAGACGAGCGCATCAACCGTCACCGAGTCCGCTGTTGAAGACGATCATCCATTTATAATCACGCGTAACAACACAATTGTAATTTGACCATCGGGTGCGGAAGGGTTGCCATCTGTCTCGGTTTGTCCCGATTTATCTTTTAATAACCTGTCCTGGGAAATGTATCCACTCTCCCGAAAGGCTACGTGAATGTATGTTCAAACCGTGTAGCGCGCGCACAGCAGAGAGGGAGAGAGCGAGACCTTGCGTGTGTGTGCCTCAAGAAGCGCATGTAACTTGCATGCGCATGTAATGTATGTAAGAAAGAATGTTTAATTCGCACTCGCGTCTCGCCTCCCTCTTCCAGTATGCTACCGGCTACCGCGACAAAGCACATGCGCGATAAATGACGTCAGAAAAGCGTCAGTACATTATAACCGGTTATGGTCTATTACTGAACCGATACCGAATCGTCCTCGTCTGCATCGCGGTGCATCGTAGAAACGATTAATTTTGACACCCCTAATTGACAGGGCTCCAGACTGCGACCATTTTTCCTGCCTGTGTGACCAAATATTTAGTTAGGACGACCACAACGTTGGCAAGCAGCGAAGGCAAACAAAATGAAAGCGGAACGAAAATCTTTTTTCCAACACTTTAAAACTATATCACAAAATTTTATTTTTAATGTGATGACAAACACATTTTTGTTTTTTAATTAATATTAAGACATTATGAATGATAATAATTAAAGTTAATTTCATCTACACCCTAAATTAAGCTCAGTGCTGTATTGTCAGCCCCAGTGCTACCAGATGGGTGTTGTAGAACTCAGTGTCTCCATGCGGCTGCCCTCAGATGTTAGTCTGGAGCCCTGTGAACTTAAAATAACACTCCACATTGTAATATCTGTACGTTAAGTCTATTTATTATTGAAGAATTTGTCAGTATTACAGTTATTTTGGGGGACATTTGAATAATTGCATTGCAAGCTGATTTAAGGTGTGCCCCTAAATTTTCTGCTTGCGTTCCTAAAATGTTCAGTCAGGGCTACAGCGCTCTTAGTAAAAAAAATTAGTCTGGAGCCCTGATTGACTTCTTGTTGTACTCAAGTACACTGTAAAAAAGTGCCAGGAATTTAAAGGAATAAACAGTATTATTTAACGATAAATGAATGTAGTCAAATTTACAGTGAAATTAATGCATGCTGGGTCATTTTACTAATTTTGGGTCAAATTATGTGACATCATTCAATTATGTCAATATGTCAATTGTCAATTATGTGACAATTATTATGTAATTGTGACATCATCTTGCAACTCAAGTTTTATTCTTTCATCAGCAAATGATGAACAGACATCAATACTCAACATACAAAACACAAAAATAGTGACACTCAACGAATATTAATAATAATAAAGAGAAATTCTGAACATTACAAAATAATCAACCAACACAAACTGTTAAAAGTAAATCCAGCAATATATATACACTTGTTGGTTTTACTTAACTTATTTTTATCCACAGCATAATCTATTCATGCTGCACTGCATGCTGGGTACCTTCATAGTACATGTGCACTTTAGAAATACATCATGATATTGTTTAAGGTACTTTTGGTTTTATAATACTGTAAACTCACAGTAAAGCCAAACTTTATTTACAGTACAAATGTAAAAACTGTTGAATTACTGTGAAAGTAATTCAGTTATTAACCTGGAATATACTGTAATTTCACAATAAAGTTTTGAACAAGTATATCTGTGAATATGGTTTCTTATTTCAGACTAACTTTTCCTTCATGTCTATGATGTAAACTGAATAAAATAAGAATCTAATGAGGTTGTTACCTGTTGCTGTGGGCAAGATTCAAACTTAAGATTTATGTATTTGAATTGCATATACAATTTTCATCCATTTAGATTACATAGTTTTAACACAAATGAATAAACTGAATGTGATTAGGGGTCGACCGATATGTGATTTTTTTTTGGCCGATGCCGATACCGATTATTACAGATCAAGTAGACCGATAACCGATATTTTGAACTGATATATAGCCTATGTCTGGTGTAAAAATTCAAGTTAATGTAAAAATTAAGAATAACAAATGGTTTTGACAAATACTTTCTTTAAATTATTTTAAACATATCTTTAAATCTGAGAACTGTTAATAATAACATTATTAATAATGATAATAATAATAATAATAATAATAATAATAATAATAACTTAAAAAGAGCAGGGAGCACCCAGCAGCATTCTGTAAACATTTTGTAAAACTTAACGACTCTATTTTAATGGTTAAATTAAATTGTAGTAATCAAAAAGCATTTCTAATCAATTGAAATCATCAAACTTATTTAATTTATTTACAGTTTAACAAAAATAAAAATTTTAGGGCCCTATGAAAAACCGAACTTTTATTTTGACGGGTTGCCATGGAGATCTTTGAGTTCCCTTTCGTTGTCACTCCGAGTTACGTCGGATGACGACGAATGGGGTTTCGCTTAGAAAGCCTATCAACTTCGAGTATTACAAAACGAGCCAATGGCAAAGAAATGCCATGGGTCTGCGGAATTTGCATGACGTAACTCCGCCCCACCTCGTGGGTATAAAAGGAGGAAGTCCGCAACAGCAGTTTATGTTTTCGCTTCGGAGCCAAGTGTATTCTTCTCTCCACAAGCCAACTCTGAATTATCAGCTTCACGAACGAGTGCCTCGAGTGTTGGTGTGACGGCGATCTCCGGCGAGTGCGTGCTTCCTGCTTATCTCTGCAGTGGTTCATCAGAGAGCGCGTGCTTCCCCGGGCGCTTCAACACTTGAGTTTTCTCTCTAAAAGAGCGCACGCGGCACGTCTTTTTAAAGACGGCTCGCCCGTGCATTTAAAAAAAAAAAAAAAAAACGAATGGTTGCGGCAGCTTGGTATCGGACTCTGATGGGCACGAGCGTTGTCTGGTATGTTTGGGCTTGATCATACTAGAGCAGCGCTCGTGGATGACTCATGTTTTCTCCGTGGGAACATGATCATCGCGTCATATAGGTCGAGACTCGGTGAACTCGCAAGAGTGAGAGTCCCCTCATCCACCCCCCGATCTTCGGCTGGTGGCCAGGGTGACCTGAGGGTGTTGGTCTGGAACAAGGCGCCGACTCCGTGTCCGTGACCCCAGCCTCCCCTCAACGGCGGTGCCCGCTAGTGAATAGGTGATTCCCACGAGTCTACCCTCTGGTGGCCCGTGTGTTTCATTTAAAGCTACAGAGGATGATACTATGTTTGTAGCAGCTTCACAAGGTGGGTTTGATTCTCTGCGAAGTGACGACTCGTCACAGCTGCCACCCTCTGGTGTGCATACGGCTGTGCCTGAGTCTGATCCAGAGATGACGGCCATGCTTTCCTGGGACGATTGGTTTTTGGGTAAGGCCGCCGACCCTCGTCCACGGCAAACCCCAATACCTTCCCTCCCGGACGTGCATGATGAGATCTCGAAGTCCCAGAAGACCCCCTGGTTTTCTCGGGACCGCTCGCTGATCTCATCCGCCTTTCCCCCCTCGATGGGGCCGCTGTCACGGGTACACTGGGGTTCCCCCGGCTGAACGCTCTGTTGAGATGCTATGTGTCCTCAGAGTGCTTCTTCTCGGCGCAATCCTAAGCACCCGCCCGTGGTCTATGGTTTTCGTCTACATTTGTGGCGAGATCCTATAGCACCACGGGACTGGCAGCCGCCTCTCTGCAGGCCATGGCCATTCTGCTGGTCCTCGACCCAGATGCTCATGGACTTGCACGAGGGCGGGACTGACCCAGGGCTCTTCACTGAGTCGCGCGCCGCCACTGACCTTGCTCTCCGAGCGACGAAAGTGGCCGTACGCTCCCTGGGTCAGGTGATGCCTACCATTCTGTGGCTGAACCTGTCTGATGTGCTGAATGTCGCGCGGCCCCGTCTGTCCGACGTTCCCATATCCCAGGTCGGCCTCTTCGGCGGTGCGGTTGAACTTCGAAATAAAAAAGAAAAAAAAAAAAAGAACAGCTCTCAACCGCCCATGTGCAGACTGACGTGATTCTGTCCCGATGGCCCGCCGTCCGCTCAGATCCCTCGGTCTGCCCACTGCCGAAGGCGCCCCCCCGCGGCTCCCACCCCGCCCGTTTAAAGAGACGGGCCGGCTCTGGAAGCCGCGGGGGGACTCCACAGCCCTCTCCAGCCCCGCCCCCCGCTACGTGCCGGGTTAAGCGGCGCTCCTGAGACGGGCTCCACAGAGATGGGACTCAGTTCTTCCAGGAGTTGGTAGCAGGACCACTCCTTTCCCCGGTGGAGGGCCGGGGAAAAATCCTTATTCTCCTAAGAACTGACTCTCCCGTCTCTGGGAAGACAGAATTCTCGGACGACACAGAGCGCCGCCCACAAGCCGTGCTCTCCTCGTCCCCCTCTGTCCCAGAGGTGCTTGACACGGCGTGCCGTCCACGGACCGCTTCGCCCCTGTCCCCCTCTGTCGCCAGACCCCTGCCAGAGCAGGCCCCCGCGGGACGACCAGCATGGTCCTCCCCTGGCCCCCTCTGTCAGGGCGCGGTTGCTAACTGTGCCCCCACATCGGGCCGCTATGCCGTCCACGTCTGGGCCAGTTACTCCGCTTCGCTGCCCCTCCGGGGGGACGCCTGTCGTCCGCTTGATCCCGCTGGTTCAGTTCCTGGGAGCCTGGTTAGAGCTTCTCCGTCTGTCCCGCTGGATTGCGCGCACCATCAGGCTCGGCTATGCGATTCAGTTCGCACGGTCTCCTCCCCGCTTCCGGGGAGTCCGCTCCATTGTTGTCGGTGGCAATGCCCCCATCATGAGAGCTGAGATTCTCACCCTGCTGGCGAAGGGTGCGATCGAGACTGTCCCTCCAGCCGAGATGAGGTCCGGCTTCTAAAGAGCCCCTACTTCATTGTCCCCAAGAAAACCGGTGGGTTACGGCCAATCCTGGACTTGCGCGTGCTGAACCGCTCCCTTCACAGGCTGCCGTTCAAGATGCTCTCCGCCAAACGCGTTCTCGAATGCGTGCGGCCCCAGGATTGGTTTGCAGCGATCGACCTGAAGGACGCCTACTTTCATGTCTCCATTCTTCCTCGACACAGACCGTTCCTACGGTTTGCTTTCGAGGGGCAGGCATACCAGTACGCGGTTCTCCCTTTCGGGCTAGCCCTGTCTCCTCGCACCTTCACGAAGGTCGTCGAGGCTGCCCTTGTTCCCCTTCGGGAACACGGGGTTCGCATCCTGAGTTATATCGACGACTGGCTGATCCTAGCTCACTCTCGAGATCAGGTTTGCGAACACAGGGACCTAGTGCTCCGGCACCTAGCTCGTCTGGGCCTTCGGGTCAACTGGGAGAAGAGCAAACTTTGCCCCGTGCAGAGGATCTCTTTTCTCGGTATGGACATCGACTCGGTCGCCATGTCCGCGCAGCTTACGAGCGAGCGCGCGCAGTCACTGCTGACTTGCCTGAGACATCTCAGGAGCAAGAATGCGGTTCCACTGAAACATTTTCAGAGGCTCCTGGGGCATATGGCATCGGCAGCCGCGGTCACGCCGCTCGGATTGCTTCATATGAGACCGCTTCAGCTTTGGCTTCGCGACCGAGTCCCGAGGTGGGCATGGCATCAAGGCACGCTCCGGGTACCAGTTACTCCGACCTGCCGTCAGTTCCTCACCCCGTGGTCGAACCTCAGTTTTCTCAGGGCGGGTGTCCCCCTGGAACGAGCTTCCCGGCATGTTGTGGTCTCCACGGATGCCTCCACCACGGGCTGGGGCGCCATGTGCAATGGACATGCTGCTGCGGGCTCCTGGACAGGACCCCAGCGGCTATGGCATGTCAATTGCCTCGAGTTGTTGGCAGTACGCCTTGCCCTGCACCGCTTCCGGGCGTTGCTCAGGGGTCAACACGTACTAGTCCGCTCAGACAATACCGCTACTGTAGCGTACATCAACCATCAAGGTGGTCTACGCTCCCACGGTATGTCACAACTCGCCCGCCACCTCCTTCTATGGAGTCAGAAGCATCTGAGGTCGCTTCGAGCCATTTTCATTCCCGGAGCCCTGAACTGTGCAGCCGACGAGCTCTCACGGCTTCAGCCCCTCCCTGGAGAATGGCGACTCCATCCCCAGTCGGTTCAGCTGATTTGGGACCAGTTCGGGGATGCACAGATAGATCTGTTTGCCTCTCACGACTCGACCCATTGCGCCCTGTATTTTTCCCTGACCGAGGGCACGCTCGGCACGGATGCACTGGCGCACAGCTGGCCGCCGGGCCGCAAATATGCGTTTCCCCCAGTGAGCCTTCTTGTGCAGACCTTGCGCAAGGTCAGGGAGGACGAGGAGCAGGTCATTTTGGTCGCACCGTATTGGCCCGGCCGGACCTGGTTCCCCGAACTTGCACTCCTCGCGACAGCACCTCCCTGGCCCATTCCTCTGAGGAAGGACCTTCTTTCTCAGGGACGGGGCACCCTGTGGCACCCTCGCCCCGATCTCTGGAGCCTCCACGTGTGGCTCCTGGACGGCTCGAGGTAGGTTTGAGTACCCTTCCACCAGCGGTGGCGGCTACCATCACTTCCGCTAGAGCGTCGTCCACAAGACACGTCTACGCGTTGAAGTGGAACCTCTTCGTCGTCTGGTGCTCTTCTCACCGAGAAGACCCCCGGAGATGCTCGATCAGCGTTGTGCTTTCCTTCCTTCAGCAGGGGTTGGAGCGAAGGCTGTCTCCCTCCACCCTTAAGGTCTATGTTGCCGCCATTGCCGCACACCATGACCTAGTCGAAGGTAAGTCGGTAGGGAAGCACGACCTGGTCATCAGGTTCCTGAGAGGAGCGAGGAGACTAAATCCTCCTCGCCCTCCTCTCGTTCCCTCTTGGGACCTCTCAGTGGTTCTAACTGCCCTGAAGAGTGCTCCCTTTGAGCCCCTGCAGTCAGTCGAGCTTAAGTTCCTGTCAATGAAGACAGCGCTCCTGGTTGCACTGGCCTTCATCAAGAGGGTAGGGGACCTGCACGCTTTCTCCGTCGACGAAGCGTGCCTGGAATTCGGACCGGCTTTCTCTCACGTGATCCTGAGACCCCGGCCCAGATATGTGCCCAAGGTTCCTACCACTCCCTTTCGGGACCAGGTGGTGAACCTGCAAGCGCTGCCCCCGGAGCAGGCAGACCCAGCCTTGGCACTGCTCTGTCCAGTACGCGCTCTTCGCGCCTATGTAGACAGGACGCGGTGTTTCAGGACCTCAGACCAGCTCTTTGTCTGTTATGGTGGGAAGCTGAAGGGAAAGGCTCTCTCCAAGCAAAGGTTGTCTCACTGGATAGTGGACGCCATTGCCTTGGCTTACCAGCAGCAAGGTCGACCATGCCCCCCTTGGTGTGACGGCCCACTCCACCCGGAGTGTGGCATCCTCTTGGGCTCTAGCGCATGGCGCCTCGCTAACAGACATCTGCAGAGCTGCAGGCTGGGCGACACCTAACACATTCGCCAGATTCTATAATCTCCGAGTGGAGCCAGTGTCCTCTCATGTACTCGCTTCAACTAGCTAGTACCGGACCCGCTCAGGTGTCTTCGCTTGCTCGCCATTCCACTCCACGGACTGGATACGTGCGATATTCTCCTCAGGTGAGCTTCCCCGAAAGCCCTGAGTTCCTCCAGCACTCCTGACGTCGGCGCCAGTGTCTATTGCCTGCGCGTCGGCTAGGTGCCTCCCGTGTGCATGGTCCCTCCCCTGAGCGACCCCCACATGTGTATTTCCACTGTAAGCCTCTCTGAGCATGTGTCTTTCCCTTGGCAAGCCACCTTGCCACCCCTGGGGTTGAAATATTCCACCTGCGGCTGGACACCCCAGTGTTCTCCATATGTTTCCTTCGGGTCATATGTGTATTCTCTAAGTCCCCCCCCCCTCTGGGTTGGCATTAATTGCATACTTCCCCTAGCTTGGGATATGCTTCCCAGTGTACCTTGGTATTCCTGTGTTAAATGGAGTCCTTCGTCCAGTCTATGACAGTGTTCTCGATTTACGCAGGGCACTGGAAGACAGCTGAGAAGGTGGCGTGATTAGACTGGTAACCCCATTCGTCGTCATCCGACGTAACTCGGAGTGACAACGAAAGGGAACGTCTCGGTTACGTATGTAACCCTCGTTCCCTGAGTAGGGAACGGAGACGTTACGTCTGCCTGCCACTTTCCGCTGTACCGCGGGGATCGCCTGAGCTCAGTCTTGGCTCCTCAGCGAAGAAACATAAACTGCTGTTGCGGACTTCCTCCTTTTATAGCCACGAGGTGGGGCGGAGTTACGTCATGCAAATTCCGCAGACCCATGGCATTTCTTTGCCATTGGCTTGTTTTGTAATACTCGAAGTTGATAGGCTTTCTAAGCGAAACCCCATTCGTCGTCATCCGACGTAACGTCTCCGTTCCCTACTCAGGGAACGAGGGTTACATACGTAACCGAGACGTTTCTGTGTGTTTATGATATGAAGATAACTTTTCTCACAGCATTAAAAAGCTCATGAAGTGAAAAAGTGGCTCTGGAGATGATGTTTATGCGATCATGTTTTCATAGAATGATGCAGCTGAGGCTGAAAACAGTGCAAGCGTCATGCCTGCTCCAGTGTGTGTGTGTGTGTGTGTGTGTGTGTGTGTGGTAAATGAAATCACGCGCCTGCGCCATTCATTTAGAGACATGCAGGATTTATATTTAAATAGTCTTTTTGCTGTTTGAAATTGGAATTGATTTGTACTGACCTGCAGCTGTTTTTTATTAATTTATCAAAAAGTTGACAAATTCCATGACATTCCGCTTTATACAGTTAATTCCGTTTTTATGACTGGATTCCGCGATTCCGCCCGTGTTTTCTGCATCGCCGAAATCACAGAGCCCTATTGAGGTGTTTTGCAACTTCAGTGTAGTAATTTATAGCTACTTAGGCAAAGTCTGCTGCTGCCTTAACTTTGACAGACAACTGATGCGTGATCAGTGCAGCAGCTCCAGTCAGCAAGTGCTTTCGGTGTGAGAGTGCAAAACTTTCAGTGCCTTCAGCTTTCCGCGCTGATTGGCCGGACTCGTGACTCCCAACAAATCAGATGAGCGGGGACATTGGTCTAGTCTAGAATGGTGAGTTCTGACAGAGGTGTGTGCTGCGTCAGAGCCAAATAAAGCGCTTTTCAAAATTAAATTATTTTATCGGCAAACTGGTTTTGAAAATGACCAATACTGATAACCATAAAAAATGCTTAATATCGGCGCCGATATTCGGTCGACCCCTAAATGTGATTCATATTTCTCAGTCAAACATAAATGAAACAAGTAAGATTTATGTAATTGTATAAACCGAATGTGATTTATATATGTCAGTTATACGTAAATGATACAGGTCAGATTTATGTAATAGTGCACAGCAAAATGCCCATGATAGTGTTCATGTGTGTGCACATTACTGAGTTAAAGAGGAATTTAAGTAGTCAGTCAAGTTTACATTATTTACTAAACTGATTTCCACTTTAATTAAAAAAAATATATAACAAACACGATTAATGAAGCCATTTTAAAGAAAAAAGGGATGTTTTGTTATAGCTTTTGGAGCAAGGGCGCCACCATCTTGCAATACCACAGCGTGTGACGTCACGGAGTCGGTTGTCTTATCTGAGGTAAATATATAGTAGAGGACTGATAGCATAAAGGAAAAGCAAAGGGGAAAAAACATTTCCATAAACTGCCAGTAAAACAGAGAATGTACAGCTTCACTGGCGGCACTGAAAAGGAAGAACCCTTCAATGGGTGCTGATGTCAGAGTATGCAGTGAACATGTTTTGGAGGAAGATTACATTGAGGAAAATACCTTTGATTCGGGCAATTTAGTCATTCGCCGCACCAACAAACTTAAAGGATTAGTTCACTTTTAAAAAAACTTTTGCTGATAATTAAATTTTACTCACCCCCATGTCATCCAAGATGTTCATGTCTTTCTTTCTTCAGTCGAAAAGAAATTAAGGTTTTTGATGAAAACCTTCCAGGATTTCTTTCCATATAATGGACTTCAATGGGACCCAAACGGTTCAAGGTCCAAATGACAGTTTCACTGCAGCTTCAAAGGGCTTTAAACGACACCAGACGATGAATAAGAGTTTTATCTAGTGAAACGATCGGTCATTTCAAAAATAAATAAAAAACTTTAAGTTTTATAAGAACAAATGCTCGCCTTGCTCTGTTCTGTGATGCACGTTCGTTTCAACGTAATTGCGTATTACGTGACGTCACGAACGCGCATCACAACAGTCCTTTCAAGTTTGTCTCCCTCCATTTCAGAACAATTGTGTGTTCAAAAAGTAAAGAAATGCTTATATTAAGCTGGGCATACACGGTACGATTTTGTGTTTTACTCAGAGAAACGTATTATACCTATATACCTCAGGCAAGACAACCGACCCCGTGCCTTTGCTCCAAAAGCTAGAACAAAACATCCCTTTTTCTTTAAAATGGTTACATTAATCGTGTTTGTTATATATTTTTTTTATCTAAGTGGAAATCAGTTTACTAAATAATGTAAACTTGAATGACTGCTTCATTTCGACTTTAAAGTACCATTGAAGCAGTGTCGAAGTTAATGAGATAATTTAGTGATGATTGAACATTAATGATGAACTCCTGCTGTTAACAAGCAGAATCACTGAAGAAAATAAAAACAAGAACAGAAAAAAGGGAAACTTCCAGCCACAGCCTTACCGCTTATTTACACTGCACACTTCTGCGGCGCATTACGGCTGCGACACGGCTACCGGACCTGATCGCGGCCACTCTAGTCAATGCTTGTGTTTACACCAGCCGTGACGCGGCACGTTTTAGAAGGTGCCTAGTCTATTTTTGATGGATGCCGCGTCCAAGCCGCACTGTAAGTACAAAATAAAAGTCACAAAACAGTCAATTTCAAAATAAACACCCTGTGCAGACTCCCAATTGTATTGCACACCAATATATCCTTGGTAGAAATCCAAAAATCAAGAAAAAATATGTCGGACCCCGTGGTCGCTTTCGCTTCTGAAATGCTCCTAGTGTGAGTTTGCACTGCGTGGAGGACAGAGCAAAACCTTGTCGGAGCCGTAACGCGCCGCAGACGTGTGCAGTGTAAATAAGGGGTTATGCAGAGTTCACACTGCACGATTTTCAAAGTAGTCAGATCACTGTTCTTTTCACACTGCATGACTATCTGGGGTAACATTCTGTCGCTGCTGTCTTCACACTGTAAGATAAAACAGGAGGTTTCACATTGCATGACTTTACAAAAGAAAGAATGTCTGGTCCGCAAACTATGTTTCACAACCAAAAAGACGCAAGAAGTGAGAAGGAAATAATGGAATAATGGAAGACCGGAGTTCTCACACGAGACTGAAATTGTTGAAAGGTATTGAAATAAGAAAGGTAGGAGGTAAATAAATAATTTTGCAATGTGCTGCTGTTGCTGCTGGTCAAGCAAATGTTGGTGCTTTGCTTCTATTTGATTTAATTGTAAATATATAAATAAAAGTAAATATATCTATTAAAATACTGATATTGTGGTCTATAACTCCTCCCCGAACTTTCCACTGCTCTGTATCTTGCTCTCTCATTGGCTGTAGGTCATCGCTGATGTAGTTTTCATTCAGAACACATTTCATACAGCAGGATTTTGAGTCTGCGATTCTCTCAGATCCCGTTTATCACGTGAACGAGCAACGATTTTCCTATTATTTCGGGTATTTGTTGACAATTTCACAAAACCTGTCAGCGAGTGAAAATTGGCCCTAAAATCGTGCAGTGTGAACTCGGCATTACAAATTTCAGAACTATTTCACCTGATTAACTTTGTTGCTGGCTTTCTTTGCAATACATTGTGTTTTACTCTACACTGTTGCAAAGACTAGAAACTCACATAAAAGCCAAGAGTCAAACTTCCCAACTAAAGGAAACACTGATCACAATAACGATGACCAAATATTTTCAATAAAACTTCAAGATCTAAACCTTTGTTAATTCTTAATATGAACTTCTGCTAAAATCTTGAGAGATGTATTGTCTTCTACTATTTCCAGTTGATTTCAGGCTGTGTGGCTTTAAGTCAGTTATAGTTGTTGCGTTTCATTTTCTGAGAGTGTAAACATGATGTTGGACCAACATCACATTGTAACATTGATTCAATGCCATTACCATTGATTTTTGGATGAAATCTTAAATTCAACATTAATTGTGGGAGCAAAGGGGATATTGAGTCAAAAATGTACACATTAACATTGATTTAACATTGTTTCGATAGTTGCTATCTATCTGGGACCCTAATCAAACACACCTGAACCAGCTCATCAATGTCTTCAGGATTACTAGAAAGCTACAGACAGGAGAGTTTATCAGGGCTGGAGCTAAACTCTGCAGAGCTGTGGCCCTCCAGGACCGAGTTTGCCCATGTCTGGCCTATAGTGTTTCATCGCCATCTATTGGCCTGGCAGCAGAATACAGCATTTTTAGTTGTTTTTGCGAATCCGTGTGATTGGGTATTGTTTTGACAATGGTGTTGTCTGTACGCGGAAAAGTCAAAAGGAAAAACTTCTTGGTTTTAAGCATATTGTTGTTGTGTAAATGTACCCTAAATGCCTTATTTTTTATCTTCAGTTGATTTCATCTAAGGCGGTGGCTGGAAATTTCACTTTTTTCTTTTCTTGTTTTTCTTTCCTTCAGTGATTCTGCTTGTTAACAGCAGGTGTTCATATTTAATGTTCAATCACCACTTAATTATCTCATTAATTTCAACACTGCTTCAATGGTACTTTAACTCAGTAGTGTACACACACACACACACACACACACACACACACACACACACACACACACTGCACTGTAGGCCTTGTTTGTAATGGAATTAAATAAAATAGATAAAAAAAAGGTAGGCATAACGGTGACAGGTCAAAGTCCTAAAGTCTTCTGACAGGTACAATGGCCGTTTTTAATTTATTTTTGCAAAGAAATGTAGCGTTTCAAAACTGCAGGGTTTTTCACGGCAGCCTTAGCATATTAACGTCACAAGCCAAGTAATATTAACACCAATTACCAGTATGCACATTAAAATTCTCATGCATCTCAAAAAAGAAGAATTTAAGTATTTGTATGTCTAGAGTTCGGATAGCTTTACTGCTTAAAAGTCCTTGTAAAGTTTCAAATAAACCTGTTGTCTTCCCCTGTATGAGTGAACATCAGTAGCATGAGTCGCATTGGAGTGACGTCAACTCCTAGTTTACATGAAACTTGAACTGTAACATTTGGAAAAGCAAGCGCAGAACGTGGAAAGAACAGTTAAGGGAAAAACAGCACAAGCGTACAAAAGAGTAAAATATGAGCAGAAAATGTAAGAGAGCACAAAGTACGAGTAATAAAACCAAGGAAAACATCATTTTTAAGAAAACATGAACATTAGTTTTACTTATAATTTTTTATGTGTTTAAAGTTTTTATTCATGCTTGTTATTTTTTGATTTACGCTTACTATATTTTGATCCATACCACGTTGTTTGCTATTCTGGTCATTTTGCATTATTTCAGTTTGTGCAAAAGCACAGAGTCCTGACCTTTTGAGGTTAGGCACTGATGTTGGACAAGAAGGCCTGGCTCGCAGTCTCCACTCTAATTCATCCTAGAGGTGTTCTATCGGGTTGAGATCAGGACTCTGTGCAGGCCAGTCAAGTTTCTCCACACCAAACTCATACATCCATGTCTTTATGGATCTTGCTTTGTGCACTGGTGCGCAGTCATGTTGGAACAGGAAGGGACAATCCCCAAAGTGTTCCCACTAGGGATGGGGATTGATAACCAGTTCCACTCGAGAACCGGTTCTAAGTTTTATGAACCATTGATATTGTATGCCCTCAATGTTAACGAGTCCTCTTATCGATGCTCGTGTTCCGAGTCCCAGCCATATATACAGACGTGAACTCACAACTGTCCCTTTTGTCCTTTATCTACGCATCTGTGCGTCATGACGTCAAAGCGTTTTGAGCAAAGGAGGGAATCATGGAGAGGAAGAGACGATCTAATGCTTGGCTTTCTTTAACTAAACGAGATGAAAATTAAGCCGTTTGCAATAACTGCAAGGCTGTTATTTCGTGTAAGGGTGCATGAAGACTAAAATTTCATCCTTTAATAAAATTTCATTATTTAATATTATGTATCTGTATTATTATTCTTTAGTAGTATTCATAATCAGTTGTATTATCTTATGAAGTTTAAAATGCATGAGTTGGACTATAGATTGCATGGACATCTGTTTAAGGAGCATATTTTAGACACAGGGAGGGGAGCTGGTAGAGTTATATTTTGCTTAGAGGTTTGTGTGCAATGCCAAGTTTACTGAGCAGAGATGTTCCAATGATGATGATATATTAAATGTGTACATGTTCTTTACAAGGAAAGGAATGTTTCAACTGATGCAAATGTATCATTAATGTATATACAGAGGGATAGTGGATTGTGGATAGTGGTATACATTCCATTTTAATCATAAGCAACATGTTTTTCTACCTTACAAGTCTCTCAGTTGTGTATAAAGCTCAATCCTTACTGTACTACAGCAGAGAAACACGGAAACACATAGACCTGGCATGAATACAACATCTTCTCAAGTTTCTCTCCTGACATATATGAATAAAGATTTTTTTTGGTAAGATAACTGGTGTCCGGTCCTGTGAATCAAATAATAATGGGGAAAAGGCTTAATTCCAAGTCTACAGTGCAAATACTTACATGCTTAAACATATATCTATGGTACTAAATTGCAGGAATGCCGTGTTTTTGATCCGCTGCGTACAACTGCCCAAGCTAGCATCACCGTAACCTCCGTTGAACAGGGTAATGTAATGTTAAATATCACTGGCGTCTTACAAATAACAGGCATATTCTACGAAATATAGTATAACTATTCCATCCTTGTTTTTATAGAGAATAGTTTTAATTCTATATTAGGAGGAAGACTTTCTGACCTGTGTGCTTGTGTCTACAGAAGAGTTTTTTATTTATTTTATTTTGTAAATCTTATTTATTATTTAGATTGCTTACTCAAGTGTAAGCTGTAAAACAAATAAAACCACTTGTTCCCTTTCAGTCGGTCACGTTCGACATGACGTCGACATGACGACGTAATTGGGATCACTTCAGGGAGCCCTATCAACTTCGAGTGTCTACAGAACGAGCCAATGAACGTTGGCGTGCGTGAGAAGCGTCACGCGCCCCCGCCCCGCAGCGAGGGTATAAACAGGAAGCGGGCGCACGCACTCATGGTCTTTCGCTACGGAGCCGAGCTTTCGTTTTGATTCTGAGTTTCTGCAGACGGCTGCAACGTTGAAGACTGCTTCAAAAGGAAAATACTCTGCTCCAGTGCTGGTGCGAGGCGCGATCAGTGGTGGCCGCGAGCATTACAGCTCACAACTGCTGTTTTTTTGTGTGTCTGTCTCGGTGGGCGTTCCTCTTTGAGTGTGTACCCCGATTACACCGCGGCTATCCCTGGGTGCTTCAGCACTGATAGAGTTATTTTTTTCTTTTCTATGTTTTTTGTTTTCAACTAAAAGAGCAACACAAGCGTGACCCTGCGTCCTTTTGAGGATGTCATTCCGCTTGTGCGTTTCTGGATGCGGTCGTTCCCTGGCGCCAGCAGACGGCCACAATTGTTGCCTCTCGTGTTTGGGCGTTCAGCACGCTGAGGCAGCTTTTGTGAATAGTTCATGTTCTCATTGCGGGAATATGACTATGGCAGCGCTAAGATCAAGACTCGCTTACCTCACGGGAGGTGCAGTCCCCTCGCCAATGCCCAGATCTAGTGTTTATTCTGGACCTCAGAATAAACCTACTTTTGGGCATGGTCAGGGTGATCTGAGGATTACCATGAGGGCTTCCCCGCCGAGGCAATCTCCGCGGGCCCCTCACGCCTCTCAAGCGCTGCCGCTGTTGGAGCTTCCAAAGGAACGTGCTGGTCCTTCTCATGGACGACCAGCCGTGTCCTTTGGGGCCCCACCTGACGATCAGATGTTGATCGCAGCATCGGAGGGGGAGCTTCAGTCCTCTGGAGATGAAGATTCGGCTGCGTTACCCCCTTCCGGGAGTGTGGCGTTGCCCGAGTCAGATCCAGAATGGGCGGCTATGATTTTCCGGGCCGCCGAGAAGGTCAGGCTTGCGTGGAACCCTCCACCACGTCCCGAACCTTCTCGGTTGGACGATTGGTATCTCCATTCTACCATTCTTTCCGGAAGTGCATGAGGAGCTTACTAGGACACCTCTGGCTCAACCTGGCGGATATGAGGGACACCGATAAATATCAGTTCCTGGATGCCCCTCTTTCCCAGGTTGGGTTATTCGGCGACGCAGTTGAGAGCTTCGCCCAACAGTTCTCGGCCGCCCAGAAGCAGACGGAGGCCATCCGACACATCCTGCCCCGGCGAACCGCTGCTGCTCCCACCCGTCCACCGGCCGCAGACCCTCCATCCACTCGTCGCCGAGGTCGACCTCCTGTGGCGTCCTCTGCTCCCTCTAAGCCTCAGCAGCAGCAGCCACCATCCAGGCCTCAGCGTGGAGCAGGCCGCAGGAAGTCGACCACGCCCGTCCAGGCCGCTGCCAAACCAGGAGGCAAGCGCAGGTGCAAACGATCCTGAGACGGGCGACCCAGAAGTGGATCAAGTTGCTCTTCAGGAGGTGGTGAAGGCACCGCTCCTTTCCCTGGTGGAGGGGCGGGCGGAGAATCCTTTGTTTCCTTTTCTTTTTGTTCCGCCACTGACCAACGGGCCAGTGGTACCCACATTTTCAACAAAAGAGCAATTTCTGAAACCTCTGGGTCCCAAGAGGGCGCGCTTGGCGGTCGACGACGCTATGCCTTGTCACCCTCAAGCCCCTCTTTCATCGCCAGCGAGCAGCAGTGGCTGTGTTCCGGACGCACTGACGCATTTTCAACTACCTCGATGACTGGCTTATTCTCGCCCAGTCGAGAGAGCAGTTGTGCGAACACAGGGACATGGTGCTCAGTCACCTCATCCACCTAGGTCTTCTGGTCAACTGGGAAAAGAGTAAACTCACCCCCGGGCAGAGGATCTCTTTTCTCAGTGTGGAGTTGGACTCGATCAACATGACAGCGCGCCTCACCGAGGCCCACGTCCAGTCAGTGTTGAACTGCGTGAGCACGCTCAGACGCAGGACAGTAGCGCCACTGAAACTGTTTCAGAGGCTCCTGGGGCATATGGCATCTGCAGCCCCGGTCACGCCGCTCGGATTGCTTCATATGAGGCCACTCCAACACTGGCTCCATGATCGAGTCCCGAGATGGGCGTGGCAGAGCGGCTCGTGCCGGGTCCAAGTGACTCCGCACTGTCGCCAAACTCTCAGCTTGTGGTCGGAGCCTTCGTTCCTGCGGGCAGGTGTTCCCCTATAACAAGTGTCCAGACATTCTGTGGTCACCACAGAATGTCTTCTGTGGCTGGGGGGCCACGTACAACGGGCATGCAGCTTCAGGTCTGTGGACGGGGCCTCAACTGCATTGGCACATCAACTGCCTCGAGTTGTTAGCAGTACATCTTGCGCTGGGCTGCTTCAAAACGCCGCTACTAGGCAAGCATGTACTGGTCCGTACGGACAGCACTGCGACCGTTGCGTACTTCAACCGTCAATGTGGTCTACGCTCCCGCCGCATGTCACAACTCGCCCGCCATCTCCTCCTTTGGAGTCAGAAGCATCTGAGGTCGCTTCGTGACGTTTATATTCCGGGCCTGCTCAACCGTGAAGACGACGAGCTCTCACGGCAGCGGGTGCTACCGGGAGAATGGCGACTCCATCCCCAGGTGGTCCAGCTGATTTTTCAGGCACTTCGGGACCGCACAGGTAGATCTGTTTGCCGCCCCGGACACGTCTCACTGCCAGTTGTTCTATTCCCTGACCGAGGGGACCCTCGGCACGGATGCTCTGGCACACAGCTGGCCCCCGGGCCCCCGGGCCTACGCAAGTATGCGTTTCCCCCAGTGAGCCTTCTTGCACAGACCTTGTGCAAGGTCAGGGAGGAAGAGGAGCAGGTCTTTTTAGTTGCGCCGTATTGGCCCAACCGGACCTGGTTCCCGGAACTAGTGCTCCTCGCGACAGCCCCTCCCTCTCAGAGACGGGGCACTCTATGGCACCCACGTCCAGACCTCTGGAAACTCCATGTCTGGTCCCTGGACGGGTCGCGGAGGTTCTAGGTGACCTACCCCCGGCGGTAGTTGACACCATCACTTCCGCTAGAGCTCCCTCTACGAGGCACCTCTATGTGTTGAAGTGGAACCTGTTCGTTGACTGGTGTTCTTCTCACGAGGAGAACCCCCGAACTTGCTCGATCAGAGCTGTGCTTTCCTTCCTGCAAGATGGGCTGGAGCGAAGGCTGTCTCCCTCCACCCTTAAAGTGTATGTTGCGGCGATTCCGCACATCACGATGCAGTTGAAGGTAAGTCATTGGGAAAGCACGACCTGATCGTCAGGTTCCTGAGGGGGGCCAGGAGACTAAATCCTCCTCGCCCACTCTCTATACCCTCTTGGGATTTGTCTCTGGTCCTTTCGGCACTTCAGAGACCACCCTTTGAGCCCTTGCAGTCAGCAGAGTTAAAAATTCTGCCCTGTAAAACAGTTCTCCTGGTTGCATTGGCCTCTATCAAGAGGGTAGGGGACCTGCATGCATTTTCGGTCGACGAATTGTGCCTGGAATTCGGCCCGGCTAACTCTGACGTAATCCTGAGACCCCGGCCCGGATACGTGCCCAAGGTTCCCACCACTCCCTTCCGGGACCAGGTGGTGAACCTGCAAGCGCTGCCTTCGGAGGACGCAGACCCAGCCCTGGATTTTCTCTGTCCCGTCCGCGCTCTGCGCCTGTACGTGGACAGAACGCAAAGCCTCAGGACCTCAGATCAGCTCTTAGTCTGTTACGGAGGCCAGCAGAAGGGAAAGGCTGTCTCTAAGCAGAGGATGGCCCACTGGATAGTGGATGCCATCGCCTTGGCTTACGAAGCCCAAGCCGTGCCTTGCCCGTCGGATTGAGAGCCCACTCCACTAAGGGTGTCGCTTCTTCTTGGGCGCTGGCACACGGCGCCTTGCTGACAGACATCTGTAGAGCTGCGGGCTGGGTGACACCTAACACGTAACCCTGTAACCCCTCCGGCCAGTCCATATGTGTATTCTCCATATGTTACCTCCTTTCGGGCAGGATGTGGCTTCCGCAGCGTCCCTTCCTTCCATGTTCAGGGTACGCTTTCCCAGTGTTATCCAAGAGTTCCACTGTGTGGGGTATAACAGAACAGCAGTGAACTCCCTCTACGCAGGTCTTCCGCCCCAGCCAGATGGGGGTCTGAGAGTCTTCCGTAGGGCGCTGGATGTGGCAGCAACCGCGGCGTTTTCCATGGGATCCCAATTACGTCGTCACGTCGACGTCACGCCGAACGTGAGCGACTGAAAGGGAACGTCTCGGTTACTAATGTAACCCTCGTTCCCTAAAGGAGGGAACGGGAGACGTGACGTCCCGCCGCCACGGTTGCTGACCATCGCTGTACGGCCACCACAATCTCGGCTCCTCAGCGAAAAACAATGAGTGCGTGCGCCCGCTTCCTGTTTATACCCGCGCTGCGGGGCGGGGGCGCGTGACTCTTCTCACGCACGCCAACGTTCATTGGCTTGTTCTGTAGACACTCGAAGTTGATAGGGCTCCCTGAAGTGATCCCAATTACGTCGTCACGTCGACGTCACATCTCCCGTTCCCTCCTTCAGGGAACGAGGGTTACATTAGTAACGAGACGTTTTTTTTTTTTTGCCGAAAAAGCATATGACTACTTTTTTTCCATACAGTGCTATCAGGAATCGATAAGAGAATCGTTAAAAAATCGGATCAATAAGGAGAATCGTCAGTGGCATTGATATTGATAAAATCTTATCAATTCCCATCCCTAGTTTCCACAAAGCTGGGAGTTATGGTTGCACGAATAATCACAATGAAACGTGTGGGGCCTGAAATCCTGACTTTGCTTGGGGCCCCAAAATGGTAAACCCGCCCCAGAAGATTCTCAACTGTCGTTTGGAAGTGAGTTTGGAGTAAAAGCACGTTATTAAATGTTGTCTTTTATTGGACAAGAGGTTCATAAATGCTTCTCATGTTTGGAAAGATGTTTGACGTGTGTTGCTTTTTCAAATGCACGTTATAACAAACTCACAGTGCTTTCAGATGGAGCAGCGTTTACAGAGCCGTACATCAATGACAAGCTGCGTATAAAAAAAATTATCGCAACCTTTATGATTTTAAAATCGCGATAAGCCAAATCGGTCTAAGTGTGGTTACATGGAAAGTGCGATTAATCGTGCAGCCCTACTGGGAGCATGAAATTGAAGCTGAATCATAATTGAGTTCCTTACACTGGAACTAAAGGGCCAAGGCCAACCCCTTAAAAACAACAATGCCCCCTCCACCAAACTTTTTACTTGGCACAATGCAATCAGGCAAGTACCGTTCTCTAATAGTTGACCGTGGAATATTTAGTAGTAAGGAAATTTCACGAATGGACTTATTGCACAGGTGACAACCTATCACAGTACCACACTTGAATTCACTAAGCTCCTGAGAGCGACCCATTCAGTCTGCATACCTAGGTGCTAGATTTTATACAACTGGGGCCATGGAACACCTGAATTTAATGATTTGGAGGGGTGTCCCAATACTTTTGGTAATATAGTGTATATCAGGGGTGCCTAATCCTCCTTGTGCCAATCGACTGTCCTGCACAGTCCATCTCCAACCCTAATCCCACCTGAAGCAAACAATTAAGATCTTCAGGATCACTTGAAAATTAAAGGTAGGTGTGTTTGATTAGGGTTGGAGATGAACAGCGCAGGACAGTCGATGGGCAGGAGGAGGATTGGGCACCCCTGGTGTATATTATATATAATACATTCAATATATTATGAAAACACCAGTACAAAGTCATAGTTTCAATATAAATATATTCACAAAATGTTATTCCCTAATGCAAAACGTGTTCACAATTATTTAAATTATTTTACATTTCCTGCATTTCCAAATTGAATTTATATCTGTATATCACCCTGAATTTGTGTGTAAATATTTTACGTTGTTTTTGAGCCTTAAATAAAAGGATGGAAGAAAAAAAAGATGTCCCATTAGATGTGTTTTTTAATTAGCCCAATCATAAAAGGCCTAGCTGAACTCATGCGTCATCCATAAAGAATGGATGAATGAAAGATGAATGAGAGATGAATGAGAGATGCATCTCTCCATTACAGCAGCTGATCAACAGGCTCTGATCTAAGCAGAATTTATATATTTTACCCTGATAGCAGACAAACATTGAATCAACGTTGAATCAAGGTTGAAACTTAACACTGATGTTTCATCAGATTTACGCCCTGAAATAATGTTATTTCAATTATGAAAAATAGATCAAGGTCAACATAAAATCGATATTTGTTTAACTTAAATTAAATCATTAAATTTACATTGAATCAAAATTGAAACATTAACAAACCAAAATTGCTTTATGTACAACATGATCTTAAATAAATCTTAAATAAATAGAATAAATCTTACTTTATTCCAATGCCAGTGAATGACATGTGTTTTGACATCTTTCAAGCAGAGACTATGCAGGGCTGAAATTAACATGGTTTTGAACCAAAAGTCAGTAACTCCATAATCATTGATTAAACAACTCTGAAACAAACAGCATTATCTTCAATTATTACTAACCAGTTTGATTTTATTTCTGCAGACCCTTGTGTTATGGGTGTGGGTGTGTTTTGTTTACTTTTTATTTCTTGGTTTTGTTGGTGGCAGCGGATATGATACCTGAACACCTGATTCAAATTAGGAGGTGGAGATATACATGTTTCTGTTCCGTGCATGGGGGCAGTGTACAGAGCGGTGACATCATCTACGGCTGTTCTATTGTTTCCTCGCTAAAACGGGATCTGTCGCCATTTTGGGACATTTCAGATGGCATAAAATGTATTATTACACTTTGTGAAACCCCTAGAATTAATGAATAAACCTTATTATTATATCAATCTTTTGTTTTGATTTTCCTTTATTGTTGCGGCCATGAGTCAGCTGTAACACCTGTCAACACGTTTATCTCACAGTGATCTCTCCATATGACCACAATGTGAGTTCACAGTGAGCTAAAAGTGTAAACGCACAGTGCCATTATTATCACCATTATGGTGATCAGTGTTTGCTTTAGTTTGGCCGTTTGACTCTTAATGTTTTAATGTTAATTTTCCTCTGACTGCTGTAACTGTTTGTTATGGCAAGAACAGTTAGAGAAAATGTAATCAGATGATGTCAGTTACTTGATGATGACGATGATATAATCATCTTGTGTTGTATTGATGCCAGAGACAAGTCCATGGACAAAATCAGATCACTACATTATGACATTATCTTTATTATCAACAAGTAGCCAACATACTTGATCACATTTTCTCTTGCTATAACAAACACTTATATCAATCAAAGAAAAAATAATATCAAATAGTCAAGGCCAAAGAGCCCAACTAAAGCAAACACTGACCTCCACAATGGTTACCAAATTATTACTTTCAAACAAACTCTTTTAAGAGATTCAGTCCTGTGTCTGCTGGGAAACTTCCCACTAAAACTTGAATGTTAGGGGATAATGTTATATCAGTGTTATCACTTAACATGTTTAAAATGTTTTTAGAGAGTGTTATCCTACCTTTTAGGAGAACATTCTGGTAACAAAAATAAATTTAGCTACAGAAAACATTACAAGAACATAACATTATGCTCTCAAAACATTCATAGAACAATAACACGTCTAGCTGGGATGAGCTCATATTCTGGTCATAGTTTGAGCACACAGTGAGAGCGCTGTGAGGTTACACTTTTAGATCACTGTGAATTCAGATTGCTGACGTTGTGACCACATTGTGAGATCAGAGTGTTGACTGGGACGACTAAAAAAAAAAAAAAAAAAAAAAAAAAAATATATATATATATATATAATATTATATATATATATATATATATATATATATATATATATATATATATATATATATATATATAATGGCATAGAATCTTGCTGTACATAAAGCAAGATTGATTTGTTATTGTTTCAATGTAAATGAAATGATTTAAGTTTCAAATTTGTGTTGATCTTGATCTATTTTTCATGGTTGAAATAACATTATTTCAGGGTGAAAAACCTGATGAAAAATCATTAACTTTCAAACTTGATTCAATTTTGATCTGCTATCTTCATAATTAAAAACACAGCGAGGACTATTTTTGACTATGAAGTGTGACATATTCAGAACACTGTAAAAAATTGCGCTGTGAAATAGCGGCAGCTGAAATCTACTGGCAGCAGTGTTTGCCAGGAATATACCGTTAATTTGCATTTACAATTTTATTTTTTGGGTTACTGTAAAAATACCATGGAAAGTAACGTCTCAGTTACTAACGAAACCTCGGTTCCCTGAGAGTAGGGAACGAGCATTGCTAAGTAAGCTTACGCTATGGGAAAACTCCTTTTCTTGAGAATATTGAAGCCAAATTTTTAAAACGCAGTGCAGCTGCACAGCAGACATAGCTGAGTGTCTAGCACGCTCATTGGCTGTGCTGCGGCAACTGCACGAATCTATGGCGAGTCGGCTATATGCGAGAACCAATCAAGTCGCTTCGCACCAGAGAGTGTCAGAGCCCGCCAGTATGGGCGTGGCTTATAGCTATATAAGCCCCCATTTTCACCATAGCATTTGGGTTTAATCGACTGAAGCGAACCCCTGATCGAAGCACAGTAGCATGGTGGGTTACGCAATACTCATTCCCTACTCTCAGGGAACCGAGGTTACGTTAGTAACCGAGACGTTCCCTTTCGAGAGGTCCCTCGTATTGCGTAAGTCTGATACTGTGGGAACAGTGCTTATGTGTAGGGGTGCGTACTTTATAGTGGGCACACAGCCTACATTTATTACACTTCCAGCGCGAGCTGGAGGGAGAACTGATACTGTGGGAACAGTCCTTTTGTGCAGGGGTGCGTACTTTATTGTGAGCACACATCCTACATTTATTACACCTCCAGCACGAGCCGGAGGGAGAACAGACAAAAAATCTTGGGTCGGGGTCCCCGGCGGTCTGGGAACTGCTGTCGACTCACTGAACGAGAGCGGTGACGGACTTCAGCCGCTGGGCGGAGTTGGCTTTGCTGGCTGAGAGAGCGGCGCTTTGTTGTGGCAGCCTGAAACAGAGCTGGAACATTTAGGGAGGAAGTGGCACATTGCTTGTGACACTTACTGTGCCTCAGTGAAACGACGTGTGCTTGCTCGCATCTGTCCGCTCTGACATTCTTTGTCTGTGGTGCTTCTTCTTGCGCGGCCCGAGCTAAGGAAAAGCGGCATGCGTGGGGTGGTGAGCGCCATCTCATTGCACTCTGGGCAGCCGCCCTTAGAGAGTGCAGCTTCAGCGTGGTCACGGCCCAGACAGGAAGGGCACAAGATGTGACGATCCGCGCCGAAGAGAGGGCCACTGCACGAGGCGCATGTGTCTCAAGGCATTTGAAACAACGCCTAGAAAATTGCTCTTTTAGCTAGTGTTTGCAGCGGCAAAGAAAATTGCTCTTTTAGCTAGTGTTCGCAGCGGCGAACACACTAAGTTTTGCTTTGAAATGATATATGTGCGCCGGATGGCACAGCAGAACAGCGGGTTGAAGGCAGCGTCCAGTGAAAACCAGGAAGCATTATTAAAATCAAAAGTTGTATTTGTTAACAGTAGTTAATGCACTGACTGTGACATAACATGAACAAACAATTAACAGGCGTATTATTATTAACTAAGATTAACAAATACAGTAACAAATGTGTTGCTCATGGTTAGTTCATGTTAGTTAATACATGAATAATAAACAAATGAACCTTATTGTAAAGTGTCACTATGAAATCAAAGATATAAATTCCTTACAATTTAGAGTTGGACATGGACTTAAGATTTCATTTCACTAGATGTATTTCCCTAAGCTAATAACACTTGCCTTGGATAAAAACGAATGACATTGTCAGACTCAGAATGCGGCTGACATCGAGTTATACTTTTATTTTAGTTAAGCATAACTCGCATGCTGCCGCAACTTTTACAGTAGCATGGTAGGATAAATGAAACTTTTCCATATTAGCTTAACGTTACCTGCTCCTCCTGTAGTTTGAAGACTCGTGGCGAACTGCTGCGTACATAGCGCTGAAAAGGAAACTCTGCCTACCACTTCATCTCCGCCAAATAATTCTGCCAAAATTTGTTTTTTATATAATATTTTTATATAATTATATTCCTGTAGGCTACTTTCTCAAAAACTACAAATATCATCCAGAATGCTTTTTTTCCTACGGTATATTGCGGTTTTAATGTAAAACAGCATGTTACTGTAAAAAAATTGGCCCTTTTTTACAGCATTGTTTTTTTACAGTGTACTGTACAGTGTGAATAACAGCCAGCCACACCTGAGAACAATCTACAGGTTTCATACATTTCTACAAATACATTTCCATGTTTAAATTTACTATACCATATCTGTAGCCTACATACATTATAAAACATTCAGAAAATAAGCCAATAGAGACACTGTGTGTTACATTACCAGTTGAGATGGACGCTGGTAAGACAGTTGTAGGGCAGGTGTTAATACTGCCAGTGTCTGAAAGTTTGGATGAATAGTGATTAATGAACAGAAACACAAATATCACGAATGTGTAGAAAGAGCTCATGAGAATATAATTACCTGCACAGTATGCAAGATTGCAGAAAGTTGGACTAACCAGCTCATAGACATAATAATTTCCTGGACAGGCTTTGACTTTAATGGGAAAAGACCCGTAATAGCAGCAGTAACTGCCATAGTGACCGCAGACATCTCGAGTGACGACTCCATCTGTTACTGTTGGGTGTCCACCACGTATCCAGAGTGCGATATAAGTGCCACAGCTGTACTGAGCAACACACGTTTCTGGGATATGAGCGCTCATGTTGTTAATGAAGAGACGATACCAGCCGCTCCAGGAGACAGACGTGTCACAATTGTAGTATGAATGTAAGCCATATCCATTATTGATGGATCTCCATGGATTGTCCAGCACAGTGTAGTTGTAGCAGGGGTCTGCAGAGAGATTAGCTGCTATGAAAATATATTAACAAATGAACAAGTTTCTGAAAAACATGTTATTATAAAATGTAACCAGAAGTGCAGCCTCTGGTGCAGCTTCTAGCCAGTTTGATTTTATTTCTGTCAGACGACTACAAAAGTTCTTACTGAAAATTAACAGAGGGTTAGATGTTGATGTTTTTTGGTTTATTTGAATTCACCATTATGGTGATTAGTATGTGCTTTAGTTGAGCTCTTGCCCCCTTACTTTATAACATCACACTTATTATCTGGCTGCTGTATCTGCATGTTTATAAGGCACATTTATTATAGCAAGAAAAGCTAAGAGAAAATATGATCAGGTGATGCTGGCTATATATACCAATGATTAGCTAATTATGATATTTCATATAATGAGTTATGATATAAGCATGCATTATATAAGCACAGTTTAATTCCATATAGAAAGTGTGTTATATTATTAATGCATATTTCAGCAATCAGTTATGCGTGATGCACAAAAAAGCATTATAGCATAACTTAGACATCACCAATCAGCATATGAATCTCAACAATAGTGACAATAAAATATTCAGATAAACAGATCAACTCTAAACATCCTAAAACAGGCTACAAAATATCACAGCAAAAGCACAAATAAAGAAAATAGTAAGACCATTCAGCTGCATAATTTATTCATGCCGCGCTGCATGCTGGGATAACTATAATCAAAAATAAAACTTGCCATAAAACTCTCGCATGTGTATTAATAGACAGATAAGCAAATATGTATTTTTTATTGTACACATACAGTTATATTGCACTTTGTTTGTAATTTAGTCAAACTTTTTCTGGTGACCAAGTCTATGGCAGTGAAAATAAATACAGTAACGTTAGCCTTTGTGTTGCACAAAAATATATAGCCATTACTTGCAAATACTGTGGGCTTGTTCAAATGCATTGTTAGTACTATTGTTTTAAACGTGTAAAACTGCGCAGCATTAACCCACCAAATCATTTGACAAATAGTCACATATCAGTAACAGGCTATAGCATTACATTTCACGTTCGTTGCAGCTAATATATTACAATGACATAAAATAGTGCGATCAAACATTCAGGTAATACAAAAACGAATTTATTAGCTGATATATAATTTATATGATTAGTGAATTCCATATATCTCTGTATAGTGAAAATGACATCTCCCATCGTTTCACTCTCCTTCATAGCGTCATCAAGCGCTTTTTTTTATTCTTTTGAAAATGCAACCTCTGATTTTTGCCATGCTAATTTCAGCCCTTCGTGCCTTCTAATTGAAAGAAGTCAAAAAGGACAAAATTTTACTTTATTACCCACTTTGTGGAAAATTGCCTCTTCACCATACATCAGTTTTATTTCACATTAGCCCCTTTCACAAAGAGATTCCGGAAAATACACGGATAAGGTGACCTGGGATTATTTGACCCGGGTTCGTTTGACTTTGGTTCATTCACACTGCCAGTGATTTTCCGGAATCAGAGAGTGCGTTCACATACAACCCGTAAAAATCCCGTAAAGACACGTGACATCGATGTGACATGTAATGTCGCAGCAGCGTCTATAGTTTGCTTATGAGCTGCGATTTCTATCTCGAGAAACCACATTTGTGCATTTTTTTCTCTGATTCGGTCATAAACTAGCGCATTACGTACCGTTTCACACTGGCAAATGATCCCAGCTTCAGAGCCATCATTACGACAGGGCAATGATTACGGCTTTTGTTCACACAGCGCGCGTTCCGGGACTGAACACGGCAATGTTACTAGGTCCCCAACCCGGCATCAATTCCGGCATCAATCCCGGGTCGTGTTTGCAATTTCCCGGCAATTTCCCGGAATCAACGCGGTGTGTGAAAGGGGCTATTGATACATTGTGATACAACATTAATATTGTTTCAATATTGATTCAATGTAAATTTAATTTAAGTTCAACAAATATCGATTTTCGGTTGATCTTGATCTATTTTTAATCATTGAAATAACATTATTTCAGGTTGTAAACCTGATGAAAAAGCATTTTTAAGTTTCAACGTTGATTCAGTGTTGATCTGCTATCAGGGATATAGTTATTTATCATTAAACCGCAATTAGGACTGTTTTTGACTATGAAGTGTGTATGTTCAAATTTACCATAGCATATCTGTAGCCTACATATATTAGAAAACATTCAGAAAAAAAAGCCAATATAGACACTGTGTGTTACATTACCAGTGGAGATGGTCACTGGTGTGACAGCTTTAGGGCAGGTGTTAATGCTGTATGTGTCTGAAAGTTTGGATCATATAGTGATTAATGAACAGAAACACAAATATCATGAATGTGTAGAAAGAGCTCATGTGAATATAATTACCTGCACAGTATGCTGAATTACACACAGTTGGTCTAACCAGCTCATAGACATAATAATCGCCTGGACAGGCTTTGACTTTAATGGGAAAAGACCCGAAATAGCAGCAGTAATTGTAATAGTGACCGCAGACATGTCGAGTGACGACTCCATCTGTTACTGTTGGATGTCCACCACGTATCCACAGTGTGATATAAGTGCCACAGCTGAACTGAGCAACACACGTGTCTGGGATATGAGCGCTCATGTTGTTAATGAAGAGACGATACCAGCCGCTCCAGGAGACAGACGTGTCACAATTGTAGTATGAATGTAAGCCATATCCATTATTGATGGATCTCCATGGATTGTCCAGCACAGTGTAGTTGTAACAGGGGTCTGCAGAGAGATTAGCTGTTATGAAAATATATTAAGAAATTAACAAGTTTCTGAAAAACATATGTTATTATAAAATGTAACCATAAGTGCAGCCTCTGGTGCAGCTTCTACCCAGTTTGATTTTATTTCTGTCAGACAACTACAAAAGTTCTTACTGAAAATTAACAGAGGGTTAGTTGTTGATGTTTTTGGTTTATTTGAATTCACCATTATGGTGATCGGTGTTTGCTTTAGTTGAGCTCTTGCCCCCTTACTTTATAACATCACTTATTTTCTGGCTGCTGTATCTGTGTGTTTATAAAGCACATTTATTATAGCAAGAAAAGGTGATGCTGGCTATATATAATGATTACCTAATTATGATATTTCATATAATGAGTTATGATATAAGCATGAATTATATAAGCACAGTTTAATTCCATATAGAAAGTGTGTTAGATTATTAATGCATATTTCAGCAATCAGTTATGAGTGATGCACAAAAAAAGCATTATAGCATAACTTAGACATCAACAATCAGCATATGAATCTCAACAATAGTTACAATAAAATATTCAGATAAACAGATCAACTCTAAACATCCTAATACAGGCTACAAAATATCACAGCAAAAGCACAAATAAAGAAAATAATAAGACCATTCAGCTGCACAATTTATTTATGCCGCACTGCATGCTGGGAGTCATCTATGTGTTTTGTTCTCTGCTGGCACCCAGCATCCATTGCGGCAAGAAGATTTTTGTTGATTGTCACCATTGTTGAGATTCATGAGCTGATTCTTGATGTCTGTGTGTCTAATTCATGTATAAAAGAGTCTTCAATTTTTCTTTATAGTAACTAGTTACCATAACTCTACTGGATCTCATGCTGTAGAACCACAGGGTAACTATAATCAAAAATAAAACTTACCATAAAACTCTTGCATGTGTATTAATAGACAGATAAGCAAATTTGTATTTTTTATTGTACACATGCAGTTATATTGCACTTTGTTTGTAATTTAGTAAAACTTTTTCTGGTGACCAAGTCTATGGCAGTGAAAATAAATACAGTAACGTTAGCCTTTGTGTTGCACAAAAATATATAGCCATTACTTGCAAATACTGTGGGTTTGATCAAATGTATTTTTAGTACTATTGTTTTAAACGTGTAAAACTGCGCAGCATTAATCGAATCAAATCAAATTCTTTATTGTCATTGTACAAGGTACAACGAAATTAGATGACATTCCTCTCAGTGCTTTACAATAAACAGAAATAAAAGCAATGAATATATATCAATATGGTGTCCAACCATTCTATTAACCCCACCCCCCACCTCCACCCCCCACCACCCTCCCACATACCCTACCACAATCTCCAGTGCATACTTAAAAACAGTAAAATACTATAGATGGTAAGCAAGTGCTTATAATGCATACATTTCGACACTCAGAAGGGCTAGTCCCTAAAGTCCTGGAGTGGTGGTGCCAGTTGTTGCTGATGGTTTGTGAAGGTGACTAGTAGTGTTCATTGTCCGTATGGCAGTGGGATAAAAACTGTTTTTGAGTCTATTTGTTCGTGATTTGATTGACCTGAAGCGTTTGCCAGAAGGCAACCATGCAAATAAATGGTGTCCGGGATGTGAGGGGTCTCTTAGAATATTGGCAGATCTGGTGAGGCAACGAGAACTGAAGATGTCCTGCAGGGAGCACAGAGTGCAGCCGATAATCTTTTGCGCTGTTTTAATGACCTTCTGGAGGGCCCTCCTATCCGCTGCTGAACAGCTGGCATACCACGTAGATCACTGTAAAACCCAACAAGTTAAGCTAACTCATTTCATTTGAGGAAACCGATTACATCAATTCATTTAAGTTTATAAAAAACAATAGTTATGAGTACTCTGAACTTATTTTATTTGAGTTCACTAAAACAATAATATTTCTTAAAACACAATTAAACTTTACACTGCATTTAATACTGTATATAGCTGAAACTTCACTTTATTGAGTAAAAACAGTGAAATGACAAACTTTAAATGAACTCAGAGCACTTGCAGTTACTGCTAGCTCACAATATCAAATCCAATGAGTTAAGCTAACTCATTACATTTGAGGAAACCGATTACATAAATTCATTTCAGTTTATAAAAAACAATAGTTATGAGTACTCTGAAATTATTTCAGTTGAGTTCACTAAAAGTAGATATTGCAGTCAATAAATTAAGTGATTAAGTGATTAATTAAGTTATTGTTGAGCATTAATGATGAACACCTGCTGTTAACATCACTGAAGGAAAGAGAAACACAAGAACTACAACTGACTTCCAACCACAACATTAGATGAAATCAACTGAAGATAAAATAATTTTAAATCTCTCAAGATCTCAGCAGAGGAGGATTGAACAACTCCACAAACAGCATTACCAGATTCACTTATTACTAACCAGTTTGGCTTTTATCATGCGTCTACAGAAGTTATTATTGTGAATGAACAGAGGTTTAGATGAAGATGATTTATTGAGTTTCATTTAAAGACACCATGATAGTGGTCAGTGTTTGCTTTAGTTGGGCTCTTGACCCTTGACTTTATAACACCAGTTTTTCCTCTGGCTGTTGTAACTGAGTGTTTATATAACACATTTGTTATTGCACAAAAGCCAAAAGAAAATTTTGCATTGATGATGATTTATGGAATGATGGATCAACATTTGGTGTCTTGATTCTCTGATCTTTTCTAGAGAGTAATCTCTGATAAACAGGTGATATATAACTTGTAGTATTCATTATAAAATAACTGTGATTCTGCTGCAAGGCCCTTTCAATCAGATTTTAAAACCTCTATGGTATCATGCTGACTTATACAGACATCAAGAATCAGTATATGAATCTCAACAATGGTGACCATTAAAAAACGATTCATGCTGCAATGCATGCCGGGAGCCATGGATAAGGTTTGTATTATGGTAGTACCCAGCATGCATTGCAGTATGAATAGTTTTTTTAATGGTCACCATTGTTGAGATTCATATGTTGATTCTTGATATCTGTGTTAGTTTTGGTAATGAATTACATTTTCTGTAAAATCCTTCATACTATCTGAAATTCATAACATTGCTAGTTCTTATGTTGTAGAATCTATTTTCAAATACAACTAATAATATAATCATAGATTAGACTCTGAATGAGATCAGTGAATAACGTCATTAAGTGATGATTGTCATCATCAAACCTTGACCTTCATCACCAGATCTTACTTTTCCTTGACTTTTGTACCATAACAAATGTTTTATAAACACCCAATTACAGCAGCCAAAGAAAAACTTGTACTCAAATGTCAAGGGTCAAGAGCCCAACTAAAGCAAACGTTGATCTCCATCATGGTGACCTTAAACCTTGTATTTCTTGTGTTTCTCTTTCCTTCAGTGATTCTGCTTGTTAACATTAGGTGTTAATCACTAATGAACAATCATCACTTAATTGATGATTAATTAACTTAACTATACAATTATTATTCAATTATCATTCTGGGATCTAGAAATGTTCTATAACTCATTCAGATTGAGTTCTGTTTCAGTCATTCAAGACACTTCAAGTTTCTGTATTATTTGAGTGCAGTGACCTCAATTTAATTGAGTAAATAGTACTGTTAGGTTTTACAAGCACGCTTTCAATGGAGCAGCGGTAGAAGGACACCAGCAGCTTCTCCTCCAGACGGTTTCTTCGGAGGATTCTTAGGAAGTGGAGTTGCTGCTGGGCCTTCTTGACCATGTGATGGGTATTGGTGAAAACTCCATGAAAAATCCTCTGTGATGTGTGTGCCTAGGAACTTGAAGACAGGAACCCTTTCTACAGATTCCCCATTAATGTGGAGTGGTTCCATGTCTGCCTTTTTCCTACGAAAGTCAAGGATTAATTCCTTTGTCTTGGATGTATTCAAGATAAGGTTATTGTCCTTGCACCACTCAACCAGTCTTTGGACCTCCTCCCGATAGGCTGACTCGTCTCCCCCTGAGATGAGACCAACCACAGTTGTGTCTTTTGCATACTTAATTATGGTGTTGGTAGAATGGATTGTGGTACAGTCGTATGTGTAAAGAGAGTAAAGCAAAGGACTCAACACACAGCCCTGGGGAGAGCCGGTGCTGAGTGTGAGTTGGGTGGAGATATGTGAGCCTATTCTTACAGTTTGAGGTCGGTTAGTCAGGAAGTCCATAATCCATTGGCAGATGGATCGGGGGAGTCCTAAATCAATAAGTTTGGTGTGAAGTCTCCCAGGAATTATTGTATTAAAAGCAGAGCTAAAGTCTGCAAAGAGCATCCTCACATAGCCCCCCCGATGTTCGAGATGGGATAGTGCATTATGAAGGGCGGTGTTAATAGCATCTTCTGTAGACCTGTTCGCTCTGTAAGCAAACTGATATGGATCCAAGGTGGTTGGTAGGTTAGCTATAATATGCTGCTGGACCAACCGTTCAAAGCACTTAGTGATCACTGGTGTAAGTGCCACTGGGCGGTAGTCATTTAAGCTGCTTATGGTCGATTTCTTGGGCAGAGGAATTATTGTAGCAGATTTTAGACATGGTGGAACAATAGATTTGGACAGGGACAGATTGAATAGTCTAGTGAAGACCGCTGAGAGCTGTGGCGCACAGTCCTTTAGTACCCTGCCTGTAACCCCATCTGGACCTGCAGCTTTCCGCGGGTTTACTCTACTGAGCACCCGCCTCACCTCATGCTCCTGCACAGTGAGTGTGTAGCTGTTGTTGCCGTCAGGTGAAGGAGATGCATGGGTGGCTGTGCTCCTCTCCTCAAAGCGGACAAAGTAACAATTTAGTTCCTCTGCCAGAGCAATGTCGCCATCTGCGGTAGTCTTGTTACTTCTATAATTAGTAAGCTGCTGGATGCCCTGCCAGGCCCTCCGTGGGCTGTTGTTGTTAAAGTGATCCTCAATCCTCCTCTTGTGAGCTGCTTTGGCATCTCTGATGCCTCTCTTCAGGCTGGCTCTTGCAGAGCTATACAGTGCTCTGTCGCCGGACCTGAAGGCGATGTTGCGCTCTTTGAGGAGATTACGAACCACTCCCGTGCACCAGGGCTTTTGGTTAGGGTACATCCGAACCTGTTTGCTGATTGTATCATTGTCAACACATGTGTTTATGTAGGAAAGTACTGTGGTGGTATAAACCTTCAGGTCCTCGTCCTCAAAGATGTCCCAGTTGGTTCTATCGAAAACAATCCTGCAGCTGTAATGAGGCTCCCTCAGGCCACGTCTTAACAGTCTTTGAGGTGACTTGAACTTTCCTTCTGAGGGGGATGTATGCTGGGGTAAGTAGTATGGACAAGTGGTCTGACTGTCCTAAGTGTGGTAATGGTGTTGACCTGAAGCCTCTCTTGATATTAGAATAGGCTTTATCGAGTATGTTAACTCCCCTTGTGGCGCATTTAATGTGTTGTGTGAGCTTGGGGAGAGCCCGTTTTAGATCTACATGCCCTTACGAAACAAAAATATATTGCAGTATATTGGAAAATATCATGTGATATATTAGGCAATATATTTCCATATATGGGATTTAATATTTATATTTTCCAATATATTGCAATATATGCATAGACCATATATGTATATATATTGATACATATAAAACAAATATATTGCAATCAAGACCAAAAAAGTCACTATATTTTTACATAGTTTGTCTTTATATGCTTTAATATACTGCAATATATGTGCTCATATATATATATATATATATATATATATATATATATATATATATATATATATATATATACTGTAGTTTTACGGAATTTTACTGTTTTATCTTGCAGATTTTTCATTTATATTTATACAATATTACATATTAATTAATAGATTAGCATTTATCCCTTACGGAACAAAAATATATGGGAATATACTGCAAAATATAATGCGATATATAACATAATACATTTCCATATATTGGAAACAAGTGCTTATATTTTCAATTAGGGCTGGGCGATATATCGCATGACATTGTGATGCGCATCTCGTCAGTAAAGCCGGTTCCTTGATTAGTAGTAAATCACCTTCACCTGCTTTCAGATGGAAGATATGATGCAGATATGAGTGTTAAATTAACACTCAAGAGTGTTAAAGTTAATGAGATAATTAAGTGATTAATTTAGTGATGATTGAGCATTATTGAAGACACCTGATGTTAACAAGCAGAATCTCTGAAGGAGAAAAACGGAATTTTTAAGTCACCACTATGAGGATCAGTGTTTGCTTTAGTTGGGCTCCTGACCCTTAATTCATTAACTTCAGGTTTTGTTTGGCTGCAGTACATGAGTTATAACAGCCAGATGAACAAATAGAAAAGATGATCTGATGGTGATGGTTATGTTTTAACATAATAATTATTTCACAATTATTTGACCTGAATCACTGAACTCATATAGCGCCTAATTACTGAGTTAGGTTTACTTTATTAATTATAGCAGCAGTAACCTTGTACAGCATAATATTTTTAACATTTACAATGTAATCAAAATAATTTCTTAAAAGTTTCTATTATACAGTTTTTTACAAATCTTTTAAGACACACAGACATCAATAATTAGCCTGTGAATCTCAACAATGGTGACAATTATAAAGCATGTTGCAGTGCATTCTGGGTGCCACCAATCAAAACTCATTCATGGCTGCCATCATGCATTGCTGCATGAATAAATAATGAGCTTATGTTCAGAGGTGATCTGTTTGTCACCATTGCTGAGATTTATACGCTAATTCTTCATGTCTGTGTGTGCCTACATAAAATGTTTTTTTTTAGGATTTTTTTATTTTTATTTGATCGTTTAAAGGCGTTTAAAGACGTGAAAAGGCTAAAAATGGTATGTTCTAAAATGACCGTGCTGCTAAAATCCATAAGGCAAATTTGATGAGTTCAGCGATTCAGGTCATTATGTTAAAACACAACCAACACCATCAGATCACCATATTATGGGGGTAGAATTGTTGCATTATTCCAAATAAATAGATTATGATCCACAAATAAATGTAAAGAGATTTACAAAAATATATCAAATTCACAAATAAATAGATTAAGATCCACAAATAAATGTAAAGAGTTTCACAAAAAAATATAAAACTCACAAATAAATAAAATTAGCTTTGCAAATAAAAATATATATTTACAAATGTGTTTTATGCCACAAACACAACTCGGCCTGGTATTTATTTGTGAACCGCTTTCTGTGCATTTGTAAATCCCCTCACGCATTTGTGAATCGGTTCCTGTGCATTTGTAAATCCCCTCACGCATTTGTGAATAGGTTCCTGTGCATTTGTAAATCCCCTCACGCATTTGTGAATCGGTTCCTGTGCATTTGTAAATCCCCTCACGCATTTGTGAATAGGTTCCTGTGCATTTGTAAATCCCCTCACGCATTTGTGAATCGGTTCCTGTGCATTTGTAAATCCCCTCACGCATTTGTGAATCGGTTCCTGTGCATTTGTAAATCCCCTCACGCATTTGTGAATAGGTTCCTGTGCATTTGTAAATCCCCTCACGCATTTGGGAATCGGTTCCTGTGCATTTGTAAATCCTCTCACGCATTTGTGAATAGGTTCCTGTGCATTTGTAAATCCCCTCACGCATTTGTGAATAGGTTCCTGTGCATTTGTAAATCCCCTCACGCATTTGGGAATCGGTTCCTGTGCATTTGTAAATCCTCTCACGCATTTGTGGATTTTGAAACACTTCCAGCGTCGACGTGCAGACAAATCCACAAATAAGTGGACTCCACCCACCCTTTACCTAAGCCAATCAGATAACGACCACATTGAGCTGACCAATCGTAGCACGTTCTCGCTACAACCAATCACGTTAGGCTTTACACTAGGGGCGAGAACTGGATCTGATTAATTTTGCAGATATTGACACCCCTGAGAGCTTCATTCAAATTAGCTGTTTGTGTGGTTAAAACACCCCGTTTCCAAAAGATTGTTGGAGTTTAAGGCTTCTTTATATTTATTGTTCTTTATTATTAACTCAGGATTACACACAAATGATCATCACAGATCCCGAGCATCATTACACCCTCTCTACCGGAGTCAAGCGGCGCGTCAAAAGCAAATAGAGGATTATCTTCCCTGCTGCCGTAGCAGTTTCAAATCATGTAAAACTAACATGTTTGCAATGTTAACACATTTTGTCCATGATGTCTGTTTTCTTACCTGAAGATATATGACGTATAATCTTCTTTATTGATGCTAGCTACATGAAAATTCATAATTCGTGATAGTGTCTACTGGACGCGGCGCAGCGCGACACGATGATTCATTGATAGTAAACGGATGCCCGTCCTTCTTCTTCTGTAGCGGCTACTACACGCAACTGTACGGAGGACACATCATTTGCACATTTGCTCCATTTTCCAATGTAGAAAGCCTCGCACGGGGTAGACACGATGTAATAAATTACAAAACGGATGACTTTGTCTTTTAAAGCACAATGGTTGTGACAAATAGCTAGCTATAGGACATAAATATTATGTAGAATACAAAATATCAGCCCAAATGACCATCATTGAAGATGTTACAGCGCGTAGCTACTGGGGTTTTGAGTGGATAATGCAATGCTGAAATAATACATATTTGCATTTATATTGGATGCTGTAAGTAACTTTTACAATACAATATTATTAAGTCTGATTCATATGAAATATTATTTGTGTGATCAAGCGTTTTAACGGATAAATTCAAATCGCTTGTCTGCTGGGCATTTCACTTTTAAATGCATGTTATATATTTAATCATTAGATCCACGGACCTGCTTTTTAAAACTTGAATGAAGAAGTGGAAAAAGCTGTTGTGACAGTAATTTCCCCAATATTACACAAACTCGCGTATTTATCACGAGGTTGAATCCAGTTATTCATTAGTCAGCAACGCATTGATGCTTTTCTGTTTCATCATGAATATTGACGCTTCCATAACGCGTTGTTCCCATAACGTAAGCGCTGTTTGTCTGCCATTTTCAAAGGCTCATAAAAATGTGTCTTGGCTTGATACACAGTCTAATGGTCTAACTCTAACGAAACCCAAATTTTAAACATATTTTACTGAAGCAATATTATGGGCCTTATTATAGCCTTACACTTCCTATTTGAGCCAATGCAGATGAAAGAGCAAAGTTATTTCAGGGCAAGACCACTCTGATTGTAAAGCCTAACGTGATTGGTTGTAGTGAGAACGTGCAACGATTGGTCAGCTCAATGTGGCCGTTATCTGATTGGCTTAGGTAAAGGGTGGGTGGAGTCCACTTATTTGTGGATTTGTCTGCACGTCGACGCTAGAAGTGTTTCAAAATCCACAAATGCGTGAGGGGATTTACAAATGCACAGGAACTGATTCACAAATGCGTGAGGGGATTTACAAATGTACAGGAACCGATTCACAAATGCGTGAGGGGATTTACAAATGCACAAAGCAGTTCACAAATAAATACCAGGCCAGTTGTGTTTGTGGCATAAAACACATTTGTAAATATATATTTTTATTTGCAAAGCTAATTTTATTTATTTGTGAGTTTTATATTTTTTTGTGAAACTCTTTACATTTATTTGTGGATCTTAATCTATTTATTTGTGAATTTGATATATTTTTGTGAATCTCTTTACATTTATTTGTGGATCACAATCTATTTATTTGGAATAATGCAACAATTCTACCCCCATACCTTTTCTATTTGTTCATCTGGCTGTTATAACTCACATACAGCAGCCAAACAAAATCTACAGTTAATGATTTAAGGGTCAAGAGCCCAACTAAACCAAATACTGATCACCATAATGGTGACTTAAAATTACGGTTTTCTCCTTCAGAGATTCTGCTTGTTAACATCAGGTGTCTTCAATAATGCTCAATCATCACTCAATTATTCACTTAATTATCTCATTAACTTTAACACTGCTTCAGTGTTCATTTAACACTCTGCTCAGAGTTTATATAATTTACACTCTCAGTGTTAATTTAACACTGGGGATTTTGCTGTGTATATTACATGAATATATAATATATTGTATAATATATTATCATTATATTATTCCATGTATTTCCAATATATAATATATTGGAAAATAATATATTACAATATATTTCAAGTAATATATTGGTAAATATATTTTCCTTTCGTAAGGGTGGTTAAAATCCCCGGTTATTATGTGGGCAGCATCAGGGTATTTGTCCTGTTGTGCACTAATATAGCCATACAGAATGTCTAAAACAATGTTAGCATTAGCATCTGGTGGTATATAAACAGCAGTGACCATCACCACCGGGAACTCCCCCGGGAGATAAAACGGCCTGCATTTAATCGTCAAGTACTCCAAATCAGGGGAGCAGTATGTGTCAATGATTTGAGTGTTAGTGCACCAACTATTGTGTACATAAATGCATAATCCCCCTCCTCTCATCTTACCAGAGTCTGCATTTCTGTCCCAGCGAAATAGTGTGCGACTTGTTAGCTCCATAGCTGCATCCGGGATTAATGAGTGCAGCCAGGTCTCCGTTATCACCAGAATACAGCAGTCCCTGATGAGTTTGTCCGAAGAAATCCACAAATTCAGTTCATCTAACTTGTTCACGATGGATCTGGCATTTGTGAGTAACAAGCTGGGAAGTGGTGGTTTGTGTGGTTGCTTTTTTAGCCTCGCGAAGAATTCCAGACCGACATCCTCGCTTTTTCTTACGATATCTTCTCCGCCTCCGTCGCCTGTTTGTGTTGACAACGATCCACGGAGAGCCCGGTGATCTAGCGATCTCCTCCGGTATATTGTGAAAGTGCACAAAGTCACTCGTAACAGCTTGCTTCCACTGTAATCCGACTATCAACATATCATGTCGACTGTAAAACTGGTGCCCACGACTTACCACGGATTTAAAAATAACAAACAAACAAACTAACAGAAATACGTTAAAAAAGCACCGAAAGGGAAAGCCTAGAGCCGCTGCGTCTATGCGCGCTGCCGCCATTCCATCACTATCTAAACCACCAAACCATTTGACAAATAGTCACATATCAGTAACAGGCTCTTATAGCAATACATTTCACGATCGTTGCAGCTAATATATTACAATGATATAAAATAGTGCGATCAAACATTCAGGTAATACAAAAACGAATTTATTAGCTGATAAATAATTTATATGATTAGTGAATTCCAGATATCTCTGTATAGTGAAAACGACATCTCCCATTGTTTCACGTCATCAAGCGCTTCGTCTTTTTTATTCTTTTGAAAATGTAACCTCTGGCGGCAAAAAAAAATTACAGATTGTACCTTTAACACAGTTACAGCAGCCAGAATGTAGCAAATTAGCTCTAAGAAATATGAATAATCAATCATAACTTGTTATATTTGATTATGAATATTTGGATCAGTTAATCGAAATAACTTGATGCAGCTACATTAACATTACAACCAATTACTCAGTTCGTCCTGTGAACCCTCAATATTGGTTATTAATTGATTAATAGAAATGTACATTTCAGGCGTATGGGAAATGTCTTTCTTACAGTACAGTACTATTCTTAGCCTAATGAAAAAAGATGCAGGTCCCAGGCACTCAAAAAATGGATAAGAAGGAGAAGGTTAAAAAGCCTTTATTGAATATGGCTTATTGCATGATAAAAAAGTCACAAGCCAACATGTTTCGACCCACAAAAGGTCTTCTTCAGGGCAAAGTAACATGATTGTTTGCCTTGTTACTTTGCCCTGAAGAAGACCTTTTGTGGGTCGAAACATGTTGGCTTGTGACTTTTTTATCATGCAATAAGCCATATTCAATAAAGGCTTTTTAACCTTCTCCTTCTTATCCATTTTTTGAGTGCCTGGGACCTGCATCTTTTTTCATTGGACCCTTTCCCTATCCCAAGAGCACCTATCACGGATATACTTCACCTGAGCGCCTGGTTGAATTCTCTTATACTATTCTTAGCCTGTTGTCAGATCTACATGATTAGGGACTCCAGTATGAGCTTGAGACACGGACAACTTTACGTGTGACATGAACAAGACTTTATTAACTACACTAAACATTTAAACTACTCTAACATACACATACATGCATGCATACAGTTTACCAAGGGAAAGAGAGCTGAAGCAGAATACAGGAAAGCAAGAAGTTATAGCATTATTTGAAATTCACAGATCAACAGCCTTGAGCAAACCATCAGTTTAGTTCTAACACGCCCTTCTTAAAAAGGGGTAAGGATACTTAATGTATCAAATAAGGAGACTAAGTTTGATACTTGCATGTATCGTCCATTTGAATTAAACTGTTCTGATGCAATTTGTATAGGCTCCAGTTGATCTTTGCTGATGTTGTCTTGATGAGAGAGAACCAGTGGGAGTCAGAGGATCTTTGGTGAATGGAAAGACAAGGCCGCAGCCTGGCAGAAGCTTGGGGGTCCTTAGAAAACTTCTAGTTCAGCATCATCTTCACATCAGGACTTCTCAGAAAGGGACCAAGAGACTAAAGCCCTATTCACACGGGATAAGTATTAAATGGTGACCTCTAGTCATTTGTAATAATTGCGGAGGTTGTCTGTGATCTGTATTTGTAAAGTAAAAATTCCCCCGCAAATGACCTACCATATTTCGCCGAACACCGAGGTCCTGTGAAAATATTAGAAAATTAATTTAGGTTTTTGTTTCCTATGTGCTTTTTTATTCATCTTTAGCGAAGAATGGAGACTGCGTTGGAGTGTTTTGATAGTATTTTGGGTATTTTAGGGTGGTGGTGGCGCATAAGACACATGCCTTCGGTGTGAGACACCTGGGTTCGAATCCACTGTGAGACACCAATGTGTCCCTGAGCAAGACACTTAACCCCTAGTTGCTCCAGAGTCGTGCCACCTCTGACATACTTAGCAATTGTAATTCGCTTTGGATAAAAATGTCAGCTAAATGAATAAACGTAATGTAAATGGGTACTGGGTCATATCGCTATAGCCTACACCACAACTATACAATTTGCAGAAAGAGAAAGCTGAAAACCATCAGAAGAGCAAAAACATAAAAGAATTAAAGCTGCAAGCTGCATTTATCGGGGTTCAAACATTTAAGGCCTTTAAGCACATAAGCATTAAAGACATGAAGTTTTATTTAACAAGCATTTAACCACTGACATAATAGATGGAAAATACCACTTACAGCCAATACAGGCGATTTACCATAGGAAATACATGGTTTTCAAAGCTTTTTGACAGTTATAGCGCCAACTATTGTCCGATCTCCATAAAAGTTTGCATGCTTGTTTACTATGTTATGTCACATTGCCCACCAATTTTTGTGAAGTTTTGAGTTTTCATTTAGGATTTATAGGCTTTCGACTGCATTTTGCCACGCCCATTTCCTAAATGACCCATTTATAGCCAACCAAATGCAAAATTTCAACTTTTTTTGATAATTATTGATCTAGAGCAGGGGTGTCCAAACTCGGTCCTGGAGGGCAAGTGTCCTGCAGAGTTTAGCTCCAACCCCAATTAAACGCACCTGAAACAGCTAATCAAGGTCTTGATTAGCTGTTGAAGGTCATTAGGCATGCTAAAAACTTACAAGCAGGTGTGTTGAGGCAAGTTGGAACTAAACTCTGCAGGACAGTGGCCCTCCAGGACCGAGTTTGGACACCCCTGATCTAGAGAGTCCAGAGAATTGTCCTAGACTGGTTTGGGTCCGATCGGGCAAAAAAACCTATGACTAGTTTGCAAAAGTAGGTCTTTAACATAATTGTGAATATTTAATGAACAATTTGATTGACAGCAATGGTTCTTGAGGCAAAGTTGTTCAGTATGAGGAGATCTATCAAATGATATAAATATTGAGTGGATATGTGCAACACCACGTGATTACAGAGCCGTAAAACTTGTTAGCGCCAACTAGAGGCCGATTTCTTCCAAAATTCTTACAGACCTCTAGGGCCATGAGTTGAACATACCCACCGAGTTTCATGCTGATCGACCTCCGTTAACCTTGTCTAATAGGTGCTCAAATTCATTGGCCGATGGCGGCCATGTTTTTTGAGATACGCCAATGTCCTCAGAAACATACATGTCACCTTGGACCAAGACACTGCACACCAAATTTTAAGTCAATCAGACTAACAGTCAGGTAGTCATAGCCCCTTTATATGTTTTTTTTTTCATATTATAGCGCCACCTAGTGTTCAATCGTCGTGATTTTGTTACTGTGACCTCAGATTGAACTCATACACAGGTGTACGGAGCTTATTGAAGCCATCTCATTTACTTCTTGAGTTATAGCCAGTTTAGTAAAATAGGCTCCGCCCACAACATTAATTTTGCGCCCCTTAGCGACCGAAAATCGAAATTTCAACTTTTTCCGATACTTATTAATAATCAGACTCCAGAGAACATTTCTGCACTGGTTTTGTTCCGATTGGGCAAAAAGTTCGCAAAAGTAGGTTTTTGACAAAATTCAAAATGGCGGAAGATTTTTCCAGGCGGAAATAAAATCGGAGATATACGTTTTGTCCGTCTTGAGCGAAGGATTACAGTGATATAAGACACTTGAGTCTACGATAAACGGTCTAGGAGTTATGCGCAATTTCCTACTTTTGCTTGCTGTAGCGCCACCTATTGGCCAATCGGGGCCAGTCATACTCTGTCAACCTCTCCTCGATTTTTGTATTACCATTTGCCAAGTTTCAATTCTCTAGGCCTTACGGTTTGGACTGCACGATCAGTTTTACGGCAGAATAATAATAATAAAAACCCTTACAATTACAATAGGGTTTCAGCACTTTGTGCTTGAACCCCTAATGATTAGATGGAGATGAATGACATGTATAGCAGCATGCGGTAAGGAACATTCTTCTGTTCATGATATATTATACAGCTAGACCTATAATAATAAGACATTTACAAGCAATAGCCTACTGACATCATATCTGGGAGATAAGTCAGTAAATTCGAGTAAAATCTCAGGCTTCGCTTATCCCGTGCGAATGGACCACATGAAACTCAGATGTGGGGGGGGAATTTCTAATTCACACGAGGTCCCCAGATAATACTAATTCTGTGCGAATAGGGCTTAAGAGAGGCGTGATCTTGTCATCAGTGATTTTTTACGCGTGAAGATGTCACTAAGCCAATAAGAAGTTATCCCTTTTGAGGGAATTTCTTTACGACCTTTTGTTCAAGCATGCCTTTGAACATGTAATTTGATTGGGTGTTTAACAAGAGAATTTTTAAGATTCTTATAATACTACTGTCACAAAGTTAGCAAAATGTAATGTAAATTAACAAATGGGGGACGAAGATTGGAGTTTATAGAGACTAAACATGCTACACATATTTGGGATGTTAGTTTTGGGGAAAGTTGCATAGACCTTTGTTGGGAGAGTGAATTTGCTGGATTATTCATTAAATATAATGAATAATTTGTGTGTGATGGATTGGTCCAGATACTACAAGAGTCAAATTAAGGTTGTAAAGTCAAGGGTCTAGAGCTCAAATAAAGCAAACACTGATCACATAATGGTAACTTTAAGACAAACATTTTTAATATATCTGTAGCCTACATACATTAGAAAACATTCAGAAAATAAGCCAATAGAGACAAAGTGTGTTACATTACCAGGTGAGATGGTCACTGGTGTGACAGTTGTAGGACTGTTGTTAATGCTGCCAGTGTCTGAAAGTTTGGATGAATAGTGATTAATGAACAGAAACACAAATATCATGAATGTGTAGAAAGAGCTCATGTGAATATAATTACCTGCACAGTATGCAAAACTGCAGCCAGTTGGACTAACCAGCTCATAGACATAATAATTTCCCGGACAGGCTTTGACTTTAATGGTAAAAGACCCGAAATAGCAGCAGTAATTGCTCCAGTGACCGCAGACATCTCGAGTGACGACTCCATCTGTTACTGTTGGGTGTCCACCAAGTATCCAGAGCGGGACATAAGTACCACAGCTGTACTGAGCAACACATGTGTCTGGGATATGAGCGCTGAGGCCGTTAATGAAGAGGCGATACCAGCCACTCCAGGAGACAGACGTGTCACAGTTGTAGCCATATGTATTACTGATGGATCTCCATGGATTGTCCAGCACAGTGTAGCTGTAGCACGGGTCTGCAGAGAGATTAGCTGTTATGAAAATAAATTAAGAAATAAACACGTTTCTGAAAAACATATGTTATTATGTGAGTGTAAAGTCAAAGCCTGTCCGGGAAATTATTATGTCTATGAGTGTTTGTGAGTGTTTACTTTCTCATTTGATTTTAGCGCGGCTCTTCGTTACTGTGTTTACCCAGGTAAAAAGGTGCGTGTGTTTGTTTGTGTGTCGTGACTGAGTTTCGCTGGCCAAATAGTTGGGCGTGGCCAAAGCCAGTTAAAGTACTTATTCTAGGCATTTGCTAACAGTTGTTAGAAGAAGCATTAGAACAACAGGAGAGAACATCAGTCTGTGAGTGTTTACTTTCTCATTTGATTTTAGCGCGGCTCTTCGTTACTGTGTTTACCCAGGTAAAAAGGCGCGTGTGTTTGTTTGTGTGTCGTGACTGAGTTTTGCTGGCCAAATAGTTGGGCGTGGCCAAAGCCAGTTAAAGTACTTATTCTAGGCATTTGCTAACAGTTGTTAGAAGAAGCATTAGAACAACAGGAGAGAACATCAGTCTGTGAGTGTTTACTTTCTCATTTGATTTTAGCGCGGCTCTTCGTTACTGTGTTTACCCAGGTAAAAAGGCGCTTGTGTTTGTTTGTGTGTCGTGACTGAGTTTCGCTGGCCAAATAGTTGGGCGTGGCCTGCTGTATTCATTATCAGGGTATTGGGCGTGTATATAACTGGTTAGTGCACCGCGGCAGCGGTCGCGGCTGCCCTCGTGTGAAGCCCTCAGCGTGTGAAGACCAAAGAGTGTAAAGACCAGCGACTCTACCTGTGCGACTCCACCGAGCAAGGACACCGACAAGGCACTTGAGTATTAAATTCTTCTTGTTTATTTACTGTTGTTTCCTTTCTCTTCTACAAACTTTTCTTTGGATCTTTCTGTTTGTGAGCTCCTTTTCACTATGTGTTTTCAAATCTCTACTATTACTAACATACGTAAATCAAACTTCACACGTCAGAGGCGGTGCAATCCTAACAATCTCCGTACCCTTCCGATGTCTTCTAATACTTTATTCTCTTTTCCTATTGGTCTCTGGAACTGCCAGTCCGCTGTTAACAAAGCTGATTTCATTACATCTTTTTCAAGTCATTCAGGTCTCAGTCTATTGGCCCTGACTGAGACCTGGATCAGACCAGAGGACACTGTCACACCTGCTGCCCTATCCACTAACTTCACTTTCTCACACACCCCCCGTCTGACCGGAAGGGGTGGTGGTACTGGTCTGCTCATCTCAAATGACTGGAAATTTGATCCTTTACCACCTCTTTTTGACAACAGCTCATTTGAATCACATTCAATTACCATCACTAGTCCTATAAAAATCCATTTTGTAGTTGTATATCGTCCCCCAGGTCAACTTGGCAGTTTCTTGGAGGAGCTTGATTTGCTACTCTCATCCTTCCCTGAAGATGGTACTCCTCTTGTAATTCTTGGAGACTTCAACATCCACCTAGAAAAACCTCAGGCTGCCGATTTCCACACCCTGCTTGCATCATTCGACCTCAAACGAGTATCTACTGTGGCTACTCACAAATCAGGTAACCAATTGGACCCTATCTACACGCGCTACTGCTCTACGGACAATACACTGGTCACTCCACTGCACACCTCAGATCACTTCCTCCTCACTCTCAACCTCAACCTGCCTCAGAACACAACACACACTCCTCCACAGGTCACCTTTCGACGGAACCTACGCTCACTTTCACCCTCTCACCTATCCTCTTTGGTCTCATCCACACTTCCTCCACCTGATCAGCTCTCAACACTAGATACTAACAGTGCAACTGATACTCTTTTCTCCACTTTAACATCCTGCTTGGACAACTTCTGTCCCCTTTCCTCCAGGCCAGCCCGCGCCACACCCTCTGCCCCCTGGTTATCTGATATTCTTCGCGAACATCGTACTAAACTCAGGGGTGCAGAGAGGAAGTGGCGCAAATCGAAAGATCCGACAGACCTGGGTCTCTATCAATCCCTCCTCTCTTCCTTCTCTTCTAATATCTCTACTGCTAAAATGGCTTACTATCACAACAAAATGTTCAATTCTTCTGACTCTCGCATGCTTTTCAAAACCTTCTCCTCTCTTCTTAACCCTCCTCCTCCTCCTCCTCCATCAACCCTAACAGCTGATGATTTTGCCACATTCTTCATAGAAAAAACAACCACCATCAGCGGCCAATTTACCAATCCACAAACTGACACACACATTTTACCAACAAACGCACACATTCTACCCTCCTTCTCTCTACTTTCAGAGGCGGAAGTCTCTAAACTCCTCCTTTCCAATCACCCTACTACCTGTCCGCTTGATCCTATCCCCACTAATCTACTTCAAGCCATTTCTTCCTCAGTTGTACCCACACTCACGCACATCATAAACACCTCTCTTCACACTGGTACCTTTCCCACAGCTTTTAAGCAGGCTCGAGTAACCCCACTGCTTAAGAAACCCAATCTAAATCCAGCACATCTAACAAGTTACAGATCGGTATCTCTTCTTCCATTTGTCGCGAAAACACTTGAACGAGTTGTTTTCAACCAGATCTCCTCCTTTCTTACACAGAACAACCTCTTGGACGACAATCAGTCTGGTTTCAAAAGCGGACACTCAACTGAGACTGCCCTGCTCTCAGTAATTGAAGCTCTGAGACTGGCAAGAGCAGCTTCCAAATCCTCAGTCCTCATCCTGCTGGATCTGTCTGCTGCTTTTGACACAGTTAACCACCAGATCCTCCTGTCGATCCTAAAGATGAAGGGCATCTCGGGAACTGCACTCCAATGGTTCGAGTCTTACCTCTCAGGTAGGTCCTTTAGGGTGTCCTGGAGAGGTGTGGCATCTAAGACCCAACATCTAGCTACTGGGGTGCCTCAGGGCTCAGTGCTTGGACCACTCCTCTTCTCCATCTACATGACATCACTAGGATCTGTGATTCAGAAACATGGCTTTTCCTATCATTGCTACGCTGATGACACGCAACTCTACCTCTCATTCCAGCCTGACGATCTGACGGTAGCTGCTCGTATCTCAGCCTGCCTGACAGACATTTCTGGCTGGATGAAGGACCACCACCTTCAACTAAACCTTGCGAAGACAGAGCTACTTGTGGTCCCGGCCAACCCAACATTTCATCACAACTTCTCCATTCAGCTAGGCTCATCATCCATAACTCCATCAAGGTCAGCTAGGAACCTTGGGGTTTTAATTGATGATCAGTTGAAATTCACAGACCACATTGCTAGAACTGCCCGTTCCTGCAGATTTGCCTTGCACAACATTAGGAGGATCAGGCCCTTCCTTACAGAGCATGCTACACAACTCCTTGTCCAAGCACTTGTTTTATCCAGACTGGACTATTGTAATGCTCTCCTGGCTGGTCTTCCAGCTTGCTCTGTCAAACCTCTACAATTGATCCAGAATGCTGCAGCCAGAGTAGTCTTTAATAAGCCAAAGAGAGCACACGTCACTCCTCTCCTCACAAAATTGCACTGGTTGCCAGTTGCCGCTCGTATTAAATTCAAGGCACTGACGTTTGCCTACAGAACAACCACTGGCACTGCTCCCTCTTACCTAAACTCATTACTTCAGACTTATGTGCCATCCAGAAACCTGCGCTCTGCTAGCGAATGTCGTCTTGTGGTACCATCTCAAAGAGGCACAAAATCTCTTTCTCGGACCTTTACCATGACTGTTCCCTGTTGGTGGAATGATCTGCCTAACTCAACCAGAGCTTCTGAGTCACTAGCCACTTTCAAGAAACTGCTGAAGACGTATCTTTTTTGGCAGCACTTGATTCAGTAGTATTAACACTTTCTCTTCTCCTCTATTCTTAAAAAAAAAAAAAAAAAAAAAAAAAACACTGCACTTAAGTTAAACTGAGAGGGGTTATAGCACTTACGTATTGTTGTCCTACTGTTAGTTTTAACTGCTTCTATTGTTCTCATTTGTAAGTCGCTTTGGATAAAAGCGTCTGCTAAATGAATAAATGTAAATGTAAATGTAAATTATAAAATGTAACCAGAAGTGCATCTTGAGATATAACTTTTTTACTTTCTTTTTCTTTTTTATTATTTTGGTCCTGGGGACCCACTCCTTTATCTGACACCCAGTTCAGTTCAAAGCGCTCTTTCCTAGCGAGCTTATGATCTTAATCAGGTGTGTTAAATGGGGGAGACATACAAACTGGGCAGAGCTGTCGGTCCCCAGGACCAGGATTGAGAACCACTGGTGTAAAACAACACCATTTTTACCTCCTCAAAAACCGCTGTGTTCACAGCGACCCATTTCAGTGCATGTCTCTTTAAATGATAATGAGTGACTGCTGACCCCACTCCTCTCTTCCGTGGGGCTTGTCAACACAAGACATGTAAAGTGCTGCCTTTGTGGACAGTATACAAATGGCTGAGGGCATAAATATGGACCAACAGTGGTCGTGGGCGGAGCATGAGCAATATGACATCATATTTATTTTTAGAAAATGGCTTGATTATTGAGAGTGTTTAGGCTTTTTGAGGATTAAAAAGAAAGGAGTGAATGGATTTGTTTTATTGTATGGTGGTTGTGTCCACACACTGCAAATACACGTTTATGTACAAACACCATATAAATGTGAATTTTGCATCCGATGACCCCTTTAAAGTAACAATATGACAAACAGTTTTCTCAATATTTAATATGCAAATAATGATTTTTAAATTGTTTTGGAACTAAATGATTAAAAAAAACAGCAGTATTTTATTTTACAGAAAATAATGAAGTTATTATGTAAAGTGTGCATGTACAGTGTATTATGCATGTAAAGTCTTTTATTCCAGTAGTGTCATCCAAAAACGGCGAATCCAACTCGTTTGTGCAGCTTGCTGTAACTTGCATAGATGGAGATTACAATCAAGCTACTATTAGGTGCACTTTTGACCGAAAATGTTTCTGTTTTGAATTTTTAAAAATCACAGCTTCATCAGAATGGTATGATACTTGGTGACTTTTAAGGCATTTGGAATGTGAACACACAAAGAAATTGAGGGCATGATTCGAGCAGGCTAAGTGGTCGTAAAAAAAATAGTCACACTTGTGCTCTTCAGTCAAAAATGACTGACCATAGGAAATGAATGGGAATTCGACAATCGGCCACAATGCAGAAAAAAAGTGCTCAGCAATGAAGGGGTGAAACTCTAAAACATCAATAGCGAAAAACAGACAGACACACACACACACACACACACACACACACACACACACACACACACACACACACACACACACACACACAATTATAAACACAAATGAACTGGTAGGGCTATTACAGCATAATTGAGTCAGAATACTGAAATAAGAGGTTGAAAGATGAACTGAACTGAAATTTGAAAAAATGTGATATAACAGATGTATTTTATTTATTGTCATTGGTACAATTATTAAAATGGCAACATTTGTTAAAAGGGATAAAACGGTACGTTGAAAATGTTGTTGTTGTTACACGGTCGCCGCCATGTTGGATTTCAACATTCGACTACGTCACTGGCATGGTAGGCTAGGCTACTCCGTTACCAACCAACACCGGCAGAGCTAGCTTCTCTCTACCCCCTGGCCTTGTCAACAAAATTATTCTAGTCGTGATTTCTAGTGTTTAATCCCAGGTATGAGAGACAGATGTGTTGAAAACATCAATGAGTATATGAAGCGTCTGACATCAAATGTTTTATTTAGCTACAAGTCCAACGCATACTAGAATCCTTGATATTCGGCTGAGGGGAAAATATGTAACGTTAGTTCACTGCACAGGATGGGAACGGAATCTTATTCATCCTTCCCAAATGCCCCCTCGCCCAAAGAGTGAACTGCCGGTACGCTGTTAACTTTAACAGTCTGAGAAAAGGATATAACAAGTTAGCCTAGCCTAGCCCAGTCGCCAATTCGTAAAATACACTGTTACATACCAGCTACTTATGGGGCGCTCCAGTGTCTCAGCTCGGACATCCCTTAGAGATAGCATAGCCACCTCCAACACATCTCTCTCACCGCACAGCATCCGAAATGAACGGTGCATGGTGATGCATTTTCGCCGATCAATAAATGTTCCAGGTTGACCTCTCTGCAACAGATCGACTCCGGTGCAGTGTCCATGCTCCGGCAGCATCCGCGCCCGCACCAGTCACTTCCCCCAAACGATCCTGCACTGTATGTGGAGCCTGAAACTGGTCGTCTTCCATGTGGTGGCAGTCTGATACTACTGGCCTGTCCCTAACATGCTAAAATGCGTAACCCGTGGCATTAAAATTACTCATTTTCGTGTGTGTATATAGGACCTGCAGCTGTTGCCTATATACCTTTGCGGGTCCTACCATGCCAGTGACGTCATCGAAATTGCCAGCGTAACAAACGCAATTTTTATGCTGCTTAAAAAAGCTATATTGATATTTTTTGTTACAATTTTTAATTTAATTTACTTTTAATTGTCATAAACAACATGTTATCAACGTTGCTTTTTTTCAGTTCAGTTCATCTTGAAATGAGATCAGACCCAGATGGATTAAGCTGTAATTATTATAATAATAATATATAAATAATAATTAATATAATTATTAATTATAATAATAATACTATATAAATAATAATCAGATGTGATAAAGCATTCCTGTTTATTTTTGTAATTTTTTAATTGAATTTTAATGTTACCTGTAACAAAATGCTTTCTCTGTATTCAGGTTTGACTGTAGTAATAATAATGCAAAAACGTGTACACTTCACATCAACATTTAAAAAAAAAAATTTTTATAAACCTTGACAAAAGTATTATTTGAGTATTTCTAAAAAATACATTTTAAGCCACATCTTAAAAGTAAGTAATTTTGTCCAAAAACAACTAGAGAATTCACAAGCATCTCTATAGAGAGCTTTACAGGCATCTAGTGGTAACACAATGAAATTACATGTTTTATTTTATTTTCTATCAACAGATGACCTTAATCTGACTTCTAAAATTGGATTTAAAGGCCTAGTCTCTATATTAATCTGAAAAACTGAATTAATTTAAAAAATATTTTAAAAAAGTAGATTTTTTTTTTATTTTCAATGGCAAAAATTAACCATTGTATAAGTATTAATAAGTACTATCAAATCCTCTCAAAATACAAATTAAAAAAGAAAAAATATGATTGAACAAAAATAAATGACATTCAACTCTCTCAACTCAACTTTTATTTATAAAGCACTTTCAAAACCATTAAAATGGACCAAAGTGCTGTCCACAAGTAATACATATATATAAAATACACATAAACATAAAATTACATCATGACACACAGAGAATCAAACCACAAATCACTCACAGTTGCTATACTCACAATCAAGCCACAAAACACTCACAGTTCTCAGACCTAATCAAACGCCAAAAGCTTGATGAAATAAATAAGTCTTCAAGTCCTTTCTAAAAATATCCATGCTTGATGAGGATTTTAGAGATAATGGCAACACATTCCAAAGTGCAGGAGCCGCAACAGAGAAGGCGCGATCTCCACTACGCCTCAAGCGAGACCGTGGGATGGTTAGAAGCAAGCTCTGAGAGGAGCGCAGATAACGTTGAGACTGATAGGGAATTACCATGTCCTTTATATATTCAGGAGCTAAATCATGCAGTGCTTTATAAACAAATATTAACGCCTTATATTGTATTCTGTATTTAACAGGTAGCCAGTGAAGAGATATCAATACAGGTGTTATATGATCCCATTTTCTGGTATTTGTTAAAAATCTCGCTGCAGCATTTTGGACACGCTGAAGACGAGTAACCAGTGAATCACTTATACCTAGATAAGGAGCATTACAATAATCTAACTGGGTTAAGACGAAGCCATGTAAAACAATCTCCAAGTCCTTATATGAAAGGATTGGTTTCAGCTTAGACAGTTTTCTCAAGTGAAAGAAAGAGGATTTCACAACGCTGTTAACTTGATGATCAAAGCGCATTTCAGAAGCGAAAAATACTCCAAGGTTCTTCACAAAACTATACATATTGTTGGACAATAGTCCATAATTCCCAGACAGACCATTCCCAAGCTTCTTGTTCCCAAACATAATAAACTCAGTCTTATCCTCATTTAATTGGAAAAAAAATATTTGCTAACCATCCCTTTACCTCAGTCAAGCACTTATAAAAATTAGTAAAAGATGTACAGCCATCACACTCCAGAGGAAAGTACAGTTGTAAATCATCAGCATACAAGTGGTAATTAATATTATGCTGCTTAAGAATGGACTCCAAGGGTAGCATGTACAATGAAAACGGACCAAGGATCGATCCCTGAGGAACCCCCCAAGAAAGTGTCGTGGGTGCAGAGACATAGTTTCCAATTTTAACAGAGCATAGCCTGTCATGCAAATAAGAGGAAAGCCAGTTAAGGGCTACACCATTAATCCCTACATAATCTCTGAGGCGTTATATTAAAATTACGTGATCTAAAGTATCAAAGGCAGCACTTAAATCTAACTTCATTTAAGCACTCAAAAAAAATAAATTGTTGAATGAACGTGATTTAATCAAATAAATTGTTGAATGAACGTGATTTAATCGTAGCACCCATTATGGATCTAATCAAATCAAGTAAACTTGAGCTACTTTGAATATTTTATATGAACACAATATACATTTGTAGATTCAACATGATTGTAATATGTCAATGTAACTTCTTTAAAACTAATTGAATCAAAATGTTTGTATTGTGTTAGTGTAATCAAATTTATTCTTACCCACTCAATGTCAGTAAAGCACTTCAATTCAACAAAATTCTGCCTTGTTACATAAACTAGTTAATGTCTTGGTTTGGTAGTTGATTGAGCATTATTGAAGACACCTGATGTTAACAAGCAGAATCACTGAAGGAGAAAACCATAATTTTTAATTCACCGTTATGGAGATGAGTGTTTGCTTTAGTTGGGCTCTTGACCCTTATATCATTAACTTTAGATTTTGTTTGACTGTTGTACGTGAGTTATAATAGCTAGATGAACAAATGGTCATGGTCATCTGATGGTGTAGGTTGTGTTTTAACTTAATCATTATTTCACAATCATTTGACCTTAATCACTGAACTAATATAGAGCCCAATTTAGGTTTACTTTATTAATTATAGCAGCACTGTCCTTATTCAGCATCATATTTTCATCCTTTAACAATGTAATCTAAAGTTTTTTTTTAAATGTGTCTTATATACAAAAAAATATATTATTTTGATTCCATTTAGTTTTTAGACACACAGACATCAATAATCAGCCTGTGAATCTCAACAATGGTGACAATAATAAAGCATGTTGCAGTGCATTCTGGGTGCCACTAATCAAAACTCATTCATGGCTCCCATCATGCATTGCTGCATGAATAAATAATGAGCTTATGTTCAGAGGTGATCTGTTTGTCACCATTGCTGAGACTCATACGCTAATTATTGATGTCTGTGTGTGCCTATATAAAGAATTTTCTAAGTTCTCTTTTTATTGACTTGATCATTTGGATTTCATTGAAGAGGTCAACAATATTATGCTGAACAAGTCCAGTGCTGTTATAATTAATAAAGTAAACCTAAATTGGGCTCTATGTTAGTTTAGTGATTCAGGTCAAATGATTGTGAGATCATGCTTATGTTTAAACACAATCAACACTATCAGATGACCATGACAATTTGTTCATCTAGCCGTTATAACTCAGTAACAGCAGCCAAGCAAATTCTAAAGTTAATGATTTAAGGGTCAAGAGCCCAACTAAAGCAAACACTCATCTCCATAACGGTGACTTAAAAATTATGGTTTTCTCCTTCAGTGATTCTGCTTGTTAACATCAGGTGTCTTCAATAATGCTCAATCAACTACCAAAACAAGACATTAACTAGTTTATGTAACAAGGCAGAATTTTGTTGAATTGAAGTGCTTTACTGACATTGAGTGGATAAGAATAAATTTGATTACACTAACACAATACAAACATTTTGATTAAATTAGTTTTAAAGAAGTTACATTGACATATTACAATCATGTTGAATCTACAAATGTATATTGTGTTCATATAAAATATTCAAAGTAGTTCAAGTTTACTTGATTTGATTAGATGCATAATGGGTGCTACGATTAAATCACGTTCATTTAACAATTTATTTTTTTGAGTGAGGCAACACTTTTCCCGGAGTCAATACTTAACAGAATGTCATTTGTAACCTTTAAGAATGCTGATTCTGTGCTATGTTTGGTCCTAAATCCAGACTGAAAAATATCCATTATGTTATTTACATTCAAAAAGTCTGTAAGTTGATTATGGACAACTTTCTCTAAGATCTTATTCATAAAAGGCAATTTCGAAATAGGTCTGAAATTTTTAAAATCGTTTGAATCCAAATACATTTTTTTTTAAAGACTGGCTCGATAACAGCATGCTTAAACCCTGATGGTACAATTCCATAAAATAAACTACTATTGATAATCGATAATATACATAGACAGTAAAATAAATGGACACATAAATAATATTTAAAAAAACTCTCACACAGATCCGTAGACGGAGTAGGAAAATAATTAATAGACGGACTCAGTAAAGGTTGAAAATAAAACCTTCGGGTTATTTGCATTATGTGATATAATTTGCGATAAATATGAGAATCTAGAGGCTCTAACGGCGTTTTGATAATTTTGTAGAGATTCTCTAAGAATATCATAGGATACTTGCAATTTGTCTTTCAGCCACTTACGCTCTGCATGCCGACAAACCCGTCTCAGATTTCGTGTTACATCATTTAACCACGGTTGTTTTTTAACTTTATGACATCTCATTTTAAAAGGCGCAATATTATCCAAGATCTCTGCACAAACATGATTAAAAGAGTTTACCAATTCATCAGGTCCCACAGCGGGCAATGCTGTAGGCTCAGTATGGAGGACTAATTCAGTAAAAGCAGTTGAGAACGCACTAGGTGTAGAAGTAGTGATAACCCTGGACAAGAATGACGAAGGCTGATAACAGAGTCCATTTGTTGCAGAAGTAAAATTAAATCTAATAGGCATATGGTCCGAGATGGCCATTTCTTCAACACAAATATTTTCTATTGTTATCCCCAAAGAAAACACTAAGTCAAGTGTGTGCCCATGATCGTGTGTTGGAACGGAAACACATTGGGATAAGTTAAAGGAATCAACTAAATTCAAAAATTCCTTGGTCATAGGTTTACCACGACAACAAACATGAATATTAAAATCACCCATAATCAAAATCCTGTCAGCAGATGGAACAACCACAGATAAAAATCATCAATAAAATTCTTATTATAACTAGGAGGCATATATATCAAGGCACAAATCACTGGCAATGGCAAGTGAGTTTTTTTTTATTAATTGTACTTCAAAACTCTTGAAAGTTTTAACAGGCAGTAACTTGCTCTTCATCATGTTATTAAAAATAACAGCCAAGCCTCCACCCCGACGGTTACTTCTCGAAGTACTTAAATAGCTACATCCCCTTGGTAAAAGCTCAGCAAGAGGGCTCGTATCAGCGTCATTTAACCAAGTTTCAGACCAGATGTAACATAATAGTCATTCAGGATGAATGTTTTATTGACAACTGAGCGAGCGTTTATCAAAGCCATTTGCACTGTGGTCAACTCAACAGGCCGATTAGAGGAAGAGACAGCACTTAGCTTTGTTACCCCAGCTCGTTTCACTGACCGCAAGTTTGAATGCACCACACCTTCGCGTCTCATCTCTCTCCGTGTAGTCCAACGCAATGGTGTTGATGTGGCAGACAGAACATATATCAAATGGGAAGGCCACGACTCCGCCGTTAGTCTAACTCCACTGTTTAAGATCCTCAGTTTCTTAAGTTTCACCAAGACTCCAGCCTGTATGCCTCGTCTCCTGTGGCTTCTCCTCTTCCAGCATGCGCATCCCGTTATCTGACAGACTTTCATCGGCGGCTGGAACATGCGTGGCTGTTCAGCGAACAAATTCAAGTTCAAATCACGGCTGCACATATCTAAAGCCGTAGATCGAAGGCTTAACAATGAAAGGCGATCATAGATCAACTGTGAGCAATCCAAATGATTGATAAAACATAAAAGTAATACAAACAAACAAAAAACAGACATCCTAAATGTGGAGCAACGGCAAGCCAACACACAACCTGGCGCCATCTTGCTCTCCAAATTTCCCTTTGGGGAATTTTCGAAGTACTATCAAATCCTCTCAAAATACAAATTAAAAGAGAAAAAATATGATTGAACAAAAATAAATGACATTGGTTTTACTGGGGTGGAGGAAGTTTCATTTTTAGGTGTCCGGTCAAAAGTGCTACACCCAAATGAGGAGTACCTGGTATAGTTTTTCTCTGACTTTTCCAACATTGTGCTTTATACTGTAAAGCACATTTGTTATTGCAAGAGAAAACATGACCTGCTCACAATATGTTTTGATGATGACATTATTATCATGTGGTAACCTGATTCAGTGATGTAATTCAAAGTCTAAATCTTTGACTATATGCTTGCTTTTAGTATTGCTGGTTATAGCTCTGAGATTCTACAGTTTGAAAACCAACTGCAATGTGAATCATTTTGAAACTGTTTTGTGTACAGAAGCTCTTGTTTTTAGACACACAGACATCAAGAATCAGCATATGAATCTCAACAATGGTGACAATAATCAAACTATTGACAAACAGATCAACTCTGAATATCACAAAACAAGCTACTTAACTACTTAAGCTACTTTGTCATAACAAAACAATAGCAAAATTAAAGTAAACAGGAAAAACCAATGAAATTACAGGACAATTCAGCTGTATAATTTATTCATGCTGCAATGCATGATGTGAGCCATGGATGCGTTTTGATTGGTGGCTCCCATCATGCACTGCAACATGAAGCATTTGTGTGATTGTCACCATTGTTGAGATTCATATGTAGATTCTTGATGTCTGTGTGTGATTTTAAAACTTGCAGATTGTTAAAGCACTGCTGGAATTAGCTACTGCAATAAAAAAGTGATAAAGAATTTATATAATCAGTTTATAATGCTGTGAGATCAGTGAATCAGGACACTGCAGGACTGTAATTACATCATAGAAACATAATCATCATGACCTGGGGGCTGCTCCATAAATGAAGCTTAGAAAAGCGGGGATTAAACTCCAAAACCGGACTTGAATGAGCCTAACATATAAGTTGGGGCTAAAGTGGTTCCATAAAAGGTAATTGAAGTTAACGCAATCTCACTAATTTGATCCAGGTTTATCTAGTCTAGATAATTGCGTGTGCACGCGTTTCTGAAGCAGCCCTAGAGGTCGATCGTAGATCAAATCGATCCACCATCAAACAGCGTATATTTTGTGCTGTTTTATGCGTTTGTGACATGTTTTTTTCCCCCCTCAGTGCAAAAATTACATTTTACAGTTATATTCTCCATCTGTAAATGTTAGAAAGTCGTGCAAATGTATCCATTTTGCTGCTAATCTTCATATTGAACGAGCACTGCTGCGCGCATGCGCGCCAAATAGGAGCGCAATAATTCTGACTAAAATATACATTTTGCTTGGAAAATTAATATGCGATATTTTATAACACTAGAATTATCTTCTAATTATAATAATTTCTCTTTAGGATGTTGGATAAGTTGCAGTGAACTTCTAGCTCATTACACTCATAAATACTTCTAATAAAAAAAAGAAATTGAACAGAAGTAGCCTATAATTCAGGGAAGATTTTTTTTAAGAAACTAAATATATAAAGATACAAAATATAGTTTTGTGTATAGGACCCATGCTACTTTATAAAGATGATATATACTTATTTAGAATGCTGAGAATTACAGCTTTTAATGCAATAATTTTTTTGAGAAAGCAAGAATCCCCAGTTTTAAATGAGTGGTTAGATTTAGTTTCTAAAGTACATTATGGAGAGGATAACATTAAATTAAGAACAAATGTATACATTTTGAAAAGATATGTGCAACTCTAAAATCAAAGAATATTCCATAAAATAAAGGAATATATATTGGCCTACATTAACTACATTTTTATGTAACCTTCCCTTTTATTTCTAGTTATTTGTTATTTTATTTATTTACTTATTTAATATTGAATATTTGATATTTAAATAATATTACTTGAATAACTATTAGGAATTATGTGTCATTCATTATAAGAGTTTGATATATGTGAATGTTATATTTTTATTAATATTTATTTATTGTTTTATTTATATGTATGTGTTGGTATTATCACAAAAGAAAAAAAAGTAGAAGGAAAAATAAGGAATATTTATTGGGGGAAAATATGATGTCTTTAAAGGAACTGTCCATTTGTATAATTGTGTTAAATGTGTTTGAATTGAAAGACATAATAAAGTACATAATATATATATATATATATATATATATATATATATATATATATATATATATATATATATAAATAAGAGACAGTGTAGAGAAAGAATTCTCTGATAACCGAGGCACTCCTTAATTAAAATGTCTTTACAAAAATGACATGTCCTAAACGGACAACTTTAAAACGCCTTATATATGTGTCTATATTGTCTATATTGTAGCCTTATTTAAGTCGATTTTCTGTATACTGTGCATTTATAAAGTCCAATAATGGTATTAGAGACTGTCAGTGGTAATATCATTGTGTTCTTGTCGGTCAGTGTTGAGGATCTGTGTAACAACTGAGGCTTAGCCTGACAGTTAGCCTGCCCTGGACCAGGCTAGTTTCCCAGCATAAGTTGCCAGGGTAACTGAGTTTGAACTTTTTTAAGTTTGATTTATGAAACCGAATCTACCAAAAATAAGCCTGACTAACCAAAATAAGCCTGGCTTATACTCTAATCTTGGTTTATGGAACAGCCCCCTGGGCTGCATTTCCCATAAACATCTTAAGCCTAACTTGACCATAGAAAAATTGCAACAATTGCACCAGGAGTGTTAATTTAACACTGGAGTTTTTGCTGTGTATAAAGAGCCGTAGTTAACTGACAAGCTGAGCCATATCGCATTAATTATCGCTGGCGATACGTCCGCGATATTGATGCGATATGGCTCAGCTTGTCAGTGAACTACGGCTCTTAGCAGTAAATGCCGCTCCATCTGAAAGCAGGTGAAGGCGATTTACTACTAATCAAGGAACCGGCTTTACTGACGAGATACGCATAACAATATCGTGCGATATATCGCCCAGCCCTAGTACAAAGACCCGTAGTTAACCTGTTACAAACCAACGCCCCCGGTACCGGGGGCAACGGGGCGCCCCCTAGGGAAAAAAAAATTCAGATTCAAATTTCTAAGTAACCACTGAAATGGAATAACACAAAATAGGTATCATTTTAACCTCCTAAGACCTGGTTGTCCACATATGTGGACATACCATTGGTTGTGTGCAGCATAATACTTAATTCTGTGCAGAGGTGGAAAGTCCAGGGGTCAGAAAGTAAAAGTCCTGCCATATTTTTATTCCACCCACAGCAAAAACTCCAGTGTTAAATGAACTTTACTGGGAGTTTATTTGGATCCAGACTCAAGAGTGTTAAAGTTAATGAGATAATTAAGTGAATAATTGAATGATGATTGAGATATTATTGAAGACACCAGATGTTAACTGGCAGAATCACTGAAGGAGAAGATCTATATTTTAGTCACCGTTATGGTGATCAGTGTTTGCTTTAGTTGGGCAGGTGACCTTTAAATGTTTAACTAAAGATTTTGTTTGGCTGTTTTAACAGCTGGATGAACAAAGAGATCAGATCAGATCAGATCAGATCAGATCAGATCAGATCAGATCAGATCAGATCAGATGTTGTAGATCATGTTTAGACATAATCATCATTTGACCTGAATCACTGAACTCATTTAAGGCGAGACACTACAGGTGAATAGGGTAATTTTTTTAACTATCAGATATCACCATGAAACTTTGCAAATTGATTACCTACATTAAGATGAGAAAAAAATGTATTGCAAGTTTTCTGTAATTTAATGTTTAAATATGCAAATGGGGCATTGTCTCATTAAATATGCGCTATTTTGCATATATTTTAAAAAACGAAATCTGAGTATTGGACAAAGCCAGGTTCAAAATTATTTTTTCATTGTGTTCACATATTAGATGGGGAAAAAATTACAGAGGGATTTATGGATATCTACTTTTGTTATCCTGTAAATCAGAATATACTGCCAATAGCCTTAAAAAAATGATTTTGGCCATGTTTTTGGGAATAAAATGTTATATAAATCAGGCTAGGAATGATATATTTACAAATCCCTCTGTAAATGTCTTCATAATATAACTAGGTACAAGACTGGAAAGTTTGGTGTATATAGGTGCTACTGAACTGGAGATTTCGGACTTGGAGTATGAGAGAAAAGACATTTTGAGAAAACGTGCTTTAAAGATTTAGCATCAGCCAATGAGATTGCGCATTTAGAGTAAAATCCCCCCTTTTACTTTCGCGATTGGTTGCTGATAAAAAGGAAATTACCATATTTGGATCCGGCAGTCTTGTTCAGGAGAGAGAGAGCTTTCTAACGGTGTGTGTGATGACAGGGTGCAGATCGCGATCGCGGAGCAGAGGGATGATTTATAACGACAAATTTTGATGAATTTATGAGAAATCTACAGACGCAAACAGACAAAGTGTAGTAAAATAATGACCTAAATGTGTATTTCGGACTTTTTTTCACCACAAGTCTGAAAGAAGACATGTTATTGAAGACAAATATCCCAAAATCTCAAAATTGACCAGTGAAAAAAAAACGATGTTTTTGCCTGCCGTGTCTCGCCTTAAAGCCTACTCTCTGACTTAAATGTATAATGATCATAACGGCATCACAGTGATTCTATAACATTAGATCCAGATTTTACAAAATAAACCAAATGATATCTTAAACGTTGTTCTGATAAAAAAAAATAAAAATCTTTCTTTTAGGCACACACAGACATCAAGATTCAGTGTATGAATCTCAACAATGGTGACAAACAGAATATTCAATTAGGAAAAGGAAATGACTAAGACAATTCAGATCATAATTTATTCATACCGCAATGCATGATGGGAGCCATGAATGAGTTTTGATTGGTGGCACCCAGAATGCACTGCAACATGCTATATAATTGTCACCATTGTTGAGAATCACAGGCTGATTCTTGATGTCTGTGTGTGCCCATAAAGTATTTAGAATAGAACAGCTTTTAAGAAATCTTTTGGATAATATTTAAATTTCTGAAAATGTTATACTGTGTAATCAAAAGGTTAAACTCTACAAATGAGTTTGGTGACAAATGATGATTATGTCAAAACATAACCAACCCCAGCGCATCAGTTTTCCTTGTTGTTCGTCTGGCTGTTATAACTCATGTACAGCAGCCAAACAACATCTAAAGTTAATGATATAAGGGTCAAGAGTCCAACTAAAGCAGACACTAATCGCCATAATGGTGACTTAAAAAATGTGACGTTCTCCTTCAGTGATTCTGCTTGTTATCATCAGGTGTCTCCAATAATGCTCAATCATCACTCAATTATTCACTTAATTATCTCATTAACTTTAACACTCTTGAGTCTGGATCCAAATAAACTCCCAGTAAAGTTCATTTAACACTGGAGTTTTTGCTGTGGGTGGAATAAAAATGTGGCAGGACTTTTACTTTCTGACCCCTGGACTTTCCACCTCTGACCAAAACTCGGGTCTTAGGAGGTTAACTGACAAGCTGAGCCATATCGCATTAAATATCGTTGGCGATATGTCCTCGATTTTAACGCGATTTGGCTCAGCTTGTCAGTTAACTACGTCTCTTTCAGAGGTGGAAAGTCCAGGGGTCAGAAAGTAAAAGTCCTGCCATATTTTTATTCCACCCATGAACTCACACAGCAAAAACTTCAGTGTTAAATTAACTTTCCTAAGAGTTCATTTGGCTCCAGACTCAAGAGTGTTAAAGTGTTAAAATGAGTGTTAAATTAACACTCAATAGTGTTAAAGTTAATGAGATAATTAAGTGATTAATTTAGTGATGATTGAGCATTATTGAAGACACCTGATGTTAACAAGCAGAATCACTGAAGGAGAAAAATCACAAATTGTAAGCCACCGTTATGGCGATCAGTGTTTGCTTTAGTTGGGCTCTTAAACCTTATACATTCACTTTAAATTTGTTTTTCTGCTGTTATTTTTTTATAACAGTCAAATGAACAAAGAAAAGTGTGATCTGATAGTGTTGGTTGTGTTATGGCATAATCATGCTGTGTTCTGAAAATGAATCTTATTGAGATAGATTGGTTTAACTTATTAGCAACATTTTTGTGATTCTACAACATATATGAATATCAGTATGTTTCTTATAATCCAAAATATTTAATAAACATTGTTCTGATCAAAAAACTTTCAAATGAATTTAATTTAGAAACACAGACATCAATAATCAGCCTGTGAATGTCAACAATGGTGACAATAATAAAGCATGTTGCAGTGGCTGCCACCAATCACAACTCATTAATGGCTCCCATCATGCATTGCGATATGAATAAATTATGATCTGAATTGTCTATGTAATTTACTTTTCCTAATTGAATATTCTGCTCATCACCATTGTTGAGATGCATAGACTGAATCTTGAGGTCTGTGTGTGCCTAAAAGAAAGATATTTTTTTTTAGAAATTTTTTTTTAGAAATGTTTTTTTTACTGAAAAAAAATATTATTTTTTTTTGAAGATATACTCTCGTATTATATCTAAAATTCTGGATATTTATGCAGAATCACAGTTATGCTGTAACCAACAACATAAATCAAAAACATAAAGTTCAAATGATGATTGCCATAATATAACAAACATTATCAGATCACTTTTGTTCTTTGTTCATCTGGCAATTATAACTCAGACACAACAGCCAAACAAAATTCAAAGTTAATAATACAATGTTTAAGAGCCCAACTAAAGCAAACAATGATCGCCATAACGGTGGCTTACAATTTGTGATTTTCTCCTTCAGTGATTCTGCTTGTTAACATCAGGTGTCTTCAATAATGCTCAATCATCACTAAATTAATCACTTAATTAGCTCATTAACTTTAACACTATTGAGTGTTAATTTAACACTCATTTTAACACTTTAACACTCTTGAGTCTGGAGCCAAATTAACTCTTAGGAAAGTTAATTTAACACTGACGTTTTTGCTGTGTGAGTTCATGGGTGGAATAAAAATATGGCAGGACTTTTACTTTCTGACCCGTGGACTTTCCACCTCTGGTCTCTTTGTAGTAAATGCCGCTCCATCTGAAAGCAGGTGAAGGCGATTTACTACTAATCAAGGAACCGGCTTTACTGACGAGATGCGCAGAACAATATCGTGCAATTAATCGTGCAGCCCTAATTCTGAGGTTAACTGTAATCAGCCGGACCTGGGCCATATCCAGATCAGATGGTGGACTTGCGCCTGGACACGACCACAACGTATTCCTGAAGTGTCAGCAGAGATTGTGTCAACTAGACTCTCCCCTGTGAAGGCCTCATCGACACGACAGCCATCGGCACTGATCCTCAACAAACTCGTCTCCATACGCGCATGATGACTCCAGTCTTCAAACAGATGAACTGCATAATATAATGTTCCAATAAAATCTGACCTCTGACCTGTAATGCTGCCTGAATCATAATCATACACTGTTCGTTTGTTGGCCAGAGGAGAACAGGCCCCGACTGAGCCTGGTTTCTCCCAAGGTTTTTTTCTTCAGTCTGTCACATGATGGAGTTTTGTTTCCTTGCCACTGTCGCCTTTCTTCACCTTTGTCTCCATTGGCTTTTGGCTTGCTTAGTTGGGGACATTTAATTTTATATTTAACAATTTTATTACAACATTATTTTCCTGTTATCTCTGTAAAGCTGCTTTGAAACAATCTGTATTGTAAAAAGTGATATATAAATAAGGAGGACTTGACACAGCGTAGAGGAGAATGACAGTCAACTACTTTGAATATTATTTAAGCATTTTGGGCATAATCATGTAAATAGTAAAACGATTGACATTGAAAAATGACCAGACTGATTCAAATATTTAATCCAAATAAATGTTTGTGGTTGGTATGTTATTAATCTGTTCTCACACACTTGAGCGTCACGGTCACTAGTTTTGCTGAATACTGACACCCTGTGGTGAAATAATAGAGTACTTTTAACAGCCGCAGCTTTCTCAGATCGGCTTGGGTTGGATTAAAACTTCATGTTCCGATGACTTTGGAAAATTCTGCACACAGTGAACATCAGAATATACCTTCTCCTGTCGATAAAAAATGTACAAATGTTTTAATTTTATTGCGAACACTGATTTTAGGCGCCGTTTGTTCAACTCAATGACCACAGTACATTGAAAGTAAACAACCGGAAATAAGCTCATTGCAAGTGGTCCATTATCTCATTAACTTTAACACTGCTTTAATGTTAATTTAACACTCTGAGTGTGGACTCATACACATATTTAATTTAACAGGGGCGATTTTGCTGGATGAGAGATTGAAGGAACCATTAAAGCATGGAAAAGTGCAGTTTATTCTCTCCTATTTTATTTTTGTTCTGTTTTTGTTCAAGAATAATTATGCCAGCAGTCGAATTAAAAGGGAGTAGAAATAAAATCCCCTAAACCAGTTCAGGGTGTCGTTGAAATTCAGTTAGTTGGCCTATATTCAATAGTTTCGATTGACGCAACTCTTCCTTATGATACATTCCAACTATCTTCCTGATGTACTCCCAAGGATCGAATCTCCATCTATAACGATTAAACTCCAAAGGCAAACACAAATTATTCCATTCAAACGCTGAGCAACTTCGCTCCGCTTCACTTCCTTTCCTCCATGCATTTTTTTCTCCTTTAGTAGACCACACCCTTTTTTCATAATATTTTATGATTTTCATTCAGATAAATTATGAAGATAATTACCAAAATGTATTGGTTTAAAACTTTACTTGCTTTGCTTATTCGTTGAATGAAGGTGATCTAAATTAGTGTCAGTGTAATGATCCATGCAGTGTCTTATGCTCAGTACTGACAATAGTCTTTACTTAGTGGTTCACTATATACATTGGGTAAGATGAATGACACTACTTAATTGGAAAATGAAGCTTTAGTATATTAATTAAAAAATGAGGTTGGATGAACAGAAGTGTAATAAATTATGTAAATTAAATTTTATGCACAAAAATCTTCAATTAAATTAAGTAAGGCTAATGAATTTATTTTTTGTGTATTTACATTAAGGTGGAAAAAAAAAGATAAACTAGATAAGTTAATTTAACTATCTGGAGAAATCAGGTTATACTGACGGTTATGTTTCAGTAAAACCATTTTTTTTTCAGGTTGTTTGAATTCACAATCAGCAATCTTAATTCATTTAATTTCTATAAAACCAGTAATTGTAGATTTTTCCACATGAAGTACATTTTCTAAGAAATGTCAAAACATTTTTTCAGTGTATATTACCTATTGCAGTCGTCACCGGTGATACAGTTGAAAAGGCCAAGTACAGTCTAAAGACATCTAAAAAATAATTATGAATACAAATGAATCAACATGTTAGAGGACACAATGAAATAGCAGTCAAATAAACATATATAAAATATAAGCTTGTACTTAAAGTGACAGTTCACCCAAAGATGAAAATTCTGTCATCATGACTTTCTTTCGAAACAGAATAATTTCCTGTCTATCCTAGAAATTCTTATTATCCTCACACATCTTTTCCACATAATGAAACTCTTACGCCTTTTCTGTTCAAACTAACAAAAAAGCAACATCGCAGCACTACAGTAGTCTATATAAAGTATGATTTGTGTGTCATATTCCAAATCTTCTGAAGTCAAACAACGGCTTTATGTGAGGAGCAGAATGAAATGATTTATCTGTGTAGAGAAACCACTCAAAACAACAACCACTTCTTTCAATCACATTGTAGTTGTATAAATATAAATGAAAGAATGACCAAAGGATTCAGGAATTCTGAGTGACTTGAGTGACTTGAGTCCAGATCAAATGTCTGGTCTGTTTCTGTAGCTCTAAACCAAAAAGCATCATTTATGTGTTACATTAACAACTTTACTCCAGCTCCCAGATCGAGACACATCACAGTAAACTCCCCGGAGTTAAATTAACACCAGCGGTGTGTTATGTGCTGCTGTTGCTGCTGGTCAAGCAAATGTTTGTGTTATGTTTCTGTATGATATAATTGTAAATATATATATTAAAATACTGATATTCTGGTCTATAACTCCTCCCTGAAGTTCCCGCTGCTCTCTATCTTGCTCTCTCATTGGCTGTAGGTCATCTCCGATGTAATTTTTAGTCAGAACACATTTCACACAGCAGGATTTTGAGTCGCCAACAGGTCCAGATATTTAGCATGTCAAATATCTCACGGCATTGGCGATTCTCTCAGATTGCACCTTTGATAATTCACTTTTATAATTCACACTGTGTGATTTGCCTATGATTTCGGGCATTTGTTAGCGATCTCGCAAACCGAGTTGTAAGCTACGGCAAGTTTAATCTTTAAGATCAGTCAAATTCACCAAAATCAACCAGTTGATTTAAAAGAATCGGTTCAAAAGTCTTGTCATGTTACTGATAACGATACTGATACATCATTTTAATTTCCTTTCTCATACAATGGTGTTTGAAATAATCAAAAATGTCATAAATTATTCAGCCTAATTCATTCTTCTACCTGAAGACCTAAACCTCCTGCTGTGAATAATCAACCTGTTAATTTTTTTAAATGTTTTGGGGTCGTTTGCACGTTAGCCTAATTAGATTTAATGTCTTTTTAGTTGATTTAATCTTAAACTGTGGCTGGAAGTCAGTTGTAGTTCTTGTGTTTCTCTTTCCTTCAGTGATTCTTCTTGTTATCATCAGGTTTCATCAATAATCAAACAATCATCACTCAATTAATCACTTAATTATCTAATTAACTCTAACACAGCTTCTGTTTCTTTGAACACTCTGCTGATGTTTCCCGTATGAACACCTAGTGATGGTAATTCAACACCGGGGAATTTACTGTGTGAAGTGATGTGAAGGATAAACAAGATCTGATTCACTGGTCATTACATCAGCATACAGACACAAAGCAAAAAACACTGTTTAGACTTACTCAGAATAACAGAGATGAAAGGATGAGTTTTTATAAAACCTGAAACATGAAGAAAAAGTCAATAAACACAACTGAAATTGTATTGGGTTGAGTCTGAGAGATTCATCATACGTTCACAGTTCATGAGGTTTTTGGGACAATGAGAGCCAACCTTTAAACACAAGAAGAATACTCACCTTTATGAAAGGAAGCCATTGTCAGTTTTGACAGTCCAGTTTATTTCTGTTTATCCACAAACCAGTTCAGAGGACGAGTTTCCTTTACAGTTAGAGAATAAACAAATTAGCCATTGACTTTACGTAAGAAAAGCTTTGTTTTCTGTTTGTTTGAAACACAGATGTAAAACATTCCACAGCATTTATGATTTTGTTTAAGAGTTCAAATTGAGACTTTTATTTGTCAAAGCATATGCAATAAAGGATAAAATTATGCTCTTGTGTTTTCCTAGAAGTTATATGAATCATCTTCACAAGCTGTTTCCCAAAAACATCAGACCTGAAAATTGTTGTATATCTACAAGTGTTCTGGAGTTATTAATAAAGTTTCATCCTTAACAATCTTAGTAAGAGTCCTGACCCGGTCAAAGCCCAAATGACTCAGCTATAACTACACACAAATCAATTTAACCTACACAACTGTAACACACATCAATACATGTTTTAGACATAAAGAGACTGATGAGGATCATTATGAGCGGAAAGAAGATCTTACCTGATATAATCTGATATACAGTGACCCTCAGCAGACACGACTGACTGAAGAAAAAGTTTGTGTGTGTTGAGATGATATAGTGAAGTTATCTGTCAATCATTCTAATGAGGAAATATAAACTCAAGTCCACTGTTTTCCTTCCTCAAATTCAAATACAACAAAATCCCCAATGTTAAACCAACACTATTCAGAGCATATATGGTACCACTCTACGGAGTGTTAAAGTAACACTGAAGCAGTGATAAAATGAATTAGATAGTTAAGTGATTAAGTGATGATTGAGCATTAGTGATGAACACCTGCTGTTAACAAGCAGAATAACAGAAGGAAAGAGTCACCATTTTAAGTTACCATTATGATGATCAGTGTTTGGTTTAGTTGGGCTCTTGACCCTTGACCTCATAATGCTATTATGTTTAACTGTTGTAACTGAATTAAAGCAGCAAGACAAGCCAAGAAGAAAACATAATCAGGTGATGTTGGTTATGTTTTGGTGCAGCCAACAAGAACAATGGTATATTTAAATGAGCAAATAAAAAACAGAAGCAATGATTGTCCAGGTTAAACTCAGTTGCACTTTCAGAATATTTAAATATTTGCAAATGAGGTTTTTACACTTTACAGATGTAGTTTATTTAAACATTTGCATCCCGACTCAAGCTTTTTGTTTACTGTCCATTTCTGTTGAGACAAAATCAAACACTTCTTGTTGCTGTTGTGGTGGCAAATGGCTCCTAAAATAGTGTGGCAGTTAAATAATGTGATTTTCAGAGAGAAAGCTATAAATGTACATATTTGAATATATATTTTCATAATTTTTCAGGAATTGTTGAATTTTTATAAACACTTGTAAATCTGAACCAGAATATCAAGATATTTTATTATTTCGCACATGATGGTGAAAAGTAAAAATTAAAAGTAAAGTAAAAAAACATGTGTATTTGTGTTATATGTATAATAAATATTTTTGAGAATAACAAACAAGTAGCCCTTCTAGATTATTTTATAGAGTTTTCAAATGTGAATATAATAACCAAAAAAATGGTTCCTTGTGTTAAAAACTACTACGCATTTGTTCAACTACTGTAGAGTAAACTGTTAAAAGTTTAAAGATGCTAGCTAGTACACTGTAAAACCTAACAGTACTATTTACTCAATTAAATTGAGGTCACTGCACTCAAATAATACCGAAACTTGAAGTGTCTTGAATGACTGAAACAGAACTCAAACTGAATGAGTTATAGAACATGTCTAGATCCCAGAATGATAATTGAATAATAATTGTATAGTTAAGTTAGTTAATCATCAATTAAGTGATGATTGTTCATTAGTAATTAACACCTGCTGTTAACAAGCAGAATCCCTGAAGGAAAGAGAAACACAAGAAATACAAGGTTTAAGGTCACCATGATGGAGATCAATGTTTGCTTTAGTTGGGCTCTTGACCCTTGACATTTGAGTACAAGTTTTTCTTTGGCTGCTGTAATTGGGTGTTTATAAAACATTTGTTATGGTACAAAAGTCAAGGAAAAGTATGATCGGGTGATGAAGGTCAAGGTTTGATGATGACAATCATCACTTAATGACTTTATTCACTGATCTCATTCAGAGTCTAATCTCTGATTATATTATTAGTTGTATTTGAAAATAGATTCTACATCATAAGAACTAGCAATGTTATGAATTTCAGATAGTAGGAAGGATTTTATAGAAAATGTGATTCATTACCAAAACTAACACAGATATCAAGAATCAGCATATGAATCTCAACAATGGTGACCATTAAAAAAACTATTCATACAGCAATGCATGCTGGGTACTACCATAATACAAACCTTATCCTTGGCTCCCAGCATGCATTGCAGCATGAATCGTTTTTTAATGGTCACCATTGTTGAGATTCATATACTGATTCTTGATGTCTGTATAAGTCAGCATGACACCATAGACGTTTTTAAAATCTGATTGAAAGGGCCTTGCAGCAGAATCACAGTTATTTTATAATGAATACTACAAGTTATATATCACCTGTTTATCAGAGATTACTCTCTAGAAAAGATCAGAGAATCAAGACACCAAATGTTGATCCATCATTCCATAAATCATCATCAATACAAAATTTTCTTTTGGCTTTTGTGCAATAACAAATGTGTTATATAAACACTCAGTTACAGCAGCCAGAGGAAAAACTGGTGTTATAAAGTCAAGGGTCAAGAGCCCAACTAAAGCAAACACTGACCACTATCATGGTGTCTTTAAATGAAACTCAATAAATCATCTTCATCTAAACCTCTGTTCATTCACAATAATAACTTCTGTAGACGCATGATAAAAGTCAAAATGGTTAGTAATAAGTGAAGCTGGTAATGCTGTTTGTGGAGTTGTTCAATCCTCCTCTGCTGAGATCTTGAGAGATTTAAACATATTTTATCTTCGGTTGATTTCATCTAATTTTGTGGTTGGAAGTCAGTTGTAGTTCTTGTGTTTCTCTTTCCTTCAGTGATGTTAACAGCAGGTGTTCATCATTAATGCTCAACAATAACTTAATTAATCACTTAATTAATCACTTAATTTATTGACTGCAATATCTACTTTTAGTGAACTCAACTGAAATAATTTCAGAGTACTCATAACTATTGTTTTTTATAAACTTAAATGAATTTATGTAATCGGTTTCCTCAAATGTAATGAGTTAGCTTAACTCATTGGATTTGACTTTGTGTGTGATCTTGTGAGCTAGCAGTAACTGCAAGTGCTCTGAGTTCATTTAAAGTTTGTCATTTCACTGTTTTTACTCAATAAAGTGAAGTTTCAGCTATATACAGTTTTAAATGCAGTGTAACGTTTAATTGTGTTTTAAGAAATATTATTGTTTTAGTGAACTCAAATAAAATAAGTTCAGAGTACTCATAACTATTGTTTTTTATAAACTTAAATGAATTGATGTAATCGGTTTCCTCAAATGAAATGAGTTAGCTTAACTTGTTGGGTTTTACAGTGATATTAACAGTAAAACCCAACAAGTTAAGCTAACTCATTTCATTTGAGGAAACCGATTACATCAATTCATTTAAGTTTATAAAAAACAATAGTTATGAGTACTCTTAACTTATTTTATTTGAGTTCACTAAAACAATAATATTTCTTAAAACACAATTAAACTTTACACTGCATTTAATACTGTATATAGCTGAAACCACTTTATTGAGTAAAAACAGTGAAATGACAAACTTTAAATGAACTCAGAGCACTTGCAGTTACTGCTAGCTCACAATATCACACACAAAGTCAAATCCAATGAGTTAAGCTAACTCATTACATTTGAGGAAACCGATTACCTCAATTCATTTAAGTTTATAAAAAACAATAGTTATGAGTACTCTGAAATTATTTCAGTTGAGTTCACTAAAAGTAGATATCGCAGTCAATAATTTAAGTGATTAATTAAGTGATTAATTAAGTTATTGTTGAGCATTAATGATGAACACCTGCTGTTAACATCACTGAAGGAAAGAGAAACACAAGAACTACAACTGACTTCCAACCACAACATTAGATGAAATCAACCGAAGATAAAATATGTTTAAATCTCTCAAGATCTCAGCAGAGGAGGATTGAACAACTCCACAAACAGCATTACCAGCTTCACTTATTACTAACCAGTTTGACTTTTATCATCCGTCTACAGAAGTTGTTATTGTGAATGAACAGAGGTTTAGATGAAGATGATTTATTGAGTTTCATTTAAAGACACCATGATAGTGGTCAGTGTTTGCTTTAGTTGGGCTCTTGACCCTTGACTTTATAACACCAGTTTTTTCTCTGGCTGCTGTAACTGAGTGTTTATATAACACATTTGTTATTGCACAAAAGCCAAAAGAAAATTTTGTATTGATGTTGATTTATGGAATGATGAATCAACATTTGGTGTCTTGATTCTCTGATCTTTCCTAGAGAATAATCTCTGATAAACAGGTGATATTTAACTTGAAGTATATATTATAAAATAGCTGTGATTCTGCTGCAAGGCCCTTTCAATCAGATTTTAAAAACCTCCATGGTATCATGCTGACTTATACAGACATCAAGAATCAGTATATGAATCTCAACAATGGTGACCATTAAAAAACGATTCATGCTGCAATGCATGCCGGGAGCCATGGATAAGGTTTGTATTATGGTAGTACCCAGCATGCATTGCAGTATGAATAGTTTTTTTAATGGTCACCATTGTTGAGATTCATATGCTGATTCTTGATATCTGTGTTAGTTTTGGTAATAAATCGCACTTTCTGTAAAATCCTTCATACTATCTGAAATTCAGAACATTGCTAGTTCTTAGGTTGTAGAATCTATTTTCAAATACAACTAATAATATAAGCAGAGATTAGACTCTGAATGAGATCAGTGAATAAAGTCATTAAGTGATGATTGTCATCATCAAACCTTGACCATCACCCGATCTTACTTTTTCTTAACTTTTGTGCCATAATAAATGTTTTATAAACACTCACTTACAGCAGCCAAAGAAAAACTTGTACTCAAATGTCAAGGGTCAAGAGCCCAACTAAAGCAAACGTTAATCTCCATCATGGTGACCTTAAACCTTGTATTTCTTGTGTTTCTCTTTCCTTCAGTGATTCTGCTTGTTAACAGCAGGTGTTAATCACTAATGAACAATCATCACTTAATTGATGATTAATTAACTTAACTATACAATTATTATTCAATTATCATTCTGGGATCTAGAAATGTTCTATAACTCATTCAGTTTGAGTTGTGTTTCAGTCATTCAAGACACTTCAAGTTTCGGTATTATTTGAGTGCAGTGACCTCAATTTAATTGAGTAAATAGTACTGTTAGGTTTTACAGTGTAGTCACTTGGACTATTTTAACGATATCTTTAATAACTTTTCGGGGCTGGTAAGTTTCAATCCCTGAAGAAGCCTATGGAGGAGTGATGCAGCTCTCAGATTTCATCAAAAATATCTTAATTCGTGTTCCGAAGATGAACGAAGGTCTTACGGGGTTGGAACAACATGAAGGTGCGTAAATACTGGCAGAATGAACTATCCCTTTAAGAGATGTATTGTCTTCTTTTATTTGTAGTTGATTTCAGGCTGTGTGTGTCACAGTGTCTGGTTTGTGTTCCCTGGGTATCCACCAGAGGTCCTCTTCCACCACAGTGTCCTTCACTCAGACTACATTTCCCATCATCCTGTTTGTCACTCATTGATTATTGCACACAGCTGTTTCCCGTCACCTTGTTAGTATGTGTGTATATATAATCAATGAGTGACAAACAGGATGATGGGAAATGTAGTCTGAGTGAAGGACACCGTGGTGGAAGAGGACTTCTTGTGGATACCCAGGGAACACAAACCAGACACAGTGACAGTGTGGCTTTAAGTCAGTTGTAATTGTTTAGTTTCATTTTCTGAGAGTGCAAGCATGATGTTGAACCAACATCACATTACAACATTGACTTAATACCATTACCATAGATTTATGGATCAAATAAAAAAATAAACATTAATTGCGGGAGCAAAAGAGATGTTTACTAAATGCAGTTACAATTGACACGTTAACATTGTTTTTGATGATTGCTATCTATCTGGGATCCTAATCAGACACACCTGAACCAGCTCATCAATGTCTTCAGGATTACTAGAAAGCTACAGAGAGGAGAGTTTATCAGGGTTGGAGCTAAACTCCAAAAGAGCTGTGGCCCTCCAGGACCGAGTTTGCCCATCCCTGCTTTAGGGTGAGTAAATCATGGGGTAATTTTCATTTTTGGGTGAACTATCCCTTTAAGATGTGATTTCTGTGATCTCTTTCTTTTGGTGTTTAACAGAGTTCTGTTCTGCCATTGTATGTTTGTTTCTCTTTTTTTTCATTTGTAGGGAAGTTAGTTTCTGTTGGTTTATTGTTTTAGGCTTTAGCTCATCCCAGAAGTTTATTCTTCCAAACTGTTTGGTTGTTGTTTCTAATTTCTCTCTTTTTTTATTTAAGAAATTGTTTTGTTAAAACCACAAATATCACTATGAAAACAATCTAGAGTAAAAGATAATAAAATAAAAAATGGGGATTGTCATACATGTTACTCCCTGATCTACACCAAGGACCATAACATTCACTGATTCTGCCTATCATGTGTTCACCAGTGTCTGAATTCTGTTGGAACAGCCTCTCCCTGATAGCAGACCAGCATTTAATCTACATTGAATCAAGGTTGAAACTTAACATTATTTCAGGGTGCAAACCTGATGAAAAATCAATGTTATTTCAATGATGAAAAACAGATCAAGATCAACATAAAATGTATATTTGTTCAACTTAAAATAAATCACTTATTTTACATTGAATCAACATTGAAACAATAACAAATCAATCTTGCTTTATGTACTTACTTACTTACTTACTTGAATCTTACTTAAATCTTAAATAAGTAGAATAAATCTTACTTTATTTCATTGCCAGTAAATCGTGTCCGTTTTGACATCTTTCATGCAGAGACTATGTAGGGCTGAAATTAACATGGTTTAGAACCAAAAAGTAATTAATTCCAAAATCATTGATTAAACAACTCCGAAAAAAAACAGAATTATCTTCTTCAATTATTACTAACCAGTTTGATTGTATTTTTGTCAGACGACTACAAAAGTTCTTCCTGAGAATTAACAGAGGTGTAGATGTTGATGTTTCGTTTCATTTGAAGTTACCAATATGGTGATCAGTGTTTGCTTTAGTGGAGCTCTTGACCCTTGACTTTATAACATTAGTTTTTGTCTGGCTGCTGTAACTGTGTATTTATAAAACACATTTGTTATTGCAAGAAAAGCCATGAGAAAATTTGATCAGGTCATGCTGACTATACTCCCCCATTTTTCTCAGATCGATGCGACCCATCATGATAATCCCACATTCTCTTCATAACTTCCTCATTAAGATGGACATTTCAAGTCTCATCTATCTCTCAAACTCAGATTATTGATTCTTTTTGTAAATAAAAATAGTCCTTGTGATCGCAATCTTATTTGGATGGATGGATGGATGGATGAGGCATTTATATAGCGCTGTCATATGTACATATGTACACCCAAAGCGCTTTACAATCATATCAGGGGATCTCTCCTCAACCACCACCAGTGTGCAGCATCTACTGGAATAATGTGACGGCAGCCACAGTACAATGGCAGCAGCATAAAAAAACACCACACACACACACACACACACACACACACACACACACACACACACACACACACACACACAGACACACACACACACACACACACACACACACACACACACACACACACACAGACACACACACAGACACACACACACACACACAGACACACAGACACACAGACACACACACACACACACACACACACACACACACACACACACACACACACACACACACACACACACACACACACACACACACACACACACACACACACACACACACACACACACACACACACACACACACACACACACACACACACACTTACTTCCAGTTAATGGGCTTAGGAGGCCATGATTGGCAAGGGCCATTGGAGGAAATGTGGCCAGGACACCGGGGTTACACCTACTCTTCACGAGAAGTGCCATGGATTATTTAATGACATAGAGAGTCAGGAACTCGATTTAACGTCTCGCCTGAAGGAAGTGTATAGTCACTATACTGGGGCGTTAGGACCCGCAAAGAGCACAGGGTGAGCGCCCCCTGCTGGCCTCGTCCACACCTCTTCCAGCAGCAACCTGGTTTTCCCACACAGCAAAAACTCCAGTGTTAAATTAACTCTCCTGGGAGTTTATATGGCTCCAGACTCAAGAGTGTAAAGTGTTAAAATATGAGTGTTAAATTAACACTCAAGAGTGTTAAAGTTAATGAGATAATTAAGTGATTACTTGAGTGATAATTGAGCATTATTGAAGACACCTGATGTTAACAAGCAGAATCACTGAAGGAGAAAATCACAAATATTACGTCACCATTATATAGATCAGTGTTTGCTTTAGTTGGTTTCTTGACCCTTTTATTTTTTTTCTTGAGATCTTGTTTGTCTGCTGTTATTGAGTTATAGCAGCCAGATGAACAAAGACAAAAAGTGATTGGATGGTGTTGGTTATGTTTTGACATAATCATGTTGTGATTTGAGAATCTAAATTTACTGAGTTAGTTTAACTTGTTAATTACAACTGCTCTGTGATTCTACAGCACAGGACTTTCAGTGCTTTTAATATAATCAAAAATATCTAAAAAAAAAAAAACTTAAAAACATAATTTTATTTAGAAACACAGACATCAATAATCAGACTGTGAATCTCAAGAATGGTGACAATAATAAAGCATGTTGCAGTGCATTCTGGCAGCCACCAATCACAACTCATTAATGGCTCCCATCATGCATTGCGGTATGAATAAATTATGATCTGAATTGTCTATATAATTTACTTTTCCTAATTGAATATTCTGCTCGTCACCATTGTTGAGATGCATAGATTGAATCTTGATGTCTGTGTGTGCCTATAAAGACTTTTTTTTTTGAAAACAACTTTTAAGAAATCCTTTATATTATATCGAAAATTCTAGATCTTTGACGTATAATCAGTGATGTTGTAATTAGATTATTAATTAATAACTTCAGTGATCAAGTTCATATGATGATTGCATCATAACATAATCAACAACGTCAAATCACTTTTTTCCTTTGTTCATCTGGCTGTTACAACTAAATAACAACAGACAAACAAATTCTAATGTTAAAAATATAAGGGTCAAAAGCCCAACTAAAGCACACACTGATCTCCATAATGGTGACGTACAATTTGTGATTTTCTCCTTCAGTGATTCTGCTTGTTAACATCAGGTGTCTTCAATAATCCTCAATCATCCCTCAATTAATCACGTAATTATCTCATTAACTTTAACACTCTTGAGTGTTAATTTAACACTCATATTTTAACACTTTACACTCTTGAGTCTGGAGCCATATAAACTCCCAGGAGAGTTAATTTAACACTGGAGTTTTTGCTGTGCAGGAGTCTCTCATCCAGGTATTAACCAGCTCAGCCCTGCTTAGCTTCAGTGGACAACCAGTCCTGGGGTACAGGGTGATATGGCTGCTGGCTATTGCACAGTTTTCTACAGTTAAGAGTTTTGTATGTTACATTCTAAATACAGATTGTTTAAAAACAGATTTGTTAAATACAAATGTTGCAGAAGATGGCTTGATTTCATTTTTCACTAGTATATTTCTCTCAAATTAAAGTCAGTCTATTATATATTTATATTAGTGCTGTCAATCGATTGAAAAATTAACTAGATTAATCACGATTAATTGCAATTAAAAACTTAATACTTAACCTAATTTTTATATTTTTTTAATACACTTCAATATATTTTATAATGTAATAATTTACCAATTAGTCTCCAATTTAAAGTAGAAACAATATAAAGACTAAATACTTGTTCAACGCATCTTTTTATGAATGTAGGCCAGTATCACTGATACTAATACAGGAATATGATTTTAAATATAGTCTAAAAGGTTTCTTGAAAGTTGTTTTGTTTGGAAATTTTAGTAATTTAGACACACTGACATCAATAATCAGCCTTTGAATCTCAACAATGGTGACAATAATTAAGCAGGTTGCAGTGCATTCTGGGTGCCTCCAATCAAAACTCATGGTCCCACCATGCATTGCGGTATAAATAAATTAAGATCTGAATTGTCTTAGTAATTTCTTTTTACTAATTGAATATCCTGTGTCACCATTGTTGAGATTCATACACTGAATCTTTATGTCCGTGTCCGCCTAAAAGAAAGAGTTTTTTTTTTGTTGTGTTTTTATCAGTACAATGGAAAACTTTTGAATTATTTTGAAAATCTTATGCTGTAGATTCACAGTGATGCTGTAATTAACAATGTAAATTTAAGTCAAAAATAAGGTTATAAATGAGTTCAGTGATTCAGATCAAAGTATGATAATGTCAAAACATGATCACCTCTACTCTTTGTTCATCTGGCAGTTTTAGCTCAATTACAACAGCCAGACAAAATCTAAGTAAATTGTTTAAGGGTCAAGAGCTCAACTAAAGCAAACACTGATCACCATAATGTTGGCATTATTACAGAGTAGGGGGAGGCTGCAGACCTGGAGCCGATAGATATACGGCCCAGACAGTTTTACGCCCCTGTTGTTCCTGATGCGTCCAGTAGGGGGAGGCTGTACATTAGTATACGAGCCTAGTCCTATATCATAACAGACCTTATATAGCATCAGACCTTCTAGAAGCGACACTAATTGAGGTATGTTAAATAATCTGCTAAAGTTATTGTTGTTGATTGTATTGTAATGATGCAACATTTATTTTTTATAAATGATTAGCTAAGATTCAATATCAATTCAAAAGATGGGTCTATAATTTATTTCGAGAGACAATATATATACTGAGCTCAGTAACTCCCTTAGTTTAATAATTTGCAACACAAATATTTCTGGGTCAAAAGAAGGGTAAGAGTTAAGTCATTTAATATTATATATACACATTTATCTTTTTATGTTAAATGAATGGCCTTTGGACACCAAATTTACATGCCTCGTCTTTGACCCATGTACAAGTTCTGTTTAATTTTGAGGAAGCTAATTATAAAACAAAAACTAACATGAACAACATTACATCCTTAGATTTGTCTCATACAAACATTTCCAGGCCTTTTGGAAACTAGTGGAGCCTGCAGTCAACACCAAGATGGTGCGGATCAGCAACGCCAAGGCTGCATCTGCCAGCAGCTCAGAGTTCTCTCAACCAACAACGGTATGCATGTGTACAATAATTATAATGCAGAACTTTTTACTTTATTAAAAGTACTAATACTACACTGTAAAAATAGTTAACCATGAAATTGTACTTGAGTAAATGTACCGAGTTACATTCCACCACTGTGTATGTAAGTATCTAGGCCTAACACTTGTTTATTTTCACAGAAACTTCAACCCATAGATGAGCTGCTGCTGTTCCCCATGCATCTGTCAGTGGGCCTGCCTCTCAGGAATCTAGCAGAACGGTTTGACATTCACTGCACCACAGCCAGCAGGATTATTGCCACCTGGACGCACTTCCTATACCAACGTCTGTGGATCCCACGTGAAACTGTCGGAGCTCAACTTCCACCAGAGTTTGCAGCTTTCCCTGACACACAAGTGGTGCTTGACTGCACTGAAATATTCTGCCAGACTTCATCCTCTCTCCTGTTGCAGAGTGAGGTGTTTTCCACGTACAAATCTCATGCTACATTCAAGGCCATGATCGGCATGGTGCCATTACATTCGTGTCTGGTCTGAATACAGGACATGAGTTATAACAGCCAGATGAACAAATAGAAAAGGTGATCTGATGGTGTTGGTTGTGTTTTAACATCATTATTTCACAATCATTTGACCTGAATCACTGAACTCATACAGAACCCAATTTCTGGGTTAAGTTCACCTTATGGGTTACAGCAGCACTGTCATTGTAGAGCATACCATTTTTAGCCTTTTCAATGAAGTCCAAATGATCAAAACAATACAAAAAGCAATAAAAAACAATATATATATATATATAAATATTTACATATACTGTATATATAAATTCTTGATGTCTGTGTGTGCCTAAGAGATATACATCAAGAATTAGCGTATGAATCTCAGCAATGGTGACAAACAGATCACCTCTGAACATAAGCTCATTATTTATTCATGCAGCAATGCATGATGGGAGCCATGAATGAGTTTTGATTGGTGGCACCCACAATGCACTGCAACATGCTTTTTAATTGTCACCATTGTTGAGATTCACAGGTGGATTCTTGATGTCTGTGTGTGCCTACTTAAAACATAGTTTTGAAATTTCTTTATTTTTTTTTATTTGATTATTTGGATTTCATTGAAAAAGCTAAAAATGGTATGCTCTACAATGATAGTGCTGCTATAATCCATAAGTTATACTTAAACTCAGAAATTTGGTTGAATATGAGTTCAGTGATTCAGGTCAAATGATTGTGAAATACCGATTATGTTAAAGCACAATCAACACCATCAGATTATCTTTTCTAATTGTTCATCTGGCTGTTGTAATTCATGTACAGCAGCCAAACAAAATCTAAAGTTAATGATATGGGGGTCAAGAGCCCAACTAAAACAAACACCTAAAACAAACTTTGAACATTCCGGTTTTCTCCTTCAGTGATTCTGCTTGTTAACATCAGGTGTCTCCAATAATGCTCAATCATCACTCAATTATTCACTTAATTTTCTCATTAACTTTAACATTGCTTTAGTGTTCATTGCTTAAAATTACTTGATTCCATTAGGTTGAAGTTGCATGAACAAATTATGTTTGTTTAACGTAAACCAGTTATGTGGGACCTGTTGACATAAAAAAGTTAATTAAAGCCAACATATCATTTTTTTGAGTGTAACGTGGAACCAAACTTTTTTTGCACGCTCAAGCGTTAAGATATCCGGTTTACGTATACTATAACCTATTTCATTTTTGCATCACTCCCATTTTACTATGAAGAAAACCAGAGTATGGATGCACATGAATAAATAATGGTCTGTCATTAGGGCAGTATTGAGCATTTTTGCGGTATCAGCCTTTTTTATGGACCCTTGAACTTGGCAAATAGGAAAATGCACACAGCTTTATCACACCATCAGTTTCTGGACAGTCACAGAGAATGCTTTAAAGTGGACATAAGTCTGTGATTTTAGAGGTATACTGCCCTCATGAAGCTACATTTAAAGCAAATAGGTCTTTATTAATTCACACACATCCACACTCTCGTTTGCTTCATTGTAAAATGGCAGTGATGCACAAAGGAAATGTGTTATAGACAGTATATATGAAACAGAACTTGTAACGTGTGAGGATGCAAAAACAAAATATGCTTGTACATGCGAAATTTTTCTTGTGTGCACGCGAAAGTCTTTATATTTTTTTTTGCAAAGGTCACTTAATTATCCAATAATGCTGACTATACTCCCCCATTTTTCTCAGATCGATGCGACCCATCATGATAATCCCACATTCTCTTCATAACTTCCTCATTAAGATGGACATTTCAAGTCTCATCTATCTCTCAAACTCAGATTATTGATTCTTTTTGTAAATAAAAATAGTCCTTGTGATCGCAATCTTATTTGGATGGATGGATGGATGGATGAGGCATTTATATAGCGCTGTCATATGTACATATGTACACCCAAAGCGCTTTACAATCATATCAGGGGATCTCTCCTCAACCACCACCAGTGTGCAGCATCTACTGGAATAATGTGACGGCAGCCACAGTACAATGGCAGCAGCATAAAAAAACACCACACACACACACACACACACACACACACACACACACACACACACACAGACACACACACAGACACACACACAGACACACAGACACACACACAGACACACAGACACACACACAGACACACAGACACACACACACACACACACACACACACACACACACACACACACACACACACACACACACACACACACACACACACACACACACACACACACACACACACACACACACACACACACACACACACACACACACACACACACACACACACACACACACACACACACACACACACACACACACACACACACACACACACACACACACACACACACACAGACAGAGAGACACACACAGAGACACACACTTACTTCCAGTTAATGGGCTTAGGAGGCCATGATTGGCAAGGGCCATTGGAGGAAATGTGGCCAGGACACCGGGGTTACACCTACTCTTCACGAGAAGTGCCATGGATTATTTAATGACATAGAGAGTCAGGAACTCGATTTAACGTCTCGCCTGAAGGAAGTGTATAGTCACTATACTGGGGCGTTAGGACCCGCAAAGAGCACAGGGTGAGCGCCCCCTGCTGGCCTCGTCCACACCTCTTCCAGCAGCAACCTGGTTTTCCCACACAGCAAAAACTCCAGTGTTAAATTAACTCTCCTGGGAGTTTATATGGCTCCAGACTCAAGAGTGTAAAGTGTTAAAATATGAGTGTTAAATTAACACTCAAGAGTGTTAAAGTTAATGAGATAATTAAGTGATTACTTGAGTGATAATTGAGCATTATTGAAGACACCTGATGTTAACAAGCAGAATCACTGAAGGAGAAAATCACAAATATTACGTCACCATTATATAGATCAGTGTTTGCTTTAGTTGGTTTCTTGACCCTTTTATTTTTTTTCTTGAGATCTTGTTTGTCTGCTGTTATTGAGTTATAGCAGCCAGATGAACAAAGACAAAAAGTGATTGGATGGTGTTGGTTATGTTTTGACATAATCATGTTGTGATTTGAGAATCTAAATTTACTGAGTTAGTTTAACTTGTTAATTACAACTGCTCTGTGATTCTACAGCACAGGACTTTCAGTGCTTTTAATATAATCAAAAATATCTAAAAAAAAAAAAAACTTAAAAACATAATTTTATTTAGAAACACAGACATCAATAATCAGACTGTGAATCTCAAGAATGGTGACAATAATAAAGCATGTTGCAGTGCATTCTGGCAGCCACCAATCACAACTCATTAATGGCTCCCATCATGCATTGCGGTATGAATAAATTATGATCTGAATTGTCTATATAATTTACTTTTCCTAATTGAATATTCTGCTCGTCACCATTGTTGAGATGCATAGATTGAATCTTGATGTCTGTGTGTGCCTATAAAGACTTTTTTTTTTGAAAACAACTTTTAAGAAATCCTTTATATTATATCGAAAATTCTAGATCTTTGACGTATAATCAGTGATGTTGTAATTAGATTATTAATTAATAACTTCAGTGATCAAGTTCATATGATGATTGCATCATAACATAATCAACAACGTCAAATCACTTTTTTCCTTTGTTCATCTGGCTGTTACAACTAAATAACAACAGACAAACAAATTCTAATGTTAAAAATATAAGGGTCAAAAGCCCAACTAAAGCACACACTGATCTCCATAATGGTGACGTACAATTTGTGATTTTCTCCTTCAGTGATTCTGCTTGTTAACATCAGGTGTCTTCAATAATCCTCAATCATCCCTCAATTAATCACGTAATTATCTCATTAACTTTAACACTCTTGAGTGTTAATTTAACACTCATATTTTAACACTTTACACTCTTGAGTCTGGAGCCATATAAACTCCCAGGAGAGTTAATTTAACACTGGAGTTTTTGCTGTGCAGGAGTCTCTCATCCAGGTATTAACCAGCTCAGCCCTGCTTAGCTTCAGTGGACAACCAGTCCTGGGGTACAGGGTGATATGGCTGCTGGCTATTGCACAGTTTTCTACAGTTAAGAGTTTTGTATGTTACATTCTAAATACAGATTGTTTAAAAACAGATTTGTTAAATACAAATGTTGCAGAAGATGGCTTGATTTCATTTTTCACTAGTATATTTCTCTCAAATTAAAGTCAGTCTATTATATATTTATATTAGTGCTGTCAATCGATTGAAAAATTAACTAGATTAATCACGATTAATTGCAATTAAAAACTTAATACTTAACCTAATTTTTATATTTTTTTAATACACTTCAATATATTTTATAATGTAATAATTTACCAATTAGTCTCCAATTTAAAGTAGAAACAACATAAAGACTAAATACTTGTTCAACGCATCTTTTTATGAATGTAGGCCAGTATCACTGATACTAATACAGGAATATGATTTTAAATATAGTCTAAAAGGTTTCTTGAAAGTTGTTTTGTTTGGAAATTTTAGTAATTTAGACACACTGACATCAATAATCAGCCTTTGAATCTCAACAATGGTGACAATAATTAAGCAGGTTGCAGTGCATTCTGGGTGCCTCCAATCAAAACTCATGGTCCCACCATGCATTGCGGTATAAATAAATTAAGATCTGAATTGTCTTAGTAATTTCTTTTTACTAATTGAATATCCTGTGTCACCATTGTTGAGATTCATACACTGAATCTTTATGTCCGTGTCCGCCTAAAAGAAAGAGTTTTTTTTTTGTTGTGTTTTTATCAGTACAATGGAAAACTTTTGAATTATTTTGAAAATCTTATGCTGTAGATTCACAGTGATGCTGTAATTAACAATGTAAATTTAAGTCAAAAATAAGGTTATAAATGAGTTCAGTGATTCAGATCAAAGTATGATAATGTCAAAACATGATCACCTCTACTCTTTGTTCATCTGGCAGTTTTAGCTCAATTACAACAGCCAGACAAAATCTAAGTAAATTGTTTAAGGGTCAAGAGCTCAACTAAAGCAAACACTGATCACCATAATGTTGGCATTATTACAGAGTAGGGGGAGGCTGCAGACCTGGAGCCGATAGATATACGGAGGGGGAGGCTGCAGACCTGGAGCCGATAGATATACGGCCCAGACAGTTTTACGCCCCTGTTGTTCCTGATGCGTCCAGTAGGGGGAGGCTGTACATTAGTATACGAGCCTAGTCCTATATCATAACAGACCTTATATAGCATCAGACCTTCTAGAAGCGACACTAATTGAGGTATGTTAAATAATCTGCTAAAGTTATTGTTGTTGATTGTATTGTAATGATGCAACATTTATTTTTTATAAATGATTAGCTAAGATTCAATATCAATTCAAAAGATGGGTCTATAATTTATTTCGAGAGACAATATATATACTGAGCTCAGTAACTCCCTTAGTTTAATAATTTGCAACACAAATATTTCTGGGTCAAAAGAAGGGTAAGAGTTAAGTCATTTAATATTATATATACACATTTATCTTTTTATGTTAAATGAATGGCCTTTGGACACCAAATTTACATGCCTCGTCTTTGACCCATGTACAAGTTCTGTTTAATTTTGAGGAAGCTAATTATAAAACAAAAACTAACATGAACAACATTACATCCTTAGATTTGTCTCATACAAACATTTCCAGGCCTTTTGGAAACTAGTGGAGCCTGCAGTCAACACCAAGATGGTGCGGATCAGCAACGCCAAGGCTGCATCTGCCAGCAGCTCAGAGTTCTCTCAACCAACAACGGTATGCATGTGTACAATAATTATAATGCAGAACTTTTTACTTTATTAAAAGTACTAATACTACACTGTAAAAATAGTTAACCATGAAATTGTACTTGAGTAAATGTACCGAGTTACATTCCACCACTGTGTATGTAAGTATCTAGGCCTAACACTTGTTTATTTTCACAGAAACTTCAACCCATAGATGAGCTGCTGCTGTTCCCCATGCATCTGTCAGTGGGCCTGCCTCTCAGGAATCTAGCAGAACGGTTTGACATTCACTGCACCACAGCCAGCAGGATTATTGCCACCTGGACGCACTTCCTATACCAACGTCTGTGGATCCCACGTGAAACTGTCGGAGCTCAACTTCCACCAGAGTTTGCAGCTTTCCCTGACACACAAGTGGTGCTTGACTGCACTGAAATATTCTGCCAGACTTCATCCTCTCTCCTGTTGCAGAGTGAGGTGTTTTCCACGTACAAATCTCATGCTACATTCAAGGCCATGATCGGCATGGTGCCATTACATTCGTGTCTGGTCTGAATACAGGACATGAGTTATAACAGCCAGATGAACAAATAGAAAAGGTGATCTGATGGTGTTGGTTGTGTTTTAACATCATTATTTCACAATCATTTGACCTGAATCACTGAACTCATACAGAACCCAATTTCTGGGTTAAGTTCACCTTATGGGTTACAGCAGCACTGTCATTGTAGAGCATACCATTTTTAGCCTTTTCAATGAAGTCCAAATGATCAAAACAATACAAAAAGCAATAAAAAACAATATATATATATATATATAAATATTTACATATACTGTATATATAAATTCTTGATGTCTGTGTGTGCCTAAGAGATATACATCAAGAATTAGCGTATGAATCTCAGCAATGGTGACAAACAGATCACCTCTGAACATAAGCTCATTATTTATTCATGCAGCAATGCATGATGGGAGCCATGAATGAGTTTTGATTGGTGGCACCCACAATGCACTGCAACATGCTTTTTAATTGTCACCATTGTTGAGATTCACAGGTGGATTCTTGATGTCTGTGTGTGCCTACTTAAAACATAGTTTTGAAATTTCTTTATTTTTTTTTATTTGATTATTTGGATTTCATTGAAAAAGCTAAAAATGGTATGCTCTACAATGATAGTGCTGCTATAATCCATAAGTTATACTTACACTCAGAAATTTGGTTGAATATGAGTTCAGTGATTCAGGTCAAATGATTGTGAAATACCGATTATGTTAAAGCACAATCAACACCATCAGATTATCTTTTCTAATTGTTCATCTGGCTGTTGTAATTCATGTACAGCAGCCAAACAAAATCTAAAGTTAATGATATGGGGGTCAAGAGCCCAACTAAAACAAACACCTAAAACAAACTTTGAACATTCCGGTTTTCTCCTTCAGTGATTCTGCTTGTTAACATCAGGTGTCTCCAATAATGCTCAATCATCACTCAATTATTCACTTAATTTTCTCATTAACTTTAACATTGCTTTAGTGTTCATTGCTTAAAATTACTTGATTCCATTAGGTTGAAGTTGCATGAACAAATTATGTTTGTTTAACGTAAACCAGTTATGTGGGACCTGTTGACATAAAAAAGTTAATTAAAGCCAACATATCATTTTTTTGAGTGTAACGTGGAACCAAACTTTTTTTGCACGCTCAAGCGTTAAGATATCCGGTTTACGTATACTATAACCTATTTCATTTTTGCATCACTCCCATTTTACTATGAAGAAAACCAGAGTATGGATGCACATGAATAAATAATGGTCTGTCATTAGGGCAGTATTGAGCATTTTTGCGGTATCAGCCTTTTTTATGGACCCTTGAACTTGGCAAATAGGAAAATGCACACAGCTTTATCACACCATCAGTTTCTGGACAGTCACAGAGAATGCTTTAAAGTGGACATAAGTCTGTGATTTTAGAGGTATACTGCCCTAATGAAGCTACATTTAAAGCAAATAGGTCTTTATTAATTCACACACATCCACACTCTCGTTTGCTTCATTGTAAAATGGCAGTGATGCACAAAGGAAATGTGTTATAGACAGTATATATGAAACAGAACTTGTAACGTGTGAGGATGCAAAAACAAAATATGCTTGTACATGCGAAATTTTTCTTGTGTGCACGCGAAAGTCTTTATATTTTTTTTTGCAAAGGTCCCTTTAGGCCGGGACTCCATACAGACAGTCAAATCAGTAAAATTATACCATGATAAAAAGAATTATCCAGAACGTAAGTACTTTAAAACCTCTGATCTAGGGCTGGGCGATATATCACACGATATTGTTATGCGCATGTCGTCAGTAAAGCCGGTTCCTTGATTAGTAGTAAATCACCATCACCTGCTTTCAGATGGAGCGGCATTTACTACACAGCGCAAACTCCAGTGTTAAATTAACCTCCTAAGACCCGAGTTTTGGTCAGAAGTGGAAAGTCCATGGGTCAGAAAGTAAAAGTCCTGCCACATTTTTATTCCACCCACAGCAAAAACTCCAGTGTTAAATGAACTTTACTGGGAGTTTATTTGGATCCAGACTCAAGAGTGTTAAAGTTAATGAGATAATTAAGTGAATAATTGAGTGATGATTGAGCATTATTGGAGACACCTGATGATAGCAAGCAGAATCACTGAAGTAGAACGTCAGATTTTTTAAGTCACCATTATGGCGATTAGTGTCTGCTTTAGTTGGACTCTTGACCCTTATATCATTAACTTTAGATGTTGTTTGGCTGCTGTACATGAGTTATAACAGCCAGACGAACAACAAGGAAAGCTGATGCGCTGGGGTTGGTTATGTTTTGATATAATCATCATTTGTCACAAAACTCATTTGTAGAGTTTAACCTTTTGATTACACAGTATAACATTTTCAGAAATTTAAATATTATCCAAAAGCTTTCTTAAAAGCTGTTCTATTCTAAATACTTTATGGGCACACACAGACATCAAGAATCAGCCTGTGATTCTCAAAAATGGTGTCAATTATATAGCATGTTGCAGTGCATTCTGGGTGCCACCAATCAAAACTCATTCATGGCTTCCGTTAATGAGATAATTAAGTGATTAATTTAGTGATGATTGAGCATTATTGAAGACACCTGATGTTAACAAGCAGAATCACTGAAGGAGAAAATCACAAATTGTAAGCCACCGTTATGGCGATCATTGTTTGCTTTAGTTGGGATCTTAAACCTTATATTATTAACTTTAAATTTTGTTTGGCTGTTGTATCTGAGTTATAATTGCCAGATGAACAAAGAACAAAAGTGATCTGATGGTGTTTGTTATATTATGACAATCATCATTTGAACTTTATGTTTTTGATTTGTGTTGTTGGTTACAGCATAACATTGATTCTTTATAAATATCCAGAATTTTAGATATAATACAAAAGGATATCTTCAAAAAAAAAAAACATTTTTTTTCAGTAAAAAAAAATATTTTTTATTCTAAAAAAAAAAAAATCTTTCTTTTAGGCACACACAGACATCAAGATTCAGTCTATGCATCTCAACAATGGTGATGAGCAGAATATTCAATTAGGAAAAGTAAATTACACAGACAATTCAGATCATAATTTATTCATATCGCAATGCATGATGGGAGCCATTAATGAGTTGTGATTGGTGGCAGCCACTGCAACATGCTTTATTATTGTCACCATTGTTGAGATTCACAGGCTGATTATTGATGTCTGTGTTTCTAAATTAAATTCATTTGAAAGTTTTTTGATCAGAACAATGTTTATTAAATATTTTGGATTATAAGAAACATACTGATATTCATATATGTTGTAGAATCACAAAAATGTTGCTAATAAGTTAAACCAATCTATCTCAATAAGATTCATTTTCAGATCACAGCATGATTATGCCATAACACAACCAACACTATCAGATCACACTTTTCTTTGTTCATTTGACTGTTATAAAAAAATAACAGCAGAAAAACAAATTTAAAGTGAATGTATAAGGTTTAAGAGCCCAACTAAAGCAAACACTGATCGCCATAACGGTGGCTTACAATTTGTGATTTTTCTCTTTCAGTGATTCTGCTTGTTAACATCAGGTGTCTTCAATAATGCTCAATCATCACTAAATTAATCACTTAATTATCTCATTAACTTTAACACTCTTGAGTCTGGAGCCAAATGAACTCTTAGGAAAGTTAATTTAACACTGAAGTTTTTGCTGTGTGAGTTCATGGGTGGAATAAAAATATGGCAGGACTTTTACTTTCTGACCCCTGGACTTTCCACCTCTGCTTGATGGTAGGGACTTGAGACTTGACTTACTCCCATCTCTGCATTTAAGTCAGAGAGTAGGCTTTAAATGAGTACAGTGATTCAGGTCAAATGATGATTATGTCTAAACATGATCTACAACAGTGTTTCTCAACCTCTCCTGCAGGGACCCCCTGACAGGACATGTTTTTGTTTTAACCCTGAAATGGCACACCTGATTCAATTAATTAAAGGCTCAAAGGCTTAATGTGTAGCTGACTAATTGAATCAGGTGTGCCATTTCAGGGTTAAAACAAAAACATGTCCTGTCAGGGGGTCCCTGCAGGAGAGGTTGAGAAACACTGATCTACAACATCTGATCTGATCTGATCTGATCTGATCTCTTTGTTCATCCAGCTGTTAAAACAGCCAAACACAATCTTTAGTTAAACATTTAAAGGTCACCTGCCCAACTAAAGCAAACACTGATCACAATAACGGTGACTAAAATATAGATCTTCTCCTTCAGTGATTCTGCTAGTTAACTTCTGGTGTCTTCAATAATATCTCAATCATCACTCAATTATTCACTTAATTATCTCATTAACTTTAACACTCTTGAGTCTGGATCCAAATAAACTCCCAGTAAAGTTCATTTAACACTGGAGTTTTTGCTGTGGGTGGAATAAAAATATGGCAGGACTTTTACTTTCTGACCCCTGGACTTTCCACCTCTGCACAGAATTAAGTATTATGCTGCACACAACCAATGTTATGTCCACGTATGTGGACAACCAGGTCTTAGGAGGTTAAAGTGATACCTATTTTGTGTTATTCCATTTCAGTGGTTACTTAGAAATTTGAATCTGAAATTTTTTTTCCCTAGGGGAAGCCCCGTAACAGGTTAACACTCAAGAGTGTTAAAGTTAATGAGATAATTAAGTGATTAATTTAGTGATGTTTGAGCATTATTGAAGACACCTGATGTTAAGTTCTCGCAGCTGGCTGCGTTCTTCATCGACTCACCAGCCGAGTGATCCACCGCTAAGAGTTGTACACTTAACAAGCAGAATCACTGAAGGAGAAAATCTCAAATTGTAAGCCACCGTTATGGTGATAAGTGTTTGCTTTAGTTGGGCTCTTGACCCTTAAATCAATAACTTTAGACTTTGTTTGGCTGCTATACGTGAGTTATAACAGCCAGATGAACAAATAGAAAAGGTGGTCTGATGTTGTTGGTTGTGTTTAAGCATGATCATTATTTAACAATCATATGACCTGAACTCATAGAGAGTCCAAATTAGGTTTACTTTATCAATTATAGCAGCACTATTCTTGTACAGCATAGTGTTTTAAACTTTTACAAAGTAATCCAAATAACTTTTTATACACGTCTCAAATACAAAAAAATTTTTTTTAATCAGTTCAGTTTTTTTAGACACAAAGACATCAAGAATCAGCCTGTGAATCTCAACAATGGTGACAATTATAAAGCATGTTGCAGTGCATTCTGGGTGCCACCAATCAAAACTCATTCATGGCTGCCATCATGCATTGCTGCATGAATAAATAATGAGCTTATGTTCAGAGGTGATCTGTTTGTCTCCATTGCTGAGATTCATACACTAATTCTGTGTGTGCCAACATACATTTTATGAAGTTTTATTTTTTTGATCATTTGGTTTAATTGAAAAGGCCAAAAATATGATGCCATACAAGGACAGTGCTGTTATAATCAATTAATGCAAACCTAACTGAGAAATTGGCCTATATATGAGTACAGCGATTCAGATCATATGACTGTGATATAATTATTATGTTAAACACAACCACCACCATCAGATCACCTTTTCAATTAGTTCATATGGCTGTCATAACTCACATACAGCAGCCAAACATAATCTAAAGTTAAGAATTTAATGGTCAAGATCCCAACTAAAGCAAACACTGATCTCTATAATGGTGACTTAAAATTACGATTTTCTCCTTCAGTGATTCTGTTTGTTAACATCAGGTGTCTTCAATAATGCTCAATAATCACTCAATAATTCACTTAATTATCTCATTAACTTTAACACTGCTTCAGTGTTACTTTAACACTGCTTCAGTGTTTATATGAGTCCACACTCAGAGTGTTAATTTAACACTGGAGGTTTTGCTGTGTGGAGAAAATATTCTTTATCCTGTGCAGTATTCTGCCCTACAAAGCAAAAAGGCAGTAACTACACAGAGTGCAGAACTGAGAAAAATGACTTTAAAGTTATCCTGTCATCCAGCCTAAGTAGTTGTAGATAGATTATTGGACACATGTGGCTGTTTTGTTACTTTATATTAGCTTATTCTTTGTACATATCAATCCTCATATTTAATTTGATATTTTACCCCTATTTTGCAGTTACTGTATTCTTGCTTTGTATTACTTACCAAAAATGTGGCACCATACCAAGGAAAAAGGCAGTAACTACAGATTCTCCAAAAACTATTTTGCCACAACTTGGGCTCTGGGTGTGTTAGATATACTGTATTTGAAACAATTGGAACCATTTGTTTTCCTGAACATGGATATACCAAACCCAAACTAATTTGACCATTTTAGGTCAATATTTTCCACCCGGAAGCTGTTCTGGTGCTGAAACGGCTGCTTAAAGTCTCACATTGCTAAGCTGTATCAAGGCCCAAATGGGGACAATTATTTTATATATATATATATATATATATATATATATATATATATATATATATATATATATATATATATATTGTCATGAGCTGGGTTTGTTCTCTCTCTCTCTCTCTCTCTCTCTCTCTCTCTCTCTCTCTCTCCTTCCCTCTCGCTTTGGCCCTGCCTGTCTTTTCCCACCTGTTCATTATTGTAATTAGCGCTCGCTCTGCTTCTCTGTTACACCTGTTCTCACTTTGTTCTCATTACCTTCTCTCTACTTCTAGCGTTTGTTCCCCTTGTTCTTTGTCGGATTATTTCGTGTGTACGTGAGTCTTGCCTGTGTGATATGTTGTCTCGATGAAGAATTACCTTTCATTGTCTTGTCTAGTCTAGAGGAGTTGTGCTCGTCTTGTGTGCTTTCTCTGCCTGTCATCCTGCTGCTGGAGACCTTCTCTCTGCGTCTTTGAGGCCACTACAAGGACTGTGTTACTGCCATGTGAATATCCAGCTCTGCTCTCTACTTCTAAGACAGGAATCTTCTGTGTTTTGCTGACCATCTTTACACTGTTCTATTTGAGTTCATTCCAGTTCTGTGACATTGCTCGACAGACTGCCTATGTTATTTCTTCATTAAAGACTATTGCAAGAACTTGCCTTTGCACTTGGATCCTCCGTTTCTTCTAACAGAATAATCCGACCACAATGGATCCAGCGAAGGAAGACCCTTTCCGTTCGGCGGTCGAGTTGCAGGGGGCCATGCTCGGTAGACCTGAGGAGGAGTTGTCTGCCTCCAGACACGTTGTGGAGAGTTTAGCGGCTCAAGTGTCTGATTTATCTACCCAACTTCTCCATCTCCAATCCTCCTTGCTACGCGGGTGAGCCCACTGAATGTAGAGCATTTTTAACACAATGCGAGGTGGTTTTTTCTCTCCAGCCTCAGACTTATGCGGAGGATCGCGCTCGGATCGCCTATGTGGTCTCTTTGCTGACTGGGCGTGCACGCGATTGGGGAACGGCCGCTTGGGAGGCACAGGCTTCCTGCTGTGGTTGCTACAATTTGTTCAAGGAGGAGATGATCAAGATCTTCGACCGTTCTGTGTACGGACGCGAAGCCTCGCGCCTTCTTGCTGTGCTGCACCAGGGGGAGAGATCTGTTGCAGATTTCGCCATCGAGTTCCGGACTCTGGCCACCACCTGTGAGTGGAACGAACCTGCGTTAGTTGCTCGCTTCCTGGAGGGACTTAACATCGAACTAAGGGAGGAGATTTATGCTCGTGAATCGCCGGCTCAGCTTGATCCGTTAGTGGAGCTAGCTATTCGCCTGGACAAGTGCTTCGAGCAGCGGCGGCGCGTCCGAGGTTCCTTTTCCAGACAGCGAGAGGCCCCGCCTTCAGCCTTTGATTCGTCTGCTCTCAGACCTGAGCCCGAACCCATGTAGCTGGGTGGCATTCGCCTCTCTCCTACTGAGCGGCAGCGACGTATTCAGAATCGCCTCTCTCTGTATTGTGGTGCGGCTGGCCACTTTGCCTCTTCGTGTCAGTTAAAAGCCAGAGCTCGCCAGTAGACCGGGGAGTACTGGCGAGCGCAACTGTCCTCTCCTCACCGCCCAAGACTCGTTCCACCTTTCCTGCTGTTCTTCGTTGGGCCGGCTCTTCCGTCTCTTGCTCGGCACTCATCGACTCTGGAGCGGAGGGGAATTTCATCGACGAGAAATGGGCTCGCGAGAATCATATCCCTCTAGTGGACTTAAAGGACACTACTACTGTCTTTGCCCTGGACGGCAGGGTGCTTTCTACTGTTCTCCGTGTCACCATACCGGTGAGTCTTACAGTCTCAGGGAATCATCAAGAGACAATTTCGTTTTATATTTTTCAGTCCCCTTTTAGCCCGATTGTTTTAGGCCATCCGTGGCTTACCCAACATAACCCGCAGATTAACTGGGACAAGGGCACTATTCTTTCTTGGAGTCTTGCTTGTCATGTTAATTGTTTGGTGTCTGCTGTTCCTGCTGTCTCTTCTGTCTCTGTGTTTCAGGATGAGCCTGGTGATTTGTCTGGAGTTCCGGAGGAATACCTCGATCTGCGAGCGGTGTTCAGCCGTTCCCGGGCCACATCTCTGCCTCCTCATCGACCGTACGATTGCAGTATCGATCTCCTTCCGGGCACTATGCCACCTCGCGGAAGGCTATATTCCCTCTCTGCGCCCGAACGTGAGGCTCTTGAGAAGTATCTCACTGACTCTCTCAACGCTGAGATCATTGTCCCGTCCTCCTCTCCCGCCGGGGCGGGGTTCTTCTTCGTTAAGAAGAAGGATGGCTCTTTGCGTCCCTGCATAGATTATCGGGGGCTGAACGACATAACGGTCAAGAATCGGTATCCGTTGCCCCTTATGTCGTCAGCCTTCGAGATCTTGCAGGGCGCAAAGATCTTCACGAAGTTGGATCTGCGCAACGCGTACCATCTTGTGCGTATAAAGGAGGGAGACGAGTGGAAGACTGCGTTCAATACGCCGGTTGGGCACTTTGAATACCGTGTTTTACCGTTCGGTCTGGTCAACGCTCCCGCCGTGTTTCAAGCCTTGGTTAATGATGTCCTGCGGGACATGATTAACGTATTTGTGTTTGTTTATCTGGACGATATTTTAATTTTTTCACCCTCTCTCCAGGTGCACCGTCAACATGTGCGTCGCGTACTGCAACGTTTGCTTGAGAATCGCCTTTTTGTTAAAGCTGAGAAGTGCATGTTCCACTCTCGATCGGTAACTTTCCTCGGTTCTGTTGTATCGGCAGAGGGCATCAGCATGGACCCCGACAAGGTTCGTGCGGTCATAGAATGGCCCGTTCCGGACTCTCGCATTGCACTCCAACGTTTTTTGGGGTTTGCTAATTTCTACCGTCGGTTTATCCGAAATTTTAGCCAGGTTGCCGCCCCGCTGACAGCACTCACCTCGACCAGGTCTCATTTTACCTGGTCCGAGGTGGCCCAGAACGCATTCGATCACCTCAAAGGGTTGTTCACCTCCGCTCCCATTTTAATTACTCCAGATCCCACAAGACAGTTCATCGTCGAGGTCGATGCTTCTGACGTAGGGGTGGGGGCTATACTTTCCCAACGCTCCTCGCGGGATGACAAGGTTCATCCATGTGCTTTTTTTTCGCATCGCCTCACTCCCGCGGAGCGCAATTATGATGTCGGTAACAGGGAACTTTTGGCGATCCGTTTAGCTCTGGGGGAGTGGCGCCACTGGTTGGAGGGGGCCAGTGTTCCCTTCATTGTTTGGACCGATCATCGTAATTTAGAGTACATTCGTTCCGCTAAGAGGTTGAACGCTCGACAAGCTCGCTGGGCGCTATTCTTTGGTCGGTTCGAGTTCTCCATCTCCTACCGACCCGGCTCAAAGAATGGTAAGCCTGATGCTCTCTCACGTCAGTTCGGCTCGTCTGAGGGGGCTTCCTCCAAGGAGGGTATCCTACCACACCATTGTGTGGTCGGGGCTGCCGTCTGGGGAGTCGAGCAGACTGTGAAGAGAGCTCTTTCGCACATCACGAGATCACCTCGAGCTCCTGAGGGAGCTTTATTTGTTCCCGAAGCCGCTCGCTCTGCCGTTCTACGGTGGGGTCATTCCTCCAAATTAGCCGTCCATCCCGGGGTAAGGGGCACGCTGGCCATCATTCGCCAAAGATTTTGGTGGCCTACTAGAGAGCGCGACATTCGTCGTTTTGTTGCTTCATGTCCTGTCTGCGCCCAGACTAAGTCGAGTAACTCTCCACCCGCGGGTTTCCTTAGACCACTTCCTATTCCTTCTCGTCCGTGGTCGCACATCGCTCTAGACTTTGTAACGGGTCTTCCGCCGTCTGCGGGGAACACGGTAATTTTGACAATGGTAGATCGATTTTCTAAGGCGGCTCATTTTATTCCGCTTCCCAAGTTACCGTCCGCTAGAGAAACTGCACAAGCGATGGTCGATCACGTTTTTAAGATCCATGGGCTTCCGTCGGACGTCGTTTCGGATAGGGGGCCTCAGTTTGCCTCCCAGTTCTGGGGGGAGTTCTGTCGACTGATTGGGGCATCCCCCAGTCTGTCGTCAGGGTTCCATCCCCAGACCAATGGGCAAGCTGAGCGTACCAACCAGATTCTTGGTCGCATGTTGCGTAGTCTGACTTCTCAGTGTCCTGCTTCCTGGTGCGACCAACTTTCCTGGGCTGAGTACGCTCACAATTCGCTACCGTCGTCCGCCACGGGATTATCCCCATTCCACGCTTGCCTCGGTTACCAGCCCCCGTTATTCACTTCCCAGGAGACCGAGTCCTCCGTGCCTTCAGTGCAAGCGTTCATTCAGAGGTGTAGACGCACCTGGATGAGGGTGAGATCTGCTTTGTGTCGTACCAGAGCGCGTACACGATCGGCCGCTAATCGACGCCGGGTTAGGGCTCCCAGATACGTTTGTGGTCAGAAGGTGTGGCTTTCCACTCAGAACTTGCCACTTAAGGTTAGTTCCCGCAAACTCATGCCCCGTTTCATTGGGCCTTTTTGTATTGTTAAAGTTCTCAGCCCGGTAGCTGTTAAGCTCAGATTGTCTCGCCAGTTGCGTCGGGTACATCCCGTATTTCATGTATCTTGTATCAAGCCAGTCATTCGCACTCCCACCCGTCCCACCCTTCCCCCCCCCCTCCCCTTGAAGAGGGGTCTTCCATTTACAGGGTACGAAGGCTGCTTGATGTTCGTCCTCGGGGGCGGGGCCACCAGTTTTTGGTAGATTGGGAGGGGTACGGTCCTGAGGAGAGGCGGTGGATCCCGGCCCGGGACGTCCTGGACCGCTCGCTCATCGACGATTTCTACCGTTCTCGTCAGTCTCCTTCCTCGGGAGCGCCTGGAGGCGCTCGTTGAGGGAGGGGTACTGTCATGAGCTGGGTTTGTTCTCTCTCTCTCTCTCTCTCTCTCTCTCTCTCCTTCCCTCTCGCTTTGGCCCTGCCTGTTTTTTCCCACCTGTTCATTATTGTAATTAGCGCTCGCTCTGCTTCTCTGTTACACCTGTTCTCACTTTGTTCTCATTACCTTCTCTCTACTTCTAGCGTTTGTTCCCCTTGTTCTTTGTCGGATTATTTCGTGTGTACGTGAGTCTTGCCTGTGTGATATGTTGTCTCGATGAAGAATTACCTTTCATTGTCTTGTCTAGTCTAGAGGAGTTGTGCTCGTCTTGTAGTGCTTTCTCTGCCTGTCATCCTGCTGCTGGAGACCTTCTCTCTGCGTCTTTGAGGCCACTACAAGGACTGTGTTACTGCCATGTGAATATCCAGCTCTGCTCTCTACTTCTAAGACAGGAATCTTCTGTGTTTTGCTGACCATCTTTATACTGTTCTATTTGAGTTCATTCCAGTTCTGTGACATTGCTCGACAGACTGCCTATGTTATTTCTTCATTAAAGACTATTGCAAGAACTTGCCTTTGCACTTGGATCCTCCGTTTCTTCTAACACACATATATATATATATATATATATATATATATATATATATATATATATATATATATATATATATATATATATATATATATATATATATACATATAAAATAATGATAATAATAATAATAATAAAAATAATTTATGAACACCACATTTCATATGGTTATTACTCCTCATCCTCCACAACATTGCTCACAGGCAGGGAATACCAAAACACACTCCTGTTTGGTGGCATTACATGAGAGGACAAAGATTACAGATGATGTCTGTATATCATAATATTTCATTGTACAGGGAATAACTTAAATTAGGTCCATGACAAAATAGTGCATGAATTCGGCTAACACAATAAATGAATAGTTTTGCACCCTTAATGAAAATGAAGAAAGAAAAGCCAACACACAAAAACGAAGCCTGGCTTCATAAGTTACATTAGGCCTACAATAATAGGATAAAACATAGAAGCTTGCAGTCATGCAGAGGGACAACATTTTCATAGGTTAATATAATTAAGGGGAATCCAAATTAAATATATAATTTTATATTCAGAAGAAGAAACCGTGCAATAAATAAATGCTTAGGAACAGGAACCAATGTGTTTGAGCCTGAGCGCTAAGGGGGGGGGGGGGGGGCGTAAATACCTGCCGGCTCGCTCTGTCTGCAGAAGTTTGTTTTTGTTGAAAGCATGGATGCTTACAACAGTAAAGAGAAAGATGTCAGTTTTGCTCACAACTCGCTAACTTATCTAAACAGCGGACATAGTCTTCAAACAGCGGCCGCGAAGAGAGTGTTTTTTAAGTTGAACAGACACCTGTCACGTTAAAGAATAACTGTTACACCGATAGCTGTTTTTATGGACAGTTATATTCTCCTGCTGGACAATAACGCCGTGAATGATTAGCCTATGAAAAAAGAAGACGCCGCTCATGTAGGCTAATAAGAGCGAAGAAAATCACGCCTTGACAGATGTTAGTGCTCTCTGAGTGCTTTTCTAGTTATTGAATATTTTTTCACCGCTGGTTGGATTATAACTTTGTGACATGAACAACAAAATGATGACATGGCATCAGCGATGATGTGAAGTTATAGAGGATAAAGTTACAGCTAGGATCAGGGGGCAGGTAAGCAAAGCTATTTAAAACATCGCCTGTCAATTAGCATAATGCTATCTGAATGGACCTCTGAGAGGAAGTCCCGCCCTGGCGGCTGACAGGTGTTTATATTGTGATAGCCTACACAGCAAAACCTCCAGTGTTGAATTAACACTCTGAGTGTGGACTCATATAAACACTGAAGCAGTGTTAAAGTAACACTGAAGCAGTGTTGAAGTTAATGAAATAATTAAGTGAATTATTGAGTGATTATTGAGCATTATTGAAGACACCTGATGTTAACAAACAGAATCACTGAAGGAGAAAAACGTAATTTTAAGTTACCATTATAGAGATCAGTGTTTGCTTTAGTTGGGATCTTGACCCTTAAATCGTTAACTTTAGATTATGTTTGGCTGCTGTACGTGAGTTATGACAGCCATATGAACATATTGAAAATGTGATCTGATGGTGGTGGTTGTGTTTTGCATAATCATTATATCACAGTCATATAATCTGAATTGCTGTACTCATATATAGGCTAATTTCTCAGATAGATTCGCATTAATTGATTATAACAGCACTGTCCTTGTATGGCATCATATTTTTGGCCTTTTTAATTAAACAAAATGATCAAAAAAATAAAACTTCTAAAAAATTTATGTTGGCACACACAGACATCAAGAATTAGTGTATGAATCTCAGCAATGGTGACAAACAGATCACCTCTGAACATAAGCTCATTATTTATTCATGCAGCAATGCATGATGGCAGCCATGAATGAGTTTTGATTGGTGGCACCCAGAATGCACTGCAACATGCTTTATAATTGTCACCATTGTTGAGATTCACAGGCTGATTCTTGATGTCTTCGTGTCTAAAAAAACTGAACCAATTAAAAAAATATATATTTTGTATTTGAAACGTGCATAAAAATTTATTTGGATTACTTTGTAAAAGTTTAAAACACTATGCTGTACAAGAATAGTGCTGCTATAATTGATAAAATAAACCTAATTTGGGCTCTCTATGAGTTCAGGTCATATGATTGTTAAATAATGATCATGATTAAACACAACCAATGACATCAGACCACATTTTCTATTTGCTCATCTGGCTGTTATAACTCACGTCCAGCAGCTAAACAAAATGTAAAGTTAATGATTTAAGGGTCAAGAGCCCAACTAAAGCAAACACTGATCTCCATAATGGTGACTTAAAATTTCGTTTTTTCTCCTTCAGTAATTCTACTTGTTAACATCAGGTGTCACCACTTAATTATCTCATTAACTTTAACATTGCTTCAGTGTTACTTTAACACTGCTTCAGTGTTTATATGAGTCCACACTCAGAGTGTTAATTTAACACTGGGGATTTTGCTGTGTAGCCTCTAAATGTTTAATCTGCCACTGTACTCCGGGTATTTTCTTTTCAACGCCAGTTCGACCATCTTCTTTCCCCGGCTTTGTGCCATCTCAAACAAAATTTGTGTGAAGTTAGAAGGGTGAAATCGCAAATGTTAAAACCGTCCCGTGAGGATGCCGCGAAATCAGCTATGTACATGTTCAACATGGCAACAGTAACTACACTGCGCAGCAACACGGTTATTTTTTGTTAGGTAAAACATAACAAGAATACAGTAATGGATGTTACTGTACTCTTGCTTTGTTTCACTAGGGCTTTTTGCAGTTACTGTACAAACGACTACCATTTTTCTCCAAAACAACACACATAACAAAGGATGCCTTGAATGTCATGAAAATGATAATAACTCATTTTTGACCAAAAATGCAGTTACTGCCTTTTTGCTTTGTAGGGCAGTATGGCAAGCCATGGCAAAAAGCAGGATAACTTGTAGGCTATAGCATTGAAAGGAAAACAAATTTGCAGAGTAAAAACAGAGTTTGTGTTGTTGAATAAATTTTTTTTTTAGTACATCTTAAAATATAGAGCTCATGACAAATAATAGTTCCAGATGGACAAACAATAAATGCAAAAACCAGTGTGAATAACAATATCTTAAAAGAAACTAGAGAGTGGCAAACTTTGAAGTAGGGTTCAAGTTTTAATTAGTTGTACAGCTTGAAGTGTAAAGCTTATTCTCATACACAGATATGGCCTATTTATGAATGAAATTCATGCTTTTATTTGTCATTTAAACTGATGCAAACAGGGAAAGAGAGTAGAAAAGACTTAGTATCCTGTCGCCTCCTCTAGTGAACAGCATTAAGTATTACGGCCTTCTTTGCTCAGATAACGCAAGTCAATGGGATTTTTTTTTCCGGAAGGTAAGTCTGACCAGTCCGAAAAGATATAAGCGAGTCAGACCAGTCTGAAGGTCTGAGCTGAGTTTGGTGAAGCATTAAAGTTCTAGGCGGAGTCAATTTCTCATAATAATAATAATAATGTTTAAATATATGGCTTTCTCAAGGCAACATAATAAAGAAATCTCAGAGAAACATCGACCAATTCAATATGTAATAAAATTTTATTCGTTTTATAATAAAACTAATAACATTTTAAAGGTATGCCGTCTTCAACCAACATGATTTTAATTAATCTCAAACCCTGCTAATTTTGTCAGTATTAGTATACGTTCACTGATTCTTGCTTCTCTCTTTTCTGTCTTTCTTTTCATGTGAACTGAGTAGGCTACACATGATTACATTCATAAAAAATAATCTTTATTTCTATTAAATTTTTGCCTTGTGATGCAAATAAAATAAGAGAGTGGTAGCCTAAATGTTACGGACATATTATGATGGTACAGTTCAGCCTATTATTGATTTTTATTTCCTCTTCCCTTTTATCCAAAGAGACGGAAGTATTTGCACTGTATTAATCAATGGGAAATACATCATGCTAAAATAATCTTTCATATAGGTCCGTGTGGGTCGCTTGCAAGTCGCAGCAGCACGAATTACGTGACCAGCAACATATTTCTGCTTCAAATATTGTGCGTAGTTAACAGTGAGTGGTGGTTTCAGACATTATTTTATTAAAGTGCATTTGTCAGTGCCGCACTCGTACTGACTCTTATTCTGCCTGACAGAAAGAAAAGCTGGTACTGAAGGCGGAGCGGTTTGACCAATCAGATGAAAGGGGCATTTCAGCACCGCCCTCGTGTGCAAATGAAATATCGAACCCATAAACCGATTTGTAAACCACAAACGAAAAATGAAAAATCGAGCCAAAATCTAATTTTTCGTTTTTTAAACTAAACAAAAAAACGAATAAACGAGCTGGTTTTCATTTCTCGTTATTCCATTCCAAACAGAAAATGAAATGATCAAAAAGTACACGGACCCGGTGGCTTACAATTTGAGTTTTTCTCCTTCAGTGATTCTGCTTTAGGTGTCTTCAATAATGCTCAATCATCACTCAATTAATCACATAATTATCTCATTAACTTTAACACTCTTGAGTGTGGACTCATATTCCAGGAGTGTTCATTTAACACTGGAGTTTTTGCTGTGTACAAAGAGCCGTAGTTAACTGACAAGCTGAGCCATATCACATTAATTATCGCTGGCGATACCTCCGCGATATTGATGCGATATGGCTCAGCTTGTCAGTGAACTACGGCTCTTTGTAGTAAATGCCGCTCCATCTGAAAGCAGGTGAAGGCGATTTACTACTAATCAAGGAATCGGCTTTACTGACCAGATGCGCATAACAATATCGTGCGATATATCGCCCAGCCCTACTTTTACAGTATAAATTTTAGGAGTAACTTTTAGGATTATGTTCATTTACTCTGAGTGGTTTGAGGTCAGGGTATCTCTGGATAATCCGTAATTCGTTTGTAATTATAAAACGAAAATACCGTTTTTCTGTTTTTTGTTTCAAAACGAAAAACCAAATAACCGTTTTTGGTATCAGAGTCAAAAAACGAAAAACCAATTAAATTTTTTTTTAATTTGGCGATCAATTTTTCGTTTTTGGCGATCATTTTAATCGTTATTCCTTTTTGAACAAAGAATGAAGAGAGTCTTTGAACTTCAGTCAATTCGTTTTTCGTTTATAAACCAAAAATGGAAGTCACGTAACTAAAGTAGCACTTGGTGTGAAAAAAAAAACACTTTAGTTAACTGAAATAAAAATTAAAACTAATAAAATAATAACTCTGGCTGTTAGGGAGAATTAATCATTTGTAAGACCATTGGTGACCTGTAACTTCAGATTAAGACAAGTGCACTCATTTTATATGTAGCTTAGGATAGCAGGTAGCCTATTTATTTATAAGTTTCTATTATTTAATTCACATTTTAGTTTTGTAACATATTATTTATAGCTCTTCTTGCTATGTGGAAGCTCAACCAGCAGAGGTCACTCTCCCCCCTTCTGTGCACCGACGGTTTGACCTTTTGACTTGTGTTTATATCAAAGAGAAGGCAAGCACTGCTACCAACAGAAGCTAATCACTGAGTTTGAAGGGTGTGCAGAACTTCAGCTGCCTTCCAGCTCCTCTTTCTATGGCACTATAGCTGCTAAACACTCTCAGCTTCCACCATCTACTGTTACCCCTTCTGTGTCAAAACAAAACTCTTCCAAAACAAATCTATAAAGTTGTATACTTTTTATTTTTCTTTGCATTTTTCTCCAGTGTAATATACATATTACGTTAGTTAAGTAGATGAAATATTTTTTATGCAGCTTGTAGTTCACATTAGTTATGTAGACCTACTTGTGTGTGAAACCTATAGCATTACTCAGTCAAAAATTATCTCTAGCATTGACTTTCAGATCTTTTAGTGCTTTTTTGGGTTTAATTCTGTTTGATGAACCACCAAGGAAAGTACACTCAGTGCTCTGTAAGAGTACATGGGTACTTGTGTAAAGTAAAATAAAAGAGAAGTTAAATCATTTCGTTTTTCTCCCTGGTACTCATCTCAGGACCTTCCAGATTTTACCCAATAACTGGAGGATGTGAGCCTGTGCACTGTGTGCAGGGTTTATGGACTGATGATAGTAGCAAGACTGGCCCCAGTCACCTACCATCACTCTCTCTTCAAATAAATGCTGGACTGGCAGGACAAAGCAGTACACCACTCCTTCCTCCGGCACCAGAAAAGGGCCTTGTTGTCACTTTCAGATATTTACATCATGGTTTATGGTAAGCCACATCTTTGAATTGTGGCACTACTTTTGTGGAATTGGATGATGTCAATTTATGTCTTTAAATACAAATTTACATCATAATGTACAACGGTAGCCTACAGTTAAGCAGGGCTCTGCATTGCAACTCTTTCACTTGCATATATGCCCTTAAATGATTTACAAGCATAGTGGGTGAATGAAGACTAAAGCCTACTATAAATGTTATAATGTTAAGGTTATATTATACTTTTATACATTTATACTAGTTCCTCCTCCAGGTTGTGGTTATAGCCTCTGCAGTGGACAGATGTAGATTTAGCCAGAGCCAGGATGTCATTGTGCCAATACAGCCTCCTCCTGAGAGCAACACATTCCCCTTGTAGTGTTTTACATCTGCTTTACTGAAGTTATAGATAATAAATAATGTTCACCAATCTTTTTTACATAAAGTGCGGTGTGGTGTTTGTGTGGATCACAAACTTCCTTTATAATTACAAACGAATTATCCAGAGATCCCCGGTCCGTTTGAGAAGAGGTTTGTAACAGTTGCATCTCTGTACAAATGATGATGATGCCACTTTGGTAAATAAGTTCAGGAGACACTAAATTGATTAATACAAGTATGCAAACATGTACAGATTTAACATGATGATGAATATGATTTTGTCGCAGGTCAGACATGGTAAGAAACTGAAAAGCTTTCATTAACTGAGTTCTGTTGACTTCTATTAAAACACTAAAGACACAATAATCTGATGTTACAAATGTGAAGTCCAGAGGAAAAGGCTTACGCTTGCATGAGAAGGACACTTAACATGTGCTCAATGTTTATTGTAACCACAGTCTAGCAGTTTAATTTGTTGAAACCACTCTTTATCTCTTCAGACGCTTGGGTGGTAGTGAGCAGAGATGGGAGTAAGTCAAGTCTCAAGTCCCTACCATCAAGCAGAGGTGGAAAGTCCAGGGGTCAGAAAGTAAAAGTCCTGCCATATTTTTATTCCACCCATGAACTCACACAGCAAAAACTTCAGGTGTTAAATTAACTTTCCTAAGAGTTCATTTGGCTCCAGACTCAAGAGTGTTAAAGTGTTAAAATGAGTGTTAAATTAACACAATTTTCAATTTTCTGCATTTCATGCAAACTCTTTTCTGAATTTGTTGTAAATCAATATTCTAAATGGCTTAAATTAAAATGAAGGTTTTTAACAGACTTCCGAAGGAAAGACTTTTTGGCTCAGACACTTAATCACAAGACATAGCATACAGATTTAACTATTTCTGATATCTACAGAAGATCCTAGTGAGAATTAACAGAGGTTTAGATGCTGATATTTGTGTCATTTGAAGTGTCACCATTGTGGTGATCAGTGTTTGCTTTAGTTGGGCTCTTGGTCCCAGTCCTTCTTACTTTAGATATTCTTTGGCTGCTGCATCTCTGTGTTTGTAAAACACTATTATTATGCCATAAAAAGCAAAGAGAAGTAAGATCTGATGTTATTAGCTTCTTCTTGATGATAACATATATATCACAAAACAAGCATTTAATGTTGTATTTATAGTCACCAAATGTTTTGGATCTGCATTATTGGCAACTTGAACACGATTGCTTATTTTTAATGTGGAAAAACAGCATGTCCACATGATGTTCTGAGCAAATGTATTATGTAGGAACACAGACATCAAGATTTTGGATATGGATCACAACAACGGTGACAATAAAAAAAAAAGCATCATGCTGCAATGCATGATGGGTAGCTTTCATAATATAAAACTCATCCTTGATTCCCAAGCATTTTTTGTTTTGATTGTCACCATTGTTGTGATTTATAACCAAAATATTGATGTCTGTGTGTGACTACATGATACATTTGCTCAAAACATCATGTGCACATGCTTTTTTTCCACCTTCAAATAAGTGATTGTGTTCATGTTATAGTTGCCAATAATGCAGATCCAAAAAGTTTGGTGATAATAAATGCAAAATAAGATGCTATCTCATGCTATCTAAGATGCTATTGATATACATGTCATCATCAACAAGAAGCTGATTACACCTGATCTTATTTGTCTTGGCTTTTTATGCCATAACAATAGTGTTTTACAAACACAGAGATGTAGCAGCCAAAGAAAAGCTAAAGTAAGAAGGACTGGGACCAAGAGCTCAACTAAAGCAAACACTGATCACCACAATGGTGACACTTCAAATGACAAATATCAGCATCTAAACCTCTGTTAATTCTCACTAAGATCTTCTGTAGATATCAGAAATAGTTAAATCTGTATGTTATGTCTGTGATTAACAGAGATGGGAGTAAGTCAAGTCTCAAGTCCCTACCATCAAGTAGAGGTGGAAAGTCCAGGGGTCAGAAAGTAAAAGTCCTGCCATATTTTTATTCCACCCATGAACTCACACAGCAAAAACTTCAGTGTTAAATTAACTTTCCTAAGAGTTCATTTGGATCCAGACTCAATAGTGTTAAAGTTAATGAGCTAATTAAGTGATTGATTGAGTGATGATTGACCATTATTGAAGACACCTGATGTTAACAAGTAGAATCACTGAAGGAGAAAATCACATTTGGGCTCTTGATCCTTATGAGTCCACACTCAAGTGTGTTGAAGTTAATGAGATAATTAAGTGATTAATTTAGTGATGATTGAGCATTATTGAAGACACCTGATGTTAACAAGCAGAATCACTGAAGGAGAAAATCTAAAATTATAAGCCACCGTTATGGCGATCAATGTTTGCTTTAGTTGGGCTCTTGACCCTTGTATTATTAACTTTAAATTTTGTGTGGCTGATGTATCTGAGTTATAACTGCCAGATGAACAAAGAAAAAAGTGATCTGATGGTGTTGGTTATATTATGGAAATCATCATTTGAACTTTATGTTTTTGATTTATGTTGTTGGTTACAGCATAACTGTGATTCTGAATAACTATCCAGAATTTTAGATATAATATAAAAGGATATCTTAAAAGTTGTTTTCTAAAAAAAAAAAATCTTTCTTTTAGGCACACACAGACGTCAAGATTCAGTCTATGCATCTCAACAATGGTGACGAGCAGAATATTCAATTAGGAAAAGTAAATTACATAGACAATTCAGATCATAATTTATTCATATCGCAATGCATGATGGGAGCCATTAATGAGTTGTGATTGGTGGCAGTCACTGCAACATGCATTATTATTGTCACCATTGTTGAGATTCACAGGCTGATTATTGATGTCTGTGTTTCTAAATGAATTGATTTGAAAGTTTTTTGATCAGAACAATGTTTATTAAATATTTTGGATTATAAGAAACATACTGATAATCATATATGTTGTAGAATCACAAAAATGTTGCTAAGTTAAACCATTCTTTCTCAATAAGTTTCTTTTCAGATCACAGCATGATTATGCCAGAACACAACCAATACTATCAGATCACACTTTTCTTTGTTCATTTGACTGTTAAAAAAAAAATAACAGCAGAAAAACAAATTTAAAGTGAATGTATAAGGTTTAAGAGCCCAACTAAAGCAAACACTGATCGACATAACGGTGACTTACAATTTGTGATTTTCTCCTTCAGTGATTCTGCTTGTTTACATCAGGTGTCTTCAATAATGCTCAATCATCACTAAATTAGCTCATTAACTTTAACACTATTGAGTGTTAATTTAACACTCATTTTAACACTTTAACACTCTTGAGTCTGGAGCCAAATGAACTCTTAGGAAAGTTAATTTAACACTGAAGTTTTTGCTGTGTGAGTTCATGGGTGGAATAAAAAATGGCAGGACTTTTACTTTCTGACCCCTGGACTTTCCACCTCTGCTTGATGGTAGGGACTTGAGACTTGACTTACTCCCATCTCTGGTGATTAAGTGTCTGAGCCAGAAAGTCTTTCCTTCAGAAGTCTGTTAAAAACCTTCATTTTAATTTAAGCCAATTTAAAATATTGATTTACACCAAATTCAGAAAAGAGTTTGCATGAAATGCAGACAATTAGTTTGAACTGAATAGTTTTTGAACATTAGGTCAATGTAAAAACTTTATTGTGATTGGTTACTTCAATTTTATTAAGTTAATCTAATGTTTTACTTTTTACAGTGCATAGACGGTGGGCTGAGGGGAGATTTTGGGTTTTCAGACGATCTGTGGTGATGGATAACCCATTTTTTTGTATGTAACCACTACGCTTTTCAACAAAGCAAATAAAAATTATTGCCACTCACATACTTTGTCTATTACTATCGATAACTTTCTCCTGGTTATTTTCCTGGCTAATAGAGCAGGCAGCTACGTGTGGGGTCCGACATGCATGATGTATTTGTTGCCTTCATCCAATAGCGTAAGTGGAAAAGTGTCGGTGTTGGTGACGCGTTTGTCAACACACTGGCATTCCGCGCTGATATGAACCTGCTGTCTGTGCACGTCTTTTCGATAAGGGATTTTAGGAAAGATTGAACTTAACTCATTTTACAAAATGTGAATGTAGAGGTAACGTTATCCATTCTTACTGTTTTTATTTTATGTAACCATCTTTTGTCATACGATGTCCTGTCATTTCTTTGTAATCTTTAATAAATACAGCGTTCTGATTTCACACATTTTTTAAATTTTTTATTAATTGAAATTAAAATTTACAGACAAAATAGATATTGAGCAAACAATACTTACAATTCTCAGAGGGCAGACATAATTGCAAAATACAATAAGTAACAGCGATGAGGTCTCAAATCAAATATACAAAAAAAGTAAATAAAATAATAATAAAATACATTAAAGGAATAATAAAAGTAATAATAATAAAAGGAAAATAAATAAATGAATAACATTTATGTAAAAGTAAGTCCTTGCAAAACAACATCCCCAGTGTTAAATTAACACTGAGAGTGTGAATTATATAAACTATGTGCAGAGTGTTAAATGAACACTGAAGCAGTGTTAAAGTTAATGAGATAATTAAGTGAATAATTGAGTGATGATTGAGCATTATTGAAGACACCTGATGTTAACAAGCAGAATCTCTGAAGGAGAAAAACGTAATTTTAAGTCACCCTTATGGTGATCGGTGTTTGGTTTAGTTGGGCTCTTGACCCTTAAATCATTAACTTTAGATTTTGTTTGGCTGCTGTATGTGAGTTATAACAGCCAGATGAACAAATATAAAAAGTGATCTGATGGGGTCGGTTGTGTCTTAACAATCATTAAAGGGATAGTTCACCAAAAAATGAAAATTCTGTCAGCATTTACTCACCCTTATGTTGTTCCAACCCCGTAAGACCTTCGTTCATCTTCGGAACACGAATTAAGATATTTTTGATGAAATCTGAGAGCTGGATCACTCCTCCATACTAGTCCATAGGCTTCTTCAGGGATTGAAACTTGCCGGCCTCGAAAAGTTATTAAAGACATTGTTAAAACAGTCCAAGTGACTACAGTGGCTCAATCGTAAGTTTATCAAGTGACGAGAATACTTTTTGTGTAAGAAAAAACTAGGGGTGGCACGATCCGGCTTTTTTGCCTCCGATACCGATTCCGATACCTGGGACTCAGTATTGGCCGATACCGATCCGATCCAATACTAAAATAATAATTAAAAAAACAGTGCCAAATTACCTAATAAACTGTATCTGTATGCCTCACTGTGGGGAAGAGACTTTGATTATTCTTTTGTTAAAGGCATCAAAGCTTGACTTAAACATTATTTTCCTTACTTTGTAAAACAATACAGACAAAATATATACTATATAATTAAAAGACATTTATTTTAAAATTTTAAGCGCAACTTTTTAATGAAGCAGCAACATATGATAGATTGGACAGAACAACTAAGGCTATCAATAAACTGCCATTGCGCAAAAGTATTGTAATATGAAAGGCTCCAATTCAGAGGAGAAGCCTCTCGCTGCAGCCTGCAGTGGACAACCCGGCCCACATCCATGTGTGATGTCAGAAGCCACACTCATATCCATAGATTGCCAAACACTGATCCCTAAACCTACCCATCACTATAGGTCATGTCAATCACAGTACTGATTGCCTACACCAAACACTGATCCCTAAACCTACCCATCACTGTAACCTAACGCCTAAAAAACCCTTTTAATCTAGAACCTACATACTGAAACTTACCTAAAACCTAACCTACTTATTGGACATGGGAGTGGCTTCTGACATCACACTTGGATGTGGGCGGGGTTGGATATCCACCGCAGGATGCAGCGAGCCCTACTTGATTCAGAGCGGCACGAAACCTTATGCGCATCCCGTGCGCAGAATGATGCGCTCGAAGCAACATGGAGTCACAGCGCGCAGCACTTCGCATTGAAAAGTTCAAAACACAAAAGTAAGATATACATATATGTCTTTATTTATTCATTAGTTTGAGCCTTTTAACAGTTTTAAATTTCAGTTAATGTGCGCGTGAAGAGCAATTATATCGCTCTCTACTCCAGTGTTGTGATCACTGATCAGTTGTGTTGTGATCTAACAGACACCCGGTAGAAAGTAACATGTGAAACTCCAGCACGTTAAAGTCCTTTTATGCAAACCATAGTCCTTTATCTACAGATCTACAGTATAATAATAGGAACATTAACTCATCTTGGAGAGAGTTTCATCGTGTTGACTGTTTTACCCGAGCACGACGCGCTGTTTAAATGCTGAATGGAGAATGACTGACAGCCGCAGCGGAGGGAAGCACTTAGGTGAAGATTAATTTAACGATTTAAATCTGTACCTCACATTAAACTATGTGTAATGGCTTCAGAAAACTTGGAATATAGTACACGAAAACATTATAGTGCTTTATAATGTTTTTGTGTTGTATAACAATAACATTCGTAGGCTACAATATCGGATCGGATTTGGATGGTCTCCTCTGGCGATACCCGATCCGGGAAATATTGGTAGTATCGGGAGCATGATGGGAGCCATGAATGAGTTTTGATTGGTGGCACCCAGGATGCACTGCAACATGCTTTATAATTGTCACCATTGTTGAGTTTCACAGGCTAATTATTGATGTCTGTGTGTCTTAAAAAAATGTAAAACATTGTATAAGAGAAACTTTTAAGAAATTATTTTGATTACATTGTAAACTTTAAAAATATTATGCTGTACAAGGTCACTGCTGCTATAATTAATAATGTAAACCTAACTCAGAAATTAGGCTTTATGTGCGTTCAGGCCAAATGATTGGAAAATAATGATTATGTTTATACACAACCATCACCATCAGATCACCTTTTCTATTTGTTCATCTGGCTGTTAAAATTCATGTACTGCAGCCAAACAAAATCTAAAGTTAATGAAGTAAGGGTCAAGAGACCAACTAAAGCAAACACCAATCACCATAATGGTGACTTAAAATTCCGGTTTTCTCCTTCAGTGATTCTGCTTGTTAACATCAGGTGTCTTCAATAATGCTCAATCATCACTCAATTATTCACCTAATTATCTCATTAACTTTAACACTGCTTCAGTGTTCATTTAACACTCTGCTCAGAGTTTATATAATTCACACTTTTAAGTGTTAATTTAACACTGGGGATTTTGCTGTGTAACCTGTTCTAACGCAATGGCAAAAGTTCCAGCAAAGCATGCAAACTGTTCTGTCACTATTTAGGGTCTCAGCCTCAGATGAGACAAGAGAGCAGTGGATACATTGTATTTTCAAAACTCCAGAAACAGATAAATCAATGTAACTCCACAACAAATACATAAATGTATCCACTAACCACCCAGAAACGTCCATGTGCGTCTAAAAGTTGCAACCTCTTGGAAACTCTCTATACTGTCCTCCCTTCACGTATTATCTTTACGAAGTTTGACAGCAAGTTAAACTCTATCCATTATAATCACAAAAATGCAAGTTGAAGTTCTAGCATTTATTAAATCTTGATGTCACAACATTACGATGGATCAGAGTGAAACTAAAAGAAAGAAATACAATTTTCAATTAGACTCATGACTAAACATAGCTTCAAATAACACAAATAATACTATACAGATTACAGTAATACTGTTGATATCAAACACATTTGCATATCAAAATGGATTACTTGTGTATTTCCTAGAATATTTACTATTTGCATTGAAAACTTAAGATAGCATGTCACATGCTTAAATTACACTTTCTAATAACTTTACATGTTAATGACAAAATATACTTTTGAGATACTCAAAGCAACTACATAAAGAAAACTTACAGCTCTTGCTCTTCAAACTTCCAAAAGCAAAGACTGATGAGCATTATCCACGGAAAAAAACACTCAGACAGAGCAACATGCATCAGCCATGTGCCTAGCTGCACTTCCTGCTATAAAACCTGTAGTTTATTTAAAGTCCACTAGATGGCAGTTCCGGAACAAAATTAACTGAGACACAACTGTGAAACGGGTACAGAACACTCCCCGCCTGATGTCATTAGACATCACTATAACTAATAACATTTCACTCCTTTTTAGAAAGAAGCAAAATGACCTGTGAGATTGATCTGTAGAACCTTTTGGTTGTACCTTGAGAAGACGTTTTAACCTCTACTTTTCTTACATGTCCATCTGCACTTGGGAATGTATGGGTGACCATTGCCATTGGCCAATCATTGCGACAAAGGGTACTATCTTTCAAGAGAACAATATCTCCAACTTGAAGATTGGTGCGTGATTCAGTCCATTTGCATCTTTGTTGCAAGATGGGAAGGTACTCTTGTCTCCAGCAGGTCCAGAACTGATTTGCAAGGGTCTGTACCTTTTTTAATTGACTTCCATAAATATCTTTCTCTGAGAAGTTGAAGGTAGGAATTTCAAGAGGAAACCCAGTCGGATTCCTCTCATGCTGATCCAGAGCAGCATTTTTCAGACGTCCATCTACTCTAAGCAAGTCATTGTGAATCTGAGGGTTGAGTTTCTTAAGCGTACTGCTTCTCGGGATGTTCTTTTGTTCTGCAAAGGCACTGAAAACATCTCGGAATGTTTCTTTCTGCACAGATTTAAGGATAACAAGCTTGGCTGCTAAGAGCTCTTCAGGAGTTCTGGCCTTTTTGCATATGTGCCAGCCTTTGCATTCATTTGTGTGAGTATTTGAGTTCAGCTTGAATGAACGAACTATGTGGATAAGCAGTGCGATAGCTCTCAGGAGTGCTTTCCAGGAAGAGAAACGTTTAAAGCGTTCTGAAGTAAGATAACTTTCTTCAGTGAGAGTTGCAAAACTTGTGACATGAGGCCGTATTTCTCCATCCTGTTCTGGCATTACCAACTCAAATGTCTTTTGAGTTTCTTGTTGAACTGTGAGAGGTTTGTGCATAAAGTCTGGACCAGTAAACCATTGTGTGTTAGCAAGCTGTGATCCAGACACTGACCTGGTGGCAATATCGGCTGGGTTCTGGTTTGTTGGTACGAAGTGCCACTGTTCTGGGACAGTACTTTGACGGATTCGCTGCACTCTGTTGTGTACATACACAAAGAAACACCGGGTCTCGTTGAATATGTAGCCAAGAACTACCTTCCTGTCGCAGTAAAACTTGACTGTATCTGGAACGAAATCGATTTCCTCAAGTATTATTTCTGCCATTTCAACAGCTAATACAGCTGCACACAATTCAAGGCGTGGAATGGTGGGCTGTAGACGAGGAGTCAGTTTAGCCTTGCCCAAAACAAATCCTACATGACTTAGTCCCTCTTCAGTAAGGACTCGAAGATAGGCCACTGCAGCTATAGCCATGTTGGATGCGTCTGAGAACAGACATAGCTCTCTGTACTTTGAACTGGAAAGTGAGAGTGGGACATATGTACGTGGTATATGGAGATTTTCCTGATCTTGTAAGGAATTTTTCCATAATTCCCATTCCTCTTGTTTGGACTCAGGGAGTGGGATATCCCAGTCGCTTGTGTCATGAGATATTTCCCGCAGTAAAGCTCTTCCTTTTATAGTAACTGGTGTCGCTAAACCGAGCGGGTCGTAAAGGCTGTTGACGACAGACAACACTCCATGACGAGTGAAAGGCCTCTCAGACTTTGTGACATGAAAGGTGAACGTATCTGACTCCATTTCCCAGCATAGTCCAAGACTCCGTTGACTTGGAAGAGTTTCTTTGGTAAGATCCAGGTCTTTTATGCCTTTGGCTAAATCCTCTGGAGGAAAGGCTTTCATCACTGTGGTTGAATTTGAAGCTATTTTGTGGAGTTTTATATTTGACTGTGCAAGAGATTTCTGGGTACGCTTCAGTAGGCTGATGGCATCCTCTTCGGTTGGCAGAGATATCAGACCATCATCTACATAAAAATGTCGCTCAACACATTGGCGAGTGTCTGACCCATGTTCACGTTCACCTTCCTGTGCAGCGCGTCTCAGACCATAGATTGCAATGGCAGGAGAAGGGCTGTTTCCAAAGACGTGTACACGCATCTGGTACTCCGTGATCTCTTTTGACAAGTCATTATCTCGGTGCCACAAGAACCTTAGGTACTTCCTGTGATTATCCTGTACCACAAAGCAATAGAACATTTGCTGAATGTCAGCAGTCACGGCTATGGGTTCTTTTCGGAAGCGCAACAACACTCCAAGGAGGGAATTGTTCATGTCTGGTCCTGTGAGAAGAATGCTGTTCAAAGAGATACCATGGTACTGTGCACTGGAATCGAAGACTACCCTTATCTGGTCGGGTTTTCAGGGATGATAGACTCCAAAGGTTGGTAGATACCAGGATTCCTCATTCTCTTCGAGTGGAGGAGCTAGTTCAGCGTGCTTGTTTTCTAACATCTTTCCCATGAATTCTTGAAAGTTTTCTCTAACAACCGTTTTTTTTGTCTAGAGTACGTTCAAGGAGAGAAGTCGCGAGAGTGCTTGATCTCTATTGTTAGGGAGAAGTGGTCGGGGTGATTTGAAGGGTAGAGGAGCGACCCAGAAGTTTCTCTCATCTTTGTGAAAGTCCCTCTCCATAATCTTTAGAAAGGCTTGATCTTCAAATGAAAGAGCACACTTGTTGTCATCTTTAGTTCTCTCGAACACTGAGTGACCAATGTCATTAGATGTCTTATGGACCTTTGTAACTGCGTTTAGACGATTATGTGATATTCACCCACCTCTGCTGCAGCTTCTAGTATTTCAGCCTCAGCCAGCGCCGCTGCCACCTCCTTTTCTGCTTGTAATGCTTCCAATGTAGCCTCCAATGTGGCTTTCTCCGCTTCTAATCTTGCCTTTTCCTTTTTTATGTGCAGCTCTCTTTCTGCGAATGATGCATGAGCTCGTGCCGCTTCAGCCACGGCTCTTGCTCTTGCCGCTGCTTCACTGGTTGAAGATCTTGAAGAGGTGCGCTTAGAACTGACCAACAAAGTTTTCCCAGATTTGCTGGATTTATCCTCCATATCTTATATTGATGCTTGCTTTTCAGTAGCTTCTCAAGAGCTTTTCACTATACTCTCCTCCCTTCACGTATTACACTGTAATTTTGGTTGCCAGTAAGCCTGTAAATTTTACAAGATTACCGTAAATCATAAACTACAATTAACTGTAAAAAATACAGCACACCTGTAAAAGCAGAAAAACAAGAGCAGCTGTGAATTTACAGTTCTTTATTGTATTATTTACAGTATGATTATTTGATAATTTGAGGAAACCGATTATCTTAAATTGTTCAATTGACATTTCATAGTTATACTGTGATTTTATTTCATTTGAGTCCACTAAAAAAATAAAAATTAATTTAAATGAGTTAACAAACCATCTATTTAACTCAATCCTCTTGCAGATAATTGTTAGTTAACAACAGCATACACCTGAATTGACGAACTTAACAAAAAGATCATCAATACATCAGCAACTACAGTCACTGCCTTTAAATAAAGCAACACACAGCATAACGTCGGTGTTTCTCTGCTCATCCTGAACTGAAGCACAGGCTCTACTCTTCAACACAATGGTGACACACAAAACGCAACAGAAACACTTTAAATCCCAACAGATTAAACACTAACAGATCTCCACTATATCATTATGTGGTTGTGTGCAGCATAATACTTAATTCTGTGCAGAGGTGGAAAGTCCAGGGGTCAGAAAGTAAAAGTCCTGCCATATTTTTATTCCACCCACAGCAAAAACTCCAGTGTTAAATTAACTTTACTGGGAGTTTATTTGGATCCAGACTCAAGAGTGTTAAAGTTAATGAGATAATTAAGTGAATAATTGAGTGATTATTGAGATATTATTGAAGACACCAAATGTTAACTAGCAGAATCACTGAAGGAAAAAATCTATATTTTAGTCACCGGTATGGTGATCAGTGTTTGCTTTAGTTGGGCAGGTGACCTTTAAATGTTTAACTAAAGATTTTGTTTGGCTGTTTTAACAGCTGGATGAACAAAGAGATCAGATCAGATCAGATCAGATCAGATCAGATCAGATCAGATCAGATGTTGTAGATCATGTTTAGACATAATCATCATTTGACCTGAGTCACTGAACTTATTTAAAGCCTACTCTCTGACTTAAATGTATAATGATCATAACAGCATCACAGTGATTCTATAACATTAGATCCAGATTTTTCAAAATAAACCAAATTATATCTTAAACGTTGTTCTGATAAATAAATAAAAATCTTTCTTTTAGGCACACACAGACATCAAGATTCAGTGTATTCTGGCACCCAGAATGCACTGCAACATGCTATATAATTGTCACCATTGTTGAGAATCACAGGCTGATTCTTGATGTCTGTGTGTGCCCATAAAGTATTTAGAATAGAACAGCTTTTAAGAAATCTTTTGGATAATATTTAAATTTCTGAAAATGTTATACTGTGTAATCAAAAGGTTAAACTCTACAAATGAGTTTTGTGACAAATGATGATTATGTCAAAACATAACCAACCCCAGCGCATCAGCGTTCCTTGTTGTTCGTCTGGCTGTTATAACTCATGTACAGTAGCCAAACAACATCTAAAGTTAATGATATAAGGGTCAAGAGTCCAACTAAAGCAGACACTAATCGCCATAATGGTGACTTAAAAAATGTGACGTTCTCCTTCAGTGATTCTGCTTGTTATCATCAGGTGTCTCCAATAATGCTGAATCATCACTCTATTATTCACTTAATTATCTCATTAACTTTAACACTCTTGAGTCTGGATCCAAAATAAACTCCCAGTAAAGTTCATTTAACACTGGAGTTTTTGCTGTGGGTGGAATAAAAATGTGGCAGGACTTTTACTTTCAGACCCCTGGACTTTCCACCTCTGACCAAAACTCGGGTCTTAGGAGGTTAAGATAGCATGTCACAAGCTTAACCTCCTAAGACCCGAGTTTTGGTCAGAGGTGGAAAGTCCAGGGGTCAGAAAGTAAAAGTCCTGCCACATTTTTATTCCACCCACAGCAAAAACTCCAGTGTTAAATGAACTTTACTGGGAGTTTATTTTGGATCCAGACTCAAGAGTGTTAAAGTTAATGAGATAATTAAGTGAATAATAGAGTGATGATTCAGCATTATTGAAGACACCTGATACATTTTAAGTCACCATTATGGGGATCAGTGTCTGCTTTAGTTGGACTCTTGACCCTTATACCATTAACTTTAGATGTTGTTTGGCTGCTGTACATGAGTTATAACAGCCAGATGAACAACAAGGAAAGCTGATGCGCTGGTGTTGGTTATGTTTTGACATAATCATAATTTGTCACAAAACTCATTTGTAGAGTTTAACCTTATGATAACACAGTATAACTTTTTCAGAAATTTTAATATTATCCAAAAAGATTTCTTAAAAGCTGCTCTATTCTAAATACTTTATGGGCGCACACAGACATCAAGAATCAGCCTGTGATTCTCAACAATGGTGACAATTATATAGCATGTTGCAGTGCATTCTGGGTGCCACCAATCAAAACTCATTCATGGCTCCCATCATGCATTGCGGTATGAATAAATTATGATATGAATTGTCTTAGTAATTTCCTTTTCCTAATTGAATATTCTGTTTGTCACCATTGTTGAGATTCATACACTGAATCTTGATGTCTGTGTGTGCCTAAAAGAAAGATTTTTATTTATTTATCAGATCAATATTTAAGATATCATTTGGTTTATTTTGAAAAATCTGGATCTAATGTCATAGAATCACTGTGATGCTGTTATGATCATTATACATTTAAGTCAGAGAGTAGGCTTTAAATGAGTTCAGTGATTCAGGTCAAATGATGATTATGTCTAAACATGATCTACAACATCTGATCTGATCTGATCTGATCTCTTTGTTAAAACAGCCAAACTAAATCTTTAGTTAAAAATTTAAAGGTCACCTGCCCAACTAAAGCAGACACTGATCACCATAACGGTGACTAAAATATAGATTTTCTCCTTCAGTGATTCTGCTAGTTAACATCTGGTGTCTTCAATAATATCTCAATCATCACTCAATTATTCACTTAATTATCTCATTAACTTTAACACTCTTGAGTCTGGATCCAAATAAACTCCCAGTAAAGTTCATTTAACACTGGAGTTTTTGCTGTGGGTGGAATAAAAATATGGCAGGACTTTTACTTTCTGACCCCTGGACTTTCCACCTCTGCACAGAATTAAGTATTATGCTGCACACAACCAATAATGCGATGTCCACGTATGTGGACAACCAGGTCTTAGGAGGATAAATTAAACTTTCTAATAACTTTACATGTTAATGACAAAATATACTTTTGAGATACTCAAACCAATTACATAAAGAAAACTTACAGCTCTTGCTCTTCAAACTTCCAAAATCAAAGATTGATGAGCATTATCCACGGAAAAAACACTCAGAAAGCACTTCCTGCTATAAAAACTGTAGTTTCTTTAAAGTCCACTAGATGGCAGTTCCGGAACAAAATTAACTTAGACACATACTGTGAAACGGGTACAGAACACTCTCCTTAAAGTCAAGTCAAGTCAAGTCATCCTCATTTCTATAGCGCTTTTAACAATGTAGATTGTTTCAAAGCAGCTTTACAGAGATAAACATATAATCTAAGGTAACAGAGATTGGTTTGGTTTTATAGCGGTTGTTGAATAATGTTATTTCCAGCTAATAGTTTTGATTGATTCACTTCCGTCTAAATGATCATTTGTTATTAAATTAGGGGCCGCTAAGACGACACCGTTCTCTCTAAACAGACTTTAAACGCGAACCTGTGATAAACGCTGACGGCGTTCACATGCGCATTAAGAATTTATTCTATAGTTATGTGCGTTTGAATATATGTGTGCAGGATTGTAATTCCTTACAAACCATGCCTAAACAAACTACTTGTCTTGCCTTTAATTTGGATGCAGAATTTTATTTTATTTTATCACTTCAGGTAGGTACGCAAACCGGAATTTCCACAACACTTTATCTGCACTCCACTACTGGTTATTTCTGAGATTTTGGATGACTGAAAAATCATGTGGTTTATTATTGCAGAGTATCTGAGGCTCATCTAAAGGATTGGCCCTCTTCTGAACGGGGGTGGGAAGGAGCAGCTCATTTGCATTTAAAGAGACACACAAAAATGGAGCGTTTTTGCTCACACCCAAAAAAGAGGCAACTTTTACAAGCCATGATAAATAATCTGGGGGGTATTTTGAGCTGAAATTTCACAGACACATTCTGGGGAGTTGTAAATATTTACTTACAACGCAAATGTTTTTAGATTTGTTGGACCTACTCTTGTGCCCCAAAGGGTCACACCTGGCTTTAAAGGGTAACTAAACACTAAAACAACTTTTATTAGTGCACCTGAGACGCGTCTCTCTGTAGGCAAGGGCGTGATTAGCTGGTACCCTCTTACGTCACAGGGCACCACAACTTCCAATAGGAAAATTCAACTGCAGTAGCCACTGTTCAACCTGAAGAGGGCAGCACTCAGACGTTTTTACACCATACAGTATATTGTAGAATTAAAACACTTCATACCCAAATGTCAAATAAATTACTTGAATCAATGAACAGCATTAATAAAGCCCCAGTTTTACAGATTATTAACTAAAAAAAGTTGTTTTAGGGTTTAGTTACCCTTTAAGTCAAGTCACCTTCATTTATAGACAATATGGACTGTTTCAAAGCAGCTTTACAGTGATAATAGGAAATGAAAGCAAAGAGTATAGAAGTAACAAGAGGCGAAACTCCGTTGCAGTTTTGGTAACAATCGCTAGATGGCGCTGCTGTCGCGCTGACACCATTTTGGACTGAACCAACGGTTTTACCGTTAGCACAACTGTACAGCATTATGTCTGGAAATAATTGGAAACAAAGAAAACAGTGTTCTGCCATCAACTGCAACAAGTGTACAACCAATCAACTGGCATTTCATAGATTCCCCAAAGATCCAGAGAGGTAAAGTAGAAAATGTTTTTAATTAACGTTAAAGTGCGCAGCGTATGTACGTCTCCATACGTTAAATAGCGGCATGGAAGTGTAACTTACAACAGTGAGTGCAGGGAAGTTGTGTGTGACAAGGAAAAGTGCAAAAACACTCTTGTATACATGGTGAAACTATTCAATAGAGTCATAATCCATCATATATTACGGACCCAAAATCGACAACTCTCACAGCCCAAAACAGAAGCGCAACAGAATTTTTTTTAAAGCTAAGTTAAGTAATCTGTAAATCTGTACATTAACCTCCTAAGACCTGGTTGTCCACATACGTGGACATAACATTGGTTGTGTGCAGCATAATACTTAATTCTGTGCAGAGGTGGAAAGTCCAGGGGTCAGAAAGTAAAAGTCCTGCCATATTTTTATTCCACCCACAGCAAAAACTCCAGTGTTAAATGAACTTTACTGGGAGTTTATTTGGATCCAGACTCAAGAGTGTTAAAGTTAATGAGATAATTAAGTGAATAATTGAGTGATGATTGAGATATTATTGAAGACACCAGATGTTAACTAGCAGAATCACTGAAGGAGAAGATCTATATTTTAGTCACCGTTATGGTGATCAGTGTTTGCTTTAGTTGGTCAGGTGACCTTTAAATGTTTAACTAAAGATTTTGTTTGGCTGTTTTAACAGCTGGATGAACAAAGAGATCAGATCAGATCAGATGTTGTAGATCATGTTTAGACATAATCATCATTTGACCTGAATCACTGAACTCATTTAAAGCCTACTCTCTGACTTAAATGTATAATGATCATAACAGCATCACAGTGATTCTATAACATTAGATCCAGATTTTACAAAATAAACCAAATGATATCTTAAACGTTGTTCTGATAAAAAAAAAAAATCTTTCTTTTAGGCACACACAGACATCAAGATTCAGTGTATGAATCTCAACAATGGTGACAAACAGAATATTCAATTAGGAAAAGGAAATGACTAAGACAATTCAGATCATAATTTATTCATACCTCAATGCATGATGGGAGCCATGAATGAGTTTTGATTGGTGGCACCCAGAATGCACTGCAACATGCTATATAATTGTCACCATTGTTGAGAATCACAGGCTGATTCTTGATGTCTGTGTGTGCCCATAAAGTATTTAGAATAGAACAGCTTTTAAGAAATCTTTTGGATAATATTTAAATTTCTGAAAATGTTATACTGTGTAATCAAAAGGTTAAACTCTACAAATGAGTTTTGTGACAAATGATGATTATGTCAAAACATAACCAACCCCAGCGCATCAGCTTTCCTTGTTGTTCGTCTGGCTGTTATAAGTCATGTACAGCAGCCAAACAACATCTAAAGTTAATGATATAAGGGTCAAGAGTCCAACTAAAGCAGACACTAATCGTCATAATGGTGACTTAAAAAAACTGACGTTCTCCTTCAGTGATTCTGCTTGTTATCATCAGGTGTCTCCAATAATGCTCAATCATCACTCAATTATTCACTTAATTATCTCATTAACTTTAACACTCTTGAGTCTGGATCCAAATAAACTCCCAGTAAAGTTCATTTAACACTGGAGTTTTTGCTGTGGGTGGAATAAAAATGTGGCAGGACTTTTACTTTCTGACCCCTGGACTTTCCACCTCTGACCAAAACTCGGGTCTTAGGAGGTTAACTCCCTCTTTCTGTATCAAATGTAACATGTGTTGTACAAAGTTTTTATCAGTCAAGATGAATTAAATTATAATAAAACTAAAGACTAAAACATATAGAACAGCTATATATTTACCATTGCCATTCTATTTTTAGTAAATGTGTGCACTTTACTTGCACAATGTTTGATTTGTTGTGTGTAAGTTAATACAGGCAGAAATGATGTGGTGATCTACTTACCATCACCAATTTTATTACTGTTCATTTTGTGATGATCTTCTATTACTATTAAATATTCTCTCTTGACTAATGTGTTGTCCCTTTCACCTACTCACTGTTCATTGTGTTTTGGCTTTTTCAAGTAATTTGTCAATCATTTCATGTGGATGGGCTGTTGTTACTGGTGTTGTAAAATTGTGCAGTGTATGAAAACGGGAGTTATTGGGGTAAATAAATAGCCTATTTGACAGCTTCATGTTCTATGACGAAATTGTTTAATTATAAACCGATCCATAAGCATTATTTTGTTGTACATTATTCAACACGCCGTTTTAGTTTAGGCTATATAGATATTAAAAACTAGAAACTACTATTTAGTTCCCTTAACCGCTTTTGAATTGGAACCGGTATCGTTCAATTCTATGACAGCTGTGTTGCGTTCAGTCCAAAATGGCGGAACTGCTGCTCTGCGCATGGGCGCGTTTGTTGCAATGGAACGTTCTATTGAGTTTCGCCTCTTGTTACTTCTATACTCTTTGATGAAAGTAACAGAGATTGTTTTGGCTTTACAGCCGCTCTAGAATAAAGTTATTGTCCAGCTAATATTAGTTTTGATTGATTCACTTCCGTCGCAACGATCATTAATTATTAAATTAGGGGGCGCTAACACGACACCGTTAACAGAAAACCTTTAATGCGATCCGGCCGCTCATTTGCATAAGCAATATGGAATACCTTTACCTGATATTGACCACACAAGAAGATGTTGCTTTATTGCTAAGACCTGAGGGAAACGAGAGAGAGTGGGGAGACAGAGACTCTCGAGAAGAATATAAGAATAAGAATGAGCCAGATGGAGTAGATTCAGATTAGCAAGCTTTATTGTTTTTTTTTTTTTTACAAGTTATGATTCTCGAAATCAGTCTTAGTGGAAATCCATCCTTACAAATTAAGTGGCACACTGGCAATGTTTGGATATTGATAGAAGTTGAACTGATGTCTAAGAGTAGTGACATTGTCCAAGATACAAGAAAAAATATTTTAGAATAGCCATTCAAAATATGATTATACAAACTATAGCTAAACAAAAAGCTAGCAAAATTAACATAAAAGGAGATAAACAAAATCCAACCTGGTGCCCCTTGTGGTCATATGAGGAAGTAACAAATACGTGTCACTTTTGATCTTATACATATCAGGTTTTCTATGGTTGTAAGAATACCCTTGCTTAAAGGGGTCATGAATTGAGAAATACAATTTTTCTTAATCTTTTGACATATACGAGGTCATTAGAAACATCCTGTAATTTTTTATTGAAACTAAGCTCAGAAAACAACTTGTTTTGGAATTTGTGACATTATGATGTAATAGTGCGACGAAAGACCGCCTCTGCAGAAGAAAATCAACTTCTACATCATTGCCTCTTTAGCTCTGCCCACCGATTCACGCATGTCATACAGTAGTAAATACAAGAGATGTTAAAACAGGATTACTCGCCTCTGAGGATTACAAGACGTTTGTGATCCTTGTGATGCTAAAATTAAGTAATCGTAGATTAACTTTATTTTTAACTAAATATTTGTAGTATTTACAAATTTAGTGGGATGATGAAAAATATTTTAATATGCGAAACTGTTACCCATTCATAGCAGTGGGCGTTTACTTCCAAGCCTGGATTGTAACATGTCTATAAAAACTGAGTGTTTTAAAGAGAAGGTCAAAAACAGGATAGAAAATAGATTATACTTCTACATTAGGATGTTTTGTGATGTAAAAATCTTGAAAACATTATAAGTGGACTTCAGAGAACATTAAAATTTGACTAGCCCACACTGAGCTGTACATAGACTGTATGTGTTTGGCTCTTTGGGACTTCAGGTCTGTTGAAAGGTTTCATCGGAGTGCTCTTGTCTGTGTTAGGAACGTCATAATTCTCGTACACATTCTCTTCCTGCATCAAGAAAGCAAAAGTGCACTAGTAATATGTCTGCTGGGTCATATTGCATACAGAATATTAAGTTGGGTTTTTAGGTTATTTTTTAAGGTCAGTGAGCGACTTACAAAATCGTTGGCATTACTCTTCTGTTCATCTCTGCTTTAATTTAGCTTGTTGACAGACGTCACACTGCCTATGGAAATATCAAAACAAAGAAATACATTGGTCAAATCTTTCTATTGTTTTAATTATGCTGATAGTAGACATGGCTTGTTTATTTATACCTGTCTTTGCTGATGTCTTGCGAACAGCGATCAATCCAACTACAAGTATGATCACTGCTATGATCAGACCACTGACAGCATATAGTATGTATACTGCTGTGTTCGAGGATGCTGAGGAAGAGATAGAAATATATGTAATATTTATTTTTGTGTGATTAAAGTCATTCAGATAGTCGTCATCTGCATCATTTCCCTCCAATTAAATGAGCATTGACAGGGCTCCAGACTGCGACCATTTTTTGGCGCGACCACAACGTTGCCGAGCAGTGAATGCAAACTAAATGAAAGTGGAACGAAAATGCGCTACTCATTTATGCTACACGGACCGTTTATTAGTTCGGACAAATAATAGACAGTGCAGCACCCCGAACTTGCCAGTCACGGGCTGATCTCGATCACGTGACACTGTTACTAGGAGATCCAGTGAAGAAATCGATTGAATTCGCCTTTAGAATTAATAACATCATCGCTGCGAGATCCAGTGAGAAACATCCCGATTCGGCGCAGAGTTCTCAGTTATAAACCATAGATATCAGATCAAACAGCGCTGACGTGGAAACCAGGAGAATCACTTTTGGGTCAAATTACTGTGAATCAACAGAAAAATTCATGTAAATTGACATGATACAGTTGTCTTTATGCCACTGTAAGAAATGATATTATTTAATTGATCTGTAATTGATTTGAAGTCACCATGGTGATTACTGTTACTGTATTATGAGCTTGGGATCTTAGACCGTGTATATTCATATTTGTATCTAGTCAAGTCAGAAGAGTAACAATGAAAACATTTGTTAAAATAATGACAAGCTAGTATATAAAAGTAAACAATTGGATGATAAGTTTGTCAAGCTAAAAAAGACTAAAGATATAATATGAGTTAAGAGCCCAACTAATGGAAACACTAATCACTGTTATGGTGACTTCAAATGAAAAACAGAGTTAAACCTCTGTTAATTCTCACTAAAAACATCTGTAGACGTCTGACAGAAATGAAGTCAGTCTGGTTAGCAATAAGTGAAGCTGGTAATGCTGTTTGTGGAGTTGTTTAATCCTCCTCTGCTGAGATCTTCAGAGATTTAATGTCTTCTTTTCTCTTCAGCTGATTTCATCTAAGGCTGTGGCTGAAATGACTCCATATTTAATATACACATATGTTTTGGCTACGATAAAGTCCAGTTCTGGTTTATTTCTTTGCTCTTGGCTGACATGTGGCATTGCTATGCAGAGGTGTAAAGTCCAGGTTCAGAAACAAAAGTCCTCCTCAGTATTTTGTTCCAATCACCTGGATTTGCTACTTCAGACAGGAGATAGAACTAAATAGTGAAATCAGCTGACTGAGTTCATGGGTGGAATAAACATATGGCAGGACTTTTACTCTTTGACCCCTGGATTACCCACTTCTGATCCTACCCCACAAGTCATTGCGCACCAGTGACAACAGCATTTTTATAAAAAAAAAAAATGACGGACGATTGTTCTTGTCACCTAGCAACTGTGAAAGCTTCCGATGACGAGCGGAAGTAATATTTGAACTGCACTTGCACATGGTCTTGGTTAAGCCGAAAATACATGACCCGGCGCCGCCTGGGCTGAAACATCCTCACCATGTCCTCCAGTAAAATATAAAACATAAAAATGACAATAGCCAATTCTGGCTCCATAGCTCTTTACCCAATTATATCAAATGAATTATCAGGATGGCAGATGTACTCTCGCACCGTTGCTTGCCGCCAGGAGCAGTAATCGGGAACACCTGCACAGCAAAAACTCCAGTGTTAAATGAACTCTCCTGGGAGTTTATATGGCTCCAGACTCAAGAGTGTAAAGTGTTAAAATATGAGTGTTAAAGTTAATGAGATAATTACGTGATTAATTGAGGGATGATTGAGCATTATTGAAGACACCTGATGTTAATAAGCAGAATCACTGAAGGAGAAAATCACAAATTGTACGTCACCATTATGGAGATCAGTGTGTGCTTTAGTTGGGCTCTTGACCCTTATATTTTTAACATTAGAATTTGTTTGTCTGTTGTTATTTAGTTGTAACAGCCAGATGAACAAAGGAAAAAAGTGATCTGACGTTGTTGATTACGTTATGATGTAATCATCATATGAACTTGATCACTGAACTTATTAAGAATGTTGTGACATAGATACATGTTGTTAATTACAACATCATTGATTATACGTCAAAAATCTAGAATTTTCTATATAATACAAAGGATTTTTTAAAAGTTGTTTTCAAAAATAAAAAAAGTCTTTATAGGCACACACAAACATCAAGATTCAATCTATGCATCTCAACAATGGTGACGCGCAGAATATTCAATTAGGAAAAGTAAATTATATAGACAATTCAGATCATAATTTATTCATGCCGCAATGCATGATGGGAGCCATTAATGAGTTGTGATTGGTGGCTGCCAGAATGCACTGCAACATGCTGTATTATTGTCAACATTGTTGAGATTCACAGTCTGATTATTGATGTCTGTGTTTCTAAATAAAATTATGTTTTTAAGTTTTTTAGATATTTTTGACTATATTAAAAGCACTGAAAGTCCTATGCCGTAGAATCATAGAGCAGTTGTAATTAACAAGTTAAACTATCTCAGTAAATTTAGATTTTCAAATCACAACATGATTATGTCAGAACATAATCAATACCATCCAATCACTTTTTGTCTTTGTTCATCTGGCTACTATAACTCAATAACAGCAAACAAACAAGGTCTCAAGAAAAATAATAAAAGGGTCAAGAACCCAACTAAAGCAAACACTGATCTATATAATGGTGACGTACAATTTGTGATTTTCTCCTTCAGTGATTCTGCTTGTTAACATCAGGTGTCTTCAATAATGCTCAATTATCACTCAAGTAATCACTTAATTATCTCATTAACTTTAACACTCTTGAGTGTTAATTTAACACTCATATTTTAACACTTTACACTCTTGAGTCTGGAGCCATATAAACTCCCAGGAGAGTTAATTTAACACTGGAGTTTTTGCTGTGTGGTTGCGAAATTAGGAAATCCCCACATAGCAACATTGTTTCGGCCCAGATCCGGCCCACATCTGGCACTTGTGGAATACAGATCTGGCCCATATGCAGCGTGGAATGACGCCCTTGGGCGGACTGCTCCTGTTTGCCAGATCTGGGCCACAAGCAGGCCATAGCAATGTCACATGTCAGCCAAGAGCAAAGAAATAAACCAGAACTGGACCTTATCTGAACCACAAAATCTGTGTATATTAAATATGGAGTCATCTCAGCCTTAATAAGCCTGTTAACAAGCAGAATCACTGAAGGAAAGCAGAGAACAGAAAAAGAGACGAGCAGAAACACAAGAACTACAACTGACTTCAGTCACAGCCTTAGATGAAATCACCTGAAGATAAAAGAAGACATTAAATCTCTGAAGATCTCAGGAGAGGAGGATTAAACAACTCCACAAACAGGATTACCAGCTTCACTTATTACCAGAGATGGGAGTAAGTCAAGTCTCAAGTCCCTACCATCAAGCAGAGGTGGAAAGTCCAGGGGTCAGAAAGTAAAAGTCCTGCCATATTTTTATTCCACCCATGAACTCACACAGCAAAAACTTCAGTGTTAAATTAACTTTCCTAAGAGTTCATTTGGCTCTAGACTCAAGAGTGTTAAAGTGTTAAAATGAGTGTTAAATTAACACTCAATAGTGTTAAAGTTAATGAGCTAATTTAGTGATGATTGAGCATTATTGAAGACACCTGATGTAAACAAGCAGAATCACTGAAGGAGAAAATCACAAATTGTAAGCCACCGTTATGTCGATCAGTGTTTGCTTTAGTTGGGCTCTTAAACCTTATACATTCACCTTAAATTTGTTTTTCTGCTGTTATTTTTTTTTTTAACAGTCAAATGAACAAAGAAAAGTGTGATCTGATAGTATTGGTTTTGTTCTGGCATAATCATGCTGTGATCTGAAAAGAAACTTGTTGAGAAAGAATGGTTTAACTTAGCAACATTTTTGTGATTCAACAACATATATGGTTATCAGTATGTTTCTTATAATCCAAAATGTTTAATAAACATTGTTCTGATCAAAACATTTTCAAATTAATTCATTTAGAAACACAGACATCAATAATCAGCCTGTGAATCTCAACAATGGTGACAATAATAATGCATGTTGCAGTGACTGCCACCAATCACAACTCATTAATGGCTCCCATCATGCATTGCGATATGAATAAATTATGATCTGAATTGTCTATGTAATTTACTTTTCCTAATTGAATATTCTGCTCGTCACCATTGTTGAGATGCATAGACTGCATCTTGAGGTCTGTGTGTGCCTTAAAGAAAGATTTTTTTTTTTTGGAAAACAACTTTTAAGATATCCTTTTATATTATATCTAAAATTCTGGATAGTTATTCAGAATCACAGTTATGCTGTAACCAACAACATAAATCAAAAACATAAAGTTCAAATGATGATTGCCATAATATAACCAACACCATCAGATCACTTTTTTTCTTTGTTCATCTGGCAGTTATAACTCAGATACATCAGCCACACAAAATTTAAAGTTAATAATACAAGGGTCAAGAGCCCAACTAAAGCAAACATTGATCGCCATAACGGTGGCTTACAATTTTAGATTTTCTCCTTCAGTGATTCTGCTTGTTAACATCAGGTGTCTTCAATAATGCTTAATCATCACTAAATTAATCACTTAATTATCTCGTTAACTTCAACACACTTGAGTGTGGACTCATAAGGATCAAGAGCCCAAATGTGATTTTTCTCCTTCAGTGATTCTGCTTGTTAACATCAGGTGTCTTCAATAATGGTCAATCATCACTCAATCAATCACTTAATTAGCTCATTAACTTTAACACTATTGAGTGTTAATTTAACACTCATTTTAACATTTTAACACTCTTGAGTCTGGATCCAAATGAACTCTTAGGAAAGTTAATTTAACACTGAAGTTTTTGCTGTGTGAGTTCATGGGTGGAATAAAAATATGGCAGGACTTTTACTTTCTGACCCCTGGACTTTCCACCTCTGCTTGATGGTAGGGACTTGAGACTTGACTTACTCCCATCTCTGCTTATTACTAACCAGACTGACTTTATTTCTGTCAGACGTCTAAAACATTCTTAACAGAGGTTTAACTCTGTTTCATTTGAAATCACCATAACCTACTTTATTTCTGTCAGACGTCTACAGAAGTTCTTATTTTATAGGTGACAGAGGTTTAGATGTAATTTTATTTTCATTTGATGTTACCATGATGGTGATCAGTGATTGCTTTAGTTGGGCTCTTGACCCTTGATTTTTGAACATTAGTGGTTTGGCTGTGGTAACTGTATGTTTAAAATACAATTGATATGTAAAGAAAACAGGATTAGTTGTCAGTGTCTTTTTGTTAATGGTCACAATCATCATCTAGTGGCCTGATTCACTGATCTAATTTTTTGTCTAATGTATTCATATGGGCGATGTTTTCTATTGATATTATACAATATTGATTATTGTATTCCTGTGATTTTTCAGATTGGGATCTATCTGAGTTTTGACAACCAGAAAATATGAATGATATAAAAAATGTACTGTAAATTTCACAACACACACAGAAACCTCAAGAATTGGCGTATGAATCTCAATAATGGTGACAATCAAAAAAAGTTTCATGCTGCAATGCATGTTGGGTTGGTACCCATAGTACAAACAAAAAAATCGTGCATGACTCCCAGCATGCATTGCGGCATGAATAAATTATGCAGTCTGGTTATTTTCTTAAAATTTTACTTTTTGCTTTTTTTTTGTTGGTTTTGTGTTAACTTTAAGTAGTGTGTTTTGTTATGTTCAGATTTTTCGTTTTTGTTGATTGTCACCATTGTTGAGATTCATTGGCTGATTCTTGATATCTGTGTGTGTCAAACTACAGCCATAGTTAAAAAATGTTTAGTGAATGATGAGCTTAAAAAACCCTTCATAACTGATTGTGTATAGTGCTTGATCTTTTGCTGTAATTTCACAGTGTAGTAATATTAAATTAAGCTGTGTTAAAAACCTATTTTTTGATATGTGATGACACAGTTACAGCAGCTAAAAAAAAAAAAAAACTGATGTTAAAGTCAAGGGTCGAGAGCCCAACTAAAGCAAACACTAATCTCCATAATGGTAACATCAAATGAAACAAAACATCTAAACCTCTGTTAATTCTCAATAGGAATTTCTGTAGACGTATGAAAAAATAAATAAAGTAAATCTGGTTAGTAATAAGTGAAGCTGGTAATGCAATTTTATAGAGTTGTTTAATCCTCCTCTGTTGAGATCTTGAGAGATTTAATGTCTTCTGTGGCTGAAGTCAGTTGTAGTTCTTGTGTTTCACTTTTTTCTTGTTGTTTCTGTCCTTCAGTGATTCTGCTTGTTAACATCAGGTGTTCATCACTAATGCTCAATCATCAGTTATTTTATCACTGAATTATATCATTAACTTCAACACTGCTTCAGTGTTACTCCAACTCTCTGTAGTGTGGACACACAAGTGTTCATTTAAAACGGAAGATTTTGCAGTGGGGTTAAAACGGTTAAATGGGTAATTTAATGGTAATCAACTGTAAATTAATTTACGGCATAAAACTGTAGAAAAACAGCAATTTACTGGCAACCCAGCTGCATTTAGATTACCGTAAAATCAAGGAAAAACAGTAATATTCTGTAAAACTCAACAGTCAGATGTACTAAACAAAAGAAGTTAATTTCACTGAAATATTAGTAAAAGTTCATAGAAAAAAGTTATGCGAAGTCAATAACTGATAACTGGTGGTGGTGGCGCAGTGGATAAGATATAGGAGAGATCTGTTAGATTAATTAATTTTTTGTGGGTCACCATTGTGCAGGAGAGTAGAGCCTGTGCTTCAGTCAGAGATGAGCAGAGAAACACTGATGTTATGCTGCCTGTTGCTTTATTTAAAAGCAGTAACTGTGTAGTTGCTGATGCAGTGACAATCTCTTTGCTAGATGTATGCTAATGTTCTCTAACTGCAAAGATTTTATTTAAAGTCATGATTTTAATTAATTCACTATTACACATAAGGTCTTTGCAGTTTTAGAGATGTTAATTTTCAGTGGACTCTAATAAAGTATATTTACAGTACTATCAGTATTAATACTAGTTTTTAAACTTGAACTGTTTGAAGCAATCGGTTTCCCAAATGAAATGAGTTACCTGCCATGGTATTTTTACAGTAACATACTGTAAAAAAGCAGAGCTGTATAGAGGGCTAGAGGTAGTGCTAGCGGTAGAGGTCTGTAAAATAACCTTTTTTTACAGCATTTTTTTTTTACAGTGTACTGTACAGTGTGAATGCAGCCAGCTACACCTGAGAACAATCTACAGGTTTCATGCATTTCTACAAATACATTTCCATGTTCAAATTTACCATACCGTATCTGTAGCCTACATGCATTATAAAACATTCAGAAAAAAAGCCAATAGAGACACAGTGTGTTACATTACCAGGTGAGATGGTCACTGGTGTGACAGTTGTAGGGCAGGTGTTAATGCTGTATGTGTCTGAAAGTTTAGATGAATAGTGATTAATCAACAGAAACACAAATATCATGAATGTGTAGAAAGAGCTCATGTGAATATAGTTACCTGCACAGTATGCTGAAGAACAAAGAGTTGGTCTAACCAGCTCATAGACATAATAATCGCCTTGACAGGCTTTGACTTTAATGGGAAAAGACCCGAAAAAGCAGCAGTAATTGTAATAGTGACCGCAGACATCTCGAGTGACGACTCCATCTGTTACTGTTGGGTGTCCACCACGGATCCACAGTGGGATATAAGTGCCACAGCTGAGCTGAGCAACACATGTGTCTGGGATATGAGCGCTCATGTTGTTAATGAAGAGACGATACCAGCCGCTCCAGGAGACAGACGTGTCACAATTGTCGTATGTATGTAAGCCATATCCATTATTGATGGATCTCCATGGATTGTCCAGCACAGTGTAGTTGTAGCAGGGGTCTGCAGAGAGATTGGTTGTTATGAAAATATATTAAGAAATTAACAAGTTTCTGAAAAGCATAATGTTATTATAAAATGTAACCATAAGTGCATCCTCTGGTGCAGCTTCTAGCCAGTTTGATTTTATTTCTGTCAGATGACTACAAAAGGTCTTACTGAAAATTAACAGAGGGTTAGATGTTGGATGGTTTTTGGTTAGTTTGAATTCACCATTATGGTTATCGGTGTTTACTTTAGTTGAGCTCTTGTCCTCTTACTTTACAACCTCACTTTATCTCTGACTGCTGTATCTGTGTGTTTATAAAGCACATTTATTGCACATTTTAGCATTATTATTTTTATTGCAAGAAAAGCCGAGAGACAGTGTGATCAAGTGATGCTGGCTATATATACTAATGATTACCTAATTATGATATTTCATATTATGAGTTATGATATAAGCATGAATTATATAAGCACAGTTTAATTCCATATAGAAAGCGTGTTATATTATTAATACATATTTCAGCAATCAGCTATGAGTGATGCACAAAATTGCATTATAGCATAACTTAGACATCAACAATCAGCATATGAATCTCCACAATAGTGACAATAAAATATTCAGATAAACAGATCAACTCTAAACATCCCAACACAGGCTACTAAAAATCACAACAAAAGCACAAATAAACAAAAATAGTAAGACTATTCAGCTGCATAATTTATTCATTCAGTCATCTATGTGTTTTTTTTTTTTTTTCTCTGCTGGCACTCAGCATCCATTGCGGCAAGAAGGTTTTTGTTGATTGTCACCATTGTTGGGATTCATGAGCTGATTCTTGATGTCTGTGTGTCTAATTCATGCATAAGAGAAACTATAATTTTCTAAAATATTTTTTTTATAATAACTAGTTACCATAACTATATTGGATCTCATGCTATAGAATCAGAGCAACTATAGTCAAAAATGAAACTTGCTATATATCTCTTGCATGTATATTAATAGACAGGTAAGTAAATGTATATTTCATTGTACACATACAGTTATATTGCACTTTGTTTGTAATTCAGTAACACTTTTTCTGGTGACCAAGTCCATGGCAGTTAAAATAAATACAGTAACGTTAGCCTTTGTGTTGGACAAAAATATTTAGCCATTACTTGCAAATACTCTGGATTTGTTCAAATGTATTTTTAGTATTATTGTTTTAAACGTGTAAAACTGCGCAGCATTAACCCACCAAACCATTTGACAAATAGTCACATATCAGTAACAGGCTCTTAAAGCAATACACTGCAAAAAGAGATGTGTGTTAAAATGTACACTCTAAAAAGAGATGTGTTAAAAAACAACACAAATCATGTGTTGGTATTTTTACACATGTTGTGTAGATTTTTAACACACAATGTGTGTTAAAATGTAACTGGATAGAATAGCACTGGGTGGAGGGAAGTTTGTGTTTCTGAAAATAATTATAGGTATATTTTATATGGTATCCCATAAAAATCTCTAAAATAAATAAAACAATACATTACAATAAATAAATAAAATCTTAATTCATAAAAACAAAGATTAACTGGTGTTCTTTGGCAGCCAATCACATCATGCCTCTTTTGCAATGTCTTTTTCAAATGCTGCTTTCACTTGTTATTAATAACCAATTTATTATAACAAACTATTTATTTCTGTCAGCAGAGGTGGGCAGTATTTTAATTACAAAATACTCAAAAGTAATTAAATACGTATTTCAAATACATGTAATTTGTATTTTCCTTAACAAAAACAAATCAAATGTAATTTGTAATTAAATACTTTGAGGTAGGGCTGGGCAATATATCGCACGATATTGTTATGCGCATCTCGTCAGTAAAGCCGGTTCCTTGATTAGTAGTAAATCACCTTCACCTGCTTTCAGATGGAGCGGCATTTACTACAAAGAGCCGTAGTTAACTGACAAGCTGAGCCATATCGCCTCAATATCGCGGACGTATCGCCAGCGATAATTAATGCGATATGGCTCAGCTTGTCAGTTAACTACGGCTTTTTGTACACAGCAAAAACACCAGTGTTAAATTAACACTCCTGGGATATGAGTCCACACTCAAGAGTGTTAAAGTTAATGAGATAATTAAGTGATTAATTGAGTGATGACTGAGCATTATTGAAGACACCTAAAGCAGAATCACTGAAGGAGAAAAACTCAAATCGTAAGCCACCGTTATGGCGATCATTGGTTGCTTTAGTTGGGCTCTTGACCCTTATATTATTAACTTTAGATTTCATTTGGCTGACGTATTTGAGTTATAACTGCCAGATGAACAAAGAAAAAAGTGATCTGATGGTGTTGGTTATATTATGACAACCATCATTTGAACTTTATGATTTTGATTTATGTTGTTGGTTATAGCATAACTGTGATTCTGAATAAATATCCAGAATTTTAGCTATAATAAAAAGTATTTCTTAAAAGTTGTTTCTAAAAAAAAAATAATCTTTCTTATAGGCACTCACAGACTTCAAGATTCAGTCTATGCATCTCAACAATGGTGACAAGCAGAATATTCAATTAGGAAAAGTAAATTACATAGAAAATTCAGATCATAATTTATTCATATCGCAATGCATGATGGGAGCCATTAATGAGTTGTGATTGGTGGCAGTCACTGCAACATGCTTTATTATTGTCACCATTGTTGAGATTCACTGGCTGATTATTGATGTCTGTGTTTCTAAATTCATTTATTGGAAAGTGTTTTGATCAGAACAATGTTTATTAAATATTTTTGGTTATAAGAAACTTACCTATACTCATACGCTGTAGAATCAAAAAGTTGTTGCCAACAAGTTAAACCATTCTATCGCAATAAGATTCATTTTCAGATCACAGCATGATTATGCCAGAACACAACCAACACTATCAGATCACACTATGTTTTGTTCATTTGTCTGTTATAAATAAATAACAACAGACAAACAAATTTAAAGTGAATGTATAAAGGTTAAGAGCCCAACTAAAGCAAACACTTATCGCCATAATGGTGGCTTACAATTTGAGATTTTCTCCTTCAGTGATTCTGCTTGTTAAGTGTACAACTCTTAGCGGTGGATCACTCGGCTCGTGAGTCGATGAAGAACGCAGCCAGCTGCGAGAACTTAACATCAGGTGTCTTCAATAATGCTCAAACATCACTAAATTAATCATTTAATTATCTCATTAACTTTAACACTCTTGAGTGTTAATTTAACACTGGAGTTTGTGCTGTGTAGTAAATGCCGCTCCATCTGAAAGCAGGTGAAGGTGATTTACTACTAATCAAGGAACCGGCTTTACTGACGAGATGCGCATAACAATATCGTGCGATATATCGCCCAGCCCTACTTTGAGGGACTGTAATTTGCATTTGAAATACTTAAAATACTTATTAGGGCTGGGCGATATATCACATGACATTGTTCCTTGATTAGTAGTAAATCACCTTCACCTGCTTTCAGATGGAAGATATGATGCAGAACCTCTGTTAATTCTCAATAAGAGCTTGTCTATGTAGATTCATGTAGATTCTAAAACATCCAAATGTTCAAACAAACTCTTTATTAAACATCACTGGACTACATAAACACAACTTAACAATACGTGTCAGTGTTCATCCAAACACTCAGTTGTAAAAACACAGGAAGTAACTCTGGCGAATAAACACCGACTACAGTCACATGTAATATCTGACACAAGTTGTGTAACTATAACACATTACTGTGTAAAAGGTTTCAACACACTTCTGTTTAAGAGGAATAACACATTAGTTGTGTTAAAGGTAACACAAAACGTGTAGTCCTTATAAACACAGAGATGTGTTAAGAAACGACACAGGTTGTGTGTTAAATTTGACACAACATGTGTTGTCCCTGAGCACACACACTACATGTGTTAAAATCTACACAACATGTGTCATCTTTAACATCTCTTTTTACAGGTTGTGTTGTTTTCAACACATCATTTTATAAGAGTGCGTCGACACTCACCATCACTGTGAATTGTATGTAGTGTTTGCTATGTTTCTCAAACAAACAGGCCTGTGTTAATAAAAGTTATTTATATACAATGTTTTGTCAGTTGCTACATTTTAATCTAATTCAAAGTGCAAACTCGGTTAACTGCTATCTCTTCATGAACTTTTGTCAAAAGCAGCATTATCTATTAGGGGTTGAATGGTGAATAATGTATTTGACCATGAAGTGTGTATGTTCAAATTTACCATTGCATATCCGTACCCTACATACATTAAGAAAACATTCAGAAAATAAGCCAATAGAGACACAGTGTTTTACATTACCAGGTGAGATGGTCACTGGTGTGACAGTTGTAGGGCTGGTGTTAATGCTGCCAGTGTCTGAAAGTTTGGATGAATAATGATTAATGAACAGAAACACAAATATCATGAATGTGTAGAAAGAGCTCATGTGAATATAATTACCTGCACAGTATGCTGAAGAACAAAGAGTTGGTCTAACCAGCTCATAGACATAATAATCGCCTTGACAGGCTTTGACTTTAATGGGAAAAGACCCGAAAAAGCAGCAGTAATTGTAATAGTGACCGCAGACATCTCGAATGACGACTCCATCTGTTACTGTTGGGTGTCCACCACGGATCCACAGTGGGATATAAGTGCCACAGCTGAGCTGAGCAACACACGTGTCTGGGATATGAGCGCTAGTGTTGTTAATGAAGAGACGATACCAGCCTCTCCAGGAGACAGACGTGTCACACTTGTAGGAGGAGGAGGAGTTAAGTGTATTATTGATGGATCTCCATGGATTGTCCAGCACAGTGTAGTTGTAGCAGGGGTCTGCAGAGAGATTAGAGATTAATAATAATAATAATAATAATAATAATATTATATATATATATATATATATATATATATATATATATATATATATATATATATATATATATATATATATAATTATTCATATAATTAATAATAATAATATATAAATAATACTAAGCTGTTATAAAGCATTCCTGTTTATTTTTGTATTTTTTATTGAATTTTAATGTTACCTGTAACAAAATGCTTTTTCTGTATTCAGGTTTGACTGTAGTAATAATAATAATGCATTAATGCACAAAATAATTTATTTTTGTATAAACCTTGACAAAAAATTATTTGAGAATTTCTAAAAAATACATTTTAATCCACATCCTTAAAGTAAGTAATTTTGTCCAAAAACAGCTAGATAATTCACAAGCCTCTCCAGAGAGCTATACAGGCATCTAATGGTAACACCATGAAATGACATGTTTTATTTTATTTTTCTATCAACAGATGGCGCTAATGTGACTTCAAAATTTGGATTTAAAAGGCCTAGTCTCTATATTAATCTGAAATACTGCATTAATTAAAAAAAAAATAAAAAAAAAAATAAATAGAAAAAATGTGTTTGTATTATTTTCAATTATTATTGCAGAAATATTAATAAGTACTATGAAATCTATAAATCTATATAACTGTCTATCAAAAATATTACATTGGTTTTACTGGAGTGGAGGAAGTTTCATTTTTAGGTGTCCGGTCACTTCTGACTGGGAAGATAACAAGTGCTACACCCAAATGAGGAGCACCTGGTAGTTTTTCTCTGACTGTTCCAACATTGTGTTTATACTGTAAAGCACATTTGTTACTGCAAGAGCCTGCACACAATATGTTTTGATAATGAAATTATCATCATGGTGGCCTGAGTCACTGATGTCATTCAGAGTCTTAATCTTTAACTGTATGCTTGACTTTAGTGCTGCTGATTATAGCCCTGAAATTTTACAGTTTGAGGTCCATTGACAATATCATCAATTTTTAAAATTCCCTTTAACTCAGAACCTTTTGTGTTTGGACACACATACATCAAGAATAAGCATATGAATCTCAACAATGGTGACAATAAACAAACTAGTGACAAACAGATAAACTATGAACATCACAAAACAAGCTACTTAAGACATACCAAAACAATAGAAAAATAAAAGCAAACAGAAAAAATCAAATGAAATTTAGCTATTTAACAATTCAAAACATAACCATGATAACCTGTGCTACGTTTTCCAAAAGCATCTTAAGCCTAACTTGATCGTAGAACAATTGCAGCAAGTGGTCTCACTCAAAAAAATAATGTTTTGGCTTTACTAAACTTTTTTATGTAAAAAGGTTCCACCGGTTCCACATAACTGGGTTTCGTTAAACAAACATAATTTGTTCATGTAACTTCAACATCATGGAAGTCATTTTAAGCGACCCAATTAAACTCTGAGCTGAGTGTTAAATGAACACTGAAGCAGTTTGATTGAGTTAATGAGATAATTAAGTGAATAATTGAGTGATGATTGAGCATTATTGAAGACACCTGATGTTAACAAGCAGAATCACTGAAGGAGAAAACCGGAATTTCAGGTCACCATTATGGAGATGAGTGTTTGTTTTAGTTGGGCTCTTGACCCCCACATTATTACTTCTATATTTTGTTTGGCTGCTGTATCGAGTTATAACAGCCAGATGATCAAATAGAAAATGTGATCTGTAGATGTTGGTTGTGTTTTAACATAATCATTATATTCACAATCATTTGACCTGAATCACTGAACTCATACAGAAGCCAAATTTTGAGTTAAGTTTACCTTATGGATTATTGCAGCACTGCCATTGTAGAGCATACCATTTTTTTAGCCTTTTCAAAGAAATCCAAATGATCAAAACAAAAACTTCTTCAAAAAATCTTTCAAAAAAATATGTGTATGCAGGCACACACAGACATCAATATTTAGCGTATGAATCTCAGCAATGGTGACAAACAGATCACCTCTGAACATAAGCTCATTATTTATTCATGCAGCAATGCATGATGGGAGCCATTAATAAGTTGTTTTGATTGGTGGCACCCAGAATGCACTGTAACATGCTTTATAATTGTCACCATTGTTGAGATTCACAGTCTGATTCTTGATGTCTGTGTGTGCCTACATAAACTTTTTTTTTTTCTTAAAGTTTCTCTGTTTCTTTTTTATTGATTTAATCATTTGGATTCCATTGAAAATGCTAAAAATGGGATGCTCTACAACAGCAGTGCTGCTATAATTCATAAGGTAAAGTCAACTCAAAATTTTGGTTCTATATGAGTTCAGTGATTCAGGTCATATGATTGTGATATATTGATTATGTTAAAACACAACCAACATCATCAGATCACCTTTGTTTATTATTCATTCGGCTGTTTTAACTCATGTACAGCAACCAAACATAATCTAAAGTTAATAATGTGGGGGTCAAGAGCCCAACTAAAACAAACACTCATCTCCATAATGGTGACCTGAAATTCCGGTTTTCTCCTTCAGTGATTCTGCTTGTTAACATCAGGTGTCTTCAATAATGCTCAATCATCACTCAATAATTCACTTAATTATCTCATTAACTTTAACACTGCTTCAGTGTTCATTTAACACTCAGCTCAGAGTTTAATTGGGTCGCTTAAAATGACTTCCATAATGTTGAAGTTACATGAACAAAGTATGTTTGTTTAACGAAACCCAGTTATGTGGAACCGGTGGAACCTTTTTACATAAAAAAGTTTAGTAAAGCCAACACATCATTTTTTTGAGTGCTGTACGATCAAATTAGGCTTAAGATGTTTTCGGGAAACACAGCCCAGGTCATAGTTTCTCTTGCCACAAAGACGGATTATGATTTGTAAAGGGTATCTCCAAAAGCTATTATTATAAAAAACACTTTTTATGCATTTTTTATATAAGGCATATAATGCGTAATCATAATAATACCAATAATAATAATACCAATTCAATAATAATACAAATTCCTTCAATAATATACCTTCAATAATAATGCCAATTCCATTTATGTTTACAGCATTAGTGAGATTTTCCTTGAGAAAAAATGAACATGTAGCTATATACAGTACCTGATATTTACCATATTTTATGTAAACATTGTTACATGTTGTTACTAAACTTAATGAAATTCTGTTCGGTCATCAAATATTTTGAGAATCACAATACTCTTATTGTGATTCAAGGTTTTTTTTACAACCCCCAATATTTTATAATCCTTTCTAATGATTTATATTCATAGGCTGAATATAACTCAACTCTCAAAGTTCAGATTAATGCATTTAACTTTAAAATGTAGAAACTTTTCTTGCCCCCGAATCTAGAAGAACTGAGGTCCACCCCTCATAGTCTCACAAAATCCTGTGGATCGTATTGACGTTTGCTTATTCGTTGAATGAAGGTGATCTGAATTAGAGTCAGTGTAATAATCCATACAGTGTTTTATGCTGAGTACTGACAATAGTCTTCAGTGGTTCATTATATACACTGGAGATGAATGACACTACTTAATTGAAAAATTAAGCTTTAGTATATTAATTAAAAAATTAGGTTGGATGAACAAAAGTGTAATAAATAATGTAAATTAAATTGTATTTAAAAAAAAAATCTTCAATTAAATTAAGTAAGGCTAATTATTTTTTTTGTGTGTGTGTGTGTATTTACATTTAGGTAAAAAAAAAAAAAAGATAAACCAGATAAGTTATTTTAACTATCTGGAGAAATCAGATAAAACTGACGGTTATGCTTCAGTAAAACCGTTTTTTTTTTTTTTCAGGTTGTTTGAATTTACAATCAGTAATCTTAATTTATTTAATTTCAATAAAACCAGTAATTGCAGATGTTTCCACATGAAGTACATTTTCTAAGTTGAAATTCAGAGTACATTACCTGCAGTCGTCGACGGTGAGACAGTTGAAAAGGCCAAGTACAGTCTAAAGACATCTAAAAAATAATTATGAATACAAATGAATCAACATGTTACAGAGGACACAATGAAATAGCAGTCAAAGAAACATATATAAATATAAGCTTGTACTTAAAGTGACAGTTCACCCAAAGATGAAGATTCTGTCATCATGACTTTCTTTCGAAACAGAATAATTTCCTGTCTATCCTAGAAATTCGTATTATCCTCACACATCTTTTCCACATAATGAAACTCTTACGCCTTTTCTGTTCAAACTAACAAAAAAGCAACATCGCAGCACTAGTAGTCTATATAAAGTATGATTTGTGTGTCATATTCCAAATCTTCTGAAGTCAAACAGCAGCTTTATGTGAAGAGCAGAATGAAATGATTTATCTGTGTAGAGAAACCACTCAAAACAACAACCATTTATTTCAATCACATTGTAGTATCAATATAAATGAACGCATGAATGACCAAAGGATTCAGGAATTCTAGAAGTTTCAAGAGAAAGAAAAGTAATTTCTCCCACACGGATCCTAAAATGCAAAAATGAATTTGTTCTTCTTGAGTGAATTTAGTCCAAATCAAATATCTGGTCTGTTTCTGTAGCTCTAAACCAAAAAACATAATTTATGTGTTACATTAGCAAGTTTACTCCAGCTTCCAACCAGATCGAGACACATCACAGTAAACTCCCCGGAGTTAAATTAACACCAGCGGTGTGTTATGTGCTGCTGTTGCTGCTGGTTAAGCAAATGTTTGTGTTATGTTTCTGTCTGATATCTATTAAAATACTGATATTCTGGTCTATAACTTCTCTCCGATCTTCCCGCTGCTCTCTATCTTGCTCTCTCATTGGCTGTAAGTCAGAAAACATTCACACAGCAGGATTAGGGTTAGGGTTAGGGATTTTGAGTTGCCGACAGGTCCAGATATTTAGCATGTCAAATATCTCACAGGCATTGGCGATTCTCTCAGATCGCATATTTGATAATTCACTTTGATAATTTGTGTGATTTGCCTATGATTTCAGGCATTTGTCAGCGATCTTGCAAACCGAGTTGTTAGCTATGGCAAGTTTAATCTTTAAGATCAGTTAAATTCACCAAAATGAACCAGGTGATTTAAAAGAATCAGTTCAAATGTCTTGTTATGTTACTGATAACGATACTGATACATCCTTTTAATTTCCTTTCTCATACAATGGTGTTTGAAATAATCAAAAATGTCATAAATCATTCAGCCTAATTCATTCCTGAAGAACTAAACCTCCTGCTGTAAATAATCAACCCGTTCATTTTTTTAAATGTTTTGGGGTCGTTTGCGTGTTAACTTGTCTTTTCAGGTGATTTCATCTAAAGCTGTGGCTGGAAGTCAGTTGTAGTTCTTGTGTTTCTCTTTCCTTCAGTCATTCTGCTTGTTATCATCAGGCTTCTTCAATAATCAAACAATCATCACTCAATTAATAATTATCTAATTAACTCTAACACAGCTTCTGGGAATTCAACACCGGGGAATTTACTGTGTGAAGTGATGTGAAGGATAAACAAGATCTGATTCACTGGTCATTACATCAGCATATACAAAAGCAAAAAACACTGTTTAGACTTACACAGAAAGACAGAGATGAGAGGATGAGTTTTTATAAAACCTGAAACATGAAGAAAAAGTCAATAAAAACAGCTGATATTGTATTGAATTGAGTCTGAGAAAACTACATTCATCATACGTTCACAGTTCATGAGGTTTTTGGGGCAATGACAGCCAACCTTTAAACACAAGAAGAATACTCACCTTTAGGAAAGGAAGCCATTGTCAGTTTTGACAGTCCAGTTTTTATTTCACAAACCAGTTCAGAGGACGAGTTTCCTTTAGAGTTAGAAAATAAACAAATTAGCCATTGCATTTACGTAAAAAAAGCTTTGTTTTCTGTTTGTTTCAAACACAGATGTAAAACATTCCACAGCATTTATGATTTTGTTTAAGAGTTCAAATTGAGACTTTTAATATTCAAAGCATATGTAATAAATTATCTTGTGTTTCCCTAGAAATTGTATGAATAATCTTAGAATCACAAGCTTTTTCCCAAAAACATCAGACCTGAAAATTGTTGTAGATCTACAAGTGCACTGGAGTTATTAATAAAGTTTCATCTTTAACAATGTTAGTAAGGGTCCTGACCTGGTCAAAGCCCAAATTACTCAACTATAACAACACACAAATCAATTTTAACTACACAACTGTAACACACACACACATAAATACATGTTTTTGGCATAAATAGACTGATGAGGATCATTATGAGCAGAAAGAAGATCTTACCTGATATAAGCTGATATACAGTGATAAAAAAAATGTGTGTTGAGATGATATAGTGAAGTTATCTGTCAATCATTTTAATGAGGAAATAAAAACCCAAATCCACTTGTTTCCTTCCTCAAATTCAAATTCAACTTTGTTGTTTTATGTTACACAAAAAAACTCCCAATGTTAAACCAATACTGTTCAGAGCATACATGTTCCCACTCTACAGAGTGTTAAATTAACACTGAAACAGAGATAAAGTTAATTAGATAATTAAGTGATTAATTAAGTGACTATTGAGCATTAGTGATGAACACCTGCTGTTAACAAGCAGAATAACAGAAGGAAAGGGTCACCATTGTAAGTCACCATTAGGATGATCAGTGTTTGGTTTAGTTGGGCTCTTGACCCTTGACCTCATAAGCTATTATGTTTAACTGTTGTAACTGAAATAAAGCAGCAAGACAAGCCAATAAGAAAACATGATCAGGTGATGTTGGTTATGTTTTGGTGCAGCCAAGTCTCTGAGTTAGGTTTACCTTATGCAATAAAGGAAAGATAAACACAAGAATGGCTGCGTAGGAAAACCGCATTCTTACTGATTATATAGTAGGGGAAAATCTGTAGAAATACCTGGGTATTGTACTATTTCCTGTGAGATTTGGACATGTGTATACATGTTGCGTCCAAATATGCAGATACTTACCTTATATATAGCAGGGTAATATGTCCAAAAACTCAGTATTCATAAAACAGTTGGTGAAAAGTCCTTTTCGTGAAAATTACCTACTGCTTCCACCCACATTCTTAAGCTTGCATCTGCTTTTCTATCCCAGGAAGCAACGAGAGAGGATACGTCAGTGGTCTCCAAAGTGCTGCCAGCGGGCACCTGGTAGCCCGTGTGGAGCCTGTGAGTTGCCTGCTATTCTCTTAATTCATTCTATAAATAGCCCCAACTTGCCAATAGTGGCCCATTATAAATCGGGGCTCCAGACTTCGACTAAATTGTATCATTTTGCAACCCTTCTTCGTGCCGGTGTGGCTACAATTTTCCACTGTTGCCTCTACAAAATTACATAAATTAAAATTACATACAGGTCCTTCTCAAAAAATTAGCATATTGTGATAAAGTTAATTATTTTCCATAATGTAATGATAAAAATTAAACTTTCATATATTTTAGATTCATTGCACACCAAATGAAATATTTCAGGTCTTTTATTGTTTTAATACTGATGATTTTGGCATACAGCTCATGAAAACCCAAAATTCCTATCTCAAAAAATTTGCATATTTCATCCGACCAATAAAAGAAGTGTTTTTAATACAAAAAAAGTCAACCTTCAAATAATTATGTTCAGTTATGCACTCAATACTTGGTCGGGAATCCTTTTGCAGAAATGACTGCTTCAATGCGGCGTGGCATGGAGGCAATCAGCCTGTGGCACTGCTGAGGTGTTATGGAGGCCCAGGATGCTTCGATAGCGGCCTTAAGCTCATCCAGAGTGTTGGGTCTTGCGTCTCTCAACTTTCTCTTCACAATATCCCACAGATTCTCTATGGGGTTCAGGTCAGGAGAGCACAGTAATACCATGGTCAGTAAACCATTTACCAGTGGTTTTGGCACTGTGAGCAGGTGCCAGGTCGTGCTGAAAAATGAAATCAGATGGAAGCATGAAGTGCTCCAAAATCTCCTGATAGCTAGCTGCATTGACCCTGCCCTTGATAAAACACAGTGGACCAACACCAGCAGCTGACATGGCACCCCAGACCATCACTGACTGTGGGCACTTGACACTGGACTTCAGGCATTTTGGCATTTCCTTCTCCCCAGTCTTCCTCCAGACTCTGGCACCTTGATTTCCGAATGACATGCAAAATTTGCATTCATCCGAAAAAAGTACTTTGGACCACTGAGCAACAGTCCAGTGCTGCTTCTCTGTAGCCCAGGTCAGGTGCTTCTGCAGCTGTTTCTGGTTCAAAAGTGGCTTGACCTGGGGAATGCGGCACCTGTAGCCCATTTCCTGCACATGCCTGTGCACGGTGGCTCTGGATGTTTTTACTCCAGACTCAGTCCACTGCTTCCGCAGGTCCCCCAAGGTCTGGAATCGGTCCTTCTCCACAATCTTCCTCATGGTCCGGTCACCTCTTCTCGTTGTGCAGCGTATTTTGCCACACTTTTTCCTTCCCACAGACTTCCCACTGAGGTGCCTTGATACAGCACTCTGGGAACAGCCTATTTGTTCAGAAATTTCTTTCTGTGTCTTACCCTCTTGCTTGAGGGTGTTAATGATGGCCTTCTGGACAGCAGTCAGGTCGGCAGTCTTACCCATGATTGCGGTTTTGAGTAATGAAACAGGCTGGGAGTTTTTAAAAGCCTCAGGAATCTTTTGCAGGTGTTTAGAGTTAATTAGTTGATTCAGATGATTAGGTTAATAGCTCGTTTAGAGAACCTTTTCATGATATGCTAATTTTTTTAGATAGGAATTTTGGGTTTTCATGAGCTGTATGCCAAAATCATCAGTATTAAAACAATAAAAGACCTGAAATATTTCAGTTGGTGTGCAATTAATCTAAAATATATGGAAGTTTAATTTTTATCATTAAATTATGGAAAATAATGAACTTTATCACAATATGCTAATTTTTTTAGAAGGACCTGTACATCATTTTGGGCTACTGTTTTTGATTACACATACAAGTAGTTATTTTTTTTTATTTTTTTTTTTCACTGTGGCAGTGAAGAGCCATGTATGGTTACCTGGGTTACCATGATCTACAAATGTATGATACTATGGAAGAACAATGGTACATTTTAATGAGCAAATAAAAAACAGAAGCAATGGCTGTCCAGGTTAAACTCAGTTGCACTGTCAGAATGTTTAAAAATTAGGTTTTTACAAATGTAGTTTATTTAAACATTTGCATCCCGACTCAAGCTTTTTTGTTTTACTGTCCATTTCTGACAGTACTGTCCATTAATAACCAAAAACATGGTTCCTTGTGTTAAAAACTACAACACATTTGTTGAACTACTGTAAACTGTTGAATTGTTGATTGTTTACGGATGCTCTGTACAGTATATTTGTGATTTTGCTGTAAAAAAACAAACATTTTTTTATGTATAGGTAACAGGGCTCCAGTAAGCAAACGTATGTCTCCAAAGTGGATTTACATAAACAGTATACACCTTAAAACGCTTACTAATGTCTATTTAACATCTGACAGGAAAATCTTCGATATTGCAGATGAGCACATCACAACATGAAATAGACATCTGAGTGATGATGTATGTGTGCTATTATGTAGAATTCATTGAATTCAACACATTAGTAGGGTTCAAAATATAAGAACTTAAATCAACCTTAAATGTCTCTTTCAAGCTTTATAATGGGAGTGAATGGGTCCATAAAAGTGCATCATATCCATCATAAAACTGGCGGGTTAATAAAGGCCTTCTGAAGTGGTCAGAAGGTTTCTGCGTTCTTGTAAGAAAAATATCCATATTTAAAACTTTATTGACTAAAATAACTAGCTTCCAGCAGACGGCCTAAGCATGATTTACGGCGAAAGAGTAAACTCTGACCTGAAGCACAATGCAATGACAAAAGCTGAAGCGCAGAGGATAGAGCAAAACAAACACCATGAATTAGAAGTCTAAAACAAGAATTTTTTTAAAGGAGCTTGAGTTTGTTGCCCAGCCCTGTTTGTTTGAACCGCGAGAGGCAACAAAGCTTATGATACTCCTACATCTACGTCATACATCGTCATGTGTTACTCTTTTGGCACAAGTTGACTTGTGCACGGCCGTCTGCCGGAAGCTACAACCCCATTTCCCGAAAATTTGGGATGTTTTGTGAAATGAAATACAATCAAGAATCTGTGATTTGTTAATTCTCTTAAGCCTTTTTTTAACTAACAAAAGTGCAAAGAAAGTTTTCCAATGTTTTCACTGGCCAACATTATTGTATTTTGTAAATATAAGCAAATTTTGATGGCCGCAACACTACAAAAAAGTTGGGACTATGGCAAAATAAAAGTGAAATGATGATCTACGTTAAACGTTTTTGAAACAGACAGGGTGTCGTGGGTGTAAAAGAGCTTTTCAGTCTTTGTAAGCAAATATGGGTTATATCATGAGAAAATTGTCAAACAATTAAAAAATCTCATTTCTCAATGCAAGATTGCAAAGAATGTACGTCTTTCACCATCTACCATACATAATATTGTGAAAAGATTCAGGGAATTCAGTGAAATCTCAGTCTGTGTAAGGCAAGGCCTCTGTGCATGACCTTTGACCCCTCAGATGGCATTGAATGAGAAACCATCGTACTACTCTGTTAAATACAGTCACATTTACTCAGGAGTACTTTGGAAAACGGTTTTCACTGAACAAATTCTGCCACTGCATCAAGAAATGCCACTTTAATTTCTGTTACGCATGGAGAAAGCTTTACATCAGTTGAACACAGAGATGCCACAGAGGTTGGGGTTGGGGCAGTTAAAGGGTTAACAGAGTGCTGTCAGTCTCTTTTGCTACAGTTTGATGTTTATGTGATAACATCAGTTCCCTATTGATCCTATCTGTATAACTTCTTCATTATTTGACAAGCCTTAGGGTATGAGTGCATTGTTTTTTTTTCCTGTTTTTTATTTGTAGGGAAGTTAGTTTCTGTTGGTTTATTGTTTTAGGCATAAGCTAACCATGAAGTTTTTGCTTCCAAACTGTTTGGTTGTTGTTTCTAATTTCTCTTTTTTATTTAAGAAATTGTTTTGTTAAAACCACAAATATCACTATGAAAACAATTTAGAGAAAAAGATAATAATAAAAAAAAGAGTAGTATGTCTGAAAACTCAGTATTCATAAAACAGTTGGTGAGAAGTCCTCGGATCACCTACTGCTTCCGCCCACATTCTGAAGCTTGCATCCGATGGCCTCTTTTCTATCCCAGGAAGACACGGGAGAGGATATGGTCTCCAAAGTGTCATATATTACTCCCTGACCTAGACCAGGGAACGTAACATTCATTGATTCTGCTTATCACGTGTTCATCAATGTCTGAATTCTATGGGAACAGCCTCTCCCTAATACCAGACAAACATTGAATCTACATTGAATCAAGGTTGAAACTTAACATTATTTCAGGGTGCAAACCTGATGAAAAATCAACGTTATTTCAATGATGAAAAACAGACCAAGTATAGAATAGTGTTTCTATTCACGATAACCAACATTCAAACAATTTAAATGAAATTGAAACGTTTAAATTATCAATGCAACCTGTTTATTGTCCATAACAAGAGTTGTCCTATTAGGGGCCAACAAAGTAGATTTTTTTCTTTCTTTTTAAAAGGCATGGTAAAAGGTTCGCCCACTGAACCGAGGAGGCAAGATGCCTGACTGAAGGGACATTACGACCACTTCAGGTGTTTTCCAGGATTAACACATGACTTGCCACAACATGTTGTTGCCAAGAGGAACCAAATGTTGTCCAACCAGGCTCTGGTGGACTTCATCGTGGCAAGAGGAACTGATAACCACATTCAGGTACATGCAAGAATGCATTTTTTAACAATAGCTTGTCTAGTAAATAAACAACTTACACATACATGGAAATGTTTTTAATGTCATTTTCAATTTTCTCTGCACAGTCTATCAATGGACAAAAAAATCAAAGTGGCTTGACATTTTTTCACAGTCTTCCATCAAGACAGTGGCTGTGCCGTTGTTCATTGAAGATCAGGAGCAAATTGATGTTATCTACACTCACCAGGACAGCACACCCACACACACCCACACCCACAGTGACAAGATCAAATTCATAATGGATGTTCTTTTTCCAGAGGTAGGTCTTGTGTGTTAGTTGTGCTCTGCATGATATCAGATTCACATTGTTTTTAATGTCAAAGTTTATCCATAATGTTAGACCATTGCTCTAAAAATAATAGTTTTTGTGCTTAATATAGAAAAGGCACTTTTGATTTTGTTGTAAAAAAAAATAAATATGCAAAAGGATGCTTGGCTTATTTGGGCTGTGATAAATCTCAATTCTTTCTCTGGTAGTCCATCATCTGTGCTCTCGCTGTTTCGGGACATGTGTCCATCTTGGAGACTGAGGAGAAATTCCTGCGAGGATCTGTCGTTGACTCAAGGTACTGTAAGGATCCTATAAAGGAAAAAATTTTCATATCCTGCCATTATTTATAAATAACCATTGTTTCTACCACTATTCAACCTTAGCTTCTTTTTTTAATTATTTTTATCAGTGAGCGGGAGCACTTTGACAGGAGGATAGAAAAACAGTTAAAGAACAGTGGCAAGCCATAGGAGAGTCATCTACAGGAGTCATCCAATACATGCTGTTAATAAATAACCTTTTTGTTTGTGAACAACAATATTGTCTCTTTCTTTTAAATGGCCCTTGGAATTTTAGAAAAGGGATACATTGTGTTTGTCTTCATTAAATGCTATGTAGGACACTGTTCTGTAGCTGTATGATGATCAATTGTGAATAGTACAGCAGATATTACATTGAGGATCCATATGATTACACCGTACTGTATGTCTAATTGGCTAAATAAGGTTAATACCTAAATGTAACTTTATATAAATTCACAACAACATATATCACTTAGTCTCCTGTATATAAAAACAGTTTAAAAACAATTAATTCTACAGTAGGTCATGTATTATTACTTTGTCCATCTGATCCAACTACACAGCAAAAACTCCAGTGTTAAATTAACTCTCCTGGGAGTTTATATGGCTCCAGACTCAAGAGTGTAAAGTGTTAAAATATGAGTGTTAAATTAACACTCAAGAGTGTTAAAGTTAATGAGAAAATTAAGTGATTACTTGAGTGATAATTGAGCATTATTGAAGACACCTGATGTTAACAAGCAGAATCACTGAAGGAGAAAATCACAAATTGTACGTCACCATTATATAGATCAGTGTTTGCTTTAGTTGGGTTCTTGACCATTTTATTTTTGTTCTTGAGATCTTGTTTGTCTGCTGTTATTGAGTTATAGCAGCCAGATGAACAAAGACAAAAAGTGATTGGATGGTGTTAGTTATGTTTTGACATAATCATGTTGTGATTTGAAAATCTAAATTTACTGAGATAGTTTAACTTGTTAATTACAACTGCTCTGTGATTCTACAGCATAGGAGTTCCAGTGCTTTTAATATAATCAAAAATATCTAAAAAAAAAAAACTTAAAAACATAATTTTATTTAGAAACACAGATATCAATAATCAGACTGTGAGTCTCAACAATGGTGACAATAATAAAGCATGTTGCAGTGCATTCTGGCAGCCACCAATCACAACTCATTAATGGCTCCCATCATGCATTGCGGTATGAATAAATTATGATCTGAATTGTCTATATAATTTACTTTTCCTAATTGAATATTCTGCTCGTCACCATTGTTGAGATGCATAGATTGAATCTTGATGTCTGTGTGTGCCTATAAAGACTTTTTTTTTTAAAACAACTTTTAAGAAATCCTTTGTATTATATAGAAAATTCTAGATCTTTGACGTATAATCAATGATGTTGTAATTAACAACATGTATCTATGTCACAAGATTATTAATAAGTTCAGTGATCAAGTTCATATGATGATTACATCATAATATAATCAACAATGTCAACTCACTTTTTTCCTATGTTTATCTGGCTGTTAAAACTAAATAACAACAGACAAACAAATTCTAATGTTAAATTATAAGGGTCAAAAGCCCAACTAAAGCACACACTGATCTCCATAATGGTGACGTACAATTTGTGATTTTCTCCTTCAGTGATTCTGCTTGTTAACATCAGGTGTCTTCAATAACCCTCAATCATCCCTCAATTAATCACGTAATTATCTCATTAACTTTAACACTCTTGAGTGTTAATTTAACACTCATATTTTAACACTTTACACTCTTGAGTCTGGAGCCATATAAACTCCCAGGAGAGTTAATTTAACACTGGAGTTTTTGCTGTGTATGTGTATTAATGATTTTTAAATTCACAAAAAACAAATAGTGTAGTCTGAGTGAAGAGTGAAGCCCAACTGAACATCTGGATGTTTTAATCCGTAGTGCAGATAATTCCACTGTCTATAACGTTCATTTAAATGAACAAATACCTAAAAATTAATAAAAGTCTATAGACGGGACAGTTATTAATGTGTTAGTTTCGAGTGTCGATTTAATTATGTTATTTCGCCGTATATCCTATATCCAGGGGCGTAAAACTGCCTCATATTTTAACACTTTAACACTCTTGATTGTGGAGTCAAATAAACTCCCAGAAGAGTTAATTTAATACTGGAGTTTTTGCTGTGTACCTGTTTAACAGGTAGTAAATATACTGAAATTGAATAAAGTTATCAAACAGTCTGCACTCCATAAATTATAAATGAAATATAGATTAATCCTTATTCAAGCTACAAACATTTTTTAGACAAGATCAGTGAGTAATGAGCTCTGTTCCTTCAGGCCGGATTATCCATAAACAGGATTGGGGGAGTGCCCTGGGCACCAGCCAATAGGGGGGCACCAAGTGATTAAGATAATGACTAGACCTTATTATTGTATATTATTGTGCTGGAAGAGATGCAGATACAAAATTAACAGTTAATGAGACAATATGTACAGAGAGAATAAAAAATATATGCATGTAAAGAATTGCGATTGGGTCAGGTCACAGTGTATTTGCCTCCACCTCCCAGTCAAAGTCGAGCCCGCCAATTTGTAATGTTAAATTCAAAATGGATAGGCAGCATCAGCTTAGCGGTTGTGCGAAATGTAAATTAATAAAAGAGAAAATATCACGACACATGGCCACCCTTCAAAAAGTACCTGCAATATCAAGAATTTCATGCGGGAAGAGAAAATTTGTTCACCAGAGGATATGTTGCAACCCACTGAGCAAAATTATGTCCAAAAGATGTCTTTTCAACGTCTTTGTCACAAAAGTCGTACGTACTTTTTTTGACGTGTTCTGCACGTCTGATATAGACGTTCATGGACCCTCTTCGTACAAAGTTAAAAACTAGTTCAAATGTGGCCATTGTGGACATATTTTCAACATCATTTATGGCCTCATTTATATATAATTTATACTGTTTCTGGACCAAATAAACACTCTCAGGATGCATTAATTGCTCTTGATCACCTCTTTTATTTGATAAGTTAGCTGTTCTTTGGGTGCTTTAACTGTGTGTTTGTAAAACACAATTGTTGTGGCAGAAAAGCCAAGAAAAGATACTCATCACAAAAAAAGTATCTTATGTTGTGTTTAAAGTTTTGTGTTTATATTTGGCATTTATAACCATCAACTTTGTGAACCAATAGCTTTAAACTGATCATTTATTTGAAGGTTTATAAAAAGCATGTGCACATGATGTTTTGGGCAGAACCGTCATATAGTCACACACAGACATCAAGATTTTGGATATGAATCACAACAACGGTGACAATCAAAACAAACAAACAAAAAAGCTTGGGAATCAAGGATGGGTTTTGTACTATGAAAGCTACCCATCACGCATTGCAGCATGAAGCTTTTTTTATTGCCACCATTGTTGTGAATCATATGCAAATTCTTGATGTCTGTGTGTGACTACATGACAAAATTGTTCAGAACATTGTGTGCACATCCATTTTATATGCTTCTAAACATTTGATCATTTTAATGCTATTGGTGCCAATAATCCAGTTCCAGAAGGTGGTCAGCTATAAATGCTACAGCACCTAACAACATTAGATGCTCGTTCAACAATGATTATTTCTTCAACGTAACGCTGATAACAGCCGTTCCACTCTTTCTTGGTTATCTTTGCCACAACTATTATGTTAATCACACAGTCAGGGCAACCAAATAAATTCTAATGAAAGGAATTTGGGAACCAAGTGCCCAACTAAAGCAAACACTGATCACCACAATGGTGACTTCAAATGAAACAAATATTAACATCTAAACCTCTGTTAATTGTCACTAAGATCTTCTGTAGACGTCTGACAGAAATAGTCAAAGTATCTGTATTTTATGTCTATGATTAAGGGCAGCACAAGTGTCTGAGCCAGAAAGGCTTTCCTTCAGATCTGGTTTCTCTCATGATCCAAAGATGTGTGATTTACAGATGTGTCTTTTATGTTCATGATTTTTGGACAAACACAAACTGACTGTGAGTTGGTTTGCAATTACATTGAAATAAACATGAGTTTTAATTTAATGCATCCTGAGAGTGTTTATTTGGTCCAGAAACAGTATAAATTATATATAAATGAAGCCATAAATGATGTTGAAAATATGTCCACAGTAGCCACATTTGAACTAGTTTTTAACGTTGTACGAAGAGGGTCCATGAATGTCTATATCGGACGTGCTGAACACGTAAAAAAAGACATCATAAAAACTTTCAATCTGGCTCCTCTGTGGACGTCTTTTCGACGTACGACTTTTGTGACAAAGATGTTGAAAAGACGTCTTTTGGACATCATTTTGCTCAAAGATATTTAGTATGACATGTTCATGTGGGGGGCGGGGGGCACTTCAATTGTGGTCACCCTAGGGCACTACACTGTTAATCCGGGCCTGTGTTCTCTTTGTTCTTTGATTTACTTTACTCACAGAAAGCTTTATTTGCTGCTCTCCCTTTAAAACCAGACGCTGCTACACATGACGAGGATATCACGCACGTCTCATTCTCTCACAACTCTTTACGTTCATTTAAGACTTTGACTAATTTAAGACTGTTTTTATGAGGATACTTGACAAAACGGATATTTTGGTATAAGTGTGTGCGTTATCGTTTAAGCGCGAAAGAGAACTGGCGCGATGTCTGTGCGCACGATACTGGCGAGCGTATCTCTGTGCGTCGTGTGTATGTGTATGTGTGTGTGTGTCAGGACTCAGGACATTCACAGACAGTGAGGTCTCTTGTCTTGTCGTGCTTTAATGGTTTAAAAGAATTTGTATGAACTACAGCGTGATCATATAATGTAAGGCTAGCCAAAGGATGACAGAAAATACAGTAGCTGCGTTGCGTTAAATAGGCTATTTTAACGTGTTAAACGGGACAAAAAAAATTGTTAATGTTGACAGCACTAATTTATATATTTTTTCTCTTTAGTGGAATGTGGAAAAACATGCATTACAGTTCACCATCCTGCTGCTGAAGCCAAGTGAGGAAAAACTGAATTTTTCTGCTTTATTAAGTCAGTTTATTTGCAAAGTAGCCTACTTTTCACAATGTCTTTATAGAAAATAGCACATTAAGGATATTATGACCTCGAGGAAACCTTGAGTATTTTTTTATTATTATTTATTTATACACATTATACACATTTATTTATACACAAGAGATATGAAAAAAATAATAACAGTGAGACAAAAAATAGCGAGATATAGAAAATATGGATTAAAGTGGCTGAACCAGAACGACACCGGTTCCACTCGGCTCAATAGAGTGGTTGATGTGAGCTAACCTGCTCTTAGACCAGTCTCTCTATGAACCACCTTCCACTGTATGAGCCTGTGACGTGCACAAAGAGAGGAGTAAACACTGTTCAAAACTGCTTTCCATGTCTCCTCATTAATGTCTTTACCAATGTCTTGACCAGACGATGCATAGATTGTGTTACGTCCTACAGTGTTTTTTTATATTTTTGAACATCGTGTGTAAAGCCACTAGGTGGCAGTAGTGGTAGTTTTTTTTCTTCTTCTTCTTCTGTGCAGGTAAAGTCAGGTGAGTGTGCTCAGCTCTGCTGATGACTGCTCGGTTTGTCTTGTGCTACGTTCCAGTCAACTTTTAGACAGGCACTTGCAAACTTCCCTAAGCACTTCCCCTCGGGGGAATCCCTGCCGCCATTTTGAAATGCGTTCCACTTCGTGAAGTGGACGAGGGAAGTTTATATGGACAGACCCTCGCTCCCTCGATTTCGATTTTGACCGAGGGGAGCGAGTCTACTTCATATGTACACTTCAAACAGTTCTATATACCACAATGCAACACGATTGTGACGTCACCTCAGATCTCGTCTAATCACCACCACCACAAACAACTCTATGATATATTAATTATGATTGTTTTTTATTTAAAACAACCCAAACTCATCTATATACATTTGGATGCTGCATTAAACAAATTCTTAAAGGGAAAAAAATAAATAAAATCATAAATCAACTCCATAGCTGATTCCAAGTGATCAAGGGCTTAGCACGTTCCAGTTCAGCCCATTGCAGTTTCCGCCAGTAGTGGGCACTCATGCAACGTAAGCAATGACATACATACGAGTGAACGAGACGGAGGGAAGTTAGCGAGTGAAGGGCATGACAATTTTGGACTGGAACGCAGCACTGGTCTTCAAGGAAAAGAAGATCTCCATTGCAGGAAGGCTTGTTTTCTGCTTGTTTGCTTTGTTTGTTGTTGATGTTCATTGCTGCTGCTGTTCGGTTGTGGATCATTACAAAGATTATTTTACTTATCCTGTCAGTTGCTAACCTGTTGTGATTTATTTCAAAACTTACCCATTTTATTTTTGTTGTTAAAAGCTTGTTTAAATAATGTTACGTTGATGTAGAAACTTTTTATTTGCAGAACCCAACTGTTAAACTGTTGATCTGATGTTTCTCTTGTAAATATTGTATATAGACCAAACTTGGAAGTTCTAGAGAGGTGGTGTCATTTTTTGTGTGTGTAATACTATGCATTTCTCCTGTTTAAAATGTAGAAGGAGTCAGGGAACTATTTTGTTGATTCTTTCCTTTTCTTTCTTTAAGGTAAGTGTAGATTGGGTCCCCTGTGTGTGTGTGTGTGTGTGTGTGTGTGTGTGTGTGTGTGTGTGTGTGTGTGTGTGTGTGTGTGTGTGTGTGTGTGTGTGTGTGTGTGTGTGTGTGTGTGTGTGTGTGTGTGTGTGAGTGTGTGTGTGAGTGTGTGTGTGTGTGTGTGTGTGGCTTTTCCCACACCTGACGTTATTTAACACTTCCTATACTTGTGTTACACCAATAAATCTTGTTGTACCACATTTCTGTTGTTTTTGGTATGTAACTTTTGTAGCCAAACTTTTGTTTTATGTTAATACTGTAGTTATCATTAACTGTAATGTTGCTTTCCCTTTCCTAGACTGGGTGGAACATAACATTGTCAGAAGATGAAAAAGCTAATTAGCAATTAAATTCACTAATTCAGAAATGGACCCTTTAACACAAGTATCCACACACAAAATTGAGTCCAGATCAGAAGGGAGAGGCACATTGGGAAAGTTGATAGGATAAATGCTTTAATGCCCAAAATCTCTAATCTCTTAGAAAAAATGTGGAGCACGCTCATCTTAATACAGGTAACTCTACAAACTACACTCAAAAAAAATATGTGTTGGCTTTACTAAACTTTTTTATGTAAAAAGGTTCCACCGGTTCCACATAACTGGGTTTCGTTAAACAAACATACTTTGTTCATGTAACTTCAACATCATGGAAGTAATTTTAAGCGACCCAATTAAACTCTGAGCTGAGTGTTAAATGAACACTGAAGTGGTGTTAAAGTTAATGAGATAATTAAGTGAATAATTGAGTGATGATTGAGCATTATTGAAGACACCTGATGTTAACAAGCAGAATCTCTGAAGGAGAAAACCGGAATTTCATGTCACCATTATGGTGATGAGTGTTTAGTTTAGTTGGGCTCTTGACCCTCACGACATTAACTTTAAATTATATTTGGCTGCTGTACATGAGTTATAACAGCCAGATGATCAATTAGAAAAAGTGATCTGATGGTGTTGGGTGTGTTTTGACATAATCATTATATCACAATCATTTGACCTGAATCACTGAACTCATATAGAACCAAATTTCTCAGTTAAGTTTACCTTATGGATTATAACAGAACGGCCATTGTAGAGCATACCATTTTTAGCCTTTTCAATGGAATCCAAATGATCAAATCAATAGAAAAGAAACTTAAAAAAAATTTAGTTTATGTATGCACACACAGACATCAAGAATCAGCCTGTGAATCTCAACAATGGTGACAATTATAAAGCATGTTGCAGTGCATTCTGGGTGCCACCAATCAAAACACATTCATGGCTTCCATCATGCATTGCTGCATGATGGGAGCCATGAATGAGTTTTGATAATGAGCTTATGTTCAGAGTAGGGATGGGCGATATATCGCACGATATTGTTATGCGCATCTCGTCAGTAAAGCCGGTTCCTTGATTAGTAGTAAATCGCCTTCACCTGCTTTCAGATGGAGCGGCATTTACTACAAAGAGCCGTAGTTAACTGACAAGCTGAGCCATATCGCATCAATATCGCGGACGTATTGCCAGCGATAATTAATGCGATATGGCTCAGCTTGTCAGTTAACTACGGCTCTTTGTACACAGCAAAAACTCCAGTGTTAAATTAACACCCCTGCGAGTGTATATGAGTCCACTCAAAAGTGTTGAAGTTAATGAGATAATTAAGTGATTAATTGAGTGATGATTGAGCATTATTGAAGACACCTAAAGCAGAAACACTGAAGGAGAAAAAGTCAAAATGTAAGCCACCGTTATGGCGATCATTGGTTGCTTTAGTTGGGCTCTTGACCCTTATATTATTAACTTTAGATTTTGTTTGGCTGATGTATCTGAGTTATAACTGCCAGATGAACAAAGAAAAAAAGTGATCTGATGATGTTGGTTATATTATGACAATCATCATTTGAACTTTATGATTTTGATTTATATTGTTGGTTACAGCATAACTGTGATTCTGAATAAATATCCAGAATTTTAGCTGTAATAAAAAGGATTTCTTAAAAGCGGTTTCTAAAAAAAAAAAAATCTTTCTTATAGGCACTCAGAGACTTCAAGATTCAGTCTATGCATCTCAACAATGGTGACGAGCAGAATATTCAGTTAGGAAAAGTAAATTACATAGAAAATTCAGATCATAATTTATTCATATCGCAATGCATGATGGGAGCCATTAATGAGTTGTGATTGGTGGCAGTCACTGCAACATGCTTTATTATTGTCACCATTGTTGAGATTCACAGGCTGATTATTGATGTCTGTGTTTCTAAATAAATATATTTGAAAGGGTTTTGATCAGAACAATGTTTATTAAATATTTTGGATTATAAGAAACGTACCTATATTCACATATGCTGTAGAATCAAAAAGTTTTTGCCAACGAGTTAAACCAAACTATCGCTATAAGTATGGCGGCAAATCAATGCCAATAATTACCGAGCGCACAACTGATGTTGGCGCGCGCGGTAAATGACTTTCGCGAGAGAATAACAGATCTACACGCGAAGAAACGGGAACTCGCGAGCTCATTCATACTCTGCGCGCGCTCATGACATCTCCTCTGCTCGAAATACAAGCTCTCGCGCGCGTGCATGATCATTCCACACGCTCTCACGCTTGATCTGCTCTCGCCTGCTGCTTTTGCTCGCTCGAACAATTTTATTTTTGACAGTCGAGGGGCGGGACTTACTGTTTTAATAACCTCAAATGTCATTGGTAACTTCCCATTTTCCGGAAGTCAGTTGTGATTGGACGCCTGTCCAATGACTCGTAGGCTAATTCACTTGACTTGAGACATCACTTAATTTGTCTTTTATTGTGGTTTATTAATGTGTAATGTGATTTAATGCATTGTTAATGTAGAATATATTCTAACCAGATACTTTATTAACAGAAAGTCTTACTAGTGGTTGCATTGTGTTGTTAAGAGATATTTACACACTGTAACAACGCATTTCCATGGTTATTAGCATTGTAAATCTATCAAAATTCATATGTATTTTTACATTCTGTATTTATAACACTATCTAAAATATCTAAAAGAAATTGGAGAAAAATGTGAATGCAAAGTCATATTTGCTGTAGTTCACCACTATATTACCACTATACCCCCATTTACAGCTATTTACGTTTATCCAACCAAAATTAAATTGGATCTGAGAACCTCAGAATGTAAAAAGTAAAAAATGTCCATTAAATAGTTGTAAATATAACAAGGGCTTTGAATAAAAGATAAATTAATTTTTTATATCAATAAGAAAGAGTTGTTGTGTAAGCTTTTTGTTTTCATCCTGTGTATTACTATTATGTCATTTTTGAGTGGTTTATTATATTTTCTATTAAATGTAAAAGGGGTTTTGGCAGCATGAATGCCTTTTATTTTTTTTAAGATAGGCTATGTTATGTTCAGATGGGTTGTAATCATGTATGCTGTGTGCTTGCCTCATGCTTTCTCTTATTAAGTTGTTCTCACAACACATACAAACAAAACGGCACTGTTTTTGAAGATGTCTTTATCACATTTCTGTCTTTATCACATGCTTGAACCTTACTAACTGAACAAATGTTACTGCAGGAAGTGGAGAAAAAAAAAAAGAATGTTTTACACAAAACTCTTAGTGACTTCAAGCACATGCAGACACCCAAAACTCTTAGTGACTTGCATGCAGACACCCAACTTTACACATTCATTTATAGATTTAACACTTAGTCCTGACCCTGGAGGATCATGTTCTGCAGAGTAAAGCTTGTTCTCATACACAGATATGGCCTATTTATGAATGAAATTCATGCATGTATTTGTCATTTAAACTGATGCAAACAGGGAAAGAGAGTAGAAAAGGTTTATTATCCTGTCGCCCCTGTAGTGGACAGCATTGAGTATTACGCCTTCATTGCTCAGATTACGCAAATCAATGGGATTTTTTGGGACAGTAAGTCTGACCAGTTAGAAAAGATATAAGCGAGTCTAACCAGTCTGAAGGTCTGAGCCGAGTTTGGTGAAGCATTAAAGTTCTAGGCGGAGTCAATTTCTCACAATAATAATAATAAATACTAATAATGTTTAAATATATGCTGGCTTTCTCAAGCCAACATAATAAAGAAGACTCCCGAGACACATCGACCAATTCAGTATGTAATAAAATTGTATTAGTTTTATAATAAAACTAATAACATTTTAAAGGTATGTCGTGCTCTTAAACCGACATGATTTTAATTAATCCCAAACCCTGCTAATTTTGTCAGTATATTAATGTACGTTCACTGATTCTAGCATATCTCTTTTCTGTCTCTTTCTTTTCATGGTAATGAGGCAAATACAATGTAGCTTACAAAAAGTTAGATGATTAAGATTACTATATAATGTTGTAATAGCTACTTTTCTGGGTTTAAGATGGGTTAAATAATTTGCTGGGTTTAATATTGTTAATCTGTATTCGGTAGCAAATTCTGAAAAGGCATTTGTAAGCTATAATTAATGCTGTGTACTGTATCTTAACTTACGAAGCCAGAACCCCTTTTACATTTAATAGAAAATATAATGAACCATTTATATTGGTTACAATACAATAAATTACATTTATAATTTTGGTAGATTTACAATGCTAATAACCATGGAAATGCGTTGTTACACTCTGTAAATATCTCTTAACAACACAATCCAATCACTAGTAAGACTTTCTGTTAATAAAGTATCTGGTTAGAATATATTCTACATTAACAATGCATTAAATCACATTACACATTAATAAACACAATAAAAAACAAATTAAGTGATGTCTCAAATCAAGTGAATTATGAGTCATTGTGTCTTGATTCTCTGATCTTTTCTAGAGAGTAATCTCTGATAAACAGGTGATATATAACTTGTAGTATTCATTATAAAATAACTGTGATTCTGCTGCAAGGCCCTTTCAATCAGATTTTAAAAACCTCTATGGTATCATGCTGACTTACACAGACATCAAGAATCAGTATATGAATCTCAACAATGGTGACCATTAAAAAACGATTCATGCTGCAATGCATGCTGGGAGCCATGGATAAGGTTTGTATTATGGTAGTACCCAGCATGCATTGCAGTATGAATAGTTTTTTTTAATGGTCACCATTGTTGAGATTCATATGCTGATTCTTGATATCTGTGTTAGTTTTGGTAATGAATCACATTTTCTCTAAAATCCTTCATACTATCTAAAATTCATAACATTGCTAGTTCTTATGTTGTAGAATCTATTTTCAAATACAACTAATAATATAATCATAGATTAGACTCTGAATGAGATCAGTGAATAAAGTCATTAAGTGATGATTGTCATCATCAAACCTTGACCTTCATCACCCGATCATACTTTTCCTTGACTTTTGTACCATAACAAATGTTTTATAAACACCCAATTACAGCAGCCAAAGAAAAACTTGTACTCAAATGTCAAGGGTCAAGAGCCCAACTAAAGCAAACGTTGATCTCCATCATGGTGACCTTAAACCTTGTATTTCTTGTGTTTCTCTTTCCTTCAGTGATTCTGCTTGTTAACAGCAGGTGTTAATCACTAATGAACAATCATCACTTAATTGATGATTAATTAACTTAACTATACAATTATTATTCAATTATCATTCTGGGATCTAGACATGTTCTATAACTCATTCAGTTTGAGTTCTGTTTCAGTCATTCAAGACACTTCAAGTTTCTGTATTATTTGAGTGCAGTGACCTCAATTTAATTGAGTAAATAGTACTGTTAGGTTTTACAGTGTAGGGTAAATATTTTAACCTTTAAATATCACCATGGAAATTACTGAGTTGATTATGTACATCAAGACAAACAAAAAATGTACTACAAGTTTTTTTAAATTGTTTGTTAACATGGACAAACAGTGCATAATATAATTACATATATGTGCTAATTTGCATAAATACCACAACAGATCTAAACTATGGGTATAGCAGGTGAAAATGTCTTGTTGAATCTTGTTGACATATAACAGTAAAAGACTTATTGTTAAAGTCTGAATGGAACACATTTAGGCTACCCATGAACATTAATACACAGAGGCAGGAAGAAGTACTTTAGAAACCAGCCTTTAATTATTATTAGATGGGGTTTGGGGCTGGGTCAGTGGGACTGTTTCTGGGGGATGAGTCTGAGGGAAGAACAGGAGATAAGGGTAAGGAGAATGCAGAAGACAAAAGGTGGGTAAAATAAAAAGTGGCTGGGTCAAAAAATCAAAATACTTACACAATGCACTCACTGCCCAACCCCCATCTCTGCAATAATAATTAATAATTTTCAGCTATTTACGTGAGAAAAAGAATGAATAGGTGTACGAATAGGCTATATTTGGGTCTTTTTCAAAACTTTCCCCTAATGGGATTCTTTGGGGCTTTTATTCCCTTACTCAGGACATATTGAGAATACAAAATCAGTTGAGTTTGCTTCTGTTGCAATTTGTTTAACCTTTTTTCATAAAATGACTGGACTATAAGGGAAGATGCTGAGATCAGTCATTTGACCGTTATTTATGGGGTTTTCTTTACAGTGAAGGTGTTTGATCGTAATAATTTTTGGAAATAGCTGTAAAATAAGTGTTTTTGAGTAGGGGGAGGCTGTAGACCTGGAGCCGGTAGATATACGGCCCTGTTGTTCTTGATGCGTCCAGTAGGGGGAGTTATTGTTGTTTAGCAATGATGCAACATTTATTATTTATAAACGATTAGGTAGATAAAGCTAGGGTAGGTAGATATCAATTCATTTCTATTTATCAATGGATGAGTCTATCATTTATTTCGAGAGACAAAAAGTTCTCGACTGTCAGGTTGATATTTCTGTCTGCTAACCACGTGTAGGTTTAGCTGCCCCTAGTCTTCTCTACTCACTTTCAAAATTAATTTTCTTTTTCATTTTCTTTTGTTGCCTGTCTTTAGCTTGCATGAGATGGCCTCTTCTGGTAAGACCCTGTTTACCCCTTGCATTAAAACATACTCCACATGGTTTCTGGGGCAACATTACAGTAGATATTGGAAATATTTTTACAGTCTATGGTGTGAACACACAAAATACACATTTATTATAAATCTCTCTCTCTAAGTAAAGAGTTGAACTGCACACTCACTCAAATATTTTGATTATTATTAAAAACTTTTCCCATATGGTTTGAATGTGGTTTGAGTTGTTTCTTATAAATGAGATAATCTAATTATCTAATTTATATCTTAATATATATTTTTCTTAAAATAGCTTACTGATCTGGATTAAAATGTAGGTTATGTGCATTTAACCCTTAAACAGGCAAGAGTGGAAAATGCTAAGCAAAAAATAATTTAATTTCATTTTTTATATAATCTGGACTTAAATAAAACAAATCCAAAAGATTTTTTTTTTTTTATTTGATATATTTTGGATTTTATGAGTTGTGTCTCCTGAGATACGTTGCCTGATTAGGGTATAAAAAAGGACCAAGTCATTAATCTGTTAACTGTTACTGCCACTGTATGTTTAAAACAATTATATCCCATACTTTACCTGATCTAATGTTGACAAATTATATATAATTCGAAAGCTTATGAACTCAAGATTCAGCCCGTGAAACCCGTTTTGAAATTGGACGTTGTGTTACCATAGAAACGGTACTCTAAATTCTTTTAATGGGCTCCTCCCCTTTTGGGCATCGTCATGTTTCATAATTTGAGATCAAAACCTTTTCTAATCTTGACAAAACACATATTGTCAGAAAGGTCTGAGTCTCAAGGTTCCATATTTTGTGACAGAAGTGATATTTGGACAGAAATTTATTAATTTGTTATGGCAGAATGCATGCAATTAAATTCAATGGAATGTAAGTCAACCGGTGGCTATCTTTGGTATTATGCCTAAACAAAATCTCATGGGAACTTCAATTTGTGTGATATCAACTTCAAATTTGGAACACAACTTGGTTAGATATATGGCTTTGATTTTATAGTAATTTTATAGTTAAAAAATATTTTGTAAAATACATATTTTATAAAAAAGAATAAATATTAAGCACAGTATATTTGATTTAATGTAAGTTTTAAACTTCCTTAACTTTTTCATACTTTAATTTTCTGAAGTGCTTTCACTTCAGCAATAATCTGCTGACTGTTTTCTTTAAAACAAGACCAAACTTAGGTCAATATTCCAAAGCATTCTTGAATTAAAATCATTTAAGTTTGAATAGTGCATTTTAAATAGAACTAGTTTAATCCCTTTTTTATACCCTAAACAGGCAACGTGACTCAGGAGACACATACATTTCAAAACGTGCTAAATAACAACATGAACAACATATTACTTAATTTTCTCCTTCAGCACCTTAAGACAATGTTCACAATTAATTTTTTTTTTTCAGAAGAAAAGTAAGTTTAATATATATTTACTTATCTCAAAATCTGAATGTTCTGCACCACTGGCAGCCATGTTGGATTTAGGTCAGGCTGACTAATTGATCACAAAAAATTTGAAGCAAATCATGTGACCAGCATACTCAAGACAGACCAGGCTGCCATAAGTGATAAAAGAATTTGATTCTTATGCCCCAAAAAAGACAATAAAAACTATGTATCTCGTGAGACACGTTGCCTGTTGTGCATTTAATGTGGGTTTTATACTCTGTCTTTACCAAGTTCTCTTTATTAACTTGCATCTCATAAAGGTGTTTGTTTGCTTTAGCTACTTAAGGAAATGAAAATCTCTCTCTCTCTCTCTCTCTCTCTCTCTCTCTCTCTCTCTCTCTCTCTCTCTCTCTCTCTCTCTCTCTCTCTCTCTCTCTCTCTCTCTCTCTCTCTCTCTCTCTCTCTCTCTCTCTCTCTCTCTCTCTCTCTCTCTCTAAACTTGTATAAACTACACCCATCTCTTTTTTTAACTGCATTCCAAACCAATAGCTAAACGACTTACAGAGACACATGTTTTAATGTAATTTTCCATTTTCTCTGCACAGTCCATCATCAGTGGTCAAAAGAAATTAAAGTGGCTTGACAGTCTCCCCCCCCCCCCCCCCCCCACACACACACACAGTAACAAGATAAAATTCACCATGGATGTCCTTTTTAATTTTTTTAATGTTTTTTTTTTTTTATTTATTTTTTATCAGTGAGCCGGAACACTTTGACAGGAGAATAGAAAAACAGTTAAAGAAGAGTGGCAAGCCATAGGGGAGTCATCTACGGGAGTCATCATAATTCATAAATGGTGTTAATAAATACATTTTTTTGTGAACAACAATATTGTCTCTTTCTTCTAAATGGCCCTTGGAATTTTAGAAAAGGGTTAAATTGTGTTTGTCTTCATAAAATGCAGTGTAGGACACTGTTTTGTAGCTGTATGACGACCAATAGAGAATAGTACAGCAGATATTTCATCGAGGATCCATAAGATTACACGGTACTGTATGTCTAATGGGCTAAATATGGTTAATATCTAAATGTAACTTTATATAAGTTCACAACAACATATTTCACTCAGTCTCCTGTATAACCTATGGTGAATGTAACTATTGTACAGTAGGTCATATATCATTACTTGTCATCTGATCCAACTATGTGTATTATTATTTTTTTAATTCACAAAACAAAGTCTTCTGTAGGCTGAGTGAAGAGTGAAGCCCAACTGAACATCTACAGATATTTTAATCCGTAGTGCAGATCTACACTGTAACATTAATATTGAAATTAACAAACAACACAAAATTGGTCAAAGTCTATGGACAGTACGGTTAATAATGCGTTAGTTTCGAGCGTCGATTTAATGATGTTTTTTTCGCAGTATATCCCCCTACTGGACGCATCAGGAACAACAGGGGCGTAAAACTGCCTGGGCCGAATGTCTACCGGCTCCAGGTCTGCAGCCTCCCATATAGGTGTTTTTTTCTGTAAAACATTTAAGGAAAATTTCTGTAAAAGTTTTTTGCACTTTATTTAAATTAGGTTGTTTTACTTTATTTTTACGGTTTTTGTTTGGCAGTTTGGCGTTTTTTGTTTTTGTTTGGCGGTTTTTGTTTGGAAATGCTGCATTTCCATCCAGCATTGTTTAATGTGATATCCCAAAATGCAAATAAAAGTAGGTGCATGGAAACATATTGACGGTGACGTAGCTGACAGTCATTGACCGTATTTTTTAAGATTTTATTTTTTTACAGTGTACTGTTTTGTCATTAGCTATGTTTGTATCAGAGGTTGTGAATTTAACTTATGCTCAAAATTGGAATATCACATAAATAAAGCAGCGTTTCCATCTCATGTGTTCAAGAGAACAAAATCATCACTTCCTGGGAAACTGGCAACATATCTGTAATAAAATTGGAAGTTGTTGCAATCTTGAAAGAAACTGTAGCTCTTTTTTCCTCCATCATAAATGAGTTATGTTCAGAGCGACAGATGAAACACAATAAACTCTGTCATGTTCTCTGGCGTTCAGATGCTGGTGTTTGTGAACAATCACGTGAGACGCATCTGGAGGAAATTAAACCAAATCATTATGATCACAGACTTTGACTCAGGCGTTTCAGAAACATCAAACCAACATTTGAGATGCTGTGATGCGATTGGTCAGCTGGTTAGTCGAGTCATCCAATCACAGCCTCTTTTGAGGCAAAGTCACATGGATATTGTTGCTCATCAAGGGATTTATTCAACAAACATGTTTAGTTTATGCATATGTCTTATTATTAGATAAAATCCACCTCGATTGAGCACATACATTTTTATGGGCTTTTTTAGAATTTATGCAAAACTCTGCATTTCCATCCAGCATTTGTTTAATGTGATATCCCAAAATGCAAATAAAAGTATAGGTGCATGGAAACATATTGACGGTATCTTAAGTGAAACAAATACTGCATTTTGTGCCATTTTCTCAGCTGGCTGGACAGAAAAATATATTGCATTTGGAGCAGACGTGACATGTTTTTGAAAAAAAAAAGGTTTTCTTTTCCCCATATACTGTTCAGAAATGGTGTTAATGTCCAGACAAATTGTCCTGCCACACTTGTTTCAGGCTTGTAATGTAGAACATGTTGAGTGTTCGAGGTTGAGGATAGTGGAGTGCATTTTTTATATATTGGCATAGATAGCATCTCCCTGGCTAGTGTTGAAGTGTAGGTTCTGATAGATTGGATCTGATTGGCTCTCGTCCTTTGACTTGATACTGGATTTATTAATAGCGGCGTAGGGTCTGTCATCAGGAGTGTTCGCATAAACACCGATGGCCTGAATCACAAACACAAACTGTTATTCACTTGCTAATCAGCCGTTGAAATGGTTTATAAAGTAAGCAAAAGTTGTGTGTTTATAGTGGCTCCGATCTTGTGATGTTCCTGTGTGCCACTCACCTCCTCGCTGTGACGCTCATTGTATATAGATCTAGTTGTAAAAAATCCTGAAATAAAGCAAAGAATATGGATTTTTTTTCTGTGCAATTAACTTCCAAAATATATTTCCTTTTTTTTTATGTCATATTTGAATATCAACACACTTGATTGCTTGACTCTCTTTCTCCACTGACAAGTGACCAGTCCGACTGAAGATATGATCAACACAACAGCCAGTCCAGCAGCAGCATAGAGAATAAAATGCACAGGCACTGGGAATATATGGACAGATAAGGTGCAATTAAAAGTAAAAGTTCATTTTTCATGACACCTGTATATCCCTTACGAAACAAAAATATATTGCAGTATATTGGAAAATATCATGTGATATATTAGGCAATATATTTCCATATATGGCATTTAATATTTATATTTTCCAATATATTGCAATATATGCATAGACCATATATATATATTGATACATATAAAACAATATATTGCAATCAAGACCAAAAAAGTCACTATATTTTTACATATAATAGTTTGTCTTTATATGCTTTAATATACTTCAATATATGTGCTCTCTCTCTCTCTATATATATATATGTATATATATATATATATATATATATATATATATATATATATATATATATATATATATATATATATATATATATAGCCTATATATATATATACTGTAGTTTTACGGAATTTTACTGTTTCATTTTGCAGATTTTTCATTTATATTTATATAATATTACATATTAATTAATAGATTAGCATTTATCCCTTACGGAACAAAAATATATGTGAATATACTGCAAAATATAATGCGATACATAACATAATACATTTCCATATATTGGAAACAAGTGCTTATATTTTCAATTAGGGCTGGGCGATATATCGCATGACATTGTTATGTGCATCTCGTCAGTAAAGCTGGTTCCTTGATTAGTAGTAAATCACCTTCACCTGCTTTCAGATGGAAGATATGATGCAGATATAAGTGTTAAATTAACACTCAAGAGTGTTAAAGTTAATGAAATAATTAAGTGATTAATTTAGTGATGATTGAGCATTATTGAAGACACCTGATGTTAACAAGCAGAATTATTGAAGGAGAAAACCGGAATTTTTAAGTCACCACTATGGTGATTCGTGTTTGCTTTAGTTGGGCTCTTGACCGTTATTTCATTAACTTTAGATTATGTTTGGCTGCCGTACATGAGTTATAGCAGCCAGATGAACAAATAGAAAAGACGATCTGATGGTGATGGTTGTGTTTTAACATAATCATTATTTCACAGTTATTTGACATGAATCACTGAACTCATATAGAGCCTAAATTTTGAGTTAGGTTTACTTTATTAATTATAGCAATAGTGACCTTGTACAGCATAATATTTTTAACATTTACAATGTAATCAAAATAATATCTTAAAAGTTTCTATTATACAATTTTTTTAAGACACACGGACATCAATAATTAGCCTGTGAATCTCAACAATGGTGACAATTATAAAGCATGTTGCAGTGCATTCTGGGTGCCACTGTTATACAATATATTTTGTACATGCATTGATTCTGCATGCTAATTGATAGGTTGAATAAAGCTAATTCTACAACAATTACATAAATGTATAAACTATCCATTCAGAAACGTCCCTTATCATTTTTCTGACATGTTTTCTGTGTGAGGTTCTCCAGTTTTGTTGTTGCCGGACTATCCAAAGCATGAACTGTAAAGGCACCGCCCTCTACTGGGAAGGGTGCGGGGAGCAGTAGCTCATTTGCATTTAAAGGTACACAAACAAAAACGGTGTGTTTTTGCTCCCACCAAAATATGGGGCATTTAGAGGGATGCTATAATATATGATCTGTGGGGTATTTTGAGCTGAAACTTCACCAACACACTCTGTGGAAAAATGAGAGATTGAGGTAAGATAGAAATGCAGGCATTAAAATGTTTGTCTACCTGTTGATGTCAGTGAGCGTGGACTGTCCTTAGTGGTTAAAGATATGGAAACTGAGTGTCTTGGTGTAGTCGGTTTTATTTCAGCACTTTTCCATGGATTTGTTTGTGTTTCCGTCAGCTTAAGATGAGTCACTTCTTCCAAGTTCTTTGTGTTGTCTGTTTGTAAGTTTTAGACAAATGTCAAAGACACATCTGCATTTCTGGGATCATCCTAAAGAATGTTGCCTAAATAGCTTACTTAGCCATTTAATATGAAACAAACAGTAGTACTGTAAACCTTCATTGCTGTCTCACACAGGCAAAATTATGATTAAGGATAAGATTTGAGTATGTGGCAGCCATTGATAGATGGCACTGTAATGTTGCCTGTCATTATTACCTTTAGATACTGTTAGATCGACTTTCTGATATGTGTCTATAACAGCTCTATCCACTCCACACCAGTAAATCCCAGAGTCGGACTCCTGTAGATCAGTGATGGTCACATAGAACGTTCCTGTCCCAGAATCCTCTAGTGTGTATCTCCCTTCATGTGACCAGTCAGATTTAACTAAAATATCTCTGTCTCCACATGGATCTCTGCAGAAATACTTCATGTTGTTTGAAGCCCATTTATGAGAACAAGAAATGATGATGTATCTTCCTGTATATCCAGAATATCCACCAGTAGTTGAAGTCTTAAATTCTGTTTATGGAAAATAGAGTTTTTACTATCAGTTCCTCTTTGAGACTCTTCGGTTTCAGTTATTCAATTGCAAATGTAACTTAATGTTATACTTATTGTCTATTACTGGTATTGTCAACATTATAACAAGAAGTGTGATTACTTAACAACCACTGCATTTATTTACTGTAAATGTATTATATTTACAGCACAAATGCAAACAGATATAATAGATGGAGTAATTATTTGTTCAGAGAGATCGGACTAAACACATACTTATATTTATGACCTTTCTCTGTGTGTTAACTGTAGTATTTTATACACAGCAAGAACTCCAGTGTTAAATTACCTCTCATGGGCGTTTATTTGAGACAACACTCAAGTGTTGAGTGCTAAAGTGTTGAAATAAGAGTATTAAATGAACACTGAAGCAGTGTTAAAGTTGAGATAATTATTGAAGATACCTGCTGTTTACAAGTCAATTTTCAATTTTAAGTCACCATTATGGTGATCGGGGTTTGCTTTAGTTGTGCTTTTGTCCCTCAAGTTTTTAACATTAGGTTTTGTTTGGGCTGCTGTAACTGAGTTGTAACAGCTAAACAAGCAAAGAGCACAGTTGATCAGGTGGTGTTGGATGTGTTTTGACATAATCATCATTTGACCTGAATCACAGAGCTAATCTCTGAGTTAGGTTTACCCTATTTATTACAGCAGCCTTGTGATTCTACAGCATTAGACCCGGCATTTTCAATATAATCAAAAGGATTTCTTAAAAGTTGTTAAATAAAACTCCCAGGAGAATTTTTGCTGTGTAGTTAAGCGATTTTAGCTGCACATAGAAAAAATGTCTGGCGAGTTTGCGTCACCTGGTCGGCCTTTATAGCCTTTATTGGCTGACAACAATCGACGCCCGATCAATTGGAACACCCTTACTCTTATTTGCTTTCATGGTGCTCAGCAAACTGAATTATTCCCAAAGACAGTAAAGTTTCTATCATACATCTATTGAGAACTTACCTGACAGAAACATCCAGAGCCAGAGAACACTAAAGAACTTCATTTTGAGTAGGGATCCCATTATGGATGGTTTAGACCAGTTTTAGCTTTCTAAGCGTTAATATTGACGTTAGGAGCTCTTTTATACCATCAAGAGCCGTAGTAAACATGTATCCCTGTATCCTCCTGTGCACTCACATTCTCACATGTACGCTGGTTTCAATACACCCACACACTCCTATCCAGAACCTGACCACTTCCTCTTGATTAACTTTTGGTTTGAATGGACATTCCCCTTTTACGCAGGACCAGGGTCAGGTCTCAGAAAGCAAGAAACAATCAAACAGTGTTAAATCAATGTTAATGTGTTTTGGTAAACACTGTTCCAAAGACCACAGACTGGTCAAAACTGAGTCAAACTGCTCAACTAAAGCAAACACTGATTAAACATGTTCAATAAATCATCAACATCTAAACCTCTATTAATTCTCAATTAGGGCAGGGCGATATGGCCGAAAAATCATATCTCAGTATTTTTTGATTAAATGGCGATATATGATATATATATATATATATATATATATATATATATATATATATATATATATATATATATATATATATATATATATATATATATATATATATCGGTACTTTCTACGTTTTTCCATTTGGATAAAGAAAATCTGTATTTATTTAAAAAAAATGTTATTTCACATCCTGCTCAATGATATCCAAACAATGTTGATATTGAAGGATATGGAAACAAATAGGGAATGTAACGTAGGCTATGCAATATATTATGTGCAAAAAGGTGGTTAAAATCACATTACATTCTAACATTGTAACATTACAAACTAAAAACCAAACAGCCAGTTTCCCTTAAATACCCATACCAGAACGAAAGAGTTGTAAATATACGTACATATATTTTTAGATTTGTTGGGCCTACTCTTGTGCCCCAAAGGGCCACACCTGGTTTTATCTGGTATTGACCACACAAAAAGAAGTTGCTTTATTGCTAAGACCTGAGGGAAAAAAGAGGGATTGGGGAGATGGAGGCTCAGCTCGGGAAGAAGAGATAAGAATGAGCCAGATGGAGTAGATTCAGATTAGCAAGCTTTATTGATTTTTACAGGTTAGGATTCTCAAATTCAGGCTTAGTGGAAATGCATCCGTACAAATTCATTGGCATATTGGCAATGTTTACATATTGATAGAAGTTGAACTGATGTCTAAGAGTAGTGACATTGTCCGAGATACAAGAAAAAAATATTTTAGAATAGCCATTCAAAATATGATTATACGAATTATAAACAAAATCTAGCAAAATTGATATAAAAGTAGATAAACAAAATCCAACCTGGCACCCCTTGTGGTCATATGAGGAAGTAACAAATAGTTGTCACCTACATGCATGTATTCATTTTTTTATTTATTTTTTTTTTTTTTAATGAACATGATTAAAATAGCATGATTTGATCTTCCTGAATACCTTCGGCCTTTGATTTTGATCTTATACATATCAGGTTTTCACTGGTTGTCTGAATATCCTTGCTTAAAGAAATCTCATGAATTGAGAAGTCAAATTCTCCTTAATCTTTTGACATTTAAGAGGTCATTAAAAACATCCTGTAATTTTTTTATTGAAACCAAGCTCAGAAAACGTCTCGTTTTGGAATTTGTGACATTATAATGTAATAGTGCAACGAAAGACCGCCTCTGCAGAAGAAAAATAACTTCTACATCATTGCCTCTTTAGCTCCGCCCACCGATTCACACATGTCACGTACACTCAAAAAAATTATATGTTGGCTTTAATTAACTTTTTTATGTCAACAGGTTCCACATAACTGCTGATATGTTGGCTTTTAATTAACTTTTTTACGTCAACAGGTCCCACATAACTAGGTTACGTTAAACAAACATAATTTGTTCATGTAACTTCAACATCATGTAATTAAGTGTAATGTAATTAAGCGACCCAATAAAACTCTGAGCACAGTGTTAAATGAACACTGAAGCAGTGTTAAAGTTAATGAGATATTTAAGTGAATAATTGAGTGATGATTGAGCCATCTGATGGTAACAAGCACAGGTGTCTTCAATAATGCTCAATCATCACTCAATTATTCACTTAATTATGTGATTAACTTTAACACTGCTTCAGTGTTCATTTAACACTCTGCTCAGAGTTTTATTGGGTCACTTAAAATGACTTAATTCCATGATGTTGAACTTACATGAACAAATTATGTTTGTTTAACGTAACCCAGTTATGTGGGACCTGTTGATATAAAAAAGTTAATTAAAGCCAACATATAATTTTTTTGAGTGTAGTAGTAAATACAAGAGATGTTAAAACAGGATTACTCGCCTCTGAGGATTACAAGACGTTTGACATTGCCAAGTTGTGGAAAAACAGTCTTTGCATTGCCATCCTTGTGATCCTAAAATAGATTAACTTTATTTTTAACTAAACATTTGTAGTATTTAAACATTTAGCGCGAATGTTGAAAAATGTTTTCATTTGCGAAACTGTTACCCAATCATAGCAGTGGGCGTTTACTTCCAAGTCCTGACTTGTAAAATGTCTATAAAAACTGAGTGTTTCAAAAAGAAGGTCAAAAACAGGATAGAAAATGTGATGTTAAAATCTAAGAGATTCTCATAGAGTTCATGTAACTAGCCCACACTGAGCTGTACATTCCCATAGACTGTATGTGTTTGGCTCTTTGGGACTTTAGGTCTGTTGAAAGATTTCATCGGAGAGCTCTTGTCTGTGTTAGGAATGGCATTATTCTCGTATACATTCTCTTCCTGCATCAAGAAAACAAAAGTGCACTAGTAATATGTCTGCTGGGTCATTGCATACAGAATTTTAAGAATATTATGTTTTTAGGTCAGTGAGCGACTTACAAAATCGTTGGCATCACTCTTCTGTTCATCTCTGCTTTCATTTTGCTTGTTGACAGAAGTCACACTGCCTATGGAAATATCAAAACAAAGAAATACATTGGTCAAATCTTTCTATTGTTTTAATTCTGCTGATAGTAGACATGGCTTGTTTATTTATACCTGTACTTGCTGATGTCTTGCGAACAGCGATGAATCCAACTACAAGTATGATCACTGCTATGACCAGACCACCGACAGCATATAGTGTGTATACTGTAGTGTTCGAGGATGCTGAGGAAGAAATAGAAAGATATTTCCCTACAATTAAAGGAGCATGGACTTGTTGATGTATTCAAGTACACTGTAAAAAAAAATGCCAGGAATTTACAGGATTAAAGAGTATTATTTTATGATAAATGAATGAAGTAAAATTTACAGTGAAATTAATGCATGCTGGGTCATTTGACTAATTTGGGATCAAATTACTGTGAATCAACAGAAAAAGTATGCTGACATCACAGTAATTTACTGCTCTAGTTTTACTGTGAATTCACATGATACACTTGTCTTTAACCATGCCACTTAAGAAATGATATTGTTGAATTGATTTGTAATTGATTTGAAGTCACCATAATGGTGATTATTATTACATTATATTAGCTTGGGATCTTTGACCTTGTATAGTCATATTCATATTTGTGATCTAACCAAGTCAGAAGAGTGACAAATGAAAACATTTGTTAAAATAATGACAAGCAAATTGGATGATTATAAGTTCATCAAACTATAATATTGTTAGCTTTACTTCAGCATGAATATTTACAGATATCTTATTTCAAATAATAATGATAATAATGACACAAACTGTTAAAAGTAAAACAAACAAAAAAAGTTAAAAAAAATCAGCAGTACAGATAAAACCAACAAGTATAAAAAAAACTCCACAGCATAATCTATCCATGCCGCACTGCATGCTGGGTACCTTCATTGCACATATGCACTGTAGAAATGCAGCATGATATTGTTTACAGTAATTTTTGTTTTACAATACTGTAAATTCACAGTACATATAAACTTTTTTTTTTTACAGTACAATAGTAAAAACTTGACTAAAGTTGCATAGTATGTGCAGTTAGATACAAGAGAAGTCCTGCTGTGGAATTACTGTGAAAGTCATGCAATTATTAACCTGGAATTTACTGTAATTTCAAAATTTTAAAATTTTAACTGTATAGAGTTTTGAACAAGTAGAGTATATCTGTGAATGGTGTCTTATTTCAGGCTAACTTTTCCTTAATGTCTATGAAAATAGACTGAATAAAATAAGAATCTAGTGAGGTTGTTGCACAGCCGCATAGCTGTGGAGCAGGTTATGTTAAGAGAGTAAGTTGCTATATGACAAACCCTGAAAGTTATATCTGTTTTTGCAACCTAAAGTTGAGGTGTGTGTGTGTGGGTGAGTCTGCGTTCACATAGCAAGTGCATATAAAAGTCACCAAGTGTTACACCATTCTGATGAAGTAAAAAATATTTAAAGATCAAAAAGTAAAATTATTGGTTGAGAGTGACCAAAGAGCACCAGATGGTTAGGTATGGAATGTGTTTGTTTGCTTTGTTGCGTGCTTGAGTAAAATATTAACATGTCAATGAGGACTTGTCAGCTTCTTTAAAATGAAAACAAAGAGATACCTTTAGATACTGTCAGATTGACTTTCTGATATGTGTCTATAACAGCTCTATCCACTCCACACCAGTAAATCCCAGAGTCGGACTCCAGTAGATCAGTGATGGTGACGTTTAACGTTCCTGTCCCAGAATCCTCTAGTGTGTATCTCCCTTCAGGTGATCGGTCAGATTGAACTAAAATATCTCTGCCTTCACATGGATCTTTGCAGAAATACTTTATGTTCTTTGAAGCCAATTTATGAGAACAAGAAATGCTGATGTGTTTCCCACTGTATCCATGAAACTCAGTTTCATCTACTGCTGAATCCCTAAATCCTGAGAAATGAAATAAAAAAGTCATAAAAAAATCTAATTTGTGAGTGATTTAAGAGACGGGTTTAAATATTTAATTTAAATCATGATCTAAAGTTTTTGAATTTTTACGATTTTGAAACAAGGAAAATTATGCTGTAAATAAGAAATATTTCCGATTTTGCAGTATTTTTTGGTGACTAATTGAATGTTGGTGCGTGTCATTCGTGTGAAACTTTGTACAAATGGTACAAATTGTCACAGAAATAACTGCGATGAATGAAATTATTGTCATTTTAAAACCATTTTATGTGTGGAGGAGCTGCCTGAGCCCCACTTTTGCCTCTGACACAGAGAGCAGACGACATGACAGAGACATTCATTATCATGTAATCATCTTGCTGCATTTAAGTCCATTTTTTATGCCCTTCCCTCACTTCTCTACTCGTTCACTTGGATGTGCGACGTTGCTTACGTTTTGGATGTACGTCGTTGCTTACGTTGCACTAGCGCCCACTACTGGCGGAACCCTTTAAATGTGTCTAAATGGAACAAATATTTGGAATCCAATATGGAGTTGATTTATTATTTACAGTTTTTTTTTTCCCCATAAATTTGTTTACACACCATTCTATAGGCCTGTATGTATGTTTGGGCTGTTGATTTTTTTTTTATATAAACACATATTTAATATTAATATTAAATATATATGTATATATATATATATATATACAGTCGTGCCCAGAATTAATCATACCCCTGGTAAATATGATCAAAAATGGCTATAAAAAATAAATCTGCATCGTTTATCCTTTTGATCTTTCATTCAAAAAATTGACAAAATCCTAACCTTTCGTTTAAGTAAAAGAATTGAAAGTGGGGGGGGGGGGGGGGGGGGGGGGGGGGGGGGGGGGGGGGGAATCACATTATAAAATAAATTGGCCACAATTATTCCTACCCTTTTATTAAATACCTTTTTGTAATCTCCTTTTGCCAAGATAACTGCTCTGAGTCTTCTCCTATAATGCCTGATGAGTTTGTAGAACACCTGACAAGAGATCAGAGATCATTCCTCCATACAGAATCTCTCCAGATCCTTCAGATTCCCAGATCCATGTTGGTGCTTCTTCTCTTCAGTTCACTCCACTCATCAGGTCAGGGACTGGGACGGTCATGGCAGAAGCTTCATTTTGTGCTCCCTAACACATTTTTGTGTTGATTTTGATGTTTGTTTTGGATCGTTGTCCTGATGGAAGATCCAACCAAGGCCCATTATAAGATTTATAGCAGAAGGCGTCAGGTTTTGATTTTTTATCTGTTGATATTTGATAGAATCCACAATGCTATGTATCTGAATAAGAAGTCCAGGACCTCCAGCAGAAAAATAGGCCCCCAACATTAAAGATCCAATGGTATATTAAATTGTACACATGGGGTACTTTTTATCCTTGTGTGCACCAAACCCATCTAGTGTGTTTGCTGCCAAAAAGCTCTTTTTTTAGTTTCATCTGACCACAGAACCCTGTGCCGTTTGAAGTTCCAGTCGTGTCTGACAACTGAATATGCTGGAGTTTGTTTTTGGATGAGCGAGGAGCATTTTTCTTGAAAACCTCCCAAACAACATGTGGTGATGTATGGGGTTGTTTGATTTTTTTTATAGGCTTTCTAAACCCCAAGACTCAACTAGTCTATGCAATTCTCCATCTGTGATCGTTGGAGAGTCTTTGGCCACTCAAACCATCCTCCTCACTGTCCATTAAGAAAATATAGACACACGTCCTCTTCCTGGAAGAATCGTAACATCTTTAGTTGATTATAACTTCTTAATTATTGCCCTGATGGCCAAAATGGGGATTTTCAATTCTTTAGCTATTTTCTTACATCCACTTTCTATTTTGTGAAGCTCAACAATCTTTTGATGCACATCAGAACTATGTTCTTTGGTTTTATTCATTGTGATGGATGATTAAGGGAATTTGGCCTTTGTGCTTCCTCATTTTTAAACTCCTGTGAAACAAGAAGTCATAGCTGGACAATTTCATGTTCCTAGTCACCCTGGTGTGCTAAAAAAAGGTACATATTAATGGGAATATACTTCAGAAATATTTTATTCATAAAAAAATATAGGGGTATGAATAATTGTGGCCAACGTGTTTTGGAGAAAAACATTTATTTTATAATGTGTTTTCCCCCCCATTTTCAATTCTTTTACTTCAATGAAAGGTTCGATTTTTGCCAATTTTTTGAATGAAAGATCAAAAGGATAAACGATGCAGATTTATTTTTTACAGCCATTTTTGATCATATTTACCAGGGGTATGATTAAATCGCACGACTGTATATATATATATATATATATATATATATATATATATATATATATATATATATATATATATATATATATATATATATATATAACGAAAAAGATAATAAACTATAACGGTGAGAAGAAAAACTGTCAGCTTAAAGGGATAGTTCACCCAAAAATGAAAATTATGTCAGTATTTACTCACCCTCATGTTGTTCCAACCCCGTAAGACCTTCGTTCATCTTCGGAACACCAATTAAGATATTTTTGATGAAATCTGAGAGCTGGATCACTCCTCCATAGGCTTCTTCAGGGATTGAAACTTGCCGGCCTCGAAAAGTTATTAAAGACATCGTTAAAATAGTCCAAGTGACTACAGTGGCTCAATCTTAAGTTTATCAAACGACGAGAATACTTTTTGTGCGCAAAAAAACCCCAAAATAATGACTTTATTTCAACTATTCATTTCCTTTTCTGTGGGCCTCGAGTCAGTTCACTAGTTTAACAGCGTACGCTTCTGTTGTTGTACGTCACACGCATCACACACATGACAAGCGTCGGCCAATAGTGAGCCTACGTGTGACATAGCTCAACGCAATCACACTACGTTAACTGACTAGAGGCCCACAGAGAAGGAAATGAATAGTTGAAATAAAGTCATTATTTTTGTTTGTTTTTGCGCACAAAAAGTATTCTCGTCGCTTGATAATCTTAAGATTGAGCCACTGTAGTCACTTGGACTATTTTAACGATATCTTTAATAACTTTTCGAGGCCGGCAAGTTTCAATCCCTGAAGAAGCCTATGGAGGAGTGATCCAGCTCTCAGATTTCATCAAAAATATCTTAATTGGTGTTCCGAAGATGAACGAAGGTCTTACGGGGTTGGAACAACATGAGGGTGAGTAAATACTGACAGAATTTTCATTTTTGGGTGAACTATCCCTTTAAGGTAGCTAGGGCCCGCTTTCACATACAGGGCTAAAACACAGGTTATTATATATATATATATATATATATATATATATATATATATATATATATATATATATATATATATATTAAATATATTAAATTCCAAATATGTTATACGAATACGAAGCAAAGCACATACTAATCTTCTAGTCAAATATATGCTCATTTAGTCTTTAATGCACTTTAGAGACACTCTCCTGTTACTAGCAGACTCAGAAACAGAGGAAGTAGCTGTTTCTGACAAAGTTCATTACCCTTGAATACAGAGATTGGTTTTGTAGTTCGTAGTTAGTGAGAATGTTCAGAATTAGTTGAAAAGCTGATTCCAGATCAGTATTTTAAGTTGGAGCATTCATGTTAATATAATAAACTGTTTACATGCAATTTAAAAGTTTGATTTCAGTCAAACTAAAGCAATAATTTATCCTTTTTTATTTTTTTTTATAAATGTGATTGCAGTTCAGTTTTTGGATTAACAGACCTAGATGATGAGATCTGTTTAGCATGTATAGTACTAAATATGTGCATGTTGAACTTGGACTAGAGTTGGACTAGTGCACTTGCTCCGAAAGACAAAGTTGATTTGCAATGAGTTTAAACTTAGAACTGTGCATGTATAATATAGTACTTTCTAGAACAAAAGTCAAAATATGAAACAAAAACTGACCTGACAAAAAGATCCACATCCACAGCACACGAAACATCTTCATTTTCATCAGTCTCCAGGCTGTTTAGTTCTTTCAAGTGTATCTGATTCTATGTTTGTTGTGACTCAAATAATGCCTCCTAAAATGTCATAGGTGCTTTAAATAGAGAAATGTCGTCCTCTTGTTTTCACACTTCATGTGTACACGTTAACCATTTTGCACACAGGTACAGTATGTCTTGGTGCTTGCTTTTGTCAATTAAACGAGTTTTTGGATGTTGGGAATGCCTGAAGAGCATGTATACTAAGCATTACTGTTGGAATAAGACACAGAGACATTCAACAGTCCTACAACCCAAAGTTATATTTTATTACACAATGACAAAACCACGCTCAGACACAAAACCTCAACTTTTTACAGCAAGCACATATTTAACAGTCTATGACACTGATATGAGCATGTTAAAGGTGCAGTGTGTAATTTTTAGTGGCATCTAGTGGTGAGGTTGCGAATTGCAACCAGCAGAAGTTACGGTGGCCAATGGGAAAATATCGTCGTCTGAGACAGCAGAAAGTAGCCAGTTCAACAAATGAGTTTTTTTTACAAAAATAAATTAAGAAATTATGTTTAATCTGTTTTATCCTTATTATTCAGTAAAACGATATGTGCACTAGATTTATTTCACTCTTCTTAAAGCAACACCAAGTGACTTTTCCTCTGCGGTCTCCCTACAGGTTGGAAGCGGAATTGTCCATTACCGCTGTCGTAAATAATTTAGCCTTCCGCAGCCTACTGTCGCACGCCTACGACATGCTCTCTGTTTATCCAGCACCGGCTTTGGAATCAACAATGGCCACAGACAAGGTAGAGTATGATGCATGATTTTATGAAAGTATGATGTATTGTGACATCACAAACGAGCAATTGTAGCAATTGTAACGCTTGCCGTTTTCTTATGTCTCATTAGAACTACAGAAACGCGACCCGATCTGGCAATCTTACATAGCGTGGATATATCAGATAAAGGACCGCAAAGCTGTGCCATAAGTGCATTTCACCATGTCACGACTTGATGAACCACTGAAACGATTTTGGAAACATTATTTTAAGGTAAAAATCTTACTTAGTGTTGCTTTAAAGGGGTAGTAAAACACATTTTTTCAAAGGCTTGATTGTGTTTGTGGGGTGCACTGTAACATGTGTTCATGCTTTGTTTTTAAAAAATTGCATTATTTTTCATATATTTTACCTTTATTCTACACTGCTTTGTCCCTCCTTGTAAAAACGGTCTGATGGTTTCCGGGTTCTATGAAGCCAGTCCCTCAAAAATAAGCAATGGGCTCAGATTGGTTAGCTGGCCCAGTGTGTTGTGATTCGCTAACCGCCTAGTGCATGTTTTCCGGAAACGCCACGCCCCGTACCTTAACTGGTAGCCTAGTTTGTGCTTTGGTGTATTATAAATGATGGCGTCAATAAAACCATACCAATTTGAGCCCAAATCGGACCCAGAGAATGTTAGTGAAGATGATTGAGCAGAACGTGTTCAAGAACGGCTGTTAAACAACGTTTCAGAAAGGTTTTTTTTTTTGTTGTTGTTGTTGTCTCAATACCTTTTAGATATGCTGTTATTTAATTGTACTAATTATTATAGTATTACAAAAAAATAAGCTTCATAAACAAGAATTTCATATAATCGTTCTAACAAATTATACTACAGTCCTCAAAGGGATTTTTTTTGAGTTTTGAGTAAAGACTGCGGATCTATAGTGATCGTTACTGACTGTATGGCACGGTTACTTTTGTATTTTTAGAACGATTGTAGCCAAATATCTGTCGACAAAACTATTAACCCAAAATGAACACTAAACATTGGCTTTACTGCAGTAGCCAAATCAAACACAGAACCATGTTTAGCATGCCTGTAGATAAACAAGCGATAAACAATACATAAAAGCTCTAATCAAAGAATAATTTACTCTAATTCCAAGTTCGCTGTTGAGATTAAAAAAAGTTTGTAACGTTAGGTGTTTGTCGGATAACGTTAAGTATGAATGAGCATTTAACAAGCTGGTTTGCACAGCCAAACAGCGTTGTCATTTGTTTACTTCCTTGCTACAACGTACAATTAACAATACGAACTATTGCAGGAAAACACATCGACGAAAAATAAATCATACTTACAGACTGTGGCCCGTAAACAACAGCTTCTGTTCTTAAAGTTGGAACTGCTCCATCTTTCAGGACAAGCCGATGTGCGAATCCTGCATTGAGCTCGCGAACATTGTGGAAGCTTTCCTCCGTAAATTGTGCAGCACAGAGAGCGAGATTTGGGTAATAATTAACCATTGATCCCTAACTCCCGCGACCCTAGGAAGGCTGAACAAAGTGGACCTGCAATCCGGATGAAAATAACAGCGTTTCGACGACATTGCGGCGGCAACAACACTCCTATACCACAATAACTCTTCTCCAACGCAATATAAAATGGCCTCGCCCCCCTTATTTAGTATTCTCGGAGGAGGGGTTTATGTACATAATGGGGTTTACTGATGCCAGCAACCCTGGAGGAATGTCGTGTAGTCCCTACCCGGTCATTTGCTGTAGTCCTTAGAAATTGATTTCTTTAAAAGCAAATATCTCCGTTTGCTTTGAACTTTGAGCGCTGTAACTTTGCAGATGTTGTTTATGCTCAAACAGCAACATTACACACTAACTAAAGTTAGAAAAGTGAAATCGTGTTTTACCACTCCTTTAAAGCCTCCTGTCCACTATCTAGCTGGGATAATTTAGATGCAGCCTTGGCACTTCACCAGGCGAGGTCGCTGTTACTGAAGCTTCGAGTACTGAAACCATTTCTAAAACTATTCTTCTTGGTTCAGTGCTTCACCAAAGCTTAATTTGCCCATCACTAACCCGCGGTGTATGTAGATAGAAATGGTTCATTCTAAGGTAATAAAACATAATGGTTCATTAAGTAAGGTCTTTATACACCACTGAAAACATAGTTATGTATATTATATTGCATTTCTAGCAACAGAACCTCCTAAATATCACACAACCTTTAATGGTAGATGAAAAAATCCACCAGCCAAGCATATTTTTTACCGGCCAAAATAATAAACAGCCTCTTTGTGTCACATATACATTAATTTATATATAGGCTATATTAAAACATTTTTGTCATATTTCTGGTCTATTATTTTCCATTTTTACTTTTATTTACACACATATTACACAATTTACACACATTAAAATAATATTTTTGTGGTGGTGCCTATATTAAAATAGTTCTGTACAAATTAAATGTATTAATTGTATATTTAATAAAATATATGCAATAATAATATATTATAATTATTTTAAAAAAATATTTAGTTTTACTCTGCCTATTTTTTTTACTCCATTTACTCTGACTGATCCGATCAGTAACTGAAGGACTGGAAATATCAGTTTTAAAATGAAATTAAAATGAATCGGTTCAAATGAGTCATTACTTCGCGAATTGGGCGTGTCATTTAGGGCTGGGCGATATATCGCAAGATATTGTTATGCGCATCTCGTCAGTAAAGCCGGTTCCTTGATTAGTAGTAAATCGCCTTCACCTGCTTTCAGATGGAGCGGCATTTACTACAAAGAGCCGTAGTTAACTGACAAGCTGAGCCATCGCATCAATATCGCGGACGTATCGCCAGCGATAATTAATGCGATATGGCTCAGCTTGTCAGTTAACTACGGCTCTTTGTACACAGCAAAAACTCCAGTGTTAAATTAAGGGGGCTTTTACACTGGGCTCGTTTGCTGCGGTCCGAGCACGAGCGCATTTGTTCCCGGCGCCCCCCGCAGCGTTGATCTGGATTCACACTCAACTTGATTCTATCGAACTCGGGTGCGTTTGCGTGCATCTTACGTCATTACAAACGTGCACGGCGCATGATAGAAAACACGACGCAGGTCAATATATTGTGTTTTTTTATTAATTTGGTGCTATTATGCATAGCTGAGTAAACAACGCAGGTTAACTGTGTGTGTGTGTGTGTGTGTGTGTGTGTGTGTGTGTGTGTGTGTGTGTGTGTGTCGCATAAGCTGTCTTTCCGCTGCTTGCAAATGGACTCTTTTGAGATGACAGTGGATTTCCATTAATTTGTTGCCCTGATTACACGCACTATGCGCGAAAACACTGCAGACTCACTCTTGCCTTTATCCAAGGTAAATCTTCATCCCTTACGTGCGTTTTATTTAACTAAATACATCATAATCGGCTAAAACGCATGCGCAGGATACTTTACTTCCTGAAGAAGTGCGCACCCGAGTCCGTGTTGCTTTCACATACACGCGAACTGCAGCACGGTTCGGGAGCAACCGAACTCAGACCACCTCCTCCAGGTAGTCTCGGGTTCGGGACCCAGTGCGCGCTCGGGTCCACATGACAGCGTTCACATTAGCGATTTTTCATGCGAACCGTGCCCCGTTCCGAACTAAACTGCCAGTGTGAAAGCCCCCTAACACTCCTGGGATATGAGTCCATACTCAAGAGTGTTAAAGTTAATGAGATAATTGAGTGATTAATTGAGTGATGATTGAGCATTATTGAAGACACCTAAAGCAGAATCACTGAAGGAGTAAAACTCAAATTGTAAGCCACCGTTATGGCGATCATTGTTTGCTTTAGTTGGGCTCTTGACCCTTATATTATTAACTCTAGATTTTGTTTGGCTGGTGTATCTGAGTTATAACTGCCAGATGAACAAAGAAAAAAGTGATCTGATGGTGTTGGTTATATTATGACAATCATCATTTGAACTTTATGATTTTGATTTATGTTGTTGGTTACAGTATAACTGTGATTCTGAATAAATATCCAGAATTTTAGCTATAATAAAAAATATTTCTTAAAAGTTGTTTAAAAAAAAAATCTTTCTTATAGGCACTCACAGACATCAAGATTCAGTCTATGCATCTCAACAATGGTGACAAGTAGAATATTCAATTAGGAAAAGTAAATTACATAGAAAATTCAGATCATAATTTATTCATATCGCAATGCATGATGGGAGCCATTAATAAGTTGTGATTGGTGGCAGCCACTGCAACATGCTTTATTATTGTCACCATTGTTGAGATTCACTGGCTGATTATTGATGTCTGTGTTTCTAAATACATTTATTTGAAAGTCTTTTGATCAGAACAATGTTTATTAAATATTTTTGATTATAAGAAACATACCTATACTCATATGCTGTAGAATCAAAAAGTTGTTGCCAACAAGTTAAACCAATCTATCACAATAAGATTCATTTTCAGATCACAGCATGATTATGCCAGAACACAACCAACGGACCAGATCACACTTTGTTTTGTTCATATGTCTGTTATAAATAAATAACAGCAGACAAACAAATTTAAAGTGAATGTATAAAGGTTAAGAGCCCAACTAAAGCAAACACTTATCGCCATAATGGTGGCTTACAATTTGAGATTTTCTCCTTCAGTGATTCTGCTTGTTAAGTGTACAACTCTTAGTGGTGGATCACTCGGCTCGTGAGTCGATGAAGAACGCAGCCAGCTGCGAGAACTTAACATCAGGTGTCTTCAATAATGCTCAAACATCACTAAATTAATCACTTAATTATCTCATTAACTTTTACACTCTTGAGTGTTAATTTAACACTGGAGTTTGTGCTGTGTAGTAAATGCCGCTCCATCTGAAAGCAGGTGATGGTGATTTACTACTAATCAAGGAACCGGCTTTACTGATGAGATGCGCATAACAATATCATGCGATATATCGCCCAGCCCTAGTGTCATTATCGGATGTGTGCACGTTGTGTGATTATCCTGGCAGCTAGGACATCCCACAAGATTTGTGTCAACACAGAAAACATTTAATCACTGGATAGGTTTTTTCGTTTATTTAAAGTGTGGTTTATGTCAGCTGAATGTGCGGAACGCTTCAGAGAAGATAAGGTATTTTAGCACAATTCACACCCAGCGGTAATTTAGGAAAAAATATATCCGAATGCTCCACATGAAACTATGGTCTTCCGACCTTTTACCATCATGTCGATTTATTTTGATTAATATGTGACAACGAGAGAGAGCAAGACAACACTAAGAGAAAGAGTGCGCGCGCGACCTCTCTCTGCTCGTGCTTCAGTTGCGCCCTGTCACACGCACTACTGTCGTCTACATTACTTGCAGATCAAATAAGACTATGGCGGGACAAAAAATTCGCTTTGGAGCAGGAGCATCGATAAGAGGACTCGTTAACGTTAACTCGTTACATTACTATTTTGGTATGAACATTCACCCGCCAGTGGGGCGGATAGCCTTTTGAGATTTACTTGCCAAACAGAAAATCTACCCGCATTTGGCGCTTGGCGGGTGTTAATTTCGGACCCTGGCCGAAAGTGTAAAGTGAAATATTAGACTGTACTATTAAATCTAGCAACACTATAACTGCAGGAAGAGTGTTCAAAAGAATTAAGAAATATAAGCTAAGGATATACGTGAGGTATCGGTCTTTGGTATCGGGGTATTTTTACGAGTACGAGTACAAGTACATGAGCTTGGTATCGGGCCCGATACCGATACTGGTATCGGTATCGGTGCATCCCTAGTAATTGGTATGTTAGCATTATGGTGATAAGTGTTTGCTTTAGTTGGGCTCTTGACCCTTAAATCATTAAGTTTAGATTTTGTTTGACTGCTGTACCTGAGTTAGAACAGTCAGATAGAAAAAAGGTGATCTGGTGGTGTTGGTTGTGTTTTAACGTAATCATTTGACCTGAATCACTGAACTCATATAAAGCCCAATTTCTGAGTAAGATTTACTTTATTAAATGTATCAGCCCTGTCTCTGTACAGCATAAAGTTTTTAACTTTTGCAACACAATCCAAATAATTTACTCAAGGTGTTCACACATGACTTTTTTTTGTTTTTTTGGACACAGACATCAAGAATCAGCCTGTGAATCTCAACAATGGTGGCAATTATAAAGCATGTTGCAGTGCATTCTGGGTGCAACCAATCAAAACTCATTCATGGCTCCCATCATGCATTGCTGCATGAATAAATAATGAGCTTATGTTCAGAGGTGATTTGTTTGTCACCATTGCTGAGATTCATACGCTAATTATTCATGTCTGTGTGTGCCTACCTGAAATACTTTCTAAGAAGGTTTTTTTTTTTTGTTGTTTTGTAATTGATTTGATCTTTTGGATTTAATTGAAAAGCTATAAATGATACGCTCAACAACGACAGTGCTGCTATAATCCATAAGGTAAACTTAACTCAGAAATTATGATCTCAATGAGTTCAGTGATTCAGGTCAAATAATGATTATGTTAAAACTCAACCAACACCATCAGAACACCTTTTTTTTTTGTTCATTTGGCTGTTATAACTGAATTACAGCAGCCAAAAAAAATCTACAGTTAATAATGTAAGTGTCAAGAGGCCAACTAAACTAAACACCATAACCATAATGGTGACCATTTTACATTAATTTTCTCATTCAGTGATTCTGCTTGTTAACATCAAGTGTCTTAAAAAATTCTCAATCACCACTCAATTAAGCACTTAATTATCTCATTAACTTCAACACTGGTTCAGTGTTACTATAACACTCTGAGAGTGTGGACTCATATAAACACTGAGCAGTGTTAATTTAACACTGGGGATTTTGCTGTGCATATATCTAAGCATTCACTTTTATTCAAATTAAATTCAATACTGAATCAACACTTCCACATTGCATGATGATAAATTTGTTTGCAAGGATGAGTTTAATAGCATTACATAGAATTGTAACTGTTTGGAGGCTGAAACACTTGACAGTCCACTAAAAAGCTGATGGTTGTGCTTCCATGACACACAGTACAATTTCAAAATGTGATAATTTCTTAGAGCTGTATACTTTTCAAAGAATCATATAAGCAAAATAATAATAATAATAAAAAAAATACCCTCACTATTGTAACACACATAAAAGCTATAAAAAATAGGTTTCTGTCTTACCTCTGTGGGACATGTGGTGCCTTGGATTTCAGCATCAACTTAAGTTGGAAACAGGGAAACACTTTAGTAGATTGATTAGGCTAGATTGTGTTTATAAAAAATGCAGTGTATTTGTACTTACCATTGGAACTGTGTGACTTTCTCATGTGCATTTTCCATATACAGAGAACCACCCCAGATATAATCACCATCACAGACAGAGTAACAGCTGTGAACATCAGAGAACCTAAAACACACAGAGACAGCCTGTGTCACAAGGGTCAATTTTTTTAAATTGAGATTTATACATCATCTGAAAGCTGAATAAATATGCTTTCCATTGATTGTATGGTTTGTTAGGTTAGGACACTATTTGGCCGAGATATTTGAAAATCTGGAATCTGACGCTGCAACAAAATCAAAACATTGAGACAATCGCCTTTAAAGTTGTCCATTTATGTTTTTGCTGCATCCACTCAAGACAAATACATTTATATATATATATATATATACGGTAGGAAATTTACAAAATATCTTTACTTAATATCCTACGGATTTTTGGCATAAAAGAAAAATCGATAATTTTGACCCATACAATGTATTGTTGGCTATTGCCACAAATATACCCGTGTGACTTGTGACTGGTTTTGTGGTCCAGGGTCACATATGTACACTTCAGGCAGCTCCATATACCACAATGCAACACGATTGTGACAACGATATTGCGTTTAATTTACCCCACCATAAACAACTCTATGATATATATATTTTTTTTTTTTAATTTAAACAACTCAAACACACCTATACACATATAGAATGCTGCATTAAACAATTTCGTAAGAAAAAAAAAAAAAAAAAACTCATAGTGGATTCTAGTGATCAAGGGCTTTAGCACGTTCCAATTCAGCCTATGGCAAAGGTTCTGCCAGTAGTGGGCACTCATGCAACGTAAGCAATGACGTATATCCGAGTGAACATGTAAACATGTAAACATATCATATTTTGTTCCACTGTTGCCCGACTGTGGAAACACAGCTTGATTTTTGGCGCTGTTAGCCCTGGCTCACACTGGCCCGACTGTGGAAACACAGCTACTGTTACTGTGAAACAGTAAACCTTTTTATTTTAGTTTGTGTTGTGTTGTGCATTTGTTGACGTTAGTGGACTCCATCTCTAACCTTACGTTAGCTAGTGTTGCCGTAGAGACTGAAGGAGAGGCTCTCGGGAGTGCGTGTATACATCATATCCTTTTTATTTTCCCAGAAAAATAGAGTCCTTCACATGAAAATCAGTCTACAGACTTTTTAATAGACAACCTAGTAAGTCAGGGAAGGTGTCGTTTTTTTAAGTTTTGTTACAAGCTGTTCACACACTGTCAATAAAAAAGCAATTAATACCAAGAAAAAAAATAAATAATACCAATTAATTCTGTTTTTTAAAACTAACAGAAGCAATTTTGTTGTTGTTACCATATCTGACAAAAACATAAAATGCTCTTGTTGACATCATGTGGTCAACATGTGAACGTGACGTGTGATTGGACATTACAATCGGATATCCCCACATCGTCCTGACTGGAACGCGGCATTACTAACAATATTAGTCACTTCCAGGCAAGTGTGCTGAGGCAAGTTGAAGCTAAACTCTGGACAGTGGCCAATCAGGAGCAGGAATGAACACTTCTGCTGTAAAGTAACGTGATTGTCGAAACAAAACCTGTGTATAAGGTTCTGTGTATTAAATGCAGGGTTTTTAAGTGCTGTGTGTATGCTGGACAAAAGGGGTAGACATGATTGTCTTGTCAGGCACATTGTATACTAGTAAATAAGAGAAAGACTCACCAGATTGTGTGCTTTCATAAACTGCTGGTGTAGATGAAACAACAGGACGTTGAAATTCTTTACATGTAAAAGAGGAACAACATCATCCCCCAATCTGCTCAGACGCATATATAAATACACACCGTGATTATCTCAGGGTTACCTGCTGTTGAAGATGTGTTGGTTATGATGTCATCAGGTGATGGAGATGTCGAGAATGAACTCATTGTTACGGTGGATTGAGAATCCAAACTTGCCTCTGGTTTAGGAGATATGTGTCAGTTTGCTTTTTTTTGTGTATGTGTGTAATAGTTATTTTATAGATCAGTAAATCTACAACACAATACATCATTCTAACCTTTAGATACGGTGGATTGAGAATCCAAACTTGCCCCTGGTTTAGGAGACATGTGCGCATTTTTTTTATTTTTGAAATGAAATAATACAATTTTTGCTTTTTTTATGAAAGTGTGGAATAGTTAGATATTAATAGGTATTTTACACTTCAGTAAATCTACACAAAATACAAAACATCATTCTAACCTTTGGATACTTTCAGATTGACTTCCTGATATGTGTCTTTTCCAAATCTCTCCACTCCACACCAATAAATCCCAGAGTCGGACTCCTGTAGATCAGTGATGGTCACGGTGAACGTTCCTGTCCCAGAATCCTCTAGTTTGTATCTCCCTTCAGGTGATCGGTCAGATTGAACTAAAATATCTCTGTCTTCACATGGATCTCTGCAGAAATACTTTATGTTGTTTGAAGCCCATTTATGAGAACAATAAATGATGATGTGTTTCCCACACACTCAAAAAAATGATATGTTGGCTTTACTTAACTTTTTTATGTAAACAGGTTCCACCGGTTCCACATAACTATATTTCGTTAAACAAACATAATATGTTCATGTAACTTCAACATCATGGAATTTGGTCATTTTAAGCGACCCAATTAAACTCTGAGCTAATGAGTTAATTAAGTGAATAACTGAGTGATGATTGAGCATTATTGAAGACACCTGATGATAACAAGCAGAATCTCTGAAGGAGAAAACCGGAATGTTTAAGTCACCATTATGGAGATAAGTATTTGTTTTAGTTGGGCTCTTGACCATTAACTTATTAACTTTAGATTTTGTTTGGCTGCTGTACATGAGTTATAACAGCCGGGTGAACAATAAACAAAGGTCATTTGATGGTGTTGGTTGTGTTTTAGCATAATCACTATTCCACAATCACTTGACCTGAGTCACTGAACTTCTATTAAACCATATGCTGATTCTTGATTTCTGTGTGTGCCTACTCAGGATATGTTTTATGAAGTTTATTTTTTATTGATTGATTTGATCATTTGAATTTCATTGAACAGCCTAAAAATAGTATGCTCTACAATGACAGTAAGGTAAACTTAACTCAGAAATTAGGTTCAATAAAAGTTTAGTGATTGAGGTCAAATGATTGTGAAATAATGATTATGTTAAATCTGAACCAACACCATCAGATCTCCTTAGTTCATTGTTCATCCGGCTGTTATAACTCATGTATAGCAACCACACAAAATCTAAAGTTAATAAGATAATGGTCAAGATCCCAACTAAAACAAACACTCATCTCCATAATGGTGACATGAAATTCTGTTTTTTTCCTTCAGTGATTCTGCTTGTTAACATCAGGTGTCTTCAATAATGCTCAATCATCACTCAGTTATTCACTTAATTAACTCATTAGGTCAGAGTTTAATTGGGTCGCTTAAAATGACCAAATTCCATGATGTTGAAGTTACATGAACATATTATGTTTGTTTAACGAAACATATTTATGTGGGACCGGTGGAACCTGTTTACATAAAAAAGTTAAGTAAAGCCAACATATCATTTTTTTGAGTGTAGTGTCCATGAATCTCAGCTCCATCTGCTGCTGAAATCCCAATTCCTGCTGAATGCAATACACCACATAATACAAGGGAGATGTCATTCTCAGTTTTATGCCTGATATTTTAATATTGAATTATTTTGATGAAGATAAGTGCATATAACACGGTGGCATGTGTGCTGTTGTAGGGACACAATATAGAGATAGCAAATAATTACTGATCATTGATAAAACTGTCACATTTGATAGTTTTGGTTACAAGTAGTTAATTTGTCTACTCCTTGACTTTCTATGTAGCTTTGCACTAGCGCCTATCATTAAACAAAATAATGTGTATGAATTTTTTATACATACAAGCAATTTAATTTTTGAGTTCATTAAAAACATATGCAGTGGAGTCAATGAAATATGACCGTGAAATATGAACAAAATTGACCATATCACATTTGATGTGACGGATTGCACCATGTTACAGTGTGACTTCCTGGTTTCTTCTTGGACTAAGGGGATATATGACCAATAAACTTCTTATTATTGTTACTCCAGACTGGCACACTATGACCTCTGATTGTTATTGTCGCATTAGCAATTTTTTCAATTCTCATAAACCTTTTTAGAGTGCAACGTTTTCACCGTGCCCTCATTATACACGACGATTCACTTGCATTGTTTATCTGCTCAAATTATATGGCAACAGATTTCAAACAGTGTAACTAAAATACGGTAAAAAAAAAGTAAATCACTCAAATTATTTAATTGAAGTAAACAATATTATATGTTCACTGGAATTATATGAGTACTTATGAACGATATGGTAACTCTGTACAATATGGTTCCATTAGTTAACGCTTGTTAATGCAATAATTTTTTTTACAGTATAGCCATGACCACAAGTTTTACATTTATAAATGTATAAATCTTTTTGTTTCGCAAAATTTTCTGCTTCAATTGTTGTATTGATTCACATTGTTTCTAGATTATTGTGCAGAGTGAACAGATACAATTTAAATAAGTGCAAAAAAAGCTTCATTGGCCAAAAAAATCTACTTTATCAGTCATCCAAATCAAAAAAGTGCTTCCAATCATTGTGTTCTTGTGTTTTTTCAAAGGAAGATGTGCAGCCATCATCGCTTTGCATCAAAATAGCCTTACACATTGCACCTGAAAGAACCATTTACCAGATCACACAAACTTTAAGGAGAGAGGTTTAGCTGCAGTGAAGAAGACTTCAGAAGCAGAGCTGCTCAATATTGACTGTGTGTGTGTGTGTGTGTGTGTGTGTGTGTGTGTGTGTGTGTGTGTGTGTGTGTGTGTGTGTGTGAGAGAGAATCTGCACGCACAGCGAGGCCAAGACTTTTAGACAACAGCCTGGTGTCAAGAAGGGCAGAAAAGAAGCCACTTCTCTCCAATAAAAACATTGAGGATGAGGACAGGCTGAAATTCTGCAGGAAGTACAAGGATTGGACAGCAGAAGACTGGTGCAAAGTCACTTTCTCTGATGAAACCCCTTCCGACTGTTTGGGACATCTGGGAAATGAAGCAAATGTAACTCTTCTTTTCAGTTATTACTTAAAACTCACTTCACAAACCTTGGGAACTGGTCCGTACGGATCATGGATTAACTGTGACCTGTTGCAGCCCTAATAATCAATTAATGAACTATCATCATGATTGCTATCTTAACAGAGATGGAAAAAAATCCTACTCCAGTAATAAACGTGTCCCTGTCCCCAAAATTGTTGATACTTAAAAGTGCTTCCCTCGTTTATTTTTGCCACGCATGTGCACCAGTTATTTGCACAACTGGTTATAGTGCAGGAATATGGATGTATTACAACAAAATGTCTAATTTTGTGCAAAAGATGAACAAGTTAGAGTTAAGCTCATTTAACAGCATTTGTAGCTATGCCATTTTTATAATAATGAACTAGAATTTATATTTCCTGAAGAAAATGTGAGTGGTGTATGCAGTGGCAAAAGTCTGCCCTGGGCAGATGTTAAAACAATTAACATGTTGTTAACATGATTGGCATTTGCTAACATGTTTTTAACAAAATGCCAATCATGCTAACATGTTGCTAGCATGATGAGCATGTTGCTAACATGATTAGCATGTTGTTAACATGATGCTAGCATGATTAACATGTTGCTAGCATGCTTTTACCAAGAAGCTAACACAATTAGCAAGTGGCTAGCATAATGCTAACATGATTAACATGTTGCTAGCATGTTTTTAACAAGATGCTAACACAACTATTCGGTTCTTCCCAAGGTTTTGACGTCTCGGTTCGGTAGGGTGGGGTTTAGAAAGCTAAAATTGCTTTTTTTGTTTTTTTAAACAGTGGTTTAATGAAAAAATTGTGTCTTTGTCTTTAAATTAATTAAATTACAATTAAACGTTCTGCAAGGATTAAAAAAAAAAAAGATATGCTAATGCTGTAAACTATATGGAGCCCGCACATTACTATAACATTAAAGGTTAACAAAAGAGAATTCAGATGCTATTTATTTTTTAGATATAATAATCAACACCCAACACATTGTATGAAAATATGTAAACTGAACATAAGGCAGTTTTTGCATTAACTTATGTTTTTACTCTAATTCGTTATGAAATATAATAATTTACACAGTTGCTGTCATTTTCATTAAAGATATTTTAAACATACATTATATAATCAAGATATCATTAACAGGTAAAGTAAAATATAGCCTAATATATAGGCTAATATAGTGCATTTATTTAGTGCAAGAGTTCATTTCTCTAGCAACCAACAAGCTGTGGACACTGGATGACTTTCCTACTGAGGTAAATATAATGCTATGTGACAAAGCTGTTTTATTGACATCTTTCCGCTGCTGAAACACTGATTGAGCGATTACATGAGTTATGATGCCTTTCAGTAAGTATACTGTTTCACGAGTTCACACTTACAAATAAGTCAGATAGAATAAATGCGTATTTGGCGTGCTGTCCGAGGAGAGGGCTCCGAGTTAGGTATTCGGCCCGAACCCAGAGCACTCCCCCCGTATTCCTGGCTGTAAAATAAATAAATAAGATAAGCCAAGAGTGAGGAGTCGGGGTGGTGGAGGGATGCTGAAACTGTCAAGGAATGTTAGGTGAGTTGACAGAGTGAATATTTATATGCTCCTTCTCGTGCTGATAGGGTAGACATGGTAATTGTTTGATGACCAGTTGATTGGAATGATTATTTGAACGTGCTCCTCCCGAACTTTGTTTATAAAACATCATATCTTTCAACATACCTTCAGGTGTCCAGATAGCACACGTACGTCTGCAAGATGTCTGTTAAAGATCACTTCATCTGGAAAGCATCTGTTTACTAACATCTGATAGACATCTTTAAGATGTTAGTTTAACATACATTCTAAATCATTACATCTTAAAGACATTTTCTAAAAGTCTATTTGACATCTGACAGGAAACGTCCTATAGACGTATTGCAGATGAGCAAACACTCTAAAAAATACGTCTTCCAGATGTAAACACGCACATCAAATAGACGTCTCCGTGATGTACGTGTGCTATCTATTCTGTAACTGAGGAAGAGATGAACGCGTTTACTCGCGCTCCGTGCTGCCGCTTGAAATGAGGAGCTAGTACAGTGATCCGTCACGCCACAGCAAAGAGCGCCAAAACGGCATTTATTGTTTGAATTTCGTGATCAAATAGAATTTAAAAAAAAAGATTACACCTTGCTTATTATCGAAAGTAATAAAACACGGAGCTTGCTATTATATAGTGTTAATGGTGTTTAGGCTACAAAACTGAATTCGTTGTGTACACAACTACTCATAAGACATGAGGTCCAATGAGGCAGGGCAGGGCAGGGCAGGGCAGGGCAGGGCAGGGCAGGGCTGGGTGGGGTAGCAGGGGGCGGGGCGTGTTCGGTACGCCATGAGAGAATCGCGATACGTATCGTGGGTTCTGTATTGCATTTTTTCGGTTCGGTTTGAATATTGTTACACCCCTAACAAATACCGAAGCAGCAAACGTTGCCAAACACAAAATCTCTATCACTGCTAATACCTTTGACCATGGCAGTATTCATTAATATTTGTTAACATTAGTGCCAGGGTTCTGTCACTCCTGTCTGGTATATGTCTTAGTTTTGTGACAGAGCCCTGACGCTCCTGTTTGGTCTTGTCTTTGTCACTTGTCTGTCTGCCACCTGTCATCCCTCATTACCTGCTTTGTTTGATGTCAAGTCAAGTCTTCCCCCTTTGGGGTAGTTTTTGTTTGTTTTATTTTATTATAATTTAAAGCCCATCAACTCCTCGCTCCTTCCATCACACCCAAACCTGACAGTTAGCTAATAAAAATAAAACTGCTTATCATTAGTTCATGTACATTTTGAGTGATTGTGTCTATTGACTATACATGAACACTCATGAAGCATAACAAGGATATCAGTCCAGCAGCTGTTTTTGGTATAGAAAGCACCCTAAAGACAATGTGACAAAAAGAAAATGTCGATACAGAGAAAACTCACCTGACAGACACATCCAGATCCCAAGAACATAGAAGGACTTCATTTTTAAAATTGAACCCTGTTATATTTCATCAAGACCTTGTTCAAGTCACTCTTAGAAGCCTTGAGGGCTCTTACCGGTGTACAACGTTTTTATCATTGATGAGGATCTCAAAAATGTGTTAACTAGCAGAGCGCCCCAGTCACAAGCATCTACTTCCTCTTTTTTTAAAACACTTGTTTGTTTAAACAAGTATTTTCACACAGTTCTGAGGTCTGTTTGTGCTTCCTGTCATCATTGTTTGCGAATGAGATTTAACCTGGACAGTCTGATCCAAGATCAGTGTAAAATAGCAAGACAACAATTGATGTAAGCACGTCTGTGGACCATCGATGAGTGCTTGCATGTAAGTGTAAAAATGATGTTAGCTTAGTCTCTTTTTTCTTTGCTGGTGGCTTTCATAACGACAACATCTGACTGCATAGAGCATTATTTCTCTATTGATAGCCATTAAAAAATATCTGCATTTTGGCTAAATGTCTTGCAAACATTTAGTTGTATTAGTAGATGTTTTGGAGGCTCATAAAGGTGAGGAATGGACTTCTTTTATTCCCTGTCGGTTGCATTTGACATCACAGCTTTGGACACAAGGGTTCGTGTTCTTGCAATGCCATCAGCCAGTGTTGTCATTTTTATGCAGTTCTATAGCCATTAGTCACATGACATTTAAGTTCTGCGAATGACTGATGATGACGTCAGTTTTTTGTCATTTTGAGAAACTCTAATTCAAATGTGTGTGTGTTTGTGTGGTCTAAACCATTCTTTTCATACTGATGATAAACATCATGACTACTTCCTCTGTTCTTTTCCCGTAAGAGCATGTTGGCAGTATTAACACTCTCACAGATAAGAGATCAGTTTGTGGTGGTTGCCAGTTGTTGTGGATCACATTTGCACAGGGTGGTTTGATCTTAGGTAGTCTGAAAGAAAAACACCTGTATGGCTTTCATGTGAGTGTTAGTGAGTCTGACCAGCACATGCAGTATCAGTAACACTTTTCAAATCATTTACAGCAAACCATGGGCTGCCAGAACGTTATTGAAACTCACTGGCCCCTAACATATTTTTTTGTGTTTGGGTCAGAATCAAAAAGCCCTTTACCACAAGATGCATCATGATTGAATCACTAAAATGGCATTCAAAGGTATTCATTCAGTGTCTTTTCTTGTGCAGGAAACAGTCCATATGACACAATCAAAACAGTTTTGTAACAGTGAAGATGCTGAATTTTTTTTTTTTTTTTTTTGCGATATTGGATATTATACTGACACATGAATATATATATTAAAATACGACCTCGAAGAGAGAAAAAAAAAACACAAAGTTGAGGGTTGAAAATCTAACCCTATAACAAACTGCCAAAACCAGGGAGAAACGTGGAAAAAGATTTAAAAGGCCTAATAATTATATTTTCATTATATTTGTCTCTGAACAAATGATGCGTCAGTTCAACAGAGAAAGAATAAAAGCATAGTTACTTTTTATCCATTGTTCTTTGAATTGTTAGTCTACATCATTATCTTCTGTGTGTCAGAATAATTCCCCGTCATCACGTTCATGATCAGACGTACAGCTGCATCAGTGTCCTTATTTGCACATAGGGCCTATATTTCATTTGAAGAAGACGTGCGCACACGTAGTGTTGGTTCATGTTTAGAGCTCTAAAGTATATGAAATATGTCCATAAAAACTTAAAAGTGCTTGCTCTAGTCCGTATATGAACTCATCGTGGCGTTTACGCGCAGAAACCGCTCTCATGTGCGCGCCGCATGTTTTTTTAATTCTCCGCTGTTATGCGATCTCATGCGTAATACAGCGCAGTGATTGGATTGAACGAGCTCTCTCTTATAAATAAATGCAGAGATTAGCTCGAGGGCCAGGTGACGTAGAGTTGTGCCTGCAGAAATTTTGTTTTGATGGCTGCAACACACTCCAAAAAAAGTTGGGACAGAGGAATGTTTACCACTGTCACATTTGTAAATGTTTGGGAATTTAATTGTTGCAGTTTTGCAAGTGGAATTTTTGCCCAATCTCGCTTGATACAAGACAGCTGCTCAACTGGTTGTCGTTGTCCAGTGTCCGGTTCCAGTGAAAGGAAATCTTAAAGACATTTTTGGACAATTTCATGCTCCCAACTTTGTGGGAACCATTTGGGGATGAACCCTTCCTGTTCCAACATGACTTTGGTTTTAAGGAACTTGACTGGCCTGCACAAAGTCCTGACCTAAACCCGATAGAACACCTTTGGGATGAATTAGAGCGGAGGCTGCGAGCCAGACCTTCTCGTCCAACATCAATGCCAGACCTCACAAATGTGCTTCTAGAAGAATGGTCAAACATTCCCATTAACACACTCCTAAACTTTGTGGAAAGCCTTCCCAGAAGAGTTGAAGCGGTTAGCTGCAAAGGGTGGGCCAACTCCATATTAAACCCTACGGATGAAGAATGGGATGTCATTAAAGTTCATGTGCATGTAAAGGCAGACGTCCCAAAACTTTTGGCAATAAAGCGAATTTTCAATAAGAGACTGATCTGGAGATCAGGCAGTCAATCACATCCACTCTATGGTGAAAAGTGTCTAGAAACCAGGCATGGTTGTAGCATGTGCAGGATAAAGCCTGACACTGTCTTGCTTCCCAGGAAAGATGTCATCTTGATGCCATTAGTTCCTGACTTGCCCTAGATTTACTGAGATTTCTCTGGATTCCCTGAATCTTTTCACAATATTATGTATGGTAGAAGGTGAAAATTCTTAAATTCTTTGCAGTCTTGCATTTAAATGCGTTTTTTAATTGTTTCACAATTCTCTCATGCTCCTTTTACACTCGATCATGTTTCCCTCAAGCAGTTTTGCATACTGTCAAACAACACAACCCTTTATTGGCTATTGATACTCGATAGATGCTCAATATTTTCCTGAAATTATGTAAATGATGCACAATGTTAAAAGCCACGGTTTTTGAATATGTGAGGGCTGTGTGTTATTCTTTACTTAATGCAAATGCATATTCCTCGGAGGCCGTAGTGATCAGTTTACTGTTCAGAGGCTGACAGTGGACATTTGTTTCTCTTTAGAGGATTATCAAGGTAAAGCCCTTTCAAGATCACAATGAACATCATTCTTCATTTAACAGGTGAGTATCTGCTTTCTTAGCTCATGTTAAACAAAATACAAACGTTCATTTAATAGGGAATGACCAAAACCAACTTTGTGGTAAGACATGTAAAGCAGTTGCGCTTTACCCACGTTTGAATCCTGGCAAAACATTAAATGCCTGCCTTAAATTCATCTTTAAAAAAAAAAAAAAAATGGAATAATGTTGCCTTGTAAAATATTGCCCTCACATATATTATGATTTATTTATTTTATTGCAAATTTCGACAAATATAAGATACAATAAACAAGTTATGGCTCAATAGTCAACAAGAAAAACATAAAAAAGCCTAATTAACCTATTGAAAATTATTGCCAAGAAATGTAAACGAGAGATAAAAAAAAAGAAAAAGAATGAAAACATATTATGAACGAATATTAAACATGGCACAAATTTGTTTTATAGCTTTCTTATTTACAGACATTGAAATTGTTTTTGAGTACCAATTCAAGTCTTGTTTGAAGAACAAGCTGGGTTTACTTTTTGTATATTTACATTTATGGATATATTTACATTTATAGATTCTTGTCAGTAATATAAAATCCAATAAGAATGTGTCTATAAGATAAGGAAAAATAACTGAATACATTCTGGACAATCAAGGCATTAACATTCCAGGAAAAACTGAGCAAAAGGACACTCCCAAAACGAATGGCCTACAGTTTCAGTAGAAACTTCACAATAAGAGCAGGATGTATCAATGTTACTTCTAAATTTCAGCAAAATAGATATATTATATTAGAAAGTTCATCAAAACAACTCCTTAGGCATAGCCTTGTCAAAAGTGTTATTCTGTTATTCTCCAGGAAGTTCACACATATACAGGGAAAACAACCCCCACTATATCCAGTGATTTTCTCTCTCTAGTAATCAGACACATTGTGGTTATAAAGATTTATAGTAACTGATGGATTTATCTTTCTAGCCCTTCAGCTGATGATAATCACAAGTAACGTAGCAATCGTAAAATCTCAAGGAAACTGGTGCTCTCCTCTAGCGAACACAACCTGCACAAATGCGTCCAGTTCTGTGAACTGTCGTGGACAAAATGACTCTTGCACGGCCTATTCCTGCAACTCTCTGAGTGACGGCTGCTCCTGCTGGGTCGGATCCTACAACTGCTCCAGCGTTTGTAACTATGAAGTTTTTCCAGATATCTGCAATTATAATGCAGGTCCCCCCTCCTGCCTGAGAGGTGTGTGGAGCACTGTTCTTCGTGTCTACAGCTTCTTCGTGTGTCATATGCTGTTTTTATTTACATCCCGTTTTTTTTCCTTCCAGATTTGAAGACTTCAGACAACATCAATGGGGTATGTGAGAACGAGTTTCGAAAAGATGGTCTATAAATTACATGTAGCCTAATACACTCTATAATTCATGTTTACTTTCTTTCATCTATTGTCTTTTCTTTTTCTGCAGCAGTTAACTGCAGATCTCGTAGTGAGTCGCATTGATATGATTGCCAATATGACGGATCTAATGTCTCCTGAAGTGAGTCACATTTACTGGACCTAAACCAAGGGTCATTCTCAAAAAATCTATAGATTTTTACGGTTAACAAAATGTTTTGAATTCAGCTCGGTTTATTTTTCTCCCTTAAAATTGTATCGTATTTGTTAACATCTTGATACCATTACCTATACATAATGGACACCACCATGTCATTTTATATATATTTTTTATTTCATGAATTAAGATTAAGATTTTTTTAAGATTTGTGTTTATATCGGCTGAAAAAACCTTACTGATTAGTTATAACAGCCCCAGTTTCACAGACAAAGCTTAAGCTTAGTCCCAGGCTAAAATTAATGTTTGAGATGTTGAAACTGTTTAACTTTTAAATATGTCAGTGCCATTGTTTTGCACACCAGTAATGTTTTCTTTTATTCCTAAGGCATTTTATAAAAGATACTTAAATGTCCTAATTGTACTAAAATCTAATCTAAGCCCTGTCTGTTACACCAGACCTGTCATGTCGTATATGTGGTTCTATGAATATGCAAATTAGCCCCGCTTCCACTCACTCACACCAGCTCAGAGATCCACTCATCTTGGTGTTTCCATCAAACATGTTTTAATGCAATTTTCTCAAACGTGCATTAAAATAGATGGATGGAAACATAGCTAATGACACGTTTATTTATTTTTTTTTTAATCTAATTTATTTTATTAATGCAATACACTCACTATATGCATATTTGAACAGCCTGTAACACTAAATCCAGAGACAATCATTCTTCCTAATTTATATTATTTTTATTGTATTGTTTTTGCACAATTGTTAGACCTTGCACTAATGCTTAACCCTGGAAAAGAAAATGATTGCAAAAAATAAACAAATGCCGGTGTACAAGATGTGTAAGGTTAAGGCTTTGTTTGAGCACTTGTCTCAAATAATTCAACAAAAATATACAATCAAATATAGTCAAATTCTTTCATATTGTTTTTAAAATGTTATGTTATAAAATTTAAAAGGAGTTTCTTGACCATTTGACTCAAAAGTCAAGGAGCTACTTTGTCACCATATTTTGAGAATGGCCCATAGATTACACTGTAACAAATTGCTGTAAAAATTACAGCAACTTACTGGCAATTTTGGTTGCCAGTAAGCCTGTACATTTTACAAGAGTACTGTAAATCATAAACTACAATTATACTGTAAAAAATACAGAACACCTGTAAAAACAGCAAAACAAGACCAGCTGTGAATTTACAGTTCTTTACTGTATTATTTACAGTATGTTACTGTTTAATAATGGATTGAATTAAAACCTGAGACAACTCATTTCATTTGAGGAAATTAAATAGTTATACTGTGAGCTAATTTCATTTGAGTCTACTAAGAAAAAGACTTTATGAGTTAACTAGAAACATACATTTAACTAACTTACTGAGAAATAGCTGAGGGTTAGATGTTGATGATTTATTGAAAATATTTCATTTGAAGTTACCATGATCGTGATTAGTGTTTACTTTAGTTGGGCTCTTGACTCTTGATAAGTTGAACATTAGTTTTACTTTGGCTACTATAACCATGTCTTTATAAAACAAATTTGTTATGGCAATAAAAGTCAAGTAAAATGATGTTCAGGTGTTGATGGATGTCTATTGATATCAGCCTTGACAATATCCAGTGGCTGATCTTGATCAGAATAATTTTATAAATATGAAATTGAGGTTGTAATAGATTTCACCCTACTGATTGGTATAGTCGTGTGATTCTACAGCATGATGTTCAGTTGTGATTATATCAGTTATATCAGGTAATTTGTGTTTGACATATATAAGATTCACAAAACCTTTCAAGCAACTGGAACACACGTGTATCAAGAATCAGCATATGAACCTCAACTATGGTGACAAACATAATAAAGATAGATCAACTCTGAACATCACAAATCAAGCTACTAAAAAGTCACATCGAAAAACAACAACAAAAATAAAAGCACATGGTAAGAAGAAAAGAAAATAAGACAATTCAGCTGCATAATTTATGCATGCTGCAATGCATGCTGGGAGTTCTGTATTAAGGTGATACCCAGCATGCATTGCAACATGAAGCGTTTCATTTGAGTGTCACCATTGTTGAGATTCATACGCTGATTGTTGATGTCTGTGTGTGACTTAATAACATGGTGTTTTTTTTAAACTATCTATGCCATATTGCTTTTAAAATCATTCAAATGATAATGCTGTTAAATTGCCTTATGGATAATCGCTATATTAATCAGTTATATGGAAAGAACCATATGACTGAGAAGACATTAAACTCTGAGTGAAATGAGGTATTACTGATCTGTAAGCTCTTTTGATGACATCATCAATACACAGCCATAGTCGTCAGATTTCCTTTCTCTTGGCCTTATAAACACACAGGTAAAGCAGCCAGAGAAAAACTAATGTTGCAATGTCAAGGGTAACAGCCCAACTAAAGCCAACACACCATCATGGTGACTACAAACTAAACCATAAATCATCAACATCTAAACCTCAGTTAATTCTCAAAAAGACCTTGACAAGTGACGCTGGTAATGAGTTATTTACTCCTCCTCTGCTGAGATCTTTAGATATGTACTGTCTTCTTTTCTTTTCAGTTGATTAAATATATGGCTGTGGCTGGAAGTCAGTAGTTTACTATACAATCTAAGTCAAATTTGCTAAACAAAATAAGTTATTTTCTGTGCATGTATTTATGTGACAATATATGTGAAATGTGAATATATATTTATATGAATGACTGCTCAGGAGAGTAAATGCTGAAATGAAGTGTGATTTTATGTGTTTTTGCACATAATGATATAGTGGAGATCTGTTAGTGTTTAATGTTCTGTTGGGATTTAAAGTGTTTCTGTTGCGTTTTGTGTGTCACCATTATGTTAAAGTGTAGAGCCTGTGCTTCAGTTCAGGATGAGCAGTGAAACGCCAATGTTATGCTGTGTGTTGCTTTATTTAAAGGCATTGACTGTAGTTGCTGATGTATTGATTTTTTTGTTAAGTTCGTCAATTCAGGTGTATGCTGTTGTTAACTAACAATTATCTGCAAGAGGATTGAGTTAAATAGATGGTTTGTTCACTCATTTAAATTGATTTTATTTTTTTAGTGGACTCAAATGAAATAAAATCACAGTATAAATATGAAATGTCAATTGACCAATTTAAGATAATCGGTTTCCTCAAATTATCAAATAATCATACTGTAAATAATACAATAAAGAACTGTAAATTCACAGCTGCTCTTGTTTTTCTGCTTTTACAGGTGTGCTGTATTTTTTACAGTTAATTGTAGTTTATGATTTACGGTAATCTTGTAAAATTTACAGGCTTACTGGCAACCAAAATTGCCAGTAAGTTGCTGTAAATTTTACAGTAATTTTTTTACAGTGTAGCTTTTACACTCTTTTGCCATATAAATAATTTGCATTATACAGAAACATCTCTTTTGTATTTTATTAGATGGCGGAAGACTATTTGAAGATTGTTGATGCTGTCCAGATACAGGTTGCAGATTTGGCCAGTTCTGAAAATAAAGATAAAGATGATATAGTGTCATATGGAAACAGTTATCTGAACGCCTTTGAGAACCTGGTCTCTGCACTGGTGAAGCGAACAGAAAAGTACGACTTGCAGGATATTAATCTCACCAATACAGGTAAAGAGCCCTGTTACGTCCCTCTTTGTACTTGTTTGTTTGACACATTTGAAAAACAAAGCTGTGATACTGTGAAGGGTGCGTCATAGTCAAATATGTTCTTATGGAGAAGCACAGCTCTTCCTGAATGTTTATTTTATTTTATTTTCATAATTGTATAATTTATTATAATCTTTTTTTTTTCACAATAAAGAAACCTTTTGCCGATTACAAAGACTTTTATGAATGTTAAAGATTCTTGCTGGAACTATAATGCCAATACAAAACTTTTAGATTTAAAGGTTACAGGGCAATAATTAGTAAAACACATCAGCACCCAGTCAACACGTTGATGTCACCATGTGGTCACAACGTCTGCAATCTGAGTTCACAGTGATGTAAAAGTGTAACCTCACAGCGCTCTCACTGTGTGCTCAAACTATGACCACAATATGAGCTCATCCCAGCTAGACATGTAATTGTTCTATGAATGTTTTGAGAGTATTATGTTATGTTCTTGTAATGTTTTCTGGAGATATTTTTTCTGGAGATTTTATTTTTGTTACCAGAATGTTCTCTTAAAAGGTAGGATAACACTCTCTAAAAACATTGTAAACATGTTTAGTGATAACATTGATAGAACATTATCCCCTAACATGCTTATAAAGGTTTAGCGGGACGTTTCCCAGCAGACACAGGACTGAACCTCTTAAAATAGTTTGCTTGAAAGTAATAGTTTGGTTTGGTCACTATTGTGGAGGTCAGTGTTTGCTTTAGTTGGGCTTATTTGGCCTTGACTATGTGATGTTAGTTTTACTCTTGCTGCTGTAAGTGTTTTTTTATAGCAAGAGGAAATATGATCAAGTATGTTGGCTAATTGGTAAAAAATAAAGATATTATTATAATGTAGTTGCCTGATTTCATCCATGGACTAGTCTCTGGCATCAATTCATGGCAAAAGAATATGGGTTATAATCAATCATAACATTCCAGAATTTCAAACAAATGAGTTTCTTCAGAATTTTTATCAGAAGGTCTGAAGAATTGAATTAAAAAAAAAAAACTATAATTTTTATATTCTTATATTCTATTTTATATCCTTATTCCTTCCACCATTATTGAGATTCACGCTCTGATTCTTGTGGTTTGAGTGTATCCAAAAAAAGCAGTATCAAAAACTATTTGTTTCAATTATTGCTATTATACAGATTTTCTAAGTTAGAGATGATTGGAAATCTAGCTGTTGAAACATTACTATAATCAATTATGTGAAATGAATAACACACATGTTGGTCTAGAAGCTGATCAGTGCTTTGCATGTGAATATATTATTGTCATCCTCATCAAGTAGCCGACATAATCTGATCACATTTTCTCTTACAGTTCTTGCCATAACAAACAGTTACAGCAGCCATAGAGTCAAACTGCCCAACTAAAGCAAATACTGATCACCCTATTGGTGACATCAAACCAAACTATTCATTTAAATAAATCAGCAACATCTAAACATTTGTTAATCTCAATAAGAACTTTTCCACTCATATGAGAAATAAGGTTAGTTAGTAATAAGTGAAGCTGGTAATGCTGTTTGTGGAGTTGTTTAATGAAGTTGGTATGGAGTTATTATTGTGCCATAATTAAACAAACAAATCCAGCATTTTGCAAACAAACACGATCTGCTTTGCAAAGGAAAACTCGACTCGCAAACAAACAGAAAGCAATGTGCAAGTGAAAAGGTCAATTTGAGTGAACAATTTTGAGTAACACATATTCATTGTGTTTTGCACATACAAATAAATGAGCCTAGATAATATTTCACAAATAAATACAAGCCATCCTACAAATTGCATGTAACCTTTAAACAAATACCAAATTTAGTGCATACAAATGCATATCTGTCTGTTATGATTGTGAAACACTTGGCTTTTTATGAGATCTCTCGGCTCGATTTTCTCACAAATGTGTCCAGGCAGATTTTCTCACAAATGCAGTTGAGCAACTTCCTCTTCTAAAACAGTAGATGGCGCTAAGCTAGGGGATTCATTTAGCGCTAGTCTCCCGGGAGAAGCACTGATTTGAAACGTGAGCTTGCCTTTTCCTACAGCTGAGGATGAATGAGCGGTGAACAGGAGAGTTTCTGTCTTACTGTATCTATAATTTACCTTTTTGAGGTTTTCTTTTGCAAAATGTTATTACATATCTAGACAGAAATCCACATTAGCACTTAGTAGCCCTTCGCTCTAGGATAGAGGAATCTATAAGCTGAAAGCTATGCCATCATATGTTGCTTTTTACAGTTTTGTAAAAACGTTACATTTACTGAACGAGTCTATTTATTTAATTCTCCATAAATTAATGAGAACATTTCATTTAATTGAAAGGAGGGTCCCACTTATTTATTTATTTGGAATTCAGTCAGCTTAACTGTTAATGTAATAAAATAATGAATAAACAAAACAAACAATATACAATTGTTTCAACAATTGTACTTCAACACAACTTGCCTGTGACATATGCGCCCGTTGGTGTTTTAAGCCCTCAACGGAGCCTTCAAGGCAGCGCTGCATAAGGTGCTCCCCGCCCCCTACAGTTTCAGCCAATCGCAGCAAATCTACCATTGCCAATCTGTTTACAGTTAGCTAGATAGCTGAGGTGTCCGGCCGGCAGCAAAGAAAATCCCTAGCAGGTAGTGTTAGCTATATTTCAAAGCATAGTAATTTTTTTAATAATAAAACATTTCATTATGAATTCAGATCTTAGAATATTGCTCTATGCAACTTACCGTACCAAGTTGAGTGGAGTCAAGATTGATTGCTCGTTGGTTCTCGAAGTTAAATGCGAGCACCATTGTTGCGATTGGTTGAAATGCGGTAGGGGGCGGGGAGCGCCTACCATGCAGCGCTGCCTTGAAGTCTCCGTTGGGGGCTTAAAACACCAACGAGCGACATATGCAGTGCCCAAATTATTATTTTGGACAGACAAATGAAACCCTCCTTTCAATTAAATGAAATCTTCTCATTAATTTATGGAGAATGAAAGAAATAGACTCGTTCAGTGTAGACATAATCACTCATTTAATCATTTTGCACGTGTCCGATAGGAAAAATGTAAAAAGCAACATATGATGGCAGAGCTTTCAGCTTATAGACTCCTCTATCCTAGAAAGAGTGGAGTGCTCTTAAGTGCTAATGTGCATTTCTGTCTAGATATGTAATAAACATTTTGAGGTTTTCTTTTGCAAAATGTTTAATTATAGATACAGTAAGATAGAAACTCTCCTGTTCACCGCTCATTTTCCTCAGCTGTAGGCAAAGGCAAGCTCGTGTTTCAAATCAGTGCTTCTCCCGGGAGACTAGCGCTAAATGAATCCCCTAGCTTAGCGCCATCTACTGTTTTAGAAGAGGAAGTTGCTCAACTGCATTTGTGAGAAAATCTGCCTGGACACATTTGTGAGAAAATCGAGCCGAGAGATCTCATAAAAAGCCAAGTGTTTCACAATCATAACAGACAGATACGCATTTGTATGCACTAGATTTGGTATTTGTTCAAAGGTTACATGCAATTTGTATGGTTTGTATTTATTTGTGAAATATTATCTAGGCTCATTTATTTATATTTGCAAAACACAATGCATATGTGTTACTCCACTGCATTTTTGCTCAAATTGACCTTTTCACTTGCACATTGCTTTCTGTTTGTTTGCGAGTCGAGTTTTCCTTTGCAAAGCAGATCAAGTTTGTTTGCAAAATGCTGGATTTGTTTGTTTAATTATGGCAAAATTATAACTCCATAAGTTGGAGCCTGACATCAGTTGTTTACACGTCAACCCAATTTTCATTTTCAACCAAAAGTTGACGTCTGAGCGATGTTGGAGTCCATGTCCGATAACATTTCTAGCTGGGGTGACTCACATTGTGGCCATAATATGAGCACAGTGAGTGCGCAGTAAGGTTACACTTTTAGCTAACTGTGAACTCACATTGTAGTCATATGGAGAGATCACTGTGAGATCAACGTGTTGACAGAGCAATATATAGATAAGAGATTATATCTTTTTTTTTTCTTTCTTGTTTCTTGTAGCAGTAAGAGTTCTTGCGGTTGGACTAAATGCATCTGTAAAGGACATCCCTCCGATCCGTACAGAACAAGCTCACATGGATATTGACCTTTTTGAGATTGTCAAGAACAGCACTTCAAGTATGTGAGAAGTATAAATAAGTACAAATAAAAATACAAATGTGAACATTTGTTTCTGCTGCTGTTAAAGCCCAATGTTATTTTCTTTTTGTCTGAACAAGATTGAAAAAAGTTATTTTTTTCCCCTTTTTTTTTTACAAATTGATGTGACTAATTTTATGTAGATTTGTCACACAGGATTTGCTGCTGTGGCTTTCATGAGTTACAAATCATTGGAGAATCTACTGAAGCCAGACTTCTTCAACACATCAAATGACACATTTAAAACCATGATGTCCACTGTAATCTCAGCTACTCTTCAACAAACCAACAACACTAAACTCACCAAACCAGTCAACTTCACCCTCAAACACATCAGAGTGAGTTCATTTCTATGACTCCTACAGGCAATGTTCTGATCTAGAAGTGTACTGTGAACCGAGAAAAAGATGTGTTGGAAAGATTCTTTTTTTTTATATGATGTACAATGTTGTGTCTACCCTGTGAAGGACTTCTACCCCAGCGGTTCTCTGTCCTGTGTGTACTGGAATATCAGCGAGTGGATTGTAGATGGTTGTTCTGTTTTAGAGACCAACAGCAGCTACACTGTGTGTTCCTGTGTTCATCTGTCCACATTCGCTCTCATCATGCAAACCAGCAGCCGCCCATCAGAGGTACGAGAACATTTATAGTGAGCATTGAAGAACAGCACAGATTTGTCACTCATGTACTCTGACATGTTTTCTCAGAGCAACTCACTGTTGGAGCAGCTGGACCTGTTGAATTTGGTGTGTGTGATCGTGGGTCTGGTGTTCTTCAGTTTGGCCCTGTTGACCTTTGTCCTTTGTCAGTGGAGTCCTGGAGTGAATAATGTGGCTCGAATCAACATCTGTATCAGTCTTCTGTTGGCTCACCTTCTGTTCCTGCTCACACAACAGTTCCTGAGCCTCATACGCCCTCATCAGGTGAGAATGATGAAGGAGCCCTACAGCTCAGCACAGTCTCACTGAGAATCATCATAACCGTCTCTCATGATCTCCAGGTGTTGTGTGCCGTGATATCAGGTGTGCTGCACTTCCTCTTTCTCTCCGGCTTTGTGTGGATGTTCATTGAAGCTGTGCTGCTCTTCATCTGTGTGAAGAACCTATCACAGATCAGCTCCAAAAAGAGGGAGGTGCTTAGCAGTGGATTCCTGTGTGTGATTGGATATACGGTTGCTCTGGTTGTGGTGGCCGTGTCTGTCGGGCTGCTTCCTGAAGGATACGGCAGTAACGAGTGAGTTGTTGTTTTTTTAAATTAATTAGATTAGATGGAAATAAAGCAGCTTTGGGAAACAACTACAACAGAATACCAGCCACAGCCTATGAATGCTGCACACTGGTGGTGTTTGAGGAGAGATACCCTGATATGACTGTAAACCGCTTTGGGTATACAGGTCCTTCTCAATAAATTATCATATTGTGATAAAGTTCATTATTTTCCATAATGTAATGATAAAAATTAAACTTTCATATATTTTAGATTCAACTGAAATATTTCAGGTCTTTTATTGTTTTAATACTGATGATTTTGGCATACAGCTCATGAAAACCCAAAATTCCTATCTAAAAAAATTAGCATATTTCATCCGACCAATAAAAGAAGTGTTTTTAATACAAAAAAATGTCAACCTTCAAATAATTATGTTCAGTTATGCACTCAATACTTGGTCGGGAATCCATTTGCAGAAATGACTGCTTCAATGCGGCGTGGCATGGAGGCAATCAGCCTGTGGCACTGCTGAGGTGTTATGGAGGCCCAGGATGCTTCGATAGCGGCCTTAAGCTCATCCAGAGTGTTGGGTCTTGCGTCTCTCAACTTTCTCTTCACAATATCCCACAGATTCTCTATGGGGTTCAGGTCAGGAGAGTTGGCAGGCCAATTGAGCACAGTAATACCATGGTCAGTAAACCATTTACCAGTGGTTTTGGCACTGTGAGCAGGTGCCAGGTCGTGCTGAAAAATGAAATCTTCATCTCCATAAAGCTTTTCAGCAGATGGAAGCATGAAGTGCTCCAAAATCTGTGGTCAGAGCTTTGAACTGACAGACTGTGTCTGCTTCCCGGACAATGTTAGGAAGATTGTTCCAAAGTTTTGGTGCTAAATAGGAAAAGGATCTACCGCCAGCAGTCGATTTAGATATTCTAGGTATTATCAACTGGCCAGAATTTTGAGATCGCAATAGACGTGAAGGAGTATAATGCGTTAAGAGCTCGCTCAAGTACGGCGGAGCTAAACCATTTAGTGCTTTGTAAGTAATCAGCAATATTTTAAAATTTATACGATGTTTAATAGGGAGCCAATGCAGTGTTGACAGAACGGGGCTAATATGGTCGTACTTCCTGGTTCTGGTAAGAAGTCTAGCGGCTGCGTTTTGAACTAGCTGTAGTTTGTTTATTAAGCGTGCAGGGTATTTATTGTTTAATCATAAGTATTAAAACAATAAAAGACCTGAAATATTTCAGTTGGTGTGCAATGAATATAAACTATATGAAAGTTTAATTTTTATCATTACATTATGGAAAATAATTAACTTTATCACAATATGCAAATTTTTTGAGAAGGACCTGTACAGTACTACATAATAAAGCACTATAAAAATGCCTCATTTCATTTCATTACCAGCTTCACTTATTACTAAGCAGTTTGAATTTATTTCTGTCATATGTCTACAGAAGTTCTTATTGAGAATTAAGAGGTTTTTATTGATAATGTTTAGAGTTGTTGTTGTTTAAAGTCAATTTGATTAGAAGAAAATACTGTAAGGCAGCTCTGGGCTTTTGTGACATTTCTGCCATTTGATTAAAGAACATTTTTACAAACACTGTACAAAAAACAAAACAAACACCAGAAATAGTATTTTTGACAAATTCATGCAGTTATAATGTTTCCTCTAAACAGTTGCTGGATTAAAATGGATAAAGGTTTTATCTGGAGTTTTCTGGGTCCTGTTTGTGTCATACTAGCAGTAAGCACATTTCCTATTTCTCATGATTTTAATTTATTAAAGGGAAACAAGGTGATTTATTATTCTTTTTCTACTTCTCAGTTAAACATGATTCTCTTCATAAACATCATCATCAATCTGCACTCAACTCTTCAAAATCTGAATGCTGAAGTTTCACAAATGAAACAAACCAAGTAACAAACAATCAGATTTGAACACTCAATAGAAAAAAAAAATGTAGTAAATAAAGACACATTAACTCTTTCTCTGCAGGATTATGGCGTTTAAAACACTGGCTCAGTTTGTGATTCTTGGTTGCTCCTGGATTCTGGGTTTCTTCACTAGTGGCAAGAAGGAGCTGGAGATCCTCTTCCTGATCTTGAACTCCCAGCAGGGAACCTTCATCTTCCTGGTCTATTGTGTCCTCAATGATGAGGTCAGACATCACTCAATTTACCACCATATTCCATTCAAAACTGAATATGAAATAATATTACAGTTGTTTTCATGGAGGTCCTGTTCTTATTTTGGCAATCCATGTCTTTTATAGTGAAATGTCAGAGGCAGTTGTTGAAAGTCCTTCTGTGGTCAATTTTATACCTTAAAACAAATCTTTTATCACCAAAATAAAAAAAAATTCTTGAAAAAAAAATCTTCATGCTTTAAAATAGTATACTAAATGAGGCAAGGGTGTCGAGTGATAGTGTGGCGGTTCTATGAATATGCAAATGAGCCCCGCCTGCACTCACTCACAGCAGCTCAGAGATCCACTTGTTGACGATCACACGTTGATCTGATTGGTTACAAGGTAGTTTGTAACATCAGAAACACCATGCAATGGTGTAGACTTATGAATTTAAACATGGTTTGTCTTAAAGCATCTTAAAAACACCACATAGTAGGGGTGGCACGGTACATGAAAAAACATCCGAACCGTCCGGTTCGCTTGTCTCGGTTCGGTGCTTGTGTGCGTCGCACGGTTCGACGCATGCGCAGTGTAACCTTGTGCCCGTGACCTCAGACAGTGTGTTTACTTTTCGCGCTAAATAAGAGATGTGTGGACATGACAATGGACATGCATATGAGGCTTGTTCGACTTGAACCGGCGCTGCACAGACCGATCGATGAATAACATCAAAGTACCGCGAGAGCAACGGCTCCGTATGCTTTTCAATCACTCTCGCGGTACTTTGATGTCATAAACCGATCGGTCTGTGCAGCGCCGTTTCAAGTCGAAGAAGCCTATAGACAGTAAAAGTGGAGTATGGAGTGCTGCAGGTCTCGTCACGTATAGAAATGGCAAGTGGGAGATATAAGGAAGGCTAACCGGAGTTGGAGGATGCGCCAGCGTCGTATAAGTCCATGTGGGAACATTTTGGATTTCATGTTACCTATGATATTTAAATGTATACAGTGACACCAAGTTTAGATAAGAACTCCAGTCATATGTTTCCAAATACTGCACTTTAATTTCAAGTGAAAAAAATGTATCCTCACTCTCAGGGAATAGAAGCATTGTTGATACTGTTTGTGTTGAGGTTGAACTTATGTTTCACTTTATGGTTATGCCTTTGCTATTGTTATAGCCTCATTATAGGCAATTATGTGTAACATATTTTGACTTATTTAAAAGATAGTGCTTTAAGAGTTCCTCTCTTTTTCTATTAAAGATATGCATTTTTAGCACACAAAAATTTAAATTAACTTGCATTTATCAAACTGTCAACTTCAGTGTAGCTCTTACAAAATGTTTATAAGTCCCTGTAGAGATAGCAATACACATTCTCCTTTTTTGCCAAATAAACAAAAGCATTTCATCAATGTCTTTCTTGCTGTATCAAAATGTCACCTAGCTTTCCTCAGAGATGGTCTCAATAATGTGCTTAAAGTCAAGTCAAATTCAGTTTGTGCATGATTACATGATATACATTTTTTTTTATACTTTTTTATAGAACCGAAAACCGTGACCCTAAAACCGTGATACGAACCGAACCGTGGGTTTTGTGAACCGTGCCACCCCTACCACATAGTCATATAAACAACATTAAATGATGTTTTATTCACAAAGTTCGGGAGGAACACGTTGATCTATCCAATCATCACGTCATTCCAACCAGCTGTCAACAGTCAGTAATCAACATGTCTACCCAATCAGCAAAATGAGTTGAGGCCTATACACATTCGACTCACCTATGTTCCTCGACAGTTTTCAGCATCCCTCCACCACCCCGTCTCCTCACACTTGTCTGGTTACTTTCTTAACAAGAAATACGGGGGAGTACTCTGGGTTCAGGACAAATTCCGAGCTCGGAGCCCTCCCCTTGGACAGCACACCTAATACGCAAACTACTTTACTCTCAGAGATGGGCACAAATACATCAAAAAGTTTTTAATTACAAATTACAAATACTTACTCATCAAATGTATTTAAATAAAATACAAAAAATACTGCTGTGAAAAATGTATTTAATTATTTAAGTATTTAATTAAAGTAATTTGTAATTTGAAAATTAAAAAAAAAAGAATAATTAAAGCAATCATTTTAACCACAGGGTGTTCAAAATTAACACTGAAACAGTGTTGAAGTTAATGAGATAATTAAGTGATGATTGGCCATTAGTGGTGACACCTAATGTTAATAAGAAGAATCATTGAAGGAAAGAGAAACAAGAACAGAAAAAAAAGAGAAAAACAAGAAATACTGACTCTGAGCCATTACACATTATTGCACTTCTTATTTGTACACCAGTTTGACTTTATTTCTGTCATACATCTACACACAGTCTTATTTGGATTTACAGAAGTTTAGATGGTGATGTTTTATGGAATGTTTCATTTCATGTCACCATTATGGTGATCAGTGTTTGCTTCAGTTGGGCTCTTGACCCTTTACTTTTTATTTAAGTTGTTTTTTGACCACTCCAACTCTGTGTTCATGAAGCACATTTAATGTGGCAAGAGAAACTATGACTTGGGCTGCTTTTTCCAAAAGCATCGTAAGCCTAAGTTGATTGTGTAGACCATTATTTGCAATTTTTCTATGATCAAGTTAGGTTTAAGATGCTTTTGGGAAATGAAGCCCAGGTATTTTCCAAATTATATTGGCAAGAAAACCCTCTTATACTTGAGAGCGCTTCTGGGTGTTTTCCCCTCATATCTGCTCCAAGGTATTAATTGTGGCATTTCTTTGTGGTTTCTTTTGTCTTTTATGAGTTTAATAAAGGACTCTGACTCGTCTTCTGTCCAAACACATCACTCATCTACATTAGGTGACCTGTAAATGTGCAAAAACTGTTTCCATTGCAGTGACAGCAAAAACCAGCTGGCGAGCATAATCTTTTTTGCGATATATGGGAGTTTTTTTTTTTGTGTGAAAATTTACGTGTTTCAATTGGCTGTATTTTCAAATCGCAATTTCAATTTGCGCAATTTGAAATGGAAACGCAGCTACTGTTTAATTCAGAAAGTCTTTTCAACACATCGTCTGTTTATTATAAAGAAATTCCATTGTGGTTCATGAGTTTTAAATGGATGTGATGAAGTCACTCAGCTCCTCTCGTCTCATTCTTGTACAGGTCAGACAGCAGTACAGGAAGTGCTTCAGATGTCTTTGCAGTGGATGCAAAAAACACTGAGAAATACACCATCATCTTCAATAAATAAAAAGTACTGTTCAAGTGCCATATTCAGGTGATGTTGACATGATTCCAGCCTGTATTCCCCTGTCTCGTGGTTAAGGACTTTTATGTTGAAGTGTTTCTGTTCTATTGTTTCTGTGTTCACTTCCTGTGCTTAGTTCAGGGAGTGCTTCTCAATTCTTATTTGTGCATCCTCGTTTCCTTTCCTCTCTTCTTCTCATTGCGAAGATGAGATGAGATGTTGGGTTTAAATAAACTGCAAAGGTAAAGTATAAATTAAAATTATTGTGACCGATGTGAAGGGGGAGGAGAATATATTTGTGCGTCACGTTTAGTAGATAAAACACTTCTGCTAAGGATACACCCGTGTATCCTTGCTTATGACTCCTCTGGAAGCCTCCTCATTCCTCGATCCTCGACTCCTCGTGGTCCAGTTAGAGAAATGAGATGTCCTTCAAGATGGCTGAGCTCGATCGGTTTCCAGGTCATAGGATGGAGGACGGAGGAGCGAGGAGACGAGGAGGGATATTGAGAAGCACCCCTGGTTGCCTTTGTTCCTTACTCCCTTGTCGGTTTCCATTGCTACCCTCGTTTTTCATTGCCTACACCTGTCCCTCTTTAGGGTCTTGTTTTTCTTGTGTATTTATTCTCTGGGTTTTAGTTGACTTGTGTCGGTTGTTGTCTTTGCATTTTTTGTAAAGCTGTGACACTCTTGTTCCTTGCATTTTGGATTTGTGATGTGAATTATCTTTGTGTTTTTGGAATCAATGTGGCTGCATCTGAATTCTTGCTCCTTCTCTTCCCTGCTGCTTCATAACAAATATTATGATTACAGTAAAATACACAACAATGTTTCGGATATTAAATGTAGTCTCAGCTCATTTCTGCATATGGTAATTTTTTTTGTTTTACCAGTCTGTTGATAAATACTATTGATGTAGAACTTCTAAACGGTATATTTAATATTTTTTGAAATCACAATATTTTCTTGGTGGAGGGTGAAATGTATATATTTTTTTACAGACTGAGTTCACTGTTGAGTCCAGAAATTTTCCAGAAAGGAAATTCCTGTTTCTTCTGTAAGGATAATTTTTATATTACTTTAAATATTCATATTGAAAAATATATTTTCAGAAGGGGAGGTCACAGGTTTTATAGGTGTAGTGGATTTACCTTTATAACTAAACTATTAAAATAAGAACAGATATGTCAAAATCTGTATTGTCATATGGTTTGTATGTTTGTATTAAAACACGAGAATGAAGATTGATTTTTGCTTTCGTTCAGGTTTTATTTCAATAAATTTTTTGTTACAAAGTTATGTCTTAATAAACAGTGTGATATAAGTGGGTTTGTGAACATGTTTTTCCATATTCCACGAAAGTCTGATTCTAATTTGAGAAGAATATCCTAGTTTGATATACTTCTGCAACATTCCTGTATTTAAAATGTAACATACAAAAGTCTTAACTGTAGATATCTGTGACGTAATAAAATAATATGATCACAAGATATATGCACAATTTTTATTTACAACACGAGGGAGGGGGAGGGGTTGAGAAAATTGAAAAATGAGAAAAAGACACACCAAAATCCCCACTGTTAAATCAACACTGCTCAGAGTACATACAGCATGTGTCCACACTACACAGCAAAATCCCCAGTGTTAAATTAACACTGAAAAGTGTGAATTATATAAACTCTGAGCAGAGTGTTAAATGAACACTGAAGTCGTGTTAAAGTTAATGAGATAATTAAGTGAATAATTGAGTGATGATTGAGCATTATTGAAGACACCTGATGTTAACAAGCAGAATCACTGAAGGAGAAAACCATAATTTTAAGTCACCGTTATGGTGATTAGTGTTTGCTTTAGTTGGGCTCTTGACCCTTAATTCCTTAACTTTAGATTTTGTTTGGCTGCAGTACATGAGTTATAACAGCCAGATTAACAAATAGAAAAGGTGATCTGATGGTGATGCCTCGTTAGTCTTGCAGTCTTCGTGCCGTGTACAGGGGGAAAAGAGAGGCGATTAGCCTCTCCTGACCCGTAATCGGATGGTTGAATGAATTTCTGGCATGTCAGAAATTTTGGTCGCTCCTCGTGACTATATCACAGTTGAAGCAGAGCTACGAACCGATTGCCTTAAACTCAGTGCTTTTTACCTCACTGCACTTGCACAAAAACAGAAGTTTAACCCTTTTAATCTTTAATGCAGCAAGAAAGAAAACGAAAAGAGGGAGATCTTCAAGTTCTATCAAACTAGCAAATTACTGTTGCTTACCTCCAGTTCGTGTTGCAAAATGGATAAACCATTTATTACCCACGTCTTCACCTGTGATGTAGCTACTGTGCCCCTTTTATTAATTTGTTAAACAATGTCCATGTTAAAAAAACTTTTTTTGAAATAAAGCTGTTTTGACTAATTATTGCAGTGTTCGGAAATATTATAGACTGTTAATAATTTTAATTGTAGGCCTATAATTAATTGTAATCGACCTAAATGTTTTTAGACCATTTTTAATGAGGAGGAGTAAGCTTCTATGTAATCTTTAATGTATCCTCACTGCGCATTGGTTATGTGGTGAGGCGCTATGAAATTATTGCGAGGCAAATTAATTATAATAGCATATCAATTTAATAATAAAATTAGGCCTTCCCTAATAATACAAATAATATTAATAATAATTTAATACATAAATTGGAAATGCTAAATCATCTTAATATTGATAGCTGATGGTTGGTTTGACAATATCTCTGGATACATGATATTGTCTATTGGCACAACCCGGCACGGGGGTTTATAACGCATATTTCACACGTATAGTGTGAGCAGTCAAGTCGCAGCTCAACATTCGGACAGTATAGTGTGAGCACATAAATCCTGAGCTTTAGCTTTACATTGCATGCGATCTACTCGGTCAGTGTGAGTTGGTACTTTGCTGAAATCACACAGACATCGCACAGTGTATGCCCGCCTTTAGATGTCACACATCTACATAATCTATAGTTGAGAATTGGTGTTGATGTTTTTTTGGTTAAACAAAATTTGCCACCATTATGTTGGTCAGTGTTTGCTTTAGTTGGGCTAGTGACTCTTGTGTATTTTAAGTAATTTAACCAATTGTAGTAACACTTTATTTTAAGGATCAGAAATTAGACACTAATTAATGACTGCCCCATGTACACAGCAAAATACCCAGTGTTAAATTAAAGGGTCACTCCACCCATTTCAACATTAATCTTTATTGAAAGTGGGTTATATATGTAGTCGAAATGTAAAAGAAATTTTAAATTTGGTGCCCTCTTGACCGAGAAAAGACAGAAAATAACTTTAGGGCGCATTTGTATGTAAGACAACAACTCCCACAATGCACCACGTTGCACAGCTCCGCAAGCCACTCCCACTAATCCAGAACAGCGCAAACAGAGAAATCACTCTCTGTTTGAAAATCCGAAACTAGAAATCCGTCTACAAGGCTAGCTGCCAAAAGAGTTTTTAAATTCATTTCACACAAAATGTCTAGTTAGTTGGCTGTGGGGGACGACGCGAGTGATAATGAATGACACCTGTGAGACGCAGCGGTCTCATATCTCTCACGGAGGAGCGGAAGCACAAAAGGAACAGGCCTGATTTTATGTTTTGTTTCTGTTGTGTGTGGCCAGCTGGGTTATACTTTTGTTTTGTATTTGTTTATTTTACTATTAAAATGTTTAAATGTGCGCCGGTTCCCGCCTCCTTCTTCCCACAACAACGAACCCCGTTACATTGGCAAACTCATTAGCGAATTACTCCTCGTTTGTATTTCTTTCTATATGGTGAATTATTGCATGATACCTGGATGTTCCGTCAGAACATATGCGTTGCGACACTAGGATGGTTAACATCACAACACAAACATCCGTGTGCTCGTCTGATTCAGAGATTTCGTCCAGGAGAAATTGCTATCGTTGAAATTCTCTGCAGCAGACGAACTCTATCTATGTCCGTAGCGCACATGGAGAGCACAGGCACCAGCAGTCCGCCCAGCTCGAGCCAGTCCGGGCTCCTCGTCCGCGACAGGCGGCCGCCTCCTGTTCCTCCATCAGGCTCAGCTGCTCTTCACTATATTGCGGCTCGTAAAGATAGCCACGAACAGCGGATTCGAGCAGCAAAATTTCAAAATCCTCTACTTCCATATCATGTTTAGTTTCTTCCGTCATTGTCGTTACTTCCTATCTCCACAGCGCTTGTTAGCTTAGCTTATAAACAAGATGGCTGATATTGATTTCAGTATCTACAAGTGAAGTCCCGCCCACTGATCTGTGATAGGTCTGTTAGCGCATTAGGTCCATCCCCCAATGGGCGGGTTGGAAAGGGTGGGAACTAGTGCTTGTAGTCTTTACAGAAATACCCCATTCTTACACTTCCTCCTACAATGACGCAAATTGACGATTTTTGCGTCATTGTAGGCGGAAGTGAAAAAGGTAAATAGTGGATTTCTCTCGTCTCAGGGGACAATGAAAGATTTTTTCAGGACCATTCAATAGTATTACTGGGTTTCTAACAATGGAAAGCTTAATGCAAATGGGTGGAGTGACCCTTTAACACTCCTCAGTGTACATATGTGTTCACAGTGTTAACTGAAGCAGTGTTGAAGTTAGTTCAATAATTAAGTGATAAATTAGGTGATAATTGAATATTATTTAAGACACCTGATGATAACAAGCAGAATCATTGAAACAAGAACAGAAAAAAAAGACATGAGCAGAAACACAACTACAAATGACTTCAGACACAGCCTTAGATGAAATCCACTGAAGAGAAAAGAAGACTTGTGGAGTTGTTTAATCCTCCTCTGCTGAGATCTTCAGAGATTTAATGTTGTTTTTTCTCTTCAGTGGATTTCATCTAAGACTGTGTCTGAAGTCAGTTGTAGTTCTTGTGTTTCTCGTATTTTCTGTTCTTGTTGTTTCAGTGATTCTGCTTGTTAACATTGGTTTTGTCAACTCTAAACTAATCCTGTAACCCTTATTTTATTTAACTACCATCCATAACTTACCTACAAATTTAAAAAAAAAGAGAAACAAAAAATACTTGGCATACCCTACCTCCTAATTACAGAAAAAAAAAAAACAATGCACTTATACCCTAAGGCTTCTCAAATGATGAAGAAGTTATACAGATTGGATCAATAGGGAACTGATGTTATCACATAAACATCAAACTGTAGCAAAAGTGACTAACAGCACTCTGTTAAACACCAAAAGAAAGAGAGCACAGAAATCACATCTTAAAGGGATAGTTCACCCAAAAATGAAAATTACCCCATGATTTACTACCCTAAAGCAGGGATGGGCAAAATCAGTCCTGGAGGGCCACAGCTCTGCAGAGTTTAGCTCCAACCCTGATAAACTCTCCTCTCTGTAGCTTTCTAGTAATCCTGAAGACATTGATGAGCTGGTTCAGGTGTGTTTGATTAGGGTCCCAGATAGCAATCAACCATTGAAACAATGTTAAATCAATGTTAATGTGTACATTTTAACTGCATTGACTCAACATCACTTTTGCTCCCACAATTAATGTTTTTTTGTTTTGTTTTTTTTTGTATTCCATCCAAAAGTCAATGGTAATCATAGCATTGAATCAATGTTACAATGTGATGTTGGTTCAACATCATGTTTGCACTCTCAAAAAATGAAACGCAACAACTATAACTGACTTAAAGCCACACAGCCTGAAATCAACTGCAAATAAAAGAAGACAATAAATCTCTTAAGATCTCTTATTTTTGAGGAGTAACAGAGGTTTTATTGAAAATGTTTGGTCACAGTTTGACTCTTGGGTTTTAGGTGAGTTTGTGGTCTTTGAAACAGTGTTTACTAAAACACATAAATTGATACAAAGAAAGCCAGAGACAAACATAATAAGGTAAAATAGTTTTCAGCATCATAATTCACTAATCTCACCACTGATCAAAAGTGGCAATTTTGTATCAATTAAAATGTTACATTCAATAACAATGCTTTCTTACAACAGATCATACATTATTAAGTTGGATTTGTAAACTAATCTATTGATGATAATAAATAGCCACTTTTGTTCAGGAGTCAAACTAGTGAACTATTCTACTTCTAATTATGCTGAATACTATTTCACCTGATTATCTTTGTTTCTGTCTTTCTTTACAACAAATTATATATTTTGGTAAACACTTACAAAGACCAGAAACTCACATAAAAGCCAAGAGTCAAACTGCGACCAAACATTTTCAATAAAACATCAACATCTAAACTTCTGTTAATTAAAAAAAAAAAACTTTTGCTGAGATCTTGAGAGATTTAGCCTATTGTCTTCCTTTATTTGCAGTTGATTCTAGGCTCTGTGGCTTTAAGTCAGTTGTTTCATTTTCTGAGAGTGCAAACATGATGTTGAATCAACATCACATTATAACACTGACTCAATGCTATCACCATAGATTTATGGATGAAATTTAAAAAAAGAAAATCAACATTAATTGCGGGAGCAAAAGTGGTGTTTTAACATTGTTTCAATGGTTGATTGCTATCTGGGACCCTAATCAAACACACCTGAACCAGCTCATCAATAGCATTCGCACTGTATTAGCATTATCTGGGGACCTCGTGTAAATTAGAAATTACCCACCCACATCTGAATTTCGTGTGGCGCATTCGCACGGGATAAGCGAAGCCTGTGATTTTATTATGATGTCAATAGGCTATTGCTTGGAAATGTCTTGTCGTTATTATAGGTCTAGCTGTATGAAATATCATAAACAGAAGAACGTGCCTTACCGCATGCTACTATACATGTCATTCATTTCCATCTAACCATTCTTTTTGCTCTTCTGATGTTTTTCAGTTTTCTCTTTCTGCAAATTGTACAGGTCCTTCTCAAAAAATTATCATATTGTGAGAAAGTTCATTATTTTCCATAATGTAATGATAAAAATTAAACTTTCATATATTTTAGATTCATTGCACACCAACTGAAATGTTTCAGGTCTTTTATTGTTTTAATACTGATGATTTTGGCATACAGCTCATGAAAACGAATCGGTTACCTAACGTAACCTCGGTTCTCTCTAGAAGAGGGAACGAGTATTGCGTAAGCTAGCTTACGCTACGGGAAAGATTCATCTTTGCTGAGAGTTTGAAGCCAAAAATTATTTCATAATTTGTATCCATTGACAACGCAGTTCCTCTGCGGCAGACCTAGAGCGGGCTAGCTAGCAGCTCATTGGTTCGCTCAGAGAGAACTGCTTAAGCCTATGGGAGAGCGGGGCTGAACCCGCTACCAATGGGAAGCGCCCGCGCACTCACTGCATCATAGCCCGCCAGAGTGGGCGTGGCTATGGTGTATAAAACAGTCTCTCCCAGGCTTATATGTTGATTTATTTCAGCGTGAAGCGAAACGCTAGTAGCGCAAGCACGGCCGGGAACGCAATACTCGTTCCCTCTTCTAGAGAGAACCGAGGTTACGTTAGGTAACCGATTCGTTCTCTTACGAGAGGTTCTCTCGTATTGCGTAAGCTAGCTTACGCTACGGGAACACCTGGTCAACGCCGTGCGCGCTAAGAAAAACACTCATGAATCCCAGGGTGATACCGGGGGAATAATGAAATGTGGAGTGAATGTACAATGAAGCCGGCAGAGCGGGCACATAGTGTATACATAAGCATCTTAGGGGAACACAAGGGGCGAACCGGTTGTGTGAGGGATTCCCAGTGATGCAGCTTCTTAGGGAGCTGGTTTTTAGACAGCTAGCAGTTTTGCCTGCAAGGCGGGAACTTCCAAATTGTAAAATCTGACAAAAGTGGACGGGGAGGCCCATCCCGCGGCCACACAAATGTCATGAATGGAAACTCCACAGGACCATGCCCACGATGAGGCCATGCCTCTGGTGGAGTGCGCCCTGATGCCCAAAGGGCAGGGCAGGCATTTTGATGCGTAAGCAGAGGCGATCGCGTCCACTATCCATCTAGACAGTGTCTGTTTAGAGGCGGCCAGACCTTTGGTGCGCCCCCCAAACGACACGAAAAGCTGCTCAGCGCGTCTGAACGCGGCAGCGCGCGTAGTGTATAATCTCAGAGCCCGAACCGGGCAGAGGAGATTAGCGTCGCGCTCACTATCGGATGGAGGCAGAGCCGATAGAGAAATAATCTGGGCCCTGAAAGGGGTACCAATCGCCTTCGGGACATAGCCATGCCTAGGTTTGAGAATGACGACTGAATCATTCGGTCCAAACTCGAGACACGCGGCGCTGGATGAGAGCGCGTGAAGATCCCCCACGCGTTTTACTGAGGACAGAGCCGTCAGAAAAACGGTTTTGAGCGAGAGGTATTTTAGGTCCACAGACTCGAGCGGTTCGAACGGGGGTGCTTTCATAGCTTCGAGGACTATAGAAAGATCCCAGATAGGAACCGACGGGGGCCGCGGAGGATTCATCCTTTTAGCTCCCCTGAGGAAGCGGATGACTAACTCGTCTTTGCCCAGGGACTGAGCGCGCCGGGGTTCAGAGAACGCCGCGACGGCCGCCACGTAAACCTTGAGAGTGGAGGGGGACCTGCCCTTGTCCAGCATCTCTTGAAGGAAAGTTAGCAAAGACGGTACCTCGCATGACCGTGGGTCCAGATGTTTTTCGGTGCACCACTTTGAGAACACAGACCATTTAGACGCATATAGCCTTCTCGTGGAAGGTGCTCTAGCCTGTATGATAGTGTTTCTTACTCCCTCTGGCAAATCGACGAATAGTCGTTGATCACCCATGCATGAAGCGCCCAGCGCTGTGGATGGGGGTGCCAGATCGTGCCGCGAGCCTGAGAGAGGAGATCTGCTCTGACTGGGATGGGCCACGGGGCTGTCTGTGACAGCTGAGTGAGCTCCGGAACCCAGCTTTGACTCTCCCAACGCGGAGCTATAAGGAGCACCGAGAGGCGTGTGTCCCTGATCCTCTGAATTACCTGATGTAACAGAGCATTCGGAGGGAATGCATAGAGCGGGCGGCGAGGCCATTCCTGGGCTAGCGCGTCCTCGCTCCTCGTAAAATATATTGGGCAGTGAGCGTTCTCTTCTGACGCGAAGAGGTCTACTTCTGCTCTGCCGAATAGCCGCCACAGTATTTGGACCGTCTGTGTGTTCAGGGACCATTCTCCTATGGAGATGAGGTTCCTGGATAGTATGTCTGGACCGTCGTTCAGATGGCCCGGCACATGCGTCGCTCTGAGCGAAAGCAGGCGGCTCTGGGACCAAACTAAAATGCGGTGCGTCAGAAGAAAGAGATTCTTGGATCTGACACCGCCCTGACGGTTGATATAGGAGACCACAGCCATGTTGTCCGAACGGATCAGGACGTGGTGTCCCCGAATGAGCGGGAGGAAGCGTGAGAGCGCGTTCTCGACCGCGAGCATTTCCAGACAGTTTATGTGTAAGGGGCTTTCCTGAGTCGACCAGAGGCCGAAGGCCGGTGAGCCCTCGCAGACTGCACCCCAACCCTTGTTGGATGCATCTGTCGAGATGACTTTTCGGCGGGAAAAGGTCCCCATCGTGACGCCCTGCCGAAACCATTCTGCTACTGTCCATGGCTGCAGTGCCGTGAGACATGTCTGCGTAACCCTGACCAGCTGGCGGCCTGTGTTCCACGCGTGGTGGGGTACACGGCTGTTTAACCAGAGCTGAAGCGGCTAGACGCTGAATACTGCGTGCGCGCTGTGAGGACAGGCGAGCCGTCATTGAAACCGAGTTCAAATCTATTCCTAGGAAGGAAATCGATTGACTGGGTTGAAGGGAGCTCTTTGTCCAGTTGACAGAGAGGCCCAGTGTTTTCAGATGGTCGAGGAGAACTGCGCGGTGCGACAGAAGCTCCGTCTGTGATTGAGCCAAAATCAGCCAGTCGTCCAGATAATTCAGTATACGCAGCCCCTGACTCCGCAGGGGGGCGAGCGCCGTATCCATGCACTTCGTGAATGTACGGGGCGCCAGGGATAAGCCGAACGGGAGAACGGCATATTGATATACATGACCCTCGAAGGCGAAACGTAAGAATGGCTTGTGACGGGGATTTATCTGGATCTGAAAATAGGCGTCTTTCAGGTCTAGAGAGATGAACCAGTCCCCCTGGCGCACTTGCGCGAGGAGTTTCCTGGTAGTGAGCATCTTGAATGGTCTCTTCATGAGCGCTTTGTTCAAAGACCTGAGATCTAAAATCGGTCTGAGGCCGCCGTCTTTCTTGGGAACCAGAAAATAACGGCCGTAAAACCCCGACTCGGTCATAGATGGCGGGACTCTCTCTATAGCGCCTTTTTGTAGCAACGTCGCTATTTCTGAGCGAAGCGTGCCGGCGGCCAGCGGGCTGACAGTGGATTCGAGCCGAGCGCGTGCACGAGGCGGGCGGCGGCGAAACTGTAACAGATAGCCGTTCTTTATAATGCTTAGCACCCACGGGGAAATGCCTGGAATGGCTTCCCACGCTTTGGAGCATGCGGCTAGTGGCCGAGTGGTTATCACGCCCTGATTGCTGTACATAGCGGGCTGAACACAGAGTGTGGGCGCGCTTTGAATGTGTGTTGCAACGGGACTTGCACTCAGAGAGGAGTCTATGGGCCGTGAAGCAGAGCGAGCAGAGAGGGGACACGTGCATGAATTCATGGGCGTGTTTATTTTCTCTGATGTTAGAGCGGGCTGTGACCGTCTCATGTGAAGGGGCTCTGAGAGAGACACGGGATATGTTATGCTTGTGTGTATGGGTGAACACATGTTTGTGGGCACATTTTCTACACAACCGGCAAATTTTCTCTTTTTGAGATATATCTGGGTAGCCGTAAAAACGGCTTTTTGTCGCTCGCAAGCGGGTAGGGACTCCGGCTTGTTTATGGCGGTAAACACTACAGCAGTCGGCGAAACAATGGGGACTGGCAGAGGGCGAAGCTTTGACGGCGGTCCGGCCGCAGCGGGAGAACGCCGTCGTTTTCTTAACTTTGCTAGGCAGACTTCTGATGATCAGGCTTCAGCGTGATTTTGGGTCGCGGACCCCTTGGGGCCGGCGGTCTGCGGCGGCTGTCAGAGCGAGAGCGAGGGCGGCCACCCTGTCTGCGCTGGGCTGTTTGAGTCTGCTGAGAAGGGCGCTGCGGTGGGGCTCTGACAGGAGGCTCACGAGAGCGGCCTGCGGAAGAGCTAGCGCGGCGGGGCAGAAACAAGTTCATGGCCTGGGTAGCTTTCTGGACTTCGGAAAAGCGATCAACAATTCCCGTGACAGCAGATCCAAAAAGACCCGTCGGGGAGAGAGGGGCGTTAAGAAACGCGGCGCGCTCGGAATCTCCCATGTCCGCGAGTGTTAGCCATAGATGTCTTTCAGCTACACACAGACTAGCCATGCATCTCCCCAGAGCTTGTGCGGCGGCTTTAGTGGCGCGAAGGGCGAGGTCCGTAGCACTTCTTAGATCCGTGACAGCGGGGGAGGGGTTCCTACCGCTCTCAGCCCATTCACGGAGAATATCGCTCTGTAGTACTTGGAGGACAGACATAGAGTGAAGCGCTGCGGCGGCTTGACCAGCGGCGGCATAAGCGCGAGCGTGAAAACTCGAGGTCGCTCTGCAAGCTTTCGAAGGAAGCGTGGGAGAAGAACGCCATCTAGCAGAGGGCGGGCAGAGGTGTGCGGCGACCAAGTCCTCGACAGGTGGCATGGAAGAGTAGCCCTTTTCAGCGGCTCCGTCCACTGAGCGCAGCGAGGCGGAAATGTCGGAGCGGTTTCTAGCCGAAAGTGGAGCATTCCAGGACTTCGTCAGTTCTGCGTGAAGTTCAGGCAGAAATGGGGCGGCCCGGTTGCATGCGGGAGTCGAGCGCCGATGAAAGAAGCTGCCGTCCATCCGGTTCGGGGGCTGCTCGGGTGGAGGAGCCCACTCGAGACCGAGGCGTTCAACGGCCTGTGAGAGGAGGCGCATTAGTTCTTCCTCTATGCCAGCGCGAGTCCCCGCTGACTCTCTCGTGGAACCGAGAGATGACCAGTCTTCACTGTCTGAAGCGAGCAGTGAACATGAGTCCTTCTCCTCCGCGGCGTCCTCGGAAGCGACAGAGCGGCCACTCGGCGGCAGCTGTAAGTCCGGCTGGGGCGGGGAGGGAGAGCGGGAAGCGGCAGCGGCGGCCCGCATGTTTCCGCAGGGGGCTCCGGCGGCCTCTGGGCGCGGCGTTTCTTCTTACGCGGCGAAGAGAGAGGAGGCGCGGGAGCGGATTGAGCCGCTAGGAGTCGTGCCCGCAGGGACGACAATGGCAGGCTTTCACAGAAGTCGCAACCTCCATCCGCCAGGGCGAGTTCTGCGTGCTCGAGTCCCAGGCAGAGAGCGCAGACAATATGGCGGTCTCCGTCCTCGAGAGGAGCGCGGCAAGAGCCGCAGGAAATTCGAGACATCTTTAAAAAGACGCTCAGCTCTTTTAAAACAGAGAAGGATACAGTCGTCGGATGGCACTAGCTTGCAGGGCGGCTGAAGGTGGCGAAGACGGCCGGCTTCTTCAGGGTCCGTGAGCTCGCTAGAGTAATGCCTTCTCGACGGCGACGGCTTTCCTCTTCTCAGAAAACAGCAGAAGCGTGTAGCTTGCTGAAGATGAAATGAATCAACATATAAGCCTGGGAGAGACTGTTTTATACACCATAGCCACGCCCACTCTGGCGGGCTATGATGCAGTGAGTGCGCGGGCGCTTCCCATTGGTAGCGGGTTCAGCCCCGCTCTCCCATAGGCTTAAGCAGTTCTCTCTGAGCGAACCAATGAGCTGCTAGCTAGCCCGCTCTAGGTCTGCCGCAGAGGAACTGCGTTGTCAATGGATACAAATTATGAAATAATTTTTGGCTTCAAACTCTCAGCAAAGATGAATCTTTCCCGTAGCGTAAGCTAGCTTACGCAATACGAGAGAACCTCTCGTAAGAGAACCCAAAATTCCTATCTCAAAAAATTAGCATATCATGAAAAGGTTCTCTAAACAAGCTATTAACCTAATCATCTGAATCAACTAATTAACTCTAAACACCTGCAAAAGATTCCTGAGGCTTTTAAAAACTCCCAGCCTGTTTCATTACTCAAAACCGCAATCATGGGTAAGACTGCCGACCTGACTGCTGTCCAGAAGGCCATCATTGACACCCTCAAGCAAGAGGGTAAGACAGAAAGAAATTTCTGAACAAATAGGCTGTTCCCAGAGTGCTGTATCAAGGCACCTCAGTGGGAAGTCTGCACAGCAAAATGTTCAGTTTAGTTTAGAGTTGTTTTTATGGTGTTAAATTATCAGAGTTAAAAAGTGTTGATTCTGGTGTTAATTTGAATGGCATCAACACTTGCAGAGTAAATCAGTGGTCGGAGTCAGCGTAATTGCAGCGAGTTGACGTAATTGACACTGCCATGAGTTGATCCAATTTCCGGTTCTGGCACATTATTTCCTTTTTGATTAATGGCGGACGACCACGAGGAGAGGAGTGTTCAATCAGGTATAATGTTTTAACCACTTGATTTTTCTAACCAATTTTCATGTTTAGTTTACATTTATCACCATTTAGAATAATATTAGTACATTTCTCAGCATTGCCTGAGCGCTAAACTAATTTCCTTTCAGATAACACGACAGACCACCGATCGCACCTCGAGGACGTTTCGTTTGTTTGCTGGCAAATTGAGGTAAGAGTTGCAAAGTTTATATGTTAATTAGCAGTTTTAACCTTATAGTTTCATATATTTTAGAATGTGGGATAGATAACAGTGTCATTTCTGTGATTTGTTTAATTACGTCTACCGCAAAGCATCCGCATTCCCCCTTCTTGGTGCTCTCGTTATTCGTTTTGGCATAAGGCATTGTAAATTTGTAATGCATTTTTATCTACAATATTTTAGTATGACTGTGCACTTGTTCCACAAATAATCTCCGACTGTTTAAGTGTGCAGCAGTAGCCGTGAACTTTGAACGCGCCGCTTCGGTGGTCTGGTATTTTCAAGTATACGTTATAACGTTTACTCTTATCTACAAGGTAAAAGGCTATGGATATTCATTATCAGATAAACGAACTCTAAGCATTTTGCTTAACTTTCTGCCAGTGCATATGAACTGTTTTCTCATTATATGAGACGCGTGATTGACGTGCATGCTTCATCTGCAATCGTGATATGATATTAGATATGACGTTACGAATTAATTTGCTGCAATTTCACATGTGGTGTGACAAACGGAGCTTCTTACAACAGCAGCTCGTAGGAAATTCTTTAATATTAATAACTTCATAATCTGCATTTTTCTTGACCAAACAGCTTTCATCATGCTGGTTAAAGTGCAGTATCAAGGTGTAAAGAAATTTGTGAAATTGATCAGCGATCATACATTCCAAGATTTTCTCTGATGGTAAGTGAAGAAGCTTGTGCTACTACTTAAATGAACTTAAAAGTCATATAGTACTATTGTATAATCCCACTAAGTCAAAACATTACAGTAAAGGTCTCATTTGTTAACATTAATGTGCTAACTAACTACAGGATTAGTTAATAAAAGTAGAACTGCTTGTTTTGTTAAATTTAGTTCATAGTGCATTCATGTTAAAAGAGACAACTTATGTTGATTAACAAATGCCATAGAAGTTTTGTTCATTCTTAGTCTGTTAACTAATGAAACTTTATATATTTAATTTTTATTGTTAAAATGACTTTTCAGTTAAAAGCAAATTTGGTTTGGCAAGAACAGCAGCTCTTCAAGTCTTTGATGACTCCGACACCAATGTGGAAGAGGACATCTTCCATGAATTAATTGAAGGCAGTCCACATTTATGCCTAACTATAAGATGTCCAGAAGATATTACTGCTGGTTTGTCTGATGGTAAGTCTTTAATAACACTTGAGACATACTTTTAAGGACTCCAGTGTAATCCCAGTGGCAAAATATCCATGTTTTTATTTTAATGGGTTGGTTCACCCAAAAATGAAAATGTAATTTCTCGCCCTAATGTCGTTCCAAACCTGTGAGACCTTCGTTCATCTTCAGAACAAAAATAAAGACCTTTTCAATGAAATCCGAGAGCTTTCTGAACCATCCAGCAGCAACGTAATTACCACTTTCAAGGCCCAGAAAGGTAGTAAATACTTAGTTAAAATAGTCTGTGTGACTCCAGCAGTTCAACTTTAATGTTATGAAGTAGTGATCGACCGATATTGATTTTTTATAACCGATACCGATTATTTGCATGTTTATGTGCCCGATAACCGATATGAAGAACCGATATTTATTTACTGTTATACTTCTGTTTTTGACAATTATTACAACACAAATGAACTGAACAACCATTTTATTTAAAACAATCACTCCCTCCTATATAATATATAAATATAAAACTTTATATTTATACACAAATAAATAGAGGGGTCTGAGTCCAAAAAATAAAGTGCCTTTGTTTAAAAATAAAAGGCAAAAAAATTGAGGTAAAAAATAAAGCACAAAAATGATTCTAAAATACTGGGGGGGAAAATCTAAATTACATGAATTTTAGTAGTGTAACTTAATACTCCCAGTTAAGCAGAACTAGGTTGTAGTGTAGAAAACAGAGTCTTTCAGCATTCTGCTCTGTAAGCCTGCTTCGTTTGTTTTCATAAATGGTAAATAAATCAAATTACAATAAAAACATTTATATTATTATATTATATAATTTATATCTAAATTATACATATAATTTATAAACATCAGCAGCAACAATGTTAACAATAGGCACAATGGGGCGGCAGTGGCTCAGTGGTTCATGTAGGTTGTCTACAAACTGAAAGGTTGGTGGTTCGATCCCCGGTTCCACCTGACCAAGTGTCGAGGTGTCCATGAGCAAGACACCTAACCCCAGCTGCTCCCGACGAGCTGGATGGCGCCTTGCATGGCTGACACCGCCGTCGGTGTGTGAATGGGTGAATGTGAGGCAATATGTAAAGCGCTTTGGTGGCCATTGGGTCTGTGAAAGCGCTATATAAATGCAGTCCATTTACCATATCACCTTTGCAGAAATGTAATTCATTTTAAACAGTTTTAGAAGGTTTATGTGCAGTTTAATAGGTTTAAACTAAGAGTAAGGAATAATTCACTGGGTAATATTAATTCACTGAATAATATTAGCTAGAATATAACATTGTCAGGAAAGTAACAAACAAAACAGCATATACATCATTGCATTTTCCAACTAGTATGTTATTAATTATTAATAATATTTTTGTAGGTCTAGATCATGAAATGCTTTCTGACAAAGTGCTGTTTATCTATGCATTTTCACAGAACTATAATTTAGGCTACTCAACCGCGATCGCGCGTGTAGATAATAAATAATTAATTTCAACAAAGCGGTATATTTAGATGTGTATTAGCGAAATAATTGCTATAGTAAATGATAATATAATCTAGGGAGTTTAAACAAGATAATCTTGTCAAAAGTTTCATTCAGTGGCTGTGCTTGAGCATTCCTGATCATCAACCCAGTGAGTGCTCAGCAATATGAACGAACTTTTTTTCGAGACTAATGGTGAGCAAATACAACAGATAAACAATTCAATTCAGCGCTTTTATGTTCAACATGCACTCATTCATGTCTGTTTTATTTAATTCATGTAAAGTTACGTCTTTATTGGGGCAGGACATGACGGATTACGCTACGTGACTCCATGAGTTCGTCTCAATTTTTTAGAACCAAGCTGCATAAACTATATCAGGCATTTATGTCTCAAACATCATTTCTGCATGCCTGTTATGTTAAATAAAGTTGAATAATTAAAGCAAAGCAAGTAGAACATATACTTTACGTGTGCACAGAGTTGTTGTTGACTGATCTCCTCAGACGCGGGCTGCAATGGCGGAATTCTCAAAACGGCCACAAGATGGCGCCGTTTATCGGCAAATCCGATATTACAAAACCGATACCCGATTATGGGAAAATGCTTAAATATCGGGAAAAATATCGGTAAACCGATACATCGGTCGATCACTATTATGAAGCAATGAGAATAGTGGGCAAAAACAATGACTTTATTCAATAATCTCTTCTCTTGCATGTCTTCCTACTATACTATCCATGTAGCACAGGGCAGCACAGCACTGGGCCTTGAAAGTTGCAATGCTGTTGCTGCCTATGGATGGTTAAAGCTCTGATTTTATCAAACATATCTTAATCTGTCTCCGAATATGAATGGAGGTCTTTTGGGTTTGGTAGTAATGAGGGTGAGTAATGACAATTTTAATTTCTTCTAAACTAACCCTTTAATTTGATTAAATTCTTGCTTCAGAAGTGAATAACATTTTGATAAAGCCTTTTTTAATGTCTTTAGAGAAAACATTAAAATTGTTTTGCTTTTCCCTGTCAAGAGTTTTCACTCACAAGATCCTCAACCCCCAGCACATGCACTGATACTCTTTCACTCTCATCAACTGACCATGAAGAGACGGAGAGAGCAGTGCAAAATCAAACAGCAATGGTCAGCAACAGTTTTAGCATAGACGCTGAAAAGGCAAAACAGGTATGTATACAGGTTTTTTCTTGTGGTTAACTTGTCCTTATAATACTTTCACCATTTCATTAATCTTGGTGTTCACCTGAATGTGGTCATGTTTAATCAGACTTTCCGAGATGCACTGGAAAAAAAAAATCTGGTGGTGAGGAAGTGCTTGAAGAATACCAGACAACTAAGACTTTAAAGCACAGCACCAGACGTCAGCTTGTTAATATTGTAGTCAGTCACATGACAGAGATTCATGGGTAAAGATTTCAATGCACCCAGATGTGAAATACACACAGCTATCAATTGATGTAGAAGTTTACCATTTAACCTTGTGTATTTTTTTTTTTACATTGCAGGAGGATTCCTACCCGCAAACAGCGGGAAACTTATGCTTTGGGCATTATTTGTCTCTTTCCTAGCCTGAGAGACCCATTTTCAACAAAGGGCTATGTAAGAATCATTTGTATTGATATAACTGAAATACAATCTAGTTTGACATGAAGTTAAATGCTTATTTTTTTGTTTCATGTAATGACAGTTTCTTTTAATATCTATCTGTATCATGATGATTCTTCAGATTTTTTTTTTTTAAAAATGTTCTTTTCTTTTTGGCAGGAGCATTTCTACGATCCGGAAAAGGGAACAGGGTTCATCTCCTGGCGCCTTAAAACTTTGTCGAGGAAGAACCCAAAACGTGTTCGCTTGGAGATGACTGAAAGTGCGGGACCAAGTCGACGAAAGAGGATAGATGATGTGCAACAACTTGAATGAGATGCATGCAGAGAGGCAATTTCTTTCCTTGTCCACTCAGCTGATGAAGCTGAAGTTATGCAGAAGATGAAGGAAACGTTTAAGCATAGACAATAACTGGTACATAATCCTGAAAGATGAGCTGACGTCCTTGATGTCTTCCCAAGATTTTTGGATGTAAAAGGATTGGTAAATAAAATTTATTGTACTTTTCAAAGATTGTTTTAAGTGTGTTTTAGATATTCCTGGTTTATTTTATTTGTATCAAATGAGATCACACTAACATAATTGCTAATTTTACTCATTTGTTCATAGATTTATCACACTCCTCGCACATGCCTTACAAACATAGTGATAGATTTTGTAAGAATTCTCAAGTAAATATACATTCATGATTTCTTAGTCTATCAAAACGTGCACACAATCCAATTTGGTGGTAAATGATGAAAAAGTGCCAAGTAACCTCTTAGCAATCTTGTAATATGCTTTTTCATTAGATAAACCAGGACTTTGCTCTGCTGTTCAATGCTGAAACATCCAACATGTTTCTTAAGAGGTGGGAGACGACATTCAAGCAAAAGATCATCAACGAAGCCAAGACTCTTACTTCAACAGCAGAAATGCGGTGTCTTCTCAATGCAGCAGGTGGACAAGGATCTGAAAATGGTTGGCATGATTTGTGAGGATGTCATAATTTCATATTTGGTCTGGTTTCTTGTTGTGAGCACTAAATTGTTTGTTTTTGTTTTATCTTAAATCGCCCACCAATCCCAAAACATCTACTCAATCAGATTGGGACACTAATATGTCATCTGTCCTGCTGCTGTTGCATCTCCTGCCGCCTCCTCCAGGGAGGAAGAAGACTAAGATCAGTCCAACAGAGGCTGTTGACAGAGTTGTGCGTTTCCATAAGGTAACACTTACAATTCCATTTCAAAGTCATTGTGAACATTTCAATAAAAATTTGGGTTATAACTTGTATACCCTAAAATGCAGTGGTTTTCATTTGCGGTCCTTGGGACTGAACCCTTCTGCACATTTTGTCTCTCTGACCTGATAAGCATAAAGAGAGTTCACCCAAAAAGGTCACCCTCATTTTGTTCCAAACCTGCTTTGTACTGCTGAGCACAAAGGAAGATATTTTAAATAAAGTTTGTGGCCAAAGCAGCCTGTTTACAAATTCTTCAAAATATAATTCTTTGGTTCAGCAATACAAACAAATAATATTGAGTTATAAAGAAAAACCCTAGCATGTGTAATACATTTTCAGTTTTGGGAGAAATTAACCCTTCAGTTTAGTACATGGAGCTCGTACCTAATGAGGTGAAGATCTGGAACGGGTTTGTTGAATGAGGGAGACATACAATGCGTAGAGCTGTTGACCCACAGGACTGGGATTGAAAATCGCTGGCATAATTTGACTTGTCTAATTGTCCCTTTTAGAGTCTCTAACTAATTGCATGCATTCAGTTGCATTCTTGACCTACAGATCTCGGATTTCCATGTACAACTCTTTGTTCTAATGAAGTAAGTCAGTGACATAGCTTGGTTTGGTGGCTGAGGGTTGTAATGTACAAAGCATGATGATAACTGGTTTTGTCAGGCACAAATTGGGTTAAGGTGTGTCAGGTGTTTTTTTTTTTTTTTTTTTTTTTTTTTTTTTAATGTGAGCAAGTTACCAGTACCAAGTTTAATGCATTATTTTGCATGTAATTTTTTTTTCCTCTAATCTTTTTTTTTTTTTTTTTCTCCTCAGTCCTGCACCAGTATTGAAGGCCTTCTCAGTGGGAGTGAGGGCCACCAGCCATTTCTACTGGGATCAGGAAGGATCAAGGGCAGGATCGACCACTTTTACGTCGCTGTAGACAAACGCCTTATCCCATGCTCTGGAACCAGCTCCTTAAGTGCCTTTGATGAACTTTTCAAAGTTCACTATGTCTTCAACTTATCCTACGAGGAGTCCCTGGTCAACTTCTTTACCTTCCTGCAGACCACAGTTTACAACATAGATGTTGGTCTTTCAAGTGAGTCTCCAAGAGTAAGGGAACTGCGCGCAAAGCTTTTAAATTAGTTTAAATGTTACAGTGTTTCCTCTGTAAAAGTGTGCATGCAAACAGCCACTCTTTGATAGCTCATTTAAGAGTCACACACAGTTTTTATCCTTCGTTAAAGTTTAAGTTGTTGTGTGCGCAGAGTGGCTGTAGTCGGCAGTTTTGCTCATATTCTGGGTTTCGAAAGCATTTGAACGGTTTTCATGCTGTTGATGGTAGTCCCGCTTTTGAATTGTCATCTGGTGAACTGTCATCTCAAAATGTTGATGATAATCAGTCAGGTTCTTTGTTTGTTGGAGAAAGTGATCCCCAAGTTGCTCTCATTGACAATGTTACCTTTTCCAGGAGAGAAACCGCAGATATATGTGCCTCAATTGTGGCCAAATTACAGTGCAGTGGAGTAGCCAATAGCTTGGTATCATCAGTTGTTTCAGCCCTTGAGGACCTCACCACTGAACTGCATAGCCAAACTCGTCAAAATGTGATTTCTGTCATTCCTCTTGAAAACCCAGTCAGATCAGCTGTCGAAGATAGTTTCGAGCATTTTGAGAGTCCCTTTTCTATGTTTAACACTGAAACTAAAAGAACTAATTATTTTGTTGACAAATGGGGTGTTGTGGAGCCGGTTGAAATTGTGCTTGGCATGAGGTATGACATGAGGAGAAACAAAAAGACTGGATGTTATGATCAGGTCCCAGTAAAAGATACATTTGTGTATGTCCCAATTTTGGAAACATTAAAATGTATGTGTCGAAATGTAGATGTATGTACTCTGCTGAGAGAATTTACAGGAATGCCGAAATCACATTTTGAGGACTTTTGTGATGGAAGTTACTTCCAAAGTCATCCATTATTCTCCAAACATCCCAATGCTTTACAAATTCAGGTGTATTACGATGACTTTGAAACCGCAAACCCTCTTGGCTCTAAACGTGGGGTACACAAGGTTGGTGCTCTTTATTTTGTGCTTCGAAATTTACCTCCCAAATTTAATTCGAGACTGATGAATATACATTTGATTGCTCTATTTCATGCGCAAGATGTGAAAAAGTACGGTTTTGACCCCATCTTGGAACCATTGATTCGTGACATAAAGATTCTAGAGATAGATGGTATTGAATTGCCCATATCAATGAGTAGAGTTTATGGCACAATATGTCAAGTAATTGGAGACAACTTGGGGATGCACTCAATACTTGGGTTCACAGAATCATTTAGTGGACATTACTCCTGTCGTCTATGTATAACTGAAAAAGATGATATCCAGTTAGTTCACAATGAAGATGATTTTAGGGTTGTTTTGCGTGATCGTTCGATTTATGAACAACACTGCAGTGAGTTAGAATCTGACCCTCAACTTAAGTCAACACATGGCCTTAAAAGAAGCTCAACACTCAATAGCCTGCAGTATTTTCATGTGTGCCACAACTACTCTCTAGATGTGATGCATGACCTCCTGGAAGGAGTTGTGCAATTTGAAATGAAGCTACTGTTTGAGTATCTTTCAGAAAAAATTGTTACACGGAGTGAATTGCTCTCCAGAATATATTCATAGGATTATGTATATTTGGAGAGAAAAAATCGTCCAACAAAAGTCAATCTAGAGCACAGTGGAAATACCATAGGGCTTAATTCTATCCAGGCACTCGGTCTTGTCAAAAACATTCCTTTGCTGTTTGGTGATATTGTACCCTTAGGTGATCAAAATTGGCATTTGCTCCTGCTCTTGCTTCAAATTCTAAACCTGGTGTTTTCCCCTTGTATTTCTAAAGGCATGACTGTCCTCCTGAAGTATTTAACAATTGAGCACCATGAATTATTTAAAGAGTTGTACCCACAAAACAAGTTGCTGCCCAAACACCATTTTATGGTGCATTATCCAGCCTGTATTCGCAAAATTGGACCGCTAGTGCACATGTGGAGCATGAGGTTCGAGGCTAAGCATAAAGTTTTTAAGAATACACTGAAGAATTTCAAAAACATCACCAAATCACTGGCAAAAAGTCATCAAATGTCAATAGGTTATCTTTGGGAAACAACACCATTTAGTCAAGTTGAGTGCGGACCAATGAAATCATTTTGTTGGAATGATGTTGAGAATGGTGAAAAGTTGGCAGGAATGCTACAGAATCCCATGCAAACTAGTATGCATTCCATGAACTGGGTCAAAATAGATGGGACAGAATATAGACAAGACCTCATTGTATGCAATGAAATTGAGGATGAAATTCCTGTTTTCAGTCAGATTCGGAAAATACTTTTCATTGACAGCACTGTGTATTTTATTGTTGACAAACTTTTTACAGAACATTTTTCTGAACATTATCATGCATTTAAAGTACAGAGATACTGTAAGTTGAGTGAACTTGTAAAAGCCAACAGCTTGAAGTTCTACAGGCCTTTTGATCTGCAGTGTTTATATGGGTCAGATGATGGTGAATGTTGCATCATCCTTTGTGTTGGTGTAATTGTTGCAGCTGATGTTGAAAATAAAATTTCAAACTGATACATCGTGTTGAATTATAACTGAATACACTTCTTTTTTTTTTTCCCCAAATAGTTTTTACCAGTGGCGCAGATAGGATTTTTTAACTGGGGGGGACCAAGCTGTCAGCAAATGATTTAAACTCAATTAGTTATTTTGCGTAATTTGGGCTTTAACTAGTGCTCAAGTAGTTACTTTGCGTAATTAGGGCTAATGATTTGCACTAAAAAGCCATTGGGGGATTATTATTTGAAATCATGGATAAATAACAATGAACAAAGGTAAACAAAGGCCTACCTCATCACCACTAGCAATGCATGATCAGACTATTATTTGACTAGTATGCCAATCACCCAACAAAACTTCATGTCTTCAGCAAAGTATTTTTTTGTGGCTGCCCTCCTGCAGATCCTCACTTGACTGACTAGGGCAGAGGGCTTCAATCCTGCTCCTGGAGGGCCACTGTCCTGCAGAGTTTAGTTCCAACCCTAATCAAATACACCTGAAACACACAGCTCATCAAGCTCTTCAGGATCGCTTGAATATACAAAGGCAGGTGTGCTGAAGCAGGTTGGAACTAAACTCTGCAGGACAGTGGCCCTCCAGGAGCAGGATTGAAGACCTCTGGACTAGGGCCTGCCTTACTGTCATCAGAGATTGCCTGCAGCCCAGGAGGACAACATTTTAAATCTTATAATTTCAGTTAACCCTCTATACCTCTATAGAATTTCACAACAATGTGAAATACAACATATTCCTGAGAATTAATGGCTTAAACTACTATTTCAAAAATATTCTAAGAATAACTCAATTTTAAATTTAAGTGTTAATTGCACGTTTGTTGCAATTTATAGATTATACATATCTTTCAAATGATGTATGACATATTAAGAAATGTTTTTCATAGCCCATAATTTAAGAATCTATATCCTCCGTTGCTCCAGTCCCTACAATAAAAAAACATGATTTCCTGCTATAAGAGGATGTCAAAAGTTTATGTAGGCCTTTATTTGTTGTTTGCATAAACCTTGCACCACACAAATTCATTTATTATAATTATTTTATAGTGGCTTACACAACAGTGAACATACCTCAGTCAATTTATACAGTACAATGGGTTAAATGATAAGATAAAACATTATTTCCTGACGACGATAAATTGTTTGATTTATCCAACCATTCTTTTTGTGTTCATTCATTATTTGCCTCTGTCCTCTCACCTAAATGCATAGTTATGGTCTCCACATGTTGCTGTGTTTACTAAGTGCAAAAGCCTTCTTGCATTATTGTCAGACTAGCTATTCCCCTTAACAAATCTAATCTGCCACATCTGGGAAAGTCAACAGGCATAGGATACTTACATTGTTTGGTTTTTGAAAAAACGAGGTGATTGTTTTTTGTCTCTTCGTTGCCTTTATGTGGCATTTATACAGTCGTTTTTTTTTTTCAGTTCAGAAAATCACCGACTCAGCTCAGTCATAGATTGTATTTGATCACTATGGTTACCGGTCCGCTCCTACAGGCACGATTGAGGCAGCTACCAGCTCCTCATAGGACCCCAGCGAGATCACTCACTCAGGAGTCGTAGCACACACACACAGAGAGAGAGTGTGTAAACGTAGGTGGCATGATGGCATCGTGTGTTTATTGACAACAGAACAGCGTGTAGTGAGATCGTGGGTACAAACAAAATAATGGCGACCGGTGTAGATTATTATTGTGTGTCAGCCTGCGTCTGCCCCGACCCGATTCTGAAGCAGCGGCGGGCCGGGACACTACTTTGGCTAATGAACATAGCGAAAACACTGGTTAATCCTCTGTTTTACCGATTTGTGTCGCCTTTCGTAGGGATAGTGAGGGCGGGGGACGGATCGGGTCACTATGAACATGGGGGGGTCATGTCCCCCCCGTCCCCAGTGCCATCTGCGCCCCTGGTTTTTACACTAGTACCTTAATCAGGGTTTTTGTGAACACAATATTAGTGCTAAAACTAATCTCTTGGTGTTAAGATATTGACACACCCAGTGTAGTTTCAACACTACCTTGGTGTAAATGAGGGATGGGGGGCACTAATGGTGTTAACGGGGAACACTAACAGTGTTGTTTTTACACTAAGCAAGTGTAAAAAAAAAGTAACACTATTTAAAGTGTAAGTTTAACTCTATTTAGTGTGGACCTATATAAAGGTCCACACTAAATTGCTGTGTGTGGGAAGGAAAAAGTGTGGCAAAAAACGCTGCACAACGAGAAGAGGTGACCGGACCCTGAGGAAGATTGTGGAGAAGGACCGATTCCAGACCTTGGGGGACCTGCGGAAGCAGTGGACTGAGTCTGGAGTAGAAACATCCAGAGCCACCGTGCACAGGCGTGTGCAGGAAATGGGCTACATGTGCCGCATTCCCCAGGTCAAGCCACTTTTGAACCAGAAACAGCGGCAGAAGCGCCTGACCTGGGCTACAGAGAAGCAGCACTGGACTGTTGCTCAGTGGTCCAAAGTAATTTTTTCGGATGAAAGCAAATTTTGCATGTCATTCGGAAATCAAGGTGCCAGAGTCTGGAGGAAGACTGGGGAGAAGGAAATGCCAAAATGCCTGAAGTCCAGTGTCAAGTACCCACAGTCAGTGATGGTCTGGGGTGCCATATTGCCTGCTGGTGTTGGTCCACTGTGTTTTATCAAGGGCAGGGTCAATGCAGCTAGCTATCAGGAGATTTTGGAGCACTTCATGCTTCCATTTGATTTCATTTTTCAGCATGACCTGGCACCTGCTCACAGTGCCAAAACCACTGGTAAATGGTTTACTGACCATGGTATTACTGTGCTCAATTGGCCTGCCAACTCTCCTGACCTGAAACCCATAGAGAATCTGTGGGATATTGTGAAGAGAAAGTTGAGAGACGCAAGACCCAACACTCTGGATGAGCTTAAGGCCGCTATCGAAGCATCCTGGGCCTCCATAACACCTCAGCAGTGCCACAGGCTGATTGCCTCCATGCCACGCCGCATTGAAGCAGTCATTTCTGCAAAAGGATTCCCAACCAAGTATTGAGTGCATAACTGAACATAATTATTTGAAGGTTGACTTTTTTTGTATTAAAAACACTTATTTTATTGGTCGGATGAAATATGCAAATTTTTTGAGATAGGAATTTTGGGTTTTCATGAGCTGTATGCCAAAATCATCAGTATTAAAACAATAAAAGACCTGAAATATTTCAGTTGGTGTGCAATGGATCTAAAATATATGAAAGTTGAATTTTTTTCATTACATTATGGAAAATAATGAACTTTATCACAATATGCTAATTTTTTGAGAAGGACCTGTATAGTTGTGGTATATAGTGATATGACCCAGCACCTAGAATACTATCAAAACACTCCCACGCAGTCTCCATTCTTCACGAAAGATGGATAAAAAAAAGCGCACAGGAAACAAAAACCTTGAAAAAATTATAAACGACCCGCCAAATCACAGAGATGGCGATTCGCACGGGACTAATATTATCACAGGACCTCGGTGTTCGGCGAAATAGGGAAGGTCATTAGCGGGGGAATTTTTACTTTACAAATTACAGACATGGCCAATTCACACGGGATTAAGATCACAGAAAACCTCCACAATTATTATAAATGACTAGAGGTCACCAGGTAATACTTATCCCGTGTGAATAGGGCTAATGTCTTCAGGATTACTAGAAAGCTACAGACAGGAGAGTTTATCAGGGTTGGGGCTAAACTCTGCAGAGCTGTGGCCCTCCAGGACAGAGTTTGCCCATCTCTGCCATAGGGGCACATGATGGGTCCATAGTGGGCTCTAAGAGGGGCCCATTTATATGGTCTACACACAAAAACCTTATGGGGAACATAAGGATCACACTGGACCCACAAATGACCCGCTTTTTTTTTTTTTTGGGACCTCAGTGGGTGAAAATTAGGCCCCATTTAATAATATCTTTAAAGATTCCAGTGGGTCAAATAATGATACATTTTTTTTAAATGTCCGGTAAATTAACAGCAAAATACTCAATATCCTTTTGCCATAACAAATGTGTCTTATAAACACGAAGTTAAAGCAGCCAAAGAAAAAATATTGTTAAATAGTTAAGGGTCAAGAGCCCAACAAAATTAAATGCCATAATGGCCCATTTCAGGGCCCAAGTGACAGCCCATCAAAAACCCACATGTTGGCTGGGGTCTGATCTGTCTGTCTAACTGCATTGCATTAATGATTTCAGACTCCAAGCTTTTAAAACTTCTTCAAACATTTAGGCCCAGCTTTCTCAAGCTTTTTTCTGCTCTGCTTTTTTCTGATCATGCTCCATAGGAAAATGTTTCACTCTCTCCAGAGACAGTATTTGGAAGAATATTATCAGTTTTTACTTCAAGTCTCTATGAAAGTCTCTTGAAATTTAATTTCTTACCTGTTAATTACAAAAAAAAAAAATACATTGTGTTTCAGAAATTAAATTGTCATGAAGTCACTCAGCTCCTCTTGTCTCATTCTTGTCCAGGTCAGACAGCAGTACAGGAAGTTCTTCAAATGTTTTTTAATGTAGACTCAAAAAATACTGATGACTACTGCATCATGATCAGGAAATAAAAAGTGCCATTATTATACGTGTATTTTATATAACAGAATATATGGTTGTTGTTTTTTTACTGACAAGTATAGGTTACTCATACTCTAAATTTGTCCTCTGCATTTAATTTGTCCCTGATAGCAGACCAACACTGAATCAACAATGAATCAAGGTTGAAACTTAACATTGATAGAAAAATAGATCAAGCATAAAATCAATATTTGTTCAACTTAAATTAAATCACTTTTTACACATTTTACATAATTTAACATTGAAACAATAATAAATCAATCTTGCTTTACATCAGGATCTCAACCCCTTAACGCCCACTGTCGCAAATATGCGACAAACCGTTTGACTCAATCAATCAGCCGAGATGACGTCTGCATTCCCCCAATGCCGGTTAGTGCATATTCGCTACGGACCTAGGAACCTTCGACAAGCACTTGTTTCTAGTGGGACCGCAAAGTGACGGACTTATTTCCTGTTTACGCACGAGGATTACTCCGGTCGCGAAGTTATGGATACGAGTCGGGAAAGTTTGATCCTGAGGTGTATATAAGGTAAGTTGTGCTAAGATAAAAATACTCACCTGCTTATTGTGTGCTTATAGACTTGACGTAATGATGTGAAATATGTGTGACAAGTATTTTTGAAGTTATTGTAATATTTAGCTTTGTAGCGTATTAGCGACAGTGGACCATAAGCCTAACGCTGACCGCTAACCAGCGCTATATAGAAAAACTCTTTTCGTGACAGCTTATCTAGGTAATCCTTTGTATTTTGCTTCGTTTTTTTCAATAGTCTGTATACAGACACCATGCTGGGATACACCATTGATTGATTGATTGATGCCTTTATTCATCCCCACAGGGGAAATTCAGATGTCCAGCAGCATATAGTGTGTGTAGACTACCAACAAGCATTTTCACCGCAATACACTCATAAAAACACAGATGATAACAGTTAAATCTACTATCTATCTATCTATCTACCTACTATCATTAGTAGTAGGGTTAGGGCTAACCCACTGGGTGTAACAGAGCAGAAGGCAGCAGCAGAGGTGGAACAGCCACTGAGTGGAGCAGGGCCGGAGGTAACAGCAAAGGTGGAACAGTCACTGAGTGGAACAGGGCAGGAGGCAGCAGCAAAGATGGAACAGTCGCTGTGTGGGTCAGAGCAGAAGGCAGCAGTAGAGGTGGGCCAGCCACTGAGTGGAACAGGGTAGGAGGCAGCCGCAAATGTGGAACATCCGCTGGATGGAGCAGGGCAGAATACAGCAGCAGAAGTGGAACAGCCGCTGGGTGGAGCAAGGCAGGAGGCAGCCGCAAAGGTGGAACAGCCGCTGGATGGAGCAGGACCGGAGGCAGCAGCAGAGGTGGAACAGCCGCTGGATGGAGTAGGACAGGAGGCAGCAGCAGAGGTAGAACAGCCACTTGTAGGAGCAGGACAGGAGGTAACAGCAAAGTTAGAACAGTCGCTGGGTGGAACAAGGTAGAAGGCAGCAGCAGAGGTGGAACAGTCGCTGGATGGAACAGCAGAGATGGAACAGCCGCAGGATGGAGCTGGGCAGGAGGCAGCCGCAAATGTGGAACAGCCGCTGGGTGGAAAAGGACAGGAGGCCGCAGCAGAGGTGGAACAGCCACTTGGAGGAGCAAGACAGGAGGCAACAGCAGAGATGGACCAGTCGCTGGATGGAACAGCAGAGATAAACAGCCGCAGGGTGGAACTGGGCAGGAGGCAGCCGCAAATGTGGAACAGCCGCTAGTTGGAACAGGGCAGGAGACAGCAGCAGAGGTGGAACAGTCACTGAATGGGACAGCAGAGGTGGAACAGCCGCTGGGTGGAGCAAGGCCCGGGGCTGCAGCCAAGGTAAAATAGTCGCTGGGTGAACGTGGTGGAGGAGTAAAGACAGGAGCAAACCTACTATAAAAGTGGTTAAACTCGTTAGCCAAAGAGACTTCTCCTTCAGTCACCCTTCTGTTCTCCTTATAGCCAGTAATCACTCTCATTCCCTTCCACACTTCTCTTGTGTTGTTGTGCTGCAGTTTTTTCTCCAGCTTTTCCTTGTAGTCTTTTTTAGCTTGCCTTATAGCCTTCTTTAAGTCATGTTGGGCATCTCTGATCTTTTCCCTGTCCCCAGCTTTGAAAGCCTCCCTCTTCTGATTCAGTAGGTGCTTTATACTGCCCGTAATCCAGGGCTTATTATTTGGGAAACATCGAAGTCCTCTGACCGGGGCCACCACATCCATGCAAAAGTTGACATAATCAGTCACACATTCAACTGCCCCATCAATATTGTTGTCTGACCTGTGAGTGTCCATAAGTGTATTCCAGTCAGTAGACTGAAAGCAGTCCCTCAGAGCTTCGCTGGTCTCCGGGGTCCACCTCCTATAGGATCTGATGGTTGCAGGCAGTCTCATTACACAAGGTCTATAGGACGACTTGAGATGAATCAAGTTGTGGTCTGACTTGCCGAGCGGTGGCAGCGTGCATACACTATAAGCATTTTCCACATTGATGTAGCAAAGGTCCAGAATGCTGCTGTTCCTCGTATAACAGTTGACATACTGTGTAAAACCGCTCACAAATGAGCTAATGTCAACATGATTGTAATCTCCCGAAATGGCAATCAGCGCATCTGAGTGTTGTGACTGTATTCTTGCAACCGTGTCCTGAATGACGTCACACGCTACTGAAGGGTCTGCGCGCGGTGGAATGTAAACAGTAATGGCGACGATGTGAGAAAACTCCCGCGGCACATAGTAAGGTCTTAAACTCACCGCTAATACCTCCACATCCCGGCAGCAGATTTTTTCCTTAACAGTTATATGACCGGAGCGGCACCATCTGTTGTTCACGAGCAACACCAGTCCTCCTCCTTTCATCTTTCCACACTTCTCCGGCTGTCTGTCCGCCCGCACTATGGTGAAACCAGGTATGTTCACAGCTGAGTCAGGGACATTATCGGTGAGCCAGGTCTCCGTAATACAATATAGACAGCATTCCTTATAGATCCGATCAGTTTTTATCAGCGCCTCCAACTCCTCACACTTATTAGGCAGCGAATTAACGTTGCCCATGATGATCGATGGCAAAAAAGGCTTATACCGCCACCTCCTCGCCTTAACTTGAGCTCCAGCCCAGCATCCACGGAAAGGTTTCCGCAACACAACGCGGGATCGGATGAATAATCCCATTAGATTTTCCATCTGGTCGCAGGTGAAGGAGTTCATCGCGTGAATATGTTATTAAACACATTTTGTACCACACTCAAGCACCATACAAAGACGCATTTACTCAGCACAACACAGAGCTCTCCGGACTTGCTGCCAGTGCAGTTGGCGCAAAAAAGATTGGCGCAAAAAAGTTGTGCATGTTCGAGAGGGAGCAATCCCACCATGCTGGGATATGAATACAAAAGCTATTTATTTTTATGCAGATCCGAATGAAACCTTCCGTGTTTTACGGCAAGCGCGTAAATGCGCAACCTCACGCCAGAGCTCCCCCAGAGGAAAGTGAGGATAGTTGTCTCAGCTATAGTGCAGGCAGCGATGAGGAATACAGGTCCTTCTCAAAAAATCAGCATATTGTGATAAAGTTAATTATTTTCCATAATGTAATGATAAAAATTCACCTTTCATATATTTTAGATTCATTGCACACCAACTGAAATATTTCAGGTCTTTTATTGTTTTAATACTGATGATTTTGGCATACAGCTCATGAAAACCCAAAATTCCTGTCTCAAAAAATTTGCATATTTCATCCGACCAATAAAAGAAGTGTTTTTAATACAAAAAAGTCAACCTTCAAATAATTATGTTCAGTTATGCACTCAATAGTCAATACTTGGTCGGGAATCCTTTTGCAGAAATGACTGCTTCAATGCGGCGTGGCATGGAGGCAATCAGCCTGTGGCACTGCTGAGGTGTTATGGAGGCCCAGGATGCTTCGATAGCGGTCTTAAGCTCATCCAGAGTGTTGGGTCTTGCGTCTGTCAACTTTCTCTTCACAATATCCAACAGATTCTCTATGGGGTTCAGGTCAGGAGAGTTGGCAGGCCAATTGAGCACAGTAATACCATGGTCAGTAAACCATTTACCAGTGGTTTTGGCACTGTGAGCAGGTGCCAGGTCGTGCTGAAAAATGAAATCTTCATCTCCATAAAGCTTTTCAGCAGATGGAAGCATGAAGTGCTCCAAAATCTCCTGATAGCTAGCTGCATTGACCCTGCCCTTGATAGAACACAGTGGACCAACACCAGCAGCTGACATGGCACCCCAGACCATCACTGACTGTGGGTACTTGACACTGGACTTCAGGCATTTTGGCATTTCCTTCTCCCCAGTCTTCCTCCAGACTCTGGGACCTTGATTTCCGAATGACATGCAAAACTGAGCAACAGTCCAGTGCTGCTTCTCTGTAGCCCAGGTCAGGCGCTTCTGCCGCTGTTTCTGGTTCAAAAGTGGCTTGACCTGGCAAATGCGGCACCTGTAGCCCATTTCCTGCACACGCCTGTGCACGGTGGCTCTGGATGTTTCTACTCCAGACTCAGTCCACTGCTTCCGCAGGTCCCCCAAGGTCTGGAATCGGTCCTTCTCCACAATCTTCCTCAGGGTCCGGTCACCTCTTCTCGTTGTGCAGCGTTTTTTGCCACACTTTTTTCTTCCCACAGACTTCCCACTGAGGTGCCTTGATACAGCACTCTGGGAACATCCTATTTATTCAGAAATTTCTTTCTGTCTTACCCTCTTGCTTGAGGATGTCAATGATGGCCTTCTGGACAGCAGTCAGGTCGGCAGTCTTACCCATGATTGTGGTTTTGAGCAATGAAACAGGCTGGGAGTTTTTAAAAGCCTCAGGAATCTTTTGCAGGTGTTTAGAGTTAATTAGTTGATTCAGATGATTAGGTTAATAGCTCGTTTAGAGACCCTTTTCATGATATGCTAATTTTTTGATCATCAGTATTAAAACAATAAAAGACCTGAAATATTTCAGTTGGTGTGCAATGAATCTAAAATATATGAAAGTTTAATTTTTAAGATTACATTATGGAAAATAATTAACTTTATCACAATATGCTAATTTTTTGAAAAGGACCTGTATGTTCCCAAGCCAGGTGATGAAGAGAGCTGCAGTGAGAGCGACAGGAGCAGCAATGATGAGGAAAATGTTGTCAAGCCAGGTGAATCAGGATTCAAAATTAGCACAGCACCAGCCAAATGCTGGTTAATTTTTATGTTGGCTGGTACTAGATTATAGACTGAAAATGCTGATTTCCTATTGAATGGCTAGTGAATTTCGCCAGTTTATCCATAGATTATCCATAGATTTTCACATTTCTAAAAGTTAATTTTGACCCCTGCAGGTGTGAGGAGCAGCAGCAGTGAGGAGGAGGTTCAATACCAAGATGTGGGCAATGATGGCGAATGTGTTCCCGAGCCAGGGGATGAAGAGAGCAACAGGAGCAGCAGTGATGTTACATTGGCGTGCGTGCATGCCTGAGTGTGTATGTATGTATGCATGCATGCATGTGTGTCCACGTGTGCAATTAATAAATAAAACATTGTTTTTTCACTGTTATTTTACTGTGTTTTTTGTTATCTTATTATTGACCATTATGCCCGCTGTTGCAAATTTGCAACATACCAAATTGACCATTATGCCCGCTGTTGCAAATTTGCAACATACCATAATTTCGATTTATTTGTTGTGCAAAAGTGAAATTGATAATCTCAACATTATTTACCATCTACTTAAAGGCAAAAACACACAATTTTTTTTATATACAGCTATATAAATTCAGGCGTTAAGGGGTTAAATAAATCTTAAATAAATATAATAAATCTTACTTTATTTCGATGCCGGTGAATCACGTCCGTTTTGACATCTTTCATGCAGAGACTATGCAGGGCTGAAATTAACATGGTTTTGAACTAAAAAGTCATTAACCCTCTGAGGGTTATGGGTTTTTTGGGGTCCTTGAGGTGTTCTGACATGCTCTGACATTTGTGCTTTTTTCAGTTATTTATAAACATGTTAATGGCAAAGGTGTAAATTCACTCTATATAGCACAAACGGGGCTACCGTAATATGTGAGCAACATGAGAGAATATTGCTTATGCATGGTTATTGAAAAAACTAAAACTTATAAAGTGTCTGAATTAAGGCCACAAAACACATACTAAATATGTGTCCACAAGACTTTTGACTAATGAGTGTTGTTGCCTAGAATTTTTGCTTCAAAATGATCTGAAAATCATCCTGCCTAAATATTTACACAAAACAATACATTGATTTAAATTTTATAAGACACCTTTTGTTTGGAAAGGCAATATGCGTGGAGGCGTGTTCACACCTGAGAAGACAAAGGCCGGATAATGAGCCCTATAATGAGCTGCATATTAATTAGCCCTTTCACACAGGTGTGTCACAGGATCCCAAAGAATGCAAGGACAAAAGAAATTATCTATATATACATATTTTACAATTAGAAATTGTAACCAATTGCAAATAGGTTACAATTACAACAACAATTACAATTTTAACAATATTTCAAGTGTATTTCTTTGTAAAAAGTATACATTTTATCATACGTATTAAAAAAGGTAAGGATTCATTAGTTTGAATATTGGAACAAACACTATAATAACATCTTAGTTGATAATTCAATATACCTACTTTATTTTTGACAAAACATCATACTATAGTATATTTAACTATGAGCAGAAATTGGTGAACAAAAGCTTAACTATTTAATGTGACAGTAGTCTTTTTTTACAGTCCAAACTTTATAATCTATCCAAAACTAATCACAAAATCTTGTCTAAACATTCATATTTAGTCTGTAACATATTGTGTATGATATATTAGTATATACATGTGAATTTGCAGCTTGTTGCTTATACAGACATTTTATTTCAACATATTTCAGTCTATTTTTACTCATCTTAGTAGGCTATAGCAATATAGTTTGGATGTGTTCATGTAAACATAACGTTTACTAATGCGAGAGTGAATGAACTAGGGGTCGACCGATTATCGGCGTCGATATTGAGCATTTTTATGGTTATCGGTATCGGCCATTTTCAAAACCGATTTGCCAATAAAATAATTTAATTTTGAAATGCGCTATATTTGGCTCTGACGCAGCCACCTCTGTCGGAACTCACCACTCTGTAGACTAGACCAATGCAATGTCCCAAACATCTGATTTGTTGGGAGTCACGAGTCCGGCCAATCAATGCAGAAAGCTGAAGGCACTGAAAGTTTAGCACTCACACCGACAGCACTCGCTGACTGGAACTGCTGCACTGATCACGCATCAGTTGTCTTGTCTCTCAAAGTTAAGGCAGCAGCAGACTTTGCTGAAGTAGCAATAAATTACTACACTGAAGTTGCAAAACACCTCAATATAACAGGGTCCTGTGATGTCCGCGATGCAGAAAACACGGACCGAATCGCGGAATCCAGTCATAAAAGCGGAATTCACTGTATAAAGCGGAATGTCACGGAATTTGTCAACTTCTTGATGAATTAATAAAAAGCAGGTCAGTACAAATCAAATCGAATTTCAAACCGCAAAAAGACTATTTAAATATGAATCCTGCGTGTCTCTAAAAGAATGGTGCAGACGCGTGATTTCATTTACCACACACACACACACACACACTGGAGCACGCGTGTCACTTGCGCTGTTTTCAGCCTCAGCCGCATCATTATACTGTATGAGGACATGATTGCATAAACATCATCTCCAGAGCCGCTTAGTCACTTCATGAGCTTTTTAAAGCTTCAACTGAGAAAAGTTATCGTCATATCATAAACACACAGAAACTCAAAGATCTCCACGGCAACCCGTCAAAATAAAAGTTTGTTTTTTCATAGGGCCCTAAACATGTAATTTTTATTAAACTGTAAATAAATTGAATAAGTTTGATTTAAATTAATTAGAAATGCTTTTTGATTACTAAAATTTAATTTAACCATTAAAATAGTCTTTAAGTTTTACAGAATGCTGCTGGGTGCTCCCTGCACATTTTTTTTTTAGTTATTATTATTATTAATAATAATAATGATAATAATAATAATGTTATTATTAACAGTTCTCAGATTTAAAGATATGTTTAAAATAATTTAAAGAAAGCATTTGTCAAAACTCTGTTATTCTTAATTTTGACATTAACTTACATTTTTACACTAGACATATATACATCGGTTTTAAAATATCGGTTATCGGTCTACTTGATCTGTAATAATCGGTATAGGCATCGGCCCTGAAAATCACATATCGGTCGACCCCTAGAATGAACGGCACAGAAACACGCTTTATAACTGTAGTAAACAAAGCGCGCGCGCCTGCATGCCGTTCATTCATCATTTAGCCTACACACTAGGGCTGAACGATTATGGAAAATAATCTAATTGCGATTTTTTTAACCAATATTGCGATTGCGATTTAATATGCGATTACTTTAAGTTCTTTACATTCTGAATAAGTCGACAAAGACAAGCAATAAATCATTGTACAGTAGGGATGGGAATCTTTAGGCAGCTCATGATCCGATCTACTTTTTTTCTTATTAATTAATCTTAATAACACTTAAAATATGTATTTAATTAGATGTGTAAATATACATACTTATATATATATATATATATATATATATATATATATATATATATAAACACATTTAATTAAACCAATTACATGTTAAGAATTTTAAATGGGCTATAAACTAATATAGCTTCAAAATATAAAAGCTAGTAAATAAAGAGGAAAAAAAAAATTTAAATCAGTATTTAAAAGTAAGCTGTCTGAACGTTTTCCATTCAAGAGCTGGAGTGATTTCCCACTATACGATAAGCTGCATTCACACTAAAGCACATATCTCTTTTGAAATTGTAAATGTGGTTTGTCCTGTTGGTTCAAGATATAACTGACCGTGTTTACATTAATTTCGCGTCAAAAGCATTTTCAGATGCAAGTACATTTAACCAATGAGTCGCTCACAGCCGCATGCACGAGCAATCTTCACAAAGCGCGCGTAAGTATTTTAAAATGAAAGCAGCTTTCTCAGTGATTTTCATATTTTTAATATATAAGCCAACTGCATTCCAAAAGACATAAATAATGCCTTTGTGGAGCATTTGTAAGGAAAATTCCGGCGGCCAAGACCGCGCACTGCAAGAGTAACATCAAAGCGGCAAAACCTGTGCAATGAAGCCCGCGACTGTCCTTGTAATTCGCTTAAACCCCGAACTTTATGAAAGCTTATTTTTCGGAAGGTTCGAGCGGTGTCGTGTGAGTGTGTGTGTGTGAGAGAGAGAGAGAGAGAGAGAGAGAGAGAGAGTGTGTGAGAGAGAGAGAGAGAGAGAGAGAGAAATTAGAAGCAAGCAGAATACGGTTGTTTCTAAAGCACGCGCAGCATCATCACGCATCTGTGTATAAAAAAATGAGTTTAGACTCGATTCTGAAATTCTCTGAATCGATCCAGAATTGTTGGAGAGAGACTAAATAACACAATATCACATACATAAAAAATAAACTGTTCTTTCCTGTATGCCAGACCTATGCGTAGCGTGCCAAGTTGATACTTGATCTGCAGACTGCTTTTCTCTCGCGTGTCACGTGACCAGTGTAATCGCAGCTTTTGCGGTTACAAAATCGCATTTCATCATATCGCGATATTATCGCAAATGCAATTAATCGTTCAGCCCTACTACACACTATAATAACATCTTAGTTGATAATTCAATATACCTACTTTATTTTTGACAAAACATCATACTATAGTATATTTAACTATGAGCAGAAATTGGTGAACAAAAGCTTAACTATTTAATGTGACAGTAGTCTTTTTTTTACAGTCAAAACTTTATAATCTATTAGAGCCCGACCGATAAAGGATTTTGAAGGCCGATACCAATACAAATATTTGTTGGTTTTAAAATCAGATAAACCGATATATCGGCCGATATTTATTTTTATTTTTTTCAGAAACGCGCAACAAAACATTAACAGATTTCCCTAACATTAGTTATTTGTAGTTATTTATGAGTTTTAACTAAAATAATATAATGCATTTTAAAAAGAAACTTGTTCCTTTTATTGTCACAACAGAACAGAGGAACATCAAAATATATTAAAGTTCTGATAAATAAAATGTATAAAAATACAAACTTAAGATATGAAACGTAAAGTCCTTTGAAGAAAAACACAAAAACAACAACAACCAAATCAAAGTTACGAGTATTAAAAGACTTGGTATAGCTTCATAAATATAACTTTGAACTATACTACTTATAAATTGCTAACAGTATATATGATGTAGTGTACTGAATCAGTCAATCCTCAATAGCTCCAGTCCAGCAGAGGCAGGTTGTAGTACAAGAAGCAAAGTTTCTCTGCATTATCTCCTTTCAAAGAGCTTCGCCTATCCTCATAAATATTCCCTATGGTGCTGAACACTCTTTCGCTCGCCACAGAGGAGGGTGGACAGGAGAGGTACTGCCTTGCCAAAACTGACAGTCTGGTGAAACGGTTGGTGTTGTGTTTCCACCAATCATATGGATTCCCACTCTTTCTGTCAATGACAGGCTCTCTGAAGTACCGTTCTAGCTCTTCGATGATCCCCTCTGGTTCCACTGCCTCACTGGTGGATGGAAGGAGCACAGTGTCATACAGCGAGTCTAAGAGACTGGGTACTTGGTCCTCTGTTCTCGGCCTTCTGGGTTCGGTCTCCTCAGATGGAGTTTGCGTGGCATAATCTGGTGGACTGTTCTCCATAGCCTCTTTTAGCCAGGTTTTCACTTTTACCAGAATTTCTGGTACCAAAGGCCGCTCTTTGTAGCGTGGGTCCAGGGCACAGGCAAGCACCACCTCTTTAGCGTCTTTAACTTTTGCAAATCTTTTTTGCAAACTGTCCAGCATGAATTTTCTTGTGGTTTGAATACCCCTGGTGGTTGGTCCCTCTGACTCCAGTAAACGTTGTAACACTGCTAAACATGGTATAATGCAGGATGTGGATGAGTCCTCTCCGCTGAATTCCAGGGTCACCTCCTCCAGTGGTCCAAGGGTCTCTGCCAGGTTCGACGCAATGGACCATTCCTCTGCTGACAGACATGAGAAATGTCCATGGTCGCTAGCATACGCAGTGATGGCTCTTTTCTGTTCAATCATCCTCACCAACATGTGCAGTGTCGAGTTCCACCTTGTCTGTACTGCCTGTATGATCGAATGCTGTGGGACACCTAGCTCCTCCTGAATTTTAGATAGGCGTTGCTGTGCCGTAACAGAGTGGTTGAAGTGAGTTGCAATTTTCTTCAGCTTTGCCAGAATGTCCACCACCACTCTCTGGGAACTGAGGCCATCATTGATAGCTAGGTGCAGTATGTGAGCACTGCAGCTCAGGTCTGGCATCTCAACAAGGCGCATGCCTTTCACCATATTTGCCCCACTGTCCCTGAGTACAAGCATGACCCGCTCCTCATCAATTTCCCATTCTTCAAGCATGGACAGAAATGTCTCTCCAATGTACTGTCCTGTGTGGGACTGTGACAAGGATTTCACGTTCAAGACAAGTTGGACCTTTTTCCAATTCTTGTCAATGAAATGAGCAGTCAGGCTCATGAGTGCCTCATTTGACCCTGACCAACAGTCGGTGGTAAAAGAAATGCTGTTTCCTGCATTTTCAACTGACAGCAGATTCTTTATTTTGTTTACAACTCCTGTGTAAATCTCATCCATCTTCTTTGTACGGAAAAATTTATCTGTCTTTAATGGGTATCTGGGCTCTGCTGTGGCCATAACCCTTTTAAACCCTGCACCCTCAACAACTGTAAAAGGCAGGATGTCAGTGGCTATCATCTCCATCAGGAGTTTGTCCATTTCTTGAGTTCTTGGATCATTTAGAGTCCATTTTGTGGTTTTCTCTAGCACTTGTTTTAGGTTTGGCTGTGTCATACTCATCAATGATGATGTGGTTGGCTGTGCTTCTTTTTGCCTCTTCTCGTACATCTCTTTGTGTTTTGATTTAAGGTGTGCCCACAAGTTGGATGTATTTTTAAATTTGAGGCTGCCAGATCCCTGGCTCACAGAGGCTGTACAGATGTTGCATGTGACTGTACCTGATGGGCCTTTTGTGAAATGCTCCCATACTTGACTTCGTCCACCACTTGCCATCTGTCAAAATATAAAGTAAACAAGCCAGATGAGATATACAAAAAACAACATAACATAAAACGTAACACAAACATACAAATAAAATGATTGCTGCTACAGCCACAACTATTACTACCAGCATTATTATTATTATTATTGACAGTAATAATTACAAAAAATAATGATGACATTATTACTATCATCATCATTTATATTATCATTAAACAAGATAAAGGTCATTCCTAAATGTTTGTGTGCGTGTGTATTGTAATAATTAGTCCCTACATTGCCTTATAAGCTACCTTATAATTACAATGTCAGCTTGCTTATCCCTTTACCTGCACTTTTTAAATTCTTTCCATCAAGCTCAAACCATTTTCAATCATCAGTTGCTGCCTGCCTTCTAAAACCTACTATTTAGCGATTCTAAATCCATTATGTCACTCGTTAATGCTGCGGCTGAACGACAGTTTGCAACGCACACTTGGCGTCGTTGGATTTCACACACATGTAAAAGAAAAGCTAACTTTGTCTTTTATGCACAAGATACGTTTGATACTTTTTCTCTGTCTAAATGTTCACTCCTCGCTAAGGGTGGAACGGTACACAGAAGTCACGGTTCGGTTCATACCTCGGTTCAGACATCACGGTTCAGTACGATTTCGGTACAGTGGAGTGAAAAGCAAAACAAAAATGCAGAAGGCATTTTTATAAATGTGTTAAGCCTTGTATTTTTTAAATAAGTTTTATTAATAAAGGCATATAACCAGTTTATTTGTAGTGCACTGACAATAGTTTTATATAATTCGTTTATTAATTAAATTATTAAAAAGACAAAAAGACCTTGAGATATGTTTGGTAATTGTACCTGAATTAATTTAAAATTAATTTGCTATATTTCAGATCAATATATTTGTTTTCCTTCATTTTAATTAACCCTAACTTTATTCTCATCTGAATTATAACTAATTGATTTCCGTATAAAATAATACTACTATTAAAAACACATTTGATTTTCTTTTTTAATCAATGTAGAATGTAACTTAAAAATAAACAGATTATAATAAACGTACCGTTCCACCCCTACTCCTCGCAAGTCTAACTTACATTTTACAATGCAGGGACTGTAACTAGAGATGCTAGTTATAAATACAGTAATCATTACTTTATTTAGGCAGAAAAAGTTCTTTGTGGTTTCCAAGCTCATTAATGTTAACGTTTGCGGTCTTCCACTGATGATAGTGGCATTAGCTAGCTTTGTGGTTAGCTAGTCTATGATGAGCCATAATTTAGCAATGGATAACGTCATACTGCAAATTGTAAAACATACATTTTCAATATAACAGGCCAAGGAGAGATGATACGTCTCATTGCTATAACTGTCACGCGCTATTAACCTCCTAAGACCCGAGTTTTGGTCAGAGGTGGAAAGTCCAGGGGTCAGAAAGTAAAAGTCCTGCCACATTTTTATTCCACCCACAGCAAAAACTCCAGTGTTAAATGAACTTTACTGGGAGTTTATTTGGATCCAGACTCAAGAGTGTTAAAGTTAATGAGATAATTAAGTGAATAATTGAGTGATGATTGAGCATTATTGGAGACACCTGATGATAACAAGCAGAATCACTGAAGGAGAACGTCACATTTTTAAAGTCACCATTATGGTGATTAGTGTCTGCTTTAGTTGGACTCTTGACCCTTATATCATTAACTTTAGATGTTGTCTGGCTGCTGTACATGAGTTATAACAGCCAGACGAACAACAAGGAAAGGTGATGCGTTGGGGTTGGTTATGTTTTGACATAATCATCATTTGTCACAAAACTCATTTGTAGAGTTTAACCTTTTGATTACACAGTATAACATTTTCAGAAATTTAAATATTATCCAAAAGATTTCTTAAAAGCTGTTCTATTCTAAATACTTTATGGTCAGAGAGTAGGCTTTAAATGAGTTCAGTGATTAAGGTCAAATGATGATTATGTCTAAACATGATCTACAACATCTGATCTGATCTGATCTCTTTGTTCATCCAGCTGTTAAAACAGCCAAACAAAATCTTTAGTTAAACATTTAAAGGTCCCCTGCCCAACTAAAGCAAACACTGATCACCATAACGGTGACTAAAATATAGATCTTCTCCTTCAGTGATTCTGCTAGTTAACATCTGGTGTCTTCAATAATATCTCAATCATCACTCAATTATTCACTTAATTATCTCATTAACTTTAACACTCTTGAGTCTGGATCCAAATAAACTCCCAGTAAAGTTCATTTAACACTGGAGTTTTTGCTGTGGGTGGAATAAAAATATGGCAGGACTTTTACTTTCTGACCCCTGGACTTTCCACCTCTGCACAGAATTAAGCATTATGCTGGACACAACCAATGTTATGTCCACGTATGTGGACAACCAGGTCTTAGGAGGTTAAAATGATACCTATTTTGTGTTATTCCATTTCAGTGGTTACTTAGAAATTTGAATCTGAATTTTTTTTCCCTAGGGGGCGCCCGTTGCCCCCGGTACCGGGGGCGTTGGTTTGTAACAGGTTAAAGAAATACTTCAGTCACATCGTCAAAAGTTAAAAGGACAGTCAGTCAACTGCACTGTAACAACGTAACGTAATTATTACTAGCTAATTCCGCTTCACTCTCGGCTTATTTAACAGCAGCAAAACTGGACATGATATTTATTTGAGTTAAGAGAACTGATGGGGATGTTCTTTTAATTGTTATTCAAGCAATGTATGTGACCAACTCACCATGGCATGAACACACTTCACCGATGATCTCACTCGCGGATAACTGATTCTCTCTGCCCGACTCTGGCTGGTGACCGGCTGGATCAGCAGGTTGCAGGATGTGTGGCGCGTTATACACGAGTGTTGCCAACAGGGACGGTGTAGAGTGCCCTCTGGTGGGCAAACTATACAACTCCAACACTCATGACATGGTTGAAGGGTGTTTCGTCCGTTTTTTTTTTTTTAATATTCATTTATCGGCCATGATAAACGCCGATACCGATAGTTTGGAAAATGCCTAATATCGGCCGATGATATCGGCCTGCCGATAAATCGGTCGAGCTCTATAATCTATCCAAAACTAATCACAAAATCTTGTCTAAACATTCATATTTAGTCTGTAACATATTGTGTATGATATATTAGTATATACATGTGAATTAGCAGCTTGTTGCTTATACAGACATTTTATTTCAACATATTTCAGTCTATTTTTACTCATCTTAGTACGCTATAGCAATATAGTTTGGATGTGTTCATGTAAACATAACGTTTACTAATGTAGGTGCGAGAGTGAATGAACGGCACAGACACGCACTGTATAACTGTAGTAAACAAAGCGCGCGCGCCTGCATGCCGTTCATTCATCATTTAGCCTACACACAGACACGCGATTCATATTTATACAGACTTTTTGCAGTTTACAGTCAGACACTATTCAATATCGCGATTAGAACAAAGCACTTAAGAATAAATGACTTACTACATCAGCTGGATCCGTTGCTCCTCGATTCCAGGGTTATTAGATAGCACAGCGAAAGGATACGCTGTGTACACAGCTGTACAAGATACTTACTAAACACGATGCGCTTTATAATCCAGCTGGTGGGCGTTGGCATGTTTGAATGGCTTGCCTTAGATCATTTGCGTTTGAATACCGGCGCGCTGTCCGTGGGCGTGGCACATTAACGCGTAATGAGGTATAATGAGCTGGAAAGAAAAATACTGACATCTCTCTTTTCATACAGATTACATAAACTGAGAATATTTGTTTTTTATATAAATTAATTCATTTAAAAGAAGAGAGTTCAAACTTTATTATGGAAAAACACTTGTGCCTGTATGACAAGTATTCGCGGAATTACAGTTAACTTTCGGATGCGTTTCAGAATGGACTTAACTGACAGAGAGAAGGCAGAACGCGCATCGTTTGTTCCCTTTCGAGAGGTCTCTCCTATTGCGTAAGTAGCTTACGCTATGGGAAAACTCCTTTTCTCGAGAATATTGAAGTCTTTATGTAAAACGCATTGCAGCTGCACAGCTGACAGCAATGAACGAAGGAACTCGGTCATTGGCTGTGCTGCGGCAACTTGCTCGAACCAATGACGGGGCGACTCTGAATGCGCGACCAATGAGCGCGCTTCGCGCCCGCGCGCGTCAGAGCCCGCCAAGATGGGCGTGGCCAAGCTATATATTGGGCGCCCCGTCATGAGAGTTCTTTAGGTTAAAACGACTGAAGCGAACTAACCAAGCACAAGCACGGCAGCTTACGCAATACTCGTTCCCTCCTCTCAGGGAACCGAGGTTACGTTAGTAACCGAGTCGTTCCCTTTCGAGAGGTCTCTCCTATTGCGTAAGTAGCTTACGCTATGGGAACACCATGCAAAACGCCGTGCGTGCTGAACTTCGCCTTATGATAGCCAGAGGCAGGTGCCTGAGCTAAAAAGCAAAGTTATCATCCAACTAGCCGGCAGAGGCGAGCTTTATATGTGGGAAAAAAATACAGAGCGGCTAGAAGGCGCTCAGTGTGACACAAGCACATACATAATCTAGATACGAACTCGCAGTTCAACTAGCATTATGCTGATAGCACATTGGAATGCAATGTCGGGACCTGTAGGTTGTAGAATCTGATAAATGTGGACGGTGAGGCCCAGCCTGCCGCCGCACAAATATCCTCGATCGGTATCCCGCTCGACCATGCCCAGGAAGAAGCCACACTCCTGGTGGAGTGTGCTTTGACTCCCCAGGGGCATTGAAGTCCCTTAGCTTCATAAGCCAGCGCTATAGCTTCGACTATCCAGTGAGAGATTCTCTGATTTGAAATGGCGGAACCTTTCGTACGGCCGCCAAAGCATACAAACAGTTGTTCTGTCTGTCTGAATAGGGCAGAACGCTCCAAATACACTCTGAGAGCCCTAACGGGGCAGAGTAGATTAGCGTCGTGTTCGTCTGCTGGAGACGAAAGCGCAGTTAGGGAGATAACCTGTGCTCTGAAGGGAGTGGTGAGCACTTTAGGAATATACCCATGTTTCGGTCTAAGGACGACCCTGCAGTCGTTAGGTCCGAATTCTAGGCAGGCAGCGCTTGTTGAAAGCGCGTGCAGGTCGCCCACTCTCTTGACCGAGGCGAGTGCCAGCAAGAGCGCCGTCTTGAGCGAGAGCTGTTTACGACTTTAATAACGACTTTAACTCTCGTCTCAGGCCCACAAGGAAGAAAAGAAATAGTCGAATAAAGTCGTTATTTATGTTTTTTTGGGGGAAAAAAGTAGTCTCGTCGCTTGATAAACTTATAGTTGAGCCACTGTAGGCACATGGAATATTTAAACATTTTCTTTAATGACTTTCTGGGCCGTCAAGTTTCATTCCCTTAGGAAGCCTATGGAGGAGTGATCCACCTCTCAGATTTAATCAAAAATATCTTCATTTGTGTTCCGAAGATGAACGAAGGTCTTACGAGGTTGGTACAGCATGGGGGTGAGTAATTAATGACTTAATTTTCATTTTTGGGTGAACTAACCCTTTAATTGAGTGATGATTGAGCATTATTGAAGACACTTGATGTTTACAAGCAGAATAACTGAAGGAAAAAAATGGTAATTGGTATGTTACCATTATGGTGATCAGTGTTTGTTTAGTTGGGCTCTTGACCCTCAAGTCATTAAGTTTATGTTTGACTGCTGTACATGAGTTATAACAGTCAAATAGAGAACAATTTCTTCAATATATTCTGTGAATCTTTAAATTTATTTATAATAACTAGTAACCATAACACTGCTGGATCTCATGCTGTGGAATCACAGGGCTACTATAATCAAAAGTAAAAATTACCAACACATAGCCATACATTAAAAAATTAGACCCTGGATGAGATCAGAGATTCAGGCCACAAGTTCAACAGTTGCCCAAAATCACCTGATCATATTTCCCCATAGCAAATGTGCCTTACTAACACACAATTACACCAGCAAAAGCTAATGTAGAAAAGCCAAATAAAGCAAACACTGATCACCATAATGTTGACTTCAAACGAAACATTTTCAATAAGACATAATGAGAATTGACAGAAATAAAGTCAAATTGGTTTGTAATAAGTGAAGATGGCAAAGCTGTTTTTGGAGTTGTTTAATCAGCAGTTTTGGAGTTAATTTTTTTGCCATGGAAATTTCAGCCCTTCATGGCCTCTGATTGAAAGAAGTAAAACAGGACACGATTTTACTTTATTACCCACTTTGTGGAAAATTGTCTCTTCACCAAATAAGTCACAGACAATATACAAATATAAACAAGACATACAACTCTATTTAAAAAATATATATACTGGCATAGAATCCTGCTGTACATAAAGCAAGATTGATTTGATATTGTTTCAATGTTAATTCATTGTAAATAAAATGATTAAATTTAAGTTGAACAAATAAACTTTCTGCAAATTATAGAAAAACATGTTGTATTGGTGTCTTATTTTATTGCTGTCAATGCTATTGGTGTAAAGCTGAAACACTTAATTACTGTTGTAACCCACGTTCCCTGATGGAGGGAACGGATATTTTGTTTTAAACCAACACTAGGGGTCGCTCTTGAGAGCCCCATTAAATTCTGATGCATCCTGAAAAGGCCAATGAAATTGGTGAGCAAAGCCCTGCACATACGGGTATAAAAGAGGCCATCGTGGCACTGCTTATTTAGGTTTGTTCTCAGGAGATGAGACTGTCTCAACCCCTCAGCAGCAGTTCAGAGTTGTACTACGACCACGAATATGACCGATACGAACACTGTGTCTGTCCCCCAGGTAAGGCAGAAATTGCTCTTTTACCGACCACGTGGAAGCCGTCTGCCTGGTGGCATCTGACCAATGGAAAAAATTGCTCCCCTCTTCTCTCCAGGTGGGGGGTGAGGTTTGACCCCAGTCCTGGGGTGAGCTTGTCAGCGGCTTCTCCTCCTTCTCTGGGTCGCCTGTCTGAAGCCCTCTGGGGGTTCTCAGTGGCCTTTTGACGGGCTGGCGTACCACCTTTCTGCGAGAGGAACGTTGGGTCTGGCTGCCGGTCCAGGCTCTTGCGACAGAGGCCTCTGTTCGTTGACAGTTTATCAGCATTTGGCCCCACCCTTAGTTTCCAACATGTCCGAAATCAAGCTCTTCCTGTCCGATGAGGAATTTTTTCTCCTCATGGACTAAATTGCCGCAAAACCAGCCTAAGGAGTCACAGCCTCACTAATGGTAAAAAAAAAAAATTAGTCTGGCGGCTGTCCTTTGCTCATTAGCTTTTTAGAGGAACACTCTGTGTCCGGGCCAAATTCCGAGCTCGGAGCCCTTCCCCCGGACAGCACGCCAAATACACAAACCTTTACCCTATCTAATTATATTTAAGTGTGAACTTGTGAAATAGGCCTACCTGTATGTCCTGGGCGTGGCCAGCTATGCAAATTTTGCTTGCCGATATCATTGGCCTATTCTGAATAGGTGAGGTTATTTGGGCAATCAAGAGGGACACCTAGTGTCAGTTTGACTGTTTTATTTAAACATGCAGGATTTTCTTGGTGGAGGGTGAAAAGCATAATTTTATTGATTCCTCAAAATAATCAAACTATTTTTTTCTGTTAAATGTTGGCAAATTTAAAAAAATGTGAGTGAATGTGTGCATGGTAAAGGGAAATTAATTTACATTGTATGGAATCCTAGTTAAGTTGTGAAGTTTGTTAATCTTACACAATTTGTTTTGTTTGTTGAGCTCAGAAAGCTGTGTCTTCTGTAAGGAAAGAGGGCCAGAGGTGTTTTGGGTGTAGATATACATTTTGATTTGGTTTAGGTCACATTAAGGCTTTCCTATATTATTGTAATGTGTTTTTATGTTACTAAATACCTTAATAAAAAATAAACAATAATTTAATAATTGTGTTTTAAAACATGATTTTTCATTTTCCACAAAAGAAAAAAGCTCCATAGACTGACTCTGATTTGAGAGGAATACCCTATAAATATTAAATATTAAATTCACCCATCTTGCACAGAATTGTATTTAAATGTAACATAAATAACCCATAGAACTGTATATGCACATTTTCTGTGTATATGTATATATATATATATACACTCACCTAAAGAATTATTAGGAACACCTGTTCAATTTCTCATTAATGCAATTATGTAATCAACCAATCACATGACAGTTGCTTCAATGCATTTAGGGGTGTGGTCCTGGTCAAGACAGTCTCCTGAACTTCAAACTGAATGTCAGAATGGGAAAGAAAGGTGATTTAAGCAATTTTGAGCGTGGCATGGTTGTTGGTGCCAGACGGGCCGGTCTGAGTATTTCACAATCTGCTCAGTTACTGGGATTTTCACGCACAACCATTTCTAGGGTTTACAAAGAATGGTGTGAAAAGGGAAAAACATCCAGTATGCGGCAGTCCTGTGGGCGAAAATGCCTTGTTGATGCTAGAGGTCAGAGGAGAATGGGCAGACTGATTCAAGCTGATAGAAGAGCAACTTTGACTGAAATAACCACTCGTTATAACCGAGGAATGCAGCAAAGCATTTGTGAAGCCACAACACGCACAACCTTGAGGCGGATGGGCTACAACAGCAGAAGACCCCACCGGGTACCACTCATCTCCACAACAAATAGGAAAAAGAGGCTACAATTTGCAAGAGCTCACCAAAATTGGACAGTTGGAGACTGGAAAAATGTTGCCTGATGAGTCTCGATTTCTGATGAGACATTCAGATGGTAGAGTCAGAATTTGGCGTAAACAGAATGAGAACATGGATCCATCATGCCTTGTTACCACTGTGCAGGCTGGTGGTGGTGGTGTAATGGTGTGGGGGATGTTTTCTTGGCACACTTTAGGCCCCTTAGTGCCAATTGGGCATCATTTAAATGCCACGGCCTACCTGAGCATTATTTCTGACCATCTCCATCCCTTTATGGCCACCATGTACCCATCCTCTGATGGCTACTTCCATCAGGATAATGCACCATGTCAAAAAGCTCGAATCATTTCAAATTGGTTTCTTGAACATGACAATGAGTTCACTGTACTTAAATGGCCCCCACAGTCACCAGATCTCAACCCAATAGAGCATCTTTGGGAAGTGGTGGAACGGGAGCTTCGTGCCCTGGATGTGCATCCCACAAATCTCCATCAACTGCAAGATGCTATCCTATCAATATGGGCCAACATTTCTAAAGAATGCTTTCAGCACCTTGTTGAATCAATGCCACGTAGAATTAAGGCAGTTCTGAAGCCATAAGGGGGGTCAAACACAGTATTACTATGGTGTTCCTAATAATCCTTTAGGTGAGTGTATATATATATATATATATATATATATATATATATATATATATATATATATATATATATATATATATATATATATATATATAATTTAATATGAGTCAATAATCAGAATCTGAGGGATGAATGAGACTTGAAATGTTCATCTTCATGAGAAAGTTACTGATGACTGGTCGTGTTGAGCTGAGAAAAAAAAACACACAACTAATGGTCAATTACCAGCAACTGTCAATGTTATAGCAACCATCACAGTCCTTGAGTTAAAACAGAAAAAAGATAGATATTACAGTGTAATATTCATGCTTCAACGCAAAAGTTATGTTTATATGAAAATGCACGGACAAGGAACTGGATATGTAACTGTTTTTATGCACAAATTGAATTTGAATTTGAGAAGGAAAAAGTGGAGTTGTGCTCATATTTCCTCATTGGAATGATAAACAGATAACCTCTATAAACACTACAACACACACAAATATTTCCTTCAGTTGTGTTGGGTGAGGATCACTGTATATCAGGTAAGATAATTATAATTCATATACAATAATTTGATACAATATTCATAGTTAATTGCCCACTATGAAAACACTTTTTACAAGCATTGTTTCCTCTTGTAAAAAGAGGAATTGCAAGTTTTTTATTGCATTATGCTTTGACAACAAGTGTTTAAAACTCTCCTCTATCTTAACTCTTGTAATATGCAAACTTATAAATGCTGTGGAATGTTTTTCATGAGTGTTTGAAATAAAAATAAAACATAGCTTTTTTTATAAAGTCATGTCAATGCAATGGCTAATTAGTTTATTCTCTAAATGTAAAGGAAACTCTTCCACTGAACTGGTTTGTGGATAAACATAAATACACTGGATTGTCAAATGGCTTCCACCTTTCATAAAAGTAAGTATTTTTCTTGTCTTTAAACAGTAGTTTCTATTGCCCCAAAAACTTTTATAACATGAACTGCTGTCAGATGATAAAGCTTAGATGATAAGCTCAAAATGACACTCCAGGAAACTGTATTTCATGACAGGTTTTACAAGAACACCAGCTACCATCTTTGTAATGTTGAGTAAGTAAGCAGTTTTTTTTTTTTTTTTGCTTGCAGCTTTTTCTGTTGTAATGAATATAACACAAACGGGCCCACAGAGTGTTTTATTAAATATTTAGCCAAATATGGTCTCTTAGCTCTCTTTAAAACATTTTACCATGTTTAAATTCTTTATGCAAAACCCCGATACACTAAAGATATAAAATTATTTTTCAGATTTAGTTTGTGCCAGCGCAATGGTAATACAAACATGACTGTCAGCATACAGATCTTTGGGAAGAAATAAAGTTATGTATGTGACATTTGGTTTTTGGCCATGACACATCTTCAATTTTTAAAAATTGTCCATTAGTTAATCAATAACAATAAGTTAACCAATAAAATTTAATTACTTAATTCAATAACAGCTGCTGGGAACATGCTGTATTTCTTCTTATTTCTATTTAATATGGTCTACTCAAGCTGTAAAATGCCAAAATCATAAAAGCATTATTGTCCATATGACTTGCAGATTATATTTTAAATTTTCTGAAGTCATATAAATTGTGCATTGTGTGAGAAACACTGAAAATGTAAGTTGTTTCCTGCTCATTAATCTTCCTCTCCTGATGCTCTGAAATGGACAGAAATGTTGTGAGACTGCAAACAATACATCATTGATCTCACATGAACCAATGCTGTTTGTTTGTTAAATGCAGTTGAATTAGTATTTGTATAGTCAACTCCACACAACTTCCATTTCAGATCATTGGAGGAAAGTAATTTATGAGTAATACAATTTTAGTCTGTTCCTTTAGAAGAGTCCAGGGCATCAAGCTTCAGCCACATTTGTATTATGTGGAAAAGATGGGTTATCTTAAAAAAATCTCTTTTTGTGTTCTGGGGTTTGAGATGACATGAGGATGAGTAAATGATGAAAGAATATTCATTTTTGAGTCAACTATTCCCATGGTTAAAGCCTGGCAAAGGCAATGTTTATGTGTTTCACGAGTTCACACTTACATAGAATTAAAGGAAATAAAGTATAATGCGTATTTGGCGTGCTGTCCGGGGGGAGGGCTCCGAGCTCGGAATTTGGCCCGAACCCAGAGTACTCCCCCCTGTATGTAAGGTGGTTTAGGACTAGAAGAGTGGAGAAGGGGTGGTGGAGGGATGCTGCTAAACTGTCAGAGAAATGAGGTGAGACTGCTGAGTCTATTTATACACATTTTAATCATGATTGTTGAGTGCTCTCCACCTGTGTTAATTATCTGAACGTGCTTCTCCCGAACTTGTTAATAAACATCATTTGTTGAGTGCTCTCCACCCGTGTTAATTATCTGAACGTGCTTCTCCCGAACTTTGTTAATAAAACATCATTTGTTATGTCAACTGATTCATGTTTCAAATGTTAAGCTGTTTTGATCTTGTTGATTTATTTGTATATTTTTTTTCCCCAGGCTTAACACTTAACTTGGCCGTTATATCTGTCGCACAAGAGACGACCACAATTGGTAATGTGTTGTGATTTCTTGTGTCATTTGTTGGCATTTGTGTATTGTATGGGCATGTCTATCACTTTTGATTTGTTGTGTGTTGTTTAATGTTTTAATTTTCACAAATATACTTTTCAAATGGTATTTTATGTTTGTTCTTTTGGAAATGGATCTTTACTATCTCTAATTAGGCTTCTTTTGCATTTTAAGCTCAAAGTATGTTCTTTCTGCAATATGTTATTGATGCAACTTTTTTTCTAGTTGTTATATTTTTTAATTCATAAAATACACACATTCATCTGTGTTCACTTTCATCCACTTTTAATAAGATCCAAAACTCTGGAGTTTTTGTCCAGTGGTGAGTTCTACACGCTTGTGAATCGTCTCATTATCGACACTCTATATAAATAATAAATTCAGAACAGCATGAACTGAAGTGAGTTTCTTAGTGATTATAAGTTGAGAGCCCTTTGCTCTCTTTCTTGGCTATTATAATCCATTTAAAAATGTTATATTATATGTTTAATAAACTCCAAATTATGAGATGGCAAATAAGAATAACAAAAGTAAAAGAGCTCATAGTTCGTGGGTTGGGGCCCCATATCTGGAATTTGCTTAGGGCCCCAAATCAGTAAGTCTCCCCTGACTACACGATTACTCTGGAAACCACAAAGTCTTAAACCAAGATGTCACACTCATATTAATATGAATGGGAATATGTGCAATGTGGAAAATGGTGGAATATTAAGTCCCGCCTTTAAAATAAAGCCAATTGGTAAAGTCATTGCATCACTGCTGCCATTAGATGCTCCGGTTGCCATAGATATAAACAGTGTTTTAAGACACACACTTAGGACTGTACATGCGCATTAGCACAACCAGCCTGAAAAATAAGCTTGTTAACACTGTTTGAACATGAAAACATTTAGCATAACATAACATTTATGGGGCAGTTACTGTAATGTCAGAATTGGCTGCTGCTTTTAAACATGTTATTTAAATGTGAATGTGGCAAACCGGTTTCGAAATTCAGGATTTGAATGAGCCATCAAAATTTCTAATCCTTGTGCTGAAAAATTCAAATATTGAAAGCATGTATCTTTTAAATGTCAATATGTCATTGTACAGAAGAAAATTAGAATAGCCTGTAGATAAGATTAAAGGATGACATATTTGGCTATAATAATAATAATAGCCACCAAACTCCAGTTTGAATGTTTTGCTAATATTTAATAAAAATAGATGTACATTGTTTTGTTTAATTCTTTCTTTATTAAACAATCTGCAGTGCAGTAACTACAAGTAGCTCTTTGTTTTCTCCATGTCCCGGATCCTTCCTTTACCTCCAGTAATGTTACAACCCATCACTTCACACACAGTGACCTCTAGTGGTTTTCTCAGGAAACAACATAAACTGATATCATTACATACATGACTTCAGATGCATTTCTAGATAGATTTCAGACCAGAAGTTAAATAATAAAACATAATAAAATCATTTATAAGAACAATGCATTTTTTTCCTTTTTAAACATACATTATTTTTCATGACAGATTCTCATCCTGTTGACCCCTGCTTCAACTACAATGTGCTGGATAATGCATGGAGAGCCAATAACAGACAATCTTACATCCCCATGTGTGACGTCTCTGTCACCTGGAGCGGCTGGTACCGTCTCTTCCTTTATGGCTTTAGTGTTCAAATCCCAGACACTTGTGTTGAGAAGTATCGCTGTAGCACTACTGTCCCACTGTGGATACATGGTGGACACCCAAAACTGGAGGATGGAGTCGTCACTCGAGATGTCTGCGGTCACTTTAGAAATTACTGTTGCTATTACGGGTCTTTTCCCATTAAAGTCAAAGCCTGTCCAGGAAATTATTATGTCTATGAGCTGGTTAGTCCGACTGACTGCAATTTTGCATACTGTGCAGGTAATTATATTCACTCTTTCTACACATTCATGATATGTGTGTCTCTGTTCATTAATCACGATTTATCCAAACTTTCAGACGTTAGCAGTATTAACACCAGCTCTACAACTGTCTTACCAGCGCCCATCTCAACTGGTAATGTAACACACTTTGTCTCTATTAGGTTATTTTTCTGGCCTGAGTGACTGAGTGAGTGAGTGAATGACTTGACTAACTGAGTGAGTGAATGAGTGAGTGAGTGACTGAGTGAGTGAGTGAATGACTTGACTAACTGAGTGAGTTAATGAGTGAGTGAGTGACTGACTAACTGAGTGAGTGAATGAGTGAGTGAGTGAGTGACTGACTGACTTGACTAACTGAGTGAGTGAATGAGTGAGTGACTGACTTGACTGAGTGAGTGAGTGACTGACTAACTGAGTGACTGACTGACTAACTGAGAGAGTGACCTTGATAGCCACCAGAGGGTGCTCCAGCCCGGACTATTGTCACACCATCTCGGACTACATTACCCATAATTCACTGCCCGGACTAATCAACCATGATTGTCATAAGCTGTTCCTCATTACCTTGTTTAGCCCTGTCTATGGCTGCGTTCCAGTTCAAAATTGACATGCCCTTCACTCACTAACTTCCCTCCGTCTCGTTCACTCAGATGTGCGTCATTGCTTACGTTGCATGAATGCCCACTACTGGCGGAAACTGGAATGGGCTGAACTGGAACGTCCTAAGCCGTTGATCACTTGGAATCAGCTATGGAGTTGATTTATTATTTACAATTTTTTTTTCCCTTTAAGAATGTGTTTAATGCAGCATCCAAATGTATATAGGTGTGTTTGGGTTGTTTTAAATTAAAAAAATATATAATTAATATATCATAGAGTTGTTTTTGGTGGTGGTGATGAGACGAGATCTGCGGTGACATCACAATCGTGTTGCATTGTGGTATATAGAGCTGCCTGAAGTGTACATATGAAGTAGACTTGCTCCCTCGGTCAAAATCGAGGGAGCGAGGGTCTGTCCATATAAACTTATCTCGTCCACTTCACAAATTGGAACGCACTTCAAATTGGCGGCAGGGATTCCCCCTAGGGGAAGTGTTTAGGGAAGTTTGCAAGTGCGTGTCTAAAAGTGGACTGGAATGCAGCATATGTAAGCCGATTTCACTCTCTCTCACTGTGAGGTATTGTATGTTGTTGCACTGCATTTTTGAGTGACTCTCTGACTGCCTTTGGATTACCCGTTTGCCTTTGTTCCCAGCCTTGAGTGTTTGTCTGTTACGGACTGCTCTGCAACTCAAAAGGTTTGAGATCCAAACGCAGCTTTTATTAAAGGGACAATCCAGACACGTAGTCCAGTGTACAACAGGTCAAAACACAGGAAGGCAGTCCAAACAAACAAACAAACACACACACAAGACTGGGGACAAAGGCAAATGGGTAATCCCAAGGCAGTCAGAGAGGACTACTCCTGTCTTAATTTAAACCCTGCTGGGAAACCACCCCATTGTATAATTTATTATAAATTATTTTTATTTTTGCCTTCATAATCTATAATCAAAACAACTTCCCTTCCCTCTTACAGAGACATCTCTTCTCTATGTTTTCAATGGCGCAAGGGCGCGACAACCCGTTACTCACATTAGATTCACCATTAGCAAACCACAGCCATTCAACAAAATCTAGTCCAGCCCAACAGTTTTTCTCATTTGAGAAGTTTCACTCGGATATGTCACGATAGGGAAGAGAAGGCTCTCGCAATTCCAATTTCATGTCTTTTAAATAAACAAAGCTATAGATTGTGAAATAAAACAATAGTTTCCACGAAAAACTAGAATTATTTTTTTTCTATTTTTTTATCAAAGCAACAAATTTTCATGTTTTCACAACAGATTTTCGTTCTTCTGACCCCTGCTACAAATACACTGTGCTGGGTGATCCATGGAGAGCCAACAGCAGACAACATTACTACTATAACTACTACTACTACTATAACTATAACTACTACTGCAACTACTACTACAAGTGTGACACCAATGTAATATGGAGCGGCTGGTATCGTCTCTTCGTTAACAACATGAGCGCTCATATCCCAGACACGTGTGTTGCTCAGTACAGCTGTGGCACTGAAATCCCGCTCTGGATACGTGGTGGACACCCAACAGTAACAGATGGAGTCGTCACTCGAGATGTCTGCGGTCACTGGAACAAAGACTGCTGCTATTACAGGTCTTTTCCCATTAAAGTCAAAGCCTGTCCAGGCGATTACTATGTCTATCAGCTGGTTAGTCCAACTTACTGCTGTTCAACATACTGTGCAGGTAATTATATTCACATGAGCTCTTTCTACACATTCATGATATTTGGGTTTCTGTTCATTAATCACTATTCATCCAAACTTTCAGACACTGGCAGCATTAACACCAGCTCTACAACTGTCACACCAGCGACCATCTCACCTGGTAATGTAACACACTGTGTTTCTATTGGCTTATTTTCTAAACTATCAGTTAATCAACAGTTCATGCTATAGTGTCTGGGCCAGTTGTCTTTCTTCTGGGTCATAGTGTCGGCACATTCAGGGAAAGAACACGTGCACCATTATGGGAAATCAAGGTTAATTAAAAAATAACAATTATAAACGTCCAATGTATTTCTGTACTTTCTTCTCTGAGAATATTTTTGTTGTGTTCTGGTTTCTGCTATTGTGTGTTTTTATTTTATTATATATATATATATATATATATATATATATATATATATATATATATATATATATATTCCAGTAACACTTAAGTTGTGGGTCCAATTATCATGTTTAACTAGTTGCTTATTAGCATGCATATTATTAGGATATTGCTTATTAGTGTTTATAATGCACATATTAGACTAATGACTTATTCTGAATAAACATATTCTACATCCTTAATCCTACCCAATTACCACCCAATACCTAAAGTCATGCCATGTTACAGGAAGACATATAATAAAGAAGATAAGGTATAAACACAGTCTTTAATAATAATACACAAGGTAAATGGACCAAAGGCATCAGAGAAAACGCAACTTACACAGACGAGACCGGACAATGAACACTGAAAACACAGTGTAGGAATTGAGGGTGAACAAAACACAAATGATTCTCCCAGGTGATTCGTTCAAACATAATGCCACACAAAACTCAACATTCCAGAACCGTAAAGATCCCGGCTCCAGCTAGTCTACAAAATGACTTTATGGCCCTGCAAGCTTCAAAGAGATGAGCCTAAATAGAGGAAGAACTGGTCAAAGTTAGATAGTTTGGAAACGACTGATTGGTTCAGAGATGGCACGGCTCAGAACCCACCAAGATAACGGCAGAGGTTGTTTGATCCCAAGACAGAGGATTGAAAACAGACCTCCTCCTCTGAATGACCCCATGTTTGAAATCTCTTAAAACCACAGAGACTGAGACTTTAAAAATACATAAAATCATCCCAAAACAATTATTGACGGACTTCTAATCAAACATTGTTCAACTACATAATCCTATATTGTGAGTTGAGTGAATCCTATATATCTACAATCTCTGTATGTGTCTGTTATGCTTAAATCACATACAAGTCATTTAATTGTTATAACTATTAGATGTTTGAATGAAAGTGTGTTTTGTTTCATGCTGCATCAGTACGATCATATGTTCTTAATTCCGAAGATGGCTTGATTGAAATCTGTGTAAAATGTTTCGTGTTCTTATAATAGGCATAATGTCTAAACTGTTACCTCCGAACTCTCTGCTAGAGCTGAAGAGTAAGGAGATCACAGATAACACATGATTTACGATGAGAGGTGAAGAGAATGCCACCTCCCAAATAAAGACAGTGCCTAATTGGTCAGAACTCATCTAAGAGGTTGGACAAACCATTGAGTTTAAAATCTTAGGACCCGAAAAAGCCAGTAGAGTAGTAGTAGAATGTTTGTTGAATTTAATGGAGGTTTGGTTTTGTGAATTTGTTCGCTAGAGCAGATTTACAGAAGTCATTGAGAAGCCATGATGAGTAACTGGACAGATGAGTAACCATGTAGACCAGCAGACAAAAGAACCCAAACAAGATCAGAAGAACATCCATGGGTTTAACAGCTTCATTAAAGCCATCTATAACTACTCTCGTCTCATTTTTCTTTCTGTTCTTAGCTTTATCTTTCTTTTCCGTTGAGAGTCTCGATTCTAAGTTAAGTTTTGCTGCAAAGTTTCATTTAAACGATTCGACTGCAAAGCCCGCTTTCCAACTTCAAAGACTTTTATCCATCGCCAACACACCACGTGATTGGCTGCCCAGAAACATCTATTCAGGCACGAGGAGACCGCCAAACAACGGACCCGGGAAAATCCCTTTATGTAAACAAAAGGAATCCCAAAGAAACGCACAGACAAACGCAAGTATACCTCCAGACTCTTAGCTGAACTGGTGCATTGAGATAAAATTGAATAACCCGCCTAAGAAACGATAGAAGGGTTAAATTAATGATTGATGGTTCGTTCAGGTCATGTCTTATAAGTGCATATAGAAACTTGGGATTTCACTAGCTCACTCTTGAACTCATTTTCTTTCCTCACTCTCTTTCTTTCTTCAACTATATGAATGTGTGTGGGTTTGTGTTAGATATTAGTTTTATGTTTTAGAATAATCAATAAAGTCTTGTTTATATTTTAAAGATAATTGTCTTGTGTTATGTGCTTACAGATTTACTGTCTTAAATTGCTGATCTAAGTTACCTTGCTTATATATAGTGTTTCACTATAGTTCGGATATTTATATCCGTTTTAGAGCTGATAGTTACGGCCCGTTCAAATGAACGCTGGACGAGTCATTTGCTAGCCGTTTAAGTGATTCTTTTAAGATTCCCTATAAATTAATTAATAATTCCTTTTGAGCTAAATTGACCTGTCTAACCAAGACAGTTACCTACAACAGGAACTTAAGTACTAAGGCAAATAGCCATCATGTGGGTGGTGATGGCGCAGTGGATAAGTCACATGCCTTTGGTGTGAGAGACCCGGGTTCGAATCCACTGTGAGACACCAATGTGTCCCTGAGCAAGACACTTAACCCCTAATTGCTCCAGAGGCGTGCGACCTCTGAAATATAGCAATTGTAAGTCGCTTTGGATAAAATGGTGAGTAAGAATGCATAGACACCGTGAAAACTGAGGACCTCTAGTGTTTAACCCAGGGAACAACCAGACACTGTGACATAACCTCCCCTCAACGGAGCGGCTACCAGACGCTCCAAGACACCACACAAAACAAAACAAGAGTCCAGGAGGGAGGTGGAACGGTGGAGGACCAGGGGGAGGGATGGTGGGCCAGGTCCATGAAGGGGAATAGGAACAAGGGGTGACTGCTTAGCTGGCGGCCAGGGCGAAACAGAGAGTCCATCGGGCGGCCAGGGCGGAGAAGACAGTCCATCGGGCGGCCAGGGCGGAGAAGACAGTCCATCGGGCGGCCAGGGCGGAGAAGACAGTCCATCGGGCGGCCAGGGCGGAGAAGACGACCCATCGGGCGGCCAGGGCGAAGCAGACGACCCATCGGGCGGCCAGGGCAAAGCAGACGACCCATCGGGCGGCCAGGGCGGTGAAGACCCCTCGGGCGGCCAGGGCGGAGACGGCTCCTCGGGCGGCCAGGGCAGAGAAGACCCCTCGGGCGACCACGCCACAGGAACAGCAACCGGCTCAGGAACAGACACCAAAACTGTAATAGCTACAAGAACAGAAACAAACACTGGCTCTGGCGCTGGAACAGGCACTGGCTCTGTAACAGACATTGGCTCCAGCTCTGGAACAGTCACTGGCTCTGCCTCCGGCTCTGGAACAGCAGACACTGGCTCCGGCTCTGGAACAGGAGACATGTCCAGGATCCGAGCCAGACGCTCCAGATAGTCCAGGTCCAGGAAGGCAGACGGCACTGGCTCTGCCTCCAGCTCTGGAACGGGCACTGGCTCTGCCTCCGGCTCTGGAACGGGCACTGGCTCTGCCTCCGGCTCTGGAACGGGCACTGGCTCTTCCTCCGGCTCTGGAACAGCAGGCTCTGGGATGGTCTCTGGGTCACTGGAGAGGCAGGAAGTCTTCCTCCTCCGCCGTTTTTTATGGCGAGGTGCATGCTCCGGGCTGGACAGGACCAGCGGTGAAGGGAGCTCTGGGCTGAGCATCACTGACCCATGGTCGGAGAAAGACCAAAGTGGAGAGTGGTTCCGGGGCTCACTTCTAGGACCTCCTCTCCTGCGGCCTCCACGAGTCCCCGAAAACTTGGCCAGACGGGTTCCCCTTAAAGATTCTAGGTCATCGGTGGAAGGGTGCTCAGGGGAATTGACCGCCATGGCCTCCTCAGTCTGGCGGGCCCATAATGCAAAGCATTGAAAAAATTTCATTTGGGTAGGGACCTCTTCGACTGGCGAATTCCCCCTCTGTTGCCTCCTCTCTGTCTTCGTGGTTGGGAAAGAGCCACAAAAATCCATACCGCTGGATCTATGTTGTGACGGAGTCGTTCTGTCACGGGAACACACAGGAGAACAGGTAGATCCAAAAACTGTATGTTTATTGTTAGGGCAATCCAATTCGTCGTCATCCATGCAAAGGTCAAAATCCAAGTAATCAGAATCGTAGTCATCCATGCAGGGGTCGAAATCCATATTAATCAGTCCAAAAACAAATACACAAAATAAACAAGAAACAGACTAGAAACAGACTAGTAACAGACCTCAGAAGTGTTGCGTGACATACAACAACGACTCCGTGACAAACACTAAAACAGACAGGGTATATATACACACAGAACTAACAATGTATAACAGGGAACAGCTGGGTACAATGATGACGGGGAACAGCTGAGTGCAATGAACAGTGATAGACGGAATCATGGGAATTGTAGTGAGAATGCATAGACACCGTGAAAACTGAGGACCTCTAGTGTTTAACCCAGGGAACAACCAGACACTGTGACATATTGTTGCCATAGAAATGCATAATTTTCAATCCAAGGACGTGAACATTAAATATTTTCATTTTTTTTAAGCAACACATTCTGTCTTCTTTCTTGTTTTTTAATGTTTTCAATACAGATCTCTCTGTTGACCCCTGCTACAACTACACTGTGCTGGACGATCCATGGAGAGCCACGAGTTATACATATTCCTTCTCCATGTGTGACGTCTCTGTTACCTGGAGAGGCTGGTATCGTCTCTTCTTTTACGGCTTGAATGTTCAGATCCCAGACACATGTGTTGCAACATACAGGTGTGGCACTGCTGCCCCGCTGTGGATACGTGGTGGACACCCAACAGTAACAGATGGAGTCGTCACTCGAGATGTCTGTAGTCACTGGAGTGATAACTGCTGCATTTTTGGGTCTTTTCCCATTAAAGTCAAAGCCTGTCCAGGCAATTATTATGTCTATGAGCTGGTTAGTCCAACTTTATGCAATTCAGCATACTGTGCAGGTAATTATATTCATATAAGTTATTTCTACACATTCATGATTTTTGTGATTCTGTTCATTAATCACTATTAATCCAAACTTTCAGATGTTAGCCACATTTACATCAACTCTCCAGCTGTTACACCAACGACCAACTCAACTGGTAATGTAACACACTGTGTCTCTTCAGATATTTTCTGGCCTGATGAATGTGATGATGTCTGCCAGTGAATATGTGTGAGCGAGTGGGTTTGTGTCAGTAAGTAAAGATGCCTGAAATGTAGTTATAAGGAACACATTCTTTTGCGAACCACCATCTCTGGCTGCACATAAAGACCATGTAAATAGATTACTTTAAAGTCATGATGAAACGAAGTAGTGACAGATCTCTTCTCTATTGTTACATACAGCCAAGTGTAACAGATTATCAAAAACTAAAAATATAGGGTGGAGACTCAGTATGCGTCAGTTGTTGGTTGAGTGTTGAGTTGTGGGTGTGGCTCTTGGAAGCAGATACAGATGAACGTGCACTGAAAAAAATTATACTTTGGATTAACTTAAAAAAATTGATGTAATTTGTTACAACCATTTTTTTTAGATTTTCTCAAATTGTATTTATGATTTAGTTAAAACCGTAAATTTTGATTTAATGTCAAACCAAAATTTGAATTTTTTCCAACACAACGTTTTACCTTAACCCAAAGTAATAATATCGTTTGCTACAAAGAACGTGTGTAATTTTTTTGCTTTGATACAAATGACTGTCAGCAACGGTTGCCATACAAAAACCATAAAATGAATGTAAAATATCCTAATTTAAATAAGTGCAAAATACTGTTACAGAAATCTTCATTAAGCTTTTTAACAGAAACAGTTATTTCACATATATTTCCTGAATATTTTACTAAAAAATAATAAAGTTTGATGTCACCATGATGGAGATCAATGTTTGCTTTAGTTGGGCTCTTAACCCTTTAGTTTTAAATGTAACTTTTTCTCTGGTTGCTTTAACTGTGTGTCTCTGATACATATTTGTTATTGTTGGAATTCAAGAGAAACTCCAGGTCAGAAGATCTTGGTCACTTATTAGTGATAATAGTCATATAGTTACCTGCTTTATTAATATCTGATTAAATCATTAAATAGTAGTTGATAATTTTGCATGCCAATACTGCTATAGAAGATCCTGCAGTGCTGTGATACTCAGACTTTATGAAGTCATTTTACATAAAATGTTTTGACAGGATAATACAGACATCAAGAATCAGCATATGAATTGCAACAATGGTGACAGTGAAAAAAAAATCTGATCAACTCTGAACTACTATAAAGTCACAAAAAGGCTTTGTTGATTGTCACCATTGTTGAGATTCATGTGTTGATTCTTGATGTCTCTATACTCCTAAAAAATAAACAAACTCAAAACATTTTTTTAATAATAAATATTTTTTAAATATCAGATTGTTATAATACTAATGCCACAATATTTCAAAGATCAAGTTGATGACATTAATAATAGACTTTGTATAAAATAAAAGTCTGTCTATATATAATGAAATCTCAGCAAATTTATTCAGAGATTTGACTGTAATATCAGTGAATCAGGTCACCATATGATGACTATAGCACCATCAATAAATGACCAACGTCATCTGATATTTTTTCTTGCATTTATTGCCATAACAACTGTGTATCAATAACACAATTATAACAGCTAGAGAAAAATTGATGCTAAAAACTCAAGGGTCATGAGCCCAACTAAAGCAAACACTGATCTCAATCATGGTGACATCAAATTTCTGTTAAAGTTTTTTGCACTTAATTTAAATTGGGATATTTTACTCTTTTTTACGCTTTTTGTTTGGCAGCCGTAGCTGCCAGTCATTGACCCTTTTTTTTAAAGATTTTATTTTTTACAGTGTAGGTTGTATCAAAGCAAAAAAATTACATACGTTCTTTGTAACAAACTATATTATTACTTTGGGTTAAGGTAAAACGTTGTGTTGGAAAAAATTAAAAATTTGGTTTAAAATTAAATCAAAATTTACGGTTTTAACTAAATCATAAATACAATTTGAGAAAATCTAAAAAAATGAGTTGTAACAAATTACATAATTTTTTTAAGTTAATCCGAAGTATCATTGTTTTTCAGTGTAGAGGGCGTAACATGTACTTTGAGGCAAAGTGAAAACAGAAGGTATAAACTGAAAATCACAATTTTCCATTGGACCAATGTAAATATATATTTTGAATGAATTGCACTGATGTTTCACTTTTTTCAGTGTGAGCTCGCAGAAGCACACTATAAATTATCTTTAGGGAACACATGATTGGTTCCCGCTGTATTGGTAGCCAATGAGCTTGCTTTTCAACATTCAAATTCATGATGTTTTATTAACAAAGTTCGGGAGGAACACATTCAAATGATCTATCCAGTCTGCACGAGAGGAGGCCTATATATAGCCGACTCCCTTATGTTCCTCGACAGTTGTCAGCATTCCTCCGTCACCCTGACTCCTCACTCTTGGCTGGTTCCTATCACAGCCACACTGTAAAATTTACAGCAACTTACTGGCAATGTTTGCCAGCAAGCCTGTAAATTTACAAGATTGCAGTAAATCATCAACTAAAAATAAACGGTAAAAAATACAGCACACCTGTAAAAGCAGCTAAACAAGAGCAGCTGTGAATTTACACTTCTTTACTGTAATCTTTACAGTATGAATTAAAACCTGTGTAAACCCAATGTCAAACCAGAGACCATCTCAACTGGTAATGTAACACATTGTGTCTTCTAAAGACCATGTGATAAGGTAATTTAAGTTATGAAAGTTAAAATAGGAAAGGTGTTTAAAGGAAGAATTCACACAAACATGAAAAATAAGTAATTATTTACTCACCCTGGTGTTGTTCTAAAGCCGCATGAACTTCAGATGTGTATAGTAAATACTCTGTCACTTTGACAGTCTGAATGATACTCGGTCTGAATGATACATTTTGAGAATCACAAGAAAATAATCCATGACAAAGTGTAGTAGATCTCAACTGCATCTAAAGAGATAAAAGCATCCAATAAATGTCATTTAGTAATAACTTACATATCTACATTAGCTCTTTTTATTGTATGTTTGTTTATTCATTGGTATTCATCTGTCATTATTTTTTCAGCTGTTACAAACATCAGCAGCACTGATACAACAGTCACACCAGAGACGACCTCAGCTGGTAATGTAGTCTGATGTTTCCTCTGTTGAATTTTGTTTTGTCTGAATGTTTGTGGACGATTGAAATGAACAGGTGTGTGAGTGTGTCTGTGTCTATAGATAAATATGAGCAGATGGAAACATCTGTTATAATCTGTTATTTTTTCAGTTCCTTTTCAGCCGGTCAATTCCACAACATCTACCAGTTCTACATCTACAGGTGAGGATGATGTGAGACTGGACTGTATATATTGAAATGCCCTCCAAAATGAATGTCTTCATAAAGAACTCAGCACTTCATCTATATTTGACGTGGCATCTCATTTCATCGTGTTAATGTTACAGATAATTTACTGTCAGTCACTTCCACAACATCTACCAGTCCCACTACTGACGGTGAGCATGTTTCTGGGCTGAATGTGACTTTCAAAAGATCCTCCTGCATAATTAGTGTCTTCTTGAAAAAAACATTGATTCAGCATCTGAGTCTAATTTATCATATGTTTCCATATGTTATTGTTTCAGTTCCTTTACAGCCGGTCACTTACACAACATTTACCAGTTCTACATCTACAGGTGAGGATTATGCTGGATTGCACTGTAATATTGAAATGCGACCCACCATAATCAATGTCTTAATAAAGAATACAGTAGTAGTTCATCATCTGAGTCTGATTTTACATGTTATTGTTTCAGTTTCTTTACAGCCGGACACTTCCGCAACTTCTACCAGTTCTACATCTACAGGTAAGGCTGATGTTAGACTGGACTGCTAATGCAACCCTCCATAATGTCTTGATAAGAATACAGTCCTTCATCTAAATCTGACTTGGCATCTCTTTTCATCTTGTAAATATTACAGATCATCTACTGACAGTCACTTCCACAACATCTACCAGTCCCACTACTGAAGGTGAGCATGTTTCTGGGCTGAATGTGGCATTCAAAAGATCCTCCTGCATACATGCACTCAAAAAAAATTATATGTTGGCTTTAATTAACTTTTTTTATGTCAACAGTTTCCACATAACTGGGTTACATTAAACAAACATAATTTGTTCATGTAACTTCAACATCTTGGAATTAAGTAATTTTAAGCCACCCAATTAAACTGTGAGCAGAGTGTTAAATGAACACTGAAGCGGTCTTAAAGTTAATGAGATAATTAAGTGAATAATTGAGTGAGGATTGAGGATTATTGAAGACACCTGATGTTAACAAGCAGAATCACTGAAGGAGAAAACGTACTCGGTTACTAACGTAACCTCGGTTCTCTCTAGAGAGGGAACGAGTACTGCGTAATATCTTACGCTATGGGGAAAACCTCTTTTCCACGAGATATTGAAGCCAAAAAATTATCCTTAATTTTGTATTAATGTAAAACGCTGTGCAGCAGCATGCAGACATAGGCAAGGCGGCTTGGGCGCCTATTGGCTGCCCTGCGGCAACAGCAGCAGCCTATCGAGAGAGGAGCTGCGTGACACCACATCCAATGGGGGCGATTCGCACCCATTTCGTCACGTCCCGCCAGAAAGGGCGTGGTCTCGCCCTATAAATATAGCTCGATTAGGCTGGTACAACTGGTTTTCATCGCCGAAGCGAACCAGAGCTGTGTATGCACGGCAAGATACGCAGTACTCGTTCCCTCTCTAGAGAGAACCGAGGTTACGTTAGTAACCGAGTACGTTCTCTTACGAGAGTACTCTCGTACTGCGTAATATCTTACGCTATGGGGAACACTATGCAAAACGCCGTGCGTACTGGGATCCAACACCAAAGTCCCAAGGGCAGCAGCCCGGGGCTCATATAGTGCATAATCACCATAGACTCACAGAGAGTCGGAGAAGAGAGGCTGCAAGCATCATTCCCCATGAAATTGCATCCCACAGGAGCTAGTTATGTAACAGTGTTCCGCGCAGACAGGGTGAACGTATTCAGCCTGAACTGGGCAATAGAAAGGGTTATTCAACACCCCTGGGCTGTTCTATCACTCGGTGAGCGATGCACAGGAAAAACTCAGTATCTGGGCCAACACAGTGGGGCAGATATCACTGAATTCTATATCGACAGGAGCTTGGCTTGTAAAGCGGGAACCTCCAGGTTGTAAAACCTTATAAATGTAGACAGCGAGGCCCAGCCCGCGGCCGTACAGATATCTTGCAAGGTAACCCCACTATACCACGCCCATGATGAGGCCACACCTCTTGTGGAGTGCGCTCTGACACCTAAAGGACACTGCAGGCCCTTAGAAGTGTAAGCCAGTGCTATGGCGTCGACTATCCATCTGGATAAGCGGTGTAGCCAGTCCCTTGGAGCGTCCGCCAAACAAAAACAAGAGCTGCTCGGTCTGTCTGAAGACAGACGAGCGGGACACATAAGCTCTCAGTGCCCTGACAGGGCAAAGGAGACTCGCATCCACCTCCTCAGCATGAACCGGGAGGGCGCACAGGGAAATGACCTGGGCCCTGAACGGTGTGTTGAGGGATTTGGGCACGTACCCGTGCCTTGGTTCAAGTATGACTTTTGAGTCATTAGGCCCAAACTCCATACATGACGCGCTTACTGAAAGCGCTTGTAAGTCCCCTATGCGCTTCACTGAAGCGAGAGCCAAAAGAAACACCGTTTTGAAAGACAGATGCTTCATGTCTGACAAATGGATTGGCTCGAACGGGGCACCTTTCATGGCTTCCAGAACCGTAGAAAGGTCACACACCGGGACTGACGGAGGTCTAGGAGGGTTCAGCCTCCGAGCTCCCTTGAGGAATCGCACGACCAGGTCGTTTTTCCCCTGTGACTGGCCAGACACAGGTTTTGCACACGCTGTTATGGCCGCCACGTACACTTTGAGCATGGATGGGGTCCGGCCCTCATCCAGCAGCTCTTGAAGGAAGGGAAGTACTTCTGTGACCCCGCAGTCTACGGGTGAAAAGCCCTGAGCTTGACACCAGGTAGAGAACACAGACCATTTTGCGGAGTAAGCCGTCTAGTAGACGGGGCTCTCGCCTGTGTGATCGTGTTTAACACTCCCTCCGGGAGGTTATCGGGTACCCGTTGATGGCCCATGCATGTAGGGACCATAGCTGCGGGCGAGGATGCCAAATCGAGCCCTTGACCTGAGAGAGGAGGTCTTTCCTCAATGGTATTGGCCACAGGGCAGTGCTGGTCAGCCGCATCAGGACTGGGAACCAAGCCTGGTTCGGCCAGAGCGGAGCCACAAGCAGCACTGAGCATCTGCTTTCCCTGATTCGTTCCAGCACTTGAGGCAGGAGCGAGACGGGGGGAAAAGCATAGAGGGGACAGCGGGGCCAGACGTGGGCCAGCACGTCCTCGCTCTTGGAGAAATATTTCGGGCAGTGAGCGTTCTCGTGGGACGCGAACAGGTCCACCTGCACTTTGCCGAATGTCTCCCACAGCAGTTGGATCGTCTGCGGGTGCAGCGACCATTCCCCTGCTGGGACATTGTTTCTGGACAGTCTGTCTGGTCCCAGATTCAGGTGACCAGGCACATGCGCCGCTCTCAGTGAAAGCAGGTTGTGCTGAGCCCAGACCAGGAGGCGTTCCGTTAGCCTGTAAAGGTTTCGGGACTTGATGCCGCCTTGGCGATTTATGTATGCCACCACTGACATGTTGTCCGAACAGACCAATACGTGGTGACCTTTTATCTGGGGACAGAAGCGCCGTAGCGCATTGTCAACTGCCATCATTTCCAGAAAGTTTATATGTAGGAGTTTTTCCCATTCTGACCACTGGCCAAAGAACGGTCTGCCCTCGAGCAGCGCTCCCCATCCCGAGGTGGAGGCGTCCATGGACACCACCTTCACACTCGAGGGAGTCCCCAGACACACACCTGACTGATACCAGTCGGTTACTTTCCATGGTTCCAGAGCTGAAATGCATTCCAGATCGACCCGGAGGCGAAACCGGCCAGCGGTCCATGCCCGGGGAGGAACTCGCGCTTTCAGCCACAGCTGCAGTGGGCGCATGCAAAGCAGACCCAGCTGTAGCACTGAAGCTGCTGAGGCCATGAGGCCCAGCATTTTCTGAAACCTTTTGAGCTGGACTACCGAGCCGCGGCGGATTTCACGGCGCTGAATGTCCAGCTCGCGCTCTGGCGACAGGCGCGCTGTCATGGATAGCGAGTCCAGCACTGTTCCAAGAAAAGAGATTTTCTGGCTGGGAGACAGCAAACTTTTCGCCCAATTGACAGTGAGACCCAGATTCTAGAGATGCTCGAGTAATGTGGTCCTGTGTTCTATGAGCTCTGTTCGTGATCGAGCTAGAATCAGACAATCGTCCAAGTAGTTCAAAATTCGCATGCCCTGGAGTTTCAGGGGTGCGAGAGCCGCGTCCATGCACTTCGTAAATGTACTGGGTGCCAAGGACAGGCCGAACAGGCAGGACTTTGTATTGGTATGCCTGGCCCTCGAAGGCGAATCTCAAGAATCGCCTGTGACGCGACGCTATTTGTATTTGAAAATATGCGTCTTTCAGATCTATTGACATAAACCAGTCGTCCTGGCGAACTTGCGCGAGGATTTTCCTGGTTGTAATCATTTTGAACTGGCACTTCGCGAGCGCTCTGTTCAGCTGTCGCAGATCTAGAATGGGTCTGAGACCCCCGTCTTTTTTCGGTACCAGAAAATACCTGCTGTAAAGACCCCCTTTGCTCTGAGCCTGAGATAAAGGTTCTATAGCCCCTTTGCTCAGTAGTTTTGCTCAGTATTTGCTAAGTAGATGAGATACTTCGTCTTTCACCGTCGTTTCGACTCGCGCCGCGCAACGGCGGGGGCAACGAGCGATCTGTAGCGAATAGTCTCTTATTATAGTCTTCAGGACCCATTCTGATACCCCGGGAAGCTTTACCCACGCATCTGCATGAATAGCTAGAGGTAGAATGAAATCTGGGCTCTGGCCGCGGCATAACGGCGGCCGGAGAGCTCCGGTGTGCTGGGAAATAAACACTGGGTTTACAGTGTGCGAGGCGGGGGGTGCGCTGATCACAGCGGGCAGCCCGGCCGCGCTCAGCTTCTCTCTGACATGTTGTGGAGAGAATGCGAGCGGGACGAGCCCCGTGGGGTTCGGCATGTCTGTGAGGGAATGTGGGCGCGGGATAGCGGGCACACTCACTGCACTGATAACACTGTCGGCTCGCGCCGACTGAGAATGTGTTGGTTACGTTTTTACAGAAACCGTGGGACATGCTTTGTGTAGTGTTTGTGGGCACTGTGTTGTGGGCACGTACACTACACTTATTGCACAACCGACATGAGTCGATTTTATTTGTGCTAGCCCTGTATTGTGGCGGGCTGTGCCTGTGTGTGGGAATGGGCATTGAGACGTGGGCATTCTTACAACACTCATAACACCATCGGCTATGGCCGGGACACCAAAAAAATACACTCTTTATTGGATTTATCTGGGTAGCCGTAAAAAAGGCTTTTATGTGCAGGCAAGCAGGTTGTGGAACGGGCTTGTTTACTGCGAAGTCGCTGGAACAGTCGCATTGTCTGGAACTGAGCGAGCGAGAAGTTTTGGTGAAAATCCGGCCGCGGCGGGATTTGAACACCGACGCTTTCCTAGAGTGGCTAGGAAGGCTTTGAGACCTCGGGCTTGATTTCGATTCTCGGCCGGGGCCCGCGCTGAGGGGGGCGGCGTCCAGCAGAGCGAGAGCGCGGTCTTCGGTCTCGGGCCTGGCGGCGCTGAGAAGCGGCGGCGGCTGGTGGTGCAGGCTGCGGCTGAGAGCCCCGGGCAGAAGGCTGTTTAGAGCGGCCTGCTGCGGAACTAGAGCGCTTCGGCAGGAAGTGCTTCATAGCCTGTGAAGTTTTCTGCACCTCGGCGAATCTGTCCGTGAAGTCTTTGACGGCAGATCCGAAAAGGCCATCGGTGGAAATGGGCGTGTCGAGGAACACGGAGCGCTCAGCATCCGTCATCTCAGACAGCGTTAGTCTACAGAGCTCGCCCAGTCCTCGCTGTCTGATGCCAGAATGGAACAGGCCTCGGCTGGTTCATCACACTCAATGGCGGAAGCGGTGGCAGACAGCGGCCACTGTCCATCTGTGAGCGATGCCGGCGAAGCTGGCGGGCGAGCTTTGGCGGGCAGGAGAGAGCTCGGGGCGCGCTGTGCACGGCACTTCTTGCGGCGCGGAACCACAGCGGGCAGAAGTGCAGGCTCTGAGAATGATGCCAGGCGAGTCCTCAGAGTCACCATAGGAAGAAGCTCGCAGTGAGGGCATCCGCCGTCAGCGAGCGCGAGAGCCGCGTGATCCTCACCCAGGCAGGAAACGCATATCAAGTGGCGGTCCCCGTCGCTGAGTTGGGCTCGGCACGAGCCACAGGAAGAAGGCATCTTTAAAAAGACGCTAGCTCTTTTAAAGGTATAGAGAAGTGTAAGTTGCAGCGGCGAACGAACACTCTCAGCAGAGGTAAAAGGATATATACGCCGGAAAGCGCAGCAGGTACGGCGACTGAAGGCGGCGAGGTGAAGGCCAGCGGCTTCAGGTTCAAGGCTCGTCCGGCAGAAGGCTTATGTCGACGGCGCGGCTTCTCACTCTGGATCCAGCGATGCGTGTGCTTCGCTGAAGAGATGAAAATCAGTTGTACCAGCCTAATCGAGCTATATTTATAGGGCGAGACCACGCCCTTTCTGGCGGGACGTGACGAAATGGGCACGAATCGCCCCCATTGGATGTGGTGTCACGCAGCGCCTCTCTCGATAGGCTGCTGCTGTTGCCGCAGGGCAGCCAATAGGCGCACAAGCCGCCTTGCCTATGTCAGCATGCTGCTGCACAGCGTTTTACATTAATACAAAATTAAGGATAATTTTTTGGCTTCAATATCTCGTGGAAAAGAGGTTTTCCCCATAGCGTAAGATATTACGCAGTACGAGAGTACTCTCGTAAGAGAACCGGAATGTTTAAGTCACCATTATGATAAGCAGTGTTTGTTTTAGTTGGGGTAAAACAAATCATTGACCCCCACATCATTAACTTTAGATTTTGTTTGGCTGCTGTACATGAGTTATAACAGCCAGATGAACAAATAGAAAAGGTGATCTGATGGTCTTCGTTGTGTTTCATTTGACCTGAATTCACTGAACTCATATAGAACCCAATTTCTGAGTTAAATTTTCCTTATGGATTATAGCCGCACTGTCATTGCACAACATAATATTTTTAACTTTCACAATGTAAAAAAAATAAATTCTTAAAAGATTCTCTTATACAGAATGTTGTTTTTTTTTGTTTTTTAGACACACAGACATCAAGAATCAACCTGTGAAACTCAACAATGGTGACAATTATAAAGCATGTTGCAGTGCATTCTGGGTGCCACCAATCAAAACTCATTCATGACTCCCATCAGGCATTGCTGCATTAATAAATAATGAGCTTATGATCAGAGGTGATCTGTTTGTCACTATTGCTGAAATTCTGCTATATGCTAATTATTGATGTCTGTGTGTGCCTACATAAGATGTTATTTTAGAAGTTTATTATTTTTTTTATTGATTTGATAATTTGGATTTCATTGAAAAGGCTAAAAATGGTATGCTCTACAATGACAGTGCTGCTATAATCCATAAGGTAAACTTAACTCAGAAATTGGGTTCTATATGAGTTCAGTGATTCAGGTCAAATGATTGTGAAATAATGATTATGTTAAAATACAACCAACACCATCAGATCACCTTTTAAATTTTGTTCATTTGGCTGTTATAACTCATGTACAGCAGCCAAACAAAATCTAAAGTGAATGATGTGAGGGTCAAGAGCCCAACTAAAACACACACGGATCACCATAATGGCGATTTAAACATTCCGGTTTTCTCCTTCAGTGATTCTGCTTGTTAACATCAGGTGTCTTCAATACTGCTCAATCATCACTCAATTATTCACTTAATTATCTCATTAACTTTAACACTGCTTCAGTGTTCATTTAACACTCTGCTCAGAGTTTAATTGGGTCGCTTAAAATTACTTAATTCCATGATATTGAAGTTACATGAACAAATTATGTTTGTTTAACGTAACCCAGTTATGTGGAACCAGTTGACATAAAAAAAGTTAATTAAAGCCAACATATCTTTTTTTTTTTTGAGTGTAGTGTCTTCTTGGAAAACACAGTAATTCAGCATCTGGGTCTGATTTATGATCTGTTTTCATCTGTTATTGTTTCAGTTTCTTCACTGTTGGTCACTTCCTCAACTTCTACCAGTTTTACTTCTACAGGTGAGGATGATGTTAGACTGGACTGTATATATTGAAATGCCCTCCATAATTAATATCTTCATGAAGAACACAGTAATTAATCTAAATCTGACTTGGCATCTCTTTTCATCTTGTAAATGTTACAGATCATTTACTGACAGTCACTTCCACAACATCTACCAGTCCCACTACTGAAGGTGAGCATGTTTCTGGGCTGAATGTGACTTTCAAAAGATGTTCCTCCATAATTTGTGTCTTCTTGAAGAACACAGTAATTCAACATCTGAGTCAGATTTATCATGTGTTTCCATGTGTTATTGTTTAAGTTCCTTTCCAGCCGGTCACTTACACGACATCTACCAGTTCTACATCTACAGGTGAGGATGATGGTGGATTGCTCTGTAATATTGAAACACGACCCTCCATAATCAATGTCTTAATTAAGAACACAGTAGTAGTTCATCATCTAAATCTGATTTCACATGTTATTGTTTCAGTTTCTTTACAGCCGATCACTTCCGCAACATCTACCAGTTCTACATCTACAGGTGAGGATGATGTTGGGGAGGATGACTGGACTGTTATATTGAAATGCAACCCTCTATAATGTCTTAATTAAGAACTCAGCACTTCATCTAAATCTGACTTAGCATCTTTTTTCATCTTGTTAATGTTACAGATCATTTACTCACAGTCACTTCCACATTATCTACCAGTCCCACTACTGAAGGTGAGCATGTTTCTGGGCTGAATGTGGCTTTCAAAAGATCCTCTTTAACTATAGTTTTTATGAGGAACACCATAATTCAGCATCTGACATCTGATTGATCTGTTTCCATGTGTTATTGTTTCAGTTCCTTTACATCCACTCACTTCCACAACGTCTACCAGTGCTACATCCACAGGTAAGGATGATTCTGGACTCAATCTGGCCTTTTAAAATAAATCCATCAAGATGGTTTTCCTCATGAAGAACACAGTAGTTCATTATCCGAGTATGATTTATCATAGATTTCCATCTGCTATTTTTTTTTTTTTTCAGTTCCTTTACATCCGGTCACTTCCACAACATCTAGTTCTACATCTACAGGTGAAGTTGATTCTAAACTGAATGTATCCTTTAAAGAGGTCATCGGATGCAAAATTCACTTTTATATGGTGTTTGCATATAAATGTGCCTTTGCAGTGTGTGGACACAACTAGGGATGTTAACCGATGACCGTTTGACCGATGGTTGACCATATCAACGTTAACCGATCAAAGTTGTCGGTAGGTGGTTAAAAAAAAAAGTGATCTCTAAATTAGGCTATTATAGACAGTGGACTAAACGCTACTACAGTTAGCCATCTCATTCCAAGATATTTGTGTGTGAAGTGAACAAATCCCTCACACTCAATTTTTCATAACTCGCCTGTTTGTACTTAATAAACCAATAAAAACATTTGTCGCGAGCCGGTCACAGCGTTTGGGTTCGTGAGTCCACACTCTCAGAGTGTTATAGTAACACTGAACCAGTGTTGAAGTTAATGAGATAATTAAGTGCTTAATTGAGTGATGATTGAGCATTATTGAAGACACTTGATGTTTACAAGTAGAGTCACTGAAGGAAAAAAATGGCAATTGGTATGTTACCATTATGGTGATTAGTGTTTGCTTTAGTTGGGCTCTTGACTAGGGCTAAGCCATATATCGCACGATATTGTCATGCGCATCTCGTCAGTAAAGCCAGTTCCTTGATTAGTAGTAAATCGCCTTCACCTGCTTTCAGATGGAGCGGCATTTACTACAATGAGCCGTAGTTAACTGACAAGCTGAGCCATATCGCATTAATATCGCGGATGTATCGCCAGCGATAATTAATGTGATATGGTTCAGCTTGTCAGTTAACTACGGCTCTTTGTACACAGCAAAAATAATTCCAGTGTTAAATTAACACTCCTGGGAGTGTTTATGAGTCCACACTCAAGAGTGTTGAAGTTAATGAGATAATTAAGTGATTAATTGAGTGATGATTGAGCATTATTGAAGACCGCTAAAGCAGAATCACTGAAGGAGAAAATCTAAAATTGTAAGACACCGTTATGGCGATCATTAGTTGCCTTAGTTGGGCTCTTGACCCTTATATTATTAACTTTAGATTTTGTTTGGCTGATGTATTTGAGTTATAACTGCCAGATGAACAAAGAAAAAAGTGATCTGATGGTGTTGGTTATATTATGACAATCGTCATTTGAACTTTATGATTTTGATTTATTTTGTTGGTTACAGCATAACTGTGATTCTGAATAAATATCCAGAATTTTAGCTATAATAAAAAGGATTTCTTAGGATTTTTTTAGTTTCTAAAAAAAAAAAAAAACTTTCTTATAGGCACTCACAGACTTCAAGATTCAGTCAATGCATCTCAACAATGGTGACGAGCAGAATATTCTATTAGGAAAAGTAAATTACATATTAATAAATTATAGAAATTAAATTTTCTATCGCAATGCATGATGGGAGCCATTAATGAGTTGTGATTGGTGGCAGCCACTGCAACATGCTTTATTAATGTCACCATTGTTGAGATTCACAGGCTGATTATTGATGTCTGTGTTTCTAAATAAATTTATTTGAAATTGTTTTGATCAGAACAGTTTATTGAATATTTTAGATTATAAGAAACATACCTACATTCATATATGCTGTAGAATCAAAAAGTTGTTGCCAACAAGTTAAACCAAACTGTCACAATAAGATTCATTTTTCAGATCACAGCATGATTATGCCAGAACACAACCAAAACTATCAGATCACACTTTTTTTTGTTCATTTAACTGTTATAAATAAATAACAGCAGACAAACAACTTTAAAGTGAATGTATAAAGGTTAAGAGCCCGACTAAAGCAAACACTTATCGCCATAACGGTGGGTTACAATTTGAGATTTTCTCCTTCAGTGATTCTGCTTGTTAAGTGTACAACTCTTAGTGGTGGATCACTCGGCTCGTGAGTCGATGAAGAACGCAGCCAGCTGCGAGAACTTAACATCAGGTGTCTTCAATAATGCTCAAACATCACTAAATTAATCACTTAATTATCTCATTAACTTTAACACTCTTGAGTGTTAATTTAACACTGGAGTTTGTGCTGTGTAGTAAATGCCGCTCCATCTGAAAGCAGGTGAAGGAGATTTACTACTAATCAAGGAACCGGCTTTACTGACGAGATGCGCATAACAATATCGTGCAATATATCGCCCAGCCCTACTCTTGACCCTTAAGTCATTAAGTTTAGATTTTGCTTGACTCCTGTACCTGAGTTATAACAGTCAGATAGCGAAAAGTGATGATGGTTGTGTTTTAACAATCATTTGACCTGAATTACTGAACTCATAAAGCCCAATTTGTGAGCAAGATTTACTTTATTAATTGTATCAGCCCTATCTCTGTACACTGTCAACCCAGATTTTGTTTCTAATTAAACTTACGAGTGATCATTACTTATTCTTATATGTTTTAACCCGAATTACTTGACTTTACTCGCAAATTGTGTGGAAACCCGTTGCCCTATACCACTTTAGTTTTTACACAAGCTGAAACTAAACATGTTGAGTTGTATTAACATGGAACCCCAACTTTGTACACAAGCTGAAACTAAACATGTTGAATTGTATTAACATGGAACCCTAACTTTTTACACAAACTGAAACTAAACATGTTAATTTGTATTAACATGGAACCCTAACTTTTAACAAGCAAAATCACAGAAGGAAAGAGAAACGCAATAACTACAACTGACTTCAGCCACAGCTGAGATTAAATCAACTGAAGAGAAAAGAAGACATTAAATCTCTGAAGATCTCAGCAGAGGAGGATTAAACAACTCAAACAGCATTACCAGCTTCACTTATTACTAACCAGATTTACTTTATTTAATTTCCGTTTGAATGAAATCAAGAGTTGTATTTTAAGTCACCATGATGGTGGTTAGTGTTTGCTTTAGTTGGGCTCTTGACCCTTGACTCTTTAATATTAGATTTCCTCTGGCTGCTGTAAATGTGTGTTTATAATGCTCATTAGTTGTAGCAAAAAAGCCAAGAGAAAATGAGATCAGGAGATGTTAGCTGTTTATTGATGATGACAATGACATCATCGCCCAATAATAGCTTGAATCCCTATCTTATTCAGTGTCTAATGCTTTGATTTATTAGTTCTTGTGTTTCTAATATTGTTTTATTCATAATATATTCCTCTAGATTTTACAGTATGAGATCTATCAGTGTTGTTTATCAAATAATATACTTTGTTTTAAAAAAAATATTTAGTGCACAAAAACCTGATGCACACTGACATCAAGTAACAGCATATGAATCTCAACAATGGTGACAATCATACAAAATAACAAGATAATCAGATCAACTCTGAGCATAAAACAAGCTACAAAAAATCCAGCTGCATAATTTATTAATGCTGCAATGCATGCTGGGAGATGTGGTTGAGTTTTGATTGGTGGCACCCAGCATGCACTGCAGCATGAAGCATTTAATTTGTCACCATTGTTGAGAGTCATACGCTGAGTCTTGATGTCTAAGAAATAATGTAAAGAAAAAGTTTAATGCACTATTTTTTTTTTAATTCTTTATATTATTTGATTAACAGTGTTTGATATCACGCTGTCAAGTCACAATGCTACTATATTTAATTTAAAAAAATACACCAATAATCAAAATATTTGACACTGATTCAGATCAGGGATTCAGGTCACAATTGATTACAATGATTACATCCTCCTCAATAGATCTAATTTTCTCTTGGCTTTTTTGTTACAACTAATGTGCATTATAAACACACAGTTACAGCATCCAGAAAAAATCTAATGTTAAAGAGTCAAGGGTCAAGAGCCCAACTAAAGCAAACACTAACCACCATCATGGTGACTTAAAATACAACTTGATTTCATTCAAACGGAAATTAAATAAAGTAAATCTGGTTAGTAATATGTGAAGCTGGTAATGCTGTTTGAGTTGTTTAATCCTCCTCTGCTGAGATCTTCAGAGATTTAATGTCTTCTTTCATCTTCAGTTGATTTAATCTAAGCTGTGGCTGAAGTCAGTTGTAGTTATTGCGTTTCTCTTTCCTTCTGTGATTCTGCTTGTTAAAAGTTAGGGTTCCATGTTAATGCAATTCAACATGTTTAGTTTCAGCTTGTGTAAAAAGTTAGGATTCCATGTTAATACAACTCAACATGTTTAGTTTCAGCTTGTGTAAAAACTAAAGTGGTATAGGGAAACGGGTTTTAACGCGATTTGCGAGTAAAGTCAAATAATTTGGGTTAAGAGTGTACAGCAGAATATTTTTAACTTTTACAACACAATCCAAACAATATATTCAAATTGTTCACATAAAAAATTTTTTTGACACAGAAATCAAGAATCAGCCTGTGAATCTTAACAATGGTGGCAATTATAAAGCATGTTGCAGTGCATTCTGGGTGCCACCAATCAAGACTCATTCATGGCTCCCATCATGCATTGCTGCATGAATAAATAATGAGCTTATGTTCAGAGGTAATATCTGTTTGTCACCATTGCTGAGATTCATATGCTAATTATTCAGGTTTGTGTGTGCCTACCTGAAACACTTCTTAAGTTTTTTTTTTTTTTTTTTTGTAATTGATTTGATCCTTTGAATTTCATTGAAAAAGCTATAAATGGTACGCTCAACAACGACAGTGCTGCTATAATCCATAAGGTAAACTTAATTCAGAAATTATGCTCTCAATGAGTTCAGTGATTCAGGTCAAATAATGATTATGCTAAAACTCAACCAACACCATCAGAACACCTTTTTTTTGTTCATCTGGCTGTTATAACTGAATTACAGCAGCCAAACAGCATCTAAAGTTAATAATGTAAGGCTCAAGAGGCCAACTAAACTAAACACCAATCACCATAATGGTGACCAGTTTACATTAATTTTCTCCTTCAGTGATTCTGCTTGTTAACATCAAGTGTCTTCAATAATATTCAATCATCACTCAATTAAGCACTTAATTATCTCATTCACTTCAACACTATTTCAGTGTTATTATAACACTCTGAGAGTGTGGACTCATATAAACACTGAGCAGTGTTAATTTAACACTGGGGAATTTGCTGTGTACATCTACATTTCAGTGGTAACAGATAAGGTGATGATGATAATTTCTTTATTATTGTTAGCACTACCTCAAACTAAAGTGACGTGAGTGGAAGGGGGCGCTGGGGCAGTGTGTGTGTGAGCGGGAGGCAGAGTGGCAGAGAGATGCGACAGAGTTGCAAAATTGCAGGCACGGCTCAAAATGGCTGTTATTTCAAATAGCGTAGCATATTTTAAACTAATCGGTTAACCGGTTTCAACCGGCTAGTGAGGCCTCGGTGGTCGGTCAAGAAAATTTTTAGTTTTCGCCATCCCTAGACACAACCACCATACAATGAAAAAAAATCCATTCACTCCTTTTTTTCTAATCCTCAAAAAGCCTAAACACTCTCAATAATCAAGTCGTTTGGATTTTCTGATTTTCTGATGTCATATTGCTCATGCTCCACCCACGACCGCTGATGGACCGTCCACTATTAGCATATTTCCACCCTCAGCCATTTTTATACTGTCCACCAAGGCAGCACTTTACATGTCTTGTGTTGACACGCCCCACGGAAGAGAGGGGTGGAGTCAGCAGTTGCTCATTATCATTTAAAGAGACAAGCAACAAAACGGGTCACTGTGAACACAGCTGTTTTTGAGGAGGTAAAAGGGTGTTGTTTTACACTACCATTAAGGAATTTTATGGAACTTAAGAATCATACCAACTTGTGGAAAATGGGCATCCGATGATCCCTTTAAGATAATGTTTTTATTCATGAAGAACAGAGTAATTCAGCATCTGACTCTGATTTATCATCTGTTTCCATCTGTTATTGTTTCAGTTCCTTTACAGCCGGTCACTTCCACAACCTTTACCAGTTCTACATCTACAGGTAAGGTTGATGCTGGATTGCACTGAAAAGTTTAAACGCAACTCTCCATAATTAGTGCCTTATTAAAGGACTCGGTAGTTCATCATCTGAGTCTGATTTTACATCTGTTATTGTTTCAGTTTCTTTACAGCCGACCACTTCCGCAACATCTACCAGTTCTACATCTACAGGTGAGGATGATGTTAGACTGCACAGCAAAATCCCCAGTGTTAAATTAACACTGATAGTTTTAAATTAACAGTGAGAGTGTGAATTATATAAACTCTGAGCAGAATGTTAAATGAACACTGAAGCAGTGTTAAAGTTAATGAGATAATTAAGTGAATAATTGAGTGATGATTGAGCATTATTGAAGACACCTGATGTTAACAAGCATTATCTCTGAAGGCAATAACCGTATTTTTAAGTCACCATTATGGTGATCAGTATTTGGTTTAGTTGGCCTCTTGACTCTTAAATCATTAACTTTACATTTTGTTAGGCTGCTGTATGTGAGTTATAACAGCCAGATGAACAAGTAGAAAAGGTGATCTGATGGTGTTGGTTATGTTTTAACATAATCATTAATTGACCTGAATCGCTGAACTCATCAAGAGCATAAGTTCTGAATTAAATTTACCTTATGGATTTTAGCAGCACAGTCATTTTAGAACATACCATTTTTAGCCTTTTCAATGAAATCCAAATGATCAAATAAAAAATTCCAAAAAATATTTGATGTAGGCACACACAGACATCAAGAATTAGCGTATAAATCTCAGCAATGGTGACAAACAAATCACCTCTGAACATAAGCTCATTATTTATTAATGCAGCAATGCATGATGGGAGCCATGAATGAGTTTTGATTGGTGGCACCCAGAATGCACTGCTACATGCTTTATAATTGTCACCATTGTTGAGATTCACAGGCTAATTATTGATGTCTGTGTGTCTTAAAAGAAAATTGTAAAAAATTGTATAAGAGAAACTTTTAAGACATTATTTTGATTACTTTGTAAACGTTAAAAAGATTATGCTGTACAAGGTCACTGCTGCCATAATTAATCAAATAAACCTTACTCAGAAATTAGGCTCTATATGAGTTAAAGGAATTGTAGGTAGAAATCCACAAAAATATTTGTTGTTCAAATTTGTTTAAACTGTCTTTAGGGTAAACGTACCTATTAAGCTCAAGTACCCATTAAGCACACTACCATATTTCAGCTCAGATTATAATAAGAAAAAAATAATGTTTTATCCTACTTGATGTCTTAACCAATTGATGTGTTTGTTACTACATACCTCCTGTAATTGCAAGCAAATCAGACCATTGCACACTGAGATATGGGTATCTATGTGTTCACACTGTCTGGTGGCCATTTTGAAAGCTGTCTGAAAACTTTCACCAAAAGAGGAGCCCCTTAAATGTGCATTTTTTAAATGTTTAAGCCTTTATTTTGGGTTAGTATAACTACTTGCTGCAAAATTAAGAGATTAATGTTTAGACCTTTGCATATTATAACCTGTGACATGGATGTGGGAAATAATTACGATCGATCCAAAAGATAGTTTTAGCAACATAACGCAGATGCTACAGAAAATAGTTACCTTACTAGCTGTATAAGATTGTGTGCTATACTAATATATTACTTCACAGGCATTAATGGCTTGTTTTTTTAAATCCAAAATATTATACATTTACAGTTTATTGATGGTCTGTGATTTTACACTGCTTTAATTTTAATAATATTTCATATTATTGTAAGGTGAGCTTAAAGGGTGCACTACAATGAAAATCACAGAGCTTTAGTGTGACATCAATTAGAAAAAGTATAATTTCACAGATATTGTAAATAATAGTTGTTCATATTAAAATATGTATAAAAGTGATACATGGCCTAGATTATTTATTTAGCAAAATATTGTCCTTTAAATTTCACGTAATATTTATTAATTCAAAATTGTTGCTGCTCCAATTAAGCTCAGTGTGCTCCCTTTAAGCTCATCCACATTAAACATCTATGTAAATACCTCATAAAAAGACTTATAAATATTAACTTAAAGTGACAACCATCAGTTAATATTTAAAGATAATTAATAACTTATTTTTTTTTCACAGCCTTGAGATGACAAAATCTAGACAGAATTATAGTTTATTCTGAAATACCGACTTCAGAGCTCTTACACATACACACGGGAGCGTTTGAAAGCAGGCGTCTATCAGCGGATCAGTTTATCAGTGGATATATTAGGGATCCTCTGATAGACGCCTGCTTTCAAACACTGATAAGAAAAGCGCTCAGTGAAGACATGTTTTTGAATCACAGACATAGCTATATTGAGCATGTGAACGCATTGGCCAATTAGAGGTGTTTAAAGGAGTAGTTCACTTTAAAATGAAAATTACCAAATGATTTACTCACCCTCAAGCCATAGGTGTATATGACTTTCTCCTTTCAGAAGAATACAATCGGAGTTATATTAATAAACACCCTGACACTTCCGAGCTTTATAGTGGCAGTGAATTGCAACCATCAGTTTGAAGCTCAAAAAAGTGCATCCATCCATCGTAAAAGTGCATCTATCATGATTAAAGTGCATCCATCCATCATAAAAGTGCATCTATCCATCATAAAAGTGCTCCACACTGTTCCGGGGGGTTAATAAAGGCCTTCTGAAGCAAAGCCATGAGTTTGTGTAATAAAAATATTCATATTTCAAACTTTATGAAGTAAAGTAACTAGCTTACGGTCAAACTAGCATACGGATTCAACTTAAGTCTAAAGCGCAACTTATGCGAGTATTGTGACGCACTGCTGATATTTACGCTACACCATGACACACTTCGCTACATCTGACATCACCAGTTGCGTAAGTTGCGCTTTAGACGCAAGTGGAGTACCAGATCTGATCTTTTAGAATCTGTGCTTGATTTTAGAGTTCTGTTTTTTTGTGTGTGTGTGATTGACTCTGTACCTTCAAATAAAACATATTTCAATTATTATTTAAAGAGGTTGCTTAAAATAAACATAAAACATGTTGTGAGCTTATTGGGAACAGGGGTGTGCTTAAAGGGTACAAAATGTACCCATTAAGCACACGCCAGACTTTTTATATTTAATGATGTACATCTTAATTGAAATACTTTTGTCATTTAAAATAAAATGAAATATTATAGTGTGAGAGATTAATATTTTATTTTAAAATAACTTCTTGTACTAAAACCAATATCTTGTGTACTAAAAATGTCTCAATGTAGATTTTGGTGAGCTTAATAGGTACGTTTACCCTATATATCAATGCATAATTAAAATGTAAGTACTCTGGAAAAGAAATTATAAAAATCGAGTGTCTGTAGTCCTCTCAGGACTGCAATAAACACAGCTCATTATTCCATTAACCCCCACCCCCTCCCTTCTCGGCTCCTTCCAAAGCCACGCCCCCAAAACACATGAACGCGCGATCCCGGCCGTTCGCTCAGCTGGAAGAGTCGGACGCGTTTACCAGCGCCGAGCAGAGAGGAGCGCAGTGCATGTAGTGACATCATGTCAGAATCACAAGTAATAAAATAACTAACTTTATCAGTATGAATATAAACAATTAACATGGCTGTTAGTACTCACTATAATGCTCGCATACCGATACTGGTAAAGTTTTAAATATTTTACTAGCTCGTAACGGAATCAAACTCAATATAAGGCAAAGCTATAAATAGCTTCATTGATACACGTTTGCCGTTACTATCAGTTACACTGTGATGAAGGTGAATTTGTAAGATTCATAACATAAGATTGTTTACAGATAAACTGAGTAACATACACTCAAACACCTTCTCACAACTGCATTGCAGACACAAGATAATTTAACACACACACACAACATATATTGTATAGCACATACAGATACAACATAAAGACATACACAGCAAAAACTCCAGTGTTAAATTAACTCTCCTGGGAGTTTATATGGCTCCAGACTCAAGAGTGTAAAGTGTTTAACACTCTTGAGTGTTAATTTAACACTCATATTTTAAGTTAATGAGATAATTACGTGATTAATTGAGGGATGATTGAGCATTATTGAAGACACCTGATGTTAATAAGCAGAATCACTGAAGGAGAAAATCACAAAATGTACGTCACCATTATGGAGATCAGTGTGTGCTTTAGTTGGGCTCTTGACCCTTATATTTTTAACATTAGAATTTGTTTGTCTGTTGTTATTTAGTTGTCACAGCCAGATGAACAAAGGAAAAAAGTGATCTGACGTTGTTGATTATGTTATGATGTAATCATCATATGAACTTGATCACTGAACTTATTAAGAATCTTGTGACATAGATACATGTTGTTAATTACAACATCATTGATTGATTATACGTCAAAAATCTACAATTTTCTATAGAATACAAAGGATTTCTTAAAAGTTGTTTTCAAAAATAAAAAAAGGCTTTATAGGCACACACAGACATCAAGATTCAATCTATGCATCTCAACAATGGTGACGCGCAGAATATTCAATTAGGAAAAGTAAATTATATAGACAATTCAGATCATAATTTATTCATACCGCAATGCATGATGGGAGCCATTAATGAGTTGTGATTGGTGGCTGCCAGTCACCATTGTTGAGATTCACAGTCTGATTATTGATGTCTGTGTTTCTAAATAAAATTATGTTTTTAAGTTTAGATATTTTTGATTATATTAAAAGCACTGAAAGTCCTATGCCGTAGAATCATAGAGCAGTTGTAATAAACAAGTTAAACTATCTCAGTAAATTTAGATTTTCAAATCACAAAATGATTATGTCAAAACATAACCAATACCATCCAATCACTTTTTGTCTTTGTTCATCAGGCTGCTATAACTCAACAACAGCAGACAAACAAGGTCTAAAGAAAAATAATATAAGGGTCAAGAGCCCAACTAAAGCAAACACTGATCTATATAATGGTGACGTACAATTTGTGATTTTCTCCTTCAGTGATTCTGCTTGTTAACATCAGGTGTCTTCAATAATGCTCAATTATCACTCAAGTAATCACTTATTTATCTCATTAACTTTAACACTCTTGAGTGTTAATTTAACACTCATATTTTAACACTTTACACTCTTGAGTCTGGAGCCATATAAACTCCCAGGAGAGTTAATTTAACACTGGAGTTTTTGCTGTGTAGGTAAACATATGTAGAGCATAAAACAACAAACTAAACGTGAAAAAACTGAGCAGGTAGAGTTCACGGTGAAAATAGGAACAAAGTTTAGGCAGAGGGTAAAGCTAGGTATAAAAATAGATCCCCTAAACTTTTTAACCTAAAGTTAGATTTGGCGAAATTAAACAAAACAGCTTTCAACTGCAGATAGGCCTATTGCTTATTTATCGTCTCAACCCTGGCTCACTAACAGTAACGTTATACCAGTCGACACCAAAGTTACACTGTCATAGCTAAGCCAGTACCGTTAGTTATGCTACATAATGCCATCAAAATGAAAACAGCAAGATTACCTGTCCAGCAGAAATAAAGCCATTATGGAGTCACTTTTCAGCCCCTTGAGATCCCTCAGTTGTCGCCACTGCTGGAAAGCCACGCCGATATTGACTCTCGTATGATTTCTTTATTTATCCAAAGACTTTTTGTTCATAGCCTTTTCAAATACTGTCTTCCTTTTTTTAACTTGTTTGACTTCGCTGCCTCTATATGCAGGTAACGTTACAGAGAATTTTGACTGTTCTTTCTCTGCCATAATTGTTATTACCAGAGATGGGAGTAAGTCAAGTCTCAAGTCCCTACCATCAAGAGGTGGAAAGTCCAGGGGTCAGAAAGTAAAAGTCCTGCCATATTTTTATTCCACCCATGAACTCACACAGCAAAAACTTCAGTGTTAAATTAACTTTCCTAAGAGTTCATTTGGCTCCAGACTCAAGAGTGTTAAAGTGTTAAAATGAGTGTTAAATTAACACTCAATAGTGTTCAAGTTAATGAGCTAATTAAGTGATTAATTTAGTGATGATTGAGCATTATTGAAGACACCTGATGTTAACAAGCAGAATCACTGAAGGAGAAAAATCACAAATTGTAAGCCACCGTTATGGCGATCAGTGTTTGCTTTAGTTGGGCTCTTAAACCTTATACATTCACTTTAAATTTGTTTTTCTGCTGTTATGTTTTTATAACAGTCAAATGAACAAAGAAAAGTGTGATCTGATAGTGTTTGTTATGTTATGGCATAATCATGCTGTGATCTGAAAATTAATCTTATTGAGATAGATTGGTTTAACTTATTAGCAACATTTTTGTGATTCTACAACATAAATGAATATCAGTATGTTTCTTATAATCCAAAATATTTAATAAACATTGTTCTGATCAAAAAACTTTGAAATTAATTTAACTTAGAAACACAGACATCAATAATCAGCCTGTGAATCTCAACAATGGTGACAATAATAAAGCATTATTGCAGTGGCTGCCACCAATCACAACTCATTAATGGCTCCCATCATGCATTGCGATATGAATAAATTATGATCTGAATTGTCTATGTAATTTACTTTTCCTAATTGAATATTCTGCTCATCACCATTGTTGAGATGCATAGACTGAATCTTGACGTCTGTGTGTGCCTATAAGAAAGATTTCTTTTTTTTTTAGAATAAAAAATATTTTTTTTACTGAAAAAAATAATTTTTTTTGAAGATATCCTTTTGTATTATATCTAAAATTCTGGATATTTATGCAGAATCACAGTTATGCTGTAACCAACAACATAAATCAAAAACATAAAGTTCAAATGATGATTGTCATAATATAACAAACACCATCAGATCACTTTTGTTCTTTGTTCATCTGGCAATTATAACATAGATACAACAGCCAAACAAAATTTAAAGTTAATAATATAAGGTTTAGGAGCCCAACTAAAGCAAACAATGATCGCCATAACGGTGGCTTACAATTTGTGATTTTCTCCTTCAGTGATTCTGCTTGTTAACATCAGGTGTCTTCAATAATGCTCAAAATCTAAAATTCTATGCCACCGTTATGGCGATCAATTTTTGCTTTAGTTGGGCTCTTGACCCTTATATTATTAACTTTACATTGTGTTTGGCTGCTGTATCTGAGTTATAACTGCCAGATGAACAAAGAAAAAAAGTGATCTGATGGTGTTGGTTATATTATGACAATCATCATTTGAACTTTATGATTCTGATTCATGTTGTTGGTTACAGCATAACTGTGATTCTGCGTAAATATCCAGCATTTTAGATATAATATAAAAGGATATCTTAAAAGTTGTTTTCTAAAAAAAAAAATGTCTTTTAGGCACACACAGATTTCAAGATTCAGTCTATGCATCTCAACAATGGTGACGAGCAGAATATTCAATTAGGAAAAGTAAATTACATAGACAATTCAGATCATAATTTATTCAAATCGCAATGCATGATGGGAGCCATTAATGAGTTGTGATTGGTGGCAGCCACTGCAACATGCATTATTAGTGTCACCATTGTTGAGATTCACAGGCTGATTATTGATGTTTGTGTTTCTAAATCAATTAATTTGAAAGTGTTTTGATCAGAACAATGTTTATTAAATATTTTGGATTATAAGAAACATTCTGATGTTCATACATGTTGTAGAATCACAAAAATGTTGCTAATAAGTTAAACCAAACTATCTCAATAAGTTTCATTTTCAGATCACAGCATGATTATGCCATAACACAACCAACACTATCAGATCACACTTTTCTTTGTTCATTTGACTTATAAAAACATAACAGCAGAAAAACTAATTTAAAGTGAATGTATAAGGTTTAAGAGCCCAACTAAAGCAAACACTGATCGCCATAACGGTGGCTTACAATTTGTGATTTTCTCCTTCAGTGATTCTGCTTGTTAACATCAGGTGTCTTCAATAATGCTCAATCATCACTAAATTAATCACTTAATTAGCTCATTAACTTTAACACTATTGAGTGTTAATTTAACACTCATTTTAACACTTTAACACTCTTGAGTCTGGAGCCAAATGAACTCTTAAGGCGGGCGTACACGGTGCGATTTTTTGCTGTTTTACGAACTCGCAGATTATTTTTTCACTCGGGAGAAATCGCGTGTAAATCGGTTATGCTCGCATGTCGCGGCTCGTATCGTGTGCGAGGAAGATACGAGCCGAGCCGAGCACCTCTCGACCTCCCGATAATTTTTAAGAATGTCGAAAAAGTTCGGGAGCTGTCGGCTTGCATTCGTGAGGTGTGTGCGGTTGAATGAGCCGATTTGTCGATCTATCTGAATTTGACCAATCAGGAGCTGAGAAAATCCACAGAAGAAAGACGAAAATTGTGTGGACTACTAGAAACACTGCTTCAATTAATGTTTTTATGATGACTTTGTGAAAGGTTAACTAAACAGCATCTGCCGTGTTCCTGCTGGCCAGTATTTGGCATATTTCATTCTGTAACATACAGATCTGTATTATGCTATTGTTTTTGATAGTGTTAAGCCTGGTTCACACGTGACGATTTTAAAATTGTCGGCCGATTTTCCAAACCTGAGAGACCCCACACACGGCGATAAAAATCACGGGTCTAACAGTTTAGGTCGTACCGTTTGTGGTGTGCAGCCACACGGCAAAATCAACACATCACACACAAACCGATTTGACTCCCGAGCATTCCCAGGTCAGACGGAAAATCTCGCAAAATCCCTCGATCAAACGTGACTTCTGAGTAAACAATCATGGCGGACGAAGAGGATGCAGTGGCGGTAGTTTGTAGTTTGTTTTTAACCGAATCCATCTCCGACGTCCACCGGACTTTCTGGTCCGCCATGCCGCCGGCTGTTTTGATTTTGTTTCCCGGTGCTTCCTCTGCGCCTCGTCACCTCGCTTTCTGATTGGCTACACGCCACAGTCCACAGGCTGCGTGCTCATTTCCCATATAGCACACAAGGAGAAATCGGGCCAAAATAATCCAACATGTTGGATATCCCCGATTTGAGATCGGAGCGGTCCCGACGTCCTTCCGAGCAGATGAGAGCACTCTTAACACACCACACACGGCAGGAATATCTGATCAGATTATTTTACGATAATCAGAGCATCCTTAAGATTGTCGGAAGGGGTAAATCGGGGCTAAAATCGGCCTAATTATCCTGCCGTGTGAACCAGGCTTTATACATTTCTTACAGATTCTTACACGTCACGATGATCATTGCGTTTGTATCTTCCTAACAGCAATTACAGTTTGTCTACAGCCTAATATTTTTTTTATTAATGCTGACAAAACAATGTTGCCAGATATTGCTACGAAAAACAAGCAAAAACAAAGAAATGATAAAAATCCGAAATAAGTTCAACGCTTGTGTTTTGGAAATAACACAAGCTTTAATATATCACGAACCACTTTAATAACTTCCTAAACTGTGACATTAATCCAAAAAACAAGTCCAGAATTAATACTACTGTCACCTTTCCATTATGTGGATCTGGCATAACGGGATCTGGCACCCGCGCCCTCACTCACAACGCGCTCAAGCTCACTCAAGCCCCGTTCACTGCGCTAGCTTCTCGCAGCAAAATGAATTGCAAACACTCACATGATGAGGTGGTTTAAATGGCTAATTAATCATTCAGAGAGCTTGAAATTTTATTTTTGAATGTGTAGCCTACCTTAACTAAGTTTTTTAACTCATTCACACACACACATATATCACACAAGGGTGACCGGACGTCCGTTTCCCGGTGCTGAAAACGAGCCTATATATGTAGCAAAATAATCACGGCTTGTATAAATATTTTATATGCAGTTATGAGAGAGTTTTTGGCGCGGAACTTCGTGCGATTTCTTCGGAATTCAGCAGGTCGTAAAATCGTGTCGTATATCACTGCCTCCGTACGATTTTCGGATAAACTCACTCGTAAAGTGTGCATGGACATACGATCTTCCGACCGTCAGAATTCGCACCGTGTACGCCCGCCTTTAGGAAAGTTAATTTAACACTGAAGTTTTTGCTGTGTGAGTTCATGGGTGGAATAAAAAAATGGCAGGACTTTTACTTTCTGACCCCTGGACTTTCCACCTCTGCTTGATGGTAGGGACTTGAGACTTGACTTACTCCCATCTCTCATCTCTGGCAAACTGACTCCGGAACGGATCTGCCGCGGAGGTATCACAAGGTCCGGAACGGAGTCCACTTGCACAGCGCAACGGATCCGGAACAGATAAGGATTGCGGATCCAGACTAGATCTGGACCCGTTCATATCGGTCTGAAAACCTTTCAGATCACTCATTCAAAACTAGTAATCTGGCCAATACTACAAAAATATAAAAATATTTCAAATCTATTTGTGGACCAACATTAGATAGACTGGCTCTTGGTCGTCAGGTCGTGTGTCGTGATGTATGTTGCTGAACTGTATTCAAATGTTATAAATATAAAAACACCACACTGTAAAACCCAACAAGTTAAGCTAACTCATTTCATTTGAGGAAACCGATTACATCAATTCATTTAAGTTTATAAAAAACAATAGTTATGAGTACTCTGAACTTATTTTATTTGAGTTCACTAAAACAATAATATTTCTTAAAACACAATTAAACTTTACACTGCATTTAATACTGTATATAGCTGAAACTTCACTTTATTGAGTAAAAACAGTGAAATGACAAACTCTAAATGAACTCAGAGCACTTGCAGTTACTGCTAGCTCACAAGATCACACACAAAGTCAAATCCAATGAGTTAAGCTAACTCATTACATTTGAGGAAACCGATTACCTCAATTCATTTAAGTTTATAAAAAACAATAGTTATGAGTACTCTGAAATTATTTCAGTTGAGTTCACTAAAAGTAGATATTGCAGTCAATAAATTAAGTGATTAACCTCCTAAGACCCGAGTTTTGGTCAGAGGTGGAAAGTCCAGGGGTCAGAAAGTAAAAGTCCTGCCACATTTTTATTCCACCCACAGCAAAAACTCCAGTGTTAAATGAACTTTACTAGGAGTTTATTTGGATCCAGACTCAAGAGTGTTAAAGTTAATGAGATAATTAAGTGAATAATTGAGTGATGATTGAGCATTATTGGAGACACCTGATGATAACAAGCAGAATCACTGAAGGAGAACGTCAGATTTTTTAAGTCACCATTATGGTGAGTAGTGTCTGCTTTAGTTGGACTCTTGACCCTTATATCATTAACTTTAGATGTTGTTTGGCTGCTGTACATGCGTTATAACAGCCAGACGAACAACAAGGAAAGCTGATGCGCTGGGGTTGCTTATGTTTTGACATAATCATCATTTGTCACAAAACTCATTTGTAGAGTTTAACCTTTTGATTACACAGTATAACATTTTCAGAAATTTAAATATTATCCAAAAGATTTCTTAAAAGCTGTTCTATTCTAAATACTTTATGGGCACACACAGACATCAAGAATCAGCCTGTGATTCTCAACAATGGTGACAATTATATAGCATGTTGCAGTGCATTCTGGGTGCCACCAATCAAAACTCATTCATGGCTCCCATCATGCATTGCAGTATGAATAAATTATTATCTGAATTGTCTTAGTCATTTCCTTTTCCTTATTGAATATTCTGTTTGTCACCATTGTTGAGATTCATACACTGAATCTTGATGTCTGTGTGTGCCTAAAAGAAAGATTTTTATTTTTTTTTATCAGAACAACGTTTAAGATATCATTTGGTTTATTTTGTAAAATCTGGATCTAATGTTATAGAATCACTGTGATGCTGTTATGATCATTATACATTTAAGTCAGAGAGTAGGCTTTAAATGAGTTCAGTGATTCAGGTCAAATGATGATTATGTCTAAACATGATCTACAACATCTGATCTGATCTGATCTCTTTGTTCATCCAGCTGTTAAAACAGCCAAACAAAATCTTTAGTTAAACATTTAAAGGTCCCCTGCCCAACTAAAGCAAACACTGATCACCATAATGGTGATTAAAATATATATCTTCTCCTTCAGTGATTCTGCTAGTTAACATCTGGTGTCTTCAATAATATCTCAGTCATCACTCAATTATTCACTTAATTATCTCATTAACTTTAACACTCTTGAGTCTGGATCCAAATAAACTCCCAGTAAAGTTCATTTAACACTGGAGTTTTTGCTGTGGGTGGAATAAAAATATGGCAGGACTTTTACTTTCTGACCCCTGGACTTTCCACCTCTGCACAGAATTAAGTATTATGCTGCACACAACCAATGTTATGTCCACGTATGTGGACAACCAGGTCTTAGGAGGTTAAAATGATACCTATTTTGTGTTATTCCATTTCAGTGGTTACTTAGAAATTTGAATCTGAATTTTTTTTTCCCTAGGGGGCGCCCCGTTGCCCCCGGTACCGGGGTCGTTGGTTTGTAACAGGTTAATTAAGTGATTAATTAAGTTATTGTTGAGCATTAATGTTGAACACCTGCTGTTAACATCACTGAAGGAAAGAGAAACACAAGAAGTACAACTGACTTCCAACCACAACATTAGATGAAATCAACCGAAGATAAAATATGTTTAAATCTCTCAAGATCTCAGCAGAGGAGGATTGAACAACTCCACAAACAGCATTACCAGCTTCACTTATTACTAACCAGGTTGACTTTTATCATCCGTCTACAGAAGTTGTTATTGTGAATGAACAGAGGTTTAGATGAAGATGATTTATTGAGTTTCATTTAAAGACACCATGATAGTGGTCAGTGTTTGCTTTAGTTGGGCTCTTGACCCTTGACTTTATAACACCAGTTTTTCCTCTGGCTGCTGTAACTGAGTGTTTATATAACACATTTGTTATTGCACAAAAGCCAAAAGAAAATTTTGTATTGATGATGATTTATGGAACGATGAATCAACATTTGGTGTCTTGATTCTCTGATCTTTTCTAGAGAATAATCTCTGATAAACAGGTGATATATAACTTGTAGTATTCATTATAAAATAGCTGTGATTCTGCTGCAAGGCCCTTTCAATCAGTTTTTAAAAACCTCTATGGTATCATGCTGACTTATACAGACATCAAGAATCAGTATATGAATCTCAACAATGGTGACCATTAAAAAACGATTCATGCTGCAATGCATGCCGGGAGCCATGGATAAGGTTTGTATTATGGTAGTACCCAGCATGCATTGCAGTATGAATAGTTTTTTTAATGGTCACCATTGTTGAGATTCATATGCTGATTCTTGATATTTGTGTTAGTTTTGGTAATAAATCGCATTTTCTGTAAAATCCTTCATACTATCTGAAATTCATAACATTGCTAGTTCTTATGTTGTAGAATCTATTTTCAAATACAACTAATAATATAATCAGAGATTAGACTCTGAATGAGATCAGTGAATAAAGTCATTAAGTGATGATTGTCATCATCAAACCTTGACCTTCATCACCCGATCATACTTTTCCTTGACTTTTGTGCCATAACAAATGTTTTATAAACACTCAATTACAGAAGCCAAAGAAACACTTGTACTCAAATGTCAAGGATCAAGAGCCCAACTAAAGCAAACGTTAATCTTCATCATGGTGACCTTAAACCTTGTATTTCTTGTGTTTCTCTTTCCTTCAGTGATTCTGCTTGTTAACAGCAGGTGTTAATCACTATTGAACAATCATCACTTAATTGATGATTAATTAACTTAACTATACAATTATTATTCAATTATCATTCTGGGATCTAGAAATGTTCTATAACTCATTCAGTTTGAGTTCTGTTTCAGTCATTCAAGACACTTCAAGTTTCGGTATTATTTGAGTGCAGTGACCTCAATTTAATTGAGTAAATAGTACTGTTAGGTTTTACAGTGCACATTTTGAAATTTAACTGCAGTATGTCAATTTAGTTTGTTTGTGTGTGCTGCGCTCTAGACTTTAGAAAACGCCGCTCATTTCTCCTCGAGAAGCTGCGCAAGCCTCAAAAGTTTAAGGTCCTTGCACCTGACTGAGTCCGAAACTGTCGTATTCGTTTTTCATATTCGTCATTTGGTGGCTCTCAATTGTCAAAACCCCTCAAAATATTTGCTACGGATGCGAAAAATGTAGAAAATCGAACCATCCGAATAAATTTTTATGACGGACGGAAGTTTCAGAGGCTGCAAACGTATAAAACGTGAGGTCATATTTAGTTTATATATATATATATATATATATATATATATATATATATATATATATATATATATATAAAACGAATAAACTAGTCAGAATATAGGCTACAGTTAGTTTCCTTTAGTCTTTGTGAAACGCTCACACGCATGCACGCAGCCACGCACACACAAACATGTTTAAATACATTTATGTTGTTAATAAATAAATAGTTGTAACAGCAATATCTCCTAGTTTTGTTTTTCACTGTAAAAATGTCATGATTTGCCAATGCAAAGAGAGTACCGCCACCCTTTTCCCCCACTTCCCCCACTTTTTTTTTTTTTTTTTGTCAAAAGCGACAAATGAAATCCAGCGACTTTTACTGGTGTTTTTGGAGACTTTTGTGGTGTTTGGAGACTCGAAATCACAAATCACACTGCAGTTAGGCCTACTGTGCTCAACGAGCAGCGGGTGCTGCCGTGAGCCCCTCTCCCGTACAAAAGCACTCACAGGTAGTCAGTCTTAGAATTGATGCAGGAATACCCTGAACTCTGTGACGTCGCCTTGAAGATTCTCCTTTCTTTTGCGTCGACATATTTGTGTGAGGCAGGATTCTCAAAAATGACTGCACTCAAAACGAAATACCGCAATCGTGCACAAATCGAGGATGATTTGAGGCTATGTTTATGAAGCATTGAGCCAAGAATTGAGGATCTTTGCAAGGCAAAGCAGGCTCAAGTCTCACAATAACATCACCTACCTGCAAGCTTCTGTAAAAAATGCAGATGATGCCTACTATTAGGCCTAGTAATAATAACAATAATAAAGCATAAATTAATATCAGAGGTCTGGTGCAAATTCCCATTTATAGCAATAGCCTAATGATAATAGGCCTACTGATGATAATAATAATAATGATAATAACAACAACAATAAAGCATGTAACCTCATATAATTATATAGCAATAGCCTAGTAATGATGATAGGCCTACTACTACTCATAATAATAATAAAAATAATGCCTGCAAGCTCACATTAGAAGTCTGGTGCTACTGCCAATTATAACAATAGCCTAGTAATGATAATAGGCCTACCTACCGCTACTGATAATGATATTAATAATAATAATAATGTGGGCCTAAAAATAATAGCCTAGGTCCGTCCGTCCATCCATCCATCCATCCATCCATCCATCCATCCATCCATCCATCCATCCATCCATCCATCCATCCATCCATCCATCCATCCATCCATCTATCCATCTATCCATCTATCCATCTATCCATCTATCCATCTATCCATCTATCTATCTATCTATCTATCTATCTATCTATCTATCTATCTATCTATCTATCTATCTATCTACCTACCTACCTACCCACACTGGGGCCCCAACTGTAATGAACCAGCTTTGGTGGGGCTCAGCTTGCAAAAGGTTGAGAACCCCTGAGTTAAGTGATTCAGGTGAAATAATGATTATGTTAAAACACAACCATCGCCATCAGATCATCTTTTCTATTTGTTCATCTGGCTGTTATAACTCATGTACTGCAGCCAAACAATATCTAAAGTGAATGAATTAAGGGTCAAGAGCCCAATTCACTAATTCACTAATTCACTAATTCACTAAGCAAACACTAATCACCATAATGGTGACTTAAAAATTCAGGTTTTCTCCTTCAGTGATTCTGCTTGTTAACATCTGGTGTCTTCAATAATGCTCAATCATCACTCAATTATTCACTTAATTATCTCATTAACTTTAACACTGTTTCGGTGTTCATTTAACACTCTGCTCAGAGTTTATATAATTCACACTTTTCAGTGTTAATTTAACACTGGGGATTTTGCTGTGTGGACTGTATATATTGAAATGCCCTCCATAATTAATATCTTCATTTAGAACACAGTACTTCATCTAAATCTGATTTGGAATCACTTTTCATTGTGTAAATATTACAGATCATTTACTGACAGTCACTTCCACAACATCTACCAGTCCCACTACTGAAGGTGAGCATGTTTCTGGACTGAATGTGACTTTCAAAAGATGTTCCTCCATAATTTGTGTCTTCTTAAAGAACACAGTAATTCAGCATCTGATTCAGATTTATCATGTGTTTTCATGTGTTATTGTTTCAGTTCCTTTACAGCCGGTCACTTCCACAACCTTTACCAGTTCTACATCTACAGGTGAGGATGATGGTGGATTGAGCTGTAATATTGAAACACGACCCTCCATAATCAATGTCTTAATAAAAAAACACAGTAGTAGTTCATCATCTGAGTCTGATTTTACATGTTATTGTTTCAGTTTCTTTACAGCCGATCACTTCCGCAACATCTACCAGTTTTACATCTACAGGTGAGGATGATGTTAGACTGGACTGTTGTTTTGAAATGCAACCCTCCATAATTAATATCTGAAACTGTTAACCCTTGCTGTAAAAAAGGCCAAATTCTGACAGTATTATACCATTTTACATTAAAACAGTAATATACTGTAGAAAACAAAAATAACCTACAGGAATATACTGTGAATTAACAGCTCTCAAAGTTGACACTCAGAGACTGTTTTCCCAATCACACCCTATACCCTCATTCACTATTCCCTACATTAGTTCACTAATATAGTTCACTTGAATGAAAAGAAGTGAGTGAATTGAGACACTGATGAACACCTGATAAGCAGAATCACTGAAGGACAGAGAAACAAGAACTGAAAAAGAGAAACACAAAAACTACAACTGACTTCCAGCAACACTGAGTGTGAAAACAGTTTACAAACCAGTTTACGATTATTTCATTCATACATGTACAAAAGTTATTGATGAGAATTAACAGATATGTAGTTGTTGATGTTTTATTGAATATAATAAAGTTTGTAGTCATCATGATGTAGATCAGTATTTGTTTTAGTTGTGCTCTTGACATTTTACTATAAGTTTCTGTCTGGCTGCTGTATCTGTGATTTTATGAAGCACATTTGTTATTGCAAGAAAAAGTCAAAAGGAAGTTGATCAGGTGTTTTTGGCTGTTGTGATGATGCCGTGATCATCCTGGACATGTCTAATTATCTGTTCCCTTACTGTGTGTAAGCTTTGAATTTATTGGGTTTTTAATATGTATTAATCATATACCTGTGAATCTACAACATGAAACAATGTTTCTGTAAACCTTAATTAGGAAGGATATTGAAATCATACAGTGTATTAAAACATTTCAAACTCCTAGACACAGAATCAACATCAACAATCAGCATATGAATCTCAACAATGTTTACAATCAAAAGATTCATGTCGCAATGCATGCTGGGTTCCAGGATAGTATAAAACTCCAAGCATGCACTGCAGTTGGAATAAATAAATGAAAAAAATATTGCCACCATTGTTGAGAGAGACGAGCTGATTTTTGATATCTCTGTGTTTCTGCAAGACAGTGTATCTCTGAGTCTTTGGTTGAGCATGAGGTGTTAAAATATTATCATTGATTGCTGTAGTTTCACAGTGGTTGTAATGTAACACTTTTGGTACAGATTTAAACTCTGAATGAGATTAGCGAATGAACAAACTATATGATTATTTTGTCATCATAATCAATTTAACAAACTGCATACACTAACCATGTGTGTGCACAAATGTGACTTGCAAAAACACAGTACATGCACAAGTAAACTGGTATTAAATGAAATTCAAGGGTCAGGATCCCATCTAAAGCAAACACTGATCTCTATAATGGTAACTTGAAACCAAACATTTTCAATTAAACATCTCAATAGCGACTTATGTAGATGTATGACAGAAATAAAGCCATGCTGGTTAATAAGTGTAATAATGTGTAATGGCTGGAAGTCCGTTGTAATTCTTGTGTTTCTCTATTTTCTGTTCTTGTGTTCCTCTTTCCTTCAGTGATTCTGCTTGTTAACAGCAGGTGTTCATCACTAATGCTCAACAATCACTTACATACAGTATTCCCTTAATTATCTCACTGCAACACTGTCAATGTTACTTTTTACTCTTTGTAGTGTGGATTTTCCTGTGGGGTTGAAAGGGTTAACAGTGTAAGATAAAAAAGACAGACCCACGGAATGCATTTTAACAGTAATAAACTGTAAGTTATAAAACGGGTATATACTGGCAACACTGTTTCCAGTAGTTTACTGTAAAATTTCGTTTTTTTGGTCACCATTGTGCTGAAGAGTAGAGCCTGTGCTTCAGTCCAGGAGAAGATTGGCAAATGTAGAATGTATGCTGCATTTTTCTTAATTTAACACGTGGTGACTGTGCAGTTGATAATTCAGTGGAAATCTCTTTGTTTATAATTTTGATTTGTTGTCTCAAATGAAAGTTAACAGTAATTCTTTGCCCACATTATTTGTTCATTATGAACTTAAGTTAATACATTTAAAATGACTGTTGGTCAATTTAAAGCAGTCGGTTTCTGTGAAGGTGAAATTAGTTAACTTGAGTTTTAATTTTATGCATGGTATTTTTACAGTAACATATTGTAGATTACAGTAAAGAACTGGCAACAGTGTTACCAGAATTTTACTGTAAAAAGCCTGGTAAGGTCTAAAAGTGTGCTTCATCTAAATCTGACTTGGCATCTCTTTTAATCTTGTAAATATTACAGATCATCTACTGACAGTCACTTCCACAACATCTACCAGTCCCACTACTGAAGGTGAGCATGTTTCTGGGCTGAATGTGACCTCTTGCATAATTAGTGTCTTCTTGAAAAACAGATTAATTCAGCATCTGAGTCTGATTTACCATCTGTTTCTATATGTTATTGTTTCAGTTTCTTTACAGCCGGACACTTCCGCAACATCTACCAGTTCTACATCTACAGGTAAGGATGATGTTAGACTGGACTGTTATATTGAAATGCAACCCTCCATAATGTCTTCATAAAGAACTCAGCACTTCATCTAAATCTGACTTGGCATCTCTTTTCATTGTGTAAATATTACAGATCATTTACTGACAGTCACTTCCACAACATCTACCAGTCCCTCTACTGAAGGTGAGCATGTTTCTGGGCTGAATGTGACTTTCAAAAGAAGCTCCGGTAACACTTTATTTCGATACTCCACTTTAGACATTCTACTAACTATAAGTAACTTTGCAGCTACATATCTACTAACTGTCATTAGAGGATGACTGTCTGCTTAATATCTGCTAACACTTTATTTTGATGGTCCCCCAACAGACATTATACTGACTATAAGTAACTTTTCAACTACATGTCAACTTGTTCTCCTAACCCGGACCCTAACACCTAACCGTAACCTAACAGTCTACTGACAGTCTACAACACTCTACTAATAGTCTAATGAGAGTTAGTTGACATGTAGTTGAAAAGTTACTAATAGTTAGTGGAATGTCTAAAGTGGACTATCGAAATAAAGTGTAACCGAAGCGCCTTAACTATTGTTTTTATGAGGAACACCATAATTCAGCATCTGACATCTGATTTATCTGTTTCCATCTGTTATTGTTTCAGTTCCTTTACAGCCGACCACTTCCGCAACATCTACCAGTTCTACATCTACAGGTGAGGATGATGATAGACTGGACTGTTATGTTGAAATACAACACTCCATAATTAATATCTTTACGACACAGTAAATCAGCATCTGAGTCTGATTCATCATCTGTTTCCATCTTTTATTGTTTCAGTTTCTTTACAGCCGATCACTTCCACAACATCTACCAGTTCTACATCTACAGGTGAGGATGATGTTAGACTGGACTGTGTATATTGAAATGCACTCCATAATTAATATCTTCATGAAGAACCCAGTACTTCATCTACATCTGACTTGGCATCTCTTTTCATCGTGTAAATATTACAGATCATTTACTGTCAGTCACTTCCAGTCCCACTACTGAAGGTGAGCATGTTTCTGGGCTGTAAAAAATAAAAAACATAAAACAAGGGTCAATGACTGTCAGCTACGGCTGCCAAACAAAAAACGTAAAAATAAAGTAAAATATCCTAATTTAAATAAACTGCAAAAAACGTTTACAGAAATTTTCCTTAAATGTTTTTCAGAAAAACACTATTTTACACCTATTTCCTGAATTAATACGAGCAAACACCTTCACTGTAAAAAAACCCCATAAAAACAGTCAAATGACTGTCAGGCAATGGCTGCCATACAAAAAACATAAAATGAATGTAAAATGTCCTCATTTAAATAAGCACAAAAGACTTTTACAGATATATTCATTAAACGTTTTTAACAGAAACAGTTATTTCACATATATTTCTTGAATTCTTACTAAAAAAACACATTCAGTGCAAAAAGTGAATCTCTTGCAGTGAATTACATGCATGATTTACAGAGACTATACGACACTGCATCAGCAACTACACAGTTACTGTCAGTTAAATAAAGCAACACACAGTTACTGTCAGTTAAATAAAGCAACACATAGTTACGGTCAGTTAAATAAAGCAACAGACAGCTAATGTCAGTTAAATAAAGCAACACACAGCATAATATCAGTGTTTCTCTGCTCATCCGGGACTGACGCACAGGCTCTACTCTTCAGCTCAATGCTGACAAACAAAACACACCATACAGAAACAGTTTAACAGAACATTAAACACTAACAGATCTCTCAAGATCTCAGCATCTTCACTTATTACAATCCAGACTTTATTTCTTTCATACTAACATTCTTATCGAGAATTAACAGAGGTTTAGAAGTTGATGTTTTATTGAAAATAATAAAGTTTGATGTCACTATTTTGATGATCAGTGTTTGCTTCAGTTTTGAACCTTAGTTTTACTTGTTTCAACTGTGTGTATCTGATACATATTTGTTACTGTAAAATACAAGGAAGAGAAATTCAGATTAAATGAACTTGGTCTCTTTTTTAATCAGCATGTGGCAGGATCATATAGACTCACACAGACACCAAGAATCAGCGTATGAATCACAACAATGGTGACAATAAAAATAATTCAGATCAACTGAATTTTTCACAAAACAAGCTACCAAAGTTACAAAACAGCTTTGTTGATTGTCACCATTGTAGAGATTCATATGTTGATTCTTCATGTCTCTATACTCCTAAATAAGTAAATACACCAGCTCAAAACTTTTCCTGTATTTTATATATATATATATATATATATATATATATATATATATATATATATATATATATATATATATATATATATATATATATATAATTTTTTTTTCAGAACATCAGATTGTAATAATACTAATGTCACAATATTACAAGGGTCATGTGAAAAATAATGACAGTAATCATAGACTCTGTATAAAACTAGAGTCTCTATATATTATGTAACCTCAGCTAATATATTCAGAGATTTGATTCAAAATCATATCAGTGAATCAGGTCACCATGACTATAACATGACCAATAAGTGACAAATATCATATGATGAGATTTTCTCACGCATTTACTGTCATATCAAATGGTATAAAAAACACAGATAAGGCAGCCAGAGTATATCGTACTCGGTTACCTGACGTAACCTCGGTTCTCTCTAGAAGAGGGAACAAGTATTGCGTAAGTATAGCTTACGCTACGGGAAAGATTCATCTTTTCGAGATATTGAAGCCAAAAAATTATCCTTAATTTTTGTATCCATTGTCAACGCAGTGCAGCAGCTAGCAGACCTAGAGCAGGCTGTCTTGCGTGCTCATAGGCTGCCCTGCGGGAACTGCAGCAACCTACCACTGAACCCGACGTGACGTCACGTCCAATGAAGGGCGCTCGCGCCTTCAGAGCGTCAAAGCCCGCCAGAATGGGCGTGGCTTAGCGTATATAAGCAGGGTTCGTAGGCTGTATTCTCTGGTTTTCATCGACTGAAGCGAAAAACGCTCGTGGCGTGAGCATGGCAGGTTACGCAATACTCGTTCCCTCTTCTAGAGAGAACCAAGGTTACGTTAGGTAACCGAGTACGTTCTCTTACGAGAGGTTCTCTCGTATTGCATAAGTATAGCTTACGCTACGGGAACCCCTTGTCAACGCCGTGTGCGGCAGCATCCACTTATGAGTCCCAGAAAAATACGGGGATCCCAGATCAGCGGGAATAAGCGCATGTATATATAAGCGCATGTAAATAAGCACTAACAGGGAATACAGAGCGGCGACGCCGGTCAATGTATAAGCATATGGCACATAACCTGATACAGTGCAGCTCAACCAGAATAGCTAAGTCATATGAGAGTAGTTTGCGCACGATAGTACCTGGGCAGAACTGACCTCTCACTTAAACTGATAGTAGTTTCGCCTGCATGGCGGGAACTTCCAGATTATAGAATCTGACAAAGGTGGAAGGGGAGGCCCAGCCTGCAGCTACACATATGTCATGAATAGAAATTCCACTGGACCATGCCCACGAAGAGGCCACGCCTCTGGTGGAATGAGCCCTGACGCCCAAAGGGCATTGCAGACCTTTTGCTGTATAAGCAGCTGCAATCGCGTCTATTATCCATCTGGATAGACTAAGCGGGCACGAGACTTACGTTCATATTCTGACTCATATAAGGCCGCACTTCGTGGTGCGCGCGCGGCGCTGTGTGCGAAGTGCTTGTTAGTAAGCGTGAGCGCTTGCGAGCGGGCACGAGACTTATATCCACAACTTGATTGATATGAGTCTGCACTTTGTGATGCGCGTGACTTGGCCGTGTAATAGAGCGGGCAGATAGTAGATGTGGGCACGGACACGTGGGCACATGACCTGCAGTTAACACTCGAGCCGCATTTGCCAGCTTTATGAGAGTGGGCTCTCTGGGTGACACGGGAAGTGCTGTGTTTGTGTGTAGGGGTGAGCACTGTGGCGTGGGCACTTTTTCTACACTTAAAACACCACCGGCGTGAGCTGGATAGCCAGACATTATGCTCTTTCTGAGATTTCTGTGGTTCGCTGTAAAAACGGCGGTTGTGTGCAGGCGAGCGGGTTGTGTTACCGACTCGTTGGCTGCTAAATGACTCACTGCAGTAGCCTGAGTTTTAATGGCCGTGTAATAGAGCGGGCAGAAAGTAGGCGTGGGCACGGACTCGTGGACACATTTCCTACGTTTAACACTCGAGCGGCTATTTTCCGCTTTATGGGAGTGGGCTCTGTGAGTGACACGGGAAGTGTTGTGCTTGTGTGTAGGGGTGAACACTGAGGTGTGGGCACCTTTTCTACACTAAAAACACCATCGGCGTGAGCCGGATCTGAATACGGCAGCTCGCTGAGGAGAGCCACATAATATTTATCCACTGCGAGAGCCAGGATCGAACACGGGTCTCTAGCGCGAAAGCTGTGGGTTTCGCCACTGAGCCACAGGAGGAAACGCATTGGGGTGGCCACCGGCTCCGGCGGCCTTTGAGAACGGCGCTTCTTTGCGCGGCCCTGCAAAGGGCGGAGTGACCGCTTGAGGGTTGAACACTTCGAGCCGAGCCCGCAGGGTCGACATCGGAAGTGCATCGCTGAGCTCACAAACCCCCGAGAGGGCAAGAGCTGCGTGTTCCTGGCCCAGGCAGAGAGCGCAGATCACATGGTGGTCTCCGTCGCTGAGCAGGGCTCTGCACAAGCCGCAGGAAGTGCAAGGAATCTTGAAAAAGACGCTCGCTGCTCTTTTAGACAGTAAGTTTTGCAAGAAAGGATATGTCGCCGGATAGCGTAGCTCGCACGGATGGCTGAAGGTGGCGAAGACGGCCGGCTTCTTCGAGCGCTGTCCTAAGCTGGCTTGTCGCTTCCTCGACGGCGGCGGCTGCTTCTCTCTAGATCCAGCGATGCAAGAGCTTCGCTGAAGAGATGAAAATCTGAGAATACAGCCTACGAACCCTGCTTATATACGCTAAGCCACGCCCATTCTGGTGGGCTTTGACGCTGTGAAGGCGCGAGCGCCCTTCATTGGACGTGACGTCACGTCGGGTTCAGTGGTAGGCTGCTGCAGTTCCCCCAGGGTAGCCTATGAGCACGCTAGACAGCCTGCTCTAGGTCTGCTAGCTGCTGCACTGACAATGGATACAAAAATTAAGGATAATTTTTTGGCTTCAATATCTCGAAAAGATGAATCTTTCCCGTAGCGTAAGCTATACTTACGCAATACGAGAGAACCTCTCGTAAGAGAACTAATGTTAATAACTCAAGGGCCAAGAGCCCAACTAAAGGATTTTTTTTGCTCAGTCATGGTGACATCAAATTTCTGATAAAGTTTTTTGCACTTTATTTAAATTAGCATATTTTACTTTAATTTTATGTTTTTTGTTTGGCAGCCGTAGCTGGCAGTCATTTGAGCATTTTTTTTTTACCTTTTTTTTTTTACAATTAAGGTGTATAATCATAATAATTCAGCAAATACCCGTGAAATAACAGTGTTTTTCAGTTTATTTGATTTAGGAGCACAGCAAAATCCCCAGTGTTAAATCAACACTGCTCGGAGCAAATATAGTCCCACTCTACAGAGTGTTAAAATAACACTGAAGTGGTGTTAAAGTTAATTAGATAATTAAGTGATTAATTAAGTGTTGATTGAGCATTAGTGATGAACACCTGCTATTAACAAGCAGAATCACTGAAAGGAAGAGAAACACAAGAACTACAACTGACTAGTCACAGCCTAGATTAAATCAACTGAAGATACAAATAAGACATTACATCTCTGAAGATCTCAATAGAGAAGGATTAAACAACTCCACAAACAGCATTACCAGCTTCACTTATTACTAACCAGACTGACTTAATTTCTGTCAGACATCTACAGAAGTTCTTATTGAGAATTATCGGAGGTTTAGATGTTGATGTTTTAGTCACCATTTAAAAATCACCATTATGGTGAACAGTGTTGTCTTTAGTTGAGCAATTTGATTCTTATTATCTTATGTGATTTCATGGTCCTTGTAACGGTGTTTACCAAAACACACAAATGTTGCATAGAAAGCCAGACACAAAGATGGTCAGGTGATAGGCCTATAGTTTTTAACATCATAAAGTGATAATGGTCAACATTACAAAACTGATAATGGTTATTTGGTATTAATAGATTATTTTCAATAACATTAATTGCTTTCTACAGATCAGTCATCAAGCTGAAATTTTATTTTTTAATTATTGGGTAATTCATCTTTGGACAAACACACAGACATCAAGAATCCCCATATGAATCTCAACAATGGTGACATGCTTTATGCCGCAAAGCATTCTGGGAGGCACCATAGTATAAAACTCATGGCTCCCAGCATGCATTGCAGCATGAAGCATGTCACCATTGTTGAGATTCATACACTGATTCTTGATGTCTGTTGTTTCAAAAAATTATACTAATGATTTTCCAAAAAATTCTGCAATGTATATACATTTTTTTAATTCAGTATGTCTGCTCTGTGTCAAAAAAAGTGACAGTTATTAATACCAAATAACAACTTTTGTCAGGGATAAGATTAGTGAATCATTCAACTTTATAATAAAGAAAACTGTAACACCTGAATGTCTCGCATTTTTGGCTTCCTTTGTAACACATTATGTGCTTTGGTAAACATTGTAACAAAGACCAAAATTGCACTTTAAATGAGAAGTGTCAAACTGCCCAACTAAAGGAAATACTGATCACCATAAGGGTGACGAAATGTTTCAAAACATCGACATCTGAACCTTTGTCCAAAGACATATAACAGAAATAAAGTCAGTCTGGTTAGTAATAAGTGGAGTTGTTTAATCCTCCTCTGCTGAGATATTCAGAGATTTAATGTCTTCTTTTATCTTCAGTTGATTTAATTTAAGGCTGTGGCTGAAGTCAGTTGTAGTTCTTGTATTTCTCTTTCCTTCAGTGATTCTGCTTGTTAACAGCATGTTGTTCATCACTAATGCTCAATCAACACTTAATTAATCACTTAATTATCTAATTAACTTTAACACTGCTTCAGTGTTATTTTAACACTCTGTAGAGTGGGACCATATTTGCTCCGAGCGGTGTTGATTTAACACTGGGGATTTTACTGTGAGGTTTACTTTAATGTTACAGTGTTTTTTTGGGCTGCCAGTCATTTGACTGTTTTATCATTATACTGTTTTTTTACTGTTTAATTACAGACTTTATTTGTAATTGTACATACTTTGTTATGTAATTTAAGAAAACGGAAAAAAATACTGCATGAAAAATACAGTACATTTTCTGTATAAAAATTGTGATTTACTGGAATTTGACATTAATTTCACAATACCTAAAATAACAGCTGAATTTTTAATTTACAGATATTATTTGTAATTTTACAGACTTTTGAGTACAATTTAAAATTACAGAAAAAGATCGTTAAAAAAAATGAGTTATTTTCTGTAAAATGACGATTTTTTTTTTACAGTGTGGGCTGAGTGTGACTTTCAAAAGTTGTTCCTCCATAATTTGTGTCTTCTTGAAGAACACAGTAATTCAGCATTTAAATCTGATTTATCATGTGTTATTGTTTCAGTTTCTTTACAGCCGGACACTTCCACGACATCTACCAGTTCTACATCTACAGGTGAAGATGATGCTGGATTGCACTGTAATATTGAAACGCGACTCTCCATAATCAATGTCTTAATAAAGAACACAGTAGTAGTTCATCATCTGAGTCTGATTTTACGTGTTATTGTTTCAGTTTCTTTACAGCCGATCACTTCCGCAACTTCTACCAGTTCTACATCTACAGGTGAGGATGATGTTAGACTGGACTGTTATATAGAAATGCAACCCTCCGTAATGTCTTAATTTAGAACACAGTACTTCATCTAAATCTGATTTGGAATCACTTTTCATCTTGTAAATATTACAGATCATTTACTGACAACATCTACCAGTCCCACTACTGAAGGTGAGCATGTTTCTGGGCTGAATGTAGCTTTCAAAAGACCCTCCTTAACTATTGTTTTTATGAGGAACACCATAATTCAGCATCTGACATCTGATTTATGTTTCCATCTGTTATTGTTTCAGTTTCTTTTCAGTCGGACACTTCCACAACATCTACCAGTTCTACATCTACAGGTGAGGATGATTCTGGACTCAATCTGGCCTTTTAAAAGAAATCTATCCAGATGGTTTTTTCTCATGAAGAACACAGTAGTTCATTATCAGAGTCTGATTTAACATAGATTTCCATCTGCTATTTTTTTTTTCAGTTCCTTTACATCCTGTCACTTCCACAACATCTACTAGTTCTACATCTACAGGTGAGGTTGATTCTAAACTGAATGTATCCTTTAAAGGGGTCTTCGGATGCAAAATTCACTTTTACATGGTGTTTGCATATAAATGTGTCTTTGAAGTGTGTGGACACAACCACCATACGATAAAAAAAAAATCCATTCACTCCTTTTTTCTAATCCTCAAAAAGCCTAAACACTCTCAATAATCAAGTCGTTTGGATTTTCTGAGCATTATGATGTCATATTGCTCATGCTCCACCCACGACCGCTGATGGACTGTCCACTATTAGCATATTTCCGCCCTCAGCCATTTGTATACTGTCCACCAAGGCAGCACTTTACATGTCTTGTGTTGACACGCCCCACGGAAGAGAGGGGTGGAGTCAGCAGTTGCTCATTATCATTTAAAGAGACAGGCAACTAAACGGGTCACTGTGAACACAGCTGTTTTTGAGGAGGTAAAAGGGTGTTGTTTTACACTACCATTAAGGAATTTTATGGAACTAAAGTAACACACCAACTTGTGGAAAATGGGCATCCGATGATCCGTTTAAGAAGAACCCCCTCATAATGTTTTTATTCATGAAGAACAGAGTAATTCAGTATCTGACTCCATGCGCGTAATTTGCACTGGGGTTACGGGGGTCATGACCCTCTCAAAAATCAGATCCTGCTAATATAACCCCCCCAATATCATCACATCATTCAGATTAAAATAAATATTAAATATTCCGAATTAATACTTTTGTTCGTTTTCTTTATTAAATTCATTTGCCAGCAAGAAAGATAGTATCATATTTTAAATAATCTGTAATGTACCCCCCCGCCCACCCCCAGCTAGAAATGCTTTGTTCTAAAAACGTTCTGGGAACATTACCATGAAGTTCTAATAATGTTTTCAGCGGCTAGTTTTATTTTGGTTCCCAGAATGTTCTCCTAAAACGAACGCAGCAAAAACTCCAGTGATCAAAGTTAATGAGATAATTAAGTGATTGAGTGATGATTGAGCATTATTGAAGACACCTGATATTAACAAGCAGAATTTATGTTGATCAGTGTTTGCTTTAGTTGGGCTCTTAACCTTTATACATTCACTTTAAATTTGTTTGTCTACTGTTATTTATTTATAACAGTCAAATGAACAAAAAAAAGTGTGATCTGATAGTGTTTGTTGTGTTCTGGCATAATCATTAGGGGTGGGCGATACTGCAAAATTCGGTATCGATCCGATACCAAGTAAATACAGGGCCAGTATCGCCGATACCGATACCAATACTTTTTAATTTTAAAAAGCATGCACTTGAACTTACATGCACTTTCCTATGCTAGAGCAGTGTGTCATGATTTATGAGGTGAATGCATCATTAATATGCTAAATCTGAATACATTTTTGTGACCACTATATATTTTGTGATTTGTGCTCTCAACTCGCCTGTAATTAATCAGTGACTTTTACCAAACTACCCTAATTATAGTAAATGCACTATTGTACACTAGCCTTTCAAAAGTTTGGGGGCTGTAAGATTTTTAATTCTCTTCTGCATTTATTTGATCAAAAATACAGTAAAACTGTAATATTATTACAATTAAACATGGGCTATTCTGTCATTTATTCCTGTGATCAAAGCTGAATTTTCAGCATCATTACTCCAGTCTTCATGATCCTTCATGATGAGAATTCATTTTAATATGCTGATTTGCTGCTCAAGAAACATTTCTTATTATTATCAATGTTGAAAACAGTTTAATGTTTCTGTGGAAACCAAATAATTTTGCATAAAATGTATCATGATGAACAAAGTTGAAAGAACAGCATTTATATGAAATAGATTTTTTTTAACAGTGTAAAACCCTTGACTGTCACTTTCGATCAATTTAATGCATCGATCCTTGTTGAATAAAAATATCAATTTCATTAAACAAATCATACTGACGTCAACATTTTGAACCGTTATGTAAACTTCTAATTTGTTTATTGCGAATTAACTCCCGATTGTTTCTCTGTCATCTAAGCAAGGCTTCGTTTCCCAAACGCACTGAGACAGAAGCACCAGCATCGAACGCTCTCTGTGATTGATTGGTTTCGTCTTGTAGACTAGGAGAAATAGTTCTAACCTACACAATTATTCGCTATCATTCGCTTATTTTTAAACTTAGAAGCTTTTTTTAGCACTGAAGTGCGTGCTAAATTAATAGAAATTACTGAAAAAAAAAAACATTTGGATCGATATTTTTATGTGAGGATCGATCCTTTTCGATACCACGTCAGTATCCGCCCACCCCTAATAATCATGCTGTGATCTGTAAATGAATCTTTTTGAGATGGTTTGGTTTAACTTGTTGGCAACAACTTTTTGAATCTACAGCATATGTGAATATAGGTATGTTTCTTATAATCCAAAATATTTAATAATCATTGTTCTGATCAAAGCACTTTCGAATAAATTGATTTAGAAACACAGACATCAATAATCAGCCTGTGAATCTCAAGAATGGTGGCAATAATAATGCATGTTGCAGTGGCTGCCACCAATCACAACTCATTAATGGCTCCCATCATGCATTGCGATATGAATAAATTATGATCTGAATTTTCTATGTAATTTACTTGTCCTAATTGAATATTCTGCTCGTCACCATTGTTGAGATGCATAGACTGAATCTTGAAGTCTGTGAGTGCCTATAAGAAAGATTTTTTTTTTTTTTTAGAAACAACTTTAAAGAAATCCTTTGTATTATAGCTAAAATTCTGCATATTTAATCAGAATTACAGTTATGCTGTAACCAACAACATAAATCAAAATCATATTCAGCATTTAGAAAATCAAGTTCAAATGATGATTGTCATAATATAACCAACACCATCAGATCACTGTTTTCTTTGTTCATCTGCCAGTTATAACTCAGATACATCAGCCAAACAAAGTCTAAAGTTAATAATATAAGGGTCAAGAGCCCAACTAAAGCAACCAATGATCGCCATAACAGTGGCTTACAATTTGTGATTTTCTCCTTCAGTGATTCTGCTTGTTAACATCAGGTGTCTTCAATAATGCTCAATCATCACTCAATTAATCACTTAATTATCTTCTTAACTTTAACACTCTTGAGTGTGGACTCATATACACTCCCAGGAGTGTTAATTTAACACTGGAGTTTTTGCTGTGTAGGATAACATTCTTGCTTTAACACGTCACATTACAAGTACGTTTTATAAAATACATTCCGTCATCTCAGGCCTCAATGATATCCTCAAAACATTTTGCGAACGTTGATTTGATAATGTTCCTCTGTTATTATGGAACATTGTATAATCTTTTATCTCAACAACTTTAGCAAAACACCCTCAAAATGTTACAGTTAAAACGTTATATCTTAGTTTACATTTAACCTTATAGAAACATTATTTGAAATGAGAAAACATCCTTAAAACATTATTTGAACATTTCTTTAAAACATTAACCAAATAGGGAATGTTAGCCAATGTTCTGAGAACGTTCCCTGCTAGCTGGGGCACCGACTACTTGGTATAACCCAACCGGCTTTCTCTACCAAGTTTGTTCACTATTTTGCGCAGTCGCTGGGATGAGTGGTTGGAGAAAGCTGACGGTGCATGCTAACGGATGGAAAGATGAAAAGGACATCTTTCAGGCAGACAACGATTTTTCATTGTTGGTCAACACCAGCTAAAAAGAGGAAAAATCCTGACCAAACGGAGGTACCCCATGCTAAGTTAGCTCAGCGTTTCTCAAAGTGTGGGGCGCGGCCCACTGGTGGGGAATAGAGACATGACAAGTGGGGCGCGACAAACAGGTTTTGTGCCCATCTTTTTAATTCCTTTATTTATTGACCATACACTCAAAACAAAACAAAGACACATTTAAATGTAAGCCATACTGAACCTTTTCACACATAAGTTTAAAAGTTTTTCAAGGCGACCGTTATTGATCGTAGTATTACTTTATGGTTCCCATGGAGACGCGTCATTTATTGCTTGTCACACCGCAGCCACAATAGCTGAATGACTGATGATCTGCTTTTATTTCCTTTTTTATTCAAAATTTCACAAATTTGTTAGCTATAGCAGGATATATCTGATATCCCGATTGTCAAATATGTGCTAGTGGATGTGTTTTGTTGTTCAAACACCTTTATAACGATCGCGTTAGTTGAGCTGTGTGCACAACGTATTTTAGGTATCTTATTAAAATACCTAAAAAAAAAATACATACATTATTAGGGATTTACCACCTCCGGCTCAATTTGAGATTATTATTATTATTAATATTTTTATTTTATTTTTTGTTCTTTTTGCATGGAGTTTGCAAAGTGACAAAATGAATCCAAGCACAACTAACGTTAGTCCACACCATAGACCAGAGGTCTTCAATCCTGCTCCTGGAGGGCCACTGTCCTGCAGAGTTTAGTTCCAACCCTAATCAAACACACCTGAATCAGCTCATCAAGCTCTTCGGGATCGCTTGAATATACAAAGGCAGGTGTGCTGAAGCAGGTTGGAACTAAACTCTGCAAGACAGTGGCCCTCCAGGAGCAGGATTGAAGACCTCTGCCATAGACTGTAAAAAAAATGGACAAAGTGTCTGTGACACCCATAGACTTTCTGAATAACGGTTTTGAGGCCGTTTATGGGGGGTATGGGCGGCGCCATATTTGAAAATCTTGGGAAATCCTAACCCCGCCCACCTTCTGGCCAATCCATATATGGGTAAAAGGGCGGGCTTTGTGTGAGACTGAGCCGGCCGGTGGACGCGCCTCTTCAGTCAAGCAGCGGCAGCCTCAGCTATCTGTAACGTTATAAGATCGACTGGCAGACTAGGCAGTGTTGCCAACTTTTCAGACCCCTTTAGCGACATTTTTTTTTTTTTCAAAAAAGCGACTAGCGACAAATCTAGTGACTTTTTAGACAAACCTCAGTAACCTCCAGATGTTGTACTGTTCTGCGAGCGCGAGCTCTTGCTTTCTCCCTGCCGTCACTCTCTCTGCGTCTACCTTGTTCAGTGAATGGCTGAGACGAGCAGCAGCACATTCATGTGTTGAGCGCTCGCCAGTTTTTTTTGTTTTTCCACGGAATTGTCATTTATCTGCTTCTCTTTTTTTATATTTAAAGAGTTTTGTTTGACCATTTTAATTTCCTTTCTTTTCTTGTGCTTATTACTTGTTAAACTCACTATCACAGAGCTTTCACCCAGTTCCCGAACTCTCTCAATTCAGATAATTTTACATATAAAAAAAGTTAGTCATTCACTCTATCATAGCTACTTGTTCTATTTTCTGACAAAAATAATATAGGTAATGAGAACAGCTTTATTGGACATTCGGCTATATTATATTCTATTATATTATTTAGTTGGTAGTATTATTTAGTGTTTCAAACGTCAGTTATAACCATAGGTTTTATGTATGATATTTCAATACAAATGTTCAGAAAGGATACAGAGGTGGTATGATGTGTTGTGTCAGGTCATGGCCGAGACGTCAAATTTCAGGAATTCCACTCGGCGCAGCTCGTTATCAGCTGTCAATCAAGCTGTCAATCAAAGTTAACCACGCCCTTATTTGTCATATATTTTATATCTAAATACGATCTAAACTAACGAGTTAGAAAAAAATTCACCCCCCTCACAGTTGTCAGGCACTCGGAACCTATCTGTAAAAATACAATAAAAGTCCATGGGACCAACCTGTAAAAACATGAATTTATGCTGTGAAAACGGACATTTTAACATGGGGGTCTATGGACATTTGCTCCCTTTTGGGACCTGCCCCTAGCGGATTTTCGATGTATTGCAGTTTTTTGCACTTCCGGGTAGGCTTCATTTTTCAGATTAGAATGTTGTCGCTTGGTCCACAAATGTATTTTCTCAGTTTCTGAATTTGATGTTATCCGAGGCTAAATGCAAACACAATTTTTTTTATCTACTTTTGAGTCTTATTTCATGCAAAGTGATAATATAATTGCACTTTCATTTTCTCTATGAAAGTTTTTAATGGTGTTGTTTGATGTTAAGTTTTTAAAATGTGATGTTACAAACAAAATTTCTTCAAAAGTATGTAGAAGGTGGTTACATTTATTTCCATTCCAGTAACTTCACACATTACATTTCCGTTTTAACTTGTAGGCTATGCTGCTTTAATTTTTTTGTTCCTACTATTTAGTTTATTTTCTTGAAATGCTATTTCTTATCCTGGACTGTCACCTACTGGATAGAAAAGGCAACAGCCTAGTAATTATGTGAATAAAAATCTAGGCCTACATGTTTGAATGGCCAATAAAAGGATAAATCAGTTCATTTCTTTTACACCGAGACGTAAACAGGTGTTTGGTGCTTTTATCTGAATGGTATGTGTGTTAAGTCGCAGCCTAATATGTTGTAGCATACCTTAAAATGTGATTTACAGATAGGCCTTCTTTTGTATTTACATGCTTTTGTTTAGATTTTGTTAGTGGATGGATGGTGAGTTTTGGTGATGCCCAACAAAATGTGAAATCTGTTCAGAATAAAGCTGCACTCCAGTGTGCCACCCTGTAATGTATTGAGAGTTGAATTGTGCAGAATACATTTGCTGCATGTAGGTGCCAATACAGTGATGCAATTGATTAATCTTTAAGTTCTTGTTTTTTTTTTTTCATAAGATATTGAACACCCACAAAAAATCAATCAAGTGGAAGCTGCCACTGCTGGCTATTGTTTAAACACTTAATTTAACTACTGTGTCATTATGGCATAAATAGTCAAGTGAACAGCTGCATTTACGTTAAGTAGCCTAAATCAGTAAAAGTATCACAATGTATTTCTAATACAGGAACGGCAAATTAGCATGTTACCTTTTACACAAGAAAATGATTCAATAAATAAATAAAATAATAAATATGCCGCGATTTTAACCCCCCCAATGGTAGACCCAAAGTTACGCCCTTTATCATCTGTTTCCATCTGTTATTGTTTCAGTTCCTTTACAGCCGGTCACTTCCACAACATCTACCAGTTCTACATCTGCAGGTGAAGATGATGCTGGATTGCACTGAAAAGTTTAAACGCGACTCTCCATAACTAGTGCCTTATTAAAGAACTTGCTAGTTCATAATCCGAGTCTGATTTTACATCTGTTATTGTTTCAGTTTCTTTACAGCCGACCACTTCCGCAACGTCTACCAGTTCTACATCTACAGGTGAGGATGTTAGAATGGACTGTATATATTGAAATGCCCTCCATAATTAATATATTCATGAAGAACACAGTACTTCATCTAAATCTGACTTGGCATCTCTTTTCATCTTGTAAATATTACAGATCATTTACTGACAGTCACTTCCACAACATCTACCAGTCCCACTACTGAAGGTGAGCATGATTCTGGGCTGAATGTGACTTTCAAAAGATGTTCCTCCATAATTTGTGTCTTTTTAAAGAACACAGTAATTCAGCATCTGATTCAGATTTATCATGTGCTTTCATGTGTTATTGTTTCAGTTCCTTTACAGCCGGTCACTTCCACAACCTTTACCAGTTCTACATCTACAGGTGAGGATGATGCTGGATTGCACTGAAAAGTTTAAACGCGACTCTCCATAATTAGTGCCTTATTAAAGAACTTGCTAGTTCATAATCCGAGTCTGATTTTACATCTGTTATTGTTTCAGTTTCTTTACAGCCGGTCACTTCCACAACGTCTACCAGTTCTACATCTACAGGTAAGGATGATTCTGGACTCAATCTGGCCTTTTAAAAGAAATCCATCAAGATGGTTTTCCTCATGAAGAACACAGTAGTTCATTATCCGAGTCTGATTTATCATAGATTTCCATCTGCTATTTTTTTTTTTCAGTTCCTTTACATCCGGTCACTTCCACAACCTCTACTAGTTCTACATCTACAGGTGAGGATGATTCTGGACTCAATCTGGCCTTTTAAAAGAAATCCATCAAGATGGTTTTCCTCATGAAGAACACAGTAGTTCATTATCCGAGTCTGATTTATCATAGATGTCCATCTGCTATTTTTTTTTTTTTTTTCAGTTCCTTTACATCCGGTCACTTCCACAACCTCTACTAGTTCTACATCTACAGGTGAGGATGATGCTGGATTGCACTGAAAAGTTTAGTGAGGTTGATTCTAAACTGAATGTATCCTTTAAGAAGAACCCCCTCATAAGGTTTTTTTTTTTTTTTTTTTTTTAATGAAGAACAGAGTAATTCAGTATCTGAATCTAATTTATCATCTATTTCCACCTGTTATTGTTTCAGTTCCTTTACAGCCGGTCACTTCCACAACATCTACCAGTTCCAGTACTACAGGTGAATGTGTTGCCAAACTGAAATTACTAGCGCAGTAATTCAGCATCTGAGTCTGATTTATAATCTGTTTCCGGTTTCATTGTTTCAGGTCCTTTACAGCCGGTCACTTCTACAACATCTACCAGTTCTACATCTACAGGTGAGTGACACTGTACTTCCTTTCATCTAAGTCTGTTTTGGTGACAATTTTTGTCTTGTTAATGTTACACCTTATGAAACCATCATTTACATATACATTTAGTCATTTAGCAGACACCTTTATCCAAAGTGACTTACAAATGATGATATATGTCAGTCACTATATGAATGTAATGCATCTTTGATTTGAGTTTGATTGAGTTTGATTTGATATTTCCTTCTCTTCATGTTACATGTAATATTACAGTCTCCTAACCTAAATTAATAGAGTGTGATTGTGTATCATGTATTAATGTAACATTTTTGTTGTGGTCATTTAAATATGGCATGTGATGATTTTACTGTTATGATCTGAAAATGTTTTTGTAAGGACTTACCACTGGCTCAAAATTGGTTGCAGTTTTTACAGTTTACAAAAGACACCATAAATAAATACATCATACATAATCAGGACTGCACATCTGCTTAATCAAATGATGGGCTTTGGTATGTTCTAACCTGAGTCTGAGTGAGATTAGCTGTTGATTTCAGAAAAATCTAGAATAAGTCCATTTGGATTTGCCAAGTAATGTATTTTACCAGTTTTGTAATTAAATAAAAGATAAACAAAAATAAATAAATACAAATAACTGTAAACTAATTTACAATGGATTATTCTCACACCCACTGCATCAGCCGGTCCCACCGAAACGACTTTAGAAAGGAACTTCTATTTAATTCATGCTGACTTTTCTCATTCTAGGTCTGAACATTACAATGCTGGAAGGATGCAGGGTAAGTTGAGACGAGTTTCTTAAACTGTGATTTAAAGGTTGGACACCATACCATAAAACTTAAATCAAAAGCACAATAATACTGTGCACTATAATGTTTTTTTTTTTTTTTTTTTTTTTGTCAGTGTTGATTCTTTGCATACAGATATATGTTGATCTATTTGTTCCTTTTACATACACCAACAATTAACTTTTATTTAGAAACCATAAAAGAAAAACATTAAAATCAACAAATAATCTTTAGTGCTCTATGTGATTTCAGGCCACAGGACGATGTGTAGAAAATCTTCTTGAGCAGATTGAGAACATCACAGCTGAAGTTCTCCCTTTGACCGTAAGAAAAACATGACAAAATAATAATTATTTGTTACTAGATGATACTGTAGCAATGCTGTTTTTGTTTCAACATCTACAAATAATCCTATGTATATGGTCACAAATATAGGATGTAATTGAAATTTTGGATGTGGTCCTCAACGCTTCAGAGAAGGTTTTAGTGTCATCATCAACTGACCCAAATAAACTGGTGTCAGATGGAAACCGTGTGTTAAAAGCCAGCGAGAAGCTGGTGTCCATGCTGGTGAAGCCGACAGACACATATGCCAATGTCAGTTTTACTCTTGACACTGTGGGTAAGTAAAACAGATCTGCGGAAGTAACTACAGGTACAGCCTACATGATATTATTAACTATCTGCACGATCAATTGTTAAAAGATTTTAAATAGACTGCAGCAATTAACATTTTTCCAGAACCCCTAGTAAATTACATTTTATTTTGTTTAGTTATCTGTTCAGAATCGAGAATCGTGATCTCTGTTTGAAAAAAAAAATAAAAATAAATAAATGTGATTCTCAATTTAAACCTGAATCATGCAGCTCTATAAATTTGAACTCTGGAGTATAAACTAATCGTTGACTTTCTGGATGATCTAATTATTTTATGATTTTTTGTCTGGCTGATGTAAAATATTCTTAGACTGAATAATTTACACAATGTGTGTGGGTTGTTTTGTTCTTCTAAATCAGAGGGTCAAGTCTTCATGGTTGGACCAAATGTCACCTTAGATAAAATCCCTCGACTTGACACGACAAATTCTTCTGTGGACATCGATCTCATTGGGATTGCCAAGAACAATAGTGAAAGTATGTGAAAATCTTTTACATACTTCCAATATAAAATCACATTCAGTGTATGTGATTTCCTGTTTCTGTAACACAGGATCTGCAGCTGTGGCTTTCATGAGTTATAACACAATGGAGAATCTACTGAAGCCAGACTTCTTCAACACACCAAATGACACGATTAAAACCATGATGTCCACTGTGATCTCAGCTACTCTTCCCAAAACCAACAACACTAAACTCACCAAACCAGTCAACTTCACCCTCAAACACATCAGAGTGAGTAACTTCCATTTACTATTTCATAATCTCCTTTCTCCACTGTTCTAATCAATCAGGGTTCGGTTTGAAAATGTACAGTAATTCAGAAAAAAGGGATAGAGAAATTAAAATGGAGGTGACCGCTGAAAAGTTTCTAGGTATAGGGCTATGTATCAGCTACTATGTAAAACTAATAGTTCTGAATTATTTGGACTCATTTTATCATTTGGTTATTGTTTATTATTTTAGATATTTTCTTCTGTTAAAGGATTAGTTCACCTCAAAATAAAAATTTCCTGATAATTTACTCACCCCAATGCCATCCAAGATATCCATGTCTTTCTTTCCTCAGTGGAAGAGAAAATAAGTTTTTTGAGGAAAACATTTCTGGATTTTTCTTCGAATAATGGACTTCAATGACAACCAGCGTTTTGAAGTCCAAATCAATGTAGTTTCAAAGGGCTTTAAAGTGCTTCAAAGGACTGAGGAATAGGGTCTTATCTAGCGAAACGATCGTCATTTTCTAAAAAAAATAAAAATTGATATACTTTTTAACCACAATTGTTCATCTTGTGCTGGTCTGCGACGCGCCAGGCATTACGTCATCACGTTGGAAAGGTCACGCTGGAAGTACCGCCCCATTGTTTACAAGCATGGAGAAGGAGGATCGTTCAAATTTTACTGTATGCTGAATGACATATTTATGTCTTTGTGTCAGTTTATTGTTTAAAATGGTCCTTTCGTGTGTGTATCCTGGATGTTTAAAACAATGGGGCGGTACTTCCACTTGACCTTTCCAACGTGATGACATAATGCCTGCCGCGTCGCAGACCAGCACAAGACCATAGACGGTAAAAGAAATGGACACAGCGACCCCATTGATTTCAACGGAGAAGACTGAAGCCCGATTATTGCACTTCCTGTCTGATGGCTGAGCGACTGCTCAGGCTCAAACTGAGCGTGACGACAGTCTGACAGTTGTAAATCTTCTAGTAGCTGTGCAAAGACAAATCTGAATCACCTAATTCCTCAAAAACGTTGTTGAAATATTTTGTCCCGTTGCTTTTATGGACCTTCTATCTATGGCCTTCTCCCTTGTCTTTATGCCTCTATGTCCCCCCGATTGCCTCATAGACAGTAAAAGATTGCCTGCGAGCTTCTCCTGCTGTCTATACGGTAATGTCTCTATTGTGCGACATAAAGTCGCGTGGTTATGACGCAATCGTTAGCCTATTTTTAACAAAAACGGCTTCTACGGGGCCATAACGTAAGATACAAAGTAATGGAGCATTTTGTACATTGTCGTGTTTCTTTAGAAATAAATAATGGACAAATGAAGTCTTTGGATGTCTCAGATGTAAAGTTATTCGCTGTCAAAGTGACACCAAAATGAATGGGAGTCAATGGAATGCTAACAGCAGGTGAAGTTCTGCTACAATGGCGGCTCCCGCGAGGCTTCAGTTTCCGGCTGATGGATTACCCCCTTGCACAAGACAAACAATTGTGGTTAAAAAGTATATAATTTTTTTTTTTTTTTAGAAAATGACCGATCGTTTCACTAGATAAGACCCTATTCCTCAGCTGGGATCGCACAGAGCTCTTTGAAGCACTTTAATGCCCTTTGAAACTGCATTGATTTGGACTTCAAAACGTTGGTTATCATTGAAGTCCATTATTCGAAGAAAAATCCAGAAATGTTTTCCTCAAAAAACGTATTTTCTCTTCCACTGAGGAAAGAAAGACATGGATATCTTGGATGGCATTGGGGTGAGTAAATTATTAGGAAATTTTCATTTTGAGGTGAACTAATCCTTTTTCTTAAACTTTTTCTTTAACTTTCACTGTTTTGCATTAAATCATACTGGAATGTTTGCTGAAAATGTTGGGCTATTATCTACACAATGGGCAGACTTCTTCAACACATCAAATGACACGGTAAAAACCATGATGTCCACTGTGATCTCAGCTACTCTTCCCAATATCACCAACACTAAACTCACCAAACCAGTCAACTGATAGCTGATATCAAACGAGTAGCTTATATCACAGTGGACATCATGGTTTTAACCGTGTCATTTGGTGTGTTGAAGAAGTCTGGCTTCAGTAGATTATCAGATTATCTGGTTTCAGTAGATTATTAAAACAGTTCACAAAAGGAAATATCCAAAATAATAAACAATAACCAAATGATAAAATTAGTCCAAATAATTCAGAACTATTGTCCTTAATAAAAAACTTTTTTATTTTAATAATTTACAAAATTATCTATACATTGCAATTTATCTATACATACAAAAATTGTGAGGAAAAAAGTTTGTCTTTGTCATTTGTTTCATTCAGAATTACTAAAAGCGAAATAAAAATGAAAAATAAAATCATTCTGAATGTTTGGAAACATAACATCATTATATTAACGTTATTTTCGTAAGTTGCTACGAAACAAAAAGTCTCTCACCTCAGAAAAATAAAATTTCCTGTTTCCTGTTCTGTCAGACTTTAATTGCAAACACAAATGTGAAGGCGTTTTTATGAAATTAAGAGCATGCAACGTTGCAGTTACGTTGTCAATAAGTAAATCCTGAAACCAAAAGTACCAATAAATTACGTACTTCGTGTGTGTTACATGTGTGTTTGGACTTTCTCTGTTTGCATTTGGTCAGTTTCCCGGCACTCCTTTGTTCCCATGGTCACCGTCTTCATTAGTTATTTTGCTTCAACTGTGTGTCTTTAATTATCTTGTTAATCAGTCTAATTAGTAGGCCCCATTTACACGTACATGGTTATTTTGAAAAATGGAGACATTTCCCTTCGTTTGTGCCCTTCGTTTACAAGCAAACGTAGATTTCGCCTCTGAAACGATTCTTTCTAAAAACTCCGGCCAGAGTGGAGATTTTGGAAAACTTCATTTGCACGTTTGCATATAAATTGAGAAAAACTGAGTTTTAGGCAGCCAACATCACAGTTTGCGACAGAACTTGCACCTGCGTCAAAAGTGTGACCTATGTTTACATTTTCATTTGGTATGGTGATCATGGATACATTCAGAGTAGCAGTCGCATTTATGTTTGTGCAAACCATTTTCTGTTTGCATTTGCAAATACAGCTGCTCTATTATGTCGAGGAGAGACAAATGAGTGCTCGGCGGTCAGAAATTTTGCAACAACTTCTCCCTCCAACACAAAGAGCCAGTCCGCGTCGCCAGTTTTGCGTCCGACCTGGACGAACTGCTGTCTGTTGTTGCTATTTTCGGGATTCTGATTGGCTAACGTGGGCTTGAGCTTCTCGTTACACTGCCACCTACAGGTTTGGCATGATCTTGATGGCATATATACACGGGTTCGTGTAAACCAGTGTTTCTCAACCCTCCTCCTGAAGGACCCCCAACACTGCACATTTTCTTTGTGTCCCTAATCAAACACACCTGATTCAACTCATCAGCTCATTATCACATGGGGATATATGTAATAATGAGCTGATGAGTTGATCATGTGTGTTTGATTAGGGAGACAAAGAAAAAGTGTAGTATTGGGGGTCCGTCAGGAGCAGGGTTGAGAAACACTGGTGTAAACGAACACTTTTCTGAAAACTGACAGGTGTGCACGATGTTATTTTTGAGAACGGAGAGGGTGAAATGTCCGTTTATAAAAATAGCCGGCCACGTGTAAACGTAGCCTAAGTCTGAGTCTTGTGCTGGAAAGTTGTCTGTCGCTGTTGATGTTGGCCTGGTTGTCCTGTCCCGTGTTACAGAAATACTCAAGATAGGTAATCTCTAAGTTTGAGTTTAGGATTAATAAAGACTGCTACATATAGATCCTGTTTACTTGTTGCTGTAATCAGATCCGTAACAGTGTGTTGGGAAGGATTTGCATGCTGGTATGATGTTCATTCTATTCATCAGGATCAGTGTCCATATGTTTTATTAAAGTCCCCCTGTAGTCAATAATTTATTTAAAACTCATCTTTGATCAACAAAATTAAATTTAAAAGTTTTTTTTTCCTAGCGGAACCATGGATATGCAAACTATCCCTGCCTCAACTCACTCAAACCAGTTCAGAGATCCACTCGATAAACTTTACTGGCAGTAAAGCTGGCAGTTGAATTTAGAATTTTATTAAAATAACTGTCATGTTCACACTGCCCCAACAGACTGCACTGGAGAGCACTCAGCAATCAATGATAAGAGGTATATATACTCAGCAGTCTCACCTCAATTCATTGACAGTTTAGCAGCATCTTGGCTCGCCGTTTTGCTACCATGTCGCATCACCGAAGTCCTTCATCTGACGAGGAAATAAACATCCCCAGGGATCCGCTGTTGCATTTCGCCGGGCCTAGGATCATTCCTTCTACGCCGGACCTCGCACCTGAGCCCCAGGCTTCTTGCGCGGCCGCACGCCTGCCAGAACAGCCCTGCACTCGCTAAGACGTCGAGGCCAGTCTTCGCCACCCCCTGCAAGACTTTCATCTTCCTCCCCGGCCTCCTCCTTAAATGCCAAATATGCATTAAACCTACTCCCTCTAATTGTATGTAGGTGTGAACTAGTGAAATTGTTTTATTAACAAAGTTCGGGAGGAGCACGCGCAGATAATTAACACGAGTGGAGAGCACTCCGCAATCAACGATAAGAGGTGTATATAAACTCAGCAGTCTCACCTCAATTCATTGACAGTTTAGCAGCATCCCTCCACCACCCCTTCTCCACACTTCTTGTCCTTACCATTTACATACGGGGGAATGTACTCTGGGTTCGGGCCGAATTCCGAGCTCGAAGCCCACCCCCCGGACAGCACGCCAAATATGCATTAAACTTACTCCCTCTAATTGTATGTAAGTGTATGAAGTTCTAGGGAAACACTGATCAAACATGATCATTCAGGTGAACACAAACCCTGACAGACGCCAACAGGGGAAACACTGAGCAGACAAAACCCAACAAACGTGTATGTTGGTGTTTGTCTGTGCGGTGTGAATTGGCCTTAAAACATACTTCAACAGACTAGTCCTGACTTTTAAAGAACATAATCACCCTTCTCAGATTAGATTTGAGGAAGCTAAATTTGATGTTCTACCTTCGATATGTTCACATCTTCAATCAGCAATTGGCTAAACTGCTACATATAGCCATCTCCTGTGGGCGATCTCTCTATCACCCCAGAGCTTACTCAGGTATTCTTGCAATACAGTGACCGCAAGGAACTGCTTTTTGTATGTACTAGCAGTTTACTATTTCAGATCACTTGCTATTTCATTATGTATTTGTATTATTAACTTTCAGGAATTATTTAGTTATTTAATTATTTAAATTTAATTGATATATTGCATTAACCAGCCCCTTATCGTAAACAGAACTGTTGGTAACCCTTTTGAAATATTTAACCTAGTCTTTGTATCTGTTTTAGGTTTAATTTAACTAGGTTTAATCCCTCTACTGGCCAGCCACTGGAGGTGTCCCTAATATGCATGTCTTTTCTTTATTGTTCAGAAGCTTGTTCCCAACGGTTCCCTGTCCTGTGTGTACTGGAATATCAGTGAGTGGATTGTAGATGGTTGTTCTGTTTTAAAGACCAACAGCAGCTACACTGTGTGTTCCTGTGTTCATCTGTCCACATTCGCTCTCATCATGCAAACCAGCCGCCCATCAGAGGTACGAAAAACAACAAGTAAAACCTCCTCAAAAGATCGAAGCATTGAAGGCACTAGCAGAATTCAATTGTAATCTACAGTAGATGGTCAATTTATAGTGAGCATTAAAAAACAGCACAGATTTGGCACTCATGTACTCTGACATGTTTTCTCAGAGAGACTCACTGATGGAGCTGTTGAATTTGGTGTGTGTGATCGTGGGGCTGGTGTTCTTCAGTTTGGCACTGTTGACCTTTGCCCTTTGTCAGTGGAGTCCTGGAGTGAATAATGTGGCTCGAATCAACATCTGCATCAGTCTTCTGTTGGCTCACCTTCTGTTCCTGCTCACACAACAGTTCCTGAGCCTCATACGCCCTCATCAGGTGAGAATGATGAAGGAGCCCTACAGCTCAGCACAGTCTCACTGTGAATCATCATAACCGTCTCTCATGATCTCCAGGTGTTGTGTGCCGTGATATCAGGTGTGCTGCACTTCCTCTTTCTCTCCGGCTTTGTGTGGATGTTCATTGAAGCTGTGCTGCTCTTCATCTGTGTGAAGAACCTATCACAGATCAGCTCCAAAAAGAGGGAGGTGCTTAATGGTCGATTCCTGTTTGTGATTGGCTATGTGGTTGCTCTGGTTGTGGTGGCTGTTTCTGCTGTGGTGGAACCTAAAGGCTACGGAAGTGAAGAGTGAGTTTAGTTTGAGTGACTCAGAGATCTTCATCCATGTTCTTTCATTGATATTTTTTGACTTTATCTTCCTCCAAACAGCTGCTGGATTAAAATGGATAAAGGTTTTTTCTGGAGTTTTCTGGGACCTGTTGCGGTCATAATTGCAGTAAGCGCATTTCTTATTTCTTTTATCTCATGACTTTGTATTAAAAGGAAAACACTGATTAATGATTAATTAGCTTTTTTTTCTCTTACTGTGCAGTTAAATATGATTCTTTTCATCAACATCGTCATCAGCCTGATCTTGACTTTGAAAAATCTGAACCCTGAAGTTTCACAGATGAAACAAACAAAGTAACAAACAATCTAATTTAAAATAACAAATAGTCAATAAAGATGCATTAAATATTTTTCTTTCTCTTTCTCTGCAGGATTATGACATTTAAAACACTGGCTCAGTTTGTGATTCTTGGTTGCTCCTGGATTCTGGGTTTCTTCACTAGTGACAAGAAGGAGCTGGAGATCCTCTTCCTGATCTTGAACTCCCAGCAGGGAACCTTCATCTTCCTGGTCTATTGTGTCCTCAATGATGAGGTCAGACATCCTATTACTCTATCAGAGACTATTCTTTATGCTTCACATGATTCATATGAGTTCCATCATATTTTCACACCTGAGAGACTACAGCACTGTTTCAAAACCCATTAAACTGCCTATTATAAACCATGATAGGCCATATAGGCACTCTTCCAACAGAAAGGCTGTTCCAAAAGAGTTTAAGTCAGTCTATCCCTTGATCTACTAATCATTTGTCTTGTGAAATAACCCGATTTGACTGACTTTCTGTTCTTGTGCAGGTCAGGCAACAGTACATGAATTGGTGGAGAGCTGTTCTTCCAAACAGAGTCAGCAAAAATGTCAAGATGAGACCTGAGACAAAGGCCATAAATCCTTATAAAGAATAAGAAAAAAACAATATTATAACAGTGAAAAAGTTGTCCAGTGTATGTCAATGTAAATCACCAACTCTTGTTTTTCTGTCTAAAGTCAAACCTTTTCTTAATCATGAAACTAGAGACGGCTGTTCATGCTTTCATCACCTCATATTTAGACTACTGCAATTCACTTTACTACGGGATTTCAGTCTCAAATTGCTCGTCTTCAATTAATGCGAAATGCTGCTGCAAGATTTCTTTTTATTAGCCGTAAAAGCTCCCATATCACCCCAATTCTGAGGTCCCTTCATTGGCTGCCCATTCATTTCAGAATTGATTTTAAAATCCTTGTATTTGTTTATAAATCTCTACGTAACCAAACCCCTAGCTATCTGAACTGCTGCAACCATATACTCCTTCTAGAAGTCTGAGATCAAGCGATAAGAACCTGTTATTAGATTCCAAACTCAAACACAGAGGGGATCAAGTATTTTCTGTGGTCGGGCCTCGGTTGTGGGACGATTTGCCATTAGAAATTAGGATAGCCCCTTCCCTGATCACTTTTAAGTCACTTGTTTTCCATGGCCTATAGTTAAGGTTGGTTGGTTTTACAATTTTCCATTGAGTCTGATACTGTTTTTGCCACTCCTGCTTCTTTCCATTATATATTTGAGTCTGATACTGCCTTGCCACATCTGATTTACTATTTTTTGAGTCTGATACTGTTTTCCATTTTTTTTTTTTTTATCTGAGTCTGATTCTGCCATCTCTATTTTACTATTTTATATTTGAGTCTGATACTGTTTTGACATTTCTGTTTTACTATTTTGTATTTGAGTCTGATACTGTTTTGACATTTCTGTTTTACTATTTTATATTTGAGTCTGATACTGTTTTGACATTTCTGTTTTACTATTTTATATTTGAGTCTGATACTGTTTTGACATTTCTGTTTTACTATTTTATATTTGAGTCTGATACGGTTTTGCTACTCCTGTTTTAAGGCTGCTCTTAGCTTTGTTGTGCTTATTTGTGTTGTGTTATGCAGGTATTATTTTATTTTAATTCTTCTGTTCTGTAAAGCACTTTGGTCATCCAGTGGCTGTTGTGAAATGTGCTATATAAATAAAATGAACTGTTATTCAAATGAGTGAGATCTTGAGAAATTCTGTATTGGTGCAATTTGAACAGTGCTTTTCTTAATGTCAAACAACACAACCTGTAACATGTATGTTCTGTGTTTCCCCCTTCATTGTGTATTTGGTTCTGTCCTATGACCTAGTTTTCCTTAGTGTAATGAATGTTAAATCAGCCTTATTCTTTTCAATCAAAATCATCCCTTTTCTCATTGCATGAACTCTGATTATTATATTTTGAATATATTGTTTGATTTCATTGTATTGTCTTTTGATTTAACCCACTAGCGTAGCCAGAAAAGCGTGTTTAGTTACAACCTGTGTAGGGGAGAGTGGGGCTGGTTGGGTCAGGGGTTGGTTGGCACACAGTTCAATTCCAGTACACTAGAGGGGCTGTCACAAAAATCTGACATTAAAATGACTGCCCTCTTGACCTGAACACACCCATTTACTAAAATCATCGAACTGTCACTAACTTCTGAGGTGAGGATAACTTTTCTATTTTACTGTGTTAAAACAAAAAAAAAGTTCTCCCCACTAAATACAGTTTAGAACTCTGATAGATAGAGATATATAAAATGTAAGGATTTCAGTTGATGTAGATATGATCAGCTATATTTTGATATGAAATGTAAAAGTCTCTGATGAGTTATGCTATGTGGCTAACATAATTTCAGTAAAGAGGTGTGTCCTAATGTGGGTGGGGTTGGTTGACACTGATTTGGGGGTTGGTTGACACATGTGCCAACCAACCCCATTATAGCCAATTGGTTCTAAATGTATTAATTTGTGCATTTTACATATGTTAAAATATAATATTTTATAATATCATATATATATATATATATATATATATATATATATATATATATATATATATATATATATATATATATATATATATATATATATATATATATTACACAGTAAAATCCCCAGTGTTAAATCAACACCGCTCGGAGCAAATATGGTCCCACTCTTTAGATAATTAAGTGATTAATTAAGTGTTGATTGAGCATTAGTGATGAACACCTGCTGTTAACAAGCAGAATCACTGAAGGAAAGAGAAATACAAGAACTACAACTGACTTCAGCCACAGCCTTAAATTAAATCAACTGAAGATGAAAGAAGACATTAAATCTCTGAATATCTCAGCAGAGGAGGATTAAACAACTCCACTTATTACTAACCAGACTGACTTTATTTCTGTTATATGTCTTTGGACAAAGGTTTAGATGTCGATGTTTTGAAATTTTTCGTCACCCTTATGGTGATCAGTATTTCCTTTAGTTGGGCAGTTTGACACTTCTCATTTAAAGTGCAATTTTGGTCTTTGTCACAATGTTTACCAAAGCACATAATGTGTTACAAAGGAAGCCAAAAATGCGAGACATTCAGGTGTTATAGTTTTCTTTATTATAAAGTTGAATGATTCACTAATCTTATCCCTGACAAAAGTTGTTATTTGGTATTAATAACTGTCACTTTTTTGACACAGAGCAGACATACTGAATTAAAATATTTTATATACATTGCAGAATTTTTTGGAAAATCTTTAGTATAATTTTTTGAAACAACAGACATCAAGAATCAGTGTATGAATCTCAACAATGGTGACATGCTTCATGCTGCAATGCATGCTGGGAGCCATGAGTTTTATACTATGGTGCCTCCCAGAATGCTTTGCGGCATAAAGCATGTCACCATTGTTGAGATTCATATGGGGATTCTTGATGTCTGTGTGTTTGTCCAAAGATGAATTACCCAATAATTAAAAAATAAAAATTCAGCTTGATGACTGATCTGTAGAAAGAAATTAATGTTATTGAAAATAATCTATTAATACCAAATAACCATTATCAGTTTTGTGATGTTGACCATTATCACTTTATGATGTTAAAAACTGTAGGCCTATCACCTGACCATCTTTGTTTCTGGCTTTCTTTGCAACATTTGTGTGTTTTGGTAAACACTGTTACAAGGACCATGAAATCACATAAGATAATAAGAATCAAATTGCCCAACTAAAGACAACACTGTTCACCATAATGATGATTTTTAAATGGTGACTAAAACATCAACATCTAAACCTCCGATAATTCTCAATAAGAACTTCTGTAGACGTCTGACAGAAAAAAAGTCAGTCTGGTTAGTAATAAGTGAAGCTGGTAATGCTGTTTGTGGAGTTGTTTAATCCTTCTCTATTGAGATCTTCAGAGATGTAATGTCTTATTTGTATCTTCAGTTGATTTAATCTAAGGCTGTGACTAGTCAGTTGTAGTTCTTGTGTTTCTCTTCCCTTCAGTGATTCTGCTTGTTAACAGCAGGTGTTCATCACTAATGCTCAATCAACACTTAATTAATCACTTAATTATCTAATTAACTTTAACTTTAGCTCCGAGCAGTGTTGATTTAACACTGGGGATTTTGCTGTGTATGCTTTACATTTTTATCGGGATTGTATGTTATATTCTCATGAACATAAACTCATTGTGTAAGAAATCATTTTCTTTTAGAAGTCAAAATGGTCAGAAAATATTTAAGAACAACAGACAGGGCAAAGACACCAGCACAGATTATGCTAGAGGCAGCCAGACAGGTGAAGACTCAAAACAAAAGTATTAGGAGCACAGCAAAGGACTTCAAAATACCATTCAGCACACTAAGCAGATACTACCACAAGATCAGCCAGGATGAGATTGAAGGCAAGAAAGAGCTAGGTGTAGCTGTTGGTTACATCAGGAACAGACAAATATTTCCACCAGATTTGGAAGAGGAGCTGGTTAAGTATCTGTGCAAGTCAGCCGACATTTACTTTGGCCTATCACACAGGGAGGTTAGAAAGCTAGCCTTTCAGCTTGCTGTGTCACATAACATCAAGGTGCCTGAGACCTGGTCAGATCAGCAGCAAGCTGGCCGTGACTGGTTTACTGCCTTTTTGAAGAGGCACCCTTCCCTTTCCATCAGGAAGCCAGAGACCACAAGCCTTGCTCGTGCTACGAGTTTTAATAAAGAAAATGTTAAAGCCTTCTTCAACAACCTAGATACAGTCATGCATAGGCACATGTTTCCTCCAGGTGACATCTGGAACATGGATGAGACAGGTGTCACTACAGTCCAGCAACCAAACAGGGTCATTGCCAGGCGGGGATTTAAGCAAATTGGGTCAATAACCTCTGCAGAACGAGGGATGCTTATTACCCTTGCTTGCGCAGTTTCAGCCACAGGGAACAGCATTCCTCCTTATGTTGTCTTCCCCAGGGTAAATTTCAGGGACCACTTCATTCTGAATGGACCTACAGGTTGCAAAGAAGGTGCAAACTCATCAGGATGGATGAAGGAAGAACACTTTGTTGAATTCCTGAAGCATTTTGTGGAGAATACAAAATGCACAAAAGAGAAGCCCTGTCTCCTTTTGCTTGACAACCATGAGTCCCATCTCTCTATCAGTGGCTTGAACTATGCCAAAGAAAACGGTGTAGTCATGCTATCATTCCCCCCACACTGCTCTCATCGGCTACAGCCTCTTGACCAAACTGTGTATGGGCCTCTGAAGAGGCATGTCAACATAGCCTGTGATTCATGGATGCTGAACAACCCTGGCAAAACCATGTCTATATATGATGTGCCTGGAATTGTTGCCAAAGCATACCCATTGGCTGCAACCCCAAATAACATCCAATCAGGATTCAGGGTGTCTGGAATTTTCCCCTATAACAGGGATGTTTTTCCAGAAGAGGCCTTTGCCCCATCTTATGTTACAGACCGGCCAAACCCAGTCCCAACTGCCAATCTTGTTGCTGTCCCCGATGAGCTTCACCCTGCCACTGACGATGCTGTGCAACAGCTTCTCCCTGCCACTGACGATTCTGTGCCCGGACCAAGTGGTTTTTCTGCTGGTACTGGGAGACATCCCCAAACCCCAGAAGAGCTGCGCCCATTCCCTAAGGCTGGGCCTAGGAAAGTTGGTGGTGCCGTCAGAAGGAAGAGGAAGACTGCCATCCTGACAGACACACCAGTCAAGCGACAACTTTGAGGAACAAAAGGCCGCAACAAAGAAGAGACTCTTCAGAAAAAACAAGAAACCACAACTGAAAGCTCCATCCAAAGCTCCTGCTCCTAAAAAAAAAGCAGAAAAGGAGATCATCATCATCTGAGTCTGATGAAGAGGAAGAGGAATGCTGTCTGGTTTGTTTAGAATCATATGGAAATAGCCGACCGGGAAGTTTGGCTTCAGTGCCTGAATTGCAAAAAGTGGGCCCACGATTTATGCACTCCAGGTCTACCAGTCTACATCTGCCAGAACTGTGATTCATGTGATTCATCGGATTGAGACACAGACATCTTGACATGCTAGTTAGCCTAACAGCATTTTTTCTGTTACTCCTAACACACACACACACACACACACACACACACACACACACACACACACACACACACACACACACACACACACACACACACACACACACACACACACACACACACACACACACACACACTTTACACACATGTTAAAAATAATGAATGTTGTATTATAATATATATATATAGACTTCATATTATAATAATACTATTATATGTTTTATTATTATATGTCACTGTCTCGGGCGTCTTAAGAGAATAGTCGGCCTGGGGAAGTTTAGCTTCAGTGCCACTCACCACACTCACACACACACAATGTACACATGTTAAAAATAATGAATGTTGTATTATAATATATATATATATATATATATATATATATATATATATATATATATATATATATATAGACTTCATATTATAATAATACTATTATATGTTTTATTATTATATGTATCTCAGGCGTCTTAAGAGAATAGTCGGCCTGGGGAAGTTTAGCTTCAGTGCCACTCACCACACACACACACACACACACACAAACACACACATAAATACTGTTGTTTAGTTCAAATGAATACAATCTCGTTTGTTTTGAGTTTTATGGGAATAGTCGGCCTGGGGAAGTTTGTCTTCAGTGCCACTCATACACAAACACACACACACATATACTATACAAACTGTATTTGTTTATGGTTTTGGTTAATAATTTGGTTAAAAATGGGCAGAAATTCTGTGGAATGTTATTCTGTATCTGGTTTGAATTAAATGCTCAAGTTCTTTATATTTGTCACCTCATACTTTGTAACTATAGCATCTGTGCCAACCAACCCCATTGCATGTGCCAACTAACCCCCATACTGGGTCTGGTTGGCACAAGTGCACAACATCACTTTAATGATAAATAAAAAAACCAATAAGGAATCATTTGTGAACATTAAATGTATCTGTTGAGTAGCTGAGATCTTAACCTTTCAGTTGTTACTGGTTAGACTATTTTCACATATAGGATGACTGAGAAATATGACAGAGAGTGAAAAGTGTGCCAACCAACCCCGCTCTCCCAGGACCACCACCAGACTCTGACCAGGTGGGCAATCCTCCTTCTGCTGAGATCTTCAGAGATTTAATGTATTTTTTCCTCAGTTTATTCCGCAAACAGATAGTCTTTTTGATAAGGTCACAAAGGCACTTTCGATTTTAGTTTGTTTGACAGCAATGGCTCAAAACATGACTTTAAAGAACTTTTATGTTATTATGTTTAAATATATTTGTGGGCCACCAAAGTCTAGTTAATCAATGGGAAGCACTGACATCTATTTGTGCCGGTCAATGATTAAATTGTGGGGAGCCGCCACAAATAAATCAATGTATGGGAATCATTGAACACATTAATATACACTATTAGTTAATCCTATATGTGATAAGGAATGAATACATTATGACACAACTGATAAATAACAATGAATATATTACTTAATCTATTAATCATATAGAATCTTTATTAGCTGCGGATGCAGTAATCATTAATAAATTGTTTAGTTCTTCATGAGTCATACATTGACTCGTGATTCTTGTTGCTAGGTTGGCTATTTGTCAATGCTTCATGCTAAAAAAAGCCAGGTGAGACAGTTGTGATAACATGCAACTTTATTCTCTCCAACTTCCTACTCCCCACTAGGGGCCAGTATATTTAAGAATATAATTTATTTCTGTGAGGAGGAGGAGGAGTGCCTGACACTGTCCCTTTATTTTGTCATAGAAAGTGTTGACAGAAATTACCTAAATAATGTATTGTTGACCTAAAACCGAATTCTACATAGCTAACTTGATGATTAATGACAATTCTATTAAATGAAAAACCATATTTAATGATTTTTCAATATTTAATCTAAAACAGCCCACAAAGTATGAAGTCTATAGACCATTTAGTCTATCCCCTGAGATACAAACAGACAGATTATGAAACATGTAAAAAATAAAAGTAAATTTTCAGCATAAACGTAATAAGCTAACATTTAACAACAGCTAAACATCTAAGTCCAGTGCAAATATTGTATATATGTGAAAAATAACACCTTTTATCTGAGGGCGAGTAGATTTCGGACTACATGTGGTCATGTTGTTTTTAAATGCTGCCCGTGAGCTAAACAAAGAATGTATGAATAAAGCCACCAGATCTAAATGATGCAGAGCTGTTCTTCCAAACAACAGAGTCAGTAACCCACTGAGCAAAATTATGTCCAAAAGACGTCTTTTCAACGTCTTTGTCACAAAAGTCGGACGTTGAAAAGACGTCCACTGAGGAGCCAGAATGAAAGTTTTTATGACGTCTTTTTTTGACGTGTTCTGCACGTCCGATCTAGACGTTCATGGACCCTCTTCGGACAAGGTTAAAAACTAGTTCAAATGTGGCCATTGTGGACATATTTTCAACATCATTTATGGTCTCATTTAGACAATTTATACTGTTTCTGGACCAAATAAACACTCAGGATGCATTAAATTAAAACTCATGTTTATATCAATGTAATTTCCTTACATTGTTTAGATTAGGTTTATATGTTATGTTTCATTTTAAGTCACCAATGTGGTGGTCACTGTTTGCTTTAGTTTGGCTCTTGGTCCCAATTCTTCTTACTTAAACTTTTCTTTTGCTGTTATAACTGTATGTTTGTATAACACTGTTGTTTTGGCAGAGAAAGCCAAGAAAATGTAACATCGGCTGTCATCAACTCCTTGTTGATGATGACAAAATCAACACAAAGTGAGCATTTAATGTTGTGTTTAGACTTTTGTCTTTATATTTGTCATTTATAACCACCAATCTTGTGGAACTGCATTATTTGGACCAGAACCATTAAAATGATCACTTATTTGAAGGTGGATAAAAAAAGCATGTTTACACAATGTTATGAGAAAATGTAACATATAGTCACACACAGACATCAAGATTTTGTATAAGATTCTCAACAATGGTGACAACCAAAACAAAAAAGCTTGGGAATTAAGGATGTCTTGTACTATGAAAGCTACCCATCATGCATTGCAGCATGAAGCTTTTTTTTTATTGTCACCATTGTTGTGAATCATACGCAAAATCTTGATGTCTGTGTGTGACTATATGGTACATTTTCTCATAACATTGTGTAATGGACATGATGTCCAAAAGACGTCTTTTCAACGTCTTTGTCACAAAAGTCGGACATTGAAAAGACGTCTTTTGGACATCATGTTGTTTAGTGGGAATGTCCAGATGACACATGAGCCAAAGATCATATAAATCCTTACCAAGAATCAAATCAAATATAACAGTAAAAAAGGTTGTCCGCTGTATGTCTATGTAAATTCCTAACTCTTGTTTGCCTTTAATTTAAATGATTGAGATGTTCAAATCAGTTGTGAATCTCTTGTGAAATTGGATATTTTACTATAGTTGTACTATTTGTACACAATTTTGTTCTTTATTGGAGCATTTGAATACTGGTTTTCAACTTACTGTCAAACAACACAACTCTTTATTGTCTTTTAAAGGATACACCAAAATGTTCAGTATATTCCTGAAATTATGTAAATAATGTTTGACGAAAGCACAGTGTTAAAAGCCACAGTTTTTGTATATGTGAGGTCTGTGTGTTATTCTTGACTGAATGCAAATGAATCTTCCTTAGAGGCTGTAGTGATCAGTTTACTGTACAGATGTGTCAGTTACTGCCAAAAATAGCTGTAAAAGGACTTTGGAAGCACTATTAAGAGATGAATGAACTTGAAATCAGCTTCTCACTGAAGTGAATCAGACTTTCCAGTGTTAAGAGAGGATTCAAGGAGAGCATGTTTGATGATTGTATACTATAGGCCAGGGATAGGCTACGTTGGTCCTGGAGTGTTGCTGTTCTGCAGAGTTTAGCTCCAACCATAATCAAACACACCTAAACAAGCTAATCAATGTGTTCAGGATAACTGACTTCAGGCTGGTGAGGGCTGTTTTTTTATTTATTTATTTATTTATTTATTTATTCTTTCAGGGTTGGACTCTGCTGGAGAGCGTCACTCCAGGACAGACATTGCCTATGTCTTCTATTGGCCTATATTCAGCCAGAAAACCTGGTGTTGTGTTTTTGGTGTTGTGTTTTCCCCGCTTTTTTTGCATGGGAAAAAGTTTCTTGTTAATGGGACAATTTAAATATGAGCTTTTCTCAAACTTGATTTAGGAGTTACTCTGCAAACAATGATGATTTTAACTGCCAGAGTCCAGCTGCTAAATGTGCAAAAATGTGGTCACATTAGTGTTAGTTCAGCAACATTTCACAGGGGGAAAAGTTCCATTGTCAATAGTGTAGCAATGTGTGAAGCACCACTCACAGAAATGACTCACAAAACAAGCAGCTTTCTGGTAATTGGTCAGCACGGCGAAATCACATGAGCATACAGTAAGAGAAATCTGCATGGGGAATTTTTCGCCTCATGTGAGTCTAGACTGTGTAGATTCCTATTGGACTATTGGAATGACTGGATTTTTTTTTTTCTCATGAAATTCCATACAGGTCCTATTCTTATTTTGACATTTAGAGTGAAATGTCAGAGCCAATTTATTTTTTTTTTTGATCTGTTACTATTCTTCCATTTCCTTCCTGTGATGGAATGTTCAAATGAGCCAAAACTATTCAAACTCCAACTGTCAAATATTCAAATTTAAACAAACTCAGAATTATTTTAATCTGCTAAATATGATATATTAAATCAATTTATCATCCACAGATTAAAAAATGCAATATACCAAAATCTCTGAATTATGTCAATTAATTAATCAGTAATTATACTTTTAAAAAGGTCACAAAGTCTGAGCATATTTACTGTCAGTTATGGCTCCACTATTTGAACAAACTTTTTTTTTTTTTATTGCATCTATTAATCAGAGTTTGAGAGATGGATGAGACTTGAAATGTCAATCTAATTGAGGAAGTTATGAAGTGAATGTTGGAAAGTTGAGGAAAAAAAAACCCTAATGAATAATTATCAGCAGCTGCCAACATTACAGCAACATCACAGTCCACTTGGAGTCCTTAAGGGTAAACCTGATATTGAATTACACATAATGCTGTAGAAGGTCACTGAAAATGCAATGTATAGGAACTAGACATGTGAGCTATTGATATGTAAATATTTTATTTAGATTTGAATATGATGAGGTAACAGTGGACTTATTGGAATGATGGACAGATAACTTCTCCATAAACATCACAAGACACACAAATATCTTGGTCAGTCAGTTGTGTCGGGTGAGGGTCACTGTATCAGATTATATCAGGTAAGATCTTCTTTCTGCTCATAATGATCCTCATCAGTCTCTGTAAATCAATCACACTGTTGCATGTGTTGATGGGTGATTTGGACTAATTATATTCATGTTCTGACGAGGGCTGACCTCTTAAACCGCCTTTAGAAATGTGGTTGAAAAAACTGGTTGAAACTGCGTATGGATAATAATACTCAATTTACAGTGCGTGTGATTTTAAGATTGAGATGCTTGTATTAAATGCACTCTAATTACGCTTGAGCACTGAAAACAATAAATAGGACAAATATCATTAAGTATGTTTTACAGTCTTTCTCCTTCAAAATGTCAGTTAAATTCAATGTGTTACTTGCATATTCTTTGTAATTGTGAACTTTACTAGCAATTTATGAGTGAAAACTGTTTCTACAGTTTTTTTTTTTTCCAGTGCACTCGAAGATCTTCAATTGTTTTTTTTAATGCATTTTGTTTTTGACTCTCGGTTTGTGATTTATATGATTTCATATGATAATTTCTGCGATCAGTTTTGGTTTACTCTTTTATAAATGTTCATTCAGTATTCAGTTGCTCAACTTAAATTCTTAATTTAATTGCTTAACTTAATAGGAACTTTTCATTTTAATCTATAAATGTTTAAAATTGTCATCTCTTTCAACATGTAAATTGATAAATTCAGTGGAATTTTGCACAAGCGTTTGATAACAAAGGGGACACAAACAGAAGTCATGCATCAATGCCAAAGCTCATTTGTTTTTTCCTCTGAACCGAAAAGAAAACTCGTCCTCGTCCTCCTGGCTTTTGGATAAAGAGAAATATCGGACTGCCAAAATTGTCAATGGATTCCTCTCTTCATAAAGGTGATTTTTCTTGTCATAATTAGCAAATGCTGCCCAAAAATCCTTTATGAACTGTGGTCAGCAGGGGCGGAGTGGGACCAAAAAAATCTACCGGGAAATTTCGCAGACCACCGGCCGGTATTTTTTGGGAAAAAAATAAATAAAAATTTGCAAGAACCCTTGCAAAAATATTTTCAATAGACTAAGAAAGCCACCACTACTGGTCACATCTATGGTTAGATTGATTTGTTTAGATCCAGTGAAGTGTCCCACCACTTTTTCTCAGGATCGATATTATTTAATTTACTATTAAATAATCTAGCGCTAAAATGTGTTGTTTTTGAACTCGAGCTGAGCGCTCGTTGCCGCGGCGATCGGTTGCATGGATACAGTGTTCTCTTGTATGAGGTCTTCACTCGGACCCGCGCTTCAATCTATCGCCGTTGCGGGGACTCTCTATTCATTCCGGTGAAATCACAAAATAAAATGCACACAAACGTGTCCCTGCTTGATGTAGACTGTCTATAACCACTGATGAACATATTCAGTTTTGATGAAAAAAAAAAAAAAACTATAGTGTGGATTAGAACCCGTAACCTCTGACACGCTTGGCAAAAGATCTACCACTAGACCATTTAATAACTCAAAAATAGGCAGATCGATGCATTTATTTACGCGTTGAGCAGAGAGGCTGCACAGTTTGACAAGTGGGTAGCGGCCGCACACCAGGCCGCCGGATGATGTTGCTCAGAACCTGCAATGTATAACTAATATCAGACTGGCCATCGTGGCCTCGAAAAACACTACCGGCCCACCGGGAAAAGTCCCGACTCTCCCGATTGCCACTCCGCCCCATGATGAATGTAGTTTTCTCAAACTCTAAACTGCAGTACAGCCCAACACATTTTCAAGTGTTTTTTCATTTTATTTTTCTTATTATTTCATGACAGGTTTTAAAAGAGGACTAACTATCATCTTTGTTATGCTGTGTAAGTATAAACAGTTTTTTGCTTGTGGCTTCACAGTCAGTACGTTTACATGGACAACAATATTTCGATATTAAGACAATACTCTGATTAAGAAGCTACCATCTAAACAGCGATTTTTGAATACTTTAATACGTCTAACGTCATACTCAAAGTAAACACAAATCGAATTAAGACGTGGAGTATTCCTATTTTAGTCTCATTGTCGAAGTGCCTCCCCATTAGGCCACGACTGCCACCCCCCCCTCCAATTAGGCCACAACTGCCACACCCCCCCCCCCCCATTAGGCCACGACTGCCCTGTCAATGTATTGATTAACTTGTATTATTATTTTTCAGATGTCTTAACACTAAATTTGGCCTTTACAACTGTCACATCAGAGACGACTACAATTGGTAATGTATTGTGTTTTAAAATAAGGTGTTGCCTTTTTCCTGGATATGCATGGCAATAGCTTTGCATCCTTCATGAGAATTAAATTTGGATCCGTATTAGAGTATAAATCTTGAAATCAAAATGTTTCTGGTGATTCTAGTAATATTGTCTATATTTATGAAAGATACTGTAAGTGAACAGCTGCTAATGTTTATTTGTACTGTATAACTCAAGCTTGGCAGTTCTGCTTTCCGACCATAGTCTAATATTTTGCTAATAATAACAAGATATATAAATGCTCAGCTGCACTTCTGGATAGATTTAGTCAATTTCTTAAAATATTTTCATTACAGCTAATCTGTCTGATCCCTGCTACAACCACACTGAGCTGGACGAACCATGGAGAGCCATCAATAATACAGATTTCATCAATTCATACTACGCGTGTGACACCAATATCACCTGGAGCGGCTGGTATCGTCTTTTCATTGATGGCCTGAGCGCTCATATCCCAGACAAGTGTGTTGAAGTCGATAGCTGTAGCACTGATATTGCTCTGTGGATACGTGGTGGACACCCAACAGTAACAGATGGAGTCGTCATTCGAGATGTCTGCGGTCACTGGAGCAATTCCTGCTGCTATTACGGGTCTTTTCCCATTAAAGTCAAAGCCTGTCCAGGCAATTATTATGTCTATGAGCTGGTTAGCCCAACTGTGTACTGTTCAGCATACTGTGCAGGTAATTATATTCACATGAGCTCTTTCTACACATTCATGATTTTTGTGTTTCTGTTCATTAATCATTATTCATCCAAACTTCCAGACACTGACAGCATTAACACCAGCTCTCCAGCTGTCACACCAGCAATCATCTCAAATGGTAATGTAACACACACTGTTAAACATGCAAGGGGCATGAGCTCAACTAAAGCAAACACTGATCTACATAATGGTGACTTAAAATAGTTATTTTCTCCTTCAGAATTTCTGCTTGTTAACATTAGGTGTCTTCAGTAATGGTCAATCTTCAATTAATCACTTAATTATCTTATTACTTTAACACTGCAGTGTTAATTTAACACTCTTGAGTGTGGAGTCAAATAAACTCACAGGAGAGTTAATTTAACACTGAGTTTTTGCTGTGTAGGGTGTGATTTGGAAAACAGCCTCTGAGTGTCGACTTTGAGCGCTGTTAACTCACAGTATATTCCTGTAGGCTATTTTTCGCGAAAACGACAAATATAACCCAGGATGCATTGTTTTATGGTATATTACTGTTTTGATGGAAAATGGTATGATATTGTCAGAATTTGCAGGGGTAACTGCAAAGGGTTAACTTTAGATTTTACTTGGCTATTGTAATTGAGTTATGATGCCAGATGATCAAAAAGAAAAGATTATCAGGTGGTGTTGGTTATGTTTTAACATAATCATTGTTTGGCCTGAATGAAATAACTAATTTAGAGCCTAATTTCTGAGTTAGATTTACTTTGTTACAAACCCTGTGCTGCTGTATTCAATAGAGTTGTATAGTCCAGGGGTCAGAAAGTAGAAGTCCTGCCATATGTTTATTCCACCCATGAACTGATTGTCAGTTGATTTCAGCTGATTTCTGTCTCCTGGCTGAAAAACTGCTAATTAGCAAATCCAGGTGATTGGAACAAAATACTGAGGAGGACTTTGGCTGCGTTTACACTTGGCATTAACATGCGATCAACGTGATCCGATCAAGCAGATCGGATCATTAGCCAATCAGGACATTGTGCGTTTACATTTGTTCACATTAAGTAGCCTCGGTATCTGGATAACCGATCGGATTTCTGTTTCCTGCATGAATTAGGTCTGTAGCACTAAGAGTAAAGATGATACAAATTAAACAATGTCCCAAGTGCTTTCACTCACTCACTTTACTTTCAATCTCAGTAATTAGATCAAATTAATTTTTTTGAACAAAGGAATACTTCCAGATTTGATCATACAAAAATAACTGGGTTGATCATGTTAAAGTCACATCGATCATCTGGGTTTAAGCTTATAGCGTGCAATGACTATATTGACAGAAATGGGAGATTGATAAACATGCTGAAACAATAAAAACATTCAACATTTAAAACATTAAAAAAAATCAGATTCCGATTATTCCTCTGGCAAAGCAGCGTGCAGCTCTTCATTAAGATCATGACTGACTGTGATTGTACAGGCGATCGCCTCGTTCAGATAATGTTGCAAAATTAAAATTAAAAATGACACATAGTAGGCTATCATGTAAGTCTAAATAAACTGTTTTAAAGATTGACGTTTATTGTAAGGTTCAAATAAGTTTAATTTCTTGTCTAAACTGCGTCTGGCCATTATTTTCTGACAGCCACGCGGGGAGACTGGGCGGGGATTTAAATTACGTCCACCTGTGAATGCAGACACGATGGCTGGATTGCGTTTACATTACACTGAGAACCGATCACAATGCGTCCTCGACTACCTCCGAACCTGGACACGCTGATCGGATAACATTCCAATCAGAAGTGTGTTTACACTTGTCTTTTCAATGTGTATGTGAACAACATCCGGATACAGGTCGCATGTTAATGCCAAGTGTAAACGCAGCCCTTTTCTTTCATCACCTGGACTTTATACCTATGAAGAGAACAGAAAAAGAGACGAGCAGAAACACAAGAACAACAACTGACTTCAGACACAGCCTTAAATGAAGTCACCTGAAGAGAAAAGAAGACATTAAATCTGTGAAGATCTCAGCAGAGGAGGATTAAACAACTCCACAAACAGCATTACCAGCTTCACTTATTACTAACCAGACTGACTTTATTTCTGTCAGACGTCTACAAACGTTTTTATTATTAACAGAGATTTAACTCTAATGTGTTTCATTTGAAGTCACCATAACACTGATTAGTCTTTCCATTAGTTGGGCTCTTAACTCTTTTTTGTCATTTTTGTCCAATGTGACAGTGTGTTTGTTAACAATTTGAAACACATTAGAGTTAAACTTCTGTTAACTCTCAATAAGAACGTTTGTAGATTTGTCTGACAGAAATAAATTCAGTCTGGTTAGTAATAAGTGAAGCTGGTAATGCTGTTTGTGGAGTTGTTTAATCCTCCTCTGCTGAGATCTTCACATATTTAATGTCTTCTTTTCTCTTCAGCTGATTTCATCTAAGGCTGTGTCTGAAGTCAGTTGTAGTTCTTGTGTTTCTGCTCGTCTCTTTTTCTATTCTCTTCTTTCCTTCAGTGATTCTGCTTGTTAACAGGCTTATTAAGGTTGAGATGACTCCATATGTAATATATACAGATTTTGTGGCTCAGATAAGTTCCAGTTCTGGTTTATTTCTATACTCTTGGCTGACATGTGTCATTGCTATATGGCCTGCTTGTGGCCCAGATCTGGCAAACAGGAGTGAGCCGCCCAAGGGCCGTCATTCCACGCTGCATGTGGGCCAGATCAGTATTCCACAAGTGCCAGATGTGGGCCGGATCTGGGCCGAAACAATGTTGCTATCTGGGATAGCTTTAGAGTAGAAGCACATACTTGAGGGTGAATGACTCTTTTATTAGACTAGCAATAAAAAACACAGCAATGCACTAAAACACAATGACAGTATTTGCATTTTTGTGTGAACTCATCTTCATTTAATAGTCCACTGCACAGACACAACTGGTGAATCTTCGTGGACACACAGATGTATTTAATGACCACAGAAAAACCCTTTGCAGACACTGTAAATCAGGCATTGGGTGTTCTCCAATTATCTTTACATGTTAAGATAAATAGGGAGACCAAAACATTAAATGTGGTGTTTACTGTCATCTACAACTGTAACCATTGTTGTGGGCATTGCATTACATGTACAGTAAAGTGTCATTTTACAGTCATGTTTGATACTATGAGATTCTTTAGGTCTGTGTATGTGTAACATGATACTCTTGTAACACAAGAGTCAATATTTGTTTGTTTAATAAACCTCTGCTATATAAACTCTAAGCACAATAGAGTAGAATTCATTGTAAGAAAATGTATTGCAACATTTTTCAAGCAGCAGAATTTATATATATATATATTTTTTTTCACTACAGCTAATCTCTCTGTTGACCCCTGCTACTACTACACTGATCTAGATGAACCATGGAGAGCCAACAGCAATCAGACATCAAATTCCTACAAGTGTGACACGTCTGTCTCCTGGAGCGGCTGGTATCGTCTCTTCATTAACAACATGAGCGCTCATATCCCAGACACGTGTGTTGCTCGGTTCAGCTGTGGCACTGCTGCCCCACTGTGGATACGTGGTGGACACCCAACAGTAACAGATGGAGTCGTCACTCGAGATGTCTGCGGTCACTGGGACAATTACTGCTGCTATATCGGGTCTTTTCCCATTAAAGTCAAAGCCTGTCCAGGCAATTATTATGTCTATGAGCTGGTCAGTCCAACTAAAAGTGATTCAGCATATTGTGCAGGTAATTATATATGCATGTGCCCTTTTTATTGTCTGTTTTTTTTTATTATCCATTGGTAACATTAGCAGTCACACCAGAGACAGCCTCATCTGGTAATGTAGTCTGATGTTTCAATTCCTTTCAGAAGATGCTCCAATATAATTAGTGCTTTCACAAAGAACACAGCATTTGTGCATATGCATATTTTACAGCATCTGACTCTGATTTATCACCTGTTTCAATCTGTTATTGTTTCAGTTCCTTTACGTTTCAACTCCATAACCTCTATCAGTTCTAATTCTACAACATCAATCAGTTCTAATTCTTCAACATCTACCAGTTCTACTTCTACAACATCTACCAGTTCTACTTCTACAACATCTACCAGTTCTACTTCTACAACATCTACCAGTTCTACTTCTACAGGTGAGTGTGACTCTGTACTTCCTTTCATCCTTTCATCGTGTTTATGAAACAAATTTAAATTTAAATTTTTAGACCGTTAAATAAATCTTAATTTACATATCTGACTGTTATTATTCTGAAAACTGAAGAATACTGTTGGTGTTCTTGCTCCCAGATTATATTTATTCATTCAATGCCATTGACAGCTATTGTTGCGGATCTCATAGTCACAGATTCTGATTGAGAATCAAGGTGATGAGAGGTGATGATTTCAGAGAATTCTATGCCCACTTTTATTTGCAAAGTAATATATTTGATCAGTTTTATAATTAATGAATAAAAGATAAATCCAAACTAATTTTAAACTAGTTATTCTCAAAGCAATGGTGCCCATTACTGCATTTACTGCATGTACTGCACTGAGATTCCAAGATTTTTATTGAGTAATAAACATCCACCATAAATGAATAAATATAAACTTATTTGCACCAGTGCAAATTACACCTGTGCATGCAACTATAACGCTATTCCACATGCTTCTGCACTACCCAGCGGGCACCTTGACATCAATTTAACATCAATATGACATCAAACATTATGTCAAAATGACGTCACGAAATAGGTCAAAAATGAAAGTCATATTAACGTCAAAGTAGGGCTGTAGGACTCGAGACCATTTTTCTATGATCTCGGACTTGTCTCGGACACGCTGGTATTCGGACTCGGACTTGTCTCGGTCTCGGCCACTGGTCTTGCCAAATATGGCTTTTGGTCTCGACCGAGTCCAGGTGTCTTTATTATGTTCCCAGTAAGCACACATAAAAGCCATTTATATGCGCACCATTTATTTGCTCTGGTGTGAGCTGCGATTGTGCCAGAACCAGCCAATCATCGAGATAATTCAGCACACGCACTCCCCGGAGTCTCAGGGGAGAAAGCGCCGCATCAATGCACTTTGTAGATGTACGGGGTCCTAGGGACAGACCGAACGGCAGAACTGTGTATTGATAAGCTTGCCCCTCGAAGGCGTATCTCAAGAATGGCCTGTGATGGGGGGCTATCTGGATGTGAAAGTGTGCGTCTTTCAGATCCACAGTGAAACACTGCTATTATGAGGTATCACCATATGTCATCATTCTGTTTTCTTTAGATTAGAAGATTATATGATATCAAGGGGAATGTCTATACTTAAAAATCCTGGGTGTTGTGACACTGTTTTTGCTTTTAGATCAACAAATAATAACCCAAAATGATTGTCTTGATAATGTCTTGCACAAGACTTTTTTTCCCTGTCCTGGACTCGGTCTTGACTCGGACTCAAACCTTTTTGGACTCGGTCTTGTCTTGGACTCGAACCTCTTTGGTCTTGGACTTGTCTTGGACTCGACTAATCCTGGTCTTGGACTTGTCTTGGACTCGACAAAGGTGGTCTTGACTACAGCCCTACCTCAAAGTGTCGATGTCAATTTGATGTCAAGATTTTGACTTCTGCTGATGTCATTTTAATGCTATTTTGATAACCATTATTAAAGACACCTGATGTTAACAAGCAGAATCACCAAAGGAGAAAATTAAAATTTTAAGCCACCATTTTGGTGATCAGTGTTTGCTTTAGTTGGGCTCTTGACCCCTAAACTACTAACATTTCAATTTCGTCTGACTGATGTAAATGTCACCGCCAGATGAACATTGAGAAAAGGTGATCAGGTGTTGTTGGTTATGTTTTGACATAATCATCACTTGACCTAAATAACCCAAGTCATATGGAGTATCTTTACCTTGCAAATTACAGCAACACTGTAGTGATGTAGTACTCAAGTCCGGTCTCGATTTTTGCTTTCTCGGAGTCGTCTCGGACTTGTCTCGGACTTGTACCTTCAAAGACTCGGTCTTGACTCGGACTCGACCCTTCAAAGACTCGGTCTTGACTCGGACTCGGCATTGGCGGTCTCGTCCCCATCACTAGTTATGGGGGAATAAAGTTTTAAAAGATACTGAATTCGAGTGTATTGTCAAAATATTTTAAATTGGGAAATAATGGAAAATGTTATAAAGTAGCTAAGGGACTGTTTGTTTTTTATTTAAGGGGCCACCGGAGGAGTTTTGAGATCTGTATTCAAAAAAGACTTGACCCTCCCTTCGCCAGTAATACATTTTTCTATGACCCTCCAAAATGATTGTGAAAAAAGGCATGACCCTCCCCTGGAAAAAGGCATGACATCTTTGCACTTGGCAAAGATGTTCAGATAGCCATTGTTTTTTTACTACCATGACAACCGACTAAACTCCTGCTTTCTCATCTTACTAAGACTGTAACGATAGACCAAACCTACAATTCGGTTCGTATCATGATTTTTTTATTTTAGATTTAAAAAAATAATAATTCATGTTTTCGGTGCTTATGCAGTGGTGACGCGTTCATGTAACTAGGGTGGCGCTCCCAATAAAGTATCTTAAAGCTGCCACAAAGAACCGGCAAAAGTAATGATTATGAATATGTCAAATATAACAAGGAGAGATTTTAATTGTTTATTAATAAACAAGGTTTTTCAGTGTGTCGGCTTCAAGATGAAGTTGACGATGCTGACTCGCAATCTTCACAGTAACGCGCCAGAGAGAAATGCAGATTTCATACGGATTACATAAGCAGAGAGCAGTCTGTTTTTCCTTTTTAAATGTTCTGTTTAAAAGTAGACATCAAGCTTTCTATATATTTCTCAAGTCTGTGAGGCAAGTACATTATACGCTGAGTTTCGGTTCATTTATGAGACGAGAGTCCAGTTCACGCGCCGGCGACTCCTTGTCATGATGATCTATTTTCTACTATATTTACTTCTTATTTATTAAATCCAGGCAATTGGTTGATGAAACATTAATTCAAATTAAGATACAATTAATAAAAAAACGAAATTTACTTTAAAGAAAGGCTTTGTGCTTTGCTTTCTGAAGTCGCTTTCAGAGCGGTCATGTCCGTAACGGAGAACTGTCACGTCCGTAACATTGTTTTTTTCCTCATAAATGCGAACACGAAAAATAAAATAAAAAATAATATTTTATGTTCTGTGGAGGCCGACCCTTCTTCATCCGGTTATTAGCCTACTTTTGTTTTGCGCAGTGTAGCTTAATTCGTAGAATTATTAAAAAATATTTTGCCACCTAAAAGTTAAAGATTTGTTGTGTCACGTCACATGTGTATTTCGCTCATATTAAATATAAAACGCATGTGTAGACTATTTTTCTAATGTCTTGACTCCTTTATTAAGGGGGTATGGATATATAAACAGACGTTTCAGTATTAAATGCATTTTCTGATCATTTATATTTCAAGTTTTGACTGCACATGTCACGTCCATAACGGTGGAATTGCCCAATTTTAAATAATTTATCCTCAACTATTTTTTTGGTGTAGGTCTGCGTATTTTATTATGTTAACTTCAAATAATTCCTATAGTAATTTAAAAATGTCGTAGCCCTACGTCTAACACATCACACAATTTCAGTAGATTTACTCACTAACATTGTTGTGGAAACACAATAAGAATGGAAACTAAAATATGGTAGTATCGTACAGCGCACATTCTATCAGCTGCAGTTCTGGCGCCTCAGTCCCAATACACTCAACGTACATTCATATCACATGTTAATGCCGCGGTAGAGTTACACTCACAGGACATTGCACTTATTCGCAATCACAAAAGTTCATTATTTGCTCGTGCTTTAAAGCTATGCCGGGTAAACATTTCATTGGCGTTCTGTACATGATGCACTTTTTCTGAGCGCGTACTGAAGTTCGTGCGCACTGTCAGACAGCGCCAAACTGGATTTTTGTTGGGTCAGACCCATCTGATAGCGATGGGGGACCGAGACCCTCCCCTTTTTTCCTCCGGTGGTCCTTTCCATAAATACCGAACGGTCCTAATTTAGACATGCCACTAAAAAATTTTAATTTGCTCTGCATGTCCTAACTATGATTAAAGAAGTCAGTGTGGGCTTAACATGTTGATGACAGAGCAGCACTGTTGAAGCATTTTAGAAAAATAGGCAGAAGATGATGCATGTGGTAGGGATTTTTTTAATGATAGTAAAAGCATAGTCCATATTAAGACGTTAAGACTGCTCCTCTAAACAATTCCCAATCTACCTTAGTCTGTAGGCCTAACTGTTGATTATTAACTGGGGTGATATTAAATCATGAATATCAAAACTGACATATCGAGACATATCGAGACAAAATCTCGACTCGGACTTGCTTCCTCAAAGACTCGGTCTCGACTCGGACTCGACCCTTCAGAGACTCTGTCTTGACTCGGACTCGACTGTATTTGAAAACCAATGGACTCGGTCTCGACCCTTCAAAGACTCGGTCTTGACTCGGACTCGGCATAGGCGGTCCGAGTCCGAGTCCGAAATGTTATTAAGTATGTTGGCTACTTGTTTATACTAAAGATATTCTCATAATGTAGTAGCCTGAATTCATCCATGGACTAGTCTCTGGCATCGATTAATAAAAAAATATTTTTTATGATCAATCATAACAATCCAGGATTTCAAGCACATGAGACTTTTATTAGAAAATCTGACCTAAATCTGTGTACATTAAATTTAAGACAAACCTCATCAGTGACTCCTAAAATGCATTGCAGCATGAAGCATGTCACCATTATTGGGGTTTGAGTGTCTCAAAGAAGCAGTAAATCAAAATGTTTTTATTATACAGATTTTTTCATTTAAAAATGGTTGGATGACATCAAGAGTCAGACTGCCTAACTAAACAAACACTGGTCACCATAATGGATCACCATAAAAACCAAACTATTAATTTCAATAAATCATCATTATCTAAAATTATGTAAATCTTAATAAGAACTTTTCCACACATATGACAGAAGTAAAGTCTGGTTAGTAATAAGTGAAGCTGGTAATGCTGTTTGTAGAGTTGTTTAATGAAGTTGGAGCCTGACATCCAATGTTTACACATCAACCCAATTTTCATTTTCAAACAAAAGTTGACGTCTGAACGATGTTGGATTCCATGTCCAATAACATTTCTAGCTGGGGTGACTCACATTGTGGCCACTGTAAAAAATTGCTGTAAAAAAAGGCCACATTTTGACAGTAACATGCTGTTTTCCATTAAAACAGCAATATACCGTTGAAAAAATGCATTCTGGGTGATATATGTCGTTTTCAAGAAAGTAGCCTACAGGAATATACAGTGAATTAACAGCGCTAAAAGTCGACATTCAGAGGCTGTGTTCCAAATCACACCCTATACCCTCATTCACTATTCCCCATTATTTCACTAATATAGTCCACTTGACTGAGTGAATAATTACATAGTTAATTAAGTTCAATTTCGAAGTTAATTCAGACACTGATGAACACCTGCTGTTAACAAGCAGAATCACTGAAGGAAAGAGGAACAAGAACAGCAAAAAAGATCAAATCAACTGAAGAAAAAAGACATTAAATCTCTGAAGATCTTAGCAGAGGAGGATTAAACAACTCCACAAACAGCATTACCAGCTTCACTTTTTACTGACCAGATTTACTTTATTTCTGTCAGACGTCTACAGAAGGTCTTATTAAAAGGTGACAGAGGTTTAATGTCATTTTATTTTCATTTGATGTTACCATGATGGTGTGCAGTGTTTGCTTTAGTTGGGCTCTTGACCCTTGACTCTTGAACATTAGTTTCTATTTGGCTCTGATAGCTGTGTCTTACATTTGCTATTGCAAAAAAGCTGAAAGAAAACAGTATTAGATGACAGTGACTATTTGTTAATGGTCACAATCATCATCTAGTGGTCCGATGCACTGATCTTTTTATTGTCTAAAGTATTTATTTGGGTGACATTTTGTATATATGATTATAGAATCACTGTGATTTTACATATCAAGATCTATCGGAGTTTTGACAAACAGAATAAGAAGGATTTTAAAAAATGAATTCTCTGAATATTTCTTTTTGTATATTATCAGACAGACACACACAGACATCAATAATCGGCGTATGAATCTCAACAATGGTGACAATTTAAAAAGTGGCATGCTGTAATGCATGTTGGGTACCAGCATAGTACAAAAAAATTATGCATGACTCCCAGCATGCATTGCGGCTTTAATAAATTATGCAGCTGACTTGTCTGGTTATTTTCTTTAATGTTTATTTTTTGCTTTTATTTTTGCTGTTGGTTTTGTGTTGACTTTAAGTAATGTGTTTTGTGATGTTCAGATTGGATGTTATCTTTTTTGTTGATTGTCACCATTGTTGAGAGTCATTGGCTGATTCTTGATGTTTGTGTGTGTCTAACTGAAGCCGCAGTTAAATTTTTTTTAGTGAATGATGAGTTTAAAAATCCTTCATAACTGATTGTGCAGGGTGCTTGATCTTTTTCTGTAGTTTCACTGAGCAGTAATTAAAAAAAAAATTGATAAGTGATTAGACTCTGGACCAGATCGATGATCCAAACATCATCATGTGATGATGAAATATTCCAAACATAACCAGCAACACCTGATATAATTTTTGTTGGCTTGGTTTCTGCTACAACAAATGTGTCTTAATAACACAGTTACAGCAACCAAAGAGAAACTAATGTTAAAGTCAAGGGTCAAGAGCCCAACTAAAGCCAACACTGATCTCCATAATGGTAACATCAAATTGTTGTAGGAATTGTTGTAGACATATATGAACATTAAATAAAGTCAATCTGGTTAGTAATAAGTGAAGCTAGTAAAGTTATTTTTTAGAGTTGTTTAATCCTCCTCTGCTGAGATCTTCAGATATTTAATGTCTTCTGTGGCTGAAGTCAGTTGTAGTTCTTGTATTTCACTTTTTTATATTCGTGTTGTTCCTCTGTCCTTCAGTGATTCTGCTTGTTGACATCAGGTGTTCATCACTAATGCTCAATCATCAGTTAATTAATCACTGAATTATATCATTAACTTCAACACTGCTTCAGTGTTACTCCAACACTCTGTAGTGTGGACACACAAGTGTTCATTTAAAACTGAAGTGGGGTTGAAAGGGTTAAAAGTGTCAAATAAAAAAAAACAGAATGAAGCGTAATTTAACGGTAATCAACTGTAAATTTATTTACGGCATAAAACTGTAGAAAAACAGCAATTTACTGGCAACCACAGCTGCCAGTAGTTTACCGTAAAATCAAGGAAAAACAGTAATATACTGTAAAACCTAACAGTCAGATTTACTAAACAAAAGAAGTTAATTTCACTGAAATATTAGTAAACGTTTATAGAAAACAGTTATGCAAAGTCAATAACTGATAAGGAGAGTAATATTAAACTGAAGTGTTTTATGTGTTTTGCACAAGATGATATAGGAGAGATCTGTTAGTTTAATTAATTAGTTTTGTGTGTCACCATTGTGCTGGAGAGTAGAGCCTGTGCTTAAGTCAAAGATGAGCAGAGAAACACTGACGTTATTCTGCCGGTTGCTTTAATTAAAAGCAGTAACTGTGTATTGCTGATCCATTGATAATTTAAGTTGCTAAGTACTTTAGCACATACATGTATGCTAATGTTCACTAAATGCGAACTGCAAAGATTTGAGTTAAAGTCATGTTTTTAATTAATTTACTATTGCACATTAGGTGTTTGCAGTTTAATATTAAGAGATATTAGTTTTCAGTGGACTCAAATGAAGTAACTTCACAGTATCAGTATAAATACTAGTTTTTAATCTCAAACTGTTTGAAGCAATCGGTTTCCCAAATGATATGAGTTACCTTCCATATCTCCTTTTTTACAGTATGTTACCGTAAAAATACTGTTTAATGTACTGTAAATTAACAGTACATTGCTGGCAACCGTAGCTGCCAGTAGATTACTGTTATTTTACTGCAGAATTTTTTACAGTGATGAGCACACAGTGAGTGAACTGTGAGGTTACACTTTTAGCTCACTGTGAACTCACATTGTGGACATATGGCGAGATCACTGTGAGATCAACGTCCCAGATAGCAACATTGTTTCGGCCCAGATCCGGCCCACATCTGGCACTTGTGGAATGCGGATCTGGCCCACATGCAGCGTGGAATGACGGCCCTTGTGCGGACCACTCCTGTTTGCCAGATCTGATCACAAGCAGGCCATAGCAATGCCACATGTCAGCCAAGAGCAAAGAAATAAACCAGAACTGGACCTTATCTGAGCCACAAAGTCTGTGTATATTAATATGGGGTCATTTCAGTCTTAATAAGCCTATTAACAAGCAGAATCACTGAAGGAAAGAAGAGAACAGAAAAAGAGACGAGCAGAAACACAAGAACTACAACTGACTTCAGACACAGCCTTAGATGAAATCAACTGAAGAGAAAAGAAGACATTAAATCTGTGAAGATCTCAGCAGAGGAGGATTAAACAACTCCACAAACAGCATTACCAGCTTCACTTATTACTAACCAGACTGACTTTATTTCTGTCAGAAGTCTTCAGAAGTTTTTATTGAGAATTAACAGAGGTTTAACTCTGTTTCATTTGAAGTCACCATAACAGTGATTAGTGTGTCCATTAGTTGGGCTCTTCTTATTGATTGTTATAATACTGTTGAATCTCATGGTGCAGTTACACGGGGTTTGTGATGTGAAAATATTAATGGAACACCAGAATTGTTAGCTTTCTAAGACATCAGAGAATCAGGCTATTTCATGAAGATTATAAAACCATCACCAGGTAACCAACATCACCTGATCTCATTTCACTTTAGCTTTCTTTGCTGCATCAAACATGTTTGACAAACACACTGTCACAGCAGCCAAAAAAGATAAAATATATTATTAGAGTTAAGACCCCAACTAATGGAAACACTAATCACTGTTATGGTGACTTCAAATGAGAAACATTAGTTAAACCTCTGTTAATTCTCAATAAAAACTTTGGTCCCACTTTATATTAAGTGGCTTTAAGTACTATGTACTTACATTGAAATTAATAATTTGATACAATGGACTTATTGTGTACATACATGTTTTTACATTGTACTTATATTTTGAAAATACCTGCATGTAATTAAAGCTGTAATTAATTTATGTAATTACATTTGTAATTACACAGCTTACCTTACCCTTACACCTCAGCCCACCCTTAAACCTACCCATACCACCACACCTAACCCTAACCTTACCCGTATCACACGTCAAAAGCAGCAAAAGTGTTTTACAAATTCAACCTGAACACATTAAGTACATTGTACTTATTTTTCGATGTAAGTACATAGTACTTAAAGCCACTTAATATAAAGTGGGACCAAAACTTTTGTAGACGTCTGACAGAAATAAAGTCAGTCTGGTTAGTAATAAGTGAAGCTGGTAATGATGTTTGTGGAGTTGTTTAATCCTCTTCTGCTGAGATCTTCAGATTTAATGTCTTCTTTTCTCTTCAGTTGATTATTTACTCAATTAAATTGAGGTCACTGCACTCAAATAATACAGAAAATTGAAGTGTCTTGAATGACTGAAACAGAACTCAAACTGAATGAGTTATAGAACATTTCTAGATCCCAGAATGATAATTGAATAATAATTGTATAGTTAAGTTAATTAATCATCAATTAAGTGATGATTGTTCATTAGTGATTAACACCTGCTGTTAACAAGCAGAATCACTGAAGGAAAGAGAAACACAAGAAATACAAGGTTTAAGGTCACCATGATGGAGATCAGCGTTTGCTTTAGTTGGGCTCTTGACCCTTGACTTTTGAGTACAAGTTTTTCTTTGGCTGCTGTAATTGGGTGTTTATAAAACATTTGTTATGGTACAAAAGTCAAGGAAAAGTGTGATCGGGTGATGAAGGTCAAGATTTGATGATGACAATCATCACTTAATGACTTTATTCACTGATCTCATTCAGAGTCTAATCTATGATTATATTATTAGTTGTATTTGAAAATAGATTCTACAACATAAGAACTAGCAATTTTATGAATTTCAGATAGTATGAAGAATTTTACAGAAAATGTGATTCATTACCAAAACTAACACAGATATCAAGAATCAGCATATGAATCTCAACAATGGTGACCATTAAAAAAACTATTCATACTGCAATGCATGCTGGGTACTACCATAATACAAACCTTATCCATGGCTCCCGGCATGCATTGCAGCATGAATCGTTTTTTAATGGTCACCATTGTTGAGATTCATATACTGATTCTTGATGTCTGTATAAGTCAGCATGATACCATAGAGGTTTTTAAAATCTGTTTGAAAGGGCCTTGCAGCAGAATCACAGTTATTTTATAATGAATACTACAAGTTATATATCACCTGTTTATCAGAGATTACTCTCTAGAAAAGATCAGAGAATCAAGACACCAAATGTTGATCCATCATTCCATAAATCATCATCAATACAAAATTTTCTTTTGGCTTTTGTGCAATAACAAATGTGTTATATAAACACTCAGTTACAGCAGCCAGAGAAAAAACTGGTGTTATAAAGTCAAGGGTCAAGAGCCCAACTAAAGCAAACACTGACCACTATCATGGTGTCTTTAAATGAAACTCAATAAATCATCTTCATCTAAACCTCTGTTCATTCACAATAATAACTTCTGTAGACGCATGATAAAAGCCAAACTGGTTAGTAATAAGTGAAGCTGGTAATGCTGTTTGTGGAGTTGTTCAATCCTCCTCTGCTGAGATCTTGAGAGATTTAAAATTATTTCATCTTCAGTTGATTTCATCTAATGTTGTGGTTGGAAGTCAGTTGTAGTTCTTGTGTTTCTCTTTCCTTCAGTGATGTTAACAGCAGGTGTTCATCATTAATGCTCAACAATAACTTAATTAATCACTTAATTAATCACTTAATTTATTGACTGCAATATCTACTTTTAGTGAACTCAACTGAAATAATTTCAGAGTACTCATAACTATTGTTTTTTATAAACTTAAATGAATTTATGTAATCGGTTTCCTCAAATGTAATGAGTTAGCTTAACTCATTGGATTTGAATTTGTGTGTGATATTGTGAGCTAGCAGTAACTGCAAGTGCTCTGAGTTCATTTAAAGTTTGTCATTTCACTGTTTTTACTCAATAAAGTGAAGTTTCAGCTATATACAGTATTAAATGCAGTGTAAAGTTTAATTGTGTTTTAAGAAATATTATTGTTTTAGTGAACTCAAATAAAATAAGTTCAGAGTACTCATAACTATTGTTTTTTATAAACTTAAATGAATTGATGTAATCGGTTTCCTCAAATGAAATGAGTTAGCTTAACTTGTTGGGTTTTACAGTACTGAAGATAAAATAATTTTAAATCTCTCAAGATCTCAGCAGAGGAGGATTGAACAACTCCACAAACAGCATTACCAGCTTCACTTATTACTAACCAGTTTGGCTTTTATCATGCGTCTACAGAAGTTATTATTGTGAATGAACAGAGGTTTAGATGAAGATGATTTATTGAGTTTCATTTAAAGACACCATGATAGTGGTCAGTGTTTGCTTTAGTTGGGCTCTTGACCCTTGACTTTATAACACCAGTTTTTCCTCTGGCTGCTGTAACTGAGTGTTTATATAACACATTTGTTATTGCACAAAAGCCAAAAGAAAATTTTGTATTGATGATGACTTATGGAATGATGGATCAACATTTGGTGTCTTGATTTTCTGATCTTTTCTAGAGAGTAATCTCTGATAAACAGGTGATATATAACTTGTAGTATTCATTATAAAATAACTGTGATTCTGCTGCAAGGCCCTTTCAGATTTTAAAAACCTCTATGGTATCATGCTGACTTATACAGACATCAAGAATCAGTATATGAATCTCAACAATGGTGACCATTAAAAAACGATTCATGCTGCAATGCATGCCGGGAGCCATGGATAAGGTTTGTATTATGGTAGTACCCAGCATGCATTGCAGTATGAATAGTTGTTTTAATGGGCACCATTGTTGAGATTCATATGCTGATTCTTGATATCTGTGTTAGTTTTGGTAATGAATCACATTTTCTGTAAAATCCTTCATACTATCTGAAATTCATAACATTGCTAGTTCTTATGTTGTAGAATCTATTTTCAAATACAAATAATAATATAATCATAGATTAGACTCTGAATGAGATCAGTGAATAAAGTCATTAAGTGATGATTGTCATCATCAAACCTTGACCTTCATCACCCGATCATACTTTTCCTTGACTTTTGTACCATAACAAATGTTTTATAAACACTCAATTACAGCAACCAAAGAAAAACTTGTACTCAAATGTCAAGGGTCAAGAGCCCAACTAAAGCAAACGTTAATCTTCATCATGGTGACCTTAAACCTTGTATTTCTTGTGTTTCTCTTTCCTTCAGTGATTCTGCTTGTTAACAGCAGGTGTTAATCACTAATGAACAATCATCACTTAATTGATGATTAATTAACTTAACTATACAATTATTATTCAATTATCATTCTGGGATCTAGAAATGTTCTATAACTCATTCAGTTTGAGTTCTGTTTCAGTCATTCAAGACACTTCAATTTTCTGTATTATTTGAGTGCAGTGACCTCAATTTAATTGAGTAAATAGTACTGTTAGGTTTTACAGTGTACAGAAAATGTAATTCATTATCAAAACTAACACAGATATCAAGAATCAGCATATGAATCTCAACAATGGTGACCATTAAAAAAACTATTCATACTGCAATGCATGCTGGGTACTACCATAATACAAACCTTATCCATGGCTCCCGGCATGCATTGCAGCATGAATCGTTTTTTAATGGTCACCATTGTTGAGATTCATATACTGATTCTTGATGTCTGTATAAGTCAGCATGATACCATAGAGGTTTTTAAAATCTGATTGAAAGGGCCTTGTAGTAGAATCACAGTTATTTTATAATGAATACTACAAGTTATATATCACCTGTTTATCAGAGATTACTCTCTAGAAAAGATCAGAGAATCAAGTGACCAAATGTTGATCCATCATTCCATAAATCATCATCAATGCAAAATTTTCTTTTGGCTTTTGTGCAATAACAAATGTGTTATATAAACACTCAGTTACAGCAGCCAGAGGAAAAACTGGTGTTATAAAGTCAAGGGTTAAGAGCCCAACTAAAGCAAACACTGACCACTATCATGTTGTCTTTAAATGAAACTCAATAAATCATCTTCATCTAAACCTCTGTTCATTCACAATAATAACTTCTGTAGACGCATGATAAAAGCCAAACTGGTTAGTAATAAGTGAATCTGGTAATGCTGTTTGTGGAGTTGTTCAATCCTCCTCTGCTGAGATCTTGAGAGATTTAAAATTATTTTATCTTCAGTTGATTTCATCTAATGTTGTGGTTGGAAGTCAGTTGTAGTTCTTGTGTTTCTCTTTCCTTCAGTGATGTTAACAGCAGGTGTTCATCATTAATGCTCAACAATAACTTAATTAATCACTTAATTAATCACTTAATTTATTGACTGCAATATCTACTTTTAGTGAACTCAACTGAAATAATTTCAGAGTACTCATAACTATTGTTTTTTATAAACTTAAATGAATTTATGTAATCGGTTTCCTCAAATGTAATGAGTTAGCTTAACTCATTGGATTTGAATTTGTGTGTGATATTGTGAGCTAGCAGTAACTGCAAGTGCTCTGAGTTCATTTAAAGTTTGTCATTTCACTGTTTTTACTCAATAAAGTGAAGTTTCAGCTATATACAGTATTAAATGCAGTGTAAAGTTTAATTGTGTTTTAAGAAATATTATTGTTTTAGTGAACTCAAATAAAATAAGTTCAGAGTACTCATAACTATTGTTTTTTATAAACTTAAATGAATTGATTTAATCGGTTTCCTCAAATGAAATGAGTTAGCTTAACTTGTTGGGTTTTACAGCAGCTCTAGAATAAAGTTATTGTCCAGCTAAAGTTAGTTTTGATTGATTCACTTCTGTCGCAACAATCCTTAGTTATTAACTTAGGGGCCGCTATGTCTTCATAATGTCTTCATGATGAACACAATAATAAATCAGGGTGTGATTTGTCAATTTTCCATCTGCTAATATTACAGGCCATTTACCGACAGTCATTTTCACAACATCAACCAATCCCACCACTGCAGGTGAGCATGTTTGTCGACTGGAATGTGACTTTCATAAGATGCTCTTCCATAGTATTTTCTTGAAAAAACAGTGGTTCAGCATCTGAGTCTGATTTATCATCTGTTTCCATCTGTTATTATTATTTCAGTTTCTTTACTGCCGGTCACTTCCAAAATATCTACAAGTTCTGCTATAGGTGAGGATAATATTAGACTGGACTGTGATATCGATATGTAACCTTCCATAATTTTTGTCTTCAATAATTGAAGAACACAGTACTTCATCTAAATCTGACATTTATATCTTGTACATGTTACAGGCCATTTACTGACATTCACTTCCACAACATCTGCCCGCCCCACTATTACAGGTGAATGTCTTAACAAACTAAAGTGTGGTTTTGGTTTTCAAAAGAAGCTCCTCCTAATTTTAGTGAGGAATACAGTAATTCAGCACTTGAATCTGATTTATCATCTGATTCCATCTGTTATTGTTTTAGTTCCTTTACCGCCGGTCACCTCCACCACATCTACCAGTTCTTCTACAGGTGAGAATAAATCTAGACTGAATATGTCCTTTTAAAGGCACATGTAGGAATTCTGTTTTTGTCAAACAGCGACCCCTAGAGTAGCTGTGGAGTACTTGTATTTAACGTTACTGTCATAAATACCACTCCCGCAGAGTGTCTCTGCACTCACGGCCTGATATATGTACGGCCTACTGTATAATTTCATTTGTGTTTTTTGAGTGTAATGTAGACATTACAAAATGCCAGATGACATCAATAAAGTTACATGTACGTCGCATTATTTCATAACATTGGTCATTATGATGTCATTAGACATTATTATTGCAAGTTATCATAATAGTTTCCAAATTGCGCTCGTTTACACTATTTACAACGTGTAGGCACAACAACATAGAACGCAAGTAAGTTTACAAATAATAGATTTACTTACTATTCCATCAACAAGAATGCCAGGTCAGCATCCAGTGCTGCTTTTTAGCACTCGCCAACGAGTGAAAGCCTGACCGTGTGGGACTCTTGTCCGGTTCCTCACGCGGTCAGATTCTCGTTTCCTTTTCCTAGACTTTTCCAACCGCGCTTTCTTTGTTTTTTCCTTCGTCGAGTCTGCCATCACGTCTGAAATGTGCGGTAGTGTAGTGTCTTCCATAGAGGGTGCTTCATGTTGTTAATGTATGTAACATCGTGCCGTAAAGCAAGTCGTTATTCTTGCGAGATTTGGCGGGGCACCACCTCTCAAACTTGCATTGCTGTTTTTTCCAGCACACCAAACCCCAAACACACACCTTTTTTTGGTCATTTTCTCAGACTGTGATAATGAAATGCAACCCTCCATAATATCTTCATGAGCAACAGCATTTGAACAGCATCTGAACAGTATCTTCAAATTCAGCATTTGAGTTTGATTTATTGTCTTTTCGCATCTGTTTAAGTTCACTTACACCCGATCAATTCCACAACATCTACCAGTTCTACTTCTACAACATCTACCAGTTCTACTTCTACAGGTGAGGATGATATTAAACTGGACTGTGATATTGAAATGCAACTGTTACAAAGTGCTATAACTCGGTTTAAGGATCCACGTGCAGCTTTATTGGGCAATCCAGAATTATAAACCATAACAGACAATTGGTCAAAACACTGTGTAGATTATCCAGACAGTAGACCAGGGCAGCAAACACTGGCAAACAGGAAAATCCAGGACAACAGGCAGAAGATCAAATCTAAGACACTGGAAACCAGGAAACAAGGGCTCAGAATTGCAGCTTAACATCAAAAATACAAGACTTCACCATGAGTGATAGATAACAGAGTTTATAAAGGCAAACACAAACAAGTAAAGGACATACAGGTGAAAGTAATCAGAACATGATGAGTCCAGGCAATGGGTTAAAGGAAATGTAATTCATGATAAGATAAAAGAGATGGGAGGAGTGTTTATCTTGGGCACCACAGCTGGCGGGTGTAAAAGCAAGCCTTCATAACAGAGGTGTATAGTCCAGGGGTCAGAAAGTAGAAGTCCTGCCATATGTTTATTCCACCCATGAACTGATTGACAGTTGATTTCAGCTGATTTCTATCTCCTGACTGAAAAACTGCTAATTGGAAAAACCAGGTGATTGGAACAAAATACTAAGGAGGACTTTTACTTTCTGAACCTGGACTTTACACCTCTGCATAGCAATGCCACATGTCAGCCAAGAATAAAGAAATAAACCAGAACTGGAACTTATCTGAGCCACATAATCTGTGTATATTAAATATGGAGTCTTCTCAGCCTTAATAAAGCCTTTTAACAAGCAGAATCACTGAAGGAAAGAAGAAAACAGAAAAAGAGACGAGCAAAAACACAAGAACTACAACTGACTTCAGACACAGCCTTAGATTAAATCCACTGAAGAGAAAAGAAGACATTAAATTTCTGAAGACAAAATATATAATAAGAGTTAAGAGCCCAACTAATGGAAACACTAATCACTGTTATGGTGACTTCAAATAAAACAGAGTTAAACCTCTATTTCTGTCAGACGTCTAAAGAAGTTATTGAGAATTAACAAAGTCAGTCTGGTTAGTAATAAGTGAAGCTGGTAATGCTGTTTGTGGAGTTGTTTAATCCTCTGCTGAGATCTTCAGAGATTTAGGGGGCTTTCACACTAGCACTTTTGGTGCGCACCCGGGTTCGAATGACGTCAGAGTTCGGTTCGTTTGGATGATGTGAACGCTGTCTTCCGAACTCGGGTGCGCACCCGCGAACCGTACTCGAGTCCGTTTAAAAAGTTGGTCTGGGGTACGGTTCATGTGAACTCCAGTACGGTTTGCTGCTGATATGAACGCAATCGAACCAATCCGCGGAAGTGAACCACTATTGATGACGTATAATGTATGTGGTCGACAGGACAGTGGTGTGTGTGTGTACACTTACCTTGACGAAAAGCGGGATTGACGCACTGCAAGCAGAGAGATGATTAATGCTTGCCTCCACAAAAATTGTCTTCGGCGGACAGCCAACTGTCTTTGGAACGATTTTAGTACTTTTGCGGCAGACAGACGCAAGTGTTTCTGTATGTTTTCTTTGAAAACAAAACCAAAGGTTAAAAAAAAGAAGAACAAATGTGAAGCGAGCAATTGACCTTTGGCTAAGCCCCGCCCCCCTTAGTTACTGTTGCTACGTCCGTCAAACTTCATCTGGGCTCTGGTTTGGTATCAACATAGCTTATGCTGTGACAGCTCTTCCTGATGAAATTTTATCCAACTTTTATAAAGCAGCAAATAAAGTGTCCGATAGAAGTAGGCAAAAGGGGCTGCAATATGCGTTCGAAGGCTATATCCATGACATACAGGTGAAACGCAAGGAACAACAAGGCATCCAAATAGAGGCAAAAGCATACCGGTCACAGTCAAAAAATGAACCACCGCATATCCTACTGATCGAGACGGAGGCTGGGACTAACAATATCAAAGAGCAACACTGTTCATGCAAAGCTGGGTAGGTTTTTATTCACTTCTATAATCGTTATTACAAAGCAAACGGACTAACGTTACGCGAGTATAACGTTGTATTTATTAGCAGCGTGTAGCGTATCAACAATCGGTATGCTACAGTAGTTAACGTTAACGTTAGCTGACAAGGTGATGTTTTGGTTAGCTCCACAGGGTTTTAATAAAACTGTCTAACTAGTATAACTTCACAGTAAGGTTAAAAGCAAAATTTACCTTAGAGCACACAAAGGTGTGCTTGTTGATCCTCGAGGGGTTTAGCTGACTGTCCACACAGTTTAATCCAAAGACGACACTTGTCAGGATTTGACTTCGGTTTTGGGAAGGGGAAAAAAACGGACACCCCCCTCCAACTTCTCTGGGAAACACGTATCGGTGTTACAAATGCCCCAGGTACAACGTTTAACCATGTTTTTGATAATCCTACGACCATAATGGCCTGCCGAGACCAAAAATATGAGATGCTCGCGTTAAAGTCAATGGAGCGCTGTGAAAAAGTGTCGGACCACTGTCGGAGCTCGTTCTTGGCTGCGCTGTGACTGGTCAATCTACATTCTAGGGCGTGGCTTAGCCAAAGGAGAATTCTATCCATTTTGACGCCTTTTCATTCATAGCGGCGCCGGTTACCAAGCAACACGATTACGCGCCAGCTGCAGCTTGATGACGCAAGCGTACCACGGTTCGGATACAAATAATATAATGTGAACACAGTCCATCGGGACAGGGGAAGGGGGGAGCAATCGAACTCGGGTTCGGAACAGGCAATGGAACCAAGTATGAAAGCGCCCTTAATGTCTTTTCTCTTCAGTGGATTTCATCTAAGGCTGTGTCTGAAGTCAATTGTAGTTCTTTTGTTTCTGCTCATCTTTTTTTCTATTCTCTTCAGAGGTGTAAAGTAAAGGTTCAGAAAGTAAAAGTCCTCCTCAGTATTTTGTTCCAATCACCTGGATTTGCTTATTAGCAGTTTTTCAGCCAGGAGACAGAAATCAGCTGGCTGAGTTTTATGGGTGGAATAAACATATGAATTCTACTTTCTGACCCCTGGACTATACACCTCTGCTCCATAATCATTGTGTGCTTGAAAAACAGTAATTCGGCATCTGTGTCTGATTCATCATCAGTTTCCATCTGTTAGGTTTCAGTTCTTTCACAGCTGGTCACTTCCACAACATCTATCAGTTTCTACGTCTATAGGTGAAAAAAATGTGGGCTTTTAAAAGAAACCCCTCAAGATTATGATGTCCAACATTTTGAACAATTTCTCTGATTGTAATATTGAAATGCCACCCTCCATAATTGGTGTTTTCTTGAAGAACGCAGGAATTCAGCATCTGAGTCTGATTTATTTTCGGTTTCCATCTGTTATTCTTTCACTTCCTTTACAACCGGTCACTTCCACAACATCGGCTTCTACAGGTGAGGCTGATGTTAGACTGGACTATGGTATTGAAATGCCCTCCATAATTAGTCTTCGTAAAGAAAATAGTATGTCATCTAAATCTGACTTGACATCTCTTTCAATCTTATAAATGTTACAGGTCATTTACTGAGATTCACTTCCACACTATCTACCCATCCCACTTCTACAGGTTAATGAGCAGAACTGAATTGTTGTTTTCAAAACAGCTACTCCTAATTATTGTCTTCATGAGGTACACATAATTTCATCTGAGTGTAATTTATCATCTGTTTCCATCTGCTATTTCTTTCAGTTCTTTTACACCCGGTCACTTCCACAACATCTACCAGTTCTGCATCTGCAGGTGAGTGTGACACACTTCCTTTCGCCCAAGTCTGTTCTGGTGATAATTTCTGTCTTGTTAAATTACAGTTTGTTTGTTTTTTTGCTCTGCACTTTTTCAATGGCTCTACATCAAAGAAAGATAATACTTGGTAAATAAAATTTTCAATTTTTAATGTAACATTTTTGTTATGGTCCTTTTTAAATACAGAATGTTTTAACAGGAGGCCCAGTTAAGCAAATTATGTTAATGTTGAAATGTTATAGTGTGTCATTTTGTTATGACCTGAAAATGTAATTGTAAAAGAGGGTGAGGGCTCTAGAGGAGGACGAGGAGCAGGCAGAGGAAGACAACATGGTGACTATGACCGGAAGAACGAGGGCAGAGATAAAGGTGGGAAGAGCCAGGTCGGAGACCATAGGAGCATGAGGATAACCCAGTGCAATGACAGGTTGAAGGTCCACGGTGGAATAGATGGAGGGAGGAGCCATGGTGGAGGCTTGGTGGAGGGACCAGGTGGATCCAGGGAAATGACTGACTGATGTGGAAGCAGTGGAGGTGAAGGGGCCCCACAGGGCTTGAGGGAATGGCAATCCATGGTGGAGCTGATGGATCGTAGGGTCGAGGTGGAATCTGAGGATTGGAAGGTTGAGGTGGACCTGATGACTGGAAAGCCTCTGGCTGATCCGTGTAGTACACAGCAATATCCCCAATGTTAAATCAACACTGTTCAGAGCACATATGGTCCCACTCTGCTTTAGTGCTACTTTAACAGTCTGTAGTGTTGAAGTTAATGAGATAAATAAGTGATTCTACAGCAGGGATGCGCAAACTCAGTCCTGGAGGGTCACAGCTCTGCAGAGTTTAGCTCCAACCCTGATAAACTCTCCTGCCTGTAGCTTTCTAGTAATCCCGAAGACATTGATTAACTGGTTCAGGTGTGTTTAATTAGGGTCCCAGATAGCAGTATCACAGTGTTAAATTAATTCTAACTGCATTGAATCAACATCTATTTTGCTCCCGCAATTAATGTTGAACATTTGTTGAAATTTCATCCATAAATCTATGGTAATGGAATTGAGTCAATGTTATAAGGTCATGTTGGTTCAATATCATGTTTGAACTCTCAGAAAATGAAATGCAACAATTACAACTGACTTAAAGCCACACAGCCTGAAATCAACTGCAAATAAAAGAAGACAATATATCTCTCAAGATCTCAGCAAGAGGTTTTTTTTTTTTTTTTGAGAATTAACAGAGGGTTAGTAGTTGATGTAGTTGATGTTCATCACCATTATTGTGATCAGTGTTTCCTTTAATTGGACAGTTTGACTTGTAGCTTTTGTCTGTGCTTCTGATCTTTATACAAGTGTCCATCAAAACATATATTTTGTTGCAAAAAAGCATGAAACAAAGATAATCAGCTAAAGCAGTTTTCAACATAATTAGAAGTAGAATAGTTTACTAATTTCACCCTTAAACAAAAGCAGTTATTTCTTGTCAAATTATGTTTATCATCAACACTTTCTTAAAACGGATCATGTTCATAATTTAGATTTTTAAATACAAAGTAAGGATTTTCTTACATGTAGACATCAAGAATCAGCATACTGTGTATATAGCTAATTAATATCAAATTGTTCCTTTTGGTAAAAGGTAATATTAGTATTGTAATTATGATGCTGAAAAAGATTTCACCTGATTATGTTTGTTCCTGGCTTTCTTTGCAGTTAATTATGTGTTTTAGAACACACTGTTGCAAAGATCACAATGTCAAATAAAAGTCAAGAGTCAAACTGCCAAACTAAAGGTAACGTATGTAAACATATGATCAACATAATGGTGACCAAACAATTTTGATAAAACATCAATCTCTTAATTGTCAAAAATAATCTTGAGATATTTATTGTCTTTTATTTCCAGTTGATGTCTGGCTTTAAATCAGTTATAGTTGTTGTTTTTCATTTTCTGAGAGTGTAAACATGGATGTTGAACTAACATTGTAACATTGATTCAATGCCATTACCATTGATTTTTGGATGAAATCTTAAAAAAAATATTCAACATTGATTGTGGGAGCAAAAGTGATGTTGATTCAATGCAGTTAGCATTGATTTAACATAGTTGCGATGGTTGGTATCTATCTGGGACCCTAATCAAACACACCTGAACCAGCTCATCAATGTCTTCAGGATTACTAGTAAGCTAAAGCCAGGAGAGTTTATCAGGGTTGGAGCTAAACTCATTTGCCCATCCCTGGTCTACAGCATAAGATCTGCCATTTTCTATATAATACGAGAAACTATTAAAGGTTTTTTTTCAGAAAAATGTTTTGAACAACGTTATCATAGACATACAGACATCAATAATCGGTGCATGAATCTCAACAACAGTGACCATCAAAAAGCATGTTGCAGTGCATTCTGTGCAGTGGTGGTAAGTAACGAAGTAAAAATACTTCGTTACTTTACTTAAGTATTTTTTTCGGGGATCTGTACTTTACTTGAGTATATTTTATTTGCATCTACTTTTACTCTTACTCCACTACAATATTAAAGACAAAGTTTACTTTTTACTCCGTTACATTTCCCCATGCCCGCTCCAAGTATTTATTACACTGGCTTTCCAAACCAATGAAAAACTTGGTTTTATTTGGAAAAAAAGTACGCGCGAGCTCTTTGCCAGCATACGCTCACATAGCAGTTAGTTCGCCATTGTGGAAGATGACCGCAGAAACTGGTGAAGGTGCAGCTCTGCCCAGCAATGATCCCGAGATTCCCGCTTACCTTGTATCTTGCACATCTTCTGTTTGATGCAGCTAATGTTATGGAACATGTCTATTGCAGAGCTGCCAACTCTCACTCATTCAGTGTGAGACACACGCAATTGACACTTTCCACAAGCTCTCACGACACACATCCATTTTCTCACGCAGAGAAAAATCGTGAAGCATAGAGGACATTGACACCGACAGACAAGAAAGAGAAGGTTACTTTTGATATAAAACAAATTCTCAGCTCTCAGATTCTGTCCATTTTATTACGAAATTCAAACAATAAATACCGTTTTGGAGCTTTTAAATGTGACGTGACAGATAGCTAGCGCTTGCTATGGGGTTCCGTTAATCTCTTTACTACTAGTTAATTGTAAATAAACACAAATTAACAATAATAGGTAGCCTATGTTGAAAGATACAGTACAACTTCCCGAAATGTATATCGTACATAATATATATATATATATACATAATATCAATAAATCAGTGTTTTTCAACCGCGGAAAGAGGTCAATAAAACAGCTGGAGAACAATTTCACATAACGTTACATTTACCTCAGGGAAAAAAAACATTTAATGACCATAGCACGTTAGTTGGCTAGAAAAATTAGTATTTTATAATATATTTAATATTAGTATAAATTAGTATTTTGCTAAATATGTGCACTATATATTTATTATATTTTTACTTATAAGCTATCATTAAAATATTATAAAGTTGTTATAATAAAAATCACATGTATTTTTAACATTTAATAATACCAGCTGACAGGGCTCTCTAGCCTATGTTTACAGAATTAGGTGAGATTTTCTTAATTTAAAAATTAACATGTATCTACTGTACCAAATATTTATCAAAATGAATCTATATTGAATCAAGATTGGAATCAAACCACAATAATTGAATTGAAATTGTAAAATTTGTATCAAAGAATGGCCTACCAGTCATTGCACCATAATATGCTGTCACTAAACTTAATGAAATTGTTTAAAATTGATGCAAGGTACTTCATTGTCTCTTATGATTGCAAATCTAACAAATTCTTAATTGCAGTATCTAATAATTTGTTCAATTAAAACATTGCATATCACTCCCAAAACAATTGATCTGTTTAATTATTGATATTTACAGTTTGAATATTTACTTTTTACTTTCGGTACTTAAGTACTTTTAAATCGGATACTTTTGTACTTTTACTCAAGTGATGTTTGAATGGAGGACTTTCTACTTTTACTGGAGTCATTTTTTATTTAGGTATATATACTTTTACTCGAGTATAATTTTTGAGTACTTTTACCACCCCTGATTCTGTGGCCACCAATCACACCTCACCCATGGCTCCCAGCATGCATTGCAGCATGAATAAATTATGAGCTGAATTGTCTTAGTAATTTATTTTATTCTTACTATTTTCTTTTATTTTTGCTGTTATTTATGAGTTTTTAGTAGTTTGTTTTATAATGCTCAGAGTTGATCTATATATGCTGTTTGTCACCGTTGTTGAGATTGATACACTGAATAGAAGAAAAAAAAATTGTGCAGGTTCTCCTGCTTCAACATCACAGGTCAGATGTAATCAACAGAGATGGGAGTAAGTCAAGTCTCAAGTCCCTACCATCAAGCAGAGGTGGAAAGTCCAGGGGTCAGAAAGTAAAAGTCCTGCCATATTTTTATTCCACCCATGAACTCACACAGCAAAAACTTCAGTGTTAAATTAACTTTCCTAAGAGTTCATTTGGCTCCAGACTCAAGAGTGTTAAAGTGTTAAAATGAGTGTTAAATTAACACTCAAGAGTGTTAAAGTTAATGAGATAATTAAGTGATTAATTTAGTGATGATTGAGCATTATTGAAGACACCTGATGTTAACAAGCAGAATCACTGAAGGAGAAAAATCACAAATTGTAAGCCACCGTTATGTCGATCAGTGTTTGCTTTAGTTGGGCTCTTAAACCTTATACATTCACTTTAAATTTGTTTTTCTGCTGTTATTTTTTATAACAGTCAAATTAACAAAGAAAAGTGTGATCTGATAGTGTCGGTTGTGTTCTGGCATAATCATGCTGTGATCTGAAAATGAAACTTATTGGTTTAATAAGCAACAGTTATGTAGTTCTACAACATATATGAATATCAGTATGTTTCTTATAATCCAAAATATTTAATAAACATTGTTCTGATCAAAACACTGTCAAGAGAATTTATTTAGAAACACAGACATCAATAATCAGCCTGTGAATCTCAACAATGGTGACAATAATAAAGCATGTTGCAGTGACTGCCACCAATCACAACTCATTAATGGCTCCCATCATGCATTGCGATATGAATAAATTATGATCTGAATTGTCTATGTAATTTACTTTTCCTAATTGAATATTCTGCTCGTCACCATTGTTGAGATGCATAGACTGAATCTTGATTTCTGTGTGTGCCTAAAAGAAATTTTTTTTTTTTTTTAGAAACAACTTTTAAGAAATCCTTTTATATTATATCTAAAATTCTGGATATTTATTCAGAATCACAGTTATGCTGTAACCAACAACATAAATCAAAATCATAAAGTTCAAATGAAGATTGTCATAATATAACCAACATCATCAGATCACATTTTTCTTTGTTCATCTGGCAGTTATAACTCAGATACAACAGCCAAACAAAATCTAAAGTGAATAATATAAGGGTCAAGAGCCCAACTAAAGCAAACACTGATCGCCATAACGGTGGCTTACAATTTTAGATTTTCTCCTTCAGTGATTCTGCTTGTTAACATCAGGTGTCTTCAATAATGGTCAATCATCACTCAATCAATCACTTAATTAGCTCATTAACTTTAACACTATTGAGTGTTAATTTAACACTCATTTTAACACTTTAACACTCTTGAGTCTGGAGCCAAATGAACTCTTAGGAAAGTTAATTTAACACTGAAGTTTTTGCTGTGTGAGTTCATGGGTGGAATAAAAATATGGCAGGACTTTTACTTTCTGACCCCTGGACTTTCCACCTCTGCTTGATGGTAGGGACTTGAGACTTGACTTACTCCCATCTCTGGTAATCAATACAATAAAAATATTAACTACCTATAATCACAGGTTGGTCAGAGAACGAAATCAATTCACCAGGTATCTACATGATGTTTGTGCCATTATTAAAGATATTGGTTGATTGCGATTTCACTTTTTTCATTTTAAATAGTGTGTAATGTTGCTGTTGGTGCATGAACAGTATCTGCAAAGTTTCTGCGCTGAAAGTTCAACGTAAGCAGAGATATCGTCTTTTAAAAATCAGGAAGTTTAATGCCTACAAAAACGACTCGAATGGGACTACAACGAGATACTTCCCGGGTTTTATACGTAACTAACCCATAATCAACCCTCCCTCCGGAATATTCAAAAAAGGGGGCATGGCCATATTTCTGTGCTTTGTCGAAGAGGAAGAGTTACAGTGGAGAGCAGTAGCCATGCCGTCGAAAGTGTGTTATTTTCACCCAGCTGTCAGGTCTTCTGTGTTCGGGCTTCCTACGGACACTGTAGTTCGTCAACAATGGCTACAATTTATGTTTGATTATGTTCCAGAAAATTACAATCGTAATTTAGCTCTCTGTGCTGCGCATTTTACGCAAGTCAGCTTCTAGAAACTCCACGAATTCAATGCCGGTGCAACACCGGATCCAACAGTTACTAAAACATGAAGCAGTTCCAACTTTAAAACCAGAGGCAGCAGTTGTTGGGCCACAACCTGTAAGTAAGACTTAATAATTTTAAATGTATTTGCATGTATAATTTCAGACGTAATGTTTTAGTTTTATCAAGGACGTAAACAAATGCCAGCTCTGGCTTTAGTAGCCACTTAGTTATGCTTTTTCGTGTGTCTATGACAAACGCGTGCAAACATTTTGGACCTGAATTTGTAATTATGTACTAATTTTGTAATTGTATTTTCCATGTATACTTTATGACGTAATTTTTCGATTTGATCAAGAACGTAAACCAATGCCAACGCTGTTTGTTTATAGTAGCCAGTTAGTCCGATGCTATTTTGTGTGTGTAAGACAAACGTGTACACCTAAAGAAAACGATACACTGAGTAAACTAAGTTTTGTGAATAGTTAAACGGTTGTTCATTATATTGATAAAACAATAACTTTAAAAAACGGTATTACTCTGTAATTTATTCAGTTATATCAGTGGTTCTCAACCTTTTTTGAACAAACGCCCCCCTGACCTCTTCATGATCCTCTTAACGCCCCCAAGCCCCCCCACAAAAAAAAAAAAAAACACTTCAGAAATATTATTACAGCCAAACATTTACAACACTGATACCTGAAGCCTAAGTTTGTGGTCAAAAAACTGAAACAGAAGTTGCTTATTTTATTTAACCTACATGTAAAAGCCTCAAGTTGAGAAATATTGTGCTTGGAAAAAAAGCAAAAACACATGGATTGTTTGAAAGGTATTGCAAATGTATGTATTTAGAAACTCAAACAAATTCAGGCTCACACACATTTTTTTAAGATTAACCAATCACGTGAACAATAACATAACCTAAATGGCCAATGAAAAAGCAGCGGTCATTCGCAGTCCATGTATCTTTTGGTCATTTGATTTTCCTTTCAGAAACGGGTATTAAAAAACAAAAAATACAAAATTAAAATTAAAATTAACATTCCGAGACCGGATGTGGCCACTTGACAAGAGCGCCAAATTTGTAGGGCTGGGCGGTAGGCCTATATCGAGTTTGTACAATATTTCGATATTTTTTTTAAACGATATGGAATGAGGCAATACCGTTTATCGATACAATAGGCTAGTTTGATACGAGAACATCTGAAAAATAGCGGAGGACGCAGTGTGAACTCCTGGAGTGAAAGTACATGCTACAATTTGTCCTAAACATGACACAAGCTTATATTAAGCGCTTCAAAATAACTGATAAGATAACGTTATAGTTAACAAGTTTAAAGCAGCTTGCCCTGTCAGATGCTCGGACAGATAAGTTACTGCTGCTGACTGACAGATAAATACTGGTGCTGTAGTTTAATGCGTTTGAGACATGGTGCTTTCCTCGGTGCTTAACTTACATTTCACAGGTATATTCTCCATCTGTAAATGTTAGAAAGTCAAACAAATATTTTCATTTCACTGTCAGGAGAGGACGACCTTCTGCAAGTGAATCTCCGCTAAAATTCAAGCTTCCGTGAACGAGCGCGCCAAACAGACGAGCACAATAGTAGCGCAATAATTCTGACTAAAATATACATATGATATTGCTAACATATTGGTTGTAGGAGACAATAAATGTGCCATATGTGGAATTTTAAACCTACAATTATATTTTTATGAAAGTGACCATTTATAAGGGGGTAATCAAATGCAGGCTAATAATTAGTTTGTGCTTTTGTTTTTATTTTAATTTTTTGTTTAGCCTTTAGTCATTTTAAAAACAAAAGCATTATTTATTTTTTTATATTGTAATGTTACAATGTTGGAATGTAATGTGATTTTAACCACTTTTTGCACATAATATATTGCATGGCCTACATTACATTCCATTTGTTTCCATATCAACATCGTTTGGGTATCATTGAACAGGATGTAAAATAACAGTTTTTTAAATAAATATAGATTTTCTTTATCCAAATAGAAAAACATAGAAAGTACCGAGATATATCGTATATTGCCATTTAACCAAAAAATACAGAGATATGATTTTTTTGGCCATATATCGCCCAGCCCTACAAATTTGACAGGGTGCCAGTGTTGCTTTAGCCCAGAATAAAATGTCTTAAGTAACTTACTCGGTTATGATTTTAAGCAGGATCATACCTCAGTTATGGCTTTTGCCACCTCCAACTCCAAATGTGCGTCAGGGAGTCCCATCAAACTTCTCCTCACGTTTCTTGCGGAACATCCTCTTGCTCCCCTAAATACTTGTGATATCTGCACTAAGATTTCTGTGGATGACAGGCCTTGTTTTGCAATTTCTAAAATCATAACTGAGTCAACTGACCATGTAAAATTTGGCGCGCTTGTCACGTAAGTGGCCACATCCGGTCTCGGAATATGAACAAATGGGCCTTTTTTCGTTTCTGTTTTAAAGTAATTTTATTTTTTGTTATCCGAAACAGAAAATTAAACTCAAATCATTTTTAAAATTTCGCTCATCCCTTTTTGACACTGAAAAAGAGAAACACTTTGTATTTTAAAATAAAAATCAAATAGCCACTTGTTTTTTGTTTTTTAATACCCGTTTCTGAAAGGAAAATCGAATGACCAAAAGATACACGTACCGTTTGCGCACTCAATTAGCCAATATATACGGTAGCCTACTAGGCTTCAAATTTGAATAGCCGTCATTTGATTTCAAATGACGAACAAAGACGACAACAGCTCGGCCACCTGAACTGAAGCTGGCAAAGCAGGCACATCGGGAGCTGGATGTTCGTGGGTGAGGGAATAAATCCATATCTTACGTAGCCTACTCAACATACTGTCTGCACTTCTTGTTTTCCGCCATCGCCATGATGTTTGAATGTTTTTTGATATCAAAATTGTTTTAACCTACGTAATTGTGGTTGTGTGCATTTTGATTGGACACATTAACTTACTCTTAAACCGCGAAGCTTGTGTACATTTTGATTGGACACATTTATCTATTCTTAAACCAAAAAGCAGAGTTCGGAGGCTGCTGTCAGTCCTCAGCGGCATTCACTCTGACAGCTGCCGGCTGCGGCTGCGGCATTTGTTTTTAGGCGTTGCTATGTAGATCATTTGCCGGTAACTAGCCGGAAGAGTCTGAGTGGGCTACTAGCAATATTTAAATATTAATTCATTAATTTGCACAGACATAATTTTATTTTACATTCAAATGAACATTGTATGTGTTGTCAGAGGCTTAAAAGTTGTGAATAATAACAGTGAGTAACGCCCCCCATTTATGCCTGAGCGCCCCCCTCTCTGCTGCCTCGTTCACACCGCCCCCCAACACCGTCCAAACGCCCCCTAGGGGGCGGTACCGTCCCCGTTGAGAAACGCTAAGTTATATTAAATGTTTAATCTGGAGAAAACCTTCTCAAAAGCTATAAGCAGCAGTAGCATTTTCAAGTAACAACGTATCGAAATTCTTATAATAATAGTAGAATAGAAAAGAATAGAATAGAATAATAATAATAAAATGTACCATTCAGAAACGTTTTGTAAGAGTCGTGGGGAGGTTCTGCTTGACTCTCGCCATTGCCTCTTTCTGGGTCTGATTCTGTCTCAAACTGATACGGCAGTAGGCTATTGACACTATTTACGTTTGACCGGAGCACATGCAGCTTTCGCCTGTAAAGGTAATGGGCGTGAAGTTTACGACTACGTGCACTACGCAGTTTAGCCAATTACAACACACCGGCCCAACTAACCAATCTGAGCCCATTGCCTTTTTCTGAGGGAGTGGTTTCATAGAACCAGGAAGTCAACCGGTCGTTCAAATGACAGAGGAGAAAGCGGCTTACAATAAAGGTGAAATTTATGAAAAATAAGGCTTTTTAAAAAAACACATGTTATATTGCACCCCATAAACACAATCATGCAAAGAAAAAAAAGCAGTAAACCACCCCTTTAAAACATATTTTTCAACTGAAGTAATTTTATTGTGCTTTTTTGCCATAAAAATGTTTTATAAACACAGTTAAAGCAGCCATAATATCTTTATTTGTATTCTTTTAAGTCAAGAGTCCAATTAAAACAAACACAGATCACAATAATGGTAACCTAAACATTGTACCTTTTTTTCTTTCAATGATTCTGCTTGTTAACAGCAGGTGTTCATCACTAAGGGTCAATCATCACTCAATTAATCAATTACCTCACTAACTTTAACACTGCTTAATCACTTAAATTTTAACACTCTTGACTGTGGACTCAAATAAACTATGAGAAGATTTCATTTAACACTGGGGTTTTTGCTGTTCAGGACCATCCACAATTAATGAGATCTGGTGTTGGGCTTAATCAGCAATGACTTGGACGATTTGAAATCGGCTGGGACCAGTTGTGATTGTAGCACAGCAAAAAGCTAATTAGACATAATTTCCTCAGCAACCCAGTTTGTACCTCAGGGGTGGGAGTGTGAACAGGGCTTCAAATCATCACATCAAACTTCATCAACATGCCCTCGATTATGGTCGCTGTTACTGGCTCACGCACCTCGACTGCCTCTGCATTTGACTTGGTAATAATAAATAGTGAGCAGCCGGGGTATTGGGTTAGGCACACCAGGTTGAGAAAATATCTTTGTGTGATCCTCGAGGGAGCGACCCCCTGCTTCAGCAGGAGGAGATTAATCAAAGATGGAAATCTTGTCTTGGTCTCTTGTTCTGAAAGGGGTTGCTGTGTATAATCCACAAGACGATGCCTGACTGAATGAACCACTAACAAAGACTTTTGATTAACACAATGAGAGCACAGGCACTACACAACCTAACAAAACTACAACATTCACACAACATCATCCAATTAAAGATTTAATTTAATTTAAATGTTTAATTCATGCTGAGTTTTCTCATTCTAGGTCTGAATATCACACTGCTGGAAGAATGCAGGGTAAGTTGAGATGAGTTTCTGAATCTGCATTTGGAAGTTTGGAAAACACACCAAGAAAACTGGAAACAACCAACACAATAATGTGCTATAATGTGCACTGATGTTTCCTTTACTTTGTAGGAAAACACCAACAATTAACTTATTTCACTTAAAAACAATTAAAGAAAACCATTATAAAAAAATAAGAAATGTTGCACAGTGTACACAGGGGCCATTTTTTTATACGTGTTTCAATTGTGATTTCAGGCCATAATACGATGTGTAGAAAATCTTCTTGACCAGGTAGAGAACATTACAGCTATAGAGCTCCCTTTGATCGTATAAGAGAAAAATTACAAAATAATAATTATTTGTCACACACACACACACACACACACACACACACACACACACACACACACACACACACACACACACACACACACACACACACACACATATATACACAGAACTGCCTTCTTTTGTTTCAGCATCTACAAATAATCCTATGTATATGGTCACAAATTTAGGATGTAATTGAAATCTTGGATTTGGTCCTCGACGCTTCAGAGAAGGTTTTAGTGTCATCATCAACTGACCTAAATAAACTGGTGTCAGATGGAAACCGTGTGTTAAAAGCCAGCGAGAAGCTGGTGTCCATGCTGGTGAAGCCGACAGACACAACTGCCAATGTCAGTTTTACCCTTGACACTGTGGGTAAGTGAATCAGAATATGCTGTGAAATCAAATCACTGAGTTAATGTGCATAAGTCTAAGATGTGTGAAATATCTATTGACATTTTTTTAGATGACCTAATTGTTAATACTGATTCATCAAAGGTGCACAGTATATATTTTTTCTTTTATTCAAAATTAACAAAATTTAAATGATCAATACACCATTAATCCTCCTTCCAATAATTTTTTTTCTTACCTTGATTCAAAATGGTAAGCCCATTTTAGTGTTTCAATTTTAAACTTGACGTGATGTCTGTAGTCAAGGAAGCACAATGTCTATTAATGGGTAAATCTACAGTGACGTCTTCAGCTAGTTAGCTTGAGATCCTTCCCAGTCAACATGTAACTGAGATCATGAGATGATCACAGTTACATCAAACCATTCTCATATGGTGATACTCGCATACCCCTTTTCCACCAAAAAAGAGCTGGTTCAAAGTTGGTTCAACTTGCGAACCTTCTCAGAACATGTTTGTTTTTCCACTGACTAGAGAGCCCAGCGAACAACGTCATTTCGTCTCTGTGTTTGTCGCCAAATGTCTTAGCTTTCCAAGAAACGCTTGTGCCAACTTCAAGCATAACAATTATAATGGTGAACTACATCGTCTTTCTGCAAATGTTTCTCCTGGTTTTGCGATTCTATATGATGTTTTATTAACAAAGTTCGGGAGGAGCACGCGCAGATAATCAACACAAGTGGACAGCACTCAGCAATCAACGATAAGAGGTATATATGCTCAGCAGTCGCACCTCAATTCATTGACAGTTTAGCAGCATCTTGGCTCGCCGTTTTGCTGCCATGTCACAACATCGAAGTCCTTCATCTGATGAGCAAACAAACATCCCCAGGGATCCGCCGTTGCATTTCGCCAGCCCCAGGATCATTCCTCCTACACCGGACATCGCACCTGAGCCCCAGGCTTCTTTGCTCGGCCGCACGCCTTCCCGAACAGCCCTGCGCTCACCAAGACGTCGAGGCCAGTTTTTTCCGCCCCCTGCAAGACTTTTATCTTCCTCCCCGGCCTCCTCCTACCACTCGGCCATCCCGTCGATCCCATCTATCGGAAATGGACCGTAGCAGGATTGAGGCAAACGCTGGGTAATTCGGACATACAGGCTTCGCGGAAAATGAACAAAGCGGAACTGTATGATCTGTACGTTACCTTACAGTCAGCCAATCTCTCTCCAAAGTCCACACCAACTCCCAAGACTGCTCACAGGCAGAGCAAACCCCACAGGGTCCAAAAGCCGCCTCCCCAGACACCACCGTCGTCCTCCCATACAAGGCCCGGCTCGCTTTGTCCATCAAGCCGCTGCAACAGGCCTTCAGCGAGCCTGGGCTGTGCCCCAGATTTGGCCGCGGCAGGTCCACTCCCACCTCTCGACGAGGCCCAGCCCTTCACCACTGCTTCTGCGGCCGCAGCGCCGCATGCAGCCGGGCCCAGCGGCCTCCTCACAGCCTCTCAGTTTTATACTCCCGCTGTCCATAACCCTTTTTCTTTTCAGTGGCCTCCAGCTCCAGTCACAGACACTAGCGTGAGGCAATCGCTGCTAGCAACACAGGCCCATCCATTTACCAGCCTTACCCAACAGGTTACAACCCCGCCCACATCCAGTGGCCTGCAGCTCCAGTAGCTCAAAAAAGCGCAAGCCCACACTTCATACTACCATCCTTCCTTTCCTTCCTATCCTCCAACTAACTTTCCATTCCAAGCCACAGCGGGTAATCCAAGCGTGAGGCCGCCGCCGACATTCGCAGCCCCGGCTTATACCCTTCCCAGCTCTCTCATTCAAACTAAACCACAACATTCTCTCTCCACAGCAACACGATGCCCGTTCCGTCCAACGCCGTTGCCATGGAACCACCACCAGTGTCTCAAAGCATCCGCGCTCAGATCCTCTCAGGTGCGGATGTAGACCTTTCTTCTCTTCTCTCTCTGCTCCCCGCAGCCGAACCAGACTGCCAAATAGATTGTGGAGATTTCTCTTTGACCCTGAAAAACACAAACACACACTCATCCCGCGTTCTTTCATTTTCCGAATTTTCAATTGCCTTTTCCCGTTTCACTGAAATGATCTGTTCAGCTTTCCCCCACAGGCGGCGCAAACTGAATGATTATCTAGCAATCATCGCCGAGCTCACGGTGTCCTATTGGGGAGAGCACTTCTACACGTACCATCAACTTTTTTCAGCTAAATGTGCCGTGCGAGTCGCACAGTGGAACCAGTGCACATACTGGGGCGCACTCGACCCAGATCTCCACAGCAGGGTGTTTTTAGACTGCAAAAACTTTTCTTGCGCGGTCTGCAGGTCAGTGACGCACTCAACTGCATCGTGCCTGCAGGTTAACCCTTCCTCTCTTCCCTGCCCGGAAACAAGCACCGCTAAATCCACCAGCTACGTGCCTCGTGTAGCAACCACCAGCGCAAACCAGGACTTCGAAAGGAAAGTCTGTTCTTTCGACGAAAGCAGACAGCCCTATAATAATTTTAACTCGGGTAAATGTAACAGATCACGCTGCCGGTTCATGCACATCTGTAGCTTCTGTGGCGGCGCTCATGCCCGCATTGTATGTCCAGTGTATAAATCCGTGAATAAAAAATCAAAAAATTATTTTGCGACTCCTGTAAATATTTTGCGCATGCACTTCGAACTAGCTAATCACCCGGATGCTGAATTTACTCGTTATCGGCTGTCAGGCCTAAAAAACGGCTTTAAACTTGACCTCCCAAAACATCATATGTAATAATCTTCAATCCGCCCTCATAGAACCAGAAGTTGTAGACAATCTGATAAAAAAAGAACATCCATCGAGTTCCTAGGAATTAATTTGGATTCAGTCAAATTCCAAGCATCCCTGCCCAAAGAGAAAATCGACCGCATAATTCTCGTCTCATCTACTCATCTTGAAAAACCAAATTGTTCAAAACACGAACTCTTATTCCTGCTCGGCCACTCCTAAGGCGTCTCATCTGGATTTCAGCTTACGACCAATTCATCATAATCGCTAAACACGTCCATGGGTCAGAAAACCAAATCGCCAACTCCGTCTAGTTTTCTGTCCCAGAAATTCAGGACACTGGCTCCAGAGGCGGACCAATTCCCAACTCCAGTTCCTCGCTATTCAGAACTGATATTCCCCTAACCCACCCGTTAAAAGCTAAATCTCCTCTGGAACCCCCGTTCATAGGAATCGAATAAACCTAGGGCTGCCCCCGACTAAAGATATTCCTAGTCGACTAACACTCCTGCATTTTAGCGATTAGTCGAATAATTGTTCATTTGATATTAATATAAAAACTTGCGTATTTACAAGGAAAGGTATAGTCCAAGTTGAAGTTTAACACTTCCATATGACAGAAAATGCTAAAGCATGATATTAGCGCGTTCAAAATGAAAATTAAGCGCTTAAAACAGAATAGTAAAGCGTTTAAAGTATACAGCGCTTACGACACGTTATAGGCTAATTATAACAAAAACAGCAATCAGACTGCCTGTGCATTTTAATAATTTATTATCAAAAATGCAAACTGTAACAGTTACATGTAAAAAAAAACAGTTTTGAATAAAATAAACTAAAATTCGTTCTTTAAAATAAATTAAATAAACTTATTAGTAACTTAGGCCTAGTACAAAACAACGCAACAAAAAAAAAAAAAAAATACTGTAGCAAAAACGCTGTTTGGTATAAAAAATACAGTGGAAAATTAAATTAATATCATTTTTATATTGTTCAAAAGGAAAATTAACAAAAACGAACAATTTAATAAATGCACATATGGCACATCGCACAACGCCAAAACTTAGAATAAAAAAGACAAACAAAATCAACAAACAAATCAACAGCCTAAGTATTTGATTAAATTGTTTAGAACAACTAGGCTATATTTAAGACAAAATGTGGAACAAATAGGCTAATTTAAAGAACACTAATACAAATCAAAAATATCAGAGCAAAGCCGCAAACTGCCATTAAGACGACGGATGAGTCTTGACCTGAAACAACAAATTGCAAACATCAGACTAATTTTTCTTACAGAATAAAAAACAACTTCTGCATTATATAAAAACGAATAAATAAAAATAATATTTATTTATTTGTATAGCCTACCCGTTATAAAAATACCCGTTTTTTTTTTATATAGCCTAACGGATAGCAAACAGAAACACTACAAAAAGGAAATTAAGCATTCTTACCTAAGCTTTCAATTCGATTTTATTTTTTTCATATTGTGTGAGAGGAACACCAGCTTGTCCACATTGTTGGGAAGAAGGGAGCTTCTCGACTTGTTCACAATGAAGCCGGCCTTTGAAAAGATGCGCTCTGATGGAGTGGATGTGGAAGGGATACAGTGGAGGCGTTTAGCTGCTTTAGCGAGCTTGATAAGACATATTCGATGTTGACGAGTGATAGGCAAATGTTTGCCTGCAGAGTTTGCAAACAGCCTTTTTAGGGTCGTCCTTCGACTTTTCAAAATGATCCCACACTTAGGACTTTTTTCCTGACATAATTATTAGCATCAGCCAGACACCTCTCCCACAAGTGCGCTTTGGTATACCGCGAGGCACGAGATCTCGTTGATCTCTCGTTGCTTTGATGTCATGTCATACACTGACTGCGCAGCCCCTGATTGCTTAATTTTTTCACGTGATTTTTTTTTTTTGCGACTAACCGACTAATGAAAATGTATTCGACCAAGCCCTCCTCATATCGACTAACATTTAGTCGACTATTTGGGGGCAGCCCTAAATAAACCCGTGACACGACCAAAAAAAAGACGAAGAAGTCCAGCGAGCATTTGGTCTCACAGCAGACGCAGCGAGAAAATTCCCCGGTCGAGTACTCATTTTCCTCTTTCCTGGTATTTTCTTCTATCCAGCGAGCATTTGGTCTCAAAGAGGAAACAGCGAGAACTTTCCCAGTACACTGTAAAAAAATGTTTGTTGACTTAACTCATTATTTTGTGTTATCTTTTTGCATGGGGTTTTTTTAGTTTAACTAACTTTTTTTGAAAAGTGTACCTGACAAATTTGGAAAGGTTTACCTGACAAATTATAAATTACAATGAACTGATTTAATTTAGTTAAGTAAACTTTGAATCTAAGTTTGGCCAACTAAAGTTAAGTTTTCTGAACTACATCCAATAAGTTCGGCCAACTAAAGTGGTGTTTTGAAAATCAAATTTATAGCCACCGTTATGGTGATCAGTGTTTGATTTAGTTGGACTCGTGACCCTTAAACTGTTAACATTATAGTTTGTTTGGCAGTTGTATCTGAGTTATAACTGCCAGATGATCAAAGAGAAAAGGTTATTCCGATGGTGTTGGTTATGTTTTAACATAACCATTTAACCCATCTTTTTAAAGACGGCTCGCCCGTGCATTTAAAAAAAAAATGAATGGTGCGGCAGCTTGGTATCGGACTCTGATGGGCACGAGCGTTGTCTAGTATGTTTGGGCTTGATCATGCTAGAGCAGCGCTCGTGGATGACTCATGTTTTCTCCGTGGGAACATGACCATCGCGTCATTAAGGTCGAGACTCGGTGAACTCACATGAGTGAGCGTCCCCTCATCCACCCCCTGATCTTCGGCTGGTGGCCAGGGTGACCTGAGGGTTACGGTCTGGAACAAGGCGCCGACTATGTGTCCGCGACCCCAGCCCCCCTCTTCAATGACGGTGCCCGCTAGTGAACAGGTGATTCCCACGGGTCTACCCTCTGGTGGCCCGTGTGTTTCATTTGAAGCTACAGAGGATGATACTATGTTTGTAGCAGCTTCACAAGGTGGGTTTGATTTTCCGGGAAGTGACGACTTGTCACAGCTGCCACCTTCTGTTGAATACGGCTGTGCCTGAGTCTGATCCGGAGATGACGGCCATGCTTTCCCGGGACGATTGGTTTTTGGGTAAGACCGCCGACCCTCGTCCACGGTAAACCCCAATACCTTTCTTCCCGGACGTGCATGATGAGATCTCGAAGTCCTAGAAGACCCCCTTGTCTTCTCGGGACCGCTCGCTGATCTCATCCGCCTTTCCTCCCCTCGATGGTGCCGCTGCCCATGGGTACACTGGGGTCCCCCCTGCTGAACGCTCTGTTGCGATGCTATGTGTCCTCAGAGTGCTTCTTCTCGGCGCAATCCTAAGCACCCGTCCGTGGCCTGTAGTTTTTCGTCTACGCTTGTGGCGAGATCCTATAGCACCACGGGACTGGCAGCCGCCTCACTGCATGCCATGGTCATTCTGCTGGTCTACCTGACCCAGATGCTCATGGACCTGCACGAGGTCGGGACTGACCCAGGGCTCTTCACTGAGCTGCGCGCCGCCACTGACCGTGCTCTCCGAGCGACGAAAGTGGCCGTACGCTCCCTGGGTCAGGTGATGCTCACCATTCTGTGGCTGAACCTGTCTGATGTGCTGGATGTCGCGCGGACCCGTCTGTCCGACATTCCCATATCCCAGGTCGGCCTCTTCGGCGGTGCGGTTGAGGGCTTGCCCAACAGCTCTCGGCCGCCCATGAGCAGACTGGCGTTGATTCTGTCCCGACGGCCCCGCCGGCCGCTCAGATCCCTCGGTCTGCCCACCGCCAAAGGCGCCCTCCCGCGGCTCCCACCCCGCCCGTTAACCCGGGCCGGCTCTGGGAGCCGCGGGTGGACGCCACAGCCCTCTCCAGCCCCGCCCCCCGCTACACGCCGGGTTAAGCGGCGCTCTTGAGACGGGCTCCTCGGGGATGGAGCAGACTGAGGTTGACTCTGTCCTGGCGGCCCCGCCGTCCGCTCAGATCCCTCGGTCTGCCCACCTCCGAGGGCGCCCCCCCCCCCCCGCAGCTCCCTCCCCGCCTGTTCACCCGGGCCGGCTCTGGAGGCCGCGGTCGGACTCCACAGCCATCTCCAGCCCCGCCCCCCGCTACACGCCGGGTTAAGCAGCGCTCTTGAGATGGGCTCCTCAGGGATGGGACTCAGTTCTTTCCAGGACTTGGTAGCAGGACCACTCCTTTCCCCGGTGGAGGGCCGGGGAAGAATCCTTATTCTCCAAAGAACTGACTCTCCCGTCTCTGAGCACACAGAGTTCTTGGATGACACAGAGCGCCGCCCACAAGCCGTGCTCTCCTCGTCCCACAAGCGTGCCGCCCACAAGCCGTGCTCTCCTCTCCCACAAGCGTGCCGTCCACGGACCGCTTCGCCCCTGTCCCCCTCTGTCGCCAGACCCCTGGCAGAGCAGGCCCCCGCGGGACGACCAGCCTGGTCCTCCCCTGGCCTCCTCTGCCAGGGCGCGGTTTCTAACTGTGCCCCCACACCAGACCGCTATGCCGTCCACGTCTGGGCCAGTTACTCCGCTTCGCTGCCCCTCCGGGGGGACGCCTGTGGTTCGCATGACCCCGCTGGTTCAGTTCCTGGGAGCCTGGTTAGAGCTCCCCGTCTGTCCCGCTGGATCGCGTGGACCGTCAGGCTCGGCTATGTGATTCAGTTCGCACTGTCTCCTCCCCGCTTCTGGGGAGTCCGCTCCACTTTGGTCGGTGGCTAGGCCCCCATCATGAGAGCAGAGATTGCCACCCTGCTGGCCAAGGGTGCAATCGAGACTGTCCCTCCAGCCGAGATGAGGTCCGGCTTCTACAGCCCCTACTTCATTGTCCCCAAGAAAACCGGTGGGTTACGGCCAATCCTGGACTTGCACGTTCTGAATCGCTCCCTTCACAGGCCGCCGTTCAGATGCTCAGATGCTCATTTTCAAATGTATGCGGCCCCAGGATTGGTTTGCAGCGATTGACCCCCTCCCAGTTGGGTTAGCCCTGTCTCCTCGCGTCTTCACGAAGGTCATCGAGGCAGCCCTTGTTCCCCTACCAGGAACACGGGGTTTGCATCCTGAACTATCTCGATGACTGGCCGGTCCTAGCTCACTCTCGAGACCAGGTTTGCGAACACAGGGACCTAGTGCTCCGGCACCTAGCTCGTCTGGGCCTGTGGGTCAACTGGGAGAAGAGCAAACTTTGCCCCGTGCAGAGGATCTCTTTTCGCGGTATGGACATCGACTCAGTCGCCATGTAAAAGGCGCAGCTTACGAGCGAGCGCGCGTAGTCACTGTTGACTTGCCTGAGACAATTCGAGTGCGGTTTCACTGAAACTTTTTCAGAGGCTCCTGGGGCATATGGCATCTGCAGCCGCGGCGACGCCGCTCGGATTGCGTCATATGCGACCGCTTTAGCTTTGGCTTCGCGACCGAGTCCCGAGGTGGGCATGGCAACAAGGCATGCTCCGAGTACCAGTTACTCCGACCTGCCGTCAGTCCTTCACCCCGTGGTCGAACCTCAGTTTTCTCAGGGCGGGTGTCCCCCGGAACGAGCTTCCCGGCATGTTGTTGTCTCAACAGATGCCTCCACCACGGGCTGGGGCGCCATGTGTAATGGGCATGCTGCTGCGGGCTCCTGGACAGGACCCCAGCGGCTATGGCATGTCAATTGCCTCGAGTTGTTGGCAGTACGCCTTGCCCTGCACCGCTTCCGGGCGTTGCTCAGGGGTCAACACGTACTAGTCCGATCAGACAATACCGCTACTGTAGCGTACATCAACCGTCAAGGTGGTCTACGCTCCCGCCGTATGTCACAACTCGCTCGCCGCCTCCTCCTATGGAGTCAGAACCATCTGAGGTCGCTTTGAGCCATTTCATTCCCGGAGCGCTGAACTGTGCAGCCGACGAGCTCTCACGGCTTCAGCCCCTCCCTGGAGAATGGCAACTCCATCCCCAGTCGGTTCAGCTGATTTGGGACAAGTTCGGGGACGCACAGATAGATCTGTTTGCCTCTCACGACTCGACCCATTGCGCCCAGTTTTATTCCCTGACCGAGGGCACAGTCGGCACGGATGCTCTGGCGCACAGCTGGCCGCAGGGCCACAAGTATGCGATCCCCCAGTGAGCCTTCTTGCGCAGACCTTGCGCAAGGTCAGGGAGGACGAGGAGCAGGTAATTCTGGTTGCGCCTTACTGGCCCAACCGACCTGGTTCTCCGAACTAGTACTCCTCGCGACAGCACCTCCCTGGCCGATCCCTCTGAGGAAGAATCTTCTTTCTCAGGGACGGGGCACCCTATGGCACCCTCGTCCCGATCTTTGGAGGCAGGTTTGAGTACCCTACCACCAGCGGTGGTGGCTACCATCACTTCCGCTAGAGCGTCGTCCACGAGACACGTCTATGCGTTGAAGTGGAACCTCTTCGTCAGCTGGTGCTCTTCTCACCGAGAAGACCCCCGGAGATACTCGATCAGCGTTGTGCTTTCCTTCCTTCAACAGGGGTTGAAGCGAAGGCTGTCTCCCTCCACCCCGAAGGTCTATGTTGCCACCATTGCCGCACACCATGACCTCATCGAAGGTAAGTCGATGGGGAAGCACGACCTGGTCATCAGGTTCCTGAGAGGAGCGAGGAGACTAAATCCGCCTCGCCTCCTCTCGTTCCCTTTTGGGCCCTCTCAGTGGTTCTAACTGCCCTGCAGAGTGCTCCCCTTGAGCCTCTGCAATCAGTCGAGCTTAAGTTCCTGTCAATGATGACAGCGCTCCTGGTTGCACTGGCCTCCATCAAGAGGGTAGGGGACCTGCTCGCATTCTCCGTTGACGAAGCGTGCCTGGAATTCGGGCCGGCTTACTCTCACGTGATCCTGAGACCCCGGCCTGGATACGTGCCCAAGGTTCCTACCACTCCCTTTCGGGACCAGGTGGTGAACCTGCAAGCGCTGCCCCCGGAGGAGGCAGACCCAGCCTTGGCACTGCTCTGTCCAGTACGCACTCTCCGCGCCTATATAGACAGAACGCAGTGTTTCAGGACCTCAGACCAGCTCTTTGTCTGTTATGGTGGGAAGCTTAAGGGAAAGTTTCTCTCCAAGCAAAGGTTGTCTCACTGGATAGTGGACGCCATTGCTTTGGCAAACCAGCAGCAAGGTCGACCGTGCCCCCTTGGTGTGACTGCCCACTCCACCCGGAGTGTGGCATCCTCTTGGGCTCTAGCGCATGGTGCCTCGCTAACAGACATCTGCAGAGCTGCAGGCTGGGCGACACCTAACACATTCGCCAGATTCTATAATCTCCGAGTGGAGCCTGTGTCCTCTCATGTACTCGCTTCAATCATCTAGTACCGGACCCGCTCAGGTGTCTTCGCTTGCTCGCCATTCCACTCCACGGACTGGATACGTGCGATATTCTCCTCAGGTGAGCTTCCCCGTAAGCCCTGAGCTCCTCCAGCACTCCTGACGTCGGCGCCAGTATCTATTGCCTGCGCGTCGGCTAGGTGCCTCCCGTGTGCATGGTCCCTCCCCTGAGCGACCCCCACATGTGTATTTCCACTGTAAGCCTCTCTGAGCATGTGTCTTTCCCTTGGCAAGCCACCTTGCCACCCCTGGGGTTGAAATATTCCACCTGCGGCTGGACACCCCAGTGTTCCCCATATGCATCCTTCGGGTCATATGTGTATTCTCTAAGTCCCCCCCTCTCTGGGTTGGCATTAATTGCATACTTCCCCTAGCTTGGGATATGCTTCCCAGTGTACCTTGGTATTCCTGTGTTATATGGAGTCCTTCGTCCAGTCTATGACAGGGATCTCGATTTACGCAGGGCACTGGAAGACAGCTGAGAAGGTGGCGTGATTAGACTGGTAACCCCATTCTCCGTCATCCGACGTAACTCGGAGTGACAATGAAAGGGAACGTCTATGGTTACGTATGTAACCCTCGTTCCCCGAGTAGGGAACGGAGACGTTACGTCTGCCTGCCACTTTCCGCTGTACCGCGGGGATCGCGAGTTCAGTCTTGGCTCCTCAGCGAAGAAACATATCTGCATGTTGCCGGACTTCCTCCTTTTATACCCACGAGGTGGGGCGGAGTTACGTCATGCAAATTCCGCAGACCCATGGCATTTCTTTGCCATTGGCTCGTTTTGTAATACTCGAAGTTGATAGGCTTTCTAAGCGAAACCCCATTCGTCGTCATCCGACGTAACGTCTCCGTTCCCTACTCAGGGAACGAGGGTTACATACGTAACCATAGACGTTATCTCTACTCAAAAAAATAAGTTGAAATAACTAAATTGCTAAAATATTTTTTACAGTGTAGAGCACTTACGTTTTCTCTCTCGTCCAGTGAGCATTTGGTCTCACAGCGGACGTAGTGAGAAAATCTCCCGGTTGAGTACTCATTTTCCTCTTTCTATGTTTTCTCTTCTGTCCAGCGAGCATTTGGTCTCACAGCAGATGCAGCAAGAAAATTCCCCGGTCGAGTACTCGCGTTCCTCTTTCCTGTTTTCTCTTTCTGTCCAGCGAGCATTGGTCTCACAGTGGACACAGCGAGAACTGTCCCAGTAGAGCACTTACGTTTTCTCTTCCGTCCAGCAAGCATTTGGTCTCACATCGGACACAGCAAGAAAATCTCTTGGTCGAGTACTCATTTTCCTCTTTCCTGTTTTTCTCTTCTGTCCAGCGAGCATTTGGTCTCACAGCGGACGCAGCGAGAAAATCTCCCGGTCAAATACTCGCGTTCCTCTTCCTGTTTTCTCTTTCTGTCCAGCGAGCATTGGTTTCACAGCGGATGCAGCGAGAACTTTCCCGGTAGAGCATTTACGTTTTCTCTTTCGTCCAGCGAGCATTTGGTCTCACAGCGGACGCAGCGAGAACTGCCGTAAGCATATATATATCTATAGATCGGGATTGTCACTCCACCGTTGGCGAGTAGGGTCCGACGACTGCGAGTTGCCCCCGTCGAACCTACACGGGCCCTCTCAGTCCGCCATCCTTGATCTGCCGCGAACTGCTCCCATCAAGAAGGCGCAAGCCCTCCCGACTGGTGGTTCCATATTACAACTGCTCCCCGTTCGCGGACCAGCAGGGCCCGTCAGTCCGGCGTGGAGAGCCGCCATCAGGGGCCAAGTCTGGTCAAGCAACCAAATCCCTTCTCGAGATGCCAGCCCGCCAAACTCGGCACTCCTTTGGGGGGGGGATCTTTAGTCCGGCGGCTGTCCTATACTCTTTAACCTTTTGGGGGATGTACTCTGGGTCCGGGCCGAATTCCGAGCTCGAAGCCCTCCCCCCAGAACAGCACGCCAAATATGCATTAAACTTACTCCCTCTAATTGTATGTAAGTGTGAACTAGTGAAATAGGGATCAGAAGAAGACGTACTATCTTTCTACTAGCGCTGTGTTTTTAGCAGGGGCGGTCACAACCTTTCCCGTCGTGTTGTTGGTCACAATAACCCCGCCCCCAGCCCCCGACATAAGCATGACGTGGTAAAAGAACGATTCTAGTCCAGCAAAGAGTTGGTGCTGCTTTGGAATCAATTTTCCTGGCCGAGAACCGGTTCTTTGGCTGTCGAAACACAAAGAACTGGTTCGCGAGAAGGCACCGGCTCCGAACCGGCTCTCAAAATGCTTTGGTGGAAAGAGGGTAACGGTGTCAGTAATATATGAGTTCATTGTGAATAAATAATAAAATGTTGAGCAGGTTGAGACCAAGCAGTTCAAATATCAGTCACTGGGGGGATATTCTACTTCCTGTTTCTCAACATTATCACAGTGATGTAACAGTTGTGTCACATGGTGAGCTCACAGTATGAGTACACACCCAGATAACAGATTTTTATTATAAGAATGTTCTCCAAACATACAACTGACTTCTAGCCACAGCCTTAGATGAAATCAACTGAAATATAAGTGTTTACTTTAGTTTCGTCACTTTTTAACATTATATTTTCTCTGGCTTCTGTGACTGTATTTGTAAGACACATGTGTTATGGCAAAGAAATCCAAAAGAGAATGTATCGAGAATCAGCGTATGATTCTCAACAATGGTGAAAATTAAAAGCTTCTTGCTGCAATTTCATGCTGGGTACTTAGTCTTTGTGCAATGGTCACAATGTGAGGTCAAAGTGCACTCATAGTTTGAGAATCCAGGAAGCTCAAATTGTTTACAGGGTTTCCATCTAAATTGGTTATATCTCTTAAGCAAAGTATTGAATGCTTTATGAGCAGTAGGATAATCATATTCATCTGCACAGTCATGCAGAGCCAAAGCACAACCAAAACAACATTCTTCCACAAAAGGCATACAGTTTCGTTTTGACTGCAAGAGGGGCAAATGTGACATAGTGTAGGCCTACCTTTAACATAACTGTATTTTTTTAATCAGAGGTTAAAGTCTTCATGGTTGGATCACAGGTCACCTTAGATAAAATCCCTCGACTTGACACGACAAATTCTTCTGTGGACATTGATCTCATTGGGATCGCCAAGAACAATAATCAAAGTATGTGAAATGTTTTAATTTGATTTAAATAATAATTATTATAAATTGATTGTTGTTGTTATTGTTGTAGTTTTTCATGTAAGCTTCTGTGTCTGTCACACAGGATCAGCTGCTGTGGCTTTCATGAGTTATAACACAATGGAGAATCTACTGAAGCCAGACTTCTTCAACACACCAAATGACACGATTAAAACCATGATGTCCACTGTGATCTCAGCTACTCTTCCCAAAACCACCAACACTAAACTCACCAAACCAGTCAACTTCACCCTCAAACACGTCAGAGTGAGAGACTGAAATGTGTTTTTGTCCAACCTGAGAACTGATGAACATCTGAAAACATCTAATATTCAGTGTTGTAATATTTTATTTTCTGCATGTTCTTTCTTCTTTTTGCAGGAGTTTGACCCCAGCGGTTCTCTGTCCTGTGTGTACTGGAATATCAGCGAGTGGATTGTAGATGGTTGTTCTGTTTTAAAGACCAACAGCAGCTACACTGTGTGTTCCTGTGTTCATCTGTCCACATTCGCTCTCATCATGCAAACCAGCCGCCCATCAGAGGTACGAGAACATTTATAGTGAGCATTGAAAAACAGCACAGATTTGGCACTCATGTACTCTGACATGTTTTCTCAGAGCGACTCACTGATGGAGCTGTTGAATTTGGTGTGTGTGATCGTGGGTCTGGTGTTCTTCAGTTTGGCCCTGTTGACCTTTGCCCTTTGTCAGTGGAGTCCTGGAGTGAATAATGTGGCTCGAATCAACATCTGCATCAGTCTTCTGTTGGCTCACCTTCTGTTCCTGCTCACACAACAGTTCCTGAGCCTCATACGCCCTCATCAGGTGAGAATGATGAAGGAGCCCTACAGCTCAGCACAGTCTCACTGTGAATCATCATTACCGTCTCTCATGATCTCCAGGTGTTGTGTGCCGTGATATCAGGTGTGCTGCACTTCCTCTTTCTCTCCGGCTTTGTGTGGATGTTCATTGAAGCTGTTCTGCTCTTCATCTGTGTGAAGAACCTATCACAGATCAGCTCTAAAAAGAGGGAGGTGCTTAACGGTGGATTCCTGTGTGTGATTGGATATATGGTTGCTCTGGTTGTGGTGGCCGTGTCTGTCGGGCTGCTTCCTGAAGGATATGGCAGCGAACAGTGAGTTGTTGTTGTTGTTGTCGTTTGTTGTTGTTTGAGTTTTAAGTACATTTGATTAGAGGGAAATAAAGCTGCTTGGTTCTTTTGTGACATTTCTTATCTGGTAAAAATATATTTTTACACACACATTCAAGATTAAAAAGTCAACACCAGACCTAGTATTTTTGACATATTCATGCAGTTATTAAATTATGTTTCCTGTAAACAGTTGCTGGATTAAAATGGATAAAGGTTTTATCTGGAGTTTTCTGGGTCCTGTTTGTGTCATACTAGCAGTAAGCACATTTCTTATTTCTCATGATTTTAATTTATATTAAAGGGAAGACAAGGTGATTAATTATTATTTTTCTACTTTTCAGTTGAACATGATTCTCTTCATCAACATCATCATCAATCTGAACTCAACTCTTCAAAATCTGAACGCTGAAGTTTCACAGATGAAACAAACCAAGTAACAAACATTACGATTTGAACACTCCATAGAAAAAAAAAATGTAGACAAAATACTTTAACTCTTTCTCTGCAGGATTATGACATTTAAAACACTGGCTCAGTTTGTGATTCTTGGTTGCTCCTGGATTCTGGGTTTCTTCACTAGTGGCAAGAAGGAGCTGGAGATCCTCTTCCTGATTTTGAACTCCCAGCAGGGAACCTTCATCTTCCTGGTCTATTGTGTCCTCAATGATGAGGTAAGACATCACTCAATTTACCACCATATTCCATTCAAAACTGAATATGAAAGTATATACAGTTGTTTTCATGAAGGTATTGGCAAACTGTGACTTTTATAGAGAAACGTCAGAGGCAGTTGTTTAATCTGTTACTATTCTTCCATTTCCTTCCAGTGACAGAATGTTCAAATGAGCCAAAACTATTCGCATTGCAACTATCAGAAATTTTAATCTGTTGTCTGTCTGATTCATGCTTTCAAACTCCAAGCTTTTAAAAGTACGTCAAACTTTTTGGCCCGGCTTTCTCAAGCTTTCTTTCTGGTTTGTCCTCTGTAATTAGTTCAGTTATTTTATCATCCCGCTCTATAGGAAAACCATTTCACTCTCTCCAGAGATAGTATTTGGAAGGAAAGTATCAGTGTTTTCTTCTGAAAGTCTCTTAAAACAGCTTTTCTTTTCTATTTATTATAAAGAAATTCCATTGTGGTTCATGAGTTTCAGAGGTTAAATGGATGTCATGAAGTCACTCAGCTCCTCTCTTCTCATTCTTGTCCAGGTCAGACAGCAGTACAGGAAGTGCTTCAGATTTGTCAGATATGTCTTTGCTGTGGACTCAAAAAACACTGAGGACTACAGCATCATCTTCAGGAAATAAAAAGTACTGCTCAAGTGCCATTAATATAAGTGAATCCTGTCTCGTGGTTAAGGACTGTTATGTTGAAGTGTTTCCGTTCCATTGTTTCAGTGTTCACTTCCTGTGTTTAGTTCTTGGTTGCCTTTGGGTGCATCTCAATCAGCTCCCTAGTTCAGTAGTCAGTGCACTGATCAGGGAGTCAGCCATTTTAATGGCTTTCTCAATTGCAGAATCCTTCCAGGGCACTAAAACGTTCGCTCCCTAAAACGTCCCACAATGCACAGAGAAATCCAGGGTGCATCAATGCTCACTATGTTCCTTTAAAGAAAGAGTGAAACTTAAATCACGTGAGCCAACTCACTACACGTAACGACACGCGATAGATGTTTTTAAAAATACAAATCATTATTGTATTATATTTCATCATAAGCTTGATGAACAGGTAATGAACATAATCTAGCTAACATTTATAATTTCTGTATGGCTGAAATGTTGCATGTATATGCATCAAGCACTTATCATAATGTACTATAACATTACAATGTCCGAAAGATATCAGCTCAGCTGCTGTTCATAAATACCATTAGTGATGTTGTAAATTGAGGACGTGGTCGGTCTCCAGAAATAAAGTCGTCAGTGTCCCACTGTGTAGTGAGCCAGCATCCTTTACTGTCCTTACCAGTGCCCGAATTCATGAACATGATATACTGATTCACAAGCTGATTGAGACGCACCCTTTGTTCCTTATTCCCTCGTCTGTTTCCATTCTTACCTGTAAATCTGTTACAATCTTGTTCCTTAGTTCCTGTTCATGGTTTGGATTTGGATTATCTTTGTGTTTTTTGAATGAATGTTGCTGCATCTGAATTCTTGCTTCCCTTCACTGCTACTTCATAAGAGATGTTATGATTACAGTAAAATACACAACAGAAACAATGTTTTGGATGTTAAATATAGTCCCAACCTATGTAGTATTTTGATAAATGTAAATGTAGTCTTTTGATAAATACTACAGATCTAGAACTTCTAAACTGTATTATGTTTTTTATTTTTTTTAACCCACAACATTTTCTTGGAGGGTGAAAAGCATATGTGACCCGTGCTGTAAAAATGAGTGGGGATGTGCACTGGCTAATTACGAGCTACATGCAAACCAAGTGAAAAATGTCAATTTTGGTCGATTTTGAGGTTGCGAAATTAGTTCATTAACCCCTCGTCTAGCAATCCCAGTGCTCTAAATAGATAATAAACATCTAAAAGTATCTTTATTTGTGTGTTTTCTGAGAGGAATACCTTTTATCACATACATATCTTTGGAACATATATCCTCTTACTGATCTTGCCACAACAAACAGAACAGCAGCCAGAGAAAAACTAACATGAAAACATCAAGAGTCAAAATGCCGAACTAAAGCAAACATTGACCTCCATAATGGTGACATTAAACCAAACTATTCATTTTAATAAATCATCGACATCTAAAACTCTGTTAATATAAATTAGGACTTTTGTACACATATGACAGAAGTAAATCTGGTTAGTAATAAGTGAAGCTGGTAATGCTGTTTGTGGAGTTTTTTAATGGTGTTGGTGACATCAAATGTTTAGATGTCAACCTAATTTTAATTTTCAACCAAAATTTGACATCTGAGCGATGTTGGAATCCATGTCCAATAACATTTCTAGGGCCATAAATTGTGGCCATAATATGAGTCCACAGTGAGTGCACTGTGCGGTTACCCTTTTAGCTCACTGTGAACGTACTCGGTTACTAACGTAACCTCGGTTCTCTCTAGAAGAGGGAACGAGTACTGCGTAATATCTTACGCTAGGGGAAAAGCCAAAAATGATCCTTAATTTTGAATTAATGTAAAACGCATTGCAGCAGCATGCAGACATAGGCGAGACGGCTTGCGTGCCTATTGGCTGCCCTGCGGCAACTACAGCAGCCTATCGAGAGAGGCCCCATGTGACGACAGATCCAATGGGGGCGCTTTGCGCCCACTACGTCACGTCCCGCCGAAACGGGCGTGGTCTGGGCCTATAAATATAGCTCGATGGCTGATACAATCTGGTTTTCATCGCTGAAGCGAACCAGCGTGTTGCAGGCATGGCAAAGATACGCAGTACTCGTTCCCTCTTCTAGAGAGAACCGAGGTTACGTTAGTAACTGAGTACGTTCTCTTACGAGGAGTTCTCTCGTACTGCGTAATATCTTACGCTAGGGGAACACTATGTAAAACGCCGTGCGTGCTGGGATCCACACCAAAGTCCCAAGGGCAGGTGCCCGGGGCTCATGTAGTGCATAATCACCAGGGACTCACAGAGAGTCTGAGAAGAGAGGCTAGAAGCGTCATTCTCCACAAGTAGCATCCTCAAGGAGCTAACTACATCAACAGTGTTCCACACAGTCAGGGTGAAAATTTATTCGGCCTGAACTGAGTAACAGTATGGGTCTTATTAAATGCCCCTGGGGTAATTTTATCGATCAGCGAGCGATGCTCAAGCAGTTTCAGTATTCTGAGCCGAAGCAACGGGCAGACAGTACTGATTTTTAGACCGACAGTAGTTTAGCCTGTAAGGCAGGAACCTTTAGGTTATAAAACCTTATAAATGTAGACGGCGAGGCCCAGCCAGCCGCCATACATATATCCTGCAAGGTAATCTTGCTAGACCACGCCCACGACGAGGCCATGCCTCTCGTGGAGTTCGCTCTGACACCCAAAGGACACTGCAGGCCTTTAGAAGTGTAAGCCAGCGCTATGGCATCAACTATCCACCTGGATAGGCTCTGTTTCGAAGCGGCCAGCCCTTTGGTATGTCCACTGAATGAAACGAATAGCTTCTCAGTCTGTCTGAAAACAGACGAGCGCGACAAGTAAGGTCTTAATGCTCTGACAGGGCAAAGGAAGCCTGCATTCTCTTCCTCGTTGTACACCGGCAGGGCAGACAGGGAGATAACCTGAGCCCTGAATGGTGTGTTGAGGGACTTAGGCACGTATCCGTGCCTGAGTTTGAGTATGACCTTCGAGTCATTTGGCCCAAATTCCATACATGTCGTGCTTACTGAGAGCGCTTGTAAATCCCCTACGCGCTTCACTGAAGCGAGAGCCACCAGAAACGCTGTCTTGAACGACAAATGTTTCATGTCTGACAGATGGATTGGCTCAAATGGGGCACCTTTCATGGCTTCCAACACCGTAGAAAGGTCCCACATGGGGACTGAAGGGGGTCTGGGAGGGTTTAGCCTCTTAGCTCCCTTAAGGAAGCGGATGACCAGATCGTCCTTCCCCAGTGACTGGCCAGTGGCTGGTTTAGTAAACGCTGCTATGGCCGCCACATAAACCTTGAGCGTGGATGGGGTTCTGCCCTTATCCAATAGCTCTTGAAGGAAGGAGAGTACTTCCGTAACTCCACAGTCTGGGGGTGAAAAGCCTTAAGCTTCGCACCAGCCAGAAAACACAGACCATTTTGAGGAGTAGAGTTGTCTAGTGGACGGTGCTCTAGCCTGCGTGATCGTGTTTAACACTCCCTCCGGGAGGTCCACAGCTCCGGGAGAGGATGCCAAATCGAGCCCTTGACCTGGGAGAGGAGGTCTTTCCTCATCGTATTGGAAAGACCTCCCCCCTTTTGAGCGGGACTATAGTGCCGCAGTGGAAGGATTTCGCGACGCGCTGAATGTTCAGTCTGCGCTCCGGTGACAGGCGTGCTGTCATAGACAGCGAGTCCAGCTCTGTGCCCAGAAAAGATATTCTCTGACTGGGAGACAGCGAACTTTTCGCCCAATTGACTGCGAGACCTAGATTCTCGAGGTGTACGAGTAATATGATCCTGTGTTCTATGAGCACTGAGTGTGATCGAGCTAGAATCAGCCAATCGTCCAAGTAGTTCAATACTCGCATGCCCCGAAGTTTCAGGGGCGCGAGAGCCGCCTCCATGCACATCATAAATGTACGGGGTGCCAGGGACAGGCCGAACGGCAGGACTGTTTATTGATATGCCCGGCCCTCGAAGGCGAATCTCAAGAATCGCCTGTGACATGACGCTATTTGTATTTGAAAATACGCGTATTTCAGATCTATTGACAGAAACCAGTCCCCTTGGCAAATCTGTGCGAGGATTTTCCTGGTCGTGAGCATTCTGAACTGGCGTTTCACAAGGACTTTGTTCAGCTGTCTCAGAACTAGAATGGGTCTGAGACCCCCGTCTTTTTTCGGTACCAGAAAATATCTGCTGTATAGACCCTCTTCACTCTGAGCTTGAGATAAAGGCTCTTTGGCCCCTTTGCTCAATAGTTTCGCTATCTCGGCTCGAAGTAGATGAGCTACTTGGCTTTTTACTGTAGTTTTGACCTGCGCCGTGTAACGGCAGGGGCGTCGAGCGAACTGCAGCGAATAGCCTCTCTCTATAGTGTTCAGCATCCATTCTGATACCCCAGGGAGCTTTGCCCACGCATTTGCATGAATGGCTAGGGGTAAAATGAGATCTGGGCTTTGGCCGCAACTGAGTGGTGGCCGGAGAGCTCCGGTGTGCTGTAAAGTGAACACTGTGCTTGCAGCATCTGAGGCGGGGAGCGCGCTGATCACAGCGGGCGGTCTGGCCGCACACAATTTCTCTATGGCAGTTTGCGAAGAGAAAATGAGCGGGGTGAAACCCGTGGGTTTTAACATGTCTGTGAGTGAATGTGGGCGAGGGACAGCGGGCACATTAACTACACTCAAAACACCGTCTGCCTGAGCTGACTGAATGTTTGTTGGTTTCGTTTTTACAGAAACCGCGGGACATGCATAGTGTAGTGTTTGTGGGCACTGGGTTGTGGGCACATTCACTACGTTTAATGCACAATCGACGTGAGTCGATTTTATTTGAGCGAGCCCTGTACTGTGGTGGGCTGTGCTTGTGTGTAGGATAACTTTAGATTAATGATTAATGAGAATTAACTTTATATGCAGCAATGCATGATGGGAGCCATGAATGAGTTTTGATTGGTGGCACCCAGAATGCACTGCAACATGCTTTATAATTGTTACCATTGTTGAGATTCACAGGCTGATTCTTGATGTCTGTGTGTCTAAAAGAAAGATAAACATTTAATAATTTATTTGGATTACATTATAAAAGTTAAAAATATAACACTGTACAAGGATAGTAGTGTTATAATTAGTAAAGTAAACATAATTCAGAAACTGGGCTCTTTATGAGTTCAGTGATTCAGGTCAAATGATTGTAGAAAAATGATTGTTAAAACACAACCAACACAATCAGATCACCTTTTCTATTTGTTCATCTGGCTGTTATGACTCATGTACAGCAGCCAAACCAAATCTAAAGTTAATGATTAAATGGTCAAAAGCCCAACTACAACAAACATTGATAACCATAATGGTGACTTAAAAATTAAGTTTTCTCCTTCAGTGATTCTGCTTGTTAACCCTCTGTGGTCCTGAGGTTTTCTGGGTCATGGAGGTGTTCTGACATGCTCTGACATTTGTGCTTTTTTCAGTTATTTATAAACATGTTAATGGCAAAGGTGTAAATTCACTATATATAGCACAAACAGGGCTACCATAATATGTGAGCAAGATGTATGTACATGTTTGTATTTTTGAGAGAATATTGTTTATGCATGGTTATTGAAAAAAATAAAACTTAAAGTCTCTGAAATAAGGCCACAAAACACATACTAAATATGTGTCCACAAGACTTTTGACTAATGGATGTTCTTGCCTAGGATTTTTGCTTCAAAATGATCTGAAAATCATCCTGCCAAATCATTCACATAAAACAATACATTGATTTAAATTTAGTAAAACACTTTTTGTTTGGAAAGGCAAAATGGGCGTGACTCATGTATAATGGTCTGATTCACACCTGTGAAGACAAAAGACCTGCTTAATGAGCCTGCATTATGAGCTTTTCACAGGTGTGTCACTGAGCCACAAGAAAGAATACAAGGACACAAGAAAATAAATATATATATACTACAAAATTGGTTCACAGTTGGAAACATCTAGAAAAAAATAGTATTTTTCCACTTGTATTTTTGCTTGCAAATTGTATAATATCCAAGGTGTACATTTCTAGTAATTGTGTAGTTAATTCTCATACTGTATTTTCAAAAAGTTTTGGATATGTATCCTCTCCCCAAATTTGTCACTAATAAGACGCAATAAAAATTATTTGAAGAGAAGGCTTATATTGACCTTTTAAGATTTTGTTTACATGTACCTTGTAAATATATTATTTGCTATTTTATTAAAAAGGTTACAATTACAGCAACAATTAAAATAACAATATTTCAAGTGTAATATTTCTTTGTAAAAACTAAACTATACATTTAATCATACATATTTCAAAGTTAAGGATTCATTAGTTTGAATAAAGCCTACATTGGAACAAACACTATAATAGCATCCTAGTTGATGACTTTATTTTTGACAAAACAAACATAGCCTAATATATTTAACATTTGAGCAGAAATTGGTGAACAAAAGCTTATTCAATGTGGCAGTAGTCTAGTTTACAGTAAACAGTTAATAATCTATCCAAAACTAGTCAACGAAATGTTGTCTTTCATATTTCGTCTGTAACATAGGCATATCGTTTGTTGTTTTTATGAGCCTATATTAGGGCATATAAATATTAATTTGCAGTTTAATACGTTGCTAATACAAATACATTTTAACGTTATTTCAACATATTTCAATCGATTTTCACTCATCTCAGTATAGCAATAGGGTTTGGTAAAAACTGTTCAGTTCATTCATTCACACACGCGATTCATATTTAAACAGTCTTTTTGTGGTTTACATACACTATGATATCGCGATTAGAACAATAATAATAAAAAAAAAAGTACTTCTCAGATGGATCCGAGGTAAATGTCCCAAGATTATTCCTCACACAGCCTCGCAAGAAGAAATAGTACAATAATCTGAAGATTACATTTATTGTGTTATCGCGTTTATGAGGGGCATTGACACTTTGCATGTGTTGCTTCAGATCATTTGCGTTTCAATACCGCGCGCTCTCCGTGGGCGTGTCACATTAGCAGAATAATGAGCTGAGACAACGATAATGAGATCGGGCTGACACCTCTCTCTTTTTTTATAGATTACATAAACAGAGAATATTTATTTTAGTTTTGAATTAGATATTTTAAAAGTACAAACTTAAATGATTATAAAGATATATTGCTCATGATTGTGCGAATAGTATTCGCTGAGCTTTAAGTTTAGAGACGTGCTCCAGAAAAAAAGTTAACAGAGACAGAGAGGCAGAAAGCACACGGTTTATTTTCTTCATTTTGCAAAAGCACACGGTTTTGATGTTAATGTGAGTGTACAAAAAAAAAAAGAAGACTCTCTATAGTTTATAATCATGTATTGATTTTATTTATATGACCAAAAATGACGGAGTATTTTAAGTCTATGTTGCTGCTATGTGGAAAAAAAACAGCAAAATGCGCCGGCGCGTTTCTCGACCCCAGAGGGTTAACATTAGGTGTCTTCAATAATGCTCAATCATCACTCAATTATTCACTTAATTATCTCATTAACTTCCACACTGCTTCAGTGTTCATTTAACACTCTGCTCAGAGTTTATATAAATCACACCCTCAGTGTTAATTTAACACTGGGGATTTTGCTGTGTGGTCATATGGAGAGATCACTGTGAGATCAACGTGTTGACAGGGAAAGGACTGTCCCTTTATGTTGTCTATAGTTTATTTGTACTAAAAGGCAACCTATCTCCCGAGATACATTTACATTTATGTAGACATTTATGGCCACTTATGGCCACCCAAGGGCCGTCATTCCACGCTGCATGTGGGCCAGAACATTCCATATGTGCCAGATGTGGGCGGATCTGGGCCGTCACAATGTTGCTATGTGGGAGGTGGTCACGTTGTTTTTAAATGCTGCCCGCGAGTTAAACAAAGAATGTATAAATAAAACCACCAGATCTAAATGATGCAGAGCTGTTCTTCCAAACAACAGTCAGAACAAATGTCCAGATGAGACATGAGCCAAAGATCATAACTCCTTACCAAGAATCAAATCAAAACAGTAATATAATAGTGAAAAGTTTGTCCACTGTATGTCTATGTGAAACACTAACTCTTGTTTTCCTTTAATTTAAATTAGTGAGATGTTGAAATATCTTGTGATATTTCATATTTTATTCTAGTACTGCTTCTTATTTTGTTCTTTATTGGAGCATTTGAATATTGATTTTCAGCTTACTGTCAAACAACACAACTCTTTATTGTCTTGTACAGGATACACGAAAGATGCTCAGTATATTCCTGGAATAATGCAAATGATGTTTGACGAAAACACACATATACAAATATACAAAGCATATTGTATATGTGAGGTCTGTGTGTTATTCTAAACTTAATGCAAATGCATCTTCCTCTGAGGCCGTAGTGATCAGTTTACTGTTCAGATGTTTCTCTTTAAACTACATTTACTAAAACAATTAGCTGTAAAATGACTTTGGGAGGACAATTAAGAGATGAATGAACTTGAAATCAGCTTCTCAATAAAGTAAATCAGACTTTTTCCATGTTAAAAGAGGATTCAATAAGAGCATGTTTGATGATTGTATACTATAGGCCAGACGGTCAAACTCGGTCCTGGAGGGTCACAGCTCTGCAGAGTTTAGCTCCAACCCTGATAAACTCTCCTGTCTGTAGCTTTCTAGTAATCTGAAGACATTGATGCCCTGGTTCAGGTGTGTTTGATTAGGGTCCCAGATAGATAGAAATCATCAAAACAATGTTAAATCAATGTTAATGTGTACATTTTTGACTCAACATCACCTTTGCTTCCACAATTAATGTTGATTTTTTTTTTTTTTCAAATATTTCATTCAAAAATCAGTGGTAATGGCTTTAGTTGTTTCCTTTATTTGAGCAGTTTGACTCTTGTCTTTTATGTCAGATTGTGATTATTGCAACAGTGTGTTCCAAAACACATAATTTATTGCAAAGAAAGCCAGAAGCAAAGACACTCAGGTGAAATATTTTTCAGTATCTGTTTAGTAATAAGTATTATTTCTTTGCTCTGGCTGACATGGGGCATTGCTATGGCCTGCTTGTGGCCCAGATCTGGCAAACAGGAGTGAGCCGCCCAAGGGCCGTCATTCCACGCTGCATGTGGGCCAGATCATCTTTCTACGTGTGCCAGATGTGGGCCGGATCTGGGTAGACACAATGTTGCTATGTGGGAGGAAGCAGACTGAATACCCAGATAAATTAATTAATCTTTTCTGTTTATCATAATTTGGCCTTGTCCTTGCATTGCAATTTTTTTCTTATTCTAAATGCAATCAAACTTTGATGTGTTTGGGGAATTTGGCTAACGTAATATTTAAAAAACATTCTGCTGAAATGAACAAAATGACTCGGAAAAAAGTTTTTATCATTTTGATGAATGGGATTCAAAGATCCGAGTCAGTCAAATGATCCGAACTTCCCACTATAATTAAAAATTATATTTAATAATTATTTAACTGATTTTCTAAAACAGCCCATAAAGTAGAAAAATTATACAAAAATATTATTAATAAAATTTCACCATAAACATAATAAGCTATCGTTTAGCAACAACTATTTAAACAACTATTTAAACAAAGTCCAATGCAAATATTGTAAATATGTGAAAAATAACACCTTTTATCTGAGGGTGAGAAGATTTCGTACTACATGTGGTCGTGTTTTTAAATGCTGCCCGTGAGCTAAACAAAGAATGTATGAATAAAGCCACCAGATCTAAATGGTGGAGAGCTGTTCTTCCAAACAACAGAGTCAGTAATGTCCAGATGAGACATGAGCCAAAGATCATATATCCTTACCAAGAATCAAATCAAAACAGTGAAATGGTTGCCCACTGTATGTCTATGTAAATGACCAACTCTTGTTTTCCTTTTATTTAAATGAGTGAGATGTTCAAATCTGTTTTCTGTTGTGATATTGGATATTTGACTCTAGTTGTACTGTTTGTGCACAGTTTTGTTCTTTATTGGAGCATTTGAATACTGGTTTTACTTACTTTATTACTTTCTGTCAAACAACACAACCCTTTATTGTCTTATAAAGGATACATGAAAGATGTTCAGTATATTCCTGAAATTATGTAAATATTGTTTGACGAAAGCACAGTGTCAAAAGCCACAGTTTTTGTATATGTGAGGACTGTGTGTTCTAGACTAAATGCAAATGAATCTTCCTCTGAGGCCGTAGTTATCAGTTTACTGTTCAGAGAATGAACTATAGACTACAGTTATTAACAAAAATAGCTGTAAAAGGACTTTGAGAGCACTATTAAGAGATGAATGAACTTGAAATCAAAGTCTCACTGAGAATTATGAATCACTGTGAATCAGACTTTCCAGTGAGAATTCAAGGAGAGCATGTTTGATGATTGTATACTATAATCCAGGGATACCTCGAGAAGGTCAATCAGTTTTTTGCGGGGTTTCATCAATACTTACGCTTTCTTTATGTATTTTATAAGAAAAACACACATTAATCAACATTTCTGTAAATGTGCCATTGTTAGCCAGCTGGCTAATTTTTCAACTGCAGTCCTTTGGCAAGATGTTTTTGAAACCTTCAAACTAATAAAAAAAGTACATAACTCCAATAAAGACAGCGCAAAATCACCAGAGTTAAATTAACACTCATCAGTGTACATGTGTCCACACTACAGAGTGTTAAATCTAACACTGAAGCAGTTTTGAAGTTAATGAGATAATTAAGTTATAATTAGATGACAATTGACCATTATTGAAGACACCTGATGATAACAAGCAGAATCACTGAAACAACAAGAACAGAAAAAGAGACAAGCAGAAACACAAGAACTACGTCTGATATTTTAACAGTGTGGACACATATGTACACTGAGGAGTGTTAATTTAACTGGGGGTTTTGATCTCCTGGCTGAAAAACTGCTAATTAGCAAATCCAGGTGATTGGAACAAAATACTGTGGAGGACTTTTACTTTCTGAACCTGGACTTCACCTCTGACTAAAACTGACTTCAGCAACAGCCTTAGATGAAATCAACTGAAGAGAAAAGAAGACATTAAATTTCTGAAGATCTCAGCAGAGGAGGAATAAACAACTCCACAAACAGCATTACCAGCTTCACTTATTGCTAATTTGAAGTGTTTATGTGTTTAATTTGAAGTCACCATAACAGTGATTAGTGTTTCAGTTGGGTTCTTAACTCTTATTATATTTTTTGTCTGTTTTTGGCTGTGTTTTTGCCTCTTTAAAGTTTTCTTACACTTTTGATGCTGTTTTTATTAACCTCTGAAAATTGCTATTATAGCTGCAATGACAGTGTGTTTGTCAAACAATTTGCAGCAGCAAAGAAAGCTAATGAGAAACAAAATCAGGTGTTGATGGTTTCCTGATGATGGTTTTATAATCACACTGTCATAGCAGCCAAAAAAGACAAAGACATAATAAGAGTTAAGAGCCCAACTAATAGAAACATTGATCACTGTTATGGTGACTTCAAATGAAACAAATATAGAGTTAAACCTCTGTTAATTCTCAATAAAACTTCTGTAGACGTCTGACAGAAAGTCAGTCTGGTTAGTAATAAGGGAAGCTGGTAATGCTGTTTGTGGAGTTGTTTAATCCTCCTCTGCTGAGATCTTCAGAGATTTAATGTCTTCTTTTCTCTTCAGTGGATTTCATCTAAGGCTGTGTCTGAAGTCAGTTGTAGTTCTTGTATTTCTGCTCGTCTCTTTTTCTGTTCTCTTCAGAGTTGTAAAGTCCAGGTTCAGAAAGTAAAAGTCCTCCTCAGTATTTTGTTCCAATCACCTGGATTTGCTAAATTAGCAGTTTTTCAGCCAGGAGACAGAACTAATTAGTGAAATCAGCTGGCTGAGTTCATGGGTGGAATAAACATATGGCAGGAATTTTACTTTCTGACCCCTTGACTATACACCTCTGGTTGCCAGTAGTTTACTGCAAAATTGAGTTTTGTGGGTCACCATTGTGCTGAAGAGTAGAGCCTGTGCTTCAATCCAGGGGAAAACCAAGAAACATGTATGTTAAACTGTATGTTGCTTTATTTAACAGGTGGGATTTAGTTGCTAATCAAGTGAATACATTAATATTATTATTATTATTAATATTATTTTTTATTTTTTTTGTGGTTTCAATTGAAATAAGGTCTCTATAATAATATGCTTATAATATTTTAATACATTTAAATGGCAGCTGGTCAATGTAAGGCAGTCAGTTTCAGCAAATGAAATGAGTTAATTTGAGTTTTAATTTAGTGCATGGTATTTTTATAGTAAAGAATTGTACAAATAAAGCAGTTTTTCAACCTTCATAATATATTTCCAAGACATGAGAGATGATACATCGCCTTACAATAGGTTGAATGACACGTCTGCCATAGCCTGACAGTGTCTGTGTCGCTTTTACTGGCACTACATAACTTCGGGGTTTGGGTAGTAACCCGAGCACAAAAATAACAACAAAATTCGACTGCTTTACGGCATATGTCACTTCCCCCACCCCCCCAACTTCCTCAAATTCTGACGTGAGAGCCCAACTAGCGTTTGTTTGCCGTCTGTATGTTGTTGTCATGGCCGAAGCAGCAACTAAAACGAAGAAGGCAAAGGTTTTGTCGGAGGAGACTAGAAAGAGAAAAAGGGAGAGTGACAAAATAAAAGGCCGGACGAGGATCAATATTGGTCCAGCGTTCTCTCGCTGGCGTGAGCTAAAGGAGGAGGAGGGCTGCCCGACCGATGCTGACCTGGCCGTAATGCAGTTGGACTAGTAAATATATTGCTTGCATACTATCTCTATTTTTTCGAATTTGTTGTCTGCCTGGCCATGTTATGGAATCTGGTCCTCCATTTATCTTCATGATAGTCATGTTTGTTTATTTATTTTCTGGTGAAAGTGTCTTGCCTCAGGCTGCACAGCAAAATCCCCAGTGTTAAATTAACACTCTGAGTGTGGACTCATATAAACACTGAAGCAGTGTTAAAGTAACACTGACGCAGTGTTAAAGTTAATGAGATAATTAAGTGAATTATTGAGTGATGATTGAGCATTATTGAAGACACCTGATGTTAACAAGCAGAATTACTGAAGGAGAAAACCGTAATTTTAAGTCACCATTATGAAGATCAGTGTTTGCTTTAGTTGGGATCTTGACCCTTAAATCATTAACTTTAGATTTTGTTTGGCTGCAGTACATGAGTTATAACAGCCAGATGAACAAATAGAAAAGGTGATCTGATGTTGTTGGTTGTGTTTAAACATGATCATTATTTAACAATCATATGACCTGAACTCATAGAGAGCCCAAATTAGGTTTACTTTATCAATTATAGCTGCACTATTCTTGTACAGCATAGCGTTTTAAACTTTTACAAAGTAATCCAATCAAATTTTTATACACGTCTCAAATACAAAATAATTTTTTTTTAATCGATTAAGTTTTTTTAGACACAAAGACATGAAGAATCAGCCTGTGAATCTCAACAATGGTGACAATTATAAAGCATGTTGCAGTGCATTCTGGGTGCTACCAATCAAGACTCATTCATGGCTGCCATCATGCATTGCTGCATGAATAAATAATGAGCTTATGTTCAGAGGTGATCTGTTTGTCACCATTGCTGAGATTCATACACTAATTCTTGATGTCTGTGTGTGCCAACATATATTTTTTTGAAGTTTTATTTTTTGATCATTTGGTTTAATTGAAAAAGCCCAAAATATGATGCCTTACAAGGATAGTGCTGTTTTTCAGCACTACAGTAATTCAGATCATATGACTGTGATATAATGATTACGTAAAACACAACCACCACCATCAGATCACCTTTTCAATATGTTCATATGGCTGTCGTAAGTCACGTACAGCAGCCAAACATAATCTAAAGTTAACTAATTTAAGGGTCAAGATCCCAACTAAAGCAAACACTGATCTCTAAAACTTAAAATTACTTTTTCTCCTTCAGTGATTCTGTTTGTTAACATCAGGTGTCTTCAATAATGCTCAATAATCACTCAATAATTCACTTAATTATCTCATTAACTTTAACACTGCTTCAGTGTTTATATGAGTCCACACTCAGAGTGTTAATTTAACACTGGAGGTTTTGCTGTGTAAGATCGTCTTTCTGCTCATAAATAATCTCATCAGTCTCTTTAAATCAAATACACTGCAGCATGTGTTGATGTGTGATCATTGACTGGACTGTGATTGTGTGGAGTTTTGGTGGAGTAATTCGGTCTCGAATCTTACTGTAAGTGCTTGTACATATAGGGATGAATACATCTTCACAAATTACACCAGAGCACTCGTGGATCTACAACAATTTTCAGTTTTCAATTTCTGGGAAAAAAATAAATTTTCAGGAGTCTCATTTCATCCTTTATTGAATTATGCTTTGACAAAAAGTGTTTAAAACTCTCCTCAGTTTTAACTCTTGTAATATGCAAAATCTTAGATGCTGTGGATTGTTTTTTCATGTGTGTTTGAAACAAAGAGAAAACTGTTTTTTTATTTATTTATTTTTTTCATGTGTCAATGCAATGGCTAATTAGTTTATTCTCTAACTGTAAGGGAAACTATTCCTCTGAACTGGTTTGTGGATAAAGAGAAATACACCGGATTGTCAAATGGCTTCCACCTTTCATAAAATATGTTTTCTTGTCTTTAAGGTTGGCTTTAAGGTTGGTCCTTATTGCTCCAAAAACTTTTATAACATGAACTGCTGTCAGATGATGAATGCAGCTTTTTGAAATTCAAAATTTTAATACAGTCCAATACATTTTCAGTTCTGTTTACTGCCTTTTCTTCCTATTTCAGGTTTAATGCTCTCACTGAAGACCATATCTGTTATTCTGTGTAAGTCTAAACACATGTGCACTGTTAGACCTTACCAGTTTTTTTTTTTTACAGTAAAATACTGGCAACACTGTTGCCAGTAATGTACTGTTAATTGTACAGTTCTTTACTGTAATATACTTAAATGCACTAATTTAGAAACTCAAGTTAACTAATTTCACTTGCAGAAACTGACTGCCTTAAATTGACCAACTGTCGTTTTAAATGTATCAAATAAAATTTATAACACACTAGCAATGTGAGCAAAGTAAAAAAAAAAAGTAAATAAAAAGATTTCCACTGGACTAGCAATTACTCAGTCGCTGCCTGTTAAATACAGCAACATGCAGCATATCGTCGATGCTTGTTGATCTTCTCCTGGACTGAAGGACAGGCTCTACTCTTCAGCACAATAGTGACCCAAAAAAAATAATTTTACAGTAAACTCCTGGCAACAGTGTTGCCAGTATTTACCTGTTTTATAACTTACAGTTTATTACTGTTAAAATACATTTTGTGGGTGTGTCTTTTTATCTTACACTGTTAACCCTTTCAACCCCACAGGAAAATACACACTACAAAGAGTAAAAAGTAACATTGACGCATTGTTGCAATGAGATAATTAAGGGAATACTATATGTAAGTGATTGTTGAGCATTAGTGATGAACACCTGCTGTTAACAAGCAGAATCACTGAAGGAAAGAGGAACACAAGAACAGAAAATAGAGAAACACAAGAACTACAACTGACTTCCAGCCATTACACATTATTACACATATTATTAACTAGTATTACTTTATTTATGTCATACATCTACAGAAGTTGTCATGTTTAATTGAAAATGTTTGGTTTGAAGTTACCATTATAGAGATCAGTGTTTGCTTACTTGGGATGCTGACCCTTGACATTTTGTCATTTTTTATTTTCTTGCTTGAACTGTGATTTTGCATGTAACACTTCTGCATTCACACGGTTTGTGAAAGAAGCTTGTTCAGTTGGATGTGATGACATAGTCATCATATAGCCTGTTCATTCACTAATCTCATTCAGAGTTTAATCCTGTATCAGCATTGTTACATTGCCACCACTATAAATGCAATGAGATACAATGATTTTAATAAGATTTTTTTAACACATCATGCACAACCAAAGATACAGAGCTACACTGTCTTGTAGAAACACAGAGATATCAAAAATCAGCACATGAATCTCAACAATGGTGGTAGTATTTTTTATTTATTTTTATTCATGCAGTAGTGCATGCTGGGAGTTTTATACTATCCTGGAACCCAGCATGCATTACGACATGAAACTTTTGATTGTCACCATTGTTGAGATTCATATGCTGATTGTTGATGTATGTGTTTGTCTCAAAATGTTTTAATGCCCTATATGAATTCAATATCCTTCAGAATAACTGTTTACATAAATATTGCTGGATTTGATGTTGTAGACTCACAAATAAATAAATGTGAAACCCCCATAAATTCAAAGTTTATACACAAGATGAAATCAGCACATCAGACATGTCCAGGACGACATCATCACAACAGCAAAAACACCTAATTATCTTTCTCTTGGCAGTTTCCAGCCATAACAAATGTTTTTTTAAAAGTCACAGTTATAACAACCAAAGAGAAACTAATGTCAAAAAGTCAAGAACCCAACTAAAGCAAATACTGATCTCCATCATGGTGACTATTTTCTGTTCTTGTTTCTCTGTCCTTCATGGATTCTGCTTATCAGGTGTTCATCAGTGTCTGAATTCACTCACTTCTTTTCATTCACTCTGTCAAGTGGACTATATTAGTGAACTGATGTAGGGAATAGTGAATGAGGGTATAGGGTGTGATTGGGGAAACAGTCTCTGAGTGTCGATTTGGAGCACTGTTAATTTACAGTATATTCCTGTATGCTATTTTGTTTTCTACTGTATATTACTCTTTTAATGGAAAATGGTATGATATTGTCAGAATTTGAGTCATGTGACAGAGTCATGTGATGTGTAAGAACTAGGGATGGCCCGATACCATTTTTTTCAAACCGATACGAGTACGATTATTTACATTTGTGTACTTGCCAATACAGAGTACAGATACCGATATTTCTACCGCAAAAGTAACTATAGGCTCCCAGAAAAGAAGACAGAAGACTATTTTAGAACACAGGTTAGAAGACTGTTTTTATTTCCTTCTCTGCTTGTTTTAACAAGTCTAAAAAAAATAATAATGAGTAAAATAATAAATGTATTAACACACAAACCACTGTTAATTTAACATAAAAGCAAGCAGGCTACTGCGTGCATCGTCTGGAATGACTGAATGCGCGCAAAGTGCGCTCCTTTAATAGCCTAATTCCTAAAAAGCTGACAGTTCATAGCGATCTCACACATCTGTTATTATCAATGAAGCTGACTGCACAATGAATCTTTCATAATATCCACACACTGTTATAATTAGAGGATTTGCCAGCATACAGAATTCAGCACTGAACAAAAAAGTTTTGAGCGGTGAGGGGAGTCTATCTTAAATGCTTCTGATTGGCCATTGCGTTCAAGAAATCAACACACATGTCTGTGATTGGCTACATCGCTCAACGCTGCAAACATGTTATGAATAGAAACTCTGGCCTGTAAATCGTTTCTATTTTGTTTTAGTTGTTATTCTTGCTTTTCTGCAACAGATGAATAAAAATCTATTAGTTTTAATATGTTTTATTCATAGATATTTCTAGTTTGCGGGAGTCCCGCGAATCGTTTTATTCTCCCGCAACCCGCACACAGAGTGAGTGCATTACCGCCCGCGCTCGCACTCGGCCATCAGATCTTGTGCCGCACCGCACTCTATTGCGTTGGGAGTGCACGTCCCTATGCCTCAGTTCACCTCGACAAAGCACTCGCGGCGGCCAGTTTTGTTTTGCAAAATGTACGTGGTATTGGGGCATGGTATCGGCGAATTTTTATGAGTACGAGTACGAGTATATGAGGACAGTATCGACCCGATCCCCGATGCCAGTATCGGTATCGGGCCATCCCTAGTAAGAACTAACTTACTGGCTATTTGACTTCAGAAGACTTAAAAATATGACACACAAATCATACTGTATAGACTACTGTATTACTGCCATGGTCCTTTTTTGTCAGTTAAGAAAGAAAAGGCTTAAGAGTGTCATCGTGGAAAAGATATGTGAGGATAAGAAGACCTTATATTAAAGTATATTATTATGTTCTGTGAAAGAAAAAGTCATAGTGGTTTAGAGCAACATGGTTAGTAAATGACAGAATTGAACTATTCCTTTTAGTAAAAGCCTGTCAAATCTAGTTTTATTATGCACTGTAAAACCCAACAAGTTAAGCTAACTCATTTCATTTGAGGAAACCGATTACATCAATTCATTTAAGTTTATAAAAAACAATAGTTATGAGTACTCTGAACTTATTTTATTTGAGTTCACTAAAACAATAATATTTCTTAAAACACAATTAAACTTTACACTGCATTTAATACTGTATATAGCTGAAACTTCACTTTATTGAGTAAAAACAGTGAAATGACAAACTTTAAATGAACTCAGAGCACTTGCAGTTACTGCTAGCTCACAATATCACACACAAAGTCAAATCCAATGAGTTAAGCTAACTTATTACATTTGAGGAAACCGATTACCTCAATTCATTTAAGTTTATAAAAAACAATAGTTATGAGTACTCTGAAATTATTTCAGTTGAGTTCACTAAAAGTAGATATTGCAGTCAATAAATTAAGTGATTAATTAAGTGATTAATTAAGTTATTGTTGAGCATTAATGATGAACACCTGCTGTTAACATCACTGAAGGAAAGAGAAACACAAGAACTACAACTGACTTCCAACCACAACATTAGATGAAATCAACCGAAGATAAAATATGTTTAAATCTCTCAAGATCTCAGCAGAGGAGGATTGAACAACTCCACAAACAGCATTACCAGCTTCACTTATTACTAACCAGGTTGACTTTTATCATCCGTCTACAGAAGTTGTTATTGTGAATGAACAGAGGTTTAGATGAAGACGATTTATTGAGTTTCATTTAAAGACACCATGATAGTGGTCAGTGTTTGCTTTAGTCGGGCTCTTGACCCTTGACTTTATAACAGTTTTTCCTCTGGCTGCTGCAACTGAGTGTTTATATAACACATTTGTTATTGCACAAAAGCCAAAAGAAAATTTTGTATTGATGATGATTTATGGAATGATGAATCAACATTTGGTGTCTTGATTGTCTTATCTTTTCTAGAGAATAATCTCTGATAAACAGGTGATATATAACTTGTAGTATTCATTATAAAATAGCTGTGATTCTGCTGCAAGGCCCTTTCAATCAGATTTTAAAAACCTCTATGGTATCATGCTGACTTATACAGACATCAAGAATCAGTATATGAATCTCAACAATGGTGACCATTAAAAAACGATTCATGCTGCAATGCATGCCGGGAGCCATGGATAAGGTTTGTATTATGGTAGTACCCAGCATGCATTGCAGTATGAATAGTTTTTTTAATGGTCACCATTGTTGAGATTCATATGCTGATTCTTGATATCTGTGTTGGTTTTGGTAATAAATCGCATTTTCTGTAAAATCCTTCATACTATCTGAAATTCATAACATTGCTAGTTCTTATGTTGTAGAATCTATTTTCAAATACAACTAATAATATAATCAGAGATTAGACTCTGAATGAGATCAGTGAATAAAGTCATTAAGTGATGATTGTCATCATCAAACCTTGACTTTCATCACCCGATCATACTTTTCCTTGACTTTTGTGCCATAACAAATGTTTTATAAACACTCAATTACAGCAGCCAAAGAAAAACTTGTACTCAAATGTCAAGGGTCAAGAGCCCAACTAAAGCAAACGTTAATCTTCATCATGGTGACCTTAAACCTTGTATTTCTTGTGTTTCTCTTTCCTTCATTGATTCTGCTTGTTAACAGCAGGTGTTAATCACTATTGAACAGTCATCACTTAATTGATGATTAATTAACTTAACTATACAATTATTATTCAATTATCATTCTGGGATCTAGAAATGTTCTATAACTCATTCAGTTTGAGTTCTGTTTCAGTCATTCAAGACACTTCAAGTTTCTGTATTATTTGAGTGCAGTGACCTCAATTTAATTGAGTAAATAGTACTGTTAGGTTTTACAGTGCACTGTAGAATCACAGTTATTTTATAATGAATACTACAAGTTATATATCACCTGTTTATCAGAGATTACTCTCTAGAAAAGATCAGAGAATCAAGACACCATATGTTGATCCATCATTCCATAAATCATCATCAATACAAAATTTTCTTTTGGCTTTTGTGCAATAACAAATGTGTTATATAAACACTCAGTTACAGCAGCCAGAGGAAAAACTGGTGTTATAAAGTCAAGGGTCAAGAGCCCAACTAAAGCAAACACTGACCACTATCATGGTGTCTTTAAATGAAACTCAATAAATCATCTTCATCTAAACCTCTGTTCATTCACAATAATAACTTCTGTAGACGCATGATAAAAGTCAAACTGGTTAGTAATAAGTGAAGCTGGTAATGCTGTTTGTGGAGTTGTTCAATCCTCCTCTGCTGAGATCTTGAGAGATTTAAACATATTTTATCTTCGGTTGATTTCATCTAATGTTGTGGTTGGAAGTCAGTTGTAGTTCTTGTGTTTCTCTTTCCTTCAGTGATGTTAACAGCAGGTGTTCATCATTAATGCTCAACAATAACTTAATTAATCACTTAATTAATCACTTAATTTATTGACTGCAATATCTACTTTTAGTGAACTCAACTGAAATAATTTCAGAGTACTCATAACTATTGTTTTTTATAAACTTAAATGAATTTATGTAATCGGTTTCCTCAAATGTAATGAGTTAGCTTAACTCATTGGATTTGAATTTGTGTGTGATATTGTGAGCTAGCAGTAACTGCAAGTGCTCTGAGTTCATTTAAAGTTTGTCATTTCACTGTTTTTACTCAATAAAGTGAAGTTTCAGCTATATACAGTATTAAATGCAGTGTAAAGTTTAATTGTGTTTTAAGAAATATTATTGTTTTAGTGAACTCAAATAAAATAAGTTCAGAGTACTCATAACTATTGTTTTTTATAAACTTAAATGAATTGATGTAATCGGTTTCCTCAAATGAAATGAGTTAGCTTAACTTGTTGGGTTTTACAGTGTGTGTGTTAATTTGGCCAGTTGACTGTCAATTAATTTGGCCCTTTGTATTTGTTGATTAATTTGTATCTATAATTCTTTTTCAGATGTCTTTACAACTGTCACACCAGTGAAGGCCACAACTGGTAATGTACTACAATGGGAGTTTGTGTTTTCTCTGTGGATCTACATGTGTGTAGCTTTGAATTGAACAAAATAGAGTTGTACAGTAACCATTCACTAATTTTCTCAATGCATCGAACACAAATTATTCTGATTAACATACTGCACTAATTAACCCTTTCCAAATATTCTGTTTTGGTTAAGAGAATGTCAAAATGTCCAGTTTTCTTAATGTTAGTGGAATGTTTTTGTTTTGTTTTTTTAGGTTAGTATGATGTTCCTGAAATAATATTTTAACTTAATTTTTATTAACAACTTAACATTACAGGAACATTGATTTGTAACATTCCAATAACATAAAAATGTCCAGTTTCCTTAATGTTAATAGAACGCCATTTAAAGGTTAGAGTGAAGACCATCAACTGAAGTAAAATGTTTACTTTAGCTTACTTTGCTGCTGCAAATGTGTTTAACAAACACACTGTCACAGCAGCCAAAAAAGACAATATATATAATAAGAGTTAAGAGCCCCAACTAATGGAAATACTGATCACTGTTATGGTGAAAACATAGAGTTAAACCCCTGTTAATTCTCAATAAAACTTTTGTAGACGTCTGACAGAAATAAAGTCAGTCTGGTTAGTAATAAGTATTTGATAAAAATAAACTAGCCTCACTCGTTTATATTATTTTGCATCTATTTGATACAAATGAGTTAGGCTAACTAATTTTTATTCTGTTGAATGGATGTACTCAGTTTGAGTTGGGGCTACATATATTTACTGGATGGAAATCCTGCCCACAACTTAATTGAGTTCATCCAATGAATAATTTTTTTGAGTGAAGCTATTAATACATTTTTAGTTAAACCAATTAAATATATATATATATATATATATATATATATATATATATATATATATATATATATATATATATATATATATATATATATATATATATATATATATACATATGATCTTAAATATATACACTGTAAAAAAATGCCCTGTAAAATACCGGTAATCTACTGGCAGCTGTAGTTGCCAGCAATGTACTGTTAATTTACAGCATTTTACCGTTAATTTACGGCTCTCCTTTTTTACAGTATGTTACCGTAAAAATACCATGGCAGGTAACTCATATAATATGGAAAACCGATTGCTTTAAACAGTTCAAGTTCAAAAACTAGTATTTATACTTATAGTATCGTAAAATTCCTTCATTAGAGTCCACTGAAAATGAATATCTCTTTATATAAAACTGCAAACACCTAATATGTAATAGTGAATTAATTAAAAACATTTTAACTAAAGTCTTTGCAGTTCGTATAGCGAACAATAGCACACATGTATGTGTTAAAGAACATAGCAAGGAGATTGTCACTACATCAGCAACTACACAGTTACGGCTTTTAAATAAAGCAACAGGCAGCATAACATCAGTGTTTCTCTGCTCATCTCTGACTGAAGCACAGGCTCTACTCTCCAGCACAATGGTGACACACAAAACTAATTAATTAAACTAAAAGATCTCTCCTATATCATCCTGTGCAAAACACATAAAACACTTCAGTTTCATATTTACTCTCCTTATCAGTTATTGACTTTGCATTACTTTTTTTCTATGAACTTTCACTAATATTTCAGTGAAATGAACTTCTTTTGTTTAATACATCTGACTGTTACATTTTACAGAATATTACTGTTTTTCCTTGATTTTACGGTAATCTACTGGCAGTTGTGGTTGCCAGTAAATTGCTGTTTTTCTACAGTTGTATACCGTAAATTAATTTACAGTTGATTACCGTTAAAATACGCTTCACTCTGTTTTTTTTTTTTATCTGACACATTTAACCCTTTCAACCCCACTGCAAAATCTTCAGTTTTAAATGAACACTTGTGTGTCCACACTTCAGAGAGTTGGAGTAACACTGAAGCAGTGTTGAAGTTAATTATATAATTCAGTGATTAATCAACTGATGATTGAGCATTAGTGATGAACACCTGATGTTAACAAGCAGAATCACTGAAGGACAGAGGAACAACAAGAAGATAAAAAAGCGAAACACAAGAACTACAACTGAATTCAGCCACAGAACACATTAAATCTCTGAAGATCTCAGCAGAGGAGGATTAAACAACTCCAAAAAATAGCATTAGCTTCACTTATTACTAACCAGATTGACTTTATTTTTTCATACGTCTACATTAATTCCTTTTGAGTATTAACAGAGCTTTAGATGTTGTTTTGTTTCATTTGACGTTACCTTTATAAAGATCAGTGTTTGGTTTAGTTGGGCTCTTGACCCTTGACTTTAACATTAGCTTATTTTTGCCTGCTTTAAGTGTGTATTTTTAAGACACATTTGTTGTGGCGAAAACAAAGCCAACAAAAATGAGATCAGGTGTTGATGATCATGATGTCATTATATAATGTTTGGATCACCAGTCTCAGCCTGTGTCTATTCCTTACCAATAATGTGTAGATTATATTACTAGACTGTGAAACTACAGCAAAAGATCAAGCAATACTGCATAATCAGTTCTGAAGGATTTTTAAACTCATCATTCACTAAAAAATTTTTAACTATGTCTTTACTTCGACACACACTAGCATCAAGAATCAGCCAATGAATCTCAGCAATGGTGACAATCAACAAAAAAGATAACATTAAATTTGAACATCTCAAAATACGCAACTAAAAGTCAACACAAAACCAAAAGCAAAAATAAAAGCAAAAAGTAAAAATTAAAGCAAATAACCAGACAATTCAGCTGCATAATTTATTCATGCTGCAATGCATGCTGGGAGTCATGTTTTTTTTTTGGTACCCAACATGCATTGCAGCATAAAACTTATGATTGTCACCACTGTTGAGATTCATACACCAATTATTGATGCCTGTGTGTGTCTGGCTGATCAAGAAGTTCTAAATGTTCTAAGTATAACCTTTTTAAAATCATTAATACTTTCTGGACGTCAAATCCCCGATAGATCTCAATCTGTAAAATCATAATGACAACAAAACCAAAACTATAAAACAGCAACCATTTAACAACTGTAGGCAGCAAATGAGATCAGTGAATCAGGCCATTATATGATGATAGTGACTATTAACAACCAGCCATTGTCATCCTGTTGTCTTCAGCTTTGTGCCATAGCAAATGCATTTTAAAGACAGAGCTACAGCAGCCAAAGAAAACTTATGTTCAATAGTCAAGGGTCAAGAGCCCAACTAAAGCAATCACTGATCACCATCATGGTAACATCAAATGAAAATAAAATGACGTCTAAACCTCTGTCACCTTTTAATAAGAACTTCTGTAGACGTCTGACAGAAATAAAGTCAGTCTGGTTAGTAATAAGTGAAGCTGGTAATGCTGTTTGTGGAGTTGTTTAATCCTCCTCTGCTGAGATCTTTTGCTAAGATTTAATGTCTTGTATCTAGATTTCATATTTTTTTCTGTTCTTCTTGTTCCTCTTTCCTTCAGTGATTCTCATTGTTAACAGCAGGTGTTCATCAGGGTCTCAATTAACTGAATTATTCACTCAGTCAATTGGACTATATTAGTGAACTAATGTAGGGAATAGTGAATGAGGGTGTAGGATATGATTTGGAACACACCCTCTGAGTGTCGACTTTGAGCGCTGTTAATTCACAGTATATTCCTGTAGGCTACTTTCTCGAAAACAAGAAATATCACCCCGAATGCATTTTTTCTACGGTATATTGCTGTTTAAATGGAAAACAGCATGTTACTGTAAAATTTGGCCGTTTTTTTACAGCATTTTTTTACAGTGTAGATTTAAATAACGCAAATTAGATTTAAATGTGTCACCTCTAAGAAGGGCTTGAATCATTTTTTTGAGTGAGGCTGAAAAAAAGAGATGAGCAGAAACACAAGAACTACAACTGACTTCAGACACAGTCTTAGATTAAATCAACTGAAGAGAAAAGAAGACATTAAATCTGTGAAGATCTCAGCAGAGGAGGATTAAACAACTCCACAAACAGCATTACCAGCTTCACTTATTACTAACCAGACTGTCAATAAGTTCTTATTGAGAATCAATAGAGGTTTAGATGTTGTTTTATTGTTTTGTTTGACATTATCATCATGGAGATCAGTGTTTGCTTTAGTTGGGCTTGTGACCCTTGACTTAGACATTATATTTTCTCTGGCTGCTGTAACTGTGTTTGTAAAACACATTTGTTATGGCGGGAAAAGCCAAAATAGAACATTTTCAGGTAATGTTTCTTTGTTATTGATGATAACGACATAATCATCATCTAGATTCCGTATGTAGTTTTTATTTTATTTTATATGTTAAATTATAATAGCTCTTTGATTATACAGTATGAGATCCAGCATTGTCATAATAATTTATGAAAGATTTTGAATGCATAATAAGACTCAAACATTTGAACTACTATGTCATATAGACCATACACTGTCAGAAATATGGGTACAGTAGGAGTCCATTTCTGTCCCCCAAGGTACAATCTACACTAACGTACCCCATAGGGCTTATTATTGGACCTCAAGGTACTTGAGTTAATGAACTAATTAAGTGATTAATTGAGTGATTATTGACCAGTATTGAAGACACCTGATGTTAACAAGCAGAATACATCATAATCATCATAAGAATACAAGCAGAAAATCTAATTCTTTAAGACCCCATTATGGTGATCAGTATTTGCTTTAATTGGGCTCGTGACCCTTAAATCATTAACTTTAGATTTTGTTTTGCTGTTGTATCTGAGTTATAATTGCTAGATAAACAAATATAAAAGTTGATCAGGTGGTGTTGGCTATGATTTGACATAATCATGATTTGACCTGAATCACAAATTTTTAATTATCAAAACAACTTTTAAGAAATATTTTGGATTATTTAGAATATTATGGACCTTATGCTGTAGTATCACTGTGATGCTGGAATCAACATTATACATTTAAGTCAGAGATTAGACTCTAAATGAATTCAGTGATTCAGGCTAAATTATGATTATGTCAAAACATTACCAACACCAGCTGCTCAACTTTTCTCTTTGTTCATCTGGCATTTATAACTCAAATAAAACAGCCAAACAAAACCTAATGTTAACAGTTTAAGGGTCACGAGCCCAACTAAAGCAAACACTGATCACCATAATGGTGTCTTAAAATTTTGATTTTCTCCTTTAGTGATTCTGCTTGTTAACATCAAGTGTCTTCAATAATGATCAATCATCACTCAATGAATCACTTAATGAGATCATTAACTTTAACACTATTGAGTGTTAATTTAACACTGGAGTTTGTGCTGTGTAGTAAATGCCACTCCATCTGAAAGCAGGTGAAGGTGATTTACTACTAATCAAGGAACCGGCTTTACTGACGAGATGTGCATAACAATGTCATGCGATATATCGCCAAGCCCTACTGGAGATCACAGCACACACTAGGGCTGGGCGATATATCGCACGATATTGTTATGCGCATCTCGTCAGTAAAGCCGGTTCCTTGATTATTAGTAAATCACCATCACCTGCTTTCAGATGGAGTGGCATTTACTACACAGCACAAACTCCAGTGTTAAATTAACACTCAAGAGTGTTAAAGTTAATGAGATAATTAAGTGATTAATTTAGTGATGTTTGAGCATTATTGAAGACACCTGATGTTAATTTCTCGCAGCTGGCTGCGTTCTTCATCGACTCACGAGCCGAGTGATCCACCGCGAAGAGTTGTACACTAAGCAAGCAGAATCACTGAAGGAGAAAATCTCAAATTGTAAGCCACCGTTATGGCGATAAGTGTTTGCTTTAGTTGGGCTCTTAACCTTTATGCATTCACTTTAAATTTGTTTGTCTGCTGTTATTTAATTATAACAGTCAAATGAGCAAAATAAAGTGTGATCTGATAGTGTTGGTTGTGTTCTGGCATAATCATGCTATGAGCTAAAAATGAATCTTATCAATAGTTCAGTTAAACTTGTTGGCAAAAACTTTTTGATTCTACAGCATATATGAATATAGGTATGTTTTGTATAATCAAAAATATTTAATAAATATTGTTCTGATCAAAACACTCTCAAATTCATTTATTTAGAAACACAGACATCAATAATCAGCCTGTGAATCTCACCAATGGTGACAATAATAAAGCATGTTGCAGTGGCTGCCACCAATCACAACTCATTAATGGCTCCTATCATGTATTGCGATATGAATAAATTATGATCTGAATTTTTTATGTAATTTACTTTTCCCAATTGAATATTCTGCTCGTCACCATTGTTGAGATGCATAGACTGAATCTTGAAGTCTGTGAGTGCCTATAACAAGGGTTTTATTTTTTTTTTTAAACAACTCTTAAGAAATCCTTTTTATTATAGCTAAAATTCTGGATTATTATTCAGAATCACAATTATGCTGTAACCAACAACATAAATCAACATCATAAAGTTCAAATGATGATTGTCATATTGTAACCAATACCATCAGATCACTCTTTTTCTTTGTTCATCTGGCAGTTATAACTCAGATACATCAGCCAAACAAAATCTAAAGTTAATAATATAAGGGTCAAGAGCCCAACTAAAGCAACCAATGATCGCCATAACAGTGGCTTACCATTTTAGTTTTTCTCCTTCAGTGATTCTGCTTTAGGTGTCTTCAATAATGCTCAATCATCACTCAATTAATCACTTAATTATCTCATTAACTTTAACACTCTTGAGTGTGGACTCATATACACTCCCAGGAGTGTTAATTTAACACTGGAGTTTTTGCTGTGTACAAAGAGCCGTAGTTAACTGACAAGCTGAGCCATATCGCATTAATTATCGCTGCCGATACATCCGCGATATTGATGCGATATGTCTCAGCTTGTCAGTTAACTACGGCTCTTTGTAGTAAATGCCGCTCCATCTGAAAGCAGGTGAAGGTGATTTACTTCTAATCAAAAAAAAACGGCTTTACTGACGAGATGCGCATTACAATATCGTGCGCTATATCGCCCAACCCTAGCACACACACACAGCACAGCGCACACACAGCGTACACACACAGCAGAGACACAGTGCACACACACACACATCTGCAGGGACGTGTACAGGAATTTTGTGGGGCAGTTGCTCTGACCTGAAAAAAGGGCACAAAAAATCACGGGCTATATGAAGGACTGAGAATAACAGGGTCTTTATTAAAGGTCCCGTATTATGCCCCTATTCACAAGACGTAAAATAAGTCTCTGATGTCCCCAGAGTGTGTATGTGTCACCGGGGTGACCAAGTTAGGCAGAACCTTAATCACGGTCGGTTGTCGGGCGGGAAGGATTTCCGGTGTGGGACCCGGAAGACACCAACCCGGAAGCACCGGGAAGAGACGGAGAATTATTAGTGAAAGACTCGAAACAGGTGCGGGAGAGCGCGAACACGATGGCGATTGGGACACGTTGTCATTCGGGGAAGGATAAAAGGGTATCTCATCTTCAACTCAGCGTCGAGAAGAAAGGGAAAAGGAAAGCTGCGGGGGTTCGGGCGAATCCGGATGTGGAGAGGAAAACCGTGATGGGAGAAGATAAGTGCTGTTGATGTTTGGATTGTGATATGAGAAATCTTTTGGAGGATGTGATGAGACTTCAGGAGGTGTAAAACTGTCTTTCTGGAGAAGGTTTGAAAACCCCACGCTTCATCAGGAGAAGTCGAGGAGGTTGTAGCGATGCACAGTGGACCAGATCCCCTGTCTACGCCCTAATCTGTGAGTGACGAGACTTTGCAGTGTTGTACATTAATATATTCACGTGTGTGGATTTGTGTGGGTTATAGTGAAACACGAGTGGAAGTGTAATGCAGAGACATTGGGGAGGCGGTCCTGACTGTGGAAACATCGTTTCCATCTTTTTGAATTGAGGCCAATGAAGGAAACTATCTAGTGGTAAACTTCTCATCATCTCTCTGTCTGCCTGAGCCCTGTGAATAGAGCCAGCTTCGCTGTTGAATCCTCATCTTCTCTCTGTCTATCTGAGCCCTGTGGAGAGAGCCTGCTTCGCTGTTGAATCCTCATCTTCTCTCTGCCTGCCTGAGGCCTGTGAATAGAGCCAGCTTCGCTGTTGAATCCGCATCTTCTCTCTGTCTGCTGGAGCCCTGCGAAGAGAGCCTGCTTCGCTGTTGAATCCTCATTCTTCTCACCGTTTGTCTGAGCCCAGTGAGTAGAGCCAGCTTTGCTGTTGAATCCTCATCTTCTCGCTCTGTCTGCTTGAGCCCTGTGAAGAGAGCCTGCTTCACTGTTGAATCCTCATCCTCTCTCTGTTTGTCTGAGCCCTGTGAGTAGAGCCAGCTTCGCTGTTGAATCCTCATCTTCTCTCTGTCTATCTGAGCCCTGTGGAGAGAGCCTGCTTCGCTGTTAAATCCTCATCATCTCTCTGCCTGCCTGAGGCCTGTGAATAGAGCCAGCTTCGCTGTTGAACCCTCATCTTCTCTCTGTCTGCCTGAGCCCTGTGAATAGAGCCAGCTTCGCTGTTGAATCCTCATCTTCTCTCTCTGTCTGCTTGAGCCCTGTGAGTAGAGCCAGCTTTGCTGTTGAATCCTCATCTTCTCTCTGTCTGCCTGAGCCATGTGAATAGAGCCAGCTTCGCTGTTGAATCCGCATCTTCCCCCTGTCTGTTGGAGCCCTGCGAAGAGAGCCTGCTTTGCTGTTGAATCCTCATTCTTCTCACCGTTTGTCTGAGCCCTGTGAGTAGAGCCAGCTTCGCTGTTGAATCCTCATCTTCTCGCTCTGTCTGCTTGAGCCCTGTGAAGAGAGCCTGCTTCGCTGTTGAATCCTCATCTTCTCTCTGTCTGCCTGAGCCCTGTGAATAGAGCCAGCTTCGCTGTTGAATCCGCATCTTCTCCCTGTCCGCTGGAGCTCTGTGAAGAGAGCCTGCTTCGCTGTTGAATTCTCATCCTCTCTCTGTTTGTCTGAACTCTGGGAATCGAGCCAGCTTCGCTGTTGAATCTTCCTCTGCTCTCTGTCTGTCTGAGCCCTGTGGAGAAAGTCGGCGACACTGTGGAATTCTCATCTTCTCTCTGCCTACCTGAGCCCTGTGAAGAACGCCAGCGACACTATTGAACTCTCATCTTCTCTTTGTCTGCCTGCGTCCTGTGGAGAGAATCAGCGACACTGCTAAATCCTTGTCTCTCTGGTTGTTTGAGCTCGGTGAAGAGAGCCAGCTTCGCTGTTGATTTCTTACCTCTCGCTGCCTACCTGAGCCCTGTGAAGAACGCCAGCGACACTACTGAATCTTCATCTTCTCTCTATCTGTCTGAGCCCTGTGGAGAAAGTCGGTGATACTGTCGAGTTCTCATCTTCTCTCTGTCTACACACCAAAACCTCCAGTGTCAAATTAACACTCTGAGTGTGGACTCATATAAACACTGAAGCAGTGTTAAAGTAACACTGAAGCAGTGTTAAAGTTAATGAGATAATTAAGTGAATTATTGAGTGATTATTGAGCATTATTGAAGACACCTGATGTTAACAAGCAGAATCTCTGAAGGAGAAAACCGTAATTTTAAGTTACCATTATAGAGATCAATGTTTGCTTTAGTTGGGATCTTGACCCTTAAATTGTTAACTTTAAATTATGTTTGGCTGCTGTACATGAATTATGACAGCCAGATGAACATATTGAAAAGGTGATCTGATGGTGGTGGTTGTGTTACACATAATCATTGTATCACAGTCATATGATCTGAATCACTGTACTCATATATAGTCTAATTTCTCTGTTAGGTTTGCATTAATTGATTATAACAGCACTGTCCTTGTATAGCATCATATTTTTCGCCTTTGAAACAAATGATCAAAAAAATAAAACTTCAAAAAAATTTATGTTGGCACACACAGACATCAAGAATTGGTGTATGAATCTCAGCAATGGTGACAAACAGATCACCTCTGAACATAAGCTCATTATTTATTCATGCAGCAATGCATGATGGCAGCCATGAATGAGTTTTGATTGGTGGCACCCAGAATGCACTGCAACATGCTTTATAATTGTCACCATTGTTGAGATTCACAGGCTGATTCTTGATGTATGTGTCTCTAAAAAGAGACAAAAAAGATGTATGTGTTTCTGTGTCTTTTTTTTTGTATTTGAGACGTGTTTAAAATTTATTTGGATTACTTTGTAAAAGTTCAAAACACTATGCTGTACAAGAATAGTGCTGCTATAATTGATAAAGTAAACCTAATTTGGGCTCTCTATGAGTTTAGGTCATATGATTGTTAAATAACGATCAAGTTTAAACACAACCAACAACATCAGACCATCTTTTCTATTTGTTCATCTGGCTGTTATAACTCACGTACAGCAGCCAAACAACATCCAAAGTTAATGATTTAAGGGACAAGAGCCCAACTAAAGCAAACACTGATCCCCATAATGGTGACTTAAAATTACGGTTTTCTCCTTCAGTAATTCTGCTTGTTAACATCAGGTGTCTTCAATAATGCTCAATCATCACTCAATAATTCACTTAATTATCTCATTAACTTTAACACTGCGTCAGTGTTACTTTAACACTGCTTTAGTGTTTATATGAGTCCACACTCAGAGTGTTAATTTAACACTGGGGATTTTGCTGTGTATCTGAGCCCTTTGGGGAAAGTCAGCGACCCTGTTGAATCCTCGTCTTCTCTCTGTCTATCGGAGCCCTCTGAAGAAAACCAGCGACACTGCTGAATTCCCATCTCCTCTCTGTCTGCCTGAGCCCTGTGAAGCAGGCCAGTAACGTTGTTGAATCCTCACCTCCTCTTGGCCTGCCGGGGACTGTTTTAACATATTTTATTCAATAAAGATTCTGTGCTTTAACTTCTAAATTGCTGGTTGCCTCTGTGTCCTCTGTGGTGTTGGCTCCTTGCGGTGGTACGTGAGTCGGGGGTTGAAACGGCCGGTCATATGGCGTTCATCGTCCCCCACCCGTGACATATGTGAAGTTTCAGCTCAAAATACCCAACAGATCATTTTTTACAGCATGTTTAAATTGTCATTGTTTGGGGCTCAGAAAAACGTGCTGTTTTAGTGTGTGTGCCCTTTAAATGCAAATAAGCTGCTGCTGCACGACACAGGGGGCGGAGCTTCATGAGCTTGCGCTCAGGCTCTCAGGACAATTTCATCTCACGGAAAGATGATAATATCAGAAACTCTCAGGACAATATTGCAGAGATGGGAGTAAGTCAAGTCTCAAGTCCCTACCATCAAGCAGAGGTGGAAAGTCCAGGGGTCAGAAAGTAAAAGTCCTGCCATATTTGTATTCCACCCATGAACTCACACAGCAAAAACTTCAGTGTTAAATTAACTTTCCTAAGAGTTTATATGGCTCCAGACTCAAGAGTGTTAAAGTGTTAAAATGAGTGTTAAATTAACACTCAATAGTGTTAAAGTTAATTAGCTAATTAAGTGATTAATTTAGTGATGGTTGACCATTATTGAAGACACCTGATGTTAACAAGCAGAATCAACAAAGGAGAAAAATCACATTTGGGCTCTTGATCCTCATGAGTCCACACTCAAGAGTGTTGAAGTTAATGAGATAATTGAGTGATTAATTTAGTGATGATTGAGCATTATTGAAGACACCTGATGTTAACAAGCAGAATCACTGAAGGAGAAAATCTAAAATTGCAAGCCACCGTTATGGCGATCATTGGTTGCTTTAGTTGGGCTCTTGACCCTTATATTATTATCTTTAGATTTTGTGTGGCTGATGTATCTGAGTTATAACTGCCAGATGAACAATGAAAAAAAGTGATCTGATGGTGTTTGTTATATTATGGCAATCATCATTTGAACTTTATGTTTTTGATTTATGTTGTTGGTTACAGCATAACTATGATTCTGCATAAATATCAAGAATTTTAGATAAAATATAAAAAGATATCTTAATTTTTTTTTTTTTTTACAAATACATCTATCTTTTAGGCACACACAGACGTCAAGATTCAGTCTATGCATCTCAACAATGGTGACGAGCAGAATATTCAATTAGGAAAAGTAAATTACATAGACAATTCAGATCATAATTTATTCATATCGCAATGCATGATGGGAGCCATTAATGAGTTGTGATTGGTGGCAGCCACTGCAACATGCATTATTATTGTCACCATTGTTGAGATTCACAGGCTGATTATTGATGTCTGTGTTTCTACATAAATTCATTTGACAGTGTTTTGATCAGAACAATGTTTATTGAATATTTTGGATTATAAGACACATACTGATATTCATAATGTTGTAGAATCACAAAAATGTTGCTAACAAGTTAAACCAATCTATCTCAATAAGTTTCATTTTCAGGTCAAAGTATGATTATGCCATAACACAACCAACACTATCAGATCACACTTTTCTTTGTTCATTTGACTGTTATAAAAAAATATCAGCAGAAAAACAAATTTAAAGTGAATGTATAAGGTTTAAGAGCCCAACTAAAGCAAACACGGATCGCCATAACGGTGGCTTACAATTTGAGATTTTCTCCTTCAGTGATTCTGCTTGTTAACATCAGGTGTCTTAAATAATGCTCAAACATCACTAAATTAATCACTTAATTATCTCATTAACTTCAACGCTCTTGAGTGTGGACTCATAAGGATCAAGAGCCCAAATGTGATTTTTCTCCTTTGTTGATTCTGCTTGTTAACATCAGGTGTCTTCAATAATGGTCAATCATCACTAAATTAATCACTTAATTAGCTCATTAACTTTAACACTATTGAGTGTTAATTTAACACTCATTTTAACACTTTAACACTCTTGAGTCTGGAGCCAAATGAACTCTTAGGAAAGTTAATTTAACACTGAAGTTTTTGCTGTGTGAGTTCATGGGTGGAATACAAATATGGCAGGACTTTTACTTTCTGACCCCTGGACTTTCCACCTCTGCTTGATGGTAGGGACTTGAGACTTGACTTACTTCCATCTCTGCAATATTGCCTACAGAGTCAGAGTGCTGTATAGAGATGGAACAGGTATAGTTTAGTAGTTTAATTACAGTTATTATAACGTATTTGTCATCTGCTTGTATGTATCCATTATTTACTAATAGCCTACAAGTCTGCTGTTTCGGACCAGGTCCAAATGATGATCAAACATATACTGATGAGTTTAATAAAGTTTATTGTACATCACACAAAAGATGAAGCGTCAGTTTTACTTCAGAAAATCACCGTAAAGAGCTGAGTAAACACAGTAAGTTATAAGAAGTGCGCAAGTCGAGGGAGTTGAGGGAGCATTCCTGTGGGCGGAAGTTAGTCAAAAAACTGTTCTACTGACGTCATTAAAGAAGGAAGTAGAGGGATGTAGTCCCAACGGGCCGTTCGATGCCGACTTCTGTTAAATAAAATATCTCGCTTGGCATTGAACTTTGAGCTTTATAATTTTACATATATTATTTGTACTCTAACAACAACATTACACACTAACTAAAGTTTGAAACATGGGATCACGAAGAACGGGACATTTAAAATATATATACACAAAGAACTAAAAAACTGAAATACAGCACTCAATCACCTTAACTACTACTAATAATAACACAGAAAAACATGACTTGAGTCATGAAAATCCCTACATCAATATCCCTATCAATATCCTATCAAGTCACTGATAGGTTTCTCCAAATTTACAGGTTTATGATATACAACTTTGTAAACAGTATACAAAATGTATTAACAATATTGTTAAATGTCAACAAAATACACATGAGAAAAAGAGTTCCTCATATTATTGTTTATTGTTTTTTAAATTTTTATTTATTTATTTTAAATTTTTACTATTTGAAAAGAAATAATCTTGATTGAATTGACAGATGGGAAAAAACTCGCTTCTATAAAAAAAAAAAAAAACGCTTAGATTGCGGGGAAAAATACAATCCTTTTTTAACCTTTTGGCTTCCCGTACATTCGGTTGTGCTTCTTGTTCGTATTCAGTTCTGATGGTACGTATGGTAACTGGGCAACTACGCATGATTTGTAGTATGTTTGCGTGAAGGGAACAGGAATTCCGTGAGGAAACAGAATCGATTACTACACCATTCGCGTGCAGCGCTGCACATAGACATGATGTCTATGGCGCTGCAGCCACGTAAACAGAGTTTGCCCTTCCCCTACTGACTTTCACTTTCGGTGCCCGAATGGAAGTGAATGAGGCTTTGTGATTTTTTTTTTTTTTATCTTGGCCTACGTGAAATTCTGCATCCATTGTACGATTTATTTATTTATTTTCCCTCGGAAGGGCAACGTGAGTCGAAAAGCGCATGGGCAGTTGCCCACGGCACGATTTTTCTTTTTTTGCAGGGTGGTAGGGGAAGACTCAATAATATTCATTGGGGAACTCGTCCCTGATTGGCTTGCCGTGACGCATCTCTAATGAGATGTGATAGAGAAAACAGACATCGTCTCCTTCGTGACAACAGACACTTTCACGAAGGTAAGGCATACCTGTCAACATTTGGTTATCCAAATCCGGGAGATTTGTGCGGAGACCGCTCACGAACTTCGCGAACTTCTGTATCTTTGCGGGGATGCCGTCTTGACCTGCCATGTCAATCTGAGTGACTTGTGACAGCGAACCAATTGCGGATGAGTTCCCCAATGAATATTAATTAGTCTTCCCCTACCACCCTGCAAAATTTGCTGCCTGGGCAACCTGAGCAACCCCCATGTGCATGTCCCTGGCTGGTAACATGAGTTCTGCTCCTAATGAAGCAACATCATAACGGCTTAAAGTGAGACACTGACTTCCACTCGATCTGGACTCAGTTCAAAACGAATAAAACACAATATAAATGAATAGGACTTTTATGAGATTATTTTATAAAGTTTTGTCTGACCCTTTTGAATTTTCATTTGCAGATGTATTTTATTATTGTCTTCATGCTGGTTTCTGTCATTGCAGGTATAAATATAACGTTGGAGGAAGGATGCACCGTAAGTTGAGTTTCTGAAAGTTTTCTGTAGTTTTAGGGCCCTATTTTAACAATATAAACACCATATAGACCACAATATGGTCTAAAGCATACGGTGCAAGTGCACTTAGTGTGTGTCCAAATCCACTTGTGCGAGTTTAAAGACGGGGAAAATGGTCGGTGCTATGGTCTAAAAGGGTCGTCTCTATTCTCTTAATGAGTAATGGGTGTGTTTTGGGCGTAACGTGCAACAAACCAATCAGAGTCTCGTTTCCCAGCATTATTGAAGACACTTGATGTTAACAAGCAGAATCACTGAAGGAAAAAAAACAGAATTTCATGTCACCATTATGGAGATGAGTGTGTGTTTTAGTTGGGCTCTTGACCATTCTGTCAAAAGTAATGTAAAATGCATAATGTAAAATGATCACCATTATGGTGATTGGTGTTTAGTTTAGTTTAGTTGGCCTCTTGACCCTTACATTATTGACTATAAATTTTGTTTGACTGCTGTAATTCAGTTATAACAGCCAGATAAACAAAAAAAAAGGTGTTTGATGGTGTTGGTTGTGTTTTAATATAATCATTATTTGACCTGAATCACTGAACTCATTGAGAGCATAATTTCGGAGTTAAGTTTACCTTATGGATAATAGCAGCACTGTTGCTGTTGAGCATACCATTTATAGCTTTTTCAATGAAATTCAAAGGATCAAATCAATTACAAAAAAAAAACCTTCTTTAGAACTATTTCAGGTAGGCACACACAGACATGACTAATTAGTGTATGAATCTCAGCAATGGTGACAAACAGATATTACCTCTGAACATAAGCTCATTATTTATTCATGCAGCAATGCATGATGGGAGCCATGAATGAGTTTTGATTGGTGGCACCCAGAATGCACTGCAACATGCTTTATAATTGCCACCATTGTTGAGATTCACAGGCTGATTCTTTATGTCTGTGTCAAAAAAAAATAATAAAAAAAAAATATATATATATATATATATTATATGTGAACAACTTGAATAAATTATTTGGATTGTGTTGTAAAAGTTAAAAATATTATGCTGTACAGAGACAGAGCTGATACAATTAAGTAAATCTTACTCAGAAATTGGGCTTTATATGAGATCAGTGATTCTGGTCAAATGATTATGTTAAAACACAACCAACACCATCAGATCACCTTTTCTCTATCTGACTGTTATAACTCAGGTACAGCAGCCAAACAAAATCTAAACGTAATGACTTAAAGGTGCCTTATGTCAAAAAATCAATTTATACTCCACATATTCCATACCAGATGGGGGCAGTATACCTCCAGAAAGTTGGCCTACTCTAGTCTGTTTTTTAGTTTCAGGTTGTTAATCTTCTAAAACCGTCAAATAGTCCGCTTTGTCCTGCCAAAGTCTATTTTGATCGGTGAGGGATGTAGAATAGAATGACTGCTGCCGCTGCGCTTGACAGGGCGCATTACGAGCAGAGAGAGAGCTCGGCCGCGTGCGCGCACTCTCACGTCTACAAACAACACGAGCGCGGTCCTGCTCTCTCTCCCTCGCGCATATTAATCAAATCAATTGACACTATAGTAAGACCGCAGTTTCACGTGGAGCATTTGGAGATTTTTAGAGATTAAAGAGATACAAGCCGTGCGAGTTATTCGTGTGTTGCAGTTTGGCTGGTGGTTTGGCTGGTGGTTATGTATGTTGCCCGCATACCGCCTCCCATGGCCGAAACTGGTATTAGACACCGACCGGACCGGGGCTAGTAATTTAGCATGCTAATTCAGGTTTATATCTCGGCAGCACTATAACTTGTCATTTTTTTAATGACATCATTGCACTTATTTCTTCTCATTCTTTTGATACGTGTAGCTCATTTTTTGGATATTTTTACCTCAATTTTTATATATGGCACCTTTAAGGGTCAAGAGCCCAACTAAAGCAAACACTGATCACCATAATGGTAACATACCAATTACCATTTTTTTTCCTTCAGTGACTCTACTTGTAAACATCAAGTGTCTTCAATAATGCTCAATCATCACTCAATTAAGCACTTAATTATCTCATTAACTTCAACACTGGTTCAGTGTTACTATAACACTCTGAGAGCGTGGACTCATATAAACACTGAGCAGTGTTAATTTAACACTGGGGATTTTGCTGTGTATGGTCACAATGTGAGGTCAAAGTGCACACAAATACTAGATACCCAGCATGCATTGCAGCATGAAGCTTTTGTCATCATTGTCATCATTGTTGAGATTTATACACTGATTCTTGATGTCTTTTTGCGTCTAAAGAACACAGTAGTTCTAATGTTTGCGTCTTACATGCATTCATCATCCTTTATAAATGATTGACACTGCTGAATCTCAAATTGTAAATTCACAGCGCTATTATAATTTAAAATATTTCACAAAGACTGCATACTGAATCTAGATGATGATGTTGTTATTATCAATAACAAACCAACATCACCTGAATACATTCTCTTTTGGCTTTTCTTGCCATAACAAATGTGTTTTACAAACACAGCAGCCAGAGAAAATATAACACACACACACACACACATATATATGTATATATATATATATATATATATATATATATATATATATATATATATATATATATATATATATATATATATATATATATATATACATATATGTATATATATATATATATATATATGTATATAAGTAGTTCTAACCCGCCACCTTGTGTCAAGATGATTTATGACCCTATGATTGACAGGTGGGCGGTGCTAACCTTTGACCTTCCGGAGGATGTTCCGGAGGCCGCTTTGATGTAGGGATTAACCTTTGACCTATCGATCGATCAAGTTGACAGTTGTCTTTGATCCGTGGTATGGCAGCTGTGGGGTATAATAATTTATTTTGACAGTTGTCTTTGCCCTGTTGACCTGGAAATGATCCGTCATTTTGCCAGTTGTTTTTGATTCGGGTATGATATATCAAGTTGACGGCTAGTTTTGAACTTTTGACCCAGGTATAATAAGTTATTTTGACAGGCGTTTTTGATGTTAACATAATGAAGATAAGCTTTGATGATAATGGTTTGTCAGAAGTGACAGAAGGTTTGAGATTTATTGTCTTTGATGTTATTGGCTTTGAAAAGTCGTAATTCCCCACCACCCCCGGTATTTCCGAGCACATTGCCAGGGACAGTGAGGAAGTTTATGAGTTGAAACACATTGATCTTTAAAATGGTTATGTACATTTACAAAATATCGTACACATTGATCTTTAAAAGTGTATAAAGTATATTTTCAAAAAATCATCTTACCATTTCAGAGTACTGAAGAATTGGGTTAAAGTTGAAAAGAGTTCCTCTTTTGGAAAGAGTGCCTTTTGCATTTTGACAGTCTTTGAGCTAAATGTGTGTGACATCCGATATCCTGGCATTCCTGAAGCATACTATATACATTTGCTGTGTGTGTGTGTGTGTGTGTGTGTGTGTGTGTGTGTGTGTGTGTGTGTGTGTGTGTGTGTGTGTGTGTGTGTCTCTCTCTCTCTCTCTCTCTCTCTCTCTCAAACACCAGCGCATGACAGGCATGGTCTCTTCGCTAAGTGTGTGCGTCTGTCTGTGAGTGTGTGAGACGTCACCCTATTCCTGCATCCCCCTGCTGGGGAGTGAAAGTGAGAAAATATCTCACACTAACTAGAGTTGAAAAACATTAATTCCTTTAAAATAAATAAAAATAAAAATCAAAAATAAAATCATCTTACCTTTTCACTATGGTGAAGAATTGGTTTAAAGTTGAAAAGAGTTCCTCCGAGTGATTCTCTCACCGGCCTTTTGCATTTTGACAGTCTTTGAGCTAAATGTGTGTGACACCCGATATCCTGGCATTCCTGAGCACGCTATATAAATGGGGATAGTGAAAAAAGAGATTTTTTCCAATAATGGCACATATCTTACACTAACGTTGAAAAGCACTGATCTTTAAAATTATATAAATGAAATGGTTAATAAAATATCTTTTCAAAACAAAAAATAAATAAATACATTTTCACCTGGGTTGAAGAAGTAAATCTACCGCCATGTGTCTGGCCTCGTGGGTATAAGGGTTTGATTTAATGGAAGTTGTGAAGGTTTTATGTTTGAACTTTGACACGAGGCTTCACAGGATCTCCCTCCATATTCCAGAGGAGAGGGGATTGCTGAGGACGGTGAAAGTGAGAAAATATCTCACACTAACTAAAGTTGAAACACATTCTGTTCTTTAAAAGTATATAAATGAAATATTTGTAAAATTTACATTTAGTCATTTACAAATATAATATTTTCACATTAACTAAAGTTGAAACACATTCTGTTCTTTAAAAGTATATAAATGAAATATTTGTAAAATTTACATTTAGTCATTTACAAATATAATATTTCAGAGTTTTTCCAATAATGACACATATTTTCACACTAACAGCAGTTGAAAAAGTTGAAAAACATTCTGTTCTTTAAAAGTATATAAATTATATGATTATATCGTTCATTTTAAAAATAACCATCTTTTCTAAATTACTGAAACACAGTGCACCAATTAGTTTTGTTTTAGATGAACACAAAATAAAGAAAATCATCTTACATTTTCAGAGAATTGAAGAAGTAAATCCCAACACATCATTGTCCATATAAGGTATGAATGTATTTACAAAGATGCAATAAGTTTTGATACAAAATATCCCGGAGTGTTTTTCTCCCACACCGGCGTTTTGACAGTCCGTGATTCAGAGTGGAGGAGGAATGTGTGTGTGTGTGTGTGTGTGTGTGTGTGTGTGTGTGTGTGTGTGTGTGTGTGTGTGTGTGTGTGTGTGTGTGTGAGCAGTATGAGATGTTGGGAATGTTTTTTAGTGTTAATCTTAAAAGTTAATATTAAAAGTTTAAATTATATCTTTTAAAAATAAAAGAAGATTTCAATTAAGTCTTAATAAAAACGTTGTAATACAGTCGTATCTTCTATTTATCTTTTGAATGATTTTGTTTAACGGTGACCTAAAGTATAATTTTATTAATATAGTCATAGCCATAATGATTTTTGTACAGTATCCCGTACACCTAAACATGACCATCACAGAAAACAGCATTTTTACATTGTTTTTACATACTGTTTTCCATAAATTAACTAATCTCCATATTTAAATTAAATTATTATAAATATAGAATAATAACAAGTATGTTACTAAAATGAATTCAAACGATTTAAACATAGTTTTAGCTAAATGACTTTTATATAAAAAAGTATATAAATATAAAAATACCTTACATTTTCATAGTGCCGAAGATGTAGTTCTTTATGCAATGATAAAAACAGTCCAAAGTCATAAACAAAGCCCTCCTGGTTCCTTCAGTGATAAACTACAGGGTGAAATGAATGCTTGAGCCCCAAGATGCAGGACAGATGAGCCTCTGGGGTACACTGTCACAGTAAAGTTAGTGTGCTTTCCAGAGTTTTATTCATACTAAATTCATTTAAAAGCATAATATTAAAAGTTTAAATTAGATCTTTTAAAATTAAAAGACTGTTTAAATCAAAGCTTTAACGTTTTATTAAAATTGTATCTTCTATTTATCTTCTTAGAAGACTTATGTGTGATATAAATGATTTTACATAAATTTAACCTAAGGTATTATTTTTACTAAACAGTTTAAAGTAATTTTAATATTGTAAAGCAAAAACTGTACTTTGGTACCTTAGATCTTATACAAAAATATTTCAAACAGTATCGCAGCAATTTTACTCGTCTTAATTCAAAGCATGATCTTACTTTTTCTACGGTAGCTATGATCTAGTGAAACCCTTTACTGAGAATATACTATCGGTTATCTTCTCAAAATATATATGTAGAACTTTAAAATGTTAGCATTTGTTGATGCGACAGTTTGTCTGTTGGAACAGCCTTTGGGAGAGCTGATGATACTATAGCAGGAAACATGGCCTTTGACCTCCTCCATTTTGGAGGATTTAGTCCTTAAAGGTACGCTGTGTATGAATTTACCCCATCTAGCGGTGAAATTGTATTTTGCATTCAAACGAATAGTGCTCTCTAGCGCATCGCTTTTTCAAAAGCGTGTTGCAACTACGGTAACCGTTATGTGTCACGAAGCTACAGTACGACATGTCTTCCAATAGCACATCATCGAGTTTAACTATACATGTTCTACTGTTACGCTACCTATATAATAAATTAAACAATCAAGCAATAAAAAAAAAAAAAAAAACCTTGTCATTTAGACCATAACATTGACTTACCTGTCGAGAAGAAAGCAGGACTTCAGCGTCCCTTTCAACTTCTTTCTCCTTCATTAGCTCTATCCACCGGGGAAAAGCTAATATTTACCCTCGTTTTGAATTTGCCGGTCACGTTTCCTTTTAAATAAAATGTTTATGCTTTTTGGTTACGAGGATTGCATTATGAAGTACCGCACAGTGCAGCCTTTCAAATTTGCCGGGGGAGTGACAAGCGCCTCTCACTGACCTCCTTGAACGAAAACGCGTTGAGGTAGGCTAGTGCTTTTTGTCCCTCTCTGCTATTATAGTTTTTCAAGATGGCGGAACGACATAGAAGTCTCCATGGACTTACCCGTCCCATGCAAATAAAGATAAGAAATTCTTCGCTTACGAGGACAAGTCAGATCATTGGCAGAGCTAATTTTACACTAATGAGATCATATTTATGAATAAAGACATTGATTTTAGCTAATAGAATACTTTTTAAAAAAACTACTGTACCTTTAATTTCAGATGTGTAAATTACAAAACAGCATTTTTCAACCGAGTGAATCTACACGTGAGAGATCTTCAGAAGTCATAACTTCAGGGGTCAAGGGGTCTCCCAAGAATACTTAATTTCCCTTAAAAACCATCGATTAAGTTTAACGACACTAGCTTGCAACGCTACCCCAAAAATCAAATACTGTATTAACCTTTTCAAAGGATAATCTAACTTTAAAGTTAGAATAAAACGTTCAAAACAAAACATATCTTCATACCTGTAGTGTTCGGACGCAAGGCCATTAACTGGTTCTTTTGTTTTATACATTTACTTTGCTTATTTCTACAAATATCAGCCTGATAAATATGGAGTTATTACATGATGAACAAGATAATCATGCTACCAAATTTTTTTATTTCAGTTTTTTAAGAAAAAGCAATGTTTTAAAATACAACTAAACCATGATAACAGATAATTTTTGACAGACCTAGAAATGCATGTTGATTACCAAGTTTCAGGCATAGTGCAATTGTGCAATGTTCGAGAAAGCTAATATTGGTGTAATCTTTTGTGCGGTCTCACCCACAACGCAAAACTTTGTGTTGGCTGATCCAGGCATAGCTTTACTAAAAGAAAATAATATGCAAGTCATTATCAAACTTTTATTAAACCATATTTTATTAATATTATGGTTTCATGTTGATTTAAAGTTTTTGTTTGTTTGTTATTAACCTTTTTATTTTTTACATCCAGCACAAATTAAAGAGATGTATGAGCTAATGGTGTTCCCTGACCCCAAATAATCAGATAATGGAATGTTCACAAGCGACAGTTAGATATTCTCCCGCTTAGTATGGGTGTACATAGTTGTGCTTAAATGTTTGGGTTATTTTTACACAACAACGTATTTTGTCACACCGTAGCGATATTTATATAACATATTTTGTCACACGCTTGTAAAGACTATGGCCTACCTTTAAAACATAATCTTTATACAGGAATCACTCGTGTCCAAAACATCCATGTAAGATTCAAAAGACCAAATCACTAAGAAAAGAGGATTGAAAAGCATCGTTTATAACAAATACACAAAAGTTTGCAAATGATGGTTTTATTACTATTCAGATAGCAGACGACACTGTTTCACATTTTGAATGTCGGACTGTATGTGTTTTAGGTAAAGACTTTGCTTTGAGAGCCGTCAATAGTGTTTATAGGAATAAATGACCATTAATAATTTAAGCGATAGTATTTCTGTTTGATAACTAAATTGATACTTTGTTTAGTGTAACTTTCCCTCTATCTACGATGTGAAATCACACAAAGTATTAATGCGAAAAGTAAGGGGGTGTTGTGTTACACTTAAACTATTACAGCAGAATCACAACTGACTATTGCACTGAGATAGGCGTATTCATTAAAGCTCGAGGCTGTTAAACAAAGTCCCGCACTATGGCTGATAAAATTGCACAAAAGTAAATTCTAGAGGCCAACTTGCTAAAAAGTAAATACGGCACGAACCATTTAAAACAAATACAGGAGAGCCACTTGCTACTAGTCGATTACGCCGTTTACATATTGTTTCTTTTTGTTTTGTTCAGTTTGCAAAAACTATAGTCTACGAGCGTGGTCAAACATATAGGAGTTTATGAAAAACATATCAAAAATTGAATTAAATTCTTCTATGCGACTGTTTAAGACTAAACCAATCAAATTTCTTTTAGAACATCTTTCTGCTATGTCTACGAAACATCGTCATGAAAGATGAGTATTGCTGTTTTTCTGTTACCTATAAAACTATTACGCTTCAAACTCGTCTAACTATTGCACATTTCACAGCACGGTCATAGATACACAGTTATGTTGTGCATGTAGCCGAACAGCAGTTAAGCTAATGAATTGCCTTTGATAAGCAGTATTTTTACGTGTAAGGTGGGATGATTCATTTTTATTCCCTCCACACCAATACTTTGACACCAGAGTTTTAGGTCTGATCCAGAAAACAGACGGTGAGCAGTAAGTTATGAAAACATGTGGTAAGCAGTTTTTGCCCCATCATCAAAATGTTTTAACATATCGTAAATTTCAATTGTTTGATAAATTATCTAACGATTATACCTAACTATCAACAGTTATATGTGAAACGAGCTCAGTCGCATTAGAGTTGGATTCTTGTTTATACTGAACATTGTTATTGAACCGCATGTTGAAGAGCTCTAGTGTTCTTAAATTGTTTACCGCGGTTTCATTTTAACAACACTATCGTAACACTTATCGTATTGCCGGGTGTGATTGTAATGTTTTGTATGGTGTTTTTCTTTACGCTCTCCCCCTGGATATCCGTTTCCTACAGTTACCGGTAATGTTAGTGAACTCTAGGTCTTCTCTTTGCTCATATTCGACAGTATTCACATGAATTGACTTGATTTGAACCATCATCTTCACTTGAGACATTATACCATTCTAGTTTTTAAATAGCGCTTAAATGTATATTTTACCCCTTATGCGGCTATAGAATACCGCACAAGGATCTCTGAAATATTTTTTGTGTAAAACATCTATTTAGGTCGTGTAAAACATCTATCTATGTTTTAAAAAATACACCAAAACAAAGAATGAAGACATCTTTGAGTGACCCTCAAAATCTCTGCATACAACAAAACACAGTGCATCCGTGTACGATGATTTATCAGAAAATTACTTTTGTCGCTTTTTCTGAATAATCTCACCAAGTGCGGGTGCTTGATAACTATTGAACAACCCTGAATTCGGCTACTCAATAAAAAAACTCAATACATTTGAATGCGCTAAAGGTCTATAACTGAACTTTAACATCTTAGTAGTTGGTAAAACTTCACTTAAACTCTGCTCAAAATAAAATTCATCCTAGCTACTTTCTAAACGCTTGTTACAGAGCTTATTGCGATCCATTTACCCATCCATATGTTTTGAAATTTTAATGTTTAATCAACATTTTGTTGGAAAACATATGGTGGATTTACTCAACTTTTTATGTCAACAGGTTCTACAGGGTAATGTCGCATTTAATTAACATTGTTTATTTCAGTAAACTTAAGTTTATTACATAAGATTAATTCAATGCCATTTAGTTGAATCAGGTTAGCATTCTTAATTTAGTCCAAAACTATTAAGTTCAAATAATCCAATTGTTTCATTTATTTAGGGATTGTGTTCAACAACCTTTACAAATATATCTAATAAGATAACCTTTTACAAAATCTTTACTCGGTAAAGACTCTTATTGGTTTTGTCGCATCCAATGCCCCCCAAAGTAGTTGTTTTTATAATGATTAAAACCGTTTTAATTATTTTTAGTATGGTCTACACTTTATGGTAAAACACTAACATATCAGAAACTCTTTTAAATATAAACATTAACAAGTCAACGATTTTTTATCTTGCTGTTAAAACACATAAATAACGTTTTATTTCAAATTGTACTGTTCCTAGTTTTCTATATTGCTATTTTAATTAAACTCATTTGTGTAATCTCGACTCAAATGGATAAGTAAAATGTTTGAAAAGTATTGAGTTGATTTAACTCCATTTATTTGTGATCCAACCAGAACAAAAAGTCGCGGCAGGCAATCATGTTTTGATCTAGGGTATAGCTGACCAGACCTTGAACTATTTCACCAAGATCTGTTTTGGCATTTTTTGACGCCAGTGACACACAGAGATCTGTAACAAACGTACACATAACGAGCAGTTCGTCGACTTCGAATTCTTCACTAGATGCACACATCACATCCAGAACTTTTCTGAGGATTACACCGGTCGGCTCTATGGTGTTAAAAAACATGGATGTCACATCGGTCCATGTCCCCACCAACCCTCTTATGACATCCATTTCTGTTTTGAGGTTTGTGACACGTTTGGTATCCCGCTCACAATCGCTTTTCTTATCACACGCAGCATCGATGATCCTGCGCATCAAATCAACCATCTGGTCTCTAAAATGGTCTTTAAACATAGAGTCTAGCGTATCTCTTAAACGACAGCCATTCCCCGTGGCGCACTCACACGCCGGATGATACTTGTGTCCCGCATCACCGGAACTCGACGGGCAGTCGTTCTCCGTCAGCTTTTGCGTCGCCATTTCAGAGGTTTCTAGATTTTCAAATAGGAAACTGTTTGATGGTGAAAGATTCGAATAGTTTCCAGAATCTTGATGGTGAAAGATTCGAATAGTTTCCGGAATCTCGTGAGCGAGTCCTTGCAGCACAATTGTCCAGGCCTTGTGCTTTAACGCTCGGAAGCTTGTGTTTTTGGGTCTGAAGCGTGAGTCGAAGAAGCTCAGACAAACAGGAACTTCTGATCAATTCCTTCCACTTTTCATCAATGAGATGTTGTAGTACCCCCGCAGTTTTTTACGATTTCGAATCCGACGTCATTGAAGCATCCGTCCGTAGCGTCGAAACGGGGTTTAGCAGCATTACCGGCATACACAGCGGTTAGGAAATACGGCTTGTGTGCGGTAACTGAGGCTGGTCTCTGTGTAGAGTTTATCACTCCTGCGATTGTGGGCCCGCCCTCGCACCCCTGGTGTGTACGGTTGGGGGTCGTCATCAGGACGCCATAAATAACCATGTCCTGCATGTCGTCCGAGAGAATTCAGCCTAAAATTATTTTACGATACTGTTCAGTTTATTTAAAAAATAATTTTCATTTAACACCGTTGTATTAGCTTTCTCATTCAAACACAATGCATTGCGTTAAACTGACTTAACTCAATATAGTCCTGTTGAAAGAACATTTTTCAGTTAAGTAGACCAAAATAATTAGTAAATGAAGTTAAATCAACTCAATACTTTTCAAACATTTTACTTATCCATTTGAGTCGAGATTACACAAATGAGTTTAATTAAAATAGCAATATAGAAAACTAGGAACAGTACAATTTGAAATAAAACGTTATTTATGTGTTTTAACAGCAAGATAAAAAATCGTTGACTTGTTAATGTTTATATTTAAAAGAGTTTCTGATATGTTAGTGTTTTACCATAAAGTGTAGACCATACTAAAAATAATTAAAACGGTTTTAATCATTATAAAAACAACTACTTTGGGGGGCATTGGATGCGACAAAACCAATAAGAGTCTTTACCGAGTAAAGATTTTGTAAAAGGTTATCTTATTAGATATATTTGTAAAGGTTGTTGAACACAATCCCTAAATAAATGAAACAATTGGATTATTTGAACTTAATAGTTTTGGACTAAATTAAGAATGCTAACCTGATTCAACTAAATGGCATTGAATTAATCTTATGTAATAAACTTAAGTTTACTGAAATAAACAATGTTAATTAAATGCGACATTACCCTGTAGAACCTGTTGACATAAAAAGTTGAGTAAATCCCCAATATGTTTTCCAACAAAATGTTGATTAAACATTAAAATTTCAAAACATATGGATGGGTAAATGGATCGCAATAAGCTCTGTAACAAGCGTTTAGAAAGTAGCTAGGATGTATTTTATTTTGAGCAGAGTTTAAGTGAAGTTTTACCAACTACTAAGATGTTAAAGTTCAGTTATAGACCTTTAGCGCATTCAAATGTATTGAGTTTTTTATTGAGTAGCCGAATTCAGGGTTGTTCAATAGTTATCAAGCACCCGCACTTGGTGAGATTATTCAGAAAAAGCGACAAAAGTAATTTTCTGATAAATCATCGTACACGGATGCACTGTGTTTTGTTGTATGCAGAGATTTTGAGGGTCACTCAAAGATGTCTTCATTCTTTGTTTTGGTGTATTTTTTAAAACATAGATAGATGTTTTACACGACCTAAATATATGTTTTACACAAAAAATATTTAAGAGATCCTTGTGCGGTATTCTATAGCCGCATAAGGGGTAAAATATACATTTAAGCGCTATTTAAAAACTAGAATGGTATAATGTCTCAAGTGAAGATGATGGTTCAAATCAAGTCAATTCATGTGAATACTGTCGAATATGAGCAAAGAGAAGACCTAGAGTTCACTAACATTACCGGTAACTGTAGGAAACGGATATCCAGGGGGAGAGCGTAAAGAAAAACACCATACAAAACATTACAATCACACCCGGCAATACGATAAGTGTTACGATAGTGTTGTTAAAATGAAACCGCGGTAAACAATTTAAGAACACTAGAGCTCTTCAACATGCGGTTCAATAACAATGTTCAGTATAAACAAGAATCCAACTCTAATGCGACTGAGCTCGTTTCACATATAACTGTTGATAGTTAGGTATAATCGTTAGATAATTTATCAAACAATTGAAATTTACGATATGTTAAAACATTTTGATGATGGGGCAAAAACTGCTTACCACATGTTTTCATAACTTACTGCTCACCGTCTGTTTTCTGGATCAGACCTAAAACTCTGGTGTCAAAGTATTGGTGTGGAGGGAATAAAAATGAATCATCCCACCTTACACGTAAAAATACTGCTTATCAAAGGCAATTCATTAGCTTAACTGCTGTTCGGCTACATGCACAACATAACTGTGTATCTATGACCGTGCTGTGAAATGTGCAATAGTTAGACGAGTTTGAAGCGTAATAGTTTTATAGGTAACAGAAAAACAGCAATACTCATCTTTCATGACGATGTTTCGTAGACATAGCAGAAATATGTTCTAAAAGAAATTTGATTGGTTTAGTCTTAAACAGTCGCATAGAAGAATTTAATTAAATTTTTGATATGTTTTTCATAAACTCCTATATGTTTGACCACGCTCGTAGACTATAGTTTTTGCAAACTGAACAAAACAAAAAGAAACAATATGTAAACGGCGTAATCGACTAGTAGCAAGTGGCTCTCCTGTATTTGTTTTAAATGGTTCGTGCCGTATTTACTTTTTAGCAAGTTGGCCTCTAGAATTTACTTTTGTGCAATTTTATCAGCCATAGTGCGGGACTTTGTTTAACAGCCTCGAGCTTTAATGAATACGCCTATCTCAGCGCAATAGTCAGTTGTGATTCTGCTGTAATAGTTTAAGTGTAACACAACACCCCCTTACTTTCCGCATTAATACTTTGTGTGATTTCACATCGTAGATAGAGGGAAAGTTACACTAAACAAAGTATCAATTTAGTTATCAAACAGAAATACTATCGCTTAAATTATTAATGGTCATTTATTCCTATAAACACTATTGACGGCTCTCAAAGCAAAGTCTTTACCTAAAACACATACAGTCCGACATTCAAAATGTGAAACAGTGTCGTCTGCTATCTGAATAGTAATAAAACCATCATTTGCAAACTTTTGTGTATTTGTTATAAACGATGCTTTTCAATCCTCTTTTCTTAGTGATTTGGTCTTTTGAATCTTACATGGATGTTTTGGACACGAGTGATTCCTGTATAAAGATTATGTTTTAAAGGTAGGCCATAGTCTTTACAAGCGTGTGACAAAATATGTTATATAAATATCGCTACGGTGTGACAAAATACGTTGTTGTGTAAAAATAACCCAAACATTTAAGCACAACTATTTACACCCATACTAAGCGGGAGAATATCTAACTGTCGCTTGTGAACATTCCATTATCTGATTATTTGGGTTCAGGGAACATCATTAGCTCATACATCTCTTTAATTTGTGCTGGATGTAAAAAATAAAAAGGTTAATAACAAACAAACAAAAACTTTAAATCAACATGAAACCATAATATTAATAAAATATGGTTTAATAAAAGTTTGATAATGACTTGCATATTATTTTCTTTTAGTAAAGCTATGCCTGGATCAGCCGACACAAAGTTTTGCGTTGTGGGTGAGACCGCACAAAAGATTACACCAATATTAGCTTTCTCGAACATTGCACAATTGCACTATGCCTGAAACTTGGTAATCAACATGCATTTCTAGGTCTGTCAAAAATTATCTGTTATCATGGTTTAGTTGTATTTTAAAACATTGCTTTTTCTTAAAAAACTGAAATAAAAAAATTTGGTAGCATGATTATCTTGTTCATCATGTAATAACTCCATATTTATCAGGCTGATATTTGTAGAAATAAGCAAAGTAAATGTATAAAACAAAAGAACCAGTTAATGGCCTTGCGTCCGAACACTACAGGTATGAAGATATGTTTTGTTTTGAACGTTTTATTCTAACTTTAAAGTTAGATTATCCTTTGAAAAGGTTAATACAGTATTTGATTTTTGGGGTAGCGTTGCAAGCTAGTGTCGTTAAACTTAATCGATGGTTTTTAAGGGAAATTAAGTATTCTTGGGAGACCCCTTGACCCCTGAAGTTATGACTTCTGAAGATCTCTCACGTGTAGATTCACTCGGTTGAAAAATGCTGTTTTGTAATTTACACATCTGAAATTAAAGGTACAGTAGTTTTTTTAAAAAGTATTCTATTAGCTAAAATCAATGTCTTTATTCATAAATATGATCTCATTAGTGTAAAATTAGCTCTGCCAATGATCTGACTTGTCCTCGTAAGCGAAGAATTTCTTATCTTTATTTGCATGGGACGGGTAAGTCCATGGAGACTTCTATGTCGTTCCGCCATCTTGAAAAACTATAATAGCAGAGAGGGACAAAAAGCACTAGCCTACCTCAACGCGTTTTCGTTCAAGGAGGTCAGTGAGAGGCGCTTGTCACTCCCCCGGCAAATTTGAAAGGCTGCACTGTGCGGTACTTCATAATGCAATCCTCGTAACCAAAAAGCATAAACATTTTATTTAAAAGGAAACGTGACCGGCAAATTCAAAACGAGGGTAAATATTAGCTTTTCCCCGGTGGATAGAGCTAATGAAGGAGAAAGAAGTTGAAAGGGACGCTGAAGTCCTGCTTTCTTCTCGACAGGTAAGTCAATGTTATGGTCTAAATGACAAGGTTTTTTTTTTTTTTTTTATTGCTTGATTGTTTAATTTATTATATAGGTAGCGTAACAGTAGAACATGTATAGTTAAACTCGATGATGTGCTATTGGAAGACATGTCGTACTGTAGCTTCGTGACACATAACGGTTACCGTAGTTGCAACACGCTTTTGAAAAAGCGATGCGCTAGAGAGCACTATTCGTTTGAATGCAAAATACAATTTCACCGCTAGATGGGGTAAATTCATACACAGCGTACCTTTAAGGACTAAATCCTCCAAAATGGAGGAGGTCAAAGGCCATGTTTCCTGCTATAGTATCATCAGCTCTCCCAAAGGCTGTTCCAACAGACAAACTGTCGCATCAACAAATGCTAACATTTTAAAGTTCTACATATATATTTTGAGAAGATAACCGATAGTATATTCTCAGTAAAGGGTTTCACTAGATCATAGCTACCGTAGAAAAAGTAAGATCATGCTTTGAATTAAGACGAGTAAAATTGCTGCGATACTGTTTGAAATATTTTTGTATAAGATCTAAGGTACCAAAGTACAGTTTTTGCTTTACAATATTAAAATTACTTTAAACTGTTTAGTAAAAATAATACCTTAGGTTAAATTTATGTAAAATCATTTATATCACACATAAGTCTTCTAAGAAGATAAATAGAAGATACAATTTTAATAAAACGTTAAAGCTTTGATTTAAACAGTCTTTTAATTTTAAAAGATCTAATTTAAACTTTTAATATTATGCTTTTAAATGAATTTAGTATGAATAAAACTCTGGAAAGCACACTAACTTTACTGTGACAGTGTACCCCAGAGGCTCATCTGTCCTGCATCTTGGGGCTCAAGCATTCATTTCACCCTGTAGTTTATCACTGAAGGAACCAGGAGGGCTTTGTTTATGACTTTGGACTGTTTTTATCATTGCATAAAGAACTACATCTTCGGCACTATGAAAATGTAAGGTATTTTTATATTTATATACTTTTTTATATAAAAGTAATTTAGCTAAAACTATGTTTAAATCGTTTGAATTCATTTTAGTAACATACTTGTTATTATTCTATATTTATAATAATTTAATTTAAATATGGAGATTAGTTAATTTATGGAAAACAGTATGTAAAAACAATGTAAAAATGCTGTTTTCTGTGATGGTCATGTTTAGGTGTACGGGATACTGTACAAAAATCATTATGGCTATGACTATATTAATAAAATTATACTTTAGGTCACCGTTAAACAAAATCATTCAAAAGATAAATAGAAGATACGACTGTATTACAACGTTTTTATTAAGACTTAATTGAAATCTTCTTTTATTTTTAAAAGATATAATTTAAACTTTTAATATTAACTTTTAAGATTAACACTAAAAAACATTCCCAACATCTCATACTGCTCACACACACACACACACACACACACACACACACACACACACACACACACACACACACACACACACACACATTCCTCCTCCACTCTGAATCACGGACTGTCAAAACGCCGGTGTGGGAGAAAAACACTCCGGGATATTTTGTATCAAAACTTATTGCATCTTTGTAAATACATTCATACCTTATATGGACAATGATGTGTTGGGATTTACTTCTTCAATTCTCTGAAAATGTAAGATGATTTTCTTTATTTTGTGTTCATCTAAAACAAAACTAATTGGTGCACTGTGTTTCAGTAATTTAGAAAAGATGGTTATTTTTAAAATGAACGATATAATCATATAATTTATATACTTTTAAAGAACAGAATGTTTTTCAACTTTTTCAACTGCTGTTAGTGTGAAAATATGTGTCATTATTGGAAAAACTCTGAAATATTATATTTGTAAATGACTAAATGTAAATTTTACAAATATTTCATTTATATACTTTTAAAGAACAGAATGTGTTTCAACTTTAGTTAATGTGAAAATATTATATTTGTAAATGACTAAATGTAAATTTTACAAATATTTCATTTATATACTTTTAAAGAACAGAATGTGTTTCAACTTTAGTTAGTGTGAGATATTTTCTCACTTTCACCGTCCTCAGCAATCCCCTCTCCTCTGGAATATGGAGGGAGATCCTGTGAAGCCTCGTGTCAAAGTTCAAACATAAAACCTTCACAACTTCCATTAAATCAAACCCTTATACCCACGAGGCCAGACACATGGCGGTAGATTTACTTCTTCAACCCAGGTGAAAATGTATTTATTTATTTTTTGTTTTGAAAAGATATTTTATTAACCATTTCATTTATATAATTTTAAAGATCAGTGCTTTTCAACGTTAGTGTAAGATATGTGCCATTATTGGAAAAAATCTCTTTTTTCACTATCCCCATTTATATAGCGTGCTCAGGAATGCCAGGATATCGGGTGTCACACACATTTAGCTCAAAGACTGTCAAAATGCAAAAGGCCGGTGAGAGAATCACTCGGAGGAACTCTTTTCAACTTTAAACCAATTCTTCACCATAGTGAAAAGGTAAGATGATTTTATTTTTGATTTTTATTTTTATTTATTTTAAAGGAATTAATGTTTTTCAACTCTAGTTAGTGTGAGATATTTTCTCACTTTCACTCCCCAGCAGGGGGATGCAGGAATAGGGTGACGTCTCACACACTCACAGACAGACGCACACACTTAGCGAAGAGACCATGCCTGTCATGCGCTGGTGTTTGAGAGAGAGAGAGAGAGAGAGAGAGAGACACACACACACACACACACACACACACACACACACACACACACACACAGCAAATGTATATAGTATGCTTCAGGAATGCCAGGATATCGGGTGTCACACACATTTAGCTCAAAGACTGTCAAAATGCAAAAGGCACTCTTTCCAAAAGAGGAACTCTTTTCAACTTTAACCCAATTCTTCAGTACTCTGAAATGGTAAGATGATTTTTTGAAAATATACTTTATACACTTTTAAAGATCAATGTGTACGATATTTTGTAAATGTACATAACCATTTTAAAGATCAATGTGTTTCAACTCATAAACTTCCTCACTGTCCCTGGCAATGTGCTCGGAAATACCGGGGGTGGTGGGGAATTACGACTTTTCAAAGCCAATAACATCAAAGACAATAAATCTCAAACCTTCTGTCACTTCTGACAAACCATTATCATCAAAGCTTATCTTCATTATGTTAACATCAAAAACGCCTGTCAAAATAACTTATTATACCTGGGTCAAAAGTTCAAAACTAGCCGTCAACTTGATATATCATACCCCGGATCAAAACCAACTGGCAAAATGACGGATCATTTCCAGGTCAACAGGGCAAAGACAACTGTCAAAATAAATTATTATACCCCACAGCTGCCATACCACGGATCAAAGACAACTGTCAACTTGATCGATCGATAGGTCAAAGGTTAATCCCTACATCAAAGCGGCCTCCGGAACATCCTCCGGAAGGTCAAAGGTTAGCACCGCCCACCTGTCAATCATAGGGTCATAAATCATCTTGACACAAGGTGGCGGGTTAGAACTACTTATATATATATATATATATATATATATATATATATATATATATATATATATATATATATATACATATATGTATATATATATATATATATATATATATATATATATATATATATATATATATATATATATATATATATATATATATATGTATATATATATATATATATATATATATATATATATATATATATATATATATATATATATGTGTGTGTGTGTGTATGTAACCAGAATGAATGTGCTATGCCTTTAAGTGGGCATGTGATGTGATGGGGCCGGAAGCGTTTAAAGTTTTGCGGGTGTCAATGAAACAGCGTTTGTTCTCGTTCTCCGCTTGATGAACGAGTGTTTGTGTGGTTTCTCCTTCACTGGCGCGTGGAAGAACTGCTTGTGTGTTACGGCTGTGCCCCACAATATAGTGTGAGTAAATTAGTTTTTATAGGTATTTTAATCTAACAATTATGTTGTCACGTTTTTTTCACAACACACCTTGTGTTACTGCAGCATGAGATCAAGCAATATTATAACAATAAGTTAGACGACTTTAACGAACATGAGCACAAAAAAGTTAGTTTATGATAGGGCTGCACGATTAATCGCACGATATTGTTATGCGCATCTCATCAGTAAAGCCGGTTCCTTGATTAGTAGTAAATCACCTTCACCTGCTTTCAGATGGAAGATATGATGCAGATATGAGTGTTAAATTAACACTCAAGAGTGTTAAAGTTAATGAGATAATTAAGTGATTAATTTAGTGATCGTTGAGCATTATTGAAGACACCTGAAGATAACAAGCAGAATCACTGAAGGAGAAAATCTAAAATTGTAAGCCACCGTTATGGCGATAAGTGTTTGCTTTAGTTGGGCTCTTGATCCTTATGCTTTAAGTTTAATTTTTTTTTGTCTGCTGTTATTGATATATTAAAGTCAAATGTGCAAAGACAAGTGTGATCTAATAGTGTTGGTTATGTGTTGACATAATCATGCTGTGATCTGAAAAATGAAACTCATTCAGATGATCTGGTTTAACTTGATAGCAACAGTTTAGTGGTTCTACAGAATATGTCAATTGTATTTTTCTTATAATCCAAAACATTTAATAAAAATTGTTCTGATCAAATCACTTTCAAATACATTTAGAAAAACAGACATCAATGATCAGCCTGTGAATCTCAACCGTGGTGACAATAATAATCCTTGTTGCCACCAATCACAACTCATTAATGGCTCCTATCATGCATTGCGGTGTGAATAAATTATGATCTGAATTGTCTATGTAATTTACTTTTCCTAATTGAATATTCTGCCTGTCACCATTGTTGAGATGCATTGACTGAGTCTTGATATCTGTGTGTGCCTAAAAGAAAGTTTTTTTTTTTTTATAACTTTTAAGAACTCCTTTATATTATTATCAAATTCTGGATATTTATGCAGAATCTCAGTTATGCTGTAACCAACAGCATAAATCACAAACATTTAGTTCAAATGATGAATGTCATAATATAAGATCATTGTTTTTCTTTGTTCATCTGGCAGTTATAACTCAGATACAGCAGCTGAACTAAATCTAAAGTTAATAATGTAAGGGTCAAGAGCCCAACTAAAGTAAACAATGATCGCGATAACGGTGGCTTACAATTTTAGATTTTCTCCTTCAGTGATTCTGCTTTAGGTGTCTTCAATAATGCTCAATCATCACTCAATTAATCACTTAAATATCTCATTAACCTCAACACTCTTGAGTGTGGACTCATATACACTCCCAGGTGTGTTAATTTAACACTGAGTTTTTGCTGTGTACAAAGAGCCGTAGTTAACTGACAAGCTGAGCCATATCGTATTAATTATCGTTGGCGATACATCCACAATTTTAACGCGATTTGGCTCAGCTTGTCAGTGAACTACGGCTGTTTGTAGTAAATGCCGCTCCATCTGAAAGCAGGTGAAGGTGATTTACTACTAATCAAGGAACCGGCTTTACTGACGAGATGCACATAACAATATCGTGCGATTAATCATGCAGCCCTAATTTATGATGACACACAGACATCAACAATCAGCGTATGAATCTCAATAATGGTGACAATCACAAATATTTAGATAAACAGATTAATTCAGAACATCACTGAAAAGTTACTAATTCACAACAAAAACAACAGCAATCCTGCCCACAACTTAATTGAGTTCATCCAATAAATAATTTATTTTGAGTGGAGCTATTAATACATTTTTAGTTAAACCACTTAAATATATTTATACATATGATCTTAAATATATATTTAAATAAAGCAAATTAAATTTAAATGTGTCACCTCTAAGAAGGGCTTGAATCATTTTTTGAGTGTGTTTTGAGACAGTTTTTCAGGAAGTGGCAATTTTTTTCTCTTGAAAAACATGTAATGGAAATGGTGATATTTTATGAAATATAATTTTTTGCTTAATTCGTAACTGGATATGGTTAATTAGTTCAAAGAGTTGTGCAATAAAATGTTCATTGTAGATATCTGTTATGTGAAATATGAATGTGCTTTTCCACTTATTGTTGCTAAATTTGTGTTGTGTGTCTGTACATCACTGAACCTTCACAGTGACATTCAGTGCAGTAAAAATACATTATAGGCTCTCTCTTAATACTGAAATCACAATTGTGAAAGCAGTAAACTATTTGTTGATTTTGATCATGTTTTTTCAGAGTCAGAACTGTTTCCAAAATCTTCTTGAGAAGATCGAGAACATCACATCTCAAGTACTCTCTGTGACTGTAAGTCTTCAAGAGAAAAATAATTAAATATTTGTCAGTTATCTTGTAAATCAGGGATGGCAAACTCGGTCCTGGAGGGCCACAGCTCTGCAGAGTTTAGCTACTGTAGATAATATATGACTGAACAAAACAGTGCTGTCTTCTTTCCTCTCCTCTCTTGACATTTACTATGACACTATTTATCTGATCAATAAATTAGACTGTGACCAACATTTTGACGGTGGCCTTCAACGCTTCAGGGAAGATTTTAGAGTCATCTTCATCATCAGCATCATCATCATCAGTCAGCCCAGCTGAACTCGCCTCCTATGGAAACCGTATCTTAAAAACCAGTGAGAAACTCATCTCTACATTGGTGAAGCCGACAGACACGAGTGACAGTGTCAGTTTTGCTCTTGCTGTTGTAGGTGAGTGGAGAAACTGTTATTATTAATAATGAAACTGAGATTATATATGATATCAGGGAGTTTATATAGTCTAGAGAGCAGCGGTGGATCACAGGTGTCAGACGGCGACGATGATAAATGCAGCTACAGTAACTATTACTATATAATGTGAAGAATTAAAAATGTTTTAAAAGAGAGCAGAAAACACTGTCCATATCTTTTATTGTTGATGTCAAAGGTCAGTATTTTGGTGCAAAGTCATTCATCATTTGGTAGAGGCTCTTCAAATTAGATGACTGATGGACAGGTTCCCAGTCAACATTTAATCTCACAGTGATCTCAACATGAGCTCTCGGGATACTCGTGATCTGGTCACAATCTGAGGTCACAGTGAGCTAAAAGTGTATCCTCACAGCGTCCTCACTGTGTGTTTATACTATGGTCACAATGTGAGGTCAAAGTGCACACAAAGACTAGATACCCAGCATGTATTGCAGCATGAAGCTTTTAAACGTTACACAACATTCATCATAAGTGGTTATGAAATTGTTGCACCTCATGTATAACCAGAGTAATATTGTAAGGTGTTAAGCAATAACACTTTACAAAGATTGCATAATGTATCTAGGTGAATATTATGTTGTAATTATTAAAAACAAACCAACATCCTGTGGATTCAGACTCGTTTGGTCATCACAAATGCATTTTACAAACAATACACAGCAAAATCCCCAGAGTAAAATTTACTCTGCTCAGAGAACATTTGGTCCCTCTCTACGGAGAGTTAAAATAACTCTGAATCAGAGTTAAAGTTAATGAGAAACTTAAGTGATTAATTAAGTGATGATTGGGCATTAATGATGAACACCTGCTGTCAACAAGCAGAATTACTGAAGGAAAGAGAAACACAAGAACTACAGCTGCCTTCTAGCCCACAGCCTTAGATGAAATGAAATTAAGACAAAATACGTTAAATCTCTGAAGATCTCAGCAGAGGAGGATTAAACAACTCAACAAACAGCATTACCAGTTTCAATTATTACTAACCAGACTGACTGACAGTCAGACGTCAACAGAATGTTTTATTGAGAATTAACTGAGGTTTAGATGTTGACGATTTACTGAAAATGTTTGATCACCATTATGGTGATGAGTGGTAGCTTTAGTTGTGGAGTTTGACTCTTGGCTTTTTTTTTGCAATTTTGTGGTTTTTGTAACAATTTTAACCAAAACACATAATCTGTTACAAAGAAAGCCAGAAACAAAGATGATCAGGTGATATAGTTTTCAACAACAAAAAATAGAATGCTGGACTTACATCATCACTTTCCCAAAGTTTTTTTACATTCACTAACAATACTCTCTTGCCACAGATCAGACATTCTGAATTTTGATTTTTAAAATACAATTTGGGGATTTTTTTTCTGGAGACTCAGACATCAATAATCAGCATATGAATCTCAACAACGGTAACATGCTTCATGCCGCAATGCATGCTGGGAGCCACAATAGTATAAAACTCATGGCTCCCAGGATGCATTGCGGCATGAAACATGTCACCATTGTTGAGATTCATATGCTGATTCTTGATGTCTGTGTCTTAAATAAAAAAAAAAATCCCCCATTATCAATTTTAAAAAATCAAAATGTCCAATATGTGCAAAGAGAGTATTGTTAGTGAATATAATCTATAAACACCAAATGACCACTTTTGGACTGTGATGAGATAAATGCATCATTCTACTTTTTATTGTTGAAAACTAGATCACCTGATCATCTTTGCTTCTGGCTTTCTTTGCAACAAATTATGTATTTTGGTAAAAGCTGTTACAAAACCACAAACTCTACAAAAAAAAGATAAGAGTCATATTGCCCAACTAAATGAAACACTAGTCACCATAATGGTGACCAACCATTTTCAAAAAATTGTCAACATCTAAATCTCTGTTAATTCTCAATAAGAACTTCTGTAGACGTCTGACAGAAATAAAGTCAGTCTGGTTAGTAATAAGTGAAGCTGGTAATGCTGTTTGTGGAGTTGTTTAATCCTCCTCTGCTGAGATCTTCAGAGATTTAATGTCATCTTTTATCTTTAGTTGATTTTATTTAATGTCATCTTTTATCTTTAGTTGAAGGCTGTGGCTGGAAGTCAGTTGTAGTTGTGTTTCTCTTTTTTCTGTTTTTGTTGTTTCTCTTTCCTTCAGTGATTCTGCTTGTTGACAGCAGGTGTTCATCATTAATGCCTAATAATTACTTAATTAATCACTTAAGTATCTCGTTAACTTTAACTCTGATTCTGAGTTATTTTAACTCTGTAGAGAGAATCCAAATGTTCTCTGAGCAGAGTAAATTTTACGCTGGGGATTTTGCTGTGTAACAACAGCCAGAGAAAATATCAAGTCTAAAAGTTAAGGGTCACGAGCCCAACTAAAGCAAACACTGATCACCATGATGGTAACGTTAAACAAAACAATGAAACCTCAACATCTAAACCTCTATTAATTCTCAATAAGACCTTCTGTAGATATCTGACAGAAATAAAGTCGATTTAATTTAATGTCTTCTTTATTTCATCTAAGGCTGTGGCTGGAAGTCAGCTGTATGTTTGGAGAACATTCTTATGTTCACACCGCCGCTGGCGAGTGCGGCAAAATTCGCTCTCGCCACCCTGCCAGCGACGCCGTGGAAAGATTCGTGGATGCTCTGACGTAGATCGAATGCTTGGTCTTTTTTAAAACTTCATTTAAAGGGGCCGCAAAGCAAACAAGCATGTCGATCGTTATTTTTGCAGAAAATTGATCGATGGAAAGAACTTAACAATTATAGTGACATGTTTGCTAACGAAATTAACCAATTAAAAGTCATTTGTGTGGTGTGGCTTTTGTGTTCATGGTTAAGTTCTATTCTAATTTACATTCCCGCAGAAAAAAAAAGTGTATTAGCGCGAAAATCTTGCCTATAAATAGTTTTGCGCGCCTTCTTATCAAATTCAAATGATCAACCTCTCCTCTATTTTGCTTGGGAACTAATGTGGTTGGAACCAAAGTTTACAGGACTGCGTTCTCTGGAATCCTCTCAAACGGAGCACTTCGACATTCCGATTCGTTGCCGCCGACCGCGTCATAGCTCATTACCATAAAGTTGACCTGAGTTCAACTCTCCTCGCCGCTCTCACCGCCCAAGACGTGCCGCGCCGCCCTCGCCAGAGCTTGCCGCCGGCTCTCATTGAAAATGAATGACTTCCGGCCACTTTGACGCTCTCGCCGGCGGCGGTGTGAACGCACAATTATAAGAAAAATCTGTTATCTGTGCACTGTAAAACCCAACAAGTTAAGCTAACTCACTTAATTTGAGGAAACCGATTGCCTCAATTCATTTAAGTTTATAAAAAACAATAGTTATGAGTACTCTGAACTTATTTTAATCGAGTTCACTAAAACAATGATATTTCTTGAAACACAATTAAACTTTACACTGCATTTAATAATGTATATAGCTGAAACTTTACTTTATTGAGTAAAAACAGTGAAATGACAAACTTTAAATTAACTCAGAGCACTTGCAGTTACGGCTAGCTCACAATATCACACACAAAGTCAAATCCAATGCGTTAAGCTAACTCATTACATTTGAGAAAAACCGATTGCCTCAATTCATTTAAGTGTATAAAAAACAATAGTTATGAGTACTCTGAAATTATTTCAGTTGAGTTCACTAAAAGTAGATATTGCAGTCAATAAATTAAGTGATTAATTAAGTGATTATTGAGCAGTAATGATGAACACCTGCTGTTAACATGCAGAATCACTGAAGGAAAGAGAAACACAAGAACTACAACTGACTTCCAACCACAACATTAGACAAAATCAACTGAAGATAAAATATGTTTAAATCTGTGAAGATCTCAGCAGAGGAGGATTGAACAACTCCACAAACAGCATTACCAGCTTCACTTATTACTAAACAGTTTGAGTTTTATCATGCGTCTACAGAAGTTGTTATTGTGAATGAACTGAGGTGCAGATGAAGTTGATTTATTGAGTTTCATTTAAAGACAACATGATAGTGGTCAGTGTTTGCTTTAGTTGGGTTCTTGACCCTAGACTTTATAACAACAGTTTTTCCTATGGCTGATGTAACTGAGTGTTTATGCTGCGTTCACACCGGACGCGAATAGCGTGTCAGGCGCGAGTGATTTCAATGTTAAGTCAATGCAAAGACGCGTTACGCGCGTAAAAATTCCTGCGGCGCGAATGAGGCGTAGAGCGCGGCGCGGTAGTCGCGAATACGCCTCATTCGCACGTCTTGAGCGTCTGCCGCGTTAAGCGCGATACGCGCGAATGATTTAGTTAGTGCTATTTGTGCATTTACGCGTTTGACGCGAATTCGCGTCTGCCGCCCGAGTTGAAAAATCTGAACTTCTGCATCAATTCGCGCCGCGTTAACCAATCAGGATAGCTGCTTGCTGCTGTCACAGGGTGAAGTATCTGGATTCTGGATGCTTCAATAAATTATTTTGTAATATATGACTGTGGTTCTAATGCACAACAAAGCAAATATTTTATCACATAAAACTTGATTTCAATATATGAGACATATTCATTTTGTATTGAATGCTATTTATTCCATATCTAGATTATATGAAATATTATTATAATGTAAAGACAGCCAACATATAAATTTGTGTCTGAACAGTGATGTGTGAGATAGAAAAAAATCACAGGCCAGATTAATCACTTTTGGAGGCTGGCTTCATTTATCATCAAAACAAAAATAAATGACAGATTAGGTGGATGAGGGCGAGGGTGATCCTCGCTCCGATGCGGGACAACAGGTCATCAAGCTGGGCGCGGGACAGGCTGAAGTACCGCTGAAAGCGGCCGTCATCCAGGCGCAGCTCCTGGAGCGAGCAAATGGTGAAACTCGCCACAATGGGTTCGCCTTCGAAGGGTCTGGTGGACACAAATACGATTACTCCTACGCCGCCGTTCTGCTCTCGTATTCAGAATATATGCTGTATTCAGAGTAAATACAGAGCGGTGACTCTCTCGATGAATGCTCGATCAACATAAAAAAGATGGCCGCCAACGGGTTTCGAATCTGACGCGTGTGACGCGCGTAAATTTTGCTTCAAACTTTTCTTTTTAAGCGAGTCAGTTTCACTTTTGACGCGTGAATTAACACAAAGTGGTCAAGCGTCAAACTAGACGCGGTAGACGCGAATTTGACACGCTATTTGCGTCCGGTGTGAACGCAGCATTATATAACACATTTGTTATGGCACAAAAGCCAAAAGAAAATTTGAGCATGTGGTTGTGTTTTGATGATGATTTATGGAATGATGAATCATCATTTGGTGTCTCGATTCTCTGATCTTTTCTAGAGAATAATCTCTGATTAAACAGATGATATATAACTTGTATTATTCATTATAAAAGAACTGTGATTCTGCTGTAAGGCCCAATCAGATTTTAAAAACGTCTGTAGTATCATGCTGACTTACACAGACATCAAGAATCAGTATATGAATCTCAACAATGGTGACCATTAAAAAAAAGATTCATGCTGCAATGCATGCTGGGAGCCATGGATAAGGTTTGTATTATGGTAGTACCCAGCATGCATTGCAGTATGAATAGTTTTTTAATGGTCACCATTGTTGAGATTCATATGCTGATTCTTGGTATCTGTGTTAGTTTTGGTAACAAATCACCTTTTTTTGTAAAATTCTTAATACTATCTCATAGGCATAACATTGCTAGTTCTTATGTTGTAGAATCTTAGTTTCGAATAACATAATCAGAGATTAGACTGAATGAGATCAGTGAATCAAGTCATTAAGAGATGATTGTCATCATCAAACCTTGACCATCATCACCCGGACATACTTTTTCTTGAATTTTGTGCCATGACAAATGTTTCATAAACACTCAATTAAAGCAGTCAAAGAAAAAACTAGTACTCAAACGTCAAGGGTCAAGAGCACAAATAAAGCAAACGCTGATCTCCATCATGGTGACCTTAAACCTTGTATTTCTTGTGTTTCTCTTTCCTTCAGTGATTCTGCTTGTTAACAGCAGGTGTTCATCACTAATGACCAATCATCACTTAATTGATGATTAATTAACTTAACTATACAGTTATTATTCAATTATCATTTTGGGATCTAGAAATGTTCTATAACTCATTCAGTTTGAGTTCTGTTTCAGTCATTCAAGACACTTCAAGTTTCGGTATTATTTGAGTGCAGTGAACTCAATTTAATTGAGTGAATATTACTGTTAGGTTTTACAGTGGCACTCATACTGTTACATCACTGTGATAGTGTTGAGAAACAGGAAGTAGAATGTCGCCCAGTGACCGATATTTGAACCAACATCTCTCATCCCTGCTCAACTTTTTGAATTCACAATGAGCTCATATATTACTGACAATGTGAGCATCATCTTATGAGAATGGTGTGATGTCACTGTGATCATCACATGATCTCACGTGTTGACTGGGTTGTGGCTTGAAAAACACTCATCCTGAAAAAACATGAACATTTTTGGACATTTGGATTTGAAAGCAAAACCAGTTGGGAACTGAAGCACTTGAGTATACAGTGTACTGTAAGATCTAACCTTTGACCTCCAGATGACCTTACAGTTAATAGCGCTTACATTTACATGTATTCACTTAGCAGATTAAATGAAAGTAAACCTGAAGAATTCAAACTACATCAGAAATGAAAACACAACACTTTATTTGTTTGTATTTTGTGAAAATTGAATGGAATGGGACCTTCAAAAAAAAGTTTTTTAAATAAATTAATATATTACATAACTGTTGTTTTTATGTTTTTATCAGAGGTTGAAGTCTTCATGGTTGGACCACAGGTCACCTTAGATAAAATCCCTCGACTTGACACGACAAATTCTTCTGTGGACATTGATCTCATTGGGATCAGCAATAACAACAATAACAGTATGTGAAATGTTTCTGTAGGATTAAAAAATATTAGAAAGAGATATCATACCATTTCCACTAAGCCATATTTGTTTTTTGTTTTTTTATTGTTTGTATGTTGTTATTGTTGTAGTTTTGCATGTAATCTTCTGTTTCTGTCACACAGGATCAGCTGTGGCTTTCATGAGTTATAACACAATGGAGAATCTACTGAAGCCAGACTTCTTCAACACATCAAATGACACGATTAAAACCATGATGTCCACTGTGATCTCAGCTACTCTTCCCAAAACCACCAACACTAAACTCACCAAACCAGTCAACTTCACCCTCAAACACATCAGAGTGAGAGACTGAAATGTGTTTTTGTCCAACCTGAGAACTGGTGAACATCTGAAAATATCTAATATTCAGTGTTGTAATATTTTCTGCAAGTTCTTTCTTCTTTTTTACAGGAGTTCGACCCCAACGGTTCTCTGTCCTGTGTGTACTGGAATATCAGTGAGTGGATTGTAGATGGTTGTTCTGTTTTAGAGACCAACAGCAGCTACACTGTGTGTTCCTGTGTTCATCTGTCCACATTTGCTCTCATCATGCAAACCAGCCGCCCATCAGAGGTACGAAAACATTTATACAAAGAAAAATTCCCAGTGTTAACTTAACACTGCTCTATGTTTATGTGAGTCCACACTCAGAGTGTTATAAGTTACATTGAAGCAGTGTTAAAGTCAATGAGATAATTAATTGAATAATTATTGAGCATTATTGAAGACACCTAATGTTAATAAGCAGAATCACTAAAGGAGAAAAAACATAATTTTAAAGTCACCATTATAGTGACCAGTGTTTGTTTTATTTGGAAAAAGATGGTCTGATGGTGTTAGTTATTTATTTTTAACTAATACAACGTAATGCAAATAATTTCTTATAACTTGTCCTTATACAAGACACACAGACATCAATATTCATCCTGTGAATCGTAATAATGGTGGCAATTATAAAGCATGTTGTAGGGCATTCTGGGTGCCACCAATCAAAACTCATTCATGGCTCCCATCATGCATTGCTACGTGAATAAATAATGAGCTTATGTTCAGAGGTGCTGCTATAATTATTAAAGTAAACTTACCTCAGAAATTATGCTCTCAATGAGTTCTGATGATGTTGGTTGTGGTTTGACATAATTATTTGACCTAAATCACTGATCATTTTTATTGTTTGTTCATCCAACTGTTATAACTCAGTTACAACAGCCAAACTTATTCTAAAGTTAAAAATGTAAGGGTCAAGAGTCCAACTAAAGCAAACACTGATCAGCATAATGGTGACAAAATTTTTCACCATTCAGTGATTCTACTTGTTAAAATCAGGAGTCTTCAATAATGCTCAATCGCCACACAATTATTCACTTAATTGTCTCATTAACTTTAACACTGCTTCAGTAACACTCTAAACACTGAGCAATGTTAATTTAATACTGGGGATTTTGCTGTGTAGTGACTATTGAAGAACAGCACAGATTTGTCACTCATGTACTCTGACATGTTTTCTCAGAGCGACTCACTGTTGGAGCTGTTGAATTTGGTGTGTGTGATCGTGGGTCTGGTGTTCTTCAGTTTGGCCCTGTTGACCTTTGCCCTTTGTCAGTGAAGTCCTGGAGTGAATAATGTAGCTCGAATCAACATCTGCATCAGTCTTCTGTTGGCTCACCTTCTGTTCCTGCTCACACAACAGTTCCTGAGCCTCATACGCCCTCATCAGGTGAGAATGATGAAGGAGCCCTACAGCTCAGCACAGTCTCACTGTGAATCATCATAACCGTCTCTCATGATCTCCAGGTGTTGTGTGCCGTGATATCAGGTGTGCTGCACTTCCTCTTTCTCTCCGGCTTTGTGTGGATGTTCATTGAAGCTGTGCTGCTCTTCATCTGCACAGCAAAAACTCCAGTGTTAAATTAACTCTCCTGGGAGTTTATATGGCTCCAGACTCAAGAGTGTAAAGTGTTAAAATATGAGTGTTAAATTAACACTCAAGAGTGTTAAAGTTAATGAGATAATTAAGTGATTACTTGAGTGATAATTGAGCATTATTGAAGACACCTGATGTTCACAAGCAGAATCACTGAAGGAGAAAATCACAAATTTTACGTCACCATTATATAGATCAGTGTTTGCTTTAGTTGGGTTCTTGACCCTTTTATTTTTTTTCTTGAGATCTTGTTTGTCTGCTGTTATTGAGTTATAGCAGCCAGATGAACAAAGACAAAAAGTGATTGGATGGTGTTGGTTATGTTTTGACATAATCATGTTGTGATTTGAGAATCTAAATTTACTGAGTTAGTTTAACTTGTTAATTACAACTGCTCTGTGATTCTACATCACAGGACTTTCAGTGCTTTTAATATAATCAAAAATATCTAAAAAAAAAACTTAAAAACATAATTTTATTTAGAAACACAGACATCAATAATCAGACTGTGAATCTCAAGAATGGTGACAATAATAAAGCATGTTGCAGTGCATTCTGGCAGCCACCAATCACAACTCATTAATGGCTCCCATCATGCATTGCGGTATGAATAAATTATGATCTGAATTGTCTATATAATTTACTTTTCCTAATTGAATATTCTGCTCGTCACCATTGTTGAGATGCATAGATTGAATCTTGATGTCTGTGTGTGCCTATAAAGACTTTTCTTTTTTGAAAACAACTTTTAAGAAATCCTTTGTATTATATCAAAAATTCTAGATCTTTGACATATAATCAGTGATGTTGAAATTAGATTAATTAATAACTTCAGTGATCAAGTTCATATGATGATTACATCATAACATAATCAACAACGTCAAATCACTTTTTTCCTTTGTTCATCTGGCTGTTACAACTAAATAACAACAGACAAACAAATTCTAATGTTAAAAATATAAGGGTCAAAAGCCCAACTAAAGCACGCACTGATCTCCATAATGGTGACGTACAATTTGTGATTTTCTCCTTCAGTGATTCTGCTTGTTAACATCAGGTGTCTTCAATAATCCTCAATCATCCCTCAATTAATCACGTAATTATCTCATTAACTTTAACACTCTTGAGTGTTAATTTAACACTCATATTTTAACACTTTACACTCTTGAGTCTGGAGCCATATAAACTCCCAGGAGAGTTAATTTAACACTGGAGTTTTTGCTGTGTGTGTGAAGAACCTATCACAGATCAGCTCTAAAAAGAGGGAGCTGCTTTGCAGTGGATTCCTGTGTGTGATTGGATATACGGTTGCTCTGGTTGTGGTGGCTGTGTCTGTCGGTCTACTTCCTGAAGGATATGGCAGCGAACAGTAAGTTGTTGTTTTTCTAAGTTAATTAGATTAGAAGGAAATAGAGCAGCTTTGGGAAACAACTACAACAGAATACCAGCCACAGCCTAATGGATACTGCACACTGGTGTTGGTTGAGGAGAGAGCCCCTGATATGACTGTAAATCGCTTTGGGTATACAGTAGTACATAGTAAAGCACTATAAAATGCCTCATTTCATTTCATTACCAGCTTCACTTATTACTAAGCAGTTTGAATTTATTTCTGTTATATGTCTACAGAAGTTCTTATTGAGAATTAAGATTTTTATTGATAATGTATCGTCTGAAGTCACCATTATGGTGATAGTGTTTTAGTTTTAGTTTGGCCCTTAACTTTTAACATTAGTTTTCTCTGATTGCTGTAACTGTGTTTAAAAGGAACATTTGTTGTGGTGGAAAATAACAAAATGAACGAGATCCAGTGATTATGTCTGCTTACTGATGATATAATCGTCATTCAGTGGGATTTCTTTAATCTTTTCCAGAATTTAATCTCTTTTTATGTGTGTGATGTGTTATTAATCTCACATTATTGATTAGCAGGCCTGTGATGGAACAGCATGAGATCCAGCAGTGTTGCAACAATCAGATCATTTGAATGAGTTTAGAAAAACCGAGCACAAAACGTTTTGAATATTTGTTCAATTTAGAGACACACCACAAAAAATAGCCAACATCACTTGATCATCTTTGATTTTAGCTTTCTTAGTAACATGTTTTTCTTAACCCCACTGTTACATAAACATAAAGTTAGTGTTACGTCAAGAGCCAAACTAAAGCAAACACGGATCACCTGGATGGTGCTTTCAAATGAAACATTTTCAATAAAATATCTTAGTAAAATAACTTTTGTAGATATATGAAAGAAATAGTTAATCTTATTAGTAATAAGTGAAGCTGGTAATGCCTTTTTTTAGCTTCAGTTGATTTAATCTGGATGTGGCTGTAAGTCAGTTCTAGTTGTTGTTTCTCTTTCCTTCAGTACTTTCCCTCTTTACCATTAATGACACTCAGTGTCTCAATCCCTTTAAGATTTCATTCACTCGTTGTGTGGATTATTTTGTAAACTAATGTAGGGAACCATGGATGAGGGTAAAGGGTTTAACAGCTTGCAGCGGAGTGATTATTGAATGCTTGGAGTGAGGGCAAGATGGTTTTTCAACATGAAAAATGAGGATTTGAGTTTCAGATGAAAAGTAGTTGCAATAAACGAGATAAGAATCTGCACATCAGCTGCAGCAGCGGAGGACTCTTATTCTGCTGTGCGGATCTGCGGAAGATTTGATGACGACACAGTTTGATCTTCGGCTGACAAATCGGAGGAAAGGGGCGTTTAGTTCCCGCCCACGTGTATACATCGAATATTCAAGCTGTTTATACATTTTTCTACCTCAGAACGAAAAACGGAAAATCAAGCTAAATTCTTGTTTTTTGTGTTTTTGGGGGGAAAAAATGAAAAAGGAACTGTTTTCTCGTTTTTCTACTTTCAATATTAAATCAAAAAACGACTGAACGAATGATACACGCGGATTGAGTTTGATACTTATTTTTGAGGTTTGGTTTTATTCATTGAACAAAATAAAGGAAGACATTGTTTGCTTCTACATCTGTATGCATGGACTCTGTTTATACGCATGAAAGATGTACTCCTGTTAACAACTGTAATGGCATAATTTTCTCTATTTCAAAAATGCAGGAAAACTCTTATATAATATGCAGAGGTGTATAGTCCAGGGGTCAGAAAGTAAAAGTCCTGCCATATGTTTATTCCACCCATGAACTCAGTCAGCTGATCTCACTAATTAGTTCTGTCTCCTGGCTGAAAAACTGCTAATTAGCAAATCCAGGTGATTGGAACAAAATACTGATGAGGACTTTTACTTTCTGAACCTGGACTTTACACCTCTGATAATATGCACTGTAAAAAAAACATTTTGCCATTTATGTTTTACAAAGGTACCCACAAGAATAAAATCAGCAATATTTCAGCAGGCAATACCAGTAATAGTATTTTTGACAAATTCATTGAGTTATCATATTATGTTTCCTCTAAACAGTTGCTGGATTAAAATGGATAAAGGTTTTATCTGGAGTTTTCTGGGTCCTGTTTGTGTCATACTAGCAGTAAGCACATTTCTTATTTCTCATGATTTTTAAATTTATATTAAAGGGAAAACAATGTGATTCATTTATTATTTTTCTACTTCTCAGTTAAACATGATTCTCTTCATCAACATCATCATCAATCTGAACTCAACTCTCAAAAAACTGAACGCTGAAGTTTCACAGATGAAACAAACCAAGTAACTCCATACTCCATAGAAAGAAAGAAAAAATAAGAAAAAAAAAATATCATCAATAAAGACAATAACTCTCTCTCTTTCTCTGCAGGATTATGGTTTTTAAAACACTGGCTCAGTTTGTGATTCTTGGTTGCTCCTGGATTCTGGGTTTCTTCACTAGTGACAGGAAGGAGCTGGAGATCCTCTTCCTGATCTTGAACTCCCCGCAGGGAACCTTCATCTTCCTGGTCTATTGTGTCCTCAATGATGAGGTCAGACATCACTCAATTTACCACCATATTCCATTCAAAACGGAATATGAAAGAATGTGGAGGATTTTAACTGTGAAAAGATGATTGACAGGGCAGTTTAAACAGCGACTGGTCCCACGTAATTAAGCGACAGAGCGTCCGTTAAAGACTCAATTATGATGAAGTAGTAGGCTATGTCCCAAAGCTTGCATACTATTCTGCTACACACTCAAAAGTACGTATTTTTCTTCTCAAAAACAGTACATACTTTGAGGGCATGGTATAAGTGGGCGAATTGGGATGCAGCACATGACTTTTAAAGAGAAATGTCAGAGGAAGTTGTTTAATCTGTTACTATTCTTCCATTTCCTTCCTTTGACGGAATGTTCAAATGATCCAAAACTATTCAAACTCCAACTGTCAAAAATTCAAATATAAATACAGAATGTCTTTGTGTCTGTCTTTATGCATAGCATTAAGGCCCGTTCACACCAAGGACGATAACTATAAAGATAACGATCATTCTCCACATTAAAAAATAGCAGTTCACACCACAACTATACCGATAAAGATATGAGGAACGATATCGTTGGGATTACTTTCAGAATGATTTTTTTTCCAGCTGTCAAACGATAAAACACTGACAGCCAATCAGAATCCACTCGAATTTAAAGGGTTTGTACATTTTAAATGCAGACGACATTGTGGAGAAGTTAATCGCCGAGGTTCAGAAAAATCCAAAACTGTTTGTCAAACCCTCTTTTCAAGTATACATTATAAAATGGATATGTGGAAAGCAATCGGTCGTACCCTTGGAATAAATGATGAGATCATTATGTAGGCTAGCAAATAGTGTGTCAAAATTACTTCAGGTATCCAGCGCTAGTTTCGACAACATTGTATTGCTTCCTTTGAAGTTGTAGTGAAAAAGGCGTATATATATATATATATATATATATATATACTGTTCAGATCCGCTCGAAACATAGCATGCTGAGGACATCTACTGGTAAAAGACGTGCGAATGCAACAAACTGATATTGAATCATTCAAAAGTATGAATAAAACTCTCTAATCAAAGTGACGGATTCTCCCAACTCCTCTCGTCTTTTAAGGATATCGTGTACCCAAAGCGCCTGTTTTTCTTTTGATGTTTTTGTGTAATGTAAAGCAGCAGCAGGTCATCCAGTTTCACTACTTTAAGACCACGTGCTTACAATAAAAACACTGTTATCGTTTATTGGTGTGGATGCAAATATAGTTATTGTTATAGTTATCTTTATAGTTATCGTTCTTGGTGTGAACGGGCCTTTACTCCTCTCAAACTCCAAGTTTTTAAACTACTTTAAACTTTAGGCCCGGCTTTCTCAAGCCAAAATCAGTGTTTCAAATCTTAATTAGTTTAGCCATTTTATCATCACACTCCATAGAAAAACCTTTTCACTTTTTCCAGAGACAGTATGTAAGAAAATTATTGCGTCTGAAAAATCCAAATCTAGTCTCTTTAAACATGTTTTCTTACGTGATTATCATAAAGACATTTCATTGTGGTTCATGAGTTTCAGAGGTTAAATGGATGTGATGAAGTCACTCAGTTCCTCTCGTCTCATTCTTGTCCAGGTCAGACAGCAGTACAGGAAGATCTTCAGATGTCTTTACTGTGTCAAACAACACTGAGGACTACAGCATCACGATCAGGAAATAAAAACTGCCATTATGATATGGATATTTTATAACAGTCAATGTTTTTGGAATTTTAAATCGTCCCCTTGGAATTATAAGGTTCTATCTGACATTTTTGTCAAAATTGAGTTATTCACATATTCTTATTCGGTGACAACTTATTTACATTATGTGATGTGTTTTTTTAAGTTGTGTACATTGTGGGACTTTTTATTGAAAAAACAAAAAGGTTCTATCTACAAAATCGAACTCTAACTTGGCTCTATAAGGTTCTATCTGCGTGAGCCAATCAGCACTTCGAATGCACAGAAGAGGACCAATCAGAATCAACTTTATATGTCATGTCGCCAGCTTTTTCCTTGAAGACAAAAAGAAACCCCATAAAGGCATAATGCTATACATTTACAGTAAATTAAAGATTCACTAAATTGTGTAGTGTTATGAAGTGGCTTCAATTTGGCCATTTTCTTTATAGTGTATTGGTTATTATTATTAATTATCAATGAGGTTATTATTAATAACTATTATTATTATAGTTATTATTATTTGAATTATACAAATATGCAGTGAGTAAATTGAATATTTAAAAAAAAACATTTGTGTGTGTGTGCGCTAATGTGTGAAAGTGTGTGTGTGTGTGTGTGTGTGTGTGTATGTGTGTGAAAGTGTGTGTGTGTGTGTGTGTGTGTGTGTGTGTGTGTGTGTGTGTGTGTGTGTGTGTGTGTGTGTGTGTGTGTGTGTGTGTGAAAGTGTGTGTGTGTGTGTGTGTGTGTGTGTGTGTGTGTGTGAAAGTGTGTGACTGTGTGTGTGTGTGTGTGTGTGTGTGAAAGTGTGTGACAGTGTGTGTGTGTGTGTGTGTGTGTGTGTTTGTGTGTGTGTGTGTGAAAGTGTGTGTGTGTGTGTGTGTGAAAGTGTGTGTGTGTGTGTGTGTGTGTGTGTGTGTGTGTGTGTGTGTGTGTGTGTGTGTGTGTGTGTGTGTGAAAGTGTGTGTGTGTGTGTGTGAAAGTGTGTGTGAAAGTGTGTGTGTGTGTGTGTGTGTGTGTGTGTGTGTGTGTGTGTGTGTGTGTGTGTGTGCGTGTTTTTGTGATTTGTGAGGACACAAATGTGTATAATGACATGGGTATTACACTGGTATTACAATTTGAACGTGATTTATGAGGACATTTCATACGTCCTCATATTTCAAATGGCTTTAAAAACATACTAAGCAGTGTTTTATTAAAAATGTAAAAATGCAGAATGTCTCCTGTGACGGGTAGGTTTAGGGGGGTGTGTGTGTGTGATGGGTAGGTTTAGGGATAGGGGCAGTGTAGGGGGATAGAATATACAGTTTGTCCAGTATAAAATCCATTACGCCAATGGAATGTCCTCACAAGGATAGCAAAACAAACCTGTGTGTGTGTGTGTGTGTGTGTGTGTGTGTGTGTGTGTGTGTGTGTGTGTGTGTGTGTGTGTGTGTGTGTGTGTGTGTGTGTGTGTGTGTGTGTGTGTGTGTGTGTGTGTGTGTGTGTGTGAAAGTGTGTGACAGTGTGTGTGTGTGTGTGTGTGTGTGTGTGTGTGTGTGTGTGAGTGAGAGAGGGGGTGTGTGTGTGATTAAAAAATTAGTCTGACATTTTTTGTGATCATATAGTCAGTGAATCATTTTTCAATGATTATTAAACTTTATGAATTAATTTGCTGAAGCATGTCGATTTTCTTGTAGTTTTTAAAGTCTTAAAATGTCTTAATTTTTACAATATTAAGCCTTAAAGGTCAAATAGTTAACAATTTCATTGATGGAGTCTTAATTACAACAATAAACGTTAGCATGTTATTTCAGCCATACTGATGTCTAGAGAGAAAGCCATTATACCTGGCCCACTTTAGCTGGAATAAAGTCCTGCTCAGATGTATTACAGTAGCTGCTTTCTGTCAATTTCTTTCTACAATTTCTGCAATAATGTGTTTAATTACCCACCAAATTGGTAACGAAAATTAAGATTCTGCACTGGACAAAATATTTAGACCTACCTTGCTTAATTTGAAATGTCCTAAATACATGGAAGTGCTAAAAAATATGAAATAAATGTCATAGAAAGGATACAATTTAACTTTCTAACACATGTTGAGATATTGTTACAACATTAATTTTATATTTCATGTTCAAATAACGTTTTGGCAGATAGAACCTTATAATTCTAAGCGAAAAGTGTTTTTTTAGAATTAGAAGGTTCTATCTGCATTTGACCCATTTCAAAAAAAGACATTTAAAAATTTGAGAGGATTTTGATATTGTATATTTAGAATACATTTAGGGTCCCTGTTATTTTCATGTTTGAAAGAAACTTGTTCCCCATATAAATTTTCCTATATGTAATGCAAAAACTTTGAAGCTCAATATCTCAAAACTGCTCAGAACGCAGATAGAACCTTATAATTCCAAGGGGACGAAATGTCATTACCTCAACTTGAATGATAGAAAAACATGTTAAACTAGTGTCTCATTTTATAGCTGTTAATGTTATTGATGTAAAGCTCTTACATTTTTAGTCTTTTGTAAACACAAGATTTACTTGGTGGAGGGAAGCATATTTTTACAGATTCCTCAGAATAATCAAGCTGGAATATTTTAAAGTAAATGTTGGCAAAAAAAACAACTAAACTGTTTCATGTGTGCATGGTGAAGGGAAATACATGAATTTACATTCAGAGTTGTAAAGTTATAGATTTGTTAATCTTGCAAAATTATGTTTTTGTTTGTGAAGCTCAGAAAGGACCCATTTTACAGTACACTACATTAAATATTAAAATGTTGACATATTAAATATGTCTCATACAAAATATGTCATAAATGAATTTTCAAGAGGGAGGGCAAGATGATTTATGGGTATAGTGATATGCATGTAAAACTAAGCTATAAAAATAATTAAATGAGCAGCTAATGTCGCATTCAAAGTAAATCTGTTTCGTCAAATGGCTTGAGTTTTTGTATTAAAACTTGAAAGATTTTTGCTTTTGTTCGGGTCACACTTATGTTTTCCTGTATTATTCGAATGCATTTTTGTTACAAAATATCTTAATTAACAAAATGATTTTCAAAGTCACCAGCTCATTCACCCTCAGCACTACACAGTATAATTCCTGCTCACAACCTACACACACTCCTCAATCACCTGCACACACTCCTCAATGACCTGCAAACACTCCTCAATCACTGCACACACTCCTCAATAACCTGCACACACTCCTCAATGACCTGCACACACTCCTCAATCACTGCACACACTCCTCAATGACCTGCAAACACTCCTCAATGACCTGCAAACACTCCTCAATCACTGCACACACTCCTCAATCACTGCACACACTCCTCAATGACCTGCAAACACTCCTCAATCACTGCACACACTCCTCAATAACCTACACCTGCAAGCCGTCACCCTCATCATCACTCACTATATCAGCAGTCACTCCTCTGTTGTTCCTGATGTGTCCAGTAGGGGGAGGCTGTACATTAGTATATGAGCCTAGTCCTATATAATAACAGACCTTCTAGAAGCGACACGAATTGAGGTATTTTAAATAATCTGCTAAAGTTATTGTTGTCTATTGTATTGTAATGATGCAACATTTGTTATTTATAAATGATTAGCTAAGATTCGAAATCAATTCAATAGATTGGTCTATAATTTATTTCGAGAGACAATAAAAGTACTTGACGGTCAGGTTGATGTTCTGTCTGACTCAAACTGAGCTAACCACATAAAAGTTTAAAAGCTGCCCCTAGTCTTCTCCTCACCCGCTCTGTCTCACTCACTTTTAAAATTCATTTCATTTTTATTTTTATCTTGTTGTTTGTCTTTAGCTTGCGTGACATGACATCTTCTGGTAAGACCCTGTTTACTCCTTTCATTTAAACATAGCCGACTCCACATGGTTTCTGGAGCAACATTAGAGTGGATATTGGAAATGTGTTATTTTTTTTTTTTTACAGTTTATGATGTGTACACAAAATACACAATTATAATAGGCATGTATGTATGTATTTGTATGTATGCAAATCTCTCTAAGTAAATAGTTGAACTGCACACTCACTCAAATATTTTGTCATATAATACATACACACGTCATGCATGATAAAACCCACATTAAAAAAAACACTTTTGATTTTGTTGTTAAAAAAAACTAAACATGCAAAATGATGCTTGGCTTATTTGGGCTGTGATAAATATCAATTCTTTCTCTGGTAGTCCATCATCTGTGCTCTCGCTGTTTCGGGACATGTGTCCATCTTTGGAGACTGAGGAGAAATTCCTGCGAGGATCTGTCGTTGACTCAAGGTACTGTAAGGATCCTATAAAGGAAAAAATGTTCAAACATGACATCCTGCCATTATTTATAAATAACCATTGTTTCTACCACTATTCAACTTTTGCTTATTTTTTTCAGTTATTTTTTTATCAGTGAGCGGGAGCACTTTGACAGGAGGATAGAAAAACAACTAAAGAAGAGTGGCAAGCCATAGGAGAGTCATCTACAGGAGTCATCCAATACATGCTGTTAATAAATAACCTTTTTGTTTGTGAACAACAATATTGTCTCTTTCTTTTAAATGGCCCTTGGAATTTTAGAAAAGGGTTAAATTGTGTTTGTCTTCATTAAATGCTATGTAGGACACTGTTCTGTAGCTGTATGATGATCAATAGAGAATAGTACAGCAGATATTTCATTGAGGATCCATATGATTACACGGTACCGTATGTCTAATGGGCTAAATATGGTTAATACCTAAATGTAACTTTATATAAATTCACAACAACATATATCAGTCAGTCTCCTGTATATAAAACAGTTTAAAAACAATTAATTCTACAGTAGGTCATGTATTATTACTTTGTCCATCTGATCCAACTATGTGTATTAATGATTTTGTGAAGAGTGAAGCCCAACTGAACATCTGGATGTTTTAATCCGTAGTGCAGATAATTCCACTGTATATAACGTTCATTTAAATTAACAAATACCTAAAAATTTGTAAAAGTCTATAGTCGGGACAGTTATTAATGTGTTAGTGTTACGATCCGTTTCAAGTCTAGGGGCAGAAAAGGAAGGTAACACAAATTGCGGGGAGAGAGTGAAAGAACTCCCGTCTCCAGGTCCCAGGACAAGCACAAATTTCAATGACACCAGTTTAAAGTAAAAAGTTCACAAGTTGTATTTTACATAATCAGTGGGATATATAAAAAAAAGGTAGATCTTCAGGAGAGGAAACAAAACAACAAACAAAAGGTATTCTTTCTAAATGTTTTTAGAAATAACTTACCTAGCTTCAAAAATAAAATAAACCAAGACTTCCCTTACTTCCTCTCTATATAACACAGGAGAAAACTGAATCTCAAAGAAAATGGCATCCACCTCCCTACAAATTATCCCAATAAGATAAATCAAACAGCATTTTAACTTAGAAGAAAACTCCAGTTAGATGTTAACTACAAACACAAGGTTACCACCAAGTCACATAGAAGTTAGCACACAGCACCTTCTTTTCATTCACTAAACACTATAACTGACACGAAGGGCGTAGGTTTGGTTTTGAGATTGGTGGGGACATTCCCTGAAGCTGGGGAATCAGGAAATTAATAGGATAATATTAAGATTTTTAGTCTATATTGACCTTAACAATTCGTTAATGAATTCTGTAATGTTAGGACAACTATTAAAGACAAGAAGGGAGTTTAACAGAGACTTAACTTTACTCCGTTCATAGTGCAGTGCAATAGTGCAATACGGTCTTGTTCCTTGCTTTTTGAAGAAGCCAAACACATGTTTGCATCTGTCATTAAAGGGAATAGTTCACCCAAAAATGCAAATTCTGTCTCTCCCACAAGTTGTTTTAAACCCTTATGAATTTCCTTCTTCTACTGAACACAAAGGAAGATATTTTGAAGAATGTTGGTAACCAGACAGTTGATGGACCCCATTGACTTCCATAGTAAGAAAAAAAAATACTATGGAAGTCAATGGGGTCCATCAACTGTCTGTCTAGTTACCAACATTCTTCAAAATAACTTCTTTTGTGGTCAACAGAAGAAAGAAACTGGTTTGAACTTAATCATGACAGAATTTTCATTTTTTAAGGAAACTATCCCATTAACAGAAATTAACTTTTGGCATATTTGTTTCACATCATTACTGTCCAGTTTATCCTGTTGGACATGACACAGAGAAACTTGTGCCATTGCTCTGAGCCATGTTTTCATTCTCCTAAGAGCAATGAAAATTATTTCAGCCTCAGCTGATGTGACTTGGATGGCAAGGGTTTTAACTTGATCAAACAGACCTCTCATTTCAACAGATTTTTTTGTGTTTTCATGTTTAATGTGGACTTTCCATAGTCATAATGATTTATATACTGTACAAAGTGTATTCTATCCCCCCTACACTAACCCTATCACAGATAACTTTCTGCGTTTTCAAAAAACTTAATATGATTTATAAGCTGTTTTCCAAAAAAAAAAAAAAAAAAAGGTTTTCGGAAATTGCCATCTTTGTGTGGACATTTTGTCTTTGTCCCAACAAAAATGGCAATATACGAAAATCTTGTCCTTGTGGGTATTTTCTTTATTTTATTTTCTTCCTTTTTTGGAAAACGGCTTAGCTAAATCATACTAAGGGATGTTTTTACTAAGTTTTAGTGCTCTTTGCGCGCACGCGCGCAAACACACACACACTAACGATTATGTTTGCCACTTATCCTGCGATTGTCATACTACATTATATTGTAAAAACTGAGCCGTCCCCGAATCATTTGACGTGATTTGCCCCCGTATTTTTGTGCACAGAACTGTAGATTACTCCCTAGTTTACTGCATCTATGAGGTTTCCTTCGAGGAGTTGTGCCGCTTCGCACAATCAAATGTAGCTACAGCCTCTCACAAGTTAGAAAGAAAACACAAAGCCAATCAGTTTAGCGATGTGTGTTAAGCAGGCGAGACCTAGATCTATTAACCGTTTGTGTTCCAGGATTTGCGCATTTTTCTCAGAACGCTCTTGTTTTTAGGGATTTTAATCTAGGCTAAATTAGATGTTTCCTGGTTAAATAAAATAAGAAATATGTAAAACCCACGAGACCCAACCAGGCAACAGTGGTTATATATAAAAATATTTTAATTTTTTGATCGAAATTATTGCTAGGGACAAATCAGTGTCACTGGATATTGGTAGGGACACGTCCCTAGCGTCCCTACTAAATTCTACGCCCCTGACTGACACCACAAACACGATTAAATCAACAAGTGCTGGGACCAGAAGATGACAGTCTCTCAGAGGAAAGTCTCTCTCGGGGTGGAACTCTCTGGGTTCTTATATACACTGCTCCACTCACACCTTAACGAGCTGGAACACAAATCATGTGGCACTCCCAAACCTGTGAAGTGGATAGTGGGAGGAGCAACAAGGAAAGAGAATACAGAGAGACAAGCACAACAATAGCAAATAAAACACATACGTGCCTTGGGACGTAACAGTTAGTTTCGAGCATCGATTAATGATGTTATTTCGCAGTATATCCCCCTACCGGACGCATCAGGAACAACAGGGGCGTAAAACTGTCTGGGTCGTATATCTACCGGCTCCAGGGGCCTCATTTATAAAACTGTGCGTAGGATCCTTACTAAAAGTGTACGTGCGCCAGAAAGCCAAAAATGGCGTACGCAAAAAAATATTCAGACTTATAAAACCGTGCGTACGCCAGAACCTGCGCAGAATTCACTTTATAAATCCCAGTTAGCGGAAGATTGTGCGCACATGCGTCTCCTCCCCGAAATAACCATATATGGAGCTTACAACGCCTAGTTTTACTATGCATATCCTCATCTGCATATCATTTGCATATGATTATTCATCCACGTGATAACATGTTTAACGGTACAAGACATTAGGAAAATATGAAATACAGATTTGCTGTCACATTAGTTACATTAATAAAAATCATTTAGTAGCCTATCCTTGCCTTGTTTTTGAATAAATAAATCAAGTAGTGTAAAATACATTTCGGAGAAAGTTTTTCTCAATCTTTTCCACTGGCCAAGGAGTATTTTTAATTGATTTATGTTTTTAATGGAAACAGATAGAACTTGTTGTGAATTATTTGCACAAAACTATTTTCTCAGACAATCTGCTATTATCATGATAAGCAATTATCTCTGTAGTTAAAACATTAAAACACAGCATGCCATAGGAAAAGTGTTCGAAAGCATTGCATCCACAACAAATATTTCTATTTATTGAATATAAAAAATGTTGTAACTTCTCAGTAATGATTTCATGTAATTTAAGTGTTTAACTCCATTAATCAGAATGGCATATTTAATCTAAATCTTTACAACAGAAGTAAAACAAAGTTTAAATCATTCTTTTATTTATTTAAACTGTTATTGTGAACATGAACTGTATTTATGATTAGGACTTATAATGAAGATTTACGGTTTTAGATGCTTTAGATGCTATATATGCGTCAGTTTCACTAAACGGCCCAACGCGCTCGCTGGCGCGGACATTTAAGAAGGGATGGATGTTTGCCTCATGTGAAAGGCTCGTGAGTGAAATTATATGTGTATTATCTTTCTGTATATGTATATTTTTTTTAGATTTTTTGTCTAAAAGTGACCAAAAAGACATGTAACTCCAGCTCACCATCGGTGTCGCCAAACTGCTCCATCTCCAAAATGTTCGTACGCATGGGTCAGAGTTTGCGTGCAGGTGCGCAAACTTTCCCGTCAAGTTTGTTTTTATAAATCACAACTTGTGCGTCAGAAGTGGCGTACGCCTCTTTCAGGGCCTGTTTTGTGCGTACGCAATGGTTATAAATGAGGCTCCAGGTCTGCAGCCTCCCCATATAGAATGTCGAGGAAAACTTAATGTGCAAATGTGGAGGAGAGCATGAGTATTGCAAATGTGAACAAAATGCAGTGTTAAAATGTTGTAATTGTAGTGGCAATCATAGTGCAGCTTATGGAGTTTGTGAGAAGCACAAAGAGACGAGAGAAGTCTAGAAATGCAAAATCATTCATAAAGTTTCCTATGCTGAGGCTGTAAAGAAAATTGAAATTGAGAAGAAAGGTGCTAGCCTTAATGTCCACGTACCCCCCAAAGATCATGAATGTGTGGTAACTGAAATATTTAATGAAGGTAGTAGTAATTATGCAGAGGTGTATAAAGTAGAAGTAGAAGTAGAGAAAAAGTAGAAGTCCTGCCATGTTTTTATTCCAGAACTGACTGACTGTTGATTTCAGCTGATTTCTGTCTCCTGGCTGAAAAACTGCTAATAATCAAATCCAGGTGATTGGAACAAAATACTGAGGAGGACTTTTACTTTCTGAACCTGGACTTTACATCTCTGCATAACAATGCCACATGCCAGCCAAGAGTAAGGAAATAAACCAGAACTGGACCTTATCTGAGCCACAAAATCTGTGTATATTAAATATTGAGTCATCTCAACCTTAATAAGCCTGTTAACAAGCAGAATCACTGAAGGAAAGAAGAGAACAGAAAAGAGACGAGCAGAAACACAAGAACTACAACTGACTTCAGACACAGTCTTAGATGAAATCAACTGAAGAGAACAGAAGACATTAAATCTCTGAAGATCTCAGCAGAGGAGGATTAAACAACTCCACAAACAGCATTACCAGATTCACTTATTACTAACCAGACTGACTTTATTTCTGTCAGACGTCTACAGAAGTTTTTATTGAGAATTAACAGAGGTTTAACTCTTTCATTTGAAGTCACCATAACAGTGATTAGTGTTTCCATTAGCTGGGCTCTTAACTCTTATTATATAGTTTGTCTCCTTTGACTGCTGTGACAGTGTGTTTGTCAGTGTATTTTTGTTTTCTACAGTATATTACTCTTTTAATGGAAAATGGTATGATATTGTCAGTACGGTTGCCAACTTTCTGAAATGTAAATAAGGAAGGGGGGTGACATGCCCCCACGGAAGAATATTTTGAAAAATAACCCCTGAAATGATGACTTCTGGTGAATATTGTATGCTATCATACATTATAGCATATTATAATACAACTTATTAGACCTATATTTATTTATAGAATAGCAAAGTAGGCCTAATCAATATACAAGGCTGAACCACATAGATATATAAAGGCTATCATGATCATTTTGCCAACAATGCACCATGGATTTGTTTAGTTTATAATACGTTTTATTTTTTACTTAAAGGGCACCTATTATGCCCCTTTTTGCAAGATGTAATATATTGGTCTCGGGTGTCCCCAGAATGTATTTGTGAAGTTTCAACACAAAATACCCCACAGTTAATTTATTATAATCATTTGAAAATGTCATTGTTGGGGCCTGTTTTAAAAAGAGCTGTTTTGGTCTGTACCACCTTAAATGTAAATGAGCTGCATATCCCCACCCAGCCTTTGGATGAGGGTGTAACTTGCATACCTATGGCAATAAACAGTCGGTTGAAGCCATAGACAGTATAAGAAGTGGACAGAGCCTTCTCATTGGAACTCAGTTGAGACAGTTGAAGCCCATTTTTAGCAATTTTTGAGCACTTCCGTTCCTGACGCGCAGACTCAAACCGACTCAAACTAAGCTTGATGACGTGAGCAACCTGTCTGACAGACGTACATCTTCTAGTAGCTGTGCGTGAAAATTGCCAACGTTAATCACTTCATATGTATTTACTTGCCACATACCGAATTATTTCCAATTCCCCAAAAACGTTGTTGAAATATTTTGTCCCGTTGCTTTTATGGACTCATTATCTATGGGCTTCTCCCTTGACGGAACGTCCCCCCGATTGCCTGCGAGCTTCTCCTCCTGTCTATACGGTAATATCTCTATTGTGCGACATAAAGTCGCGTGGTTATGATGCAATCGTTAACCTGTTTTTAACAAAAACGGCTTCTACGGGGCCATAACGTAAGATACAAAGTAATGGAGCCTTTTATACATTTTCGTGTTTATTTAGAAATAAATAATGGACAAATGAAGTCTTTGGATGCCTCAGATGTAAAGTTATTCGCTGTCAAAGTGACGCCAAAATGAATGGGAGTCAATGGAATGCTAACAGCAGGTGAAGTTCTGCTACAATGGCGGCTCCCGCGAGGCTTCAACTTCCGGCTGATGGATTACCCCCTTGGTTGAAGCAGAATGGCTGAAAGTGAGAGACGCGCTGTTTTGTATGGCATTCAGCCGTACATGTTTGAACCGGAATCAGACCCAGATGATGAAGAGACTCCGGCAGAAGAAACACAAATGAGAATGGACCAGGACGTCTCGGAATGGTTATTTGATACATTTATGTACTTATAGAGTTGTAATCGCGTCCCCTTTGCAATTATGGGTGTGCAACACACACACACAAACTGTGATAACGTTGGTGCAATTTTTTGAAACTACAAACACAAATACTGTGATTACGTTTGCCACGTACAAACGAAATTACATTTATGTGATGTTTCTGTCTGCACGCCAATATCCCTCGTTCTACAGCTTCGTGTCGATGTGCTGGCCTTTGTATAAACATAGCAATTTTTATGTCTTGTCTTAACAGAAAACATGCACAGTTTTTAATACAATGTCTTTAAAAAATATATTTATAAACGTGTGGTTAAACACTATACAAACAAGGTTTAAATTATATACACAGACATCCTACGACGACAACAACAACTTTAGACGCATTTGTTGTTGAATTGGCTGACATCGACTGAAATGACTATTTGCTCAAAAATCATAAAATACACTTACTTCTACTGGAGGTGACGTTGGATCGCGAACAGTAGGCAACGATCCACACTTGAGGATTAACTTTGAAGCAAGACCTGCTTTGAATTGACCCTCGTTCACAAAACAGTCAGTCAGAAAATGATTTGCGCAAAAATAAACGTATATTTTGGAAGTTTAAGTGGCGCCTTTCCTTTGTAAATAAAATCCATCCATTGTGTTTTCAGTGGCTCTGATGTCGGAAGTAAGTGAAAACTACAATGTACATTATTACATCCCACAACAGAACACTTATGTTTCTTAGGAGACATTTTCGACAAGGCAGCACAAATCGTCAGGGGCCGGTTGCACCAGCTGTGCGTAAGTTACAACTTAGCCTAGTTTTGACGTAAATGGGAACTAAGTTACAACTTACGAACTACTAAATATTTTTACGTTGCACCATTAAACTTGGTTTAAACATAACTCTACGTTCCAACTAAATATTTACGGCAGCCTCCGATCAGGAGTAACGGTTGGAATAAAATATCAGACAGACTAAACTGCATCAATAAGCTCTTCTTTTACCTGACAGACTTCAATTCTTTAGACATATATGATAATGCTGACATTTACACTCGCTTACATTTTAAGAGAGAGAACATTATTTGAAAAGATAACTTTGTTAGCGGCTCTTTAACACCAACCCGTCCTAAACAGCGCCGCTGTGTGCATCGGTCCATGTTGTGCATGTCAAATATCAGTCATAATCTATGGTCATAATCCATAAACGTACTAATATCTTATGTTTTTTGTATCAATATTTATTTATTGATGCTTAATTTCAAATACAGTTTCTGAATGTTATTTACATATAAAAAACACTTGTGTTATGATCAAGTATCGTATTTAATGGAAACTTATTCTTACCGTTAGTAACGTGAGGTAAAAGTTGTTAGAATGAAGGATAAACTGAAATTCACGGCAATTCTACACAACTTCTGCTCACGTATTTGAAGGCTGCTACTGGTTCATCGAGGCTAAACGTCATAATATGCGACTATACGCATTACTTTACGGAGAGCTTACGACCTACTACACTGTAAAAAAAGATTAGTTGACTCAACTTAACTAAGTCAAGTAATCTTGTTGCTTTGACTGAGTTAAGTTGAGTCAACTTATAGTGTCAAGTTTATTGCACTTCAAAACACGAGTTGACTCAACTTCCTGTATCAAGTAATGTGGACTGGAAAACATTAAGAGAACTAAAAAAAAGATGTTGGTTGAACTTTACCATCCAGCTCGTCGGGAGCAGCTGGGGTTAGGTGTCTTGCTCATGGACACCTCGACACTTGGTCAGGTGGAACCGGGGATTGAAAAACCAACCTTCTGGTTTGTAATCAACCTACATGAACCACTGAGCCACTGCCGCTCAGATGTTATCAAGTTAGTTTACAGAAATTACTAGATTTCAAAAATTTAAGCAAACTAATATCCATGAGAATTGAGAATTTGACAGTCAAACTTAACACTGACACTCTGGCGGCGCTAGCCAGCTGAATTAACAGCGCTCAAAGTCGACACTCAGAGGCTGTGTTCAAAATCATATCCTATACCCTCATTCACTATTCCCTACATTTGTTCACTAATATAGTCCACTTGACTGAGTGAATAATTCAGTTAATTTTCAGTTAAATAAGTTAATTGAGACCCTGATAAACACCTGCTGTTAACAATCAGAATCACTGAAGGAGATAGGAACAAGAAGAACAGAAAAAAAGACGAAATCAAGATAAAAGACATTAAATCTTAGCAAAAGATCTCAGCAGAGGAGGATTAAACATCTCCACAAACAGCATTACCAGCTTCACTTATTACTAACCAGACTGACTTTATTTCTGTCAGACGTCTATAGAAGTTCTTATTAAAAGGTGACAGAGGTTTAGATGTCATTTTATTTTCATTTGATGTTACCATAATGGTGATCAGTGATTGCTTTAGTTGGGCTCTTGACCCTTAACTTTTGAACATTAGTTGTTCTTTGGCTGCTGTAGCTGTGTCTTTAAAATACATCAGCTATGGCACAAAGCTGAAGACAACAGGATGACAATGACTGTTTGTTAATAGTCACAATCATCATATAATGGCCTGATTTACTGATCTCATTTGCTGCTTAAAGTTGTTAAATGGTTTATGTCTTGTAGTTTTGATGTTGTTGTCATTGTGATTTTACAGATTGAGATCTATCGTGGATTTGATGTAAAGAAAATAATGATTTTAAAAAGGTTATACTCATTTTGAACTTCTTGATCAGCCAGACACACACACAGGCATCAATATTCGGTGTATGAATCTCAACAATGGTGACAATCAACAAAAAAGATAACATTAAATTTGAACATCCCAAAATACGCAACTAAAAGTCAACACAAAACCAAAAGCAAAAATAAAAACAAAAAGTAAAAATTAAAGCAAATAACCAGACAAATCAGCTGCATAATTTATTCATGCTGCAATGCATGCTGGGAGTCATGTTTTTTTTTTTGGTACCCAACATGCATTGCAGCATAAAACTTATGATTGTCACCACTGTTGAGATTCATACACCAATTATTGATGCCTGTGTGTGTCTGGCTGATCAAGAAGTTCAAAATGTTCTAAGTATTACCTTTTTAAAATCATTATTTTCTTTACGTTAAATCCACGATAGATCTCAGTCTGTAAATTCACAATGACAACAAAATCAAAACTACAAGACATCACCATTTAACAACTTTAGGCAGCAAATGAGATCAGTAAATCAGGCCATTATATGATGATTGTGACCATTAACAAACAGTCATTGTCATCCTGTTGTCTTCAGCTTTGTGCCATAGCTGATGTATTTTAAAGACACAGCTACAGCAGCCAAAGAACAACTAATGTTCAAAAGTCAAGGGTCAAGAGCCTAACTAAAGCAATCACTGATCACCATTATGGTAACATCAAATGAAAATAAAATGACATCTAAACCTCTGTCACCTTTTAATAAGAACTTCTATAGACGTCTGACAGAAATAAAGGCAGTCTGGTTAGTAATAAGTGAAGCTGGTAATGCTGTTTGTGGAGATGTTTAATCCCCCTCTGCTGAGATCTTTTGCTAAGATTTAATGTCTTTTATCTTGATTTCGTCTTTTTTTCTGTTCTTCTTGTTCCTATCTCCTTCAGTGATTCTGATTGTTAACAGCAGGTGTTTATCAGGGTCTCAATTAACTTATTTAACTGAAAATTAACTGAATTATTCACTCAGTCAAGTGGACTATATTAGTGAACAAATGTAGGGAATAGTGAATGAGGGTATAGGATATGATTTTGAACACAGCCTCTGAGTGTCGACTTTGAGCGCTGTTAATTCAGCTGGCTAGCGCCGCCAGAGTGTCAGTGTTAAGTTTGACTGGCCAATTCTCAATTCTCATGGATATTAGTTTGCTTAAATTTTTGAAATCTAGTAATTTCTGTAAACTAACTTGATAACATCTGAGCGGCAGTGGCTCAGTGGTTCATGTAGGTTGATTACAAACCAGAAGGTTGGTTGTTCAATCCCCGGTTCCACCTGACCAAGTGTCGAGGTGTCCATGAGCAAGACACCTAACCCCAGCTGCTCCCGACGAGCTGGATGGTAAAGTTCAACCAACACCTTTTTTTTTAGTTCTCTTAATGTTTTCCAGTCCACATTACTTGATACAGGAAGTTGAGTCAACTCGTGTTTTGAAGTGCAATAAACTTGACACTATAAGTTGACTCAACTTAACTCAGTCAAAGCAACAAGATTACTTGACTTAGTTAAGTTGAGTCAACTAATCTTTTTTTACAGTGTAGCTACGTTCTGCCTTACGAACAAATGGTGCAACGGAATATAGTACAGAGATAGTTACAAACTAGCTAGTAGTTACTAAGCCTCTAGTGTGGGCTTTACGTTCCAATTTAAGAAGGAACTTACAAACGGCTGGTGCAACCCTACCCAGAACACCGGCTGTCGTTGAAACAATGGAGGATTGTGTACAGATCACAGAGGGCGGGTCTATGCCAAAACCACAGTGTCAATCAAACCACGTCGGTGGGGCTTGCGCAATTCTACGTCACATTGCACCAAATCTTAGAACAGCTCGTTCTGAGACAGTGCTTATGATTTATTGAGATTGTAAAAAAAACACTGGGTGGATTTTTATCATTCTAGGGTGGTTTTGCTCACACACTGCTAACACACATTTATGTTCAAACACCATGTAAAAGTGAATTTTGCATAATAGGTGCCCTTTAAACAGATACAATAACATTCATAACTCATCGGCTTAGACTGCATTTGAAGAAAAATAAACACAACAGTTTTCTGTAGCCTTGTGCGAACTTATTCAATAGAATTAGACTTCTAGAATGTTCTTCCAGTGCAAAAAAATATATTTTTAATTTAATTAGACAACATTTTAAGGAAGTGTAGTGCAAATATCTTTATATAATTATACTTCCAATATAGTTAACTTTCTTTTCGCCGGCTGCTCGGAGGTAGTCATTTTTACATTTCCCGCTGTTGTCACTTGTTGTCATCGTTGCTACGATTCGTGACTCACAATGACTAACGACCAATTAAAAGGGCATTCTCTGATGATGTTCCAAGATGTTAAAAATGCTACGCGGCTGATCATAGACAAACGGGGCGAAATTAGTATACCGCACTGTCTGTTTTTTTTTTTTTTTTCTTATCATAGCCTACAAATGTCTTTGTTCATAGTCTGTCTGACATATATTAGAAGCACTGAATTGATTCTCAAAAATACGGAACAAAGTGCGTTCCGTATCAGTTCAATACGGAACAAGACTTTTATGTGTCAAATACGGAACGGTTGGCAACCCTAATTGTCAGAATTTGGCTTTTTTTTACAGCAAGGGTTAACAGTGTGTGTGTTCCTTTGTTCATCTGTCCACATTCACTCTCATCATGCAAACCAGCAGCAGCCCATCAGAAATACAAGGACATTTATAGTGAGCATTGAAGAACAGCACAGATTTGGCACTCATGTACTCTGACATGTTTTCTCAGAGAGACTCACTGCTGGAGCTGTTGAATTTGGTGTGTGTGATCGTGGGGCTGGTGTTCTTCAGTTTGGCCCTGTTGACCTTTGCCCTTTGTCAGTGGAGTCCTGGAGTGAATAATGTGACTTGAATCAACATCTGCATCAGTCTTCTGTGTAGGGAGAGGCTGCAGACCTGGAGCCGGGAGATATACACGCCCCTGGCAGTTTTAGCCCCTGTTGTTCCTGATGCGTCCAGTAGGGGGAGGCTGTACATTAGTATTAGCCTAGTCCTATAGCAGAACAGACCTTCAAGAAGCGACACGAATTGAGGTATTTTAAATAATTTGCTAAAGTTATTGTTGTACTGTAATGATGCAACACTTATTATTTATAAACGATTAGCTAAGATTTGATATCAATTCAAAAGATGGGTCTATAATTTATTTCGAGAGACGATAAAAGTACTTGACGGTCAGGTTGATGTTCTGTCTGACTCAAACTGAGCTAACCACATATAAGTTTAAAAGCTGCCCCTAGTCTTCTCCTCACCCGCTCTGTCTCACTCACTTTAAAAATTCATTTCATTTTTATTTTTATCTTGTTGTTTGTCTTTAGCTTGCGTGACATGACATCTTCTGGTAAGACCCTGTTTACTCCTTTCATTTAAACATAGCCGACTCCACATGGTTTCTGGAGCAACATTAGAGTGGATATTGGAAATGTGTTCATTTTTTTTATTTTTTTTTTACAGTTTATTATGTGTACACAAAATACACATTTATAATAGGCATGTATGTATGTATGTATGTATGTATGTATGTATGTATTTGTATGTATGCAAATCTCTCTAAGTAAAGAGTTGAACTGCACACTCACTCAAATATTTTGTCATATAATACATACATACATCATCCATGATAAAACCCACATTAAAAACTTTGGTCCCATATGGTGTAAATGTAAATTTTGGTTTGAGTTGTTTCTTATAAATGAGATTATCTAATTTTCGAATGTATATCATAATATACAGTTTTCTTAAAATAGCTTACTGATCTGGACTAAAATGTATGTGCACTTAATGTGTGTTTTATCATACTCTGTCTTTAGTTCTTTTTAACTTGTATCTCATAAAGGCGTGTTTGCTTTAGCTACTTAAGAAAATTTAAATCTCTCTCTCTAAACTTGTATAAACTATAAACACCCATCTCTTTTTTCTCTCTCCAAACGAGAAGAGTGGCAAGCCATAGGAGAGTCATCTACAGGAGTCATCCTATACATGGTGTTAATAAATAACCTTTTTTTGTGAACAACAATATTGTCTCTTTCTTTTAAATGGCCCTTGGAATTTTAGATAAGCGTTATATTGTGTTTGTCTTCATTAAATGCTGTAGGACACTGTTCTGTAGCTGTATGATGATCAATAGAGAATAGTACAGCAGATATTTCATTGAGGATCCATATGATTACACGGTACCGTATGTCTAATGGGCTAAATATGGTTAATACCTAAATGTAACTTTATATAAATTCACAACAACATATATCACTCAGTCTCCTGTATATAAAAACAGTTTAAAAACAATTCATTCTACAGGGGCCTGTTTCAGAAAGGAGGTTCAACCAACTCTGAGTTAAAACTTGAACTCTGAGTTGACTTACCCTGAGATGGGAAACTCTGAGTTTTCGGTTTCAGAACAGCTGAATTGAGCTAGTTCAATCAACTCTGAGTAGGTTGACTCTGAGTTAAGCACGTGCACCACGACTATGAAAAGCCATGATCAATGGAGCTCCGAAATTACGATTGACCATGGCAACAGCACCCGACAAAAAGACGTCCACATGTTCTGAGTCAATACACAAGTATAATTCTTATTCACTGTTATATTATCAGGTGAAAACTGACAGAAAGGTAAGTTATTGAACTAATACTCATTTTTCATGGTATCCCACAGGCAAAAAAAAAAAAAAAGAAAAAAAAAAGAATTGTGGCAGCAACTAAAAATGAACAATAAATTAATAATTCAATCAGTTAAATCTTTAAGCATAAAAGGTTCATGGCTGTAGGATACATGACTTTACAAACATTTGACATATTAAATAAATATAATTCAGTGTCTATTTCACTGTGCAGCAGCTGTACAATGCTCTTTTCACATAATTAAATGTTCTCTAATCCAATCTTTTACATTATTTTAATTAGGCTAATGAATTTAACATTTGACTTCTACAACAGAGGCTGGACCTGCACCATCACTGATAGATGAAGAGGAGATACACAATACTGGAAGAATATTAAAATCCAACAGGAAAAATAATAACTGTTGCTTTTGTATTTGTAGGAAATAAAGATGACCAAATAAATTGTGAATAATTTGTGTGTATTTAACAGCTGTGGTGGTTACGGCATATATCTCAGACTATCCTTCCATTCCATACAGTAATCGGTTTCATTTTCAGAAAGTGCGATGATGGGAATATGCATGTCATCAATGCATCCAACCACATTGGAAATCCTAAAGGAAAATCTAATTATTAGGTTACTTTCAGAGGTCACAGCAAGATGTTATCAAATGAACATCATTTATCAGGTTAGCCTCATTTAAACCGGTTTCTCCACCACTGTCCTGCAATCCTGTGAAACTTCTCTTTGATGATTCTCACGTGTTTGTGTCTAGGAAACAACACAAAAACTCTCAGAAAGAGTGTGAAAGCGAGGCACATTTTCCTTCCCGCTCTGATACAGCAGCTTTACTAATGTGCTCTCTCCGATGTTATATAGAAAAAGTGCAATTAATGAATGTACTGCACTGCAAACAATGATTTTCTTACTTAGCATTTTTGTCTTGTTGTTTCCAGTCAAAATATCTAAAGAGTATTAAATCAAAATGCATTTACTAAAATAAAAACTCTGGGGTTATGTAAGAAAACCTGCTCCCGACCAGGTTAGGTTCACAGAGTAAGTTACCATGGTAACTGACTCTGAGTTTAAGTTACCCCTCTTTCAGAAACGGGCTTGACTCCCGACTCTGCTTTCTCGGGTTTGACATACTTTCTATTCTGAAACGTAAAACCCAGAGTTTCCCTCATTTCAGGGTTAACATGCTCAGAGTTTTCACTTAACCTCCTTTCTGAAACGGGCCCCTGGTTGTGGTGGCCGTGTCTGTCGGGCTACTTCCTGAAGGATGCGGCAGCAAAAAGTGAGTTGTTGTTGTTGTTGTTGTTTCTTTTGAAAGTCAATTTGATTATAAGCAAATAAGGCAGCTCTGGGCTTTTGTGACATGATTGTCATCTGATAAAATTCACAGAGTATATTTCACAGTTTTATGTTATTGTTGTTGTTGTTTTTGCTGTTGTACTTTAGTTTTAAGTTCATTTGATTAGAAGGAAATAAAGCAGCTTGGGTCTTTTGTTAGTTTTCTTATCTGCACATACAAGATTAAAAACATTTAAAAAGTCAATACCAGAAATAGTATTTTTGACAAATTCATTCAGTTATTATATTGTGTTTTCCTCTTAACAGTTGCTGGATTAAAATGGATAAAGGTTTTATCTGGAGTTTTCTGGGTCCTGTTTGTGTCATACTAGCAGTAAGCACATTTCTTATTTCTCATGATTTTAGTTTAAAGGGAAAACAAGGTGATTATTTATTCTTTTTCTACTTTTTAGTTGAACATGATTCTCTTCATCAACATCATCATCAGTCTGAACTCAACTCTCAAAAAACTGAACGCTGAAGTTTCACAGATGAAACAATCCAAGTAACAAACATTATGATTTGAATACTCCACACAGCAAAATCCCCAGTGTTAAATTAACTGTGGAGTGTGAATTATATAAACTCTGAGCAGAGTGTTAAATGAACACTGAAGCAGTGTTAAAGTTAATGAGATAATTAAGTGAATAATTGAGTGATGATTGAGCATTATTGAAGACACCTGATGTTAACAAGCAGAATCTCTGAAGGAGAAAACCGTAATTTTAAGTCATCATTATGGTGATCAGTATTTGGTTTTTAAAACACTGGCTCAGTTTGTGATTCTTGGTTGCTCCTGGATTCTGGGTTTCTTCATAAATGCCAAGAAGGAGCTGGAGATCCTCTTCCTGATCTTGAACTCCCAGCAGGGAACCTTCATCTTTCTGGTCTATTGTGTCCTCAATGATGAGGTCAGACATCACTCAATTTACCACCATATTCCATTCAAAACTGAATATAAAAGAATATTGCAGTTGTTTTCATAAAGTCAACCTACTTTTAGAGAGAAATGTCAGAGGCAGTTGTTTAATCTGTTACTATTCTTCCATTTTCTTCCTGTAACTGAATGTTCAAATGAGCCAAAACTATTCAAATTGCAAGTGTCAGAAATGTAGATAGCAACATTGTGACAGCCCAGATCCGGCTCACATCTGGCCCACATGCAGCATGGAATGACTCCCTAGTCAACACGTGAGTTGATGTGATCAGATCACAGTGACATCACACCATTCTCATACAGCAGGGATGGGCAAACTCGGTCCTGGAGGGCCACAGCTCTGCAGAGTTCAGAAAATGAAACACAACAATTACAACTGACTTAAAGCCACACAGCCTGAAATCAACTGCAAATAAAAGAAGACAATAAATATCTCAAGATCTCAGCAGATGTTCTAATCAAACACACCTGAACCAGCTCATCAATGTCTTCAGGATTACTAGAAAGCTACAGACAGGAGAGTTTATCAGGGTTGGAGCTAAACTCTGCAGAGCTGTGGCCCTCCAGGACCGAGTTTGCCCATCCCTAGTCTAGTTGCTGAAAAATCAGGAAAATTAGTTGCTTTGTTGTGTGTTTTTTGCTTTTTTACTCCTGTTGAATCAACTTAGCTGAACAAATAAATGGTTACATAATAATAGTAATAATAATACTTTTGTATTAGTTTAACATTAGGGTTAACTTGGGTTGAATGTTTTACTCTGCGGTGGATTTGCATATGTGATACTGAACATGTAAAGTAGTGAGATTAAACACTGATTATTTCTCTTATTTCTCTCCAAGGTTCCTGCTTTCAACACATTGTCAAATGCCACATTAAAGAGAAACATGTCATAATTTACTCTTTTGTCATTCCAAACCTGTATGATTTTCAAAATTGGCCATGAAGTGGTTCATGTTAAAAATCAGATCACTGACAAAAAATAACTTCATGTTGTACTAGTTTGTTTGGGAAACCTGGTTTAAAATGTGTTCATAATTTGAGAGATTGGGTTGGTTATATAAAGAAATGTGCTATAGAACTATTCATGCATTCCATATTTGCATAAACAGACTCTGTGGACTTATTCAAACTATGACAGAATCGTACAATGTAGAAACAATGGATTCATCTATTCACACCGGTCACGGATATTTTACATGCTCAAGTTTGTAATGAAGAGCAGTTTGATGAGATTTTGGTCACTTTGGTCAAACTTGGGCTTTAAACATTGAAGATGAATGTGAAGCTGTGGTCGTCTTTGCAAACCCACTTTTTGAGCACAACTTAAAAAATATGCATTATGGCAAATATGAAGGTCTAAGATGATATCAAGGTCTAAGGATAGAGAAAAAAGATTTTGTAATCTCCTTCAAAGCAAATGTACCATGTTTTAAGAAATATGATCTTTGTATTCATTGTATTCATTAATTCATTTAAATTTGAATGTTAAATTGAATTTTAACAGGAAGGGTCTTCAAAATATGTTTTTTTCCTCATTGGATGAACAGATAACTGTCATATAATCTTCTGACACAAATATTTGTGTAGTCAGTCTAGTTGGGTGAAGAAACTCATATCAGGTGAGTCTCTCTTTCCTTAAATGAGAATTAATTGCTTTAGTGTTTCTATCAATCTACACGTTTTTGCAGTTTTGTCATTAATAACTGTTTGTGAAACTGTAGACTACATGTTTCACAGTATTTATGGGAGAAATTTAGTGAAAGCTAATTTAAAATTCAGTGAAAGTGTTGCTGCTATTAGATTAATGCTCTGCTTTTATCATGGTCGACCGCAGTATTCTGGTCTCCATTATGGAGAGTTGTGTTGGATTATGAGGCACTTTTTTAAAACGCTGATAACAGACCAACATTGAATCAAGATTGAAATTTAACATTGATTTTTTTCATCAGGTTTGCATCTTGAAATTATGTTATTTCAATTATAAATAATAGATCAAGATGGAAATTAAAATAAATCACTTATTTTACATAGAATCAACATTGAAACAATAAGAAATCAATCTTGCTTTATGTACAACTTGATCTTAATTGAATCTTAGAGAAATAGAACAAATCTTACTTCATTTCTATGCCGGTGAATCACGTCCGTTTTGACACTTTTCTAGCAGAGACTATGTTTAATTTCATATAGAAAGTGTGTTATATTAGCAAAATCCCCAGTGTTAAATTAACACTGCTCAGTGTTTATATAGTCCACACTAGGGATGGCCCGATACCATTTTTTTTCAAACCGATACGAGTATGAGTATTTACATTTGTGTACTTGCCGATACCGAGTACCGATACCGATATTTCTACCGCAAAAGTAACTATAGGCTCCCAGAAAAGACAGAAGACTATTTTAGAACACAGGTTAGAAGACTGTTTTTATTTTCTTCTCTGCTTGTTTTAACAAGTCTAAAAATAAATAATAATGAGTAAAATAATAAATGTATTAACACACAAACCACTGTTAATTTAACATAAAAGCAAGCAGTTACTGCGTGCATGGTCTGGAATGACTGAATGCGCGCAAAGTGCGCTCCCTTAATAGCCTAATTCCTAAAAAGCTGACAGTTCATAGCGATCTCACTAGGGTTGCCAACCGTTCCGTATAATACGGAATCGTTCCGTATTTGACACATAAAAGGCTTGTTCCGTATTGAACTGATACGGAACGCACTTTGTTCCGTATTTTTGAAAATCAATTCAGTGTAAATCCATGACAGACGCATACCTTCTAATATATATGTCAGACAGACTATGAACGAAGACCCGCTGCTATAATGGCAAATTCGGGGACTTGGCGCCCCCTTGACGGGATCTGACGTGTAATGACGTAGAGTTGGCTCATTGGTCGCACGTCAGAGGCGCCCGCGCCATTGGATGTGCAGTTGCCGCAGCGCAGCCTATGAGCGAGCCAGACGCTCTTCAGCATAGATATACACACGGCTGTGCAGCTGCAAATGCGTTTTACAGGCTTCAGTAAATCGAGTAAAATGAGACATTTGTAGGCTATGATAAGAAAAACTACTACATTAAAAATAAAATTTTTTGCACTGGAAAGAACATTCTAGAAGTCTAATTCTATTGAATAAGTTTGCACAAGGCTACAGAAAACTGATGTGTTTATTTTTCTTCAAATGCAGTAAGCCTATGAGTTTTGAATGTTATGTTGTATTTGTTTAAGTTAAAAATAAAACGTATTATGAACTAAACAAATAGATGGTTCATTTTTGGCAAAATGATCATGATAGCCTTTATATTTATATTTATGAGTTTTGAATGTTATGTTGCATTTGTTTAAGTTAAAAATAAAACGTATTATGAACTAAACAAATAGATGGTTCATTTTTGGCAAAATGATCATGATAGCCTTTCTGAGTGGTTAAGTCTTGTATATTGATTAAGGCTACTTTGCAATTCAAATTTTAATGGAACTTATACAAATATAAAAAAAATATATAATGCAACTTTGCCTAATAAGTTGCATTATAATGTGCTATATAAAATGTATGAATTTCAGGGGTTATTTTTTCAAAATCCCCCTCCCCCCCACCCCCTAGACCCTAGATCTCACACATCTCTGTTATTATCAATGAAGCTGACTGCACAATGAATCTTTCATAATATCCACTCACTGTTATAATTAGAGGATTTGCCAGCATACAGAATTCAGCACTGAACAGTTTTGAACGGTGAGGGGAGTCTATCTTAAATGCTTCTGATTGGCCATTGTGTTCAAGAAATCAACACACATGTCTGTGATTGGCTACATCGCTCAACGCTGCAAACATGTTATGAATAGAAACTCTGGCCTGTAAATCGTTTCTATTTTGTTTTAGTTGTTATTCTTGCTTTTCTGCAACAGATGAATAAAAATCTATTAGTTTTAATATGTTTAATACCAAAAAAGAACTGGTTCGGAACTGGTGCTGGTTCAAAGTTGGTTCGGAGTTGGTTCAACTTTACCCCTAGTCCACACTCAGGGTGTTGTAAGTAACACTGAAGCAGTGTTTAAGTTAATGAGATAATTAAGTAAAGGCACACTATGCAGCATTTGTGTTTTTGTCAAACAGCGACCCCTAGAGTCGCTGTTGAATACTTGCACTGTCGTAAATAGCCTTATACCCGTGGCTATAGAACATGCTATAGAAGCGTCGGCCATGCAACAGACACAGATAAGACTCCGAAGATATTGACCAGGTAATGTTTCACGATTTCATACAAATATTAGGCTACTGCATAGTTTACTGAACTACTGATGATGGTAATAGGATAATAATAACTATATGTCAAGTGTTAGACTACTTTATAATAATAAAGTACTGTACCGCGTTTGCTGGCTTAACGTTTTACACGATTGCTGCTAAATCACAAGTAAATAGCCTATAGGCTAGGACTACTGTATAATTTCATTTGTGTTTTTTGATTGTAATGTAAACATTACAAAATGCCAGATGACATCAATAAAGCTAAATGTACGTCGCATTATTTCATAACATTGGCCGTTATGATGTCATTAGACACGATTATTGCAATTTATCATAATAGTTTGCAAATTGTGCTCGTTTACACTATTTACAACCTCTAGGCTTATAAATGTCCTGATAATTTTGTGAGATATTGACAACTGTCTTCATGATAATCGCAACAATGGATGAATGAACAGCATCGTAAAAAAATGACATACTACAAGCAAGCACAACATAATACAACATAGAACGCAAACAAGTTTACAAATAAGAGATTTACTTACTAGTTCATCAACAAGATCGCCAGGTCAGCATCACTGTTGCACCCAGTGCTGCTTTTTAGCTCGCGCCAACGAGTGAAAAGGCCCATCTATGGAAAAGCCTGACAGATACCCCTTTTCCACCAAAAAAGAACTGGTTCGGAACTGGTGCTGGTTCAAAGTTGGTTCGGAGTTGGTTCAAATACCCCTTTTCCACCAAAAAAGAACTGGTTCGGAACTGGTGCTGGTTCAAAGTTGGTTCGGAGTTGGTTCAACTTGTGAACCTTCTCAGAACCTGTTTGTTTTTCCACTGACTAGAGCGCCCAGCGAACGACGTCGTTACGTCACTGTGTACGTCGCTGTACGTCTTAGCTAGAAACGCTTGCAAGTACAACATTACTTTGGGATTATCTCTAACTCGTGTACCAAGAAGGCTTTAAAAACAATTGAAATATGTAAGTCTTTTAATCTTTTCCTTTGATATGTAATCTTTTCTGATTAGTTATGAAGCCCTGTCTTGTCTTTTTTTATTTCCGTTTATTTGTTCTATATTGTGACTGTTTTCTTCTTTGCTTACATAATGTTTTAAATAAAAAAATAAAAATAATAAAAAAAAGCTAGAAACGCTTGCGCCAACTTCAAGCATAACAATTACAATGGCAGACTACATCGTGTTTCTGCAAATGTTTCTCCTGGCTTTGCTCAAAATGCTTTGGTGGAAAAGGGAGTGGGACTCTTGTCCGGTTCCTCACGTGGTCAGATTGTCTTTTCCTTTGTCTCTTCTGACCGCGTTTTCTTTGCTTTTTCCATCGTCGCGTATCACGTCTTAATTGCGCGCAAGTATTCGTGCTTCCGTTGTTGTCAGTGTTGCCAACTATTTTCAAAGGAAAGTAGCTAAGGCCTTCCCTAAAAGTCGCTAAATGTAGCTAGATGACGTCATCCGTCAATTAGCATATTCGTGACGTCATCGCGTCGTACTTGCGTTCTGCTTGTCTAATGTTTTCTCTATAAATTAATGCTCAGCTCACATACTGTATTTAATATATTATAATATAATTTAGCCGAATGTAAAATAAAGCTGTTCTCATTTCCTATATATGTTTTGTCAGACAATAGAACGAGTAGCTATGATATCATATAGGCCTAGTGAATGACTAAATTTTTTTATAGGCCAATGTGGAAAATTATCTGAATTAAGAGAGTTCGGGAGCCGGATGAACAAAAGCTCTGTGATAGTGAGTATTACAAGTAATACCGTAAGCACAAGAAAAGGAAGGAAACTAAATTATTTAAATAAAAGAAAAAAGAAAAGCAGATAAGTGATAAATCCGTGGAAAAACACTGCTCATTCACGTCTCTCAGCGGCCGTGCGCTCAACAGATGAATATGCTGCTGCTCCTCTCAGCCATTTACTGAACAGGGCAGACGTAGAGAGTGAGTGAAGTTTGAAAAGTTGCTAAAAATAGCGACTCATTTGCGCGATTCTTTTGCAGTCTGTACGCGGAGGGGTGAACATCTCCTGCTCTGACTGCCGCTGGGAGGGGATGCTGCGCGAGGACTGGGCCGCCTGTGAGTAGTGATGGCAAAATGAAGCGTTTCGAAGCATTATTGCTTTCCGATACAATTGTGTCGAAAATGGTTCATTACTCGAAGCTTCATTCAGATAGAAATTGCAGCACCATCTCCTGGTGAAGTAAATGTAATGCAACAAAGCTGACAACCATAAAATGCAAGTAGGCTTATGTTAACGCCCCGTTTATGACGTGTTTACCGAGGCGATCAAAGCTGAAACAGTGTTAGTGCTTTGAAACTCATTTATGTAGGTGAATTTCATGTGCTCACCTTGATAATAAAACATTAAGCATGATGTGTGTGTGTGTGTGTGTGTGTGTAATTATTTCTTTAGACAAGGACAGAAGATCAGACCAGCTTAAAAAAAGTTGGAAACCATCACAGAAATTCTAATGGTTTAACTGGCTTTTACCATTTAAACCACTACAGAATTCTTTTTGTAGTGTGTTTGGCACATATTCCATTAGGATTTAATGCCCCCACCAATAGAACCCAACACATAATCAGTAGAGACCCACAGACACCACTATAATTTCCATTATAACCAATAAAATTCCCATGAAAACCATTAAATCCAATAGAATTTCTGTAATGGTGTCTATAGTTTTTTTTTAGCGGGGCAGTATCATGTGTGAAAGCTTTATCTTGTTTAGCTGTGGGAAGCAGAACTCTATAACTTGTGGGACTGATTTTTTTTGTATGTTGAAAAGGATGTGCTTGTGTAACTGGTTGTAGTTGTATATGTAGCAGTATGCATCTGCGCTACCTATTAACGCCCGGCTGGAGGGTGATTTAATGCTAGTTATGAGGACTTTAAATATGCTTAGTGCACGTCAGCTTGGAGGGCATTACACGTGACGTCATGTCATGGTTGTTGTTCCGGTGTGGTGTGCAAGAGCTAGAGAGGTAAGAGCTGCAGGCTAGCGACTCTTTTGCCAATGATTCTTGTGGGACTGGGTGATTATAGATTCCTTTGTTGTAGTCGACGGGGGGACTAACCAGTATATACTTGGCTGCACTTGCGTGAAACTTCCGGTAAAGTGGATGAGTTCTGTGGTGCGTTAAGACGGTGTTTCAGGTATGTTTGCAACCTTCTATATCTAATGTCTCATTCCGACCTCGAGTTCTCCTGGTGAGTTTCTTCTGTTTTCTTGTTGTGATTCAGGTGTTTTCCACATGCCTGTTTAACGTTGTGGTGGGTTGTTTGTTGCGGTGGTCTGCTACGAGACAGTGGAAGATCCAGATCCAACATAAGCTGCTGTTTGACCCCAAATTTATTCTGTGACTGCTATTTTTTTTTGACTCGCGTTTATAGATACTGTGACACTACAACGCTGTTGTGCGATGCAAGTTAGCCTTAACGGCTCCCAGACGTCACCCGATCTCGATACCACTAACGGTAACTGGTGGGGATGTTTTCATCGTCTTGAGTTCGACATTGGTTACCTAGAATGTAACACCGTGCTTAGTGGGACCTTTTGATGCTCATTGCTCTGTTACCACTGTTTATTGTAGCCGTTGATTTAAGCTTTTCATCCTAGGTGGTATTGTTTATGTCCGTGCCATGTGAATGTTATTTTCTTTTTCTCAAAAATTTCTATTTTCTTTGACTCAAGTGCGCTCTTGGTGGTCTTTTCGATGTATATAAGCACCTGGTCTGTATGTTTTTGACTTTGTTCTGGATGTGTTTATGCAATTGATTCCCTAGGAGTACCCTGAATATAAGTGGTGCTTGTACCTGTGAGAATGTTTGTCATCGTACTATTTTGAGCTGAACACTGTGTATTTGGACCCAACAATTGTGGTTGTGTAACTTCTTTTGTTTTCTCTTTATACATTATTGTGTAAATTGTGTATTGTGGTGGTTGAGTTTTATGTGTTTGTGTGTGTTCTTCCTTGTAGGTCTGGGCGACAGGGAATAGAAGGGGCGACAGCCCTCCTCCTCTTGGTGGTGGTGTCTTTGGAGTGCTTGCTGTGCCACACAGAGGTGTTTGACTGAGTGCAGTGTGAGTGCACGTGTGTGTGTGGTTTTCTTTGTTTCTTTTCTCAGGAGAATAGAGAGGCCCCTATGGGTTGAGTGCTTTTGGCTGTCGACCCCCAATCTTCCGTCGTCCGGGCTGTTTAATGTTGAATATCTTTGTGATGTTGTTTTTGTGATTGCTTGAATCATTTTAGCTAATAAAAGTGATTTTATTGTTTGTACACCTCACCCATGTCTCGTGCCTGACTCCAACCGAAACGAACCTGTGAGCCTTGTGTGCTCCCAAATATCTAGGGCAATTCCCTGGTAGTGAGCCCCCAGGGTGGCGTAGTTGGTCTATTTATTTAGTGTCTCTATTTCTCTGAAAGCCGAACGCCACAATCTGGCGTAGTCGGCAGGACTCGGTTGTGAGGTCAAAGGTTGAGACAAGGGTGTAAGTTGTATTTTTTTGTCTCTTTTGTAGAACAGTGGTGACTGGTTTGAGTATTTTCTTGGCCCCCCATGGTAAGTACATCCTCTGTTGAATTATGGAGGATGAGTTACAAGTAATGAGGGATTTAATAGCCCAATTGAAGGCCGATAATGAGAGACTGTTGCAGGAACGGCGACCAGTTGGGTTGCCTGATCCTGGAGCAGCCTCTTCCAGCATGGTACCACCAGTTATACCACCGGTAGTCGGTGCTGGGGTGACGGAGAGACTAGTGTCCTAAATTTAGTGGTACCGTTGGTGTCCGTATTAACGAGTGGGTAGAAGAAGCCCAAGCATGTATGCGCGTACGTAATCTTTCTCTTGCGGATCAAGCTTTCTTTCTGTTTGACCATCTTGAAGGTGAAGCTCGTGAAGAGATAAAATATCGGCCGGAAATTGAAAGAAATGATCCGGTTAAAATTATTTCCGCGTTGCGTGAAGTGTACGGATGTTCTGAGTCGTACGTTGCTTTATAGGAAGCCTTTTTTTCTCGGAGGCAGCAGGCTGGTGAGAAATTGTTAGAATTCTCCCTAGCCTTGATGAGCCTCCTAGAGAAAGTGAAAGATCGGTCGCCACACGATTTTACCAATGCTGACGTTGTTGTGCGGGATCAATTCGTTGAGTGTGTGTTCGATAATGCTCTTCGCAGGGAGCTCAAGCAGCTTATTCGAAGACAACCCACCATGACGTTGTTAGAGGTTCGGGGGGAGGCAATTCGATGGGAGCGAGAGGGAACACCGGGCGGTGCGAGAGGTCGGAGTCATTCAGTTCCATCATTGGGTGGAATTCAGTATGGGGTACAAGGGGGGGCTAGCTCAGGTTCGAGTCATGGGAACCCATCGGTTGAGTTGAGGGAGCTACGAGAAATGTTGCAGCATCAACAACAGCAGATAAATCAACTCACGCAAGCCCTTGCCCATAACCAATTACCCCGTTTTCATCGTCAATATCCTCGGTCCGATCAGTTGGTCTGCAGCCGTTGTCAGCAACCGGGCCACTTTGCTCGGGAGTGCAATGGGGAACGTCGTCCCCCTTGCCCTCCGTCGAGGCCCCTTGCCGTCCCTTCGGCTGTTGAGTCAAGGTCATCGCAGGTATTGCCACCTTCGGGAAACTAGTACCCACTGGGCTGCAGAGCCACAGCTCGGTTGGGGGTGCATTGGGCTCTCAATTCCCATATAGTAACGAGTCGGTGTCCCGGTTGGTTTCCCCATGTCCACATTCCATTGTTAAGATTGGGGGAGTCCCGGTGTCTTGTTTAATTGATACTGGCTCCATGGTGTCGACGATTACAGAGCGTTGCTTTCAGCAGCAGTTCGAACCATGGGGTCAGGATCACTTGCAATCGTGTCGTTGGCTGCAGCTCCGAGCGGCTAATGGACTTGAAATTCCATATATTGGTTATATGGAAATAGATGTTGAGTTTTGCGGTAAGGTACTTTCTAACTGCGGGGTGCTGGTAGTCCGAGATCCTCCTAGTGGCTGGAGTACCGACGTTCCCGGCATTTTGGGGATGAATGTACTCAGTCGCTGCTATAGGGAGCTTTTCGGACAACACGGATCCGCCTTGTTCGAATTACCGTTTGTGACACGTGACCCTAGTATTGTGCAGGCATTTCAAGACTGCCAAAGGGCAACTCGAGTTTCCAATAATGGGGGCGACGTAAGGGTGCGGGGGCGCAAGGTGTGTCGCGTTCCAGGGGGCACCATGAAGCTAGTTGCAGCAACATGTTCGGCGTTGTATAGGGGTAGCACTGTGTTGTTCGAGCCCCCAGAGACTGGTCTTCCTGCGGGCTTGTTAGCCTCTCCTGCCTTGGTACAGGTGGTCGACGGTACGGTTTATGTGCCTTTGGTTAATGTAGGCACTGCGGATGTGGTGCTTTACCCCACCACTGTCATAGATGAGTTGAGGGAAGTATATTTGACAGACTTGCCTGTTGGAGTGGCTGAGGTTCCCTCAGTGGTCGCACAGGTTGCTGCTGGTGGCGTTTCAGGTGCTTCCATACTCGACCAAATTGAAGCTGTTGATTTGGGGGGGTTATTGGTCGAGGAACAGTTGTACTAGATTATTGTCCCATGAGATCCCACTAACTGATGACGTTCCCGTCCGACAGCGCTATAGGCGAATTCCACCCTCAGAGTATGAGTTAGTAAAAACTCATATTAACCAGTTGCTGGACTCCCAAATCATCCGAGAGAGCTGTAGTCCTTACGCGTCACCCATCGTGTTAGTTAAAAAAAAGGATGGTAGCCTCCGCATGTGCGTCGACTACCGACAACTTAACTCTAAGACGCGTAAGGATGCTTTTCCACTGCCAAGGATCGAGGAGACGTTGGATTCGTTGACCGGGGCTCGCTGGTTCTCAACGTTGGACTTAGCCAGCGGGTACAATCAGGTCCCTGTCTCTGAATCCGATCGACCAAAGACCGCTTTTTGTACTCCATTCGGGCTCTTTGAGTGGAATCGCATCCCTTTTGGCCTGTGCAACGCCCCGAGTACATTTCAGCGCTTGATGGAGCGACTTTTTGGGGATCAGAGACATCAAATGGTTTTATTGTATCTTGATGATATAATTGTATTTTCTTCATCAGTGCAGCAACATCTGCAGCGGTTGAGCGTAGTGCTGAGTCGTCTACAGGCTGAGAATTTGAAGGCCAAATTGGATAAGTGTGCGTTCTTTCGTGAAGAAGTTAAATATCTGGGGCATGTTATTTCTGCCCAGGGGGTGGCGACGGACCTGGGTAAGATTGAGGCTGTAGCTCAATGGCCTCGTCCATCCACGGTATCTGAGCTGCGGACCTTTTTGGGCTTTTTGAGCTATTATAGGCGCTTCGTGGAAGGGTTCGCGAAGTTAGCGGCTCCCTTGCATAAATTGGTAGCTGAAGCGACTGGGGGAAAGTCGGGTAAGAAAAATAAGCGAGGAGGTATCGAGGTTTGGCCTGTGCAGTGCGAGGAGGCGTTTGAGAACCTTAAACACCGGCTTACAACAGTACCCGTGTTAGCGTATGCTGATTTTACAAAACCATTTATCGTAGAGGTGGATGCCAGCCATATGGGATTGGGTGCGATACTCTCGCAAGAAGTGGAAGGCAACATTCGCCCCGTTGCGTATGCGAGCCGTACTCTTAGGCCTGCTGAACGTAATACAGCCACGTATAGCTCCATGCGATTGGAATTCTTGGCCCTTAAGTGGGCGATGACTGAAAAGTTTCGCGAGTACCTTTTAGGAAACAAGTGTGTAGTACGAACTGATAACAATCCGTTGAGCCACTTGGCCACCGCTAAGCTTGGCGCTACCGAACAGCGGTGGGCAGCTGAATTAGCGGTGTTCGATTTTGAGATCCAATATCGATCTGGCCGAGCCAATCAGAACGCTGATGCGTTGTCCCGCCAGAACTCTGCTACCCAAGAGGGAGGACACGGCTGGTCTCCAGGTTTGGTAGTACCAGAGCTGTTGAGGCGAGCTGCACAGTCGGAACCTATAGGGGTGGTTCAGTCTGGGGCTATTCAGGCCTGGCCTAGCCGCTCCGGTGCAGATATAAGTGCTCTGCAGGAGGTGGACCCCAACATCGAGCAGGTGTGGAGTTTATGGCGACAGCAACGCCGTCCAGGGCCTATCGAGCGACGACGGTTGTCCAAATCCGCGTTAACCTTTCTCCAGCAATGGGACCGACTGGTGGAGGAAAAGGGTCTGTTATACCGAAGAGTGTTTCGTCCAGACGGCGGAGAGGAAGTACTGCAGCTAGTGTTGCCAAGAGTTTTGAGATTGGAGGTACTGACACAGCTCCATCAACAGCATGGGCACCAGGGCATCGAACGCACTTTGGAATTGGTGCGACAGCGATGCTACTGGCCAGGCCTGGCCGCTGATGTGGCTCACTGGGTCCAGGGATGTGAGCGGTGTCAGTTGGCCAAGGCGGCGCCCCCGATTGCTCGAAGTTTCATGGGGCACCTTTTGGCGTCTCGGCCTAATGAAATTGTGGCCATGGATTTTACTGTCCTGGAGCCGTCACGTTCAGGGCAGGAGAACGTATTGGTACTAACTGATGTCTTCAGTAAGTTCACTGTGGCTATTCCTACCTTCGACCAGAGGGCAGAAACTGTTGCCCGAGTCCTGGTGGAGGAATGGTTCTTTAAGTTTGGGGTTCCTGGCCGGATTCATTCCGACCAGGGCCGCAACTTTGAGGCCATTTTGATTCAGCAGTTGTGTAGTCTTTACCAAGTGACCAAGTCCCGCAGCACTCCTTACCATCCGGCCGGTAATGGCCAGTGCGAACGATTCAATCGTACTTTACACAACTTGCTACGAACCTTGTATACTGGAAGGAAGAGAGACTGGGCATCCTGTTTATCACAGGTCTTGTTTTGTTATAATACAACTCCCCATCAAGCTACTGGTGAGAGCCCTTACTTTTTAATGTTCGGACAGGAGCCAAGATTGCCGATAGATTTCTTGCTGGGGAGTGTGCATGAGCCAGCTGCGGGTGGGGTGCATCATTGGGTTGAGGAGCATCAGGCTCGGTTACAAGTGGCATTTGAGGGTGCTCGCGACCGTTTGAAGGTGGCGGCTACTCGGCGTAAAGCGACACATGATCAGCGGGTGCGGGAGTTACCGTTGCAGGAAGGGCGACGGGTATACCTTCGTGATCATTCAGTACGGGGCCGTCACAAGATTCAGGACTTATGGAGTTCGACTATCTACCAAGTCATAAGGGCACCCCGAGAAGCTGGGGGCACTGTTTATACAGTGGCTCCGGTGGAGGATCTGAGTAAGGTCCGTCACGTTCACCGGTCATTATTGAAACCTCAGATCTGCAACGAAGTGTCTGAGGAACTATCTGACCTTGTGATAGAGTCACCAGTTCAAATAGTGGCCGAGGAAGAGTTGGAGGATGTCGATTTGGGTTGTGTGGTGCCTGTAGTTCATCCAGTGGCCCGTGGATGGACCACTGCAGGTACTCTAGTGGGGGGAGTATTGACTGCTGCTGCCCCACCTAATGACGCCTCCACCAGTATACCGCTTGAGGAGGGTAGTGGTGGCCAGGATACAAGTCAAGTATCGGTGCCACTGGTTGGACCTCCGTCACTTGATGCAACAGTCCCACGTCGAACGGGACGTTTGGGGGCTGGAGAGCATTCCAATAGGTATCACCTCCCACGAGGAGTTGGAAGGGTGAACCCTGAGGTGGCTGAGCTCCCAATATCAGGGTCCCATGCCATTGTGGCTTTGTTTCGACCATGGCAGTAAGTTCCCTGAGGAGTTTTAGGTATTTGTTTCACCGTCGGGACGACGATGAGAGGTTGGGGGGTAGACTGTAGCAGTATGCATTTGCGCTACCTATTAACGCCCGGCTGGAGGGTGATTTAATGCTAGTTATGAGGACTTTAAATATGCTTAGTGCATGTCAGCTGGGAGGGCATTACACGTGACGTCATGTCATGGTTGTTGTTCCGGTGTGGTGTGCAAGAGCTAGAGAGGTAAGAGCTGCAGGCTAGCGACTCTTTTGCCAATGATTCTTGTGGGACTGGGTGATTATAGATTCCTTTGTTGTAGTGGACGGGGGGACTAACCGGTATACACTTGGCTGCACTTGCGTGAAACTTCCGGTAAAGTGGATGAGTTCTGTGGTGCGTTAAGACGGTGTTTCAGGTATGTTTGCAACCTTCTATATCTAATGTCTCATTCCGACCTCGAGTTCTCCTGGTGAGTTTCTTCTGTTTTCTTGTTGTGATTCAGGTGTTTTCCACATGCCTGTTTAACGTTGTGGTGGGTTGTTTGTTGCGGTGGTCTGCTACGAGACAGTGGAAGATCCAGATCCAACATAAGCTGCTGTTTAACCCCAAATTTATTCTGTGACTGCTATTTTTTTTGACTCGCGTTTATAGATACTGTGACACTACAACGCTGTTGTGCGATGCAAGTTAGCCTTAACGGCTCCCAGACGTCACCCGATCTCGATACCACTAACGGTAACTGGTGGGGATGTTTTCATCATCTTGAGTTCGACATTGGTTACCTAGAATGTAACACCGTGCTTAGTGGGACCTTTTGATGCTCATTGCTCTGTTACCACTGTTTATTGTAGCCGTTGATTTAAGCTTTTCATCCTAGGTGGTATTGTTTATGTCCGTGCCATGTGAATGTTATTTTCTTTTTTTTTTCTTTGACTCAAGTGCGCTCTTGGTGGTCTTTTCGATGTATATAAGCACCTGGTCTGTATGTTTTTGACTTTGTTTTGGATGTGTTTATCCAATTGATTCCCTAGGAGTGTCACATGCCTGTCCTGTCTTGTGTTGCACATGGGTGTTTTGTTATTTTGGGCCATGTGCTCTTGTCGTTGTCTGATCCCTCCCCCTCGTTACCTGATTATTGTTTGAGTTCTTCCACCTCTCCCCTCTTGATTTGTTCCCTTCTTTAGTCTCCTCTTGTTTGCAGTCTTTGTCGGATCGTTGTCTAATGTTTCCTGTTCCCTGTGATCCTCCAGTAAGTTTCATGTTCTATTTTTGTTTTATATTTATTAGTTATGTTTTCCCCCTCGTGGGTTTTGTTTTGTGTTTATGTTTTCTTTTTGTAAATACATATAATTTCTCCTGCACTTGAGTCCTCACACCTTTTTGCCTTGCCCGTTCCGTGACATAACGATCCGACCAAATGAGGACTCAGCGGAGAAGAGGGGCCACGTCAGAGACTGTTCACGTTCTGTCTGACCAGTCAGAGACTGTTCACGTCCCGTCTGCCCAGCGAGAGACTGTTCACGTCCCGTCTGCCCAGCGAGAGACTGTTCACGTCCCGTCTGCCCAGCGAGAGACTGTTCACGTCCCGTCTGCCCAGCGAGAGACTGTTCACGTCCCGTCTGCCCAGCGAGAGACTGTTCACGTCACGTCTGCCCAGCGAGAGACTGATCACGTCACGTCTGCCCAGCGAGAGACTGTTCACGTCACGTCTGCCCAGCGAGAGACTGTTCACGTCACGTCTGCCCAGCGAGAGACTGTTCACGTCACGTCTGCCCAGCGAGAGACTGTACACGTCACGTCTGCCCAGCGAGAGACTGTTCACGTCCTGTCTGTCCAGTCAGAGAATGTTCACGTCACGTCTGCCCAGTCAGGGACTGTTCACGCTCTGTTTGCCCAGTCAGAAACTGTGCACGTCCCGTCTGAGACAGATCAGGAGATGCCCATTCGTGTGGCCGCCAGGGCACTTATGGACTATTTGGAACGTCTGGCTCGGATCCTGGACATGCCGGTATCTGCTATTCCCGAGCCGGAGCCAGTGTCTGCCGTTCCAGGGTCGGAGTCTGTTCCTGAGCCGGGGCCTGTTCCTGAGCCGGAGCCAAGGCCAGTGCCTGTTCCAGAGTCAGAGCCAGTGCCTGTTCCAGAGCCGGAGCCAGTGTTTGTTCCTGAGCCGGAGCCGGAGCCGGAGCCGGAGCCAGTGCCTGTTCCAGAGCCGGAGCCAGTGCCTGTTCCAGAGCCGGAGCCAGTGCATGTTCCAGAGCCGGAGCCAGTGCCTGATCCAGAGCCGGTGCCTGTTCCAGAGCCGGAGCCGGTGCCTGTTCCAGAGCCGGAGCCGGTGCCTGTTCCAGAGCCGGAGCCGGTGCCTGTTCCAGAGCCGGAGCCAGTGCCTGTTCCTGAATTGGATCTAGCGTCTGTTTCTGTGTTTGTGTCTGTCCTAGTGGCCGTTGCTGTTCTGGTGGCTGTTCCTGAGCCAGAGCCTGTTCCTGAGCCAGTGCCAGTGTCTGTTCCAGAGCCGGAGCCAGTGCCGGTGTCTGTTCCTGAGCCGGTGTCTGTTCCTGAGCCGGTGTCTGTTCCTGAGCCGGTTTCTGTTCCTGTGCCGTGGCCGCCCGAGGGGTCGTCTCCGCCCTGGCCGCCCGAGGGGTCGTCTCCGCCCTGGCCGCCCGAGGGGTCGTCTCCGCCCTGGCCGCCCGAGGGGTCTTCACCGCCCTGGCCGCCCGAGGGGTCTTCACCGCCCTGGCCGCCCGAGGGGTCTTCACCGCCCTGGCCGCCCGAGGGGTCTTCACCCCCCTGGCCGCCGGAGGGGTCTTCACCGCCCTGGCCGCCCGAGGGGTCGTCTGCTTCGCCCTGGCCGCCCGAGGGGTCGTCTGCTTCGCCCTGGCCGCCCGAGGGGTCGTCTGCTTCGCCCTGGCCGCCCGATGGGTCGTCTGCTTCGCCCTGGCCGCCCGATGGGTCGTCTGCTTCGCCCTGGCCGCCCCGATGGACTGTCTGCTTCGCCCTGGCCGCCCGATGGACTGTCTGCTTCGCCCTGGCCGCCCGATGGACTGTTTGCTTCGCCCTGGCCGCCCGTTGGACTGTCTGCTTCACCCTGGCCTCCCAGGACTAAGCGTTCTGTTCCTCCCGTCCCGCCCTGGTGTGTCCCTCCCGTCCCGCCCTGGTGTTTCCCTCCCGTCCCGCCCTGGTGTTTCCCTCCCGTCCCGCCCTGGTGTTTCCCTCCCGTCCCGCCCTGGTGTTTCCTTCCCGTCCCGCCCTGGTCTTGTGGAGCGTCTGGTAGCCGCTCCGTAGGGAGGGGGTAATGTCACATGCCTGTCCTGTCTTGTGTTGCACATGGGTGTTTTGTTATTTTGGGCCATGTGCTCTTGTCGTTGTCTGATCCCTCCCCCTCGTTACCTGATTATTGTTTGAGTTCTTCCACCTGTCCCCTCTTGATTTGTTCCCTTCTTTAGTCTCCTCTTGTTTGCAGTCTTTGTCGGATCGTTGTCTAATGTTTCCTGTTCCCTGTGATCCTCCAGTAAGTTTCATGTTCTATTTTTGTTTTATATTTATTAGTTATGTTTTCCCCCTCGTGGGTTTTGTTTTGTGTTTATGTTTTCTTTTTGTAAATACATATAATTTCTCCTGCACTTGAGTCCTCACACCTTTTTGCCTTGCCCGTTCCGTGACAAGGAGTACCCTGAATATAAGTGGTGCTTGTACCTGTGAGAATGTTTGTCATCGTACTATTCTGAGATGAACACTGTGTATTTGGACCCTTTTACTTCTTTTGTTTTCTCTTTATACATTATTGTGTAAATTGTGTATTGTGGTGGTTGAGTTTTATGTGTTTGTGTGTGTTCTTCCTTGTAGGTCTGGGCGACAGGGAATAGAAGGGGCGACAGCCCTCCTCATCTTGGTGGTGGTGTCTTTGGAGTGCTTGCTGTGCCACACGGAGGTGTTTGACTGAGTGCAGTGTGAGTGCACGGGTGTGTGTGGTTTTCTTTGTTTCTTTTCTCAGGAGAATAGAGAGGCCCCTATGGGTTGAGTGCTTTTGGCTGTCGACCCCCAATCTTCCGTCGTCCGGGCTGTTTAATGTTGAATATCTTTGTGATGTTGTTTTTGTGATTGCTTGAATCATTTTAGCTAATAAAAGTGATTTTATTGTTTGTACACCTCACCCATGTCTCGTGCCTGACTCCAACAGAAACGAACCTGTGAGCCTTGTGTGCTCCCAAATATCTAGGGCAATTCCCTGGTAGTGAGCCCCCAGGGTGGCGTAGTTGGTCTATTTATTTAGTGTCTCTATTTCTCTGAAAGCCGAACGCCACATATAGCAGAGAGTTTTTGAAGTTTCTGTCTTTGATGCATATTTTTATGTAACAATGTTCATATGTTCTCAAATTAATAATAATAATAAAATGTATCAGAGGGTGTGCTTTAGGTAGGCTACATCATACAGAAGGCTTATAAGTGTTCATTAAATGGTATGGTTTTTATTCAGAAATATTATTTTCTCCACAGTCTTTGGTGAAAGGCGATTTCTTTTTTTTTAAACAATTTCCCCAGCTTTAGAGAATATCCTCTCGCATGGAACAGATGATGCAGGAGTACACAAAAACAGCTTCACTTTTATAAGAAATACAGCCGCCAGGTTTCAAACCTGTCGACACTGGATTGGCCTGTCAAAGCAATCAGGTGGTTCACTACAGGAGTGAAGCAGTGTGTTTGCTTCAGACGTCATTTTCACGTGACTAGTGACGTAATGATACAAGCTCCGAAGCAGTGGTTCATTGCAAGGACCGTTCGAGTTTGAAGCAAGCTTCGGAGCGTCGGTGTCAGACGTAACATCACTACCTGTGAGTGCTTTGGGATGGGGGTGGGACCCACGGCAGCACCCGCTGCTCGTTGAGAAGAGTAAGAACGATATGTGCTTTCACGTCAGAGAGTCTCCAAAAGTCTCCAATAACACCAGAAAAAGTCGCTACATTTGTCGCTAGTCGCTTTTTTGAAAATGTGTTGCTAAAGGGGTCTAAATACTCGCTAAATATAGCGACAAAGTCGCTAAGTTGGCAACACTGGTTGTTGTTGATGTGTGTGACGTCTTTGCCGTAAAGGGAGTTGTGATTCTCGCGAGATTTGTCGGGGGCTCTCCTCTCAAACTTACATAGCCGGTTTTTCCAGCGACGACCCCCCCAAGCTTTACTACCAGGATGATTCGTCCTACTATGAGTTTATTTACCACCAAAATTACTTTGAAGCTGTTATATTAAGGTGCAATTGTTACATAGTGTGCCTTTAAGTAATTAATTGAGTGATAATTGAGCATTATTGAAGACACCTGATGTCATTTATTGTCAAGAATCACTGAAGAAAAATCACAAATTCTAATCAGTGTTTGTCTTTATTTGGGCTCTTGACCCTTACATTTTTTTTATTTTAGATTTAGTTTGGTTGCTGTAATACAGTTATAACAGTCAGGTAATCCAATGGATTTCCTAAAAATGTTCTGAAACCAAAAGTTTTTTTTCTTTTCTTTTTTGTTTTAGACACATAGACATGAAGAATCAGACTGTGAATCTCAACAATGACTACGTTTACATGCAGCCAATATTCGGGTTATGGTCGGGTTAAGGTCACTATTCGGGTTTTTGAAACATTAGGAATAACCCGTTTACATGCATGAGCAGAGAGAGTTTCTCCTGTATACATGGAATTGCAATATCCCAATGTAAACGGCGACGCACGGTTGGCGTCTGGACGTACGGACAACCTTAAGACGCAATGCGTCATTTCCGATTCTTCTTCCTGTATCCAAAGACAACAACAACAGCAGCAGCATGCGGATAATGAATAGTTCGGGGCAGATAGCGATCGCCTTTGTTTGCGCTTTGGTGCTGGTACTGACCTCGCTCCAAAAGTGTGCTGTGCTGCGTCTTGCCATGTTTACTTCCGGTATACTGCACACGGGTTTTTGTATGCGCCGAGAAGTTCCTCTACTCAAAAGACCAAGATTCCTTGCGAATAGAACATGCGCAGAACACAAATCACTATGGGGATATGCCGATACGCGTTTACATGACCAAAAATTTGGGTTAGAAAAGGGGTACCCCAGGGATCATATCCGGGTTTTTAAAATCCGGGATATGAGCATATTCGGGTTTTTGCCGATGTTTACATGGCCGTGTGCGACCGGGTAATTGCTAATATTCCGGTTTTGAACGGGTTATTGGCTGCATGTAAACGTAGTCCTTGATGACAATTATAAAGCACGTTACAGACCATTCTGGGAAACACCAATCAAAACTCAGGATGAAATTTCAACATTTTTTCAACATTAATTGCAGGAGCAAAAGAGATTATTTGGATTGCTTTGGATTCTTGGATCTGGACTGCTTTTTGTTTTGGATTGCCCTTTTGGATTTGTTTGCTTTTTGCGACTCTTCCTTTTTCCTGGTAATGGAGCCATCAAGAAAGAGGAGATCCTCCCCCGTCTGGGCTTAACAGAAGCATCAGTATCCTCATTTATACCAGCTGGCACTGGCATTTTTATGTTCCCCTGCATCCTCTGTTCCTTGTGAAAGGATATTTTCCAAGGCTGGAGAGGTTTTGTCCAAGAAGAGGAATAATCTAAACCCCAACACACTTGAAAAAATTCTGTTTCTCAATAAAAATCTGTTGTAATCCTTCCTTCACCCACCCCAAACTGCAGTGTTTCAGTTTGCTCCTCTATATCCCCAGTCCTATAAGCACAGCACTAAAACTAGTAACAGTTCACTGCACAAAACCCAACAATTCTTAACTTTTTTCCACCCCAGACTATTCTGTTGCAGTTTACTTTATTACACACCCTCCACCAAAAGCACTGCACTCAACACAGTGTCACTTTTGTTGTTCATACAGTCACTATCCAAACAATTTATGAATAATTAATTAGCTGTGTGTGTGAAAGTTGTCTCTGCACAAGTAAACTCAGACAGAGAAAGATAGGCTACATATATTGTATTTTATACCCAGGCAATGGACACATTTCTGCTCAGGTCTTTTTATTATTGCAAACGAAAGGTTACAGACATTAACAGAGAGAAGAAAACAAACAAATAAATAAATAAATGAAACAGAATGTGCTTGGGGGGGGTGGTATATGGACATCATGTCTGCTCAGGTCATTGGTTCAGAATTAATTAATTTGTCTGCTACTTCTTTGCACAGTAGCTAGGTGTCACTAGTGAGCAATGCTGAATGAAGCTTCGAGTAATGAACCTTTGGGTGAAGCAATGGGCTGCGAGGTCTCAGTGGTTCAGGAAGCCTCATTTTGCCATCACTAGGTAAATCTTCATCCCTTACGTGTGTTTTAACTAAATACATCATAATCGGCTAAAACGCATGCGCAGGGTACTTTACTTCCTGAACAAGTGCGCACCCGAGTCCGTGTTGCTTTCACATACACGCGAACCGCAGCACGGTTCGGGAGCAACCGAACTAAGGGGGCTTTTACACTGGGCTCTTTGCTGCGGTCCGAGTCCGGGCGCGATTGTTCCCGGCGCCCTCCGCAGCGTTGGTCTGGTTTCACCAAGGGGGTAATCCATCAGCCGGAAACTGAAGCCTCGCGGGGGCCGCCATTGTAGCAGAACTTCACCTGCTGTTAGCATTACATTGACTCCCATTCATTTTGGCGTCACTTTGACAGCGAATAACTTTACATCTGAGGCATCCAAAGACTTCATTTGTCCATTATTTATTTCTAAAGAAACACGACATTGTATAAAAGGCTCCATTACTTTGTATCTTACGTTATGGCCCCGTAGAAGCCGTTTTTGTAAAAATAGGCTAACGATTGCGTCATAACCATGTGACTATCTGTCGCACAATAGAGACATTACCGTAAAGACAGGAGGAGAAGCTCGCAGGCAATCTTTTACTGTCTATGAGGCAATCGGGGGGACATAGAGGCATAAAGTCAAGGGAGAAGCCCATAGATAGAGTGTCCATAAAAGCAACGGGACAAAATATTTCAACAACGTTTTTGAGGAATTAGGTGATTCAGATTTGTCTTGCCACAGCTACTAGAAGATTTACAACTGTCAGACTGTCGTCATGCTCAGTTTGAGTCTGCAGTCGCTCAGCCATCAGACAGGAAGTGCAATAATCGGGCTTCAGTCTTCTCCGTTGAAATCAATGGGGTCGCTGTGTCCATTTCTTTTACTGTCTATGGGTTTCACACTAAACTTGATTCTATAGAACTCTGGTGTGTTTGCGTGCATCTTACGTCATTGCAAACGTGCACGCCGCATGATAGAAAACACTTCGCAGGTCAATACATTGTGTTTTTTATTATTTTGGTGCTATTATGCATAGCTGAGTAAGCAACGCAGGTTAACTGTGTGTGTGTGTGTGTGTGTGTGTCGCATAAGCTGTCTTTCCGCTGCTTGCAAATGGACTCTTTTGAGGAGACAGTGGATTTCCATTAATTTGTTCCCCTGATTGCACACACACTATGCGTGAATACACTGCAGACTCACTCTTGCTCGTATCCAAGGTAAATCTTCATCCCTTACGTGTGTTTTATTTAACTAAATTAGTGCTGTCAAACGATTAAAATATTTAATCGCGATTAATCGCATTAATGCCATAGTTAACTCGCGATTAATCGCACATTTTTATCTATTCTAAATGTCCCTTGATTTCTATTTGTTCCATTATTTTTTCTAATTTTAATGCTCTTATCAACATGGAAAAGTGGATCGGCAGTAAGTTTGTTCTTAGCTGGTGTATCCATGTGCTTCTGTCTGAAGTCATCCATTGTAGAGCTTAGATAGGGTCCAAAAAATCAAGCTCGACCCTACCCGAGCCCGTGCACATTGTGTCCGAGCCCGGCCCAGCCCGACACATTAACTGTAATTATGAGCCAGAGCCCGATTTAAACCCGACCATTTTTTTAATACGTGGGTTGTTATAACTGACGTTCTCAACTACTTTCTCCCGCCCGCAAATAGACTTTTTTTTGTAGGCTACCTCCAAATACTTTCGCCTACGTGTCGCCACCATACACATCAGCATAAATGCTCCTGATAAATTATTTGTTATTAAAGCATTAACACACAAACCACTGTTATAACATAAAAGCAAGCAGATACTGCGGGCATGGTTTGGCATGACTGAATGCGCGCAAAGTGCGCTCCCTTAAAAATTCCTAAAAAGCTGACATCTCTGTTCATCGCAATCTCACACATCTCTGTTATTATCAATGAAGCTGACTGCACAATGAATCTTTCATAATATATACACTGTTTATTATAATTAGAAGATTTGCCAGCATACAGAATTCAGCACTGAACAAAAAGTCAGTTTTGAGCAGTGAGGGGAGTCTATTTTAAATGCATCTGATTGGCCATTGCGTTGAAGAAATCAACACATGTCTGTGATTGGCTAAATCGCTCAACGCTGTAAACATGTTATAAAAAGAAACTCTGGCCTGTAAATCGTTTCTATTTTGTTTTAGTTGTTCTTGTTGCTTTTCTGCAACATGAATAAAAATGTATTAGTTTTTATGTTTTATTCATAGATATTTCTAGTTTGCGGGAGTCCCGCGAATCGTTTTATTCACCCGCAACGCGCACACACAGAGTGAGTGCATTACCGCCCGCGCATTACAGCCATCAAATCTAGTCCCGCGCTGCACTCTATTGCATTGAGAGTGCACGTCTCTAGATCGGCGTCTCGCGCTCGCACCATCCACTCAAAACGTAACGTTAGCCTACTACTCTTTTGCCGGCGCGCAAGCCCAAACAAGTGTGTGCGTGATGTTGTAGTTTTTCTAACGTTACTAGTTGTTGCAACAGCATGTGAAAAAAACTACAAAGTTTGCTAGGCCAAAAAGAGCGTTAATCTGTTAAAGAATCGCATGCGCAGGGTAAGATTTGTGAAAGAGTACATAAGATTGCAAGCGTAAAATAAATTTGCATGCGCAAGAGGAGATTTGTAAAGGTGTAAATCGCCCTTCAATTGTAACAAAAAAATATTTGCAGCATTTAACTGTTATTCGTAAGCGTAATTCATGTATTTTGAAGCTTCAGCTTCATGCTAACGCAAAATAAATAAGATCTGTATTCTTCAGACTTTCATTTTTCCGCGCTTACACTTTTGGCACGGTTTTTGCGCACAAATGCGGCCAAAAGCATTGCAGGCCTGTGAACAGCAGTTTACAAGCGAAAACAACAGAGGCAGGAACTGCAAAACAGATTAATTGCGTAAAATCAAACTTTGTGTAAAAAAATAAACTGTTGCAAATGTCTAAATGACTTGTTGTGTGCATGGGGAAAAAAGTTCCCGAAATAACCCGATTTGTAGTTGCGTCTTTCCTTTTCCTGCGCTTCCAGTTTTGGCACGATTCTCTCACTCACTGAGTTTTGCAAGCGCGGGAAAATGAAAGTCTGAAGAATACAGATCTTATTTATGTTGCGTTAGCATGAAGCTGAAGCTTCAAAATACATGAAATTACACTTACGAATAACAGTTAAATGCTGCAAATATTTTTTTCTTACAATTGAAGGGCGATTTACACCTTTACAAATCTTCTCTTGCGCATGCAAATTTATTTTACGCTTGCAATCTTATGTACTCTTTCACAAATCTTATCCTGCGCATGCGATTCTTTATGTCATCATTTTACCTTCATAGAAAGCCCCCTCAATGTAGTTAGCATTGATTTAACATTGTTTCAATAGTTGATTGCTATCTGTGACCCTAATCAAACACACCTGAACCAGCTCATCAATGTCTTCAGATTTACTAGAAAGCTACAGACAGGAGAGTTTATCAGGGTTGGAGCTAAACTCTGCAGAGCTGTGGCCCTCCAGGACCGAGTTTGCCCATCCCTGGTCTAATGTAATCTCGTTGTATCACTGCAATGACAATACATTATTATTATTAACATCAGGTGTCTTCAATAATGCTCAATCATCACTTAATTAATCATTTAATTATCTCATTAACTTCAACACTGCTTCAGTGTTAATTTTAACACCCTGTAGTTGGACACATATGTACACTGAGGTGTAATTTAACACGGGGATTTTGTTGTGTATTGTGGTGAAAGTTGTATTTGAATTTGAGGAAGGAAAACAGTGGACTTGGGTTCATATTTCCTCATTAGAATGATGGACAGATAACTTCACTATATCATCTCAACACAAACTTTTTCTTCAGTCAGTCGTGTCGGGTGAGGATCTCTGTATATCAGCTTATATCAGGTAAGATCTTCTTTCTGTTCATAATGATCCTCATCACTCTCTTTATGTCTAAAACATGTATTGATGTGTGTGTAGTTACAGTTAAAATTGTTTTGTGTGTAGTTATAGTTGAGTAATTTGGGCTTTAACCAGGTCAGGACTCTTACTAACATTTCTAAGGATGAAACTAAGGAAGAGCACTTTCAGGTCTGATGTTTTTGGGAAACAGCTTGTGATTCCAAGATTATTTGTGATTCTTAATTTCTAGTAAAACACAAGAGCATTATTTCATCCAACGCTAACTCACGACCGTTTTGCCTAAACCCCAGTGAAGGGTATGTTTGGGGCGGGGGGGTCAGGGGTCGGTCATTCGCAGAGATGGGAGTAAGTCAAGTCTCAAGTCCCTACCATCAAGCAGAGGTGGAAAGTCCAGGGGTCAGAAAGTAAAAGTCCTGCCATATTTTTATTCCACCCATGAACTCACACAGCAAAAACTTCAGTGTTAAATTAACTTTCCTAAGAGTTCATTTGGCTCCAGACTCAAGAGTGTTAAAGTGTTAAAATGAGTGTTAAATTAACACTCAATAGTGTTAAAGTTAATGAGATAATTAAGTGATTAATTTAGTGATGATTGAGCATTATTGAAGACACCTGATGTTAAGTTCTCGCAGCTGGCTGCGTTCTTCATCGACTCACGAGCCGAGTGATCCACCGCTAAGAGTTGTACACTTAACAAGCAGAATCACTGAAGGAGAAAATCTCAAATTGTAAGCCACCGTTATGGCGATAAGCGTTTGCTTTAGTTGGGCTCTTAACCTTTATACATTCACTACATACTGATACTACAACATATATGATTATCAGTATGTTTCTTGTAATCCAAAATATTGAATAAACATTGTTCTGATCAAACCACTTTCAAATTAATTTATTTAGAAACACAGACATCAATAATCAGCCTGTGAATCTCAACAATGGTGACAATAATAAAGCATGTTGCAGTGGCTGCCACCAATCACAACTCATTAATGGCTCCCATCATGCATTGCGATATGAATAAATTATGATCTGAATTGTCTATGTAATTTACTTTTCCTAATTGAATATTCTGCTCGTCACCATTGTTGAGATGCATAGACTGAATCTTGAAGTCTGTGAGTGCCTTTTTTTTTTTAAACGACTTTTAAGATATCCTTTTATATTATATCTAAAATTCTGGATATTTATTCAGAATCACAGTTATGCTGTAACCCACAACATAAATCAAAAACATAAAGTTCAAATGATGATTGCCATAATATAACCAACACCATCAGATCACTTTTTTTCTTTGTTCATCTGGCAGTTATAACTCAGATACATCAGCCAAACAAAATCTACAGTTAATAATATAAGGGTCAAGAGACCAACTAAAGCAACCAATGATCGCCATAACGGTGGCTTATAATTTTAGATTTTCTCCTTCAGTGATTCTGCTTGTTAACATCAGGTGTCTTCAATAATGCTCAATCATCACTAAATTAATCACTTAATTATCTCATTAACTTCAACACACTTGAGTGTGGACTCATAAGGATCAAGAGACCAAATGTGATTTTCTCCTTCAGTGATTCTACTTGTTAACATCAGGTGTCTTCAATAATGGTCAATCATCACTCAATCAATCACTTAATTAGCTCATTAACTTTAACACTATTGAGTGTTAATTTAACACTCATTTTAACATTTTAACTAGGGCTGGGTGATATATCGCACGATATTGTTATGCGCATCTCGTCAGTAAAGCCGGTTCCTTGATTAGTAGTAAATCGCCTTCACCTGCTTTCAGATGGAGCGGCATTTACTACACAGCACAAACTCCAGTGTTAAATTAACACTCAAGAGTGTTAAAGTTAATGAGATAATTAAGTGATTAATTTAGTGATGTTTGAGCATTATTGAAGACACCTGATGTTAAGTTCTCGCAGCTGGCTGCGTTCTTCATCGACTCACGAGCCGAGTGATCCACCGCTAAGAGTTGTACACTTAACAAGCAGAATCACTGAAGGAGAAAATCTCAAATTGTAAGCCACCGTTATGGCGATAAGCGTTTGCTTTAGTTGGGCTCTTAACCTTTATACATTCACTTTAAAAAAATTTTGTCTGCTGTTATTTATTTATAACAGTCAAATAAACAAAAAAAAAGTGTGATTTGATAGTGTTGGTTGTGTTCTGGCATAATCATGCTGTGATCTGAAAATTAATCTTATTGCGATTGTTTGGTTTAACTTGTTGGCAACAACTTTTTGATTCTGCAGCATATGAATATAGGTATGTTTCTTATAGTCAAAAATATTTAATAAACATTGTTCTGATCAAAACACTGTCAAGAGAATTTATTTAGAAACACAGACATCAATATTCAGCCTGTGAATCTCAACAATGGTGACAATAATAAAGCATGTTGCAGTGGCTGCCACCAATCACAACTCATTAATGGCTCCCATCATGCATTGCGATATGAATAAATTATGATCTGAATTTTCTATGTAATTTACTTTTCCTAATTGAATATTCTGCTCGTCACCATTGTTGAGATGCATAGACTGAATCTTGAAGTCTGTGAGTGCCTATAAGAAAGATTTTTTTTATTTAAAACAACTTCTAAGAAATCCTTTTTATTATAGCTAAAATTCTGGATATTTATTCAGAATCACAGTTATGCTGTAACCAACAACATAAATGAAAATCATAAAGTTCAAATGATGATTGTCATAATATAACTAACACCATCATATCACTTTTTTTCTTTGTTCATCTGGCAGTTATAACTCAGATACATCAGCCAAACAAAATCTAAAGTTAATAATATAAGGGTCAAGAGCCTAACTAAAGCAAACAATGATCGCCATAACGGTGGCTTACAATTTGAGTTTTTCTCCTTCAGTGATTCTGCTTTAGGTGTCTTCAATAATGCTCAACTCAATTAATCACTTAATTATCTCATTAACTTCAACACTGTGGACTCATATCCAGGGAGTGTTAATTTAACACTGGAGTTTTTGCTGTGTACAAAGAGCCGTAGTTAACTGACAAGCTGAGCCATATCGCATTAATTATCGCTGGCGATACGTCCGCGATATTGATGTGATATGGCTCAGCTTGTCAGTGAACTACGGCTCTTTGTAGTAAATGCCGCTCCATCTGAAAGCAGGTGAAGGTGATTTACTACTAATCAAGGAACCGGCTTTACTGACTAGATGCGCATAACAATATCGTGCGATATATCGCCCAGCCCTAATTTTAACACTCTTGAGTCTGGATCCAAATGAACTCTTAGGAAAGTTAATTTAACACTGAAGTTTTTGCTGTGTGAGTTCATGGGTGGAATAAAAATATGGCAGGACTTTTACTTTCTGACCCCTGGACTTTCCACCTCTGCTTGATGGTAGGGACTTGAGACTTGACTTACTCCCATCTCTGGAATTAGCCAATAGTTACCTTGAAGAATATGAGGAATTGATCGAGTTGTTTCATCCTTTATTGCATAATGCTTGACAATAAATGTTTTAAAAGTCTCAATTTTGAACTCTAATCTAAAATCAAATGCTGTGGAATGTTTTACATGTGTGTTTGAAACAAAGATTTTTTTATTTTTTTTATTTTTTTTTTTGCGTAAATGCAATGGCTAATTTGTTTATTCTCTAACTGTAAAGGAAACTCGTCCTCTGAACTGGTTTGTGAATAAACAAATAAACTGGACTGTCAACACTGACAATGGCTTCCTTTCATAAAGGTGAGTATTCTTCTTGTGTTTAAAGGTTGGCTGTCATTGCCCCAAAAACCTCATGAACTGTGAACGTATGATTAATGTAGTTTTCTCAGACTCAATCCAATACAATATCAGCTGTTTTTATTGACTTTTTCTTCTTGTTTCAGGTTTTATAAAAACTCATCCTTTCATCTCTGTTATTCTGTGTAAGTCTAAACAGTGTTTTTTACTTTGTGTCTGTAAGTTGATGTAATGACCACACTGTAAAAAAAAAAAACTGTAAAAAAAATGGTAATTTCTTATTCTATAATTATGGTATATTACTGTTATTCTACACAAAAATATCTTCCATTATCTGATATAATGTTAATTTACTGACCTATTGAAGTATTAATATCTGTTTTTTACCATTGTAACACTGACAACCACAGTGGTGATGAGTCACATGATCAGTCTAAGCTCATTACTAGCAGCTTTTCCACAAGAGAGCTAATACTAATATATAGAAACTGCACAGTGTCATTCGCAGAAACATAAAACGCCATCATGGTAACACATGAAATTTTAAAAATGCAATAAACATTAGTTTAACAACATTAAATGTAACATAAAACCCTAATATACATAGCTGATTCAAAAAAAAAAAAAAGAAAAATATGAAGAAACATAGTTATTTCAACAAAAACACATCAAATGTGAAGTGTCATACAGGGAATTGTGGGAATGTCAATTTACGGTTTTTCACTGTAAATTATAAAATGAGTTGTTCTTTTTCACTTTCAAAAACTGTAAATTTAATGGTATTTAGTACGGAAACACTATTATTTAACCTTAAAACTCACTTTAACACCCACATACTTAATGATCTTCAAGGAAAACATGTTAAATGACTGCTGATTTCTGCAGTTATACCTTCTTTTCTGTGTTTTCTAATTGAACAGAAAAAATCTGTAAAATATTACAGAATATTTTATGTAAAATTACACACAACCCTGTAAAAATACAGACAATTTCCTTTAAAAAAAATTAAAATTTATGTAAAACTAAAATACAAGCAATTACCTGTAAATTCAATAGTGGACCTTTAAATTACAGCAAATATCTGTAAAATAACAGGCATTCACTGTATAATGACAAAACAGCAAAATTCTGTAAAAAAATACAGACCATTACCTGTAAATTTACTTTTTTTTTTTTTTACAGTGCAGTGAATCAGATAGTGTTTATCCTTCACATCACTTTACACAGTAAATTCCCCGGTATTGAATTACCATCGCTAGGTGTTCAACGGGAAACACCAGCAGAGTGTTCAAAGAAACAGAAGCTGTGTTAGAGTTAATTAGATAATTAAGTGATTAACTGAGTGATGATTGTTTGATTATTGAAGAAACCTGATGATAACAAGCAGCAGTGGCGCAAAAAGTGGGTATGCGCTATATGCGGCGCCGCATCATGGGGGCGCCAAAGCGATGGTTTAAAAAAATCTAATTTATAGAAGTTATATAAATTTATATAAAAGTTATACAAGTTAAATGTAAAAAAGCTATATACATTTTAGAGGACTAACAGGCTAGAGTAGGCGCCGGCGCCCTCATAACATTCCATCATAATTTAGTTTGACATAGAATGGTAATATATCGCGAGCGGGCGGGGACGCGTGAGCGCTTAGTGAGCGGCACCGTTAAGCCTAGTTCACACTACATGATTTTAAGCCCGATTTGCAAATCGTTGAGCTCGCCGACAGGTCAGGGTGTTATCGCGTGCAAATCGCGGGGGATTAGCGGGCGATGAACGCTCGCCAATCTGTTAGTATGAAAGAGCCAACAACGCATCAAAGCTTGCTTTTTATATCAGTTTGTGGTTTTTGTAACGGTGTTAACAAAACACATATTTTGTTGCAAAGGAAGCAATATACAAAAATGATCAAGTGATATAGATTTATCATGAAGACATGTTTGACTAAACTAGAACTGACCAAACCAATGTGATATGATGAATGTCAAAAAGGTGACTGTTTTGAAATGAGGTTGGATAAATGTTTTGCTTTTAAAACTGTGTGTGTGTGTGTGTGTGTGTGTGTGTGTGTGTGTGTGTGTGTGTGTGTGTGTGTGTGTGTGTGTGTGTGTGTGTGGACAGTTGTAGGTTACAGTTTGACAAGAGTTTAGAGTGTGACAAAATGACAGAGTATGTTTTTATGTTCCCACTGTTCGATCGCGCCCGCGCCTACACACACAGTTCGATCCGTCTCTCTCTCTCTCTCTAAAGGTCTGTGCTATATATACAGGTCCTTCTCAAAAAATTAGCATATTGTGATAAAGTTCATTATTTTCCATGATGGAATGATAAAAATTAAACTTTCATATATTTTAGATTCATTGCACACCAACTGAAATATTTCAGGTCTTTTATTGTTTTAATACTGATGATTTTGGCATACAGCTCATGAAAACCCAAAATTCCTATCTCAAAAAATTAGCATATCATGAAAAGGTTCTCTAAACGAGCTATTAACCTAATCATCTGAATCAACTAATTAACTCTAAACACCTGCAAAAGATTCCTGAGGCTTTTAAAAACTCCCAGCCTGTTTCATTACTCAAAACCGCAATCATGGGTAAAACTGCCGACCTGACTGCTGTCCAGAAGGCCATCATTGACACCCTCAAGCAAGAGGGTAAGACAGAAAGAAATTTCTGAACAAATAGGCTGTTCCCAGAGTGCTGTATCAAGGCACCTCAGTGGGAAGTCTGTGGGAAGGAAAAAGTCAGGCAAAAAACGCTGCACAACGAGAAGAGGTGACCGGACCCTGAGGAAGATTGTGGAGAAGGACCGATTCCAGACCTTGGGGGACCTGCGGAAGCAGTGGACTGAGTCTGGAGTAGAAACATCCAGAGCCACCGTGCACAGGCGTGTGCAGGAAATGGGCTACAGGTGCCGCATTCCCCAGGTCAAGCCACTTTTGAACCAGAAACAGCTGCAGAAGCACCTGACCTGGGCTACAGAGAAGCAGCACTGGACTGTTGCTCAGTGGTCCAAAGTACTTTTTTCGGATGAAAGCAAATTTTGCATGTCATTCGGAAATCAAGGTGCCAAAGTCTGGAGGAAGACTGGGGAGAAAGAAATGCCAAAATGCCTGAAGTCCAGTGTCAAGTACCCACAGTCAGTGATGGTCTGGGGTGCCATGTCAGCTGCTGGTGTTGGTCCACTGTGTTTTATCAAGGGCAGGGTCAATGCAGCTAGCTATCAGGAGATTTTGGAGCACTTCATGCTTCCATTTGATTTCATTTTTCAGCACGACCTGGCACCTGCTCACAGTGCCAAAACCACTGGTAAATGGTTTACTGACCATGGTATTACTGTGCTCAATTGGCCTGCCAACTCTCCTGACCTGAACCCCATAGAGAATCTGTGGGATATTGTGAAGAGAAAGTTGAGAGACGCAAGACCCAACACTCTGGATGAGCTTAAGGCCGCTATCGAAGCATCCTGGGCCTCCATAACACCTCAGCAGTGCCACAGGCTGATTGCCTCCATGCCACGCCGCATTGAAGCAGTCATTTCTGCAAAAGGATTCCCGACCAAGTATTGAGTACATAACTGAACATAATTATTTGAAGGTTGACTTTTTTTTGTATTAAAAACTCTTCTTTTATTGGTCGGATGAAATATGCTAATTTTTTGAGATAGGAATTTTGGGTTTTCATGAGCTGTATGCCAAAATCATCAGTATTAAAACAATAAAAGACCTGAAATATTTCAGTTGGTGTGCAATGAATCTAAAATATATGAAAGTTTAATTTTTATCATTACATTATGGAAAATAATGAACTTTATCACAATATGCTAATTTTTTTAAAAGGATCTGTATATATATATGTGTGTGTGTGTGTGTGTGTGTACATATATACCGTATAATTATGGTAGGCCTACAGTGGCTGTCTGATATACTTTAAAATAAACCTTTATTATTTGAAGCCCATACATGATGATGTCCGGCACACTTATTTATTTATAAGTGGGAGGGGGGGCGCCAAAATTGTTGCTGCATACCCCTCTAACACTGGGTAGTTGCGCCCCTGACAAGCAGAATCACTGAAGGAAAGAGAAACACAAGAACTACAACTGACTTCCAGCCACATCTTAAGATTAAATCAATTGAAAAGACATTAAATCTCTATTACAAACCAGACTGACTTCTTTCTGTCATTAATCTGCAGAAGCTCTTTTTGAGAATTTAGATGGTTTAGATGTTAATGATTTATTGAAAATGTTTGTTTTTTTATTGAATCAGTGTTTCTTTTAGTTGTGCAAGCTTTGCTTTTTATATCAGTTTGTGGTTTTTGTAACAGTGTTAACAAAACACATATTTTGTTGCAAAGGAAACAATATGCAAAAATGATCAAGTGATATAGATTTATCATAAAGACATGTTTGACTAAACTAGAACTGACCAAACCTAGTTATTGGTTAATAGATTCTCATCAACAATACTTTCTTGCAACAGATTGGATATTCAAAATGAACATTTTTAAATACAGTAAGAATTTTTTTTAGATGCATCTTAAACATGTTCTTACTGTATATAAAAATCTAAATTCAGAATGTTTGATCTCTGGAAAGTAAGCATTGTTGGTGAAAATCTAATAACAAGTAACACTTTTGGACAGTGATGACTGTCAGGCAAAATGTAGTGATCTATAGATCATTATAAGCTAGAGCAACATGGCAGTAGTTGTTTACTACATCTAAGCATTTTTTTTTATTTCATTTTTATATTGAACCAACTTCATTCCAAGTCAAAGGTATCTCAGTGATAAATAAAACTGTCACTCAAACAGATATACAGTCATAATCGTTCAGTTAAATTGTTTATTCAACAACTGTTCCAATTCAATTGGCAACAAAAACAATAACAAAACCAAAACTATATAAAACCATATATCTATCATTGGCTGGGTATCGAGACAAATTTCACTATTCAATGCGATTTAAATTCACAAGCTTGCAAATCAATTTGATTCGATATCTATTATTTTGTATATATCAGGTGTACATGGCAAATTTCGGTTAATTAGGGAATTAGGTTAAAATTCCCTTATACAAACACTTTTTAGACAAGTTTTAATAATAATAAAGTTACTACTAACTTTACAATTACATTTAAATTTTCCAAAAAGGAATTGGAGTAGAAATATAATTGTCTACTAATATTGAAGAACATTAAAAATTATAATGAATATAATATAGTGCATATATTTAGCAAAATGTTCCTCTCTAGAATACATTTTTCTAGCTAGCTAATGAGTTATGGTCACTGAATATGTTTTCTCTGTAGTAAATGTGACGTTACGTGACATTGTTTACCAGCTGTTTTACTGACGTCTATCCGCGTTTGAGACAGATTGAGTGATTTACATGAGACATGATACGGATTTCAGTAAGTCTACTGTATCTTTTAACATGCCTTCAGATGTTCATTCATGTTTATTTCGTGCTGTTCTGGTATTAAAGTGGAAATGATCCCTTCACGTGCCGCTTCTCTTGAACTCAGCCGCTCTGTCGCTCCACATTAAACAGCGCCAACATGGTTTATTTTTTGAATTTCGTAATAGACAGAATTTGAAATGTGAGACTGAATTTTTGTTCTGTCGGATACACAGGTCTGTGTAAAGACGTGAATCAGAATCAGTTGTATTTCTGACTTAAGCTTGAGAAATATAGATTGTATGAACGCTACCTCATTCCTTGAGCAGCAAAAGAGTTTCACTATCTGATCTCTTTTCACTTTAGCTTTCTTTGCTACAAATGTTATTGACAAACACAATGTCACAGCAGGCAAAAAAGACAAAAGATATAATAATAGTTAAGATCACAACTAATGGAAACACTAATGTTTCATTTTAAGTCACCATAACAGTGATTAGAGTTAAACCTCTGTTAATTCTCAATAAGAACTTCTGTAGACGTCTGACAGAAATAAAGTCAGTCTGGTTAGTAATAAGTGAAGCTGGTAATGCTGTTTGTGGAGTTGTTTAATCCTCCTCTGCTGAGATCTTCACAGATTTAATGTCTTCTTTTCTCTTCAGTTGATTTAATCTAAGACTGTGTCTGAAGTCAGTTGTAGTTCTTGTGTTTCTGCTTGTCTCTTTTTCTATTCTATTCTTTCCTTCAGTGATTCTGCTTGTTAACAGGCTTATTAAAGCTAAGATGACTCCATATTTAATATACACAGATTTTGTGGCTCAGGTAAGGTCCAGTTCTGGTTTATTTCTTTGCTCTTGCTGACATGTGGCATTGCTATGGCCTGCTTGTGGCCCAGATCTGGCAAACAGGAGCGAGCCGCCCAAGGGCCGTCATTCCACGCTGCATGTGGGCCAGATCCGTATTCCACAAGTGCCAGATGTGGGCCGGATCTGGGACGTCAAAATGTTGCTATCTGTGTACAATGTGATTGATTTATCTGCGTAGAGAAGCCTCTCAAAACAACAACCACTTCTTTCATTTCATTCTGCTCTTCACATAAAGCTGCTGTTTGACTTCAGAAGATTTGGAATATGACACACAAATTATACTTCATGTAGATACTGTAGTGCTGCAATGGTGCTTTGTAGTTTGAACAGAAAAGGCTTAAGTTTAATTATGTGAAAATTATGTTTCATTATGTGAAAAAGATGGATGAGGATAAGAATGTCTATAGGATGGACAATACATTATTCTGTGAAAAAAAGTGATGATGACAGAACTTTCATTTTCGGGTGAACTGTCACTTTAAGTAAAAGCTTATATTCATATATGTTTATTTTACTGTTATTTCATTGTGTCCTCTGTAACATGTTGATTCATTTGTATTTATAATTATTTTTTAGATGTCTTAAGACTGTACTTGGCCTTTTCAACTGTCTCACCGGTGACGACTGCAGGTAATGTACTCTGAAAAAAAAAAACTTTTGTCAGTTCAACATAGAGAATGTTCTTCATGTGGAAACATCTACAATAACTGGTTGAAATGAAAAAAATATTTAAGATTACTGATTATAACTGATTTCAACCAACCTAAAAAAAACAAGGTTTTATTGAAGCATAACTGTCAGTAGATATAACCTGATTTCTCCAGAAAGTTAAAATTACTTACCAAGTATGATATAATCTTTTTTTGTTTGTTTGTTTGTTTATGAGAGTCTTTTCCAACCTTGATGTAAATGCACTCAAAAAATGTTTTAATTCATTAGCCTCACCTAATTGAGTTGAAGAAATTAACACACAATTTAATTTACATTATTTATTACACTTCTGTTGGTCCATCCTAATTGTATAATTAATATACTGAAGTTTAATTTTCCAATTGAATAGTGTCATTCATCTTTAAACCCAATGTATATAATGAAATACTCAGTAAAGTGTCAGTATTGAGGTAAGCAGCCACCAGATAACCACACCCTTGCCTATAGAGTAGGTGCACGCCCCCCTCCGCTGGGCTCTGCCCACTTTTCCAGCATTTTTCAAATATTGCCAGTGGGTGGAGTCACCGGATTGCGGGCGGGTGCGGTTTTGAAAATTGGTCAAAAACGTTGGTGCAGATGGATGGCGGACAGATGATGAGTTTTGTGATGCGGATGAAATAATAGCCCATCCGCGCATCTCTAAAACCCAGTCATATTTTTGAATGGTCATGATTTATTCCCTTATTTTCCCCTGAGATGGGAGAAATAAGGATTTAAGTGTTCCACTTCCTGCTTTTTATTATGTAAAAATCGTCATTTTGCGTCATAGAAAGCAGGAAGTCCCATTTTATTTTTTTTATTTTTATTTGAACATTCAGTTTACAGACTGAAACAACATAATAATAACACAACAACAACATCATAACACAAAACAAAACAAAAGTTAGACAGTGATATAAACAAGAATGGGGAAAAGAAAAAAAAAGAAAAAAGAGGGCATTACTTAAATGAAAAGAAATCTATACATTTAATAAAGTAAAAAGTTTGTAGGTCTTACAAATTGTACATGTTCTGTGTGCTTTTGGGTTAAGAGAGGATGAAATTGTAGTCAAGTAATGTTTTATCTCATGCAAGAACACCACAAAAATTGGTTTACAATTTGAAAACTTACATTTGTGAATATAAAATCTACATAGGAAAATAATTAGATTTATTATAAAGCAGGTAATTGAATCAGCTTCAAAAAATCCCAAAATAACGGTTTTGGGATTCATGGAGAAATTCTGCAAGATATTGCTTGAGATAAACCCACTAACATCTTTCCAAAGTTGCCGAGTAAAATTGCATGACCAAAACAAGTGAAGAAGAGTTTCAGTGTCATTCTGACAGAAAGAGCAATTAGTGTCAAAATCAGATCTGAATTTTTTCCTAAGGAAATTTTTAACTGGGTAAATATTATGAATTAACTTAACCTCCTGAGACCCGAGAGTTTGCCTGGTGTGCATTTTATAATTTTTCTTGCTATTTGGTATAAGTACACTCTAAAAAGAGATGTGTCAAAAAACAACACATGTGATGTGTAGATAGCATTTTGACACATGTTGTGTAGATTTTAACACACAATGTGTGTTAAAATGTAACTCTGGATAGAATAGCACTGGGTGAAGGAGAGTTTGTGTTTATGAAAAATTATAGGTATATTTTATATGGTATCCCATAAAATGCTCTAAAATAAATAAAGCAATACTTTCAATTAAATAAATGTAATCTTAATTCATGAAAACTTAAAGATTAATGGGTGTTTTTTGGCAGCCAATCACATCATGCCTCTTTTCAATGTCTTTTTCAAATGCTGCTTTCACTTGTTATTAATAACCAGATTAACTTTATTTCTGTCAGACTCTACAGAAGCTCTAATTGAGAATTAACAGGTTTTGTGTTGACGATTCATTGAATGTTTCATTTAAAGTCACCAGAATCGTGATTAGTGTCAGCTTTATCTGGGCTCTTGACCCTTGACTCTTTAATCTTAGTTTTCGCTGATTGCTGTAAATATGTTTTTATTTCGCATATTCGAAAAAGCAGAGAAAATCATGGGTAAAATATGCTCAGATGATAATATTATCATCATGGACATGTAAGGTTGCTGAGCTCAGCAAGAGTTTATTAATTGAGAAATAAGTGTACTATATAAAAGACGAATTTTAATAAAAGTGAGCTTATTGCAAATGACTTAATTTTTAAAAGCATAGTTGATACAGAGTCTTAAAGTATAAGGTATCAAACAGACTTCAAGAATCAGCGTATGAAACTCAACAATGGTGACAAATAAAAGCTTCATACCGCAATGCATGATGGGAGCCATTAATGAGTTGTGATTGGTGGCAGCCACTGCAACATGCTTTATTATTGTCACCATTGTTGAGATTCACAGGCTGATTATTGATATCTGTGTTTCTAAATAAATTCATTTGAAAGTGTTTTGATCAGAACAATGTTTAATAAATCTTTTGGATTATAAGAAAAATACTGATATTCATACATGCTGTAGAATCACAAAACTGGTGCTAATAAGTTAAACCAACCTATCGCAATAAGTTTCATTTTCAGATCACAGCATGATTATGCCAAAACACAACCAACACTATCAGATCACACATTTCTTTGTTCACTTGACTGTTATAAAAAAATAACAGCAGAAAAACAAATTTAAAGTGAATGTATAAGGGTCAAGAGCCCAACTAAAGCAAACACTGATCGACATAACGGTTGCTTACAATTTGTGACTTTCTCCTTTAATGATGCTGCTTGTTAACATCAGGTGTCTTCAATAATGCTCAAACATCACTAAATTAATCACTTAATTATCTCATTAACTTTAACACTCTTGAGTGTTAATTTAACACTGGAGTTTGTGCTGTGTAGTAAATGCCGCTCCATCTGAAAGCAGGTGAAGGCGATTTACTACTAATCAAGGAACCGGCTTTACTGACGAGATGCGCATAACAATATCGTGCAATATATCGCCCAGCCCTACATCCATATACTCATAAACTTGTTCAGATCAGCTTTTGCTGATTTTGACATCATCAAGAAACATTTGATCAACTTATCTCTCTCCATAGCAAATGTATTTCTTTAAAATACAATTAAAGCAGCCAAAGACAAACTAAAAGAAAAGTAAAGGGTCAAGAGCTCAAATAAAGGAGCCATTAATCACAATTCTAGTGACTTCAAATAAAACATTCAGTGAATCATCAACATCTAAAACTCTGTTAATTCTCAATAAGAGCTTGTCTATGTAGATTAATGATTTCTAAACCATCCAAATGTTCAAACAAACTCTTTATTAAACGTCACTGGACTACATAAACACAAGTTAACAATACGTTTCAGTGTTCATCCAAACACTCAGTTGTAAAAACACAGGAAGTAACTCTGGCAAATATACACCGACTACAGTCACATGTGACACATATCTGACACAAGTTGTGTAACTATAACACATTACTGTGTAAAAGGTTTCAACACACTTATGTGTAAGAGGAATAACACATTAGTTGTGTTAAGGTAATACAAAATGTTTAGCCGTAAACACAGAGGTGTGTTAAGATATAACACAGGTTGTGTGTTAAATTTGACACAACATGTGTTGTCCCTGAGCACACACACTACATGTGTTAAAATCTACACAACATGTGTTGTCCCTGAGCACACACACTACATGTGTTAAAATCTACACAACATGTGTTGTCCCTGAGTACACACACCACATGTGTTAAAATCTACACAACATGTGTAATAGTTAACACATCTCTTTTTACAGGTTGTGTTGTTTTCAACTCATCTTTTTATAAGAGCGTGCCGACACTCACCATCACTGTGAATGGTATGCAGTGTTTGCTATGTTCTCAAACATACAGGCCAGTGTAAATACATACAAGTTATTTACATAAAATATATTGTCAGTTGCTACATTTTAAATAATTCAAAGTGGAAACTCTGTTAACTGTTATCTCTCATGAATTTTTGTCAAAAGCAGCATTATCAGTTATGGGTTGAAGTGTGAATAACTGAATAATGTCCAGTACAGTGAGTCTGTCCAGTCATTGAGCTTGAGACATTGTCTTGTACTTTGTGTGCACATGCATTCTGTACTCGACTTTTGATTAAACGGTTAATATTTTTGCATCTGGCCCTTTTGCTTTATTTTTTAAAATGACACAATGTGTGTGTTAAAATGACTTGCACATTTACTGTGTTAAATTGAACACAACATGTGTTGTCCCTGAGCACACTCACTATATGTGTTAAAACTGACACAACACATCTCTTTTTAGAGTGTACATTTTTAATTCCGCATTAATCCATCAAAACACAAATAAACACATCTTTGTGTAAAAATAACACATCTTTGTGTTGACCAAGTTGACACAGTAGATGTGTTAAAGAAAGGGACACATAAGTTGTGTCAAATTTGACACAATATGTGTTGTCCCTGAGCTGATTCAGCACATGTGTTAAAATTTAACACATTATGTGTTGTTTTTAACACATCTGTTCTAAGAGTGTAGGACCTAATAAGTATAAAAATTTGTTTTTGTACAGGAAGTAGTTTTTGCATAAAATGATGTCCTCATGCAAGGACAGTGGGTCTATCTTAACTTTATCCTCCTGAGACCTGAGTTTTGGTTTGGCGTGCATTTTAGATTTATTCTAGCTTTTGGGGGTTATGGCAAGCCGTTTTAACTTTTATTCATTTTCAGGATATGAATTCTTGATATCAACAATTCAATTTTCACTAGTTAAAATAATAGTTATTGATATCAGGAATTATATTTCTACTAGTAACAATGGCAATTTTTGATATCAGAAATTACATTTCCACTAGTAACAATGCTAATTCTTGATATCCACAATTAAATTTTCACTAGTTAAAATTATAATTCTTGATATCAGCAACTGAATTTCAACTAGTAAAAAGTATAATTCTTGATATCTGTAATTGTATTTTCACTTGTGAAAAGTCTCCATTGGCTGCCATTCAAAATCAATTGTTGATATCAAGAATTGATTTTTTACTAGTTGAAATTCCAATTTCACATATCAGAAATACAATTCTTACTAGTAAAAACCTTTATTTTTGATATCAAGAATTCAATTGTCACTAGTTGAAATGTCTATTCTTGATATCAACAATTGAATTGCTACTAATAACAATGTTCATTTTTGATATCAATAATTCCATAATTGATGGAAATAGATTGATCCATAAATTCATAATTCCAATGATTCCATTTTCACTAGGGACAATGTTAATTTCTGATATCATGAATGTAATTGTTACTAGTAAGAAAGCCATTTTAGATATCTGAAATTATATTGATATCAGAAAGACATTTTCAGATATCAAAAATGAACATTTTTACTAGTAGCAATTCAATTGTTGATATCAAGAATAGACATTTCAACTAGTGACAATTGAATTATTGATATCAGGAATTCGCATTTTTACTAGTAACAATGTAATTATTGATATAAAAAAATATATTTCTACTAGTAAGAAATCAATTCTTGATATCAACAATTCAATTGTTGATATCAATAATTCTATTGTTGGGGGGGCACAGGGGGGACCAAGACCCAGTCAGGGGGGGGGCATGGGAAATCAGAAAATTCAACTGGAAATAAATACTTGTTTAGAAAATATTAAGCACGATTTAAAAGATCTTTGCAATGCCCAGTGCAAAGTATATAGATAAATGTAGATGGTATTATATGTGGCACTGAACAAGAGCCTGACAGTTATTTTGTATTTTACATGGATTGGACCACACAGTTTTGTTCTGATGAATAAAAAACATCACCTAGGCATTAGTCATTTAACATGCTTTATTCTCAACACAAACATTGAGTGTGTGTGTATGTGATTGTATGTCGGCGAACGTTCTCTGCATGAAATCTGTCTCTGACATGGTTTCTTCTTAAAGAAACTTTGGATGTCCTGTTGCGGTGTAAAAATAAACAAAATCCCATTCATTACACAGAGTTGCATACAAAGTTCTCACATTTTAATGTTTACCACGGCTCTGCTTTTTTGGAAAAAGATTATAATGCCTTTAGTCTTTAAAACAAAAGATAAAGTAATATGTAGGCTATCTATTTTATATTTATGTAGTCGTGTGCGCTGCCGCGGAATAACACTGACAAGTCATCTGCCGAAGTTACGTTTGCTAATCTAACGTTACTGGCTTGATCAGCCACACATGAAAGTAATCAGACAAACATACGGTGCGATATTTCAAAATATATACTGTAATTGAGTGTGTATATACCATAAACAGTGACGTGTCGAGGTGTCTCTCTCTCCTACTGTTTGAAAAACACGGACCTGTGATTCCGTTTTGAGAATCGCAAATCAAGCAGTGATTGACTAGATTGACAGCGCTCTGATCCAATGGCGATGGGTATTGTCAGGTTGACAGTAAATCTAGCCCAATGATGTTGGGGGGGGCACCACGGGGGGCCAATCATATTCCAGGGGGGGCCAGTGCCACCCCGTGCCCCCCTTCTAGACACGCCCCTGCTGTGTGTGTGTGTGTGTGTGTGTGTGTGTGTGTGTGTGTGTGTGTGTGTGTGTGCGCGCGTGCGCGCGCGATCGTGAGTGAACTGAAGCCCCGTTGAGTGTGTGTGTGCGCGCTCGAGTGAGTGTGCGCTCGAGTGTGTGAGCCAGTGTGCGTCACGAAGCTCAATGCAACTACAAATTTATTTTTTTGCTAACATCTTATACAATTTCAACAAAGCTAAGTCCCATTGTCCTCATATGTGGACATCAACTTTAGCAGCATAGTAAATCTTTATTGTTACAAAAGTTTGTCAAATGTGCATGCCATTTTAATCATACAAGTCTTCTATGCATAACTTAACAAGAATCAACAATGAAATGTTTTTAGATTTTTTATCTTATGGACGTTTTGGTCTGGAGTGGCTGCGTGACATGTGACCTGTGTTCTCCGCCATCTTTAAATTATTTTAAATAACTCTGACGCCACCAGATGGCAGTATAAGTGTCCTCGTTTGTGAAAAACATGTTTCAGTTACACAGAATTAAGTATTGTGCTGCACACAACCAAAAATGTGATGTCCTCATATGAAGTCGCAGGGTCTCAGGAGGTTAAAGGATATTTCTTTTACTTTGTTTATGAGGAGAAACCTTTGTTGTATGGACCATATTTTTTGCCAATTTAAATGATCAAAAAGTCTGTTCCAATATGAGATTGCAAGAGGGGCAGAAATAATGTTCTCAAGGAATAGAACTCTTACTTTATAATTTCTTCCTTTTTTTCACTGAAACATATCTCACCAATAGGAGTGTTGATAAGTTCAGGCAAAGATAATGAACCCAAAGAGAGAGTATTATTTTTGAAAAGCATGAGTATGCCAGATGGAATAGCATCCATAACTGTGGCAAACTCTTTGGGAGTTACCGGTATATTATATTCTGAAAGAAACTCTGCATACCTAAAAAGCAGACCTTCGTTATTAAAAAGTTGTCTAACATGAACTATTCCATTACTGAACCAGTGATTATAGAACAAAGACTTATTCTTAAATAAAATATTAAGTCCCATTTCTTTGTATAAGGGTTAAAGGGGAAATGAAGCAGTCAGTCAAGTTTACATGATTTACAAGATGGATGTCTACTATAATCAAAAATTATATAAGAAACATGACAAATGTTAACATATAAAAGAAACACCGTTATATCTTTCGAGGCAAGGGCGCCGCCATTGTGCAGTATTATAACCTGTGACGTCACGGGGTTGGTTTGCTCTGGGCTGAGTTCAGTAAAATACAGTGAAAGATGCATGTAAGCTGGTCGAACCAGCGAACAACTAACGTTAGGTACAGTCATTGTTAGCTAACAGCTGTAAGCATGAACTAGCTAAGGCTAACTTAGTGTTTAGCTAGTGAACTTTATTAGTAGGCTACCAGACAAAAAGACGACGTCTAACGTTAACAAACTGCACATGGAAACATTGTTCGCGATGTCTGCCATCATATTCCTGTCTCTTGTCAACACCATGGTTGCAATACATGGTCAAGATAAGCGTCTTGACAGCAGATGGATTGATCAGCCAAACACAAACCCTTTCTTCTTCTGTGTCCTTCAGAGCAGACGTCCTGTAGCTGACACGAGTCACGACTGCCCTCTATAGGTCTGGTGCAGTCGTAGTGTACATGTGCCGAATCTGTCCATCCTGTATCCATCCTGAAAATTTTGTATAGAATCAATGTAACTCAATTAAGTTAAATCAGCATTGCTTAAACCTGATTGAATTAGGTTACAACAACAAAATTAGAATGTATAGATAGATACTGTCTCTCTCAATAGTAGTTTAGAGTCAGACACGATCAAACCACTGATACAGTGTTGATGAGGACACTACTGGAATAAAACACTTCACATGCTGCGTAGAAACTTCATTATTTTCTGTAAAATAAAATACTGCTGTTTTAGTGAAATCATTTAGTTTAAACGTGTTTTCATTATTTGCATATGAAATATTAGAAACTGAATACCAGATTATTACTTAAATATTAGTTTATGTACCAGGATTCCTGCTAAAAACCTAACAATGATAATTTTGAAATGGTAATAAACAATGGAAATAAAATCTTTAAATAATAATAATAATATGTAAATGATTATACTGGTATGTAACATGTCTTAGCAAAAGAAGAAGGAAAAAAATAATGACTAAATCTGCTCTTTTGGATACATTTTGTAATAAAACATGTTTTTCAGAAACTTTTAATTTCTTAATATATTTTCATAACAGCTAATCTCTCTACAGACCCCTGCTACAACTACACTGTGCTGGACAATCCATGGAGATCCATCAATAATACACTTAACTCCTCCTCCTCCTCCTACATGTGTGACCAGTATGTCTCCTGGAGCGGCTGGTATCGTCTCTTCATTAACAACATGAGCGCTCATATCCGAGACACGTGTGTTGCTCGGTACAGCTGTGGCACTTATTACCCGCTCTGGATACGTGGTGGACACCCAACAGTAACAGATGGAGTCGTCACTCGAGATGTCTGCGGTAACTGGAGCAATTACTGCTGCTATTACGGGTCTTTTCCCATTAAAGTCAAAGCCTGTCCAGACGATTATTATGTCTATGAGCTGGTTAGACCAACTGTGTGTAATTCAGCATACTGTGCAGGTAATTATATTCACATGAGCTCTTTCTACACATTCATGATATTTGTGTTTCTGTTCATTAATCACTATTCATCCAAACTTTCAGACACTGGCAGCATTAACACCAGCCCTACAACTGTCACACCAGTGACCATCTCACCTGGTAATGTAACACACTGTGTCTCTATTGGCTTATTTTCTGAATGTTTTCTAATGTATGTAGGCTACAGATCAGGGCTGCATTTCCCAAAAGCATCATCATAAGCCTGAGTTGATCGTAGAACAACTGACACCAATGGTCTCTATGATCAACTTATAGACTTACGATGCTTTTAGGAAACGCCGCTCTGTATCATTGGATAGATTTGTGCTTGTGTCAGAAGAATAAAATATTTACTGCACAACTATAATTCAATAAAAACATCAGCTGTTGTTGCCAGTACTTTACTGTAGAAAATACAGTAGCAACATATTGTTGCCTCCAATTGATTTTTGTTAATCCATTGCTATAGTGGATTTCTCAGGGTTACACACTGTGTGTCTGTGTGTGTGTGTGTGTGTGTGTGTGTGTGTGTGTGTGTGTGTGTGTGTGTGTGTGTGTGTGTGTTAAGCCCTATCCGCACAGGATTAGTATTATCTGTGGACCTCGTGTGATTTAGAAATTACCCCCCCACATCTGAATTTCGTGTGGCGCATTCACACGGGATAAGTGAAGCCTGTGATTTTACTCGAATTACTGACTTATCTCCCGGATATGATGTCAATAGGCTATTGCTTGGAAATGTCTTGTCGTTATTATAGGTCTAGCTGTATGATATATCATAAACAGAAGAATGTGCCTTACCGCATGCTGATATACATGTCATTCATTTCCATCTAACCATTCTTTTTGTTTTTGCTCTTCTGATGGTTTTCAGTTTTCTCTTTCTGCAAATTGTATAGTTGTGGTGTATAGCGATATGACCCAGCACCCAAAATACTATCAAAACACTCGAACGCAGCCTCCATTCTTTGTGAAAGATGGATAAAAAAGTGCACAGGAAACAAAAACCTTGAAAAAATTATAAACGTCTCCGCCAAATCACAGAGATGCCGATTCGCACGGGACTAATATTATCACAGGACCTCGGTGTTCAGGAGAAATATGGAAGGTCATTTCCGGGGGAATTTTTACTCTACAAATTACAGACATGGCCGATTCACACGGGATTAAGATCTCAGACAAACTCCGCAATTATTACAAATGAATAGAGGTCACCAGGTAATACTTATCCCGTGTGAATCGGGCTTTTATTTCTGTCAGACGTCTACAGAAGTTCTTATTGAGAATGAACTGGTTTAGATGTTGATGAATGATTGTTTCGTTTGACGTCATCCAGGGGCGGTTCTAGGGTGAGTGGATATCCGGGGCTTAGCCCAGAGAAAGTATGTGTCAGGATACAAGGAATAAACTTTAAATAAAATGTTTCATATTTGTTTTTTTGTTTTTCTTTAATTGTTTATTTGTTTGTTTTTTAACAAGGTAAATCTTTCTGGCTTATTAAAATTAAAAGCCACAATGTCACACAGAGTTAAACTGAAACATCAATCCACCCTCATCAACAAAAATGCAATAATGCATTCCAAAGTAAGAATACCAAACATTCCAAGATGCTATTTACAAACAAAGGGAACAGAACAGGTCAAGTTCAACATCAATTCAATAGCAATTGATAGCAATTACACAGCACTTACAATTTGCATAAATAATCGTATGAGGTTAATGTATCAAATATCAAACTTGGAATACAGAAATATGAAATATTGAAAAAATTAGAATGGTACTTTGCCACTAGATGGCGGCAAGCCACTGCCTTAATTAGTGAGTCGGTTTATTCAATCGATTCGTTCAAAACAGATGATTCATTTAGAAAAAAAGTAAGAATGTTTTTTGAATAGCGGGGTCAGTGAATCGTTTACAAGCAAATTCATTCAGTAAACACCGTGATGCTTTGTTTGAAACCATTTTCGTTAGCGAAATATTTTCTTTACTTTTATTATCTTTTTTATTTAATTGTTGCCCTGACACAGGCAGGCCATGTTAACCAAACATATAACGCTCTAACGCTTTGTGTGTGTGTGTGTGTGTGTGTGTGTGTGTGTGTGTGTGTGTGTGTGTGTGTGCGTGTGCGCGCGCGCTCGCGCGTGCTTGTGTGGCATGACTGTGCTGAGCAACCATTAACTGTTAGACGATCAAAGTGTAAATCAGACACAATTTAAAACCGAATAAGAAATATAATACTATGATTAAAAGTTACAGATACCAGCTGAAGCTGTTGTATCTTGTTTTTGTGCTGGCTGGGGGTGTTTTACTTCCTTTTTTTGAAGAATTTTAATATACCCATTTTACTAACTTACACATCAACAAACCGCCTGGCTCCAAAATATCTAATTTCATTGGCTGGATGATCATACAGACGCTAAACTTCTCATCGATGGTTGGCCAGTTTACATGTCAGTCAGAAGCACTAGCCTGAGTGGGCGGTTCTTGTCGGTTGTGAATGACAACGCGTATATTGACGGACACTGTAGATGTGAGAGTCGAGAGATATACATTTAATTAATTAAATTCTAATAAAAAATATTTTAATGCGCATGAAAACTCAGTGATGGTGCGTACAATGCATGGTAATAAAAACATTCGGGGCTCCAGCCCCCTTAGTCCACCCCTAGCGCCGCCCCTGACGTCATCATAGGTGACAATCAAAAGTTCATGTCGCAATGCATGCTGGGTTCCAGTATTGATCACCATCAGCGTCTACTTTAGTTACTTTAGTCTGGCTCGTGACCCTTGATGTTTAAGTTACTTTTATTTTTTGAATGGTGACAGAAAACATCACCATTGTTGTGTTTCATACGCCGAATGTCGATCTCTGTGAGTGTATAAACGACACGGAACAAGTTTTAAACAAAGTTAGCAATGAAAGTGTTATTTCTACACATTCAGCATCTCAAACACAACAATGATGTCACAACCAATCTTTATTACATCACACTGAGTTTAACACTTTACAATAGTTCATCAATTCCATCTTTCATTCATTCATCCCTTTTTCATTTCTCATTCATCCCTCATTCATCTCTCATTCATCCTTCATTCATCTCTCATTCATCTATCATTCATCCCTCATTCATCTCTCATTCATCCCTCATTCATCTCTCATTCATCCTTCATTCATCTCTCATTCATCTCTCATTCATCTATCATTCATCTCTCATTCATCCCTCATTCATCTCTCATTCATCCCTCATTCATCTCTCATTCATCCTTCATTCATCTATCATTCATCCCTCATTCATCCCTCATTCATCTCTCATTCATCCCTCATTCATCTCTCATTCATCCTTCATTCATCTCTCATTCATCCCTCATTCATCTCTCATTCATCCCTCATTCATCTCTCATTCATCTCTCATTCATCCCTCATTCATCCCTTATTCATCTCTCATTCATCCCTCAGTCATCTCTCATTCATCCCTCATTCATCTCTCATTCATCCCTCAGTCATCTCTCATTCATCCCTCATTCATCTCTCATTCATCCCTTATTCATCTCTCATTCATCTCTCATTCATCCCTCATTCATCCCTTATTCATCTCTCATTCATCTCTCATTCATCCCTCATTCATCCCTCATTCATCTCTCATTCATCCCTTATTCATCTCTCATTCATCTCTCATTCATCTCTCATTCATCCCTCATTCATCCCTCATTCATCCTTCATTCATCTCTCATTCATCCCTTATTCATCTCTCATTCATCTCTCATTCATCCCTCAGTCATCCCTCATTCATCCCTCATTCATCTCTCATTCATCCCTTATTCATCTCTCATTCATCTCTCATTCATCTCTCATTCATCCCTCATTCATCCCTCATTCATCCCTCATTCATCTCTCATTCATCCCTTATTCATCTCTCATTCATCTCTCATTCATCTCTCATTCATCCCTCATTCATCCCTTATTCATCTCTCATTCATCTCTCATTCATCCCTCAGTCATCCCTCATTCATCCCTCATTCATCTCTCATTCATCCCTCATTCATCCCTCATTCATCTCTCATTCATCTCTCATTCATCCCTCATTCATCCCTCATTCATCCTTCATTCATCTCTCATTCATCCTTCATTCATCCCTCATTCATCTCTCATTCATCCCTCATTCATCTCTCATTCATCCCTCATTCATCTCTCATTCATCCCTCATTCATCCTTCATTCATCTCTCATTCATCCTTCATTCATCCCTCATTCATCTCTCATTCATCTCTCATTCATCCCTCATTCATCTCTCATTCATCCCTCATTCATCCCTCATTCATCCCTCATTCATCTCTCATTCATCTCTCATTCATTGCTTATTCATCTCTCATTCATCCCTCAGTCATCTCTCATTCATCCCTCATTCATCTCTCATTCATCCCTCATTCATCTCTCATTCATCCCTTATTCATCTCTCATTCATCTCTCATTCATCTCTCATTCATCCCTCATTCATCCCTAATTCATCTCTCATTCATCCCTTATTCATCTCTCATTCATCTCTCATTCATCTCTCATTCATCCCTTATTCATCTCTCATTCATCCCTTATTCATCTCTCATTCATCCCTCAGTCATCTCTCATTCATCCCTCATTCATCTCTCATTCATCCCTCAGTCATCTCTCATTCATCCCTTATTCATCTCTCATTCATCCCTCATTCATCTCTCATTCATCCTTCATTCATCCCTCATTCATCTCTCATTCATCCCTCATTCATCCCTTATTCATCCTTTATTCATCCCTCATTCATCCATCATTCATCTCATATTCATCTTTCATTCATCCCTCATTCATACTGTATTCATCCCTCATTCATCCCTTATTCATCCTTTATTCATCCCTCATTCATCCATCATTCATCTCATATTCATCTTTCATTCATCCCTCATTCATACTGTATTCATCCATCATTCATCTCATATTCATCTTTCATTCATCCCTCATTCATACTTTATTCATCCCTTATTCATTTCTCATTCATCCCTCATTCACCTCTCATTCATCCCTCATTCATCTCTCATTCATCTCTCATTCATCTCTCTTTCATCTCTCTTTCCTCCCTCATTCAAATTATTTACACACAAATTCAGGGTGATTTAAAAATATGTGACATTGTGCAAATGCAAGAAATTTAGAATAATATATATATTTTATTTTAAAACTGTTTTGCTTTTGGAAATAACATTTTGTGAATATCAATCCGGTTATTTTGTATTTTGTGAATGTATTTATATTAAATGGTAAATTGACTGCATTTATATAAGCGCTTTAAAGGGTTAGTTCGCCCATTTAAGACATGAAGTTGTATGGAATCCTTACCAGCACTATAGTGCATACACACTGACCCACTCTGTAGTCACCTCCCTGGTCAGAGTTCTGGCCGCTGGAAGTTTTTCAAGAAAGTACTCCCGGTTAGTTTCCGGGGCCTCAAAACTGTGCGTTTTTATGTGAAAAAATGTTTTGCGTTTCAAAGCTTGATTAATTTAACACACAGAAAACACGCCGGTCAAAATTCATACCTCAGTTTTAATCGGCACTATTTTCTTTCCATTTCTATCAATCCGCGCTGCTGTCAACGTTAACAGTGCGCACGTTCCGATCAGCTGTTCCATAGTGTTTACACAATCGATTACGAAACGACGTAAAAAGTAGAAAATGAACGATGGTGCGAACTTGTAAATTTCCAGGCTGTGACCACAAGAATGTGCCGGGATCACCGTTCAGATTCCATCGTTTTCCTGTTTCGGATATAGCTACGAGACAGCTTTGGCTGGTTGCCATCGGCTACTCTGCGGGAGCTAAAATATCCAGAATCAAGGATTATCGTGTGTGCAGTGCTCACTTCAGCGAAGACGATTACATCCCCAACCAAGGAGGAAAAAGAAAAAAAATTATTTTAAAGAGTTTTGCTGTACCAGTACCACGGGTAAGCTCTATTTACTAACTTTATGATCCCATGTCTAAACTTGAGTCTAGACATGTTGTCAACGAGTCACGCTATCAACAGCTGATCGGAACGTGCGCACTGTTGACGTTGACAGCAGCGCGGATTGATAGAAATGGAAAGAAAATAGTGCCGATTAAAACTGAGGTATGAATTTTGACTGGCGTGTTTTTTGTGTGTTAAATTAATCAAGCTTTGAAACGCAAATAATTTTTTCACGTAAAAACGCACAGTTTTGAGGCCCCGGAAACTAACCGGGAGTACTTTCTTGAAAAACTTCCAGCGGCCAGAACTCTGACCAGGGAGGTGACTACAGAGTGGGTCAGTGTGTATGCACTATAGTGCTGGTAAGGATTCCATACAACTTCATGTCTTAAATGGGCGAACTAACCCTTTAACAGACTCATGGCCACCAAAGTGCTTTACATATTTGCCTCACATTCACCCATTCACTCACTCATTCACACACTGATAGGGTTGCCAACTTTCTGAATTAGAAATAAGGAACGGGGGGGGGGGGGGGGGGGGGTGGATTCATTTCATGAATTTTCATGAAATGAAATTCATACATTTTATAGCACATTATAATGCAACTTATCAGGCAAAGTTGCATTATATATTTTTTTATATTTTTATAAGTTGCACTAAAATTTGAATTGCAAAGTAGGCTTAATCAATATACAAGACTTAACCACTCAGAAAGGCTATCATGATCATTTAGCCAAAAATGAACCATCTATTTGTTTAGTTCATAATACGTTTTATTTTTAACTTAAACAAATACAACATAACATTCAAAACTCATAAATATAAATATAAAGGCTATCATGATCATTTTGCCAAAAATGAACCATCTATTTGTTTAGTTCATAATACGTTTTATTTTTAACTTAAACAAATACAACATAACATTCAAAACTCATCGGCTTACTGCATTTGAAGAAAAATAAACACATCAGTTTTCTGTAGCCTTGTGCAAACTTATTAAATAGAATTAGACTTCTAGAATGTTCTTTCCAGTGCAAAAAATTATATTTTTAATGTAGTAGTTTTTCTTATCATAGCCTACAAATGTCTAATTTTACTCGATTTACTGAAGCCTGTAAAACGCATTTGCAGCTGCACAGCCGTGTGTATATCTATGCTGCAGAGCGTCTGGCTCGCTCATAGGCTGCGCTGCGGCAGCTGCACATCCAATGGCGCGGGCGCCTCTGACGTGCGACCAATGAGCCAACTCTACGTCATTACACGTCAGAGCCCGTCAAGGGGGCGCCAAGTCCCCGAATTTGCCATTATAGCAGCGGGTCTTCGTTCACAGTCTGTCTGACATATATATTAGAAGGTATGCGTCTGTCATGGATTTACACTGAATTGATTTTCAAAAATACGGAACAAAGTGCGTTCCGTATCAGTTCAATACGGAACAAGCCTTTTATGTGTCAAATACGGAACGATTCCGTATTATACGGAACGGTTGGCAACCCTACACACTGAAGCCTTGTTTATACTCGACGCGTCCGCACGAGCGCGAGTCTCCGCTGACTGCGCGCGCACCTCTCCAAACGGACGAGGCGTTTATACTTGACGCGCTCGCCGTTGTGCTATTCTGTGAAACGACAGGGGGCGACTCGGAGTAATTCTCCTCTAAACCACCAGGAATCAGCAGTGAAGAAGTAGTTAGCCGTTTATTAGTAGTTTATTAATAGCTGATTCATATTAAAAGAGTAATAAATGCAGTAGGTTTATTGTACTTTTTTGTACAAACTAGTTAAACAACTGAAGCCTTATTGAAGAGTGTTTAAACCTTAATTTCATCAGCTTATTTTGTAAATGTAAGCAGTTACTTTAGACAAGTGCAAACTGGGTCCTTAATGCAAATGTGATCCTATTCACAAAATGAGAGGCTTTTATGGTCGCCCATCAATGCAAATGTATATGTGTATAGAAGGATCATAAACATGCTGGTACAGACGTACCAGTTCGGCCAGATTCGGCTCGAAGTCGTTCATCTTCGGATGCGGCGCCGCGCGCGATGTTACAAAAAGTGCCGTGCACACCGCCAGGCGAAATGGGGTCTCGCGCACCCAACGCGCACGACCGCCCACACCGCAATTACGTCATTTTGCCGCGCGCACCTTCGCGCTCTTGCCGACGCGTCGAGTATAAACAAGGCTTGACGGCGGTGTCAGCCATGCAAGGTCTCTTCAGCTCGTCGAGAGCAGCTGGGGTTCGGTGTCTTGCTCATGGACACCTCGACACTTGGTCAGGTGGAACCGGGGATTGAACCACCATATAATGTGTGTTCATGAACACATTTATATTAAGTGTATCTCTCTACAGACTAGGGCTGAACGATTTTTGAAAATAATCTAATTGCGATTTTTTTCCCTAATATTGCGATTGCGATTCGATATGCGATTATTTTTTAAGCTTTTTATCTTCTGTATGAAACTGTTCTTTCCTGGAAGCCAGGCCTCTGTTATGATGACATGAGGTGATGCATGAATTGATGAATGACATTTTTATTTAACTACTTCAATCACAATAGTATATTTGAACTTCCAATCTTGTAAACATCAAAACATTATATATATATATATATATATATATATATATATATATATATATATATATATATATATATATATATATATAAAAATCTGTGGCTTTCCCACACTCAGTTTTTCAGATAATTCACTTTAAGAAACATATATGAACATGTGGATTGCACTTTTTAACGCCATCTGTGAACTGCTAGACAGTCTTTAAATAAATAAATAATAATAAAAAAATATACACACATCTTCCTGATCTCTCCAGTCAGTAACATTACACACAAAGTGCAGAAAAATAAAGGATAGCAAATACCTGCCTGTACCTCTTTGAAAATATTTAGGTAAATCAAAGTTAACACAATATAACAATTGTAAAAAAAAAATTTTTTTTTAATAAAATAATAATATTTTATATATATATATATATATATATATATATATATATATATATATATATATATATATATATATATATATATATATACATATACACATGCATCCATGCATACATACATACATACACACTTTTAAATTAAAACTGGCTGAACATCTTGATTACTGATACTGGTTCAGAAGCTCACCCACACTGACAATTGATTGGTTGACTTACTGAAACAGGCCAATCAGGATGCTCTCTGTCTTACACTGGGCTCCAGACTAACTGTTTTCACCTCCATCCTTGAACCGTCCTGAAAAACAATTTGAACCGTCCTAAAGTGAATGTCAACCGTCCCAAAATCAAAATGTTGTTTCTGTACTTTATCATCATCTATAGTTGTTAGTCACATAATAAAAACACCATTAAAATGTTTATGATATATATATTATTATATTTATTTAGCTCCATTCAAAGTAGTTATCTGTAAACAAGCTCTCTTCAGCACAATGAACCACAACATTTAATAACACAAACTCCTAAATGTCCAACATTACTGAACATTAACATAAACTACAAACAATCTTTCCCTTTACTGAAAAACACAGAAAAAAAAACACTTAGGCCTAATAATAGGGATGATATGACATTAAAATTCTGGAGGCACTTGACCAAAACCAAAACTGAAAATGACTTAAAATATATTATTTATTTATTTATGTATTTATTTTTTTGTATAATTGAATTAACTTTTTAATTAGGTTCAATAATTTAATGAATCTGAATAAAAACAATTAAAACCACTGTAATAAAATAAACAGTTTTAATAAAAAAAAATTGGACAGGAAATAGGCCTATATTAAAATATTAAATATTCTTATTCAGTGAATGATTCTTCATTCAGGTCTTTGAACAGAATCAGATTTAACAGATTCATTTTTTGACCAATTATCAAAATAGAGTAGTAGAGCACACACACAGCGGAGAGCACAGAGTATACACACACACACACACACACACACACACAGCGGAGAGAAAGAACACACACACACACACACACACACACACACACACACACACCCCTACACCTTCGGAAGTGGAGCCGCTTGCAAAATGACTGTCTTTATGAGTGAGTGAGTCAGAGAAGACTTTTATATTGAAACTGTATTTTTTTTTCACTCGTGCACTAATTTCCGAATTACTATAAGCAAGTTCAGGCTCTTAACTACTGATTGGACCACTGCATTTTCTCACGCAGAGAAAAATCGCGGACAAAGAGGACACTGAGACCGACAGACTAGACAGAGAAGGTTACTTTTGATATGGAACAAATTCTCAGCTGTCAGATTCTGTCAATATTTCCAGCGTTTTGGCGCGGCATGTGATGCAGTTGCCCTCTATAGGTCTGGTGCAGTCGTAGTGCGCATGTGTCGAATCTGTCCATCCTGAGCTTTATTGGAAAATTTTGTATAGGATCAATGAAACTCAATTAAGTTAAATCAGGATTGTTTTATGTTGCTTAAACCTGATTGAATTAGGTTACAACAACAAAATTAGAATTTGAATCAGGTAGAAACACCTCCTCAAAGTCTTTTCAAAATCTTGTCGTCATGTAGAATAATAAGGAGGGACAACGACTGAAGACATTATTTACTTACATGGTGTTAGTAGTCCTAATCAGAGCTGTAGAGATGCACACACTGCACAGGCACAATGGCGCTTTTGCTGGCATCTGCAGACAGAACGCGATATTGCGTGTGCTAAATCGCAACTAATTAGCGATGCTCATTGTCAGAAAGAAAAAAAGAGATCGATGTCCCTATCGCTGTGTTTGACAGGTGTTTGTGTGGGCTATGCCAGTGGAGAGTATGTGCTGCCGTGAGGTGAACGCGTTTTGGAGTTTAGTGGAAGCAGCTCGACCCGCGCCGCGACCGGTGTTCTGACGATTTGTGCTGCCTTGTCGAAAAATGCTACCCAAGCGCGAATCGATCACATAGAATGTCGATTCATTCTCTATTGTTTCCATAATGGTGTAAATCTCACAATATTATGACATCGTTATTTCATTTAAAATTTGTATGGGGAGCATATTTTGATATTTTAAATGTACTAGCAATTATCACATTTGATATAACAAGTAAAAATGACATTATTGTATATTATATGAAATACATAATAAAATTCGAAGTTATGAGTACTTTATACTGTACTGTCTGTTTTTATTTTTAAAACGGTGTGAAAAGTAAAAATGATCAAATAATCTGTTAATCTGACGTGTCTCACGCAGCATCCTGGTTTTGACGCATGCCTGAACCCGTTTGTTTTGCGAATAGCTTACACTCATTTCAGGCAGAATCACGGTAATCTCATAGCCAGCACACACGAGTATGTTTACAATTGAGTTATTTCATTCATCAACACCATTCTTGCTTGCTGAGTTAGGTCTCCTCCAATATAACTGCTAGCCTACTTGCCGTTAGACTAACGGTAACTCTAGGCTTGGAGTCCCTTTTATGACGTCACGCCCAGCCTAGTGGAAGGGAGAGGGAGTGTAAAAAGTACCAACTTTGCATATTATATTCAGCATTTTGGTATTAAAAAAAACATACAAAACAATGGTGGGCGGTTCTTATCTTTATGTTTAATAAGCACATTGCATTATATTCGTGGAAAATTTAACCTGCAATTTACACTTTAAAGACGCATTGCTGTTTAAATAATCCTATAAATGCATTTGAAAAAAAATATTGTGGATCAAATTAATTGCTCCGAATTAGCAACAAAAAAAAGAAGAAGAAAAAAAATATTTTTGGTTACATTTTGTAACAAAACATGTTTTCCAGAAACATGTTTTTCTAATCTCTCTGCAGACCCCTGCTACAACTACACTGTGCTGGACAATCCATGGAGATCCATCAATAATGGATATGGCTTACATTCATACTACATGTGTGACCAGTCTGTCTCCTGGAGCGGCTGGTATCGTCTCTTCATTAACAACATGAGCGCTCATATCCCAGACACGTGTGTTGCTCAGTACAGCTGTGGCACTTATATCCCACTGTGGATCCGTGGTGGACATCCAACAGTAACAGATGGAGTCGTCACTCGAGATGTCTGCGGTAACTGGAGCAATTACTGCTGCTATTTCGGGTCTTTTCCCATTAAAGTCAAAGCCTGTCCAGACGATTATTATGTCTATGAGCTGGTTAGACCAACTGTGTGTTCTTCAGCATACTGTGCAGGTAATTATATTCACATGAGCTCTTTCTACACATTCATGATATTTGTGTTTCTGTTCATTAATCACTATTCATCCAAACTTTCAGACACTGGCAGCATTAACACCAGCCCTACAACTGTCACACCAGTGACCATCTCTACTGGTAATGTAACACACTGTGTCTCTATTGGCTTATTTTCTGAATGTTTTCTAATGTATGTAGGCTACAGATCAGGACTGCATTTCCCAAAAGCATCATCATAAGCCTGAGTTGATCATAGAACAACTGACACCAATGGTCTCTATGATCAACTTATAGACTTACGATGCTTTTAGGAAACGCCGCTCTGTATCATTGGATAGATTTGTGCTTGTGTCAGAAGAATAAAATATTTACTGCACAACTATAATTCAATAAAAACATCAGCTGTTATTGCCAGTACTTTACTGTAGAAAATACAGTAGCAACATATTGTTGCCTCCAATTGATTTTTGTTAATCCATTGCTACAGTGGATTTCTCAGGGTTACACACTGTGTGTGTGTGTGTGTGTGTGTGTGTGTGTGTGTGTGTGTGTGTGTGTGTGTGTTAAGCCCTATCCGCACAGGATTAGTATTATCTGTGGACCTCGTGTGATTTAGAAATTACCCCCCCACATCTGAATTTCGTGTGGCGCATTCGCACGGGATAAGTGAAGCCTGTGATTTTACTCGAATTACTGACTTATCTCCCGGATATGATGTCAATAGGCTATTGCTTGGAAATGTCTTGTCGTTATTATAGGTCTAGCTGTATGATATATCATAAACAGAAGAATGTGCCTTACCGCATGCTGATATACATGTCATTCATTTCCATCTAACCATTCTTTTTGTTTTTGCTCTTCTGATGGTTTTCAGCCTTATCTTTACTCCGCAATTATTACAAATGATCTCTCATTCATCTCTCTTTCATCTCTTTCATCTCTCATTCATCTCTCATTCATCTCTCATTCATCTCTCATTCATCCCTCATTCATCTCTCTTTCATCTCTCATTCATCTCTCATTTATCCCTCACTCATCTCTCATTCATCTCTCATTCATCCCTCATTCATCTCTCTTTCATCTCTTTCATCTCTCATTCATCTCTCATTCATCTCTCATTCATCTCTCATTCATCCCTCATTCATCTCTCTTTCATCTCTTTCATCTCTCATTCATCTCTCATTTATCCCTCATTCATCTCTCATTCATCTCTTTCATCCCTCATTCATCCCTCATTCATCTCTCATTCATCTCTCATTCATCCCTCATTCATCTCTCTTTCATCTCTTTCATCTCTCATTCATCTCTCATTCATCTCTCATTCATCACTCATTCATCTCTCTTTCATCTCTTTCATCTCTCATTCATCTCTCATTCATCTCTCATTCATCTCTCATTCATCTCTCTTTCATCTCTTTCATCTCTCATTCATCTCTCATTCATCACTCATTCATCTCTCTTTCATCTCTTTCATCTCTCATTCATCTCTCATTCATCTCTCATTTATCCCTCATTCATCTCTCATTCATCTCTTTCATCCCTCATTCATCCCTCATTCATCTCTCATTCATCTCTCATTCATCCCTCATTCATCTCTCATTCATCTCTCATTCATCCCTCATTCATCTCTCATTCATCTCTCATTCATCCCTCATTCATCTCTCATTCATCTCTCATTCATCTCTCATTCATCCCTCATTCATCTCTCATTCATCTCTCATTCATCTCTCATTCATCCCTTATTCATCTCTTATTCATCCCTCATTCATCCTTCATTCATCTCTCATTCATCTCTCATTCATCTCTCATTCATCTCTCATTCATCCCTCATTCATCTCTCATTCATCCCTCATTCATCCCTCATTCATCTCTCATTCATCTCTCATTCATCTCTCATTCATCCCTCATTCATCTCTCATTCATCTCTCATTCATCCCTCATTCATCCCTCATTCATCTCTCTTTCATCTCTTTCATCTCTCATTCATCTCTCATTCATCTCTCATTCATCTCTCTTTCATCTCTCATTCATCTCTCATTCATCCCTCATTCATCTCTCATTCATCTCTTTCATCCCTCATTCATCTCTCATTCATCTCTCATTCATCTCTCATTCATCTCTCTTTCATCCCTCATTCATCTCTCATTCATCTCTCATTCATCTCTCTTTCATCTCTTTCATCTCTCATTCATCCCTCATTCATCTCTCATTCATCTCTCTTTCATCTCTCATTCATCTCTCTTTCATCTCTTTCATCTCTCATTCATCTCTCATTCATCTCTCATTCATCTCTCATTCATCTCTCTTTCATCTCTTTCATCTCTCATTCATCACTCATTCATCTCTCATTCATCTCTCATTCATCTCTCATTCATCTCTCTTTCATCTCTTTCATCCCTCATTCATCTCTCATTCATCTCTCATTCATCCCTCATTCATCTCTCATTCATCTCTCATTCATCTCTCATTCATCTCTCATTCATCTCTCATTCATCCCTCATTCATCTCTCTTTCATCTCTCATTCATCTCTCATTTATCCCTCATTCATCTCTCATTCATCTCTCATTCATCCCTCATTCATCTCTCTTTCATCTCTTTCATCTCTCATTCATCTCTCATTCATCTCTCATTCATCTCTCATTCATCCCTCATTCATCTCTCTTTCATCTCTTTCATCTCTCATTCATCTCTCATTTATCCCTCATTCATCTCTCATTCATCTCTTTCATCCCTCATTCATCTCTCATTCATCTCTCATTCATCCCTCATTCATCTCTCTTTCATCTCTTTCATCTCTCATTCATCTCTCATTCATCTCTCATTCATCACTCATTCATCTCTCTTTCATCTCTTTCATCTCTCATTCATCTCTCATTCATCTCTCATTCATCTCTCTTTCATCTCTTTCATCTCTCATTCATCTCTCATTCATCACTCATTCATCTCTCTTTCATCTCTTTCATCTCTCATTCATCTCTCATTCATCTCTCATTTATCCCTCATTCATCTCTCATTCATCTCTTTCATCCCTCATTCATCCCTCATTCATCTCTCATTCATCTCTCATTCATCCCTCATTCATCTCTCATTCATCTCTCATTCATCCCTCATTCATCTCTCATTCATCTCTCATTCATCCCTCATTCATCTCTCATTCATCTCTCATTCATCTCTCATTCATCCCTCATTCATCTCTCATTCATCTCTCATTCATCTCTCATTCATCCCTTATTCATCTCTTATTCATCCCTCATTCATCCTTCATTCATCTCTCATTCATCTCTCATTCATCTCTCATTCATCTCTCATTCATCCCTCATTCATCTCTCATTCATCCCTCATTCATCCCTCATTCATCTCTCATTCATCTCTCATTCATCTCTCATTCATCCCTCATTCATCTCTCATTCATCTCTCATTCATCCCTCATTCATCCCTCATTCATCTCTCTTTCATCTCTTTCATCTCTCATTCATCTCTCATTCATCTCTCATTCATCTCTCTTTCATCTCTCATTCATCTCTCATTCATCCCTCATTCATCTCTCATTCATCTCTTTCATCCCTCATTCATCTCTCATTCATCTCTCATTCATCTCTCATTCATCTCTCTTTCATCCCTCATTCATCTCTCATTCATCTCTCATTCATCTCTCTTTCATCTCTTTCATCTCTCATTCATCCCTCATTCATCTCTCATTCATCTCTCTTTCATCTCTCATTCATCTCTCTTTCATCTCTTTCATCTCTCATTCATCTCTCATTCATCTCTCATTCATCTCTCATTCATCTCTCTTTCATCTCTTTCATCTCTCATTCATCACTCATTCATCTCTCATTCATCTCTCATTCATCTCTCATTCATCTCTCATTCATCTCTCTTTCATCTCTTTCATCCCTCATTCATCTCTCATTCATCTCTCATTCATCCCTCATTCATCTCTCATTCATCTCTCATTCATCTCTCATTCATCCCTCATTCATCTCTCATTCATCTCTCATTCATCCCTCATTCATCTCTCATTCATCTCTCATTCATCTCTCATTCATCCCTCATTCATCTCTCATTCATCTCTCATTCATCTCTCATTCATCCCTTATTCATCTTTTATTCATCCCTCATTCATCCTTCATTCATCTCTCATTCATCTCTCATTCATCTCTCATTCATCCCTCATTCATCTCTCATTCATCTCTCATTCATCCCTCATTCATCTCTCATTCATCTCTCATTCATCCCTCATTCATCTCTCATTCATCTCTCATTCATCCCTCATTCATCCCTCATTCATCTCTCATTCATCTCTCTTTCATCTCTTTCATCTCTCATTCATTTCTCATTCATCTCTCATTCATCTCTCTTTCATCTCTCATTCATCTCTCATTCATCCCTCATTCATCTCTCATTCATCTCTTTCATCCCTCATTCATCTCTCATTCATCCCTCATTCATCTCTCATTCATCCCTCATTCATCTCTCATTCATCTTTCATTAATCTCTCTTTCATCTCTCATTCATCTCTCTTTCATCTCTCATTCATCTCTCATTCATCTCTCATTCATCTCTCTTTCATCTCTTTCATCTCTCATTCATCTCTCTTTCATCTCTTTCATCTCTCATTCATCTCTCATTCATCTCTTTCATCTCTCATTCATCTCTCATTCATCTCTCATTCATCACTCATTCATCTCTCTTTCATCTCTTTCATCTCTCATTCATCTCTCATTCATCTCTCATTTATCCCTCATTCATCTCTCATTCATCTCTCATTCATCCCTCATTCATCTCTCTTTCATCTCTTTCATCTCTCATTCATCTCTCATTCATCTCTCATTCATCTCTCATTCATCCCTCATTCATCTCTCTTTCATCTCTTTCATCTCTCATTCATCTCTCATTTATCCCTCATTCATCTCTCATTCATCTCTTTCATCCCTCATTCATCCCTCATTCATCTCTCATTCATCTCTCATTCATCCCTCATTCATCTCTCTTTCATCTCTTTCATCTCTCATTCATCTCTCATTCATCACTCATTCATCTCTCTTTCATCTCTTTCATCTCTCATTCATCTCTCATTCATCTCTCATTCATCTCTCATTCATCTCTCTTTCATCTCTTTCATCTCTCATTCATCTCTCATTCATCACTCATTCATCTCTCTTTCATCTCTTTCATCTCTCATTCATCTCTCATTCATCTCTCATTTATCCCTCATTCATCTCTCATTCATCTCTTTCATCCCTCATTCATCCCTCATTCATCTCTCATTCATCTCTCATTCATCCCTCATTCATCTCTCATTCATCTCTCATTCATCCCTCATTCATCTCTCATTCATCTCTCATTCATCCCTCATTCATCTCTCATTCATCTCTCATTCATCTCTCATTCATCTCTCATTCATCTCTCATTCATCCCTTATTCATCTCTTATTCATCCCTCATTCATCCTTCATTCATCTCTCATTCATCTCTCATTCATCTCTCATTCATCTCTCATTCATCCCTCATTCATCTCTCATTCATCCCTCATTCATCCCTCATTCATCTCTCATTCATCTCTCATTCATCTCTCATTCATCCCTCATTCATCTCTCATTCATCTCTCATTCATCCCTCATTCATCCCTCATTCATCTCTCTTTCATCTCATTCATCTCTCATTCATCTCTCATTCATCTCTCTTTCATCTCTCATTCATCTCTCATTCATCCCTCATTCATCTCTCATTCATCTCTTTCATCCCTCATTCATCTCTCATTCATCTCTCATTCATCTCTCATTCATCTCTCTTTCATCCCTCATTCATCTCTCATTCATCTCTCATTCATCTCTCTTTCATCTCTTTCATCTCTCATTCATCCCTCATTCATCTCTCATTCATCTCTCTTTCATCTCTCATTCATCTCTCTTTCATCTCTTTCATCTCTCATTCATCTCTCATTCATCTCTCATTCATCTCTCATTCATCTCTCTTTCATCTCTTTCATCTCTCATTCATCACTCATTCATCTCTCATTCATCTCTCATTCATCTCTCATTCATCTCTCATTCATCTCTCTTTCATCTCTTTCATCCCTCATTCATCCCTCATTCATCTCTCATTCATCCCTCATTCATCTCTCATTCATCTCTCATTCATCTCTCATTCATCCCTCATTCATCTCTCATTCATCTCTCATTCATCCCTCATTCATCTCTCATTCATCTCTCATTCATCTCTCATTCATCCCTCATTCATCTCTCATTCATCTCTCATTCATCTCTCATTCATCCCTTATTCATCTTTTATTCATCCCTCATTCATCCTTCATTCATCTCTCATTCATCTCTCATTCATCTCTCATTCATCTCTCATTCATCTCTCATTCATCTCTCATTCATCCCTCATTCATCTCTCATTCATCTCTTTCATCCCTCATTCATCTCTCATTCATCCCTCATTCATCTCTCATTCATCCCTCATTCATCTCTCATTCATCTTTCATTAATCTCTCTTTCATCTCTCATTCATCTCTCTTTCATCTCTCATTCATCTCTCATTCATCTCTCATTCATCTCTCTTTCATCTCTTTCATCTCTCTTTCATCTCTCTTTCATCTCTTTCATCTCTCATTCATCTCTCATTCATCTCTCATTCATCTCTTTCATCTCTCATTCATCTCTCATTCATCTCTCATTCATCCCTCATTCATCTCTCATTCATCTCTTTCATACCTCATTCATCTCTCATTCATCTCTCATTCATCTCTCATTCATATCTCTTTCATGCCTCATTCATCCCTCATTCATCTCTCATTCATCCCTCATTCATCTCTCATTCATCTTTCATTCATCTCTCTTTCATCTCTCTTTCATCTCTCTTTCATCCCTCATTCATCTCTTTCATCTCTCATTCATCTCTCATTCATCTCTCATTCATCTCTCATTCATATCTCTTTCATCCCTCATTCATCCCTCATTCATCTCGCATTCATTCCTCATTCATCTCTCATTCATCTTTCATTCATCTCTCTTTCATCTCTCTTTCATCTCTCTTTCATCCCTCATTCATCTCTTTCATCTCTCATTCATCTCTCATTCATCTCTCTTTCATCCCTCATTCATCTCTCATTCATCTCTCATTCATCTCTCTTTCATCCCTCATTCATCTCTCATTCATCCCTCATTCATCTTTCATTCATCCCTCTTTCATCTCTCATTCATCTCTCTTTCATCCCTCATTCATCTCTTTCATCTCTCATTCATCTCTCATTCATCCCTCATTCATCTCTCTTTCATCCCTCATTCATCTCTCATTCATCCCTCTTTCATCCCTCATTCATCTCTCATTCAGCTCTCATTCATCTCTCTTTCATCCCTCATTCATCTCTCATTCATCTCTCATTCATCTCTCTTTCATCCCTCATTCATCCCTCATTCATCTCTCATTCATCTTTCATTCATCTCTCTTTCATCCCTCATTCATCTCTCTTTCATCCCTCATTCATCCCTCATTCATCTCTCATTCATCTCTTTCATCTCTCTTTCATCTCTCTTTCATCCCTCATTCATCCCTCATTCATCTCTCATTCATCTCTCATTCATCATTCATCCCTCATTCATCCCTCATTCATCTCTCATTCATCTCTTTCATCCCTCATTTATCCTTCATTCTTCTCTCATTCATCCCTCATTCATCTCTCATTCATCTCTCTTTCATCCCTCATTCATCTCTTTCATCCCTCATTCATCTCTCATTCATCTCTTTCATCCCTCATTCATCTCTCATTCATCTCTTTCATCCCTCATTCATCCCTTATTCATCCCTCATTCATCTCTCATTCATCTCTCATTCATCTCTCATTCATCTCTCTTTTTCATCTCTCTTTCATCCCTCATTCATCCCTCATTCATCTCTTATTCATCTTTCATTCATCCCTCATTCATCTCTCATTCATCTCTTTCATCTCTCTTTCATCCCTCATTCATCTCTCATTCATCTCTCATTCATCTTTCATCCCTCATTCATCTCTCATTCATCTCTCTTTCATCACTCATTCATCCCTCAATCATCTCTCATTCATCTCTCATTCATCCCTCATTCATCTCTCATTCATCTTTCATCCCTCATTCATCTCTCATTCATCTCTCTTTCATCACTCATTCATCCCTCATTCATCTCTCATTCATCTCTCATTCATCCCTCATTCATCTCTCATTCATCTCTCATTCATCTCTCATTCATCTCTCTTTCATCTCTCTTTCATCTCTCATTCATCCCTCATTCATCTCTCATTCACCTTTCATTCATTCCTCATTCATCTCTCATTCATATCTTTCATCTCTCTTTCATCTCTCATTCATCCCTCATTCATCTCTCATTCATCTCTCATTCATCTCTCATTCATCTTTCATCCCTCATTCATCTCTCATTCATCACTCATTCATCCCTCATTCATCTTTCATCCCTCATTCATCCATCATTCATATCTCATTCATCCCTCTTTCATATCTCATTTATCTCTCATTCATCTCTGATTCATCTCTCATTCATCCCTCATTCATCCCTCATTCATCCCTCTTTCATCCCTCATTCATCCATCATTCATCCCTCATTCATCTCTTCTTCATCTCTCATTCATCTCTCTTTCATCCCTCATTCATCCCTTATTCATCTCTCATTCATCCCTCATTCATTCCTCATTCATATCTCTTTCATCCCTCATTCATATCTCATTCATTCCTCATTCATCTCTCATTCATCTCTCAATTATCCTTCATTCATCCCTCATTCATCCCTTATTCATCTTTCATTGTTATGCGCATCTCGTCAGTAAAGCTGGTTCCTTGATTAGTAGTAAATCGTTTTCACTTGCTTTCAGATGGAGCGGTATTTACTACAAAGAGCCGTAGTTAACTGACAAGCTGAGCCATATCGCATTAATATCGCGGACGTATCGCCAGCGATAATTAATGCAATATGGCTCAGCTTGTCAGTTAACTACGGCTCTTTGTACACAGCAAAAACTCCAGTGTTAAATTAACACTCCTGGGAGTGTATATGAGTCCACACTCAAGAGTGTTGAAGTTAATGAGACAATTAAGTGATTAATTGAGTGATGATTGAGCATTATTGAAGACACCTCAAGCAGAATCACTGAAGGAGAAAATCTAAAATCGTAAGCCACCGTTATGGCGATCATTGTTTGCTTTAGTTAGGCTCTTGACCCTTATATTATTAACTTTAGATTTTGTTTGGCTGTTGTTTCGGAGTTATAACTGCCAGATGAACAAAGAAAAAAAGTGATCTAATGGTGTTGGTTATATTATGACAATCATCATTTGAATTTTATGTTTGTGATTTATGCTGTTGGTTACAGCATAACTGTGATTCTGCATAAATATCCAAAATTTAAGATATAATAGAAAGGATTTCTTAAGTTGTTTTAAAAAAAAATCTTTCTTTTAGGCACACACAGACGTCAAGATTCAGTCAATGCATCTCAACAATGGTGACGAGCAGAATATTCAATTAGGAAAAGTAAATTACATAGACAATTCAGATCATAATTTATTCATACCGCAATGCATGATGGAAGCCAATAATGAGTTGTGATTGGTGGCAGCCACTGCAACATGCATTATTATTGTCACCATTGTTGAGATTCACAGGCTGATTATTGATGTCTGTGTTTCTTTCTTTCATCTCTCATTCATCCCTCATTCATCTCTCATTCATCTTTCATTCATCCCTCTTTCATCTCTCATTCATCTCTCTTTCATCCCTCATTCATCTCATTCATCCCTCATTCATCTCTCTTTCATCCCTCATTCATCTCTCATTCATCTCTCTTTCATCCCTCATTCATCTCTCATTCATCTCTCTTTCATCCCTCATTCATCCCTCATTCATCTCTCATTCATCTTTCATTCATCTCTCTTTCATCCCTCATTCATCTCTCATTCATCCCTCATTCATCTCTCATTCATCTCTTTCATCTCTCTTTCATCCCTCATTCATCCCTCATTCATCTCTCATTCATCTCTCATTCATCATTCATCCCTCATTCATCCCTCATTCATCTCTCATTCATCTCTTTCATCCCTCATTTATCCTTCATTCTTCTCTCATTCATCCCTCATTCATCTCTCATTCATCTCTCTTTCATCCCTCATTCATCTCTTTCATCCCTCATTCATCTCTCATTCATCTCTTTCATCCCTCATTTATCTCTCATTCATCTCTTTCATCCCTCATTCATCCCTTATTCATCCCTCATTCATCTCTCATTCATCTCTCATTCATCTCTCATTCATCTCTCTTTTTCATCTCTCTTTCATCCCTCATTCATCCCTCATTCATCTCTTATTCATCTTTCATTCATCCCTCATTCATCTCTCATTCATCTCTTTCATCTCTCTTTCATCCCTCATTCATCCCTCATTCATCCCTCATTCATCTCTCATTCATCTCTCATTCATCTTTCATCCCTCATTCATCTCTCATTCATCTCTCTTTCATCACTCATTCATCCCTCAATCATCTCTCATTCATCTCTCATTCATCCCTCATTCATCTCTCATTCATCTTTCATCCCTCATTCATCTCTCATTCATCTCTCTTTCATCACTCATTCATCCCTCATTCATCTCTCATTCATCTCTCATTCATCCCTCATTCATCTCTCATTCATCTCTCATTCATCTCTCTTTCATCTCTCTTTCATCTCTCTTTCATCTCTCATTCATCCCTCATTCATCTCTCATTCACCTTTCATTCATTCCTCATTCATCTCTCATTCATATCTTTCATCTCTCTTTCATCTCTCATTCATCTCTCATTCATCTTTCATCCCTCATTCATCTCTCATTCATCTCTCTTTCATCACTCATTCATCCCTCATTCATCTTTCATCCCTCATTCATCCATCATTCATATCTCATTCATCCCTCTTTCATATCTCATTTATCTCTCATTCATCTCTGATTCATCTCTCATTCATCCCTCATTCATCCCTCATTCATCCCTCTTTCATCCCTCATTCATCCATCATTCATATCTCATTCATCCCTCATTCGTCCTTCATTCATCCGTCATTCATCTCTCATTCATCCCTCATTCATCTCTTATTCATCCCTCATTCATCCATCAATCATCTTTCATTCATCTCATATTCGTCTCTCATTCATCCCTCATTCATCCCTCATTCATCCCTTATTCATCTCTTATTCATCCCTCATTCATCCATAATTCATCCATCATTCATCCCTCATTCATCTCTCATTCATCCCTCATTCATCCCTCATTCATCTCTCATTCATCTCTTTCATCCCTCATTCATCCTTCATTCTTCTCTCATTCATCCCTCATTCATCTCTCATTCATCTCTCATTCATCCATTCATCTCTAATTCATCCTTCATTCATCTCTCATTCATCCCTCATTCATCCCTCATTCATCTCATATTCGTCTCTCATTCATCTCTCATTCATCCCTCATTCATCTCTCATTCATCTCTCATTCATCTCTCTTTCATCCCTCATTCATCCATCATTCATCCCTCATTCATCTCTTCTTCATCTCTCATTCATCTCTCTTTCATCCCTCATTCATCCCTTATTCATCTCTCATTCATCCCTCATTCATTCCTCATTCATATCTCTTTCATCCCTCATTCATATCTCATTCATTCCTCATTCATCTCTCATTCATCTCTCAATTATCCTTCATTCATCCCTCATTCATCCCTTATTCATCTTTCATTGTTATGCGCATCTCGTCAGTAAAGCTGGTTCCTTGATTAGTAGTAAATCGTTTTCACTTGCTTTCAGATGGAGCGGCATTTACTACAAAGAGCCGTAGTTAACTGACAAGCTGAGCCATATCGCATTAATATCGCGGACGTATCGCCAGCGATAATTAATGCAATATGGCTCAGCTTGTCAGTTAACTACGGCTCTTTGTACACAGCAAAAACTCCAGTGTTAAATTAACACTCCTGGGAGTGTATATGAGTCCACACTCAAGAGTGTTGAAGTTAATGAGACAATTAAGTGATTAATTGAGTGATGATTGAGCATTATTGAAGACACCTCAAGCAGAATCACTGAAGGAGAAAATCTAAAATCGTAAGCCACCGTTATGGCGATCATTGTTTGCTTTAGTTAGGCTCTTGACCCTTATATTATTAACTTTAGATTTTGTTTGGCTGTTGTTTCGGAGTTATAACTGCCAGATGAACAAAGAAAAAAAGTGATCTAATGGTGTTGGTTATATTATGACAATCATCATTTGAATTTTATGTTTGTGATTTATGCTGTTGGTTACAGCATAACTGTGATTCTGCATAAATATCCAAAATTTAAGATATAATAGAAAGGATTTCTTAAGTTGTTTTAAAAAAAATCTTTCTTTTAGGCACACACAGACGTCAAGATTCAGTCAATGCATCTCAACAATGGTGACGAGCAGAATATTCAATTAGGAAAAGTAAATTACATAGACAATTCAGATCATAATTTATTCATACCGCAATGCATGATGGGAGCCATTAATGAGTTGTGATTGGTGGCAGCCACTGCAACATGCATTATTATTGTCACCATTGTTGAGATTCACAGGCTGATTATTGATGTCTGTGTTTCTAAATAAATTCATTCGAAAGTGTTTTGATCAGAACAATGTTTATTAAATATTTTGGATTATAAGAAAAATACTGATAATCATATGCTGTAGAATCACAAAGCTGTTGCTAACAAGTTAAACCAAACTATCTCAATAAGTTTCATTTTTCAGATCACAGCATGATTCTGCCAAAACTTTTCTTTGTTCATTTGACTGTTATAAATTAATAACAGCAGACAAAGTTAATAATATAAGGGTCAAGAGTCCAACTAAAGCAAACACTGATCGCCATAACGGTGGCTTACAATGTGTGATTTTCTCCTTCAGTGATTCTGCTTGTTAACATCAGGTGTCTTCAATAATGCTCAATCATCACTAAATGAATCACTTAATTATCTCATTAACTTTAACACTCTTGAATGTTAATTTAACACTCATATCTGCATCATATCTTCCATCTGAAAGCAGGTGAAGGCGATTTACTACTAATCAAGGAACCGGCTTTACTGACGAGATGCGCATAACAATGTCATGCGATATATCGCCCAGCCCTACTGGAGATCACAGCACACACACACAGCACAGCGCACACACAGCGTACACACACAGCAGAGACACAGCACACACACACACACGTGACACATCGGCGGGGATGTGCACAGGAATTTTGAGGGGCAGTTGCTCTAAACCTGAAAAAAGGGCACAAAAAAATCACGGGCTATATGAAGGACTGAGAATAACAGGGTCTTTGTTAACCTCCTAAGACCCGAGTTTTGGTCAGAGGTGGAAAGTCCAGGGGTCAGAAAGTAAAAGTCCTGCCACATTTTTATTCCACCCACAGCAAAAACTCCAGTGTTAAATGAACTTTACTGGGAGTTTATTTGGACCCAGACTCAAGAGTGTTAAAGTTAATGAGATAATTAAGTGAATAATTGAGTGATGATTGAGCATTATTGGAGACACCTGATGATAACAAGCAGAATCACTGAAGGAGAACGTCACATTTTTTAAGTCACCATTATGGCGATTAGTGTCTGCTTTAGTTGGACTCTTGACCCTTATATCATTAACTTTAGATGTTGTCTGGCTGCTGTACATGAGTTATAACAGCCAGACGAACAACAAGGAAAGCTGATGAGCTGAGGTAACATAATGGGGTAACAACATGAGGTTGACATAATCATCATTTGTCACAAAACTCATTTGTAGAGTTTAACCTTTTGATTACAGAGTATAACATTTTCAGAAATTTAAATATTATCCAAAAGATTTCTTAAAAGCTGTTCTATTCTAAATACTTTATGGGCACACACAGACATCAAGAATCAGCCTGTGATTCTCAACAATGGTGACAATTATATAGCATGTTGCAGTGCATTCTGGGTGCCACCAATCAAAACTCATTCATGGCTCCCATCATGCATTGCGGTATGAATAAATTATGATCTGAATTGTCTTAGTCATTTCCTTTTCCTAATTGAATATTCTGTTTGTCACCATTGTTGAGATTCATACACTGAATCTTGATGTCTGTGTGTGCCTAAAAGAAAGATTTTTATTTATTTATCAGAACAACGTTTAAGATATCATTTGGTTTATTTTGAAAAATCTGGATCTAATGTTATAGAATCACTGTGATGCTGTTATGATCATTATACATTTAAGTCAGAGAGTAGGCTTTAAATGAGTTCAGTGATTCAGGTCAAAGTATGATTATGTCTAAACATGATCTACAATATCTGATCTGATCTGATCTCTTTGTTCATCCAGCTGTTAAAACAGCCAAACATAATCTTTAGTTAAACATTTAAAGGTCATCTGCCCAACTAAAGCAAACACTGATCACCATAACGGTGACTAAAATATAGATTTTCTCCTTCAGTGATTCTGCTAGTTAACATCTGGTGTCTTCAATAATATCTCAATCATCACTCAATTATTCACTTAATTATCTCATTAACTTTAACACTCTTGAGTCTGGATCCAAATAAACTCCCAGTAAAGTTAATTTAACACTGGAGTTTTTGCTGTGGGTGGAATAAAAATATGGCATGACTTTTACTTTCTGACCCCTGGACTTTCCACCTCTGCACAGAATTAAGTATTATGCTGCACACAACCAATAATGTTATGTCCACGTATGTGGACAACCAGGTCTTAGGAGGTTAAAGGTCCCGTATTATGCCCCTTTTCACAAGACGTAAAATAAGTCTCTGATGTCCCCAGAGTGTGTATGTGAAGTTTCAGCTCAAAATACCCAACAGATCATTTTTTACAGCATGTTTAAATTGTCATTTTTTGGGGCTCAGAAAAACGCGCTGTTTTAGTGTGTGTGCCCTTTAAATGCAAATAAGCTCCTGCTGCACGACACAGGGGGCGGAGCTTCATGAGCTCGCGCTCAGGCTCTCAGGACAATTTCATCTCACGGAAAGATGATAATATCAGAAACTCTCAGTAATGGTGTTCATTTCGAGTCGGACAATAATGCCTACAGAGTCAGAGTGCTGTATAGAGATGGAACAGGTATAGTTTAGTAGTTTAATTACGGTTATTATAACGTATTTGTCATCTGCTTGTATGTATCCATTATTTATTAATAGCCTACAAGTCTGCTGTTTCGGACCAGGTCCGAATGATGATCAAACATATACTGATGAGTTTAATAAAGTTTATTGTACATCACACAAAAGATGAAGCGTCAGTTTTACTTCAGAAAATCACCGTAAAGAGCTGAGTAAACACAGTAAGTTATAAGAAGTGCTCAAGTCGAGGGAGTTGAGGGAGCATTCCTGTGGGCGGACGTTAGTCAAAAAACTGTTCTACTGACGTCATTAAAGAAGGGAGTAGAGGGATGTAGTCCAAACGGGCCGTTCGATGTAGGCTTCTTATGTTAAATAAAATATCTCGCTTGGCATTGAACTTTGAGCTTTATAATTTTACAGATATTATTTATACTCTAACAACAACATTACACACACAGCAAAAACTCCAGTGTTAAATTAACTCTCCTGGGAGTTTATATGGCTCCAGACTCAAGAGTGTAAAGTGTTAAAATATGAGTGTTAAATTAACACTCAAGAGTGTTAAAGTTAATGAGATAATTAAGTGATTACTTGAGTGATAATTGAGCATTATTGAAGACACCTGATGTTCACAAGCAGAATCACTGAAGGAGAAAATCACAAATTGTACGTCACCATTATATAGATCAGTGTTTGCTTTAGTTGGGTTCTTGACCCTTTTATTATTTTTCTTGAGACCTTGTTTGTCTGCTGTTGTTGAGTTATAGCAGCCAGATGAACAAAGACAAAAAGTGATTGGATGGTGTTGGTTATGTTTTGACATAATCATGTTGTGATTTGAAAATCTAAATTTACTGAGATAGTTTAACTTGTTAATTACAACTGCTCTGTGATTCTACAGCATAGGACTTTCAGTGCTTTTAATATAATCCAAAATATATAAAAAAAACTTAAAAACATAATTTTATTTAGAAACACAGACATCAATAATCAGACTGTGAATCTCAACAATGGTGACAATAATAAAGCATGCTGCAGTGCATTCTGGCAGCCACCAATCACAACTCATTAATGGCTCCCATCATGCATTGCGGTATGAATAAATTATGATCTGAATTGTCTATATAATTTACTTTTCCTAATTGAATATTCATTGTTGAGTTGCATAGATTGAATCTTGATGTCTGTGTGTGCCTATAAAGACATTTTTTATTTTTGAAAACAACTTTTAAGAAATCCTTTGTATTATATAGAAAATTCTAGATCTTTGACGTATAATCAATCAATGATGTTGTAATTAACAACATGTATCTATGTCACAAGATTCTTAATAAGTTCAGTGATCAAGTTCATATGATGATTACATCATAACATAATCAACAATGTCAAATCAATTTTTTCCTTTGTTCATCTGGCTGTTACAACTAAATAACAACAGACAAACAAATTCTAATGTTAAAAATATAAGGGTCAAAAGCCCAACTAAAGCACGCACTGATCTCCATAATGGTGACGTACAATTTGTGATTTTCTCCTTCAGTGATTCTGCTTATTAACATCAGGTGTCTTCAATAATCCTCAATCATCCCTCAATTAATCACGTAATTATCTCATTAACTTTAACACTCTTGAGTGTTAATTTAACACTCATATTTTAACACTTTACACTCTTGAGTCTGGAGCCATATAAACTCCCAGGAGAGTTAATTTAACACTGGAGTTTTTGCTGTGCACTAACTAAAGTTTGAAACATGGGATCACGAAGAACGGGACCTTTAAAATATATATACACAAAGAAGTAAAAAACTGAAATACAGCACTCAATCATCTTAACTACTACTAATAATAACACAGAAAAACATGACTTGAGTCATGAAAATCCCTACATCAATATCCCTATCAATATCCTATCAAGTCACTGATAGGTTTCTCCAAATTTACAGGTTTATGATATACAACTTTGTAAACAGTATACAAAATGTATTAACAATATTGTTAAATGTCAACAAAATACACATGAGAAAAAGAGTTCCTCATATTATTGTTTAGTGTTTTTTATTTATTTATTTATTTTTATTTTAATTTTTACTATTTGAAAAGAAATAATCTTGATTGAATTGACAGATGGGAAAAAACTCGCTTCTATAAAAAAAAAAAAACGCTTAGATTGCGGGGAAAAATACAATCCTTTTTTAACCTTTTGGCTTCCCGTACATTCGGTTGTGCTTCTTGTTCGTATTCAGTTCTGATGGTACGTATGGTAACTGGGCAACTACGCATGATTTGTAGTATGTTTGCGTGAAGGGAACAGGAATTCCGGGAGGAAACAGAATCGATTACTACACCATTCGCGTGCAGCGCTGCACATAGACATGATGTCTATGGCGCTGCAGCCACGTAAACAGAGTTTGCCCTTCCCCTACTGACTTTCACTTTCGGTGCCCGAATGGAAGTGAATGAGGCTTTGTGATTTTTTTTATTTTTATCTAGGCCTACGTGAAATTATGCATTCATTGTACGATTTATTTATTTATTTTCCCTTGGAAGGGCAACGTGAGTCGAGAAGGGCATGGGCAGTTGCCCATTTTTTTTTTTTTTTTTTTGCAGGGTGGTAGGGGAAGACTCAATAATATTCATTGGAGAACTCGTCCCTGATTGGCTCGCCGTGACGCATCTCTAATGAGATGTTATAGAGAAAACAGACTCCTTCGTGACAACAGACACTTTCACGAAGGTAAGGCATACCTGTCAACATTTGGTTATCCAAATCCGGGAGATTTGTGCGGAGACCGCTCACGAACTTCGCGAACTTCTGTATCTTTGCGGGGACGGCGTCTTGACCTGCCATGTCAATCTGAGTGACGTGTGACAGCGAACCAATTGCGGATGAGTTCCCCAATGAATATTAATGAGTCTTCCCCTACCACCCTCCAAAAAAAAAAATTTGCTGCCCGGGCAACCTGAGCAACCCCCCTGTGCATGTGCATTTCCTTGGCTGGTAACATGAGTTCTGCTCCTAATGAAGCAACATCATAACGGCTTAAAGTGAGACAGTGACTTCCACTCGATCTGGACTCAGTTCAAAATGAATAAAACACAATATAAATGAATAGGACTTTTATGAGATTATTTTATAAAGTTTTGTCTGACCCTTTTGAATTTTCATTTGCAGATGTATTTTATTATTGTCTTCATGCTGGTTTCTGTCATTGCAGGTATAAATATAACGTTGGAGGAAGGATGCACCGTAAGTTGAGTTTCTGAAATTGTAGTTTTAGGGCCCTATTTTAACAATATAAACACCATATAGACCACAATATGGTCTAAAGCACACGGTGCAAGTGCACTTAGTGTGTGTCCAAATCCACTTGTGCTAGTTTAATGACGGGGAAAATGGTCGGTGCTATGGTCTAAAAGGGTCGTCTCTATTCTCTTAATGAGTAATGGGTGTGTTTTGGGCGTAACGTGCAACAAACCAATCAGAGTCTCATCTCCCATTCCCTTTAAAAGCCAGTTGCGCTCGCGCTATGGTGGATGCGGTCACACTGAGCTAAAAGTGTATCCTCACAGCGTCCTCAATGTGTGCTCATACTATGGTCACAATGTGAGGTCAAAGTGCACACAAATACTAGATACCCAGCATGCATTGCAGCATGAAGCTTTTGTCATCATTGTCATCATTGTTGAGATTCATACACTGATTCTTGATGTCTCTTTGCGTCTAAAGAACACAGTGGTTCTAATGTTTGCGTCTTACATGCATTCATCATCCTTTATAAATGATTGACACTGCTGAATCTCAAATTGTAAATTCACAGCGCTATTATAATTTAAAATATTTCACAAAGTGGAGCTATTAATACATTTTTAGTTAAACCACTTAAATATATTTATACATATGATCCTAAATATATATTTAAATAAAGCAAATTAAATTTAAATGTGTCACCTCTAAGAAGGGCTTGAATAATTTTTTGAGTGCGTTTTGAGACAGTTTTTCAGGAAGTGGCCATTTTGTTCTCTTGAAAAACATGTAATGGAAATGGTGATATTTTATGCAATATTATTATTTTTTGCTTAATTCGTAACTGGATATGGTTAATTAGTTCAAAGAGTAGTGCAATAAAATGTTCATTGTAGATATCTGTTATGTGAAATATGAATGTGCTTTTCCACTTATTGTTGCTAAATTTGTGTTGTGTGTCTGTACATCACTGAACCTTCACAGTGACATTCAGTGCAGTACAAATACATTATAGGCTCTCTCTTAATACTGAAATCACAATTGTGAAAGCAGTAAACTATTTGTTGATTTTGATCATGTTTTTCAGAGTCAGAACTGTTTCCAAAATCTTCTTGAGAAGATCGAGAACATCACATCGCAAGTACTCTCTGTGACTGTAAGTCTTCAAGAGAAAAATAACGAAATATTTGTCAGTTATATTGTAAATCAGGGAAGGGCAAACTCGGTCCTGGAGGGCCACAGCTCTGCAGAGTTTAGCTACTGTAGATAATATATGACTGAACAAAAACAGTGCTGTCTTCTTTCCTCTCCTCTCTTGACATTTACTATGACACTATTTATCTGATCAATAAATTAGACTGTGACCAACATTTTGACGGTGGCCTTCAACGCTTCAGGGAAGATTTTAGAGTCATCTTCATCATCATCATCATCATCATCAGTCAGCCCAGCTGAACTCGCCTCCTATGGAAACCGTATCTTAAAAACCAGTGAGAAACTCATCTCTACATTGGTGAAGCCGACAGACACGAGTGACAGTGTCAGTTTTGCTCTTGCTGTTGTAGGTGAGTGGAGAAACTGTTATTATTAATAATGAAACTGAGATTATATATGATATCAGGGAGTTTATATAGTCTAGAGAGCAGCGGTGGATCACAGGTGTCAGACGGCGACGATGATAAATGCAGCTACAGTAACTATTACTATATAATGTGAAGAATTAAAAATGTTTTAAAAGAGAGCAGAAAACACTGTCCATATCTTTTGTTGTTGATGTCAGAGGTGAGTATTTTGGTGCAAAGTCATTCATCATTTGATAGAATCTCTTCAAATTAGACAGATGACTGATGGACAGGTTCCCAGTCAACATTTAATCTCACAGTGATCTCAACATGAGCTCTCGGGATACTCGTGATCTGGTCACAATCTGAGGTCACAGTGAGCTAAAAGTGTATCCTCACAGCGTCCTCACTGTGTGCTCAAACTATGGTCACAATGTGAGGTCAAAGTGCACACAAAGACTAGATACCCAGCATGCATTGCAGCATGAAGCTTTTGATCGTTACACACTCAACATTCATCATAAGTGATTATGAAATTGTTGCATCTCATACTGTATAATCAGAGTAATATTGTAAGGTGTTAAGCAATAACACTTTACAAAGATTGCATAATGAATCTAGGTGAATATTATGTTATTAAAAACAAACCAACATCATGTGGATTCAGACTCGTTTGGCCATTACAAATGCATTTTACAAACAGCAACAACAGCCAGAGAAAATGTCAAGTCTAAAAGTCAAGGGTCACGAGCCCAACTAAAGCAAACACTGATCACCATGATGGTAACGTCAAACAAAACAATGAAACATCAACATCTAAATCTTTATTAATTCTCAATAAGAACTTCTGTAGATATCAGACAGAAATAAAGTCAGTCTGGTTAGTAATAAGTGAGTTGTTTAATCCTCCTCTGCTGAGATCCAGAGATTTAATGTCTTCTTTATTTCATCTAAGGCTGTGGCTGGAAGTCAGCTCTCGCCACCTTGCCAGCGACGCCGTGGAAAGATTCGTGGACGCTCTGATGCTCTGACGTAGATCGAATGCTTGGTCTTTTTTAAAACTTCATTTAAAGGGGCCGCAAAGCAAACAAGCATGTTGATCGTTATTTTTGCAGAAAATTGATCGATGGAAAGAACTTAACAACTATAGTGACATGTTTGCTAACGAAATGAACCAATTAAAAGCCATTTGTGTAGTGTGGCTTTTGTGTTCATGGTTAAGTTCTATTCTAATTTACATTCCCGCAGAAAAAAAAGTGTATTAGCGTGAAAATCTTGCCTATAAATAGTGTTGCGCGCCTTCTTATCAAATTCAAATGATCAACCTCTCCTCTATTTTGCTTGGGAACTAATGTGGTCGGAACCAAAGTTTACAGGACTGCGTTCTCTGGAATCCTCTCAAACGGAGCACTTCTACATTCCGATTGGTTGCCGCCGACCGCGTCATAGCTCATTACCATAAAGTTGACCTGAGTTCAACTCTCCTCGCCGCTCTCACCGTCCAAGACGCGCCGCGCCGCCCTCGCCGGAGCTCGCCGCCGGCTCTCATTGAAAATGAATGATTTCCGGCTACTTTGACGCTCTCGCGGGCGGCGGTGTTGTAAGAAAAATCTGTTATCTGTGTGTGCACTCATACTGTTACATCACTGTGATACACAGCAAAATCTCCAGTGTTAAATCAACACCGCTCAGAGCAAATATGGTCCCACTCTACAGAGTGTTAAAATAACACTGAAGCAGTGTTAAAGTTAATTAGATAATTAAGTGATTAATTAAGTGTTGATTGAGCATTAGTGATGAACACCTGCTGTTAACAAGCAGAATCACTGATGGGAAGAGAAACACAAGAACTACTACTGACTAGTCATAGCCTTAGATTAAATCAACTGAAGATACAAATAAGACATTACATCTCTGAAGATCTCAACAGAGAAGGATTAAACAACTCCACAAACAGCATTACCAGCTTCACTTATTACTAACCAGACTGTAGAGTGGAACCATATTTGCTCTGAGCGGTGTTGATTTAACACTGGGGATTTTGCTGTGTAGTGTTGAGAAACAGGAAGTAGAATGTCCCCCAGTGACTGATATTTGAACCACCATCTCTCATCCTGCTCAACATTTTGAATTCACAATGAGTTCATATATTACTGACACTGTGAGCATCATCTTATGAGAATGGTGTGATGTCACTGTGATCATCACATGATCTCACGTGTTGACTGGGTTGTGGCTTGAAAAACACTCATCCTGAAAAAACATGAACATTTTTGGACATTTGGATTTGAAAGCAAAACCAGTTGGGAACTGAAGGACTTGAGTATACAGTGTACTGTAAGATCTAACCTTTGACCTCCAGATGACCTCACAGTTCAAGTGTATTCACTTAGCAGATTAAATGAAAGTAAACCTGAAGAATTCAAACTACATCAGAAATGAAAAGACACTTTATTTGTTTGTATTTTGTGAAAATTGAATGGATTTTTTTTTTTAAATAAATTAATATATTACATAACTGTTGTTTTTATCAGAGGTTGAAGTCTTCATGGTTGGACCACAGGTCACCTTAGATAAAATCCCTCGACTCGACACGACAAATTCTTCTGTGGACATTGATCTCATTGGGATCAGCAATAACAACAATAACAGTATGTGAAATGTTTCTGTAGGATTAAAAAATATTAGAAAGAGATATCATACCATTTCCACTTAGCCATATTTGTGTTTTTGTTTTTTTATTGTTTGTATGTTGTTATTGTTGTAGTTTTGCATGTAATCTTCTGTTTCTGTCACACAGGATCAGCTGTGGCTTTCATGAGTTATAACACAATGGAGAATCTACTGAAGCCAGACTTCTTCAACACATCAAATGACACGATTAAAACCATGATGTCCACTGTGATTTCAGCTACTCTTCCCAAAACCACCAACACTAAACTCACCAAACCAGTCAACTTCACCCTCAAACACATCAGAGTGAGAGACTGAAATGTGTTTTTGTCCAACCTGAGAACTGATGATCATCTGAAAACATCTAATATTCAGTGTTGTAATGTTTTCTGCATGTTCTTTCTTCTTTTTACAGGAGTTTGACCCCAGCGGTTCTCTGTCCTGTGTGTACTGGAATATCAGCGAGTGGATTGTAGATGGTTGTTCTGTTTTAAAGACCAACAGCAGCTACACTGTGTGTTCCTGTGTTCATCTGTCCACATTCGCTCTCATCATGCAAACCAGCCGCTCATCAGAGGTACGAAAACATTTATACACAGAAAAATTCCCACACTGTAAAAAAATTCTGTAAAAAAACAGCCAAATTTTACAGTAAAATGCTGTTTTCCATTAAAACAGTAATATACCATAGAAAAAATGCATTCGGGGTGATATTTGTCGTTTTCGAGAAAGTAGCCTACAGTAATATACAGTGAATTAACAGCGCTCAAAGTCGACACTCAGAGGCTGTGTTCAAAATCATATCCTATCATTCACTATTCCCTACATTAGTTCACTAATATAGTCCACTTGACTGAATGAATAATTCAGTTATTTTTTTAAGTTAATTGAGACCCTGATGAACACCTGCTGTTAACAATCAGAATCACTAAAGGAGATAGGAATATGAAGAACAGAAAAAAAGATGAAATCAAGATGAAACACATTAAATGTTAGCAAAAGATCTCAGCAAAGGAGGATTAAACAACTCCACAAACAGCATTACCAGCTTCACTTATTACTAACAGACTGACTTTATTTCTGTCAGACGTCTACAGAAGTTCTTATTAAAAGGTGACAGAGGTTTAGATGTCATTTTATTTTCATTTGATGTCACCATAATGGTGATCAGTGATTGCTTTAGTTGGGCTCTTGACCCTTGACTTTTGAACATTAGTTTATCTTCGGCTGCTGTAGCTGAGATTTATAAAATACATTAGCTATGGCACAAATTTGAAGAAAACAGGATGACAAATGCTGTTTATTAATAGTCACAATCGTCATATAATGTCCTGATTTACTGATCTCATTTACTGCTTAACATTGTGAAATGGTTGATGTTATGTATTTTTGATTTTGATATCATTGTGATTTCGCAGATTGAAATTTATCAGGGATTTAACATCCCAAAAATATTAATGATTTTAAGAAGTTTACACTCAGAACATTTTCAACTTCAAGATCAGCCAGACACACACAGGCATCAAGATTCGACATATGAATCTCAACAATGGTGACAATCATAAGTTGTATGCTGCAATGCATGTTGGGTACCAAAACAAATCCATGACTCCCAGCATGCATTGCAGCATGAATAAATTATGCAGCTGAATTGTCTGGTTATTTGCTTTAATTTTTAATTTTTTCTTTTTGCTTTTATTTTTGCTGTTGGTTTTGTGTTGACTTTTAGTTGCATATTTTGTGATGTTCATATTTGATGTTAACTTTTTTGTCGATTGTCACCATTGTTGAGATTCATTGGCTGATTCTTTATGTTTGTGTGTGTCAAAGAATAGCCATAGTTCAAATTTTTTTTGTGAATGTTGAGTTTAAAAATCCTTTATAGCTGATTACGCAGCACTGCTTGTTCTTTTGCTGTAGATTCACTGTCTAGTAAAATAGTCTACACATTATTGATAGGAATAGACACAGGCTGAGATCGAAATATTATTTAATGACGGCATAATCATCAACACCTGATCTAATTTGTGTTGGCTTTGTTTTTGCTTCAACAAATGTGTTTTAAAACACACAGTAAGAGCAGGCATAGAAAAGTTAATGTTAAAGTCAATGGTCAAGAGCCCAACTAAAGCAAACACTGATCTTCATAATGGTAACGTCAAATGAAACAAAACATCTAAACCTCTGTTAATTCTCAATAGGAATTTATGTAGACGTATGAAAAAATAAAGTCAGTCTGGTTAGTAATAAGTGAAGCTGTTAATGCTGTTTGTGGAGTTGTTTAATCCTCCTCTGCTGAGATCTTCAGATTTAATGTATGCTGTGGCTGAAGTCAGTTGTAGTTCTTGTGTTTCGCTTTTTTATCTTCTTGTTGTTTCTCTGTCCTTCAGTGATTCTGCTTGTTAACATCAGGTGTTCATCACTAATGCTCAATCATCAGTTGATTAATCACTGAATAATATCATTAACTTCAACACTGCTTCAGTATTACTCCAACACTCTGTAGTGTGGACTTTGCAGTGGGGTTGAAAGGGTTAAATGTGTCAAATAAAAAACAAAACAGAGTGAAACGTATTTTAACAGTAATCAACTGTAAATTAAATTTACGGCATAAAACTGTAGAAAAACAGCAATATACTGGCAACCCAGCTGCCAGTAGATTACTGTAAAATCAAGGAAAAACAGTAAATTACTGTAAAATGTAACACTCAGATGTATTAAACAAAATAAGTTAATTCCACTGAAATATTAGTGAAAGTTCATAGAAAAAAGTAATGTGAAGTCAATAACTGATAAGGAGAGTAAATATTAAACTGAAGTGTTTTATGTGTTTTGCACAGGATGATATAGGAGAGATCTGTTAGTTGAATTGAGTTTTGTGGGTCACCATTGTGCTGGAGAGTAGAGCCTGTGCTTCAGTCAAAGATGAGCAGAGAAACACTGATGTTATGCTGCCTGTTGCTTTATTTAAAAGCAGTGACTGTGTTGTTGCTGATGCAGTGACAATCTCCTTGTTAAATACTTTAACCCACATGTGTGCTATTGTTCTCTATAGGAACTGCAAAGACTTCAGTTAAAAACATGTTTTTAATTAATTCACTATTACACATTAGGTGTTTGCAGTTTTATATAAAGATATATTCATTTTCAGTGAACTCTAATGAAGGAATTTTATGTTACTATCAGTATAAATACTAGTTTTTGAACTCGAACTGTTTAAAGCAATTGGTTTCCCAAATGATATGAGTTACCTGTCATGGTATTTTTACGGTAACATACTGTAAAAAAGGAGAACTCCATTTAGTCACCATTATAGTATAAAGTCACCATTATAGTGACCAGTGTTTGTTTTAGTTGTTTTAGGTGGTCTGATGGTGTTAGTCATTTATTTTTAACTAATACAACGTAATGCAAATCATTTCTTATAACTTGTCCTTATGCAAGACACACAGACATCAATATTCATCCTGTGAATCTAAATAATGGTGACAATTATAAAGCATGTTGCAGTGCATTCAGGGTGCCACCAATCAAAACTCATTCATGGCTCCCATCATGCATTGCTGCATGAATAAATAATGAGCTTATGTTCAGAGGAGCTGCTATAATTATTAAAGTAAACTTAACTCAGAAATTATGCTCTCAATGAGTTCTGATGATGTTGGTTGTGTTTTGACATAATTATTTGACCTAAATCACTGATCATTTCTATTGTTTGTTCATCCAACTGTTATAACTCAGTTACAACAGCCAAACTAACTCTAAAGTTAAAAATGTAAGGGTCAAGAGTCCAACTAAAGCAAACACTAATCACCATAATGACGACTTGATTTTTTAAAACAAATTTCCTTCAGTGATTCTACTTGTTAACATCAGGAGTCTTCAATAATGCTCAATCGTCACACAATTATTCACTTAATTGTCTCATTAACTTTAACACTCTTCAGTGTTACTTATAACACTCTAAACACTGAGCAATGTTAATTTAACACTGGGGATTTTGCTGTGTAGTGACTATTGAAGAACAGCACAGATTTGTCACTCATGTACTCTGACATGTTTTCTCAGAGCAACTCACTGATGGAGCTGTTGAATTTGGTGTGTGTGATTGTGGGGCTGGTGTTCTTCAGTTTGGCCCTGTTGACCTTTGCCCTTTGTCAGTGGAGTCCTGGAGTGAATAATGTGGCTCGAATCAACATCTGCATCAGTCTTCTGTTGGCTCACCTTCTGTTCCTGCTCACACAACAGTTCCTGAGCCTCATACGCCCTCATCAGGTGAGAATGATGAAGGAGCCCTACAGCTCAGCACAGTCTCACTGAGAATCATCATAACCGTCTCTCATGATCTCCAGGTGTTGTGTGCCGTGATATCAGGTGTGCTGCACTTCCTCTTTCTCTCCGGCTTTGTGTGGATGTTCATTGAAGCTGTGCTGCTCTTCATCTGTGTGAAGAACCTATCACAGATCAGCTCCAAAAAGAGGGAGGTGCTTAGCAGTGGATTCCTGTGTGTGATTGGATATACGGTTGCTCTGGTTGTGGTGGCCGTGTCTGTCGGTCTACTTCCTGAAGGATACGGCAGTGAACAGTAAGTTGTTGTTTTTCTAAGTTAATTAGATTAGAAGGAAATAGAGCAGCTTTGGGAAACAACTACAACAGAATACCAGCCACAGCCTAGTGGATGCTGCACACTGGTGTTGGTTGAGGAGAGAGCCCCTGATATGACTGTAAATCGCTTTGGGTATACAGTAGTACATAGTAAAGCACTATAAAAATGCCTCATTTCATTTCATTAACCGCTTCACTTATTACTAAGCAGTTTGAATTTATTTCTGTCATTTGTCTACAGAAGTTCTTATTGAGAATTAAGAGGTTTTTATTGAGAATGTATCGTCTGAAGTCACCATTATGGTGATAGTGTTTTAGTTTTAGTTTGGGCCTTAACTTTTAACATTAGTTTTCTCTGATTGCTGTAACTCTGTGTTTAAAAGGCACATTTGTTGTGGTGAAAAATAACAAAATGAACGAGATCCAGTGATTATGTCTGCTTACTGATGATATAATCGTCATTCATCTTTTCCAGAATTTTGAATATTTGTTATTTACGTTTTGTTATTGAATATTTAATATATAACGTTTTGAATATTTGTTCAGTTTAGAGACACACCACAAAAAATGGCCAACATCACTTGATCACCTTTGATTTTAGCTTTCTTAGTAAAATGTTTTTCTTAACCCCACTGTTACATAAACATAAAGTTTGTGTTACGTCCAGAGCCAAACTAAAGCAAACACGGATCACCTGGATGGTGCTTTCAAATGAAACATTTTCAATAAAATATCTTAGTAAAAGAACTTTTGTAGATGTATTAAAGAAATAGTTAATCTTATTAGTAATAAGTGAAGCTATAATGCCTTTTTTAGCTTCAGTTGATTTCATCTTAGGAAGTGGCTGTAAGTCAGTTGTAGTTGTTGTTTCTCTTTCCTTCAGTACTTTCTTTTTAACAGCAGGTGTTTACCATTAATGACACTCAGTGTCTCAATCCCTTTAAGATTTCATTCACTCGTTGTGAGGATTATTTTGTAAATTAATGTAGGGAACCATGGATGAGGGTAAAGGGTTTAACAGCTTGCAGCGGAGTGATTATTGAATACTTAGCTATTGAATAGAATGATGGGCAAGATGGTTTTTCAACATGAAAAATGAGGATTTGAGTTTAAGATGAAAAGTAGTTGCAATAAACGAGATAAGAATCTGCACATCAGCTGCAGCAGCGGAGGACTCTTATTCTGCTGTGCGGATCTGCGGAAGATTTGATGACGACACAGTTTGATCTTCGGCTGACAAATCAGAGGAAAGGGGCGTTTCGTTCCCGCCCACGTGTATACATCGAATATTCAAGCTGTTTATACATTTTTCTACCTCAGAACGAAAAATCAAGCTAAATTCTGTTTTTTCGTTTTTTTTGTAAAAAAAAAAAAAAAAGGAACTGTTTTCTCATTTTTCTACTTTCAATATTAAATCAAAAAACAACTGAACGAATGATACACGCGGAATGAGGTCGGACCAAGGTACGTTGTGATGAATCTTTAAACACTGCAGGTTTAACCCAGTGGAACTGTGTTCTCAATTGGCTCCAGGTGATCATAGCTGAGGGAGGTGCAGTGCGACACCTACTGGTAATTTTTGTCAATCCTTTTCGTGTGCTTGCTGTTAGTTCGATGGCATCTATCTTTATAATATTGGGAACACTTTACTGTCCACAGCATTTACTAAAATAAGCCTTAATCTGTGAGGCTAAATAACAGAAACACCTTTGTTTAATTCATTACAGTTTAACAGCACCACCAACTAGGCTACATGCTCCAAATTGATCATACTGTTGAATTGCCCCCTCTCATAAACTGTTAATCTCTTAATCATGATGGGGATTTATTGCATTATTTAATTAGTTTTCATTAATAAACTGTTATCTAGGTGTAGCTATATTTTTGTGGAGACATTGCATCGTCTTAAGGCAAAGAGGGAGAGCCACAGCAGTAATGGAAATTCTTTGGGAGAACCTTCATTTTGAAAAGTAGCCTGAATCATAGACATAACTGGGAGAGCACACTATCCAATCAGAAGCGAGGGGTTGATAAAGTCCCACCCACCAATGAAAGGAAATATTGAGTAATAAATTTGTTTTGTCAGTAATAATCATAGACCATATAAGAAGTGGACAGAGCCTTCTCATTGGAACTCAGTTGAGACAGTTGAAGCCCATTTTTAGCGATTTTTGAGCACTTCCGTTCCTGACGCGCAGACTCAAACCGACTCAAACTAAGCTTGATGACGTGAGCAACCTGTCTGACAGACGTACATCTTCTAGTAGCTGTGCGTGATTTTGTGCGTGAAATTGCCAACATTAATCACTTCATATGTATTCACTTGCCACATACCGAATTATTTCCAATTCCCCAAAAACGTTGTTGAAATATTTTGTCCCGTTGCTTTTATGGACTCATTATCTATGGGCTTCTCCATTGACGGGACGTCCCCCCGATTGCCTGCGAGCTTCTCCTCCTGTCTATACGGTAATGTCTCTATTGTGCGACATAAAGTCGCGTGGTTATGACGCAATCGTTAGCCTGTTTTTAACAAAAACGGCTTCTACGGGAGTGGCCAAGATGGCGTCGTGGTTGGTGGAAGTGTAAAGTTGAGCTCTGGCGGTTGCGGTAGAAATGTGATCGATCAATCATTTTTATTCTCCATTTATATTTTGTGGTCTTCTATTTGAACTTTTTTTGTGTGTTGGCATTCGTTAAATGGGCAGAAGGAGACGAATTCTTCCGAAAGCTATGGATGTCGAGGTTGGCGCCGAAGTTGAGCTAATCTCTGATGCAGCTTGCCTGAGTAATAGGTTCGCTGTGCTCTCTGATCCTCCTGTGTCGGGTGATACTAAACAGGATTTAAATTTTTGTTTGGCAGCACCCTTTTCAGCGTCTCCTGCAAAAAGTCCTCCTTCTAAAAAATTGAAAAAGAAGTCGGAAACAAGCGGGGATTTCGTTGACATTTTGAATGCTATTCAAGCTTTGTCTGCGAAACAAGACGCTACCATTCAAGCATTGTCTGCTAAACAAGATGCTACTTTCCAAAAGCTAATCTCCATTGAGAACTCGACTGAGGCTACGTCGAAAGCCGTTGACAACTTGTCTGTGGTAGTGCAGAAGCTTGCCTCTGATGTTAATGAGCACTCGGAGAAGTTGTGTAAAGTGGCCAGAGATATTACAGAGCTTCAATCTTCAGACAAGGATGCCCAATCACGGATTGAGCAGCTTGAGCGATATAGTCGGCGTTGGTGTTTAAAGTTGCACGGGGTTCCTGAAACCAAGAGTGAGGATATACGGTCGGTTGTTAAGAGCATTATCGAACACGTGGCACCTGACATCGCTGGTAAGCTTAACGACGCTCTTGACGTGATGCACCGAGTCGGGAGACGGGATCAGGATGACGCTCATCGAAACATCATCATACGATTTTCTACACGGTCATTCCGAGACCTCGTCTGGAAAGCGGCGAAGGATAACCCATACCTGAGGGAGTCTCGTCTGCGCATTTCGGAAGCTCTGATTCCTGCAGATGCTGCTGCGAGAGCAAAGTTGTGGCCGCTTGTTAAAAAAGCAAGAGAGGAGGGTAAGAAGGCATCCTTTTCGGGGCCCTTTGCGTTCATTGATGGTCGGAAAATTGTGGCCTAACATTCTTCTGAGAAAAGGAGGGGAGAAAAAGGAAGGAAAAATGGAGAGGGAGAAGAGAAAAGAAAAGGGAAATTTAATTTGATTATTATTATTACTTTTTTTTTTTTTTCTTTCTTTGTGTGTGTGTAATCAGATCTTCTGAGTCGAACTATTTTTATTTATTATTATTCATAAAAACTATTTTTTTATGTGTCTCTTTCGCAATAATGCACCTTGAATGTTCTTTTGGTGCCATATAGAAGACATTTCTAATCGATCACCACCTACCCTGTTCAAGGGAAAGAAGTCAACTTCTTTAGCCAAAGTAAGTTAGGTTCTTGTGTTTACCAGTTGTTTAGCTGGTTTTGTTGCACTGCATTTGTTTTAATCTGTGTTCATGCATTCTTTTGAGTTTTCTTCTTTTAATTTAGTCTCTCTTAATGTTAGAGGTTTAAGAGATCATTCGAAAAGGAAAGCGTTATTTCTGTATTGTAAACGCTGTAATGCCGATTTTATTTTTGTTCAAGAAAGTCATTCTTGTGAATCAGACAACAATTTTTGGAAAACTCAGTGGGGTAATTCAATCTTTATGAGTCACGGATCCAATCGTTCTGCTGGTACTCTAATTTTGATGCATAAATTTAGGGGAGACATTTTAGAAACTTTTTCATCCGATGAGGGTAGATGGATCATTTTGGTATGCAAGATCGAAAATGTGGTATTTATTTTATGTAATGTCTATGGGCACAATTCCCGAAATGCTAATGCATCCATGTTTAAAGAATTGGGAGCTAAGCTTACAAGTATACAAAATCGTTTTATTAATGCTTATTTTATTATAGCCGGAGATTTTAATGAAACCCCTGACGACGCGCAAGATAGATTTCCTATAAGAACTAGGCCTACTTCTAATTCACCTGATAACATTATTTTATGGTTGTGTGAAAATCTTTCAGTGGCGGATGCTTGGCGTTTCTTTAACGATGGCTGTAGAGGCTTTACTTGGTCCAACAAAGCTGGATCGCTTAAAGCTAGAATTGATCTTTTTCTAATTTCTCACGCTATTTTGAAAGATGTACATTCTGTTAATCATCAATTTGCCCCGTTTACTGACCACATGTTAATTTCTTTGAATCTTGCTCAAGGCAGTAAGTTAAACAGAACAAGGGGCTTCTGGAAATTTAACTGTTGTCTTTTGGAAGATGACAAATTTAATGAAAGTGTAATTCAGCTAGCTAACTCTATGTTGAGTAATAATGAAAGCGACCCTGGCTCTAGCTGGGAGTTTTTTAAATTTAGGGTTAGAGCCATTGCTGTTAATAGAAGTAAGCAAATTAAAAGAGGAAAAAACATTAAAGAATTAGAACTGATTCAAAGATTAAGTGTGTTAATGCAGAAGGAAAAGCCCAGTGAAGAGGATGAGGTAGAATTGAGCACATGTCAGTTGCAAATTGAAGATATGTACACAGAGATTGTTAAAGGTGCTTTTATACGCTCTAGAGCAAAATGGATCGAGAAGGGTGAAAAAAACACTAATTACTTTTTTGCTCTTGAAAAAAGAAATCGTAAAAAGACATCCCTCTCTGCCTTAAACATTGATAGTGTTGTATGTACAGATCCAGGATTGATTTCAACCTTTGTATATTCCTTTTATAAAAAATTGTATACTTCTCAGTTTTCTTACCTGAAATCGGACGACTTCCTTTTGAGTATTCATAAGATTTCGGGTATTAAGGAAGATTTTAAGCAACTTTGTGATTCTGATATTTCTATTGTTGAAATGGAGGATGCACTGAAATCTATGAAGAGGGGAAAATCTCCAGGTACTGATGGCTTGTCTGTTGAATTTTATTTACATTTCTGGGACATTTTAAAGCATCCTCTACATAGTTTGTTTAAAGACTGTATTAAAAAAGGAGAGATGACTCCCTCAATGAAGCAGGGTCTTATTTCCTTGATCCCCAAAACGGATAAGGACCCACTTTTAATTGAAAACTGGAGACCTATATCACTGTTAAATGTTGATTATAAATTACTTGCTTTAATTTTGGCAGTTCGCTTAAAATCTGGCCTTAATAGTATAATTGGCGAAACACAAAATGGATTTATGAAAAATAGGCATATTAGCTCCAACATAAGATTAGTTCTTGATCTTATTGATTATTCAGAGAATATTGATTCTGAAGCTATTATAATGTTTTTGGATTTTTATAAAGCATTTGACTCTTTAGAGCACCAATTTTTGCTTAAATCTCTTAGCCTTTTTGGTTTTGGAAGTAACTTTATCAACATGGTGAGCATGCTTTATAATGACATTAACTCTTCAGTGCTGGTTGGCTTTCAAACTACTAAACGTTTTAATTGCGATAGAGGAGTGCGCCAAGGTTGCCCCATTTCTCCATTTCTTTTTCTGTTAGCTGTTGAACTGTTATCAATTGTAATTTTACAAAATCCCAGTTTAGAAGGTATTTCTTTATTTGGTAAAGAATTTAAAATATCTCAATTGGCTGATGATACAACCATATTTCTTAAAGATCAAAGTCAAATTCCCTTGTGTATCAATATTATTAATTCTTTTTCTGCTGCCTCAGGCTTATATTTAAATGTTTCAAAGTGTGAATTATTCTGTCTTTATGACACTCAACAACCATTGATGCATGATATTCCGGTTAAAGACTGTGTCAAGTACCTGGGGATTTTCCTAACTAAAGATAGATTGCTCCGCCAACAGCTTAATTTCTCACATAAAATACAGAAAACTAGAACCATATTTAATTGTTGGCTGCAACGAGATCTGTCAATCTATGGGAGAGTACTTATTTCTAAAGCAGAGGGTTTGTCTCGTTGTGTTTACCCTTCTTTATCTTTATTTGTTAGTGACAAAATCTGTGATGATATTGACAAAATCTTATTGAATTTTATTTGGAAGAACAGACTTCACAAAGTTAGGAAATCTGTTTTGTCTAATAGACGTTCTGAGGGTGGACTGGAAGTTTTAAACTTTAAAGAATTAGTCAGCTCTTTTAGAATTAGTTGGTTGAAAAAATGTCTTTGCAGTAATGGCTCGATTTGGTACTATATCCCCAATGCCATATTTCGTAGATCAGGTGGTCTAGAATTTCTGTTGAAATGTAATTTCGCCCCTTCTAAATTACCCGTTTCTCTCTCCAAATTTCACCAACAGGCTTTACTTGCTTGGAAATTGTGTTATGTGCACAACTTTTCTCCCCATAAGGAAATTCTGTGGAATAATTTGAACATTTTAATCCGAAACAAATCATTTTTTATTGATAAGTGGTATGATAGAGGTATTGTTTTTGTTTTGGATTTATTTAAAAATGATGGCAGTATACTGGAATATGAAGAATTTATGACTTTGTATAATTTTCCTCTCCCTGCTAGAACTTTCAACTCTGTCATCAAAGCTTTGTCTCCGAGTTATGTGCATTTATTTAAAACGCACCTTTTCTTTAATGAGAGAAAAACAATTATGCCCAAGCTTTTATTGGATGGAGTTAGTTTTATTGATAAAAAATGTAATGGTAAACTTATAAAACTATTGTTGCATTACAAAGTTTACACATCCCCTCGATGTAAATTTTTCTGGAATAATTTGTTTGACAGTATTCAATGGAAAAGGGCGTGGTTACTCCCAGAGAAATATTGTATGTCTAATAAAATTAGAGAGGTTCACTTTAAGATTCTTCATAATGTTTACCCAACCAACTCACAAATTGCCTCTTTTGTTGATATCTCTGACCTGTGTGTATTTTGTAAGGTTGAGAAAGAAACTTTGCTTCATTTATTCTACCACTGCAATGTGATTAAACCTCTTTGGGAGCGCTTGGGTTGTTATCTTTCTTATTTTATCAAATGTGATTTAAACTTTTCATTGAAAGATATATTTTTTTATTTTTCTGGGAGTGATTATGCCATTGATAATGTTGTTAATTTCTTTGTGTTGCATTGTAAATTTTTTATTCACAAAAACAAATTTCTCAAGACTTTGCCTAGATTTGATGTATTTGTTGCTGAGATTTCCATTATAGTTAAATCTCTTAAACTCATTGATAACAGCAAGAACAATACGTTTCTTAAGAACTATGTACGTTTTTTTCTTACTTGTTGATGAACCTTTTTTTTTTTGTTTGTTTGTTTTATTTGTTTCTTTCTTAAATTATTTATTTATTTATGTTTTATTAATTTTTTTGTTAATGTAATGCAGTGCTTTGTATCGTCTTTGTAAAAGGAATTTAAATATAATAAAAAAAAAAAAAAAAAAAAAAAAAAAAAAAAAAAAAAAAAAACAACGGCTTCTACAGGGCCATAACGTAAGATACAAAGTAATGGAGGCTTTTATACATTGTCGTGTTTATTTAGAAATAAATAATGGACAAATGAAGTCTTTGGACGCCTCAGATGTAAAGTTATTCGCTGTCAAAGTGACGCCAAAATGAATGGGAGTCAATGGAATGCTGACAGCAGGTGAAGTTCTGCTACAATGGCGGCTCCCGCAAGGCTTCAACTTCTGGCTGATGGATTACCCCCTTGGTAATAATGGAAAACAAGACATTGCGCTGAATTTCGTTTTTTTTTGTTTTGATTTAAAAAAAAAAAAACGAAAAAACGAAAAATCAAACTGAATGTTGTTTTTTTCGTTTCAGGCCAAAATTAAAAAAACGGAAAAACGGCCTGTTTCTGTTTTTTCCTTTGTTAATTATACCAAAAAAACAAACGGTTAAAACGTACCTTGGTCAGTTTGATACTTATTTTTGAGGTTTGGTTTTATTCATTGAACAAAATAAAGGAAGACATTGTTTGCTTCTACATCTGTATGCATGGACTCTGTTTATACGCATGAAAGATGTACTCCTGTTAACAACTGTAATGGCATAATTTTCTCTATTTCAAAAATGCAGGAAAACTCTTATATAATATGCAGAGGTGTAAAGTCCAGGGGTCAGAGAGTAAAAGTCCTGCCATATGTTTATTCCACCCATGAACTCAGTCAGCTGATCTCACTAATTAGTTCTGTCTCCTGGCTGAAAAACTGCTAATTAGCAAATCCAGGTGATTGGAACAAAATACTGATGAGGACTTTTACTTTCTGAACCTGGACTTTACACCTCTGATACTATGCACTGTAAAAAAAAAACATTTTGCCATTTATGTTTTACAAAGGTACCCACAAGAATAAAATCAGCAATATTTCTGCAGACAACACCAGTAATAGCATTTTTGACAAATTCATTGAGTTATCATATTATGTTTCCTCTAAACAGTTGCTGGATTAAAATGGATAAAGGTTTTATCTGGAGTTTTCTGGGTCCTGTTTGTGTCATACTAGCAGTAAGCACATTTCTTATTTCTCATGATTTTTAAATTTATATTAAAGGGAAAACAATGTGATTCATTTATTATTTTTCTACTTCTCAGTTAAACATGATTCTCTTCATCAACATCATCATCAATCTGAACTCAACTCTCAAAAAACTAAACGCTGAAGTTTCACAGATGAAACAAACCAAGTAACAAACATTATGATTTGAATACTCCATAGGAAAAAAAAAAAAAATATATATATATATATATATATATATCATCAATAAAGACAATAACTCTCTCTCTTTCTCTGCAGGATTATGGCTTTTAAAACACTGGCTCAGTTTGTGATTCTTGGTTGCTCCTGGATTCTGGGTTTCTTCACTAGTGACAAGAAGGAGCTGGAGATCCTCTTCCTGATCTTGAACTCCCAGCAGGGAACCTTCATCTTCCTGGTCTATTGTGTCCTCAATGATGAGGTCAGACATCACTCAATTTACCACCATATTCCATTCAAAACTAAATATGAAAGAATATTGCAGTTGTTTTCATGCAGGTCTTGTTCTTGTTTTGGCAATCCATTGCTGCGTCCCAATTCGCATACTATCCATCCTAATTAGTATTCGAAATTAGTGTGTCTCAAATCGTATTATGTTGAAAAGAGTCTTCCAAAGATACCCGGATGGTCTACTTTTTCCGGTTAGAATCCAAAGTGCAGATCCGTGCACAACGGCTAATATTACCCACAACACATTGCGCTATGGATGAGGATTCGATTAGAACTACAAACACCGATAAAAACAGTGTTCAAAAAACTACAAACATGACGTATGTGTGAGTGTGATGGTTAAGCAGTGCGGTTCAGAAAATGGGGTTTGAGTGATTTAAATCAGTAACCTATCTAACCTGATGAAAAGATATTTATTAAATGTTATCCACATTATACATCATTTAAAACAACATTGTGAACTTTTATAACGATGCGTTTGGTCATTCACTTTTAAATGCATCATTATGCAAACATAAAGAGAGTCTCCAAATAAAAGACCCATGACTGGCAGATTAACATGCAACTACATTTCTCTCCGAAACGGTAGGAAATTAAATTGAATTGAATGTGGAGGATTTTAACTGTGACAAGATGATTGACAGGGCAGTTTAAACAGCGACTGGTCGCACGTAACTAAGCGACAGAGCGTCCGTTAAGGCCAAATTATGATGAAGTAGTAGGCTATGTCCCAAAGCTTGCATAATATTCTGCTAAACACTCAAAAACAGTACATACTTTGAGGGCATGGTATAATTGGGCGAATTGGGACGCAGCACATGACTTTTAAAGAGAAATGTCAGAGGAAGTGGTTTAATCCGTCTCACGAGCAGCTTTGGGGCTCTCTGATCACTGTTTGGTTCATCTCATACCGACCTACAGGCAGAAACTGAAATCAGCTAAACCTGTAATAAGGACTGTAAAAAGATGGACTAATGAAGCAGAGTAGAATCTACAGGCCTGCATTGATTGCACTGATTGGACTGTTTTTGAAGCTGCTACCAACGATCTGGATGAGCTCACAGATACTGTAACATCATATATAAGTTTCTGTGAGGATACATGCATTCCTACCAGGACATTCTTATCATTTACTAATGATAAACCATGGTTTACTGGGAAACTCAAACACCTTCGTCATGCCAAAGAGGATGCTTACAGAAGTGGGGATAAAATCTTGTATAACCAGGCCAGAAACAGACTGACAAAGGAGATCAGAGTTGCTAAAAGAAGCTACTCTGATAAACTGAAAAAACAGTTTTCATCCAACGACCCATCATCAGTCTGGAATGGCCTGAGGAACATCACCAACCACAAGTCACCATCCCCTCGATCTGTGGACAATCAACACCTGGCTGATGATTTAAACTCATTTTATTGCAGGTTTGAAAAGCCCTCATTCACACCACACACAGGCTCTGACCTGCACTTCACACATTCACCACCACCTCCTGCACTCCCATTACTCCCCCCTCCTGCCATCCAACCTGAGCTTAAGGTCTGTGTGGAGGACGTGAGCCGAGTCTTCAAAAAACAGAAGACTAGGAAAGCCTCAGGCCCAGACGGCATCTCATCTGCTTGTTTAAAAGCCTGCGCTGACCAACTGGCCCCAGTCTTCACGCAGATCTTCAATAGATCATTGGAGCAGTGTGAAGTTCCCTGCTGCTTCAAACGCTCCACTATCATTCCTGTCCCCAAAAAACCCAAAATCACTGGACTTAATGACTACAGACCTGTCGCTCTCACGTCTGTGGTCATGAAGTCGTTTGAAAGACTGGTGCTGGCCCACCTGAAGGACATCACTGGACCCCTGCTGGACCCCTTTCAGTTTGCTTACAGAGCAAACAGGTCTGTGGATGATGCAGTCAACATGGGACTGCATTATATCCTGCAACATCTCAACAGACCAGGGACTTATGCAAGGATCCTCTTTGTGGACTTCAGTTCAGCCTTCAATACAATCATGCCTGGTCTTCTCACAGCCAAACTGACCCAGCTCTCCATACCATCCTCGATCTGTCAGTGGATCACCAGCTTCCTGACGGACCGGCAGCAGCGAGTGAGACTGGGGAAACACACATCCAGGACTCTCACCACCAGCACTGGCGCCCCTCAAGGGTGCGTTCTCTCCCCACTGCTCTTCTCCCTGTACACTAATGACTGCACTTCTAAAGACCCCACTGTCAAGCTCCTGAAATTTGCCGACGACACCACTGTCATCGGTCTCATCCGAAACGGTGACGAGTCTGCTTACAGACTGGAGGTTGAACAGCTGGCTGTCTGGTGCAGTTATAACAACCTTGAGCTGAACACGCTCAAAACAGTGGAGATGATCGTGGACTTCAGGAGGAACAGCCCAGCACTCCCCCCACTCACCATCATGAACAGCACTGTGGAAGCAGTGGAGTCATTCAGGTTCCTGGGCACTTCCATCTCTCAGGACCTGAAGTGGGACAATCACATTGACTCCATTGTGAAAAAGGCCCAGCAGAGACTGTACTTCCTTCGCCAGCTGAGGAAGTTCAACTTGCCACAGGAGCTGCTGATTCAGTTCTACTCAGCCGTCATTGAATCTGTTTTATGCACTTCCATCACTGTCTGGTTTGGTTCAGCTACCAAATCAGACATCAGGAGACTACAACGGACAGTCCGGACTGCGGAGAGGATTATTGGTGCCCCCCTCCCAACCCTCCAGGACCTGTACTCTTCCAGAGTGAGGAAGAGAGCAGGTAAAATCATCACAGACTCCACTCACCCTGGACACCACTTGTTTGAACTGTTACCGTCAAGACGGCAAATCAGATCACTGGCCACAAGAACATCTCGGCACAGGAACAGTTTCTTCCCACAGGCCATTTCCCTTCTGAACAGTTAACATATCTCCCAAGGCATATGCCTTAAGTGCAATAGTCAAGTCAAGTCAAGTCAAATATATTTATATAGCGCTTTTCACAATACAGATTGTATCAAAGCTGCTTCACAGTATCAATCAAAACAACTTAATGTTTGTTTATTACTGGAAAAAAGACATCCAAGTTTGGTAGAGCTGATCAATGGTATGATTGGTTAATTAATTTGAATATCCCCATTAGCAATACTCCCACTGTTTAGTGCAATATCCTACAACTCAGGTGATACTTATATGTAGATTTATTTATTTATAATATTCAAAACACTGTAAATGTTCATAATCTGTAAATCTGAAAATGTCCATTCTGACTAAACCCAACTGTGATACTTTTATTCTCATATATTTATATTTTTATTTTTTATTCTTATAATTTGTAGTATTATGTTTCTTGTTGTATTTGTATTTGTATATGTGCACTGGAAGCCTCAGTACCAAAACAAATTCCTTGTGTGTGCAAGCACACTTGGCAATAAAGCTCTTTCTGATTCTGATTAATATGTTACTATTCTTCCATTTCCTTCCTTTGACGGAATGTTCAAATGATCCAAAACTATTCAAACTCCAACTGTCAAAAATTCAAATATAAATAAAGAATGTCTTTGTGTCTGTCTTTATGCATAGCATTAAGGCCCGTTCACACCAAGGACGATAACTATAAAGATAACGATCATTCTCCACATTAAAAAATAGCAGTTCACACTACAACTATACCGATAAAGATATGAGGAACGATATCATTGGGAACACTTTCAGAATGATTTTTTTCCAGCTGTCAAACGATAAAACACTGACAGCCAATCAGAATCCACTCGAATTTAAAGGGTTCGGACATTTTAAATGCAGACGACATTGTGGAGAAGTTAATCGCCGAGGTTCAGAAAAATCCAAAACAGTTTGACAAGTCAAACCCCCTTTCAAGGATACGTTAAAAAATGGATATGTGGAAAGCAATCGGTCGTACCCTTGAAATAAATGATGAGATCATTATGTAGGCTAGCAAATAGTGTGTCAAAATTACTTCAGGTATCCAGCGCTAGTTTCGACAACATTGTATTGCTTCCTTTGAAGTTGTAGTGAAAAAGGCGTATATATATATATATATATATATATATATATATATATATATATATATATATACTGTTCAGATCCGCTTAAAACATGCTGAGGACATCTGCTGGTAAAAGACGTGTAAATGCAACAAACTGATATTGAATCATTCAAAAGTATGAATAAAGTTTGTCTTCAAAAGATGACAACTCTCTAATCAAAGTGACGGATTCTCCCAACTCCTCTCATCTTTTAAGGATATCGTGTACCCAAAAGCGCCTGTTTTTCTTTTGATGTTTTTGTGTAATGTAAAGCAGCAGCGGAGCCTAGAATAAAAACACTGTTATCGTTTATTAGTGTGGATGAGAATATAGTCATCGTTATAGTTATCTTTATAGTTATCGTTCTTGGTGTGAACGGGCCTTTACTCCTCTCAAAGTCCGAGTTGTTAAACTACTTTAAACTTTAGGCCCGGCTTTCTCAAGCCAAAATCAGTGTTTCAAATCTTAATTAGTTTAGCCATTTTATCATCACACTCTATAGAAAAACCCTTTCACTTTTTCCAGAGACAGTATGTAAGAAGAGTATTGCGTCTGAAAAATCCAAATCTAGTCTCTTTAAACATGTTTTCTTACGTTTTTATCATAAAGACATTTCATTGTGGTTCATGAGTTTCAGAGGTTAAATGGATGTGATGAAGTCACTCAGTTCCTCTCGTCTCATTCTTGTCCAGGTCAGACAGCAGTACAGGAAGATCTTCAGATGTCTTTACTGTGTCAAACAACACTGAGGACTACAGCATCACGATCAGGAAATAAAAACTGCCATTATGATATGGATATTTTTATAACAGTCAATGTTTTTGGAATTTTAAATGTAAATACCTCAACTTGAATGATAAAAAAACATGTTAAACTAGTGTCTCATTTTATAGCTGTTAATATTATTGATGTAAAGCTCTTACAGTTTTAGTCTTTTGTAAACACAAGATTTACTTGGTGGAGGGAAGCATATTTTTACAGATTCCTCAGAATAATCAAGCTGGAATATTTTCGAGTAAATGTTGGCAAAAAAAAAAAAAAAAAAAGCTAAACTGTTTCATGTGTGCATGGTGAAGGGAAATACATGAATTTACATTCAGAGTTGTAAAGTTATAGATTTGTTAATCTTGCAAAATTATGTTTTTGTTTGTGAAGGTCAGAAAGAACCCATTTTACAGTACACTACATTAAATATTAAAATGTAGACATTAAATATGTCATAAATGAATTTTCAAGAGGGAGGGCAAGATGATTTATGGGTATAGTGATATGCATTTAAAAATAAGCTATAAAAATAATTAGATTTACTTTGAATGAGACATTAGCTGCTCATTTGTTTCGTCAATTGGCTTGAGTTTTTGTATTAAAACACTTGAAAGATTTTTGCTTTTGTTCGGGTCACACTCATATTTTCCTGTATTATTCAAATGCATTTTTGTTACAAAATATCTTAATTAACAAAATGATTGTCACAGTGACCAGCTCATTCACCCTCAGCACTACACAGCATCATTCCTGCTTACAACCTGCACACACTCCTCAATCACCTGCACACACTCACACTCCTCAATCACCTGCACACACTCCTCAATCACCTGCACACACTCCTCAATCACCTGCACACACTCACACTCCTCAATCACCTGCACACACTCCTCAATCACCTGCACACACTCCTCAATCACCTGCACACACTCCTCAATCACCTGCACACACTCCTCAATCACTGCACACACTCCTCAATCACCTGCACACACACACTCCTCAATCACCAGCACACACTTCTCAATCACCTGCACACACACACTCCTCAATCACCTGCACACACTCCTCAATCACCTGCACACACTCCTCAATCACCTGCACACACTCACACTCCTCAATCACCTGCACACACTCCTCAATCACTGCACACACTCCTCAATCACCTGCACACACACACTCCTCAATCACCAGCACACACTTCTCAATCACCTGCACACACACACTCCTCAATCACCTGCACACACTCCTCAATCACCTGCACACACTTCTCAATCACTGCACACACTCCTCAATCACCTGCACACACTCCTCAATCACTGCTCACACTCCTCAATCACCTGCACACACACACTCCTCAATCACCAGCACACACTCAATCACCTGCACACACACATTCTTCAATCACCTGCACACACTCCTCAATAACCTGCACACACTCCTTAATCACCTGCACACACTCCTCAATCACCTGCACACACTCCTCAATCACCTGCACACACTCCTTAATCACCTGCACACACTCCTCAATCACCTGCACACACACACACACACTCCCCAATCACCTGCCACACTCCTCAATCACCTGCACACACTCCTCAATCACCTCCACACACACACACTCCTCAATCACCTGCACACACTCCTCAATCTCCTGCACACACTCCTCAATCACCTGCACACACTCCTCAATCACCTCCACACACACACACTCCTCAATCTCCTGCACATACTCCTCAATCACCTGCACACACACACACTCCTCAATCACGTGCACACACTCCTCAATCACTTGCACACACTCCTCAATCACCTGCACACACACACACACTCAATCACCTGCACACACACACACTCCTCAATCACGTGCACACACTCCTCAATCACCAGCACACACTCCTCAATCACCTGCACACACACACACTCCTCAATCACCTGCACACACTCCTCAATCACCAGCACACACTCCTCAATCACCTGCACACACTCCTCAATCACCTGCACACACTCCTCAATCTCCTGCACACACTCCTCAATCACCTGCACACACACACTCTTCAATCACCTGCACACACTCCTCAATCACCTGCACACACTCCTCAATCACCTGCACACACTCCTCACCTGCACACACTCCTCAATCACCTGCACACACTCCTTAATCACCTGCACACACTCCTCAATCACCTGCACACACTCCTCAATCACCTCCACACACACACACTCCTCAATCACCTGCCACACTCCTCAATCACCTGCACACACTCCTCAATCACGTGCACACACTCCTCAATCACCTGCACACACTCCTCAATCACCAGCACACACTCCTCAATCACCTGCACACACTCCTCAATCACCTGCACACACACTCCTCAATCACTGCACACACTCCTCAATCACCTGCACACACTCCTCAATCACCTGCACACACTCCTCACCTGCACACACTCCTCAATCACCTGCACACACACACTCTTCAATCACCTGCACACACTCCTCAATCACCTGCACACACTCCTCAATCACCTGCACACACTCCTCACCTGCACACACTCCTCAATCACCTGCACACACTCCTTAATCACCTGCACACACTCCTCAATCACCTGCACACACTCCTCAATCACCTCCACACACACACACTCCTCAATCACCTGCACACACTCCTCAATCTCCTGCACACACTCCTCAATCACCTGCACACACACACACTCCTCAATCACGTGCACACACTCCTCAATCACCTGCACACACACACACTCCTCAATCACTGCACACCCCTCAATCACCTGCACACACTCCTCAATCACCTGCACACACTCCTCAATCACCTGCACACACTCCTCAATCACCTGCACACACACACTCCTCAATCACCTGCACACACTCCTCAATCACCTGCACACACACACTCCTCAATCACCTGCACACACACACTCCTCAATCACCTGCACACACACACTCCTCAATCACCTGCACACACTCACTCCTCAATCACCTGCACACACTCCTCAATCACCTGCACACCTGCACACACTCCTCAATCACCTGCACACAATCCTCAATCACCTCCACACACTCTTCAATCACTGCACACACTCCTCAATCACCTGCACACACTCCTCAATCACCTGCACACACTCCTCAATCACCTGCAAACACTCCTCAATCACCTGCACACACTCCTCAATCACCTGCACAAACCCCTCAATCACCTGCACACACTCCTCAATCACCTGCACATACTCTTCAATCACCTGCACACACTCCTCAATCACCTGCACACACTCCTCAATCACCTGCACACACACACTCCTCAATCACCTGCACTAACTCCTCAATCACCTGCACACACTCCTCAATCACCTGCACACACTCACTCCTCATTCACCTGCACACACTCCTCAATCACCTGCACACACTCACTCCTCATTCACCTGCACACACTCCTCAATCACCTGCACACACTCCTCAATCACCTGCACACACTCCTCAATCACCTCCACACACTCTTCAATCACTGCACACACTCCTCAATCACCTGCACACACTCCTCAATCACCTGCACACACACACTCCTCAATCACCTGCACTAACGATACTCGGTTACTAACGTAACCTCGGTTCTCTCTAGAAGAGGGAACGAGTATTGCGTAAGTTTAGCTTACGCTACGGGAAAGATTCATCTTCTCGAGATACTGAACCCAAAAAATTATCCTTAATTTTTGTATACCTTGTCAACGCAGTGCAGCAGCTAGCAGACCTAGAGCAGGCTATCTTGCGTGCTCATTGGCTGACCTGCGGGCAACTGCTGCAGAGTGAGCCGGGCGTGACATCACGCCCAATGAAGGGCGCCCGCGCCTTCATCGCGTCACAGCCCGCCAGAATGGGCGTGGCTTAAGCCTATAAAGGAATGTGGCTGTAGGCTGCTTCCCTGGTTTTTGTCGACTGAAGCGAAGTCGCTCGTGGCGCGAGCACGGCCGGTTACGCAATACTCGTTCCCTCTTCTAGAGAGAACCGAGGTTACGTTAGTAACCGAGTATCGTTCTCTTACGAGGGGTTCTCTCGTATTGCGTAAGTTTAGCTTACGCTACGGGAACACTTTGTCAACGCCGTGCACGCCAAGCATCCACATGAGACCCCGAACTTAGGGGGAAACCCCATAAGTGGAAGAATAAGGTGGCCGGCCATTCCGCGGGCCATCACTTGTACACAAGCACACATAGGGAATACAGAGCAGCGCGGGCGCGGGGTCTGTATAGGCACATGGCATAATCCCTTTAGTGCAGCTCAACCAGGAGAGCTGAGTCATGTGAGAGTGATCTGAGCAGGGGGTCTGGGCAGAATACATCTCTCATTCAGACTGACAGCAGTTTAGCCTGCAAGGCGGGAACTTCTAGGTTATAGAACCTGACAAAGGTAGACGGGGAGCTCCAGCCCGCCGCTACGCATATGTCGTGGATAGAAATCCCGCTGGACCATGCCCACGAAGAGGCCACGCCTCTCGTGGAATGAGCCCTGATGCCCAGAGGGCATTGCAGATCCTTCGACGCATAAGCGGCCGCTATAGCGTCTACTATCCATCTGGACAGGCTCTGTTTCGAGGAGGCGAAACCCTTGGTGCGCCCACCAAACGAAACAAAAAGCTGTTCCGAGCGCCTGAAGGAGGCGGTGCGCGTAATGTAGACCCTCAGCGCTCTGACGGGGCAGAGGAGGTTTACATCACTTTCACTGTCAGATGCTGCGAGAGCAGATAGTGAAATAACTTGCGCTCTGAATGGAGTGCCCATCACTTTAGGGACATAGCCGTGTCTAGGTCTGAGGACGACTTTAGAGTCATTTGGTCCAAACTCAAGACACAACGCGCTGACAGACAGCGCGTGTAGATCCCCTACGCGTTTTACTGATGACAGCGCAGCCAGAAAAAACGTTTTCAGTGATAGATATTTCAACCCCACGGAGTCTAGTGGTTCGAAAGGAAAAGCTTTCAGGGCCTCGAGGACCAATGAAAGATCCCACATAGGAACCGACGGGGGGCGCGGCGGATTCATCCTTCTAGCTCCCCTAAGGAAGTGGATGACCAACTCATGTTTCCCCAGCGACTGGCCGAGCGTTGGTTCTGCAAACGCTGCCACGGCCGCCACGTACACCTTGAGCGTGGAAGGGGACCTTCCCTTATCCAACAGCTCTTGTAGGAAAGTGAGCAGATGCGCCACCCCGCATGTCCGTGGGTCCAGACCTCTGTCGGTGCACCAACCGGAGAACACAGACCATTTAGACGCGTAGAGCCTTCTCGTGGAAGGGGCTCTAGACTGCGTGATCGTGTTCATCACTCCTTGAGTGGGATGGGGATGCCAGATCGTGCCGCGAGCTTGAGAGAGTAGATCTGCCCTCACCGGAATCGGCCACGGAGCTGTAAGTGACAGCTGTGCTAGTTCCGGGAACCAAATCTGATTCTCCCACCGCGGGGCTATGAGGAGCACCGAGTGGCGCGTTTCCCTGATTCTCTTGATCACCTGTGGTAACAGAGAGACCGGAGGGAAAGCATATAGCGGGAGGCTGGGCCAAACTTGGGCCAGCGCGTCCTCGTCCTTCGAGAAGAACATTGGGCATTGAGCGTTGTCTTTTGACGCAAATAGGTCGACTTCCGCTCTGCCGAATAGGCGCCACAGTTTCTGGACCGTTTGGGGGTGCAAGGACCATTCCCCTGGGGGAACATTGTCTCTGGACCGTCTGTCTGGGCCGTCGTTCAGATGGCCAGGCACATGCGCCGCCCTCAGCGAGCGCAGGTGTATCTGAGACCAAATAAGGAGGCGTTCCGTCAGATTGCAGAGTTTTCAGCCCCCTGTGCGAACCAACACCCAGCGTCCCGCACAGCCGCAGTCTTCGCAGCGACGTCAGGGCGGCCGCCCTAGATCGCGCTCAGACAGCCGTCACAGACCGCCGCCTCCCAGAGGGCTTCGGCAGAGAATCACGCTGAAGTCTGAGCACGCGAAGCCCTCCTAACAGTAAGAGAGAAAAGACGCGCGGGTCCCGCTGCGGCCGGACCGCTGTCAAAATTCATTTCCCTGTCAGTCCCCTTCAAACAGGCTACTGCAGCGGTTCATTTAGCAGCCAACGAGCCGGTTTATTCACCCTCTCGCCTGCACACAAGCGCCGTTTTCACGGCGACCCAGAGAAAATCTCTAATAGAGTGTAATGTCTGGTCCGGCTCATGCCGTCAATGTTTTAAGTGTAGTGAAAGTGCCCACGCCTCAGTGCTCACCCCTACACATAAGCACTCAAAATTCTGTGTCACTCACAGAGCACACTCTCATAAAGCGCAGAAAAGCCGCTCGAGTGTTGCATGTAAGAAATGTGTCCACAAGTCTGTGCCCACTATCTGCCCGCTCTGTTACACGGTCAAACAAACAGGTTATAAACGTAAGTCTCGTGCCCCCCAGAGAGCGCTCACGCTTACTAACACAAACCTTTCCCCGGGCCCCGCCCGCGCGTTTAAGCGTTATCACAAAACGCAGAGCGTTTATAAAACGCTCCCCGTCTATTATGACCGGGGCGTTAGATACAGTTGTAAGTCTCGTGCCCGCGCCCACGCGCTCACGCTTACAGAGAGCTTTTTTCACCCAGAGCACTGCTCGCGCGTCAAAATGTGGTAAAAGTTTGTTCCCTATCCCCTAAACAGGTTATAAACGTAAGTCTCGTGCCCGCCAGAGAGCGCTCACGCTTACTAACACAAACCTTCCCCCGGGCCCCGCCCGCGCGCTTAAGCGTTATCACAAAACGCAGAGCATTCATAAAACGCTCCCCGTCTACTATGGCCAGGGCGTTAGATACAGTTGTAAGTCTGCATGATGGGAGCCATTAATGAGTTGTGATTGGTGGCAACAAGGATTATTATTGTCACCACGGTTGAGATTCACAGGCTGATTATTGATGTCTGTGTTTCTAAATAAATGCATTTTTGATCAGGACAATTTTTATTAAATGTTTTGGATTATAAGAAAAATACAACTATCATATGCTGTAGAATCAATAAACTGTTGCTATCAAGTTAAACCAGATCATCTGAATGAGTTTCATTTTTCAGTTCACAGCATGATTATGTCAAAACATAACTAACACTATCAGAGCACACATTACTGAACATTAACATACAAACAATCTTTCCCTTTACTGAAAAACACATAAAATAGCACTTAATAGGGAAGATATGAAATGAAAATTCTGGATGCACTTGACCAAAAACAAAACTTATGAAATGACTTAAAAATATTTTGATGAAATGACTTTTAAATGTTTTTGTTTTGTTTTGTTGTATAATTGTATTATTAACCTTTTAATTAGGTTCAATAATTTAATGAATCTGAATAAAAAATAATTCAAGCCAGTGTAATAAAATAACCACACTTTTATTTGAAGAGACACACAAAAATTGAAAAGGAAATATGCCTATAGTAAAATATTAAATAATAATATGAATATCTTATTCTTCATTCAGTTCAGAACAGAATCAGATTTAACAGATTTATTTTTTTGACACAGCACAGCACACACACACAGCGGAGAGCACAGCACACACACACACACACACACACACATTTTTTTTTAGTTTAAATTTTTTTTTCATTATATAAATATGAAATATTGAGGAAACTGAATACCAGATTGTTCCTTTAATATTAGTTTATGTACCAGGATTCCTGCTGAAAAACTAGCAATGGTAATCCTAGAATTTCTAAAATGGAAATAAAATCTTTTAAAAATAATAATAGTAGCAATAATAATAATAATATGTAAATGATTATACTGGTATGTAACATACTTCCAATTTAAAAGATTGTCTTTTTCTTTAAGATGCAATGATGTTTAAATAATCCTATAAATGCATTTGAAAAATTTTTTTTTTTCACAAACTTGTTAATTTCATAATATATTTTCATAACAGCTAATCTCTCTACAGACCCCTGCTACAACTACACTGTGCAGGACAATCCATGGAGATCCATCAATAATACAAATGATCCAGTCAGAAAGTGTGACAAGTCTGTCTCCTGGAGCGGCTGGTATCGTCTCTTCATTAACAACATGAGCGCTCATATCCCAGACACGTGTGTTGCTCAGTACAGCTGTGGCACTAATGTCCCACTGTGGATACGTGGTGGACACCCAACAGTAACAGATGGAGTCGTCACTCGAGATGTCTGCATTCACTGGAGCAATTACTGCTGCTATTACGGGTCTTTTCCCATTAAAGTCAAAGCCTGTCCAGACGATTATTATGTCTATGAGCTGGTTAGACCAACTGTGTGTTATTCAGCATACTGTGCAGGTAATTATATTCACATGAGCTCTTTCTACACATTCATGATATTTGTGTTTCTGTTCATTAATCACTATTCATCCAAACTTTCAGACACTGGCAGCATTAACACCAGCCCTACAACTGTCACACCAGTGACCATCTCTACTGGTAATGTAACACACTGTGTCTCTTTTGGCTTATTTTCTGAATGTTTTCTAATGTATGTAGGCTACAGATCAGGGCTGCATTTCCCAAAAGCATCATCATAAGCCTGAGTTGATCATAGAACAACTGACACCAATGGTCTCTACGATCAACTTATAGACTTACGATGCTTTTAGGAAACGCCGCTCTGTACCATTGGATAGATGTGTGCTTGTGTCAGAAGAATAAAATACTTACTCTACCAGTAAAATACATTGTAAAAACAAAAAACAAAAACAAAACCTAACATTAACAGATGGAGTCGTCACTGTTCACATTAGCTAATTCTGATAGATCGGATATGCACAAAAATCAGATTTGGACTGACAGTCTGAACTTAGAAACGCTTTGAACATCATAAAAAATCAGAGGATAAAGGTCCCGCCGCACACTGACGGATTGGTGACATGTTTGTAACGGTGGAAAACTGGTTTCTAACTGTGTTTTTGAGACTGTCTTTGGTTCACTGCAGATTGAAAATACTCAGCAAAGGTTTTAACATGAATTTACAAATGTTTTTTGGGGTCCACTGGACCCCAAATGACTTTTGCTTGAATTAATAAAAATGTTCTCTTTTTCCAAATGGTATGAAACTTCCTACGGCTCTCAACACTTCCTAGATCTACAAAAAAAAAAATTAAAATGGAACGTTATCTGTTTTTATGTAGGCGTGACAAAAATACTCACACTCGTGGTCTTCGGGGTCCATTGGACCCCAAAAAATGCAATTTAATTTTGTAACAGAACAATATTTTTTTTTTTTTACAAATATAAATTTACTTTATTTATTAATGTTTTTACTCAACATTTGTGCAGTTTTTGGAGGATTTATTATATATTTTAAATATCTATAAATAAATAAATACATATTTATTTATCATTGGACTCAAAATAGACAAAATTCATCATCAAAATCAGAAACAACGCAGAACATAACGCAAATCTTTTTTTTTTTACAATTTTTTTTTTTACTGCTTTGTTTGCTAATTTGTTATTGTAGTTCAGTTTAAATAAATGATACAATCTTAAGACTCCAACATTTATTTTTGTAACATGTTGTTCAGGTTTGATTATAATCATACTGTAATATTATTGAAAAACTGTTTTTTTTTTCAGTACAAAAAAAATGCTAAACTTTGACAAAAAGTATTTTATTTTTGTTATAATTGTGTTTTAAAATTTTTATATATGAATCCAACTGAATCCAACTTTAGAAACTTTAGAATCTTTCAGTAATTCAAATATCATATAGGCCTTATGGAGCTCTATAGCCATCTAGTGGTTAAAGTGATTTATTACACATTTTAACCTGTATTTTCAAAAAAAATGGGCAAAAATCTTACATTAAACCTTGTAAAATTATCCATGGTATCCCCAGGAATTAAATTTTGAAATCTGGGTTTTTAATAAATTTAATTTAACGTAAAATGCTGTTTTTTTTTGTAAAAATCCTATTTAAAAACTCCACATAGAGACATATAAACAACATTAACTTGATTTTCACCACAAGGTGTTTAAATAACCAGTGTTAAAAACACTCTGAAGCAGTGTTAGAGTTAATTAGATCATTCAGTGATTAAGTGATGATTGTTTGATTTAAGACACTTTATGATAAGCAGAATCTGAAGAAAAGAAAAGTTAAGATTTTAACAGTTTAAATATGGTGCTAAGAATAAACAATCCCTAATGAAAAAAATTATACTTTATTGTATTTGAAAGATATTCCCTTTTCAATAGTACATTGCAAATATACCAACTAATATTTTCTAAAAATATATTTTAGAAAAATATACTTGAAGTGAAAAATCTGTGTATTTTTTAAAAGTGTATTTATTTGCACTTTACTTAAAAATATACTTTAGGTTGGCTATATTTTTAACTGTGTGCTGGAAAATGATCATTGTAACAATGCATTGAAGTATACTTTCAAAATACATTATAGTATATAGTATATTATACAAAGTATAGCTTAGTATATTTGTTATTTAATGTGCATTTGTTATTGAAGACAACACTGAAAAAAATGATACTTTGGACCAACCTAAAACAATTACTGTAATTTGTTACAGCTAAATTTATTAGTTTTTCTCAAGCTATATTTTTGATTTAGTTGAAAGTTTTCAATTTAATTTAATAAACTAGCTGCTAGTTTTGCCTGATGGCATTCCAGAGTCAATGGAGCAGCTTATGGATGAAGTCAGGAAAGTGTGGGTTAAATGGCAATTTAAGACTGCCGTACCAAGACAGAGACTTTGGAGATGCACTAGTGAACTTGACATCTACTGTAGAACTTCAGGATTTGGCAACTATTAAGTTCATCCCAGTAACTGATGATTGTAGCCGAGTAATTACTTTTACTAAAATTATATTTTGTCATAAAAAAGTGAAACATCAGTGCAATTCATTCAAAAAAAATGTTTACATTGGTCCAAAGGAAAATTGTGATTTTCAGTTTATACCTTCTGTTTTCACTTTGCCTCAAAGTACGTGTTACGCCCTCTACACTGCAAAAAAATTATACTTTGGATTAACTTAAAAAAATTGATGTAATTTGTTACAACTAATTTTTTTAGATTTTCTCAAATTGTATTTATGATTTAGTTAAAACTGTAAATTTTTATTTAATTTCAAACCAAAATTTTTATTTTTTCCAACACAATGTTTTACCTTAACCCAAAGTAATAATATTGTTTGTTACAAAGAACGTGTGTAATTTTTTTTGCTTTGATACAACCTACACTGTAAAAAATAAAATCTTTAAAAAACGGTCTTTAACTTTAATTGTTTAACTGGCTACTCACTGCTGTCTTAGACGACGACATCACTTCCTGTAAAGTTATGCTTTACTACAATTTAATTACAACTAAAATATACTAAGTACAAAATGAGTTGTTCCAAAACAGCACACTTCAAGTTCGTATCATTAACACACTTGACGTATACTGAAAAAGTCTGGTTGCAAGTATATTTAGCATTTATTTTTCACTCATTGCATCAATGACTTCAATACCCAGCATTTATTGCATTTTACTTATTTAATTTTCCATTTTATCTTAAGGTCACATTGTAAAGTGTACACTAAGTAAGCACATTATCAATTTTGCTTAACACCTTTATTATTTCTTTATCAGCTTTTTTAATCAATAACAGTTTATTGAAACTTGTTGACTTGCAGTCCCATATATAGCCTATATATAGCCTACCTATATGTCCATGTATATATTATAACAGATAGTGAGGGCTTTTAAACTGCAGTAAGATAAATTAAGGAACTCGCTTGTGGTTTTAAAACACAAACAAAATGGAAAAGAGCGCGGGTGTCGAGACGTGTTTTCAAAAGTTGAACTTTTAACTTGAACAAGGCATTTTAAAACATGGAGCGAGTAACTGAAAAAGCAGGAGAAAAGAGATGCAATAACGGCCAAAGACTCTTGTTTAATCCATTAATGTTTATGTTTTGGTGTGGCCCCAGCAATTGTGTTGTACCATTATATACATATCACAAACCCTGTGTTACTGCAGCATGAAATCCAGCAATATAACAATCAGTTAGGAAATTTTAACAAACATGAACACAAAAAGCTAATCTACCTTGACACACACAGACATCAACAATCAGCGTATGAATCTCATAAATAGCGACAATCAAAAGTACTTTGCTACAACGTAAATATTAATGGAACAACACAATTGTTAGATTAAAAAGACATCAGTGAATCAGTCTATTTCATGATGATAATAAAACCATCAACAGGTTGTTATCATCATCATCTGAACTCATTTCACTTTAGCCTTCTTTGCAGCTGCAAATGTGTTTGACAAACACACTTTCACAACAGCCAAAAAAACAAAAAAGAGTTAAGAGCCCAACTAATGGAAACACTAATCACTGTTATGGTGACTTCAAATGAAACAGAGTTAAACCTCTGTTAATTCTCAATAAAAACTTCTGTAGACGTCTGACAGAAATAAAGTCAGTCTGGTTAGTAATAAGTGAAGCTGGTAATGCTGTTTGTGGAGCTGTTAAATCCTCCTCTGCTGAGATCTTCAGATTTAATTATTTTCTCTTCAGTTGATTTCATCTAAGACTGTGGCTGAAGTCAGTTGTAGTTCTTGCGTTTCTGCTCGTCTCTTTTTCTGTTCTCTTCAGAGGTGTAAAGTCCAGGATCAGAAAGTAAAATCCTCCGCAGTACAGGTCCTTCTCAAAAAATTAGCATATTGTGATAAAGTTCATTATTTTCCATAATGTAATGATAAAAATTAAACTTTTATATATTTTAGATTCATTGCACACCAACTGAAATATTTCAGGTCTTTTATTGTTTTAATACTGATGATTTTGGCATACAGCTCATGAAAACCCAAAATTCCTGTCTAAAAAAATTAGCATATTTCATCCGACCAATAAAAGAAGTGTTTTTAATACAAAAAAAAAAGTCAACCTTCAAATAATTATGTTCAGTTATGCACTCAATAGTCAATACTTGGTCGGGAATCCTTTTGCAGAAATGACTGCTTCAATGCGGCGTGGCATGGAGGCAATCAGCCTGTGGCACTGCTGAGGTGTTATGGAGGCCCAGGATGCTTCGATAGCGGCCTTAAGCTCATCCAGAGTGTTGGGTCTTGCGTCTCTCAACTTTCTCTTCACAATATCCCACAGATTCTCAATGGGGTTCAGGTCAGGAGAGTTGGCAGGCCAATTGAGCACAGTAATACCATGGTCAGTAAACCATTTACCAGTGGTTTTGGCACTGTGAGCAGGTGCCAGGTCATGCTGAAAAATGAAATCTTCATCTCCATAAAGCTTTTCAGCAGGTGGAAACATGAAGTGCTCCAAAATCTTCTGATAGCTAGCTGCATTGACCCTGCCCTTGATAAAACACAGTGGACCAACACCAGCAGCTGACATGGCACCCCAGACCATCACTGACTGTGGGTACTTGACACTGGACTTCAGGCATTTTGGCATTTCCTTCTCCCCAGTCTTCCTCCAGACTCTGGCACCTTGAATTCCGAATGACATGCAAAATTTGCTTTCATCCGAAAAAAGTACTTTGGACCACTGAGCAACAGTCAAGTCTGCTGCTTCTCTGTAGCCCAGGTCAGGCGCTTCTGCCGCTGTTTCTGGTTCAAAAGTGGCTTGACCTGGGGAATGCGGCACATGTAGCCCATTTCCTGCACACGCCTGTGCACGGTGGCTCTGGATGTTTCTACTCCAGACTCAGTCCACTGCTTCCGCAGGTCCCCCAAGGTCTGGAATCGGTCCTTCTCCACAATCTTCCTCAGGGTCCGGTCACCTCTTCTCGTTGTGCAGCGTTTTTTGCCACACTTTTTCCTTCCCACAGACTTCCCACTGAGGTGCCTTGATACAGCACTCTGGGAACAGCCTATTTGTTCAGAAATTTCTTTCTGTCTTACCCTCTTGCTTGAGGGTGTCAATGATGGCCTTCTGGACAGCAGTCAGGTCGGCAGTCTTACCCATGATTGTGGTTTTGAGTAATGAAACAGGCTGGGAGTTTTTAAAAGCCTCAGGAATCTTTTGCAGGTGTTTAGAGTTAATTAGTTGATTCAGATGATTAGGTTAATAGCTCGTTTAGAGAACCTTTTCATGATATGCTAATTTTTTGAGACAGGAATTTTGGGTTTTCATGAGCTGTATGCCAAAATCATCAGTATTAAAACAATAAAAGACCTGAAATATTTCAGTTAGTGTGCAATGAATCTAAAATATATGAAAGTTTAATTTTTATCATTACATTATGGAAAATAATGAACTTTATCACAATATGCTAATTTTTTGAGAAGGTCCTGTAAAGCCTATCGCCTAAGTAATTCCTTCTTCAGACTTTTCTTCTTTGTTGCATTCTGTGCTTCGTCCGCAACACATCTGACGGCAATGCTTGCATTTTCCTTCTTTCTTTAGCAAAGCTCTTTCTAACACACGTTTTGTTCCTCTCTATGCTTTTTAATCACGATTCTGGTGACTTCAAATAAAACATTCAATGAAACATCAAACCTCTGTTAATTCTCAATAAGAGCTTGTCTATGTAGATTCATGATGTATAAAACATCTAAATGTTCAAACAAACTCTTTATTAAACATCACTGGACTACATAAACACAAGTTAACAATATGTGTCAGTGTTCATCCAAACACTCAGTTGTAAAAACACAGGAAGTAACTCTGGCGAATAAACACCGACTACAGTCACATGTGACACATATCTGACACAAGTTGTGTTACTATAACACATTAGTGTGTAAAAAGTTTCAACACACTTCTGTTTAAGAGGAATAACACATTAGTTGTGTTAAAGGTAACACAAAACGTGTAGTCCTTATAAACACAGAGATGTGTTAAGAAACGACACAGGTTGTGTGTTAAATTTGACACAACATGTGTTGTCCCTGAGCACACACACTACATGTGTTAAAATCTACACAACATGTGTTGTCCCTGAGCACACACACAACATGTCATCTTTAACATCTCTTTTTACAGGTTGTGTTGTTTTCAACACATCATTTTATAAGAGCGCGTCGACACTCACCATCACTGTTAATGGTATGCAGTGTTTGCTATGTTTCTCAAACAAACAGGCTTGTATAAATAAAAGTTATATATATACAATATTTTGCCAGTTGCTACATTTTAATCTAATTCAAAGTGCAAATCTGGTTAACTGTTATATCTTCATGAACTTTTGTCAAAAGCAGCATTATCTATTAGGGGTTGAAGCGTGAATAATGTACAGTGAGTCTGTCCAGTCATTGAGCTTGAAACATTGTCTTGTACTTTGTGTGCACATGCATTCTGTTGATTAAATGATTAATATTTTTACATCTGCCCCTTTCGCTTTAATTTTTAAAATGACACAATTTGTATGTTAAAATGACTTACACATTTACTGTGTTAAATTTGACACAACATGTGTAGTCCCTGAGCACACTCACTACATGTGTTAAAACTGACACAACATGTGTCATTTTTAACACATCTCTTTTTAGAGTGCACTTAATTAATCACATAATTAGCTCATTAACTTTAACACCCTTTAGAGTTGGACCATATATGGCTGCGTTTACACTTCACCATGATTCGATTAAGCAGATTGGATCATAAGACAATCAGGACACAGTGCATTTACACCGACCTGACCACATCAAGTGGCTTCTGTATCTGGATAACAGATCATTCAAAAAAAGAAAAAAAAAAGAAAGGATGGCTCTGGTGCAAAGTCGACCTGAAGTGGTGGGTTTTCTTTTCAAAAGTTTTCAGTCAGGGGCATTTTACAAATCTCGAAAAATGAAGAGGATGGAGAGGCTGCAAGTACTAATAATGTGGATAGATGCTGTAATGGAAACGGTACAGAGAAACGTATGGGTTTGAGAACGTTGCCAGCTGAAAATGCGTGTTCTTTACAGAAAATTAATGGTTCTGCAACTTTCGGGTGCGAAGGCAAACATTTTTATTATATTTGCGATGTACTTCGCACTCGACTGTATCGCAAAACCCCACAACTACCTTCAGCAATTCCTGGAGAGAGGAGGGGGAATAATGACAGTGTGGGGGGGGGGGGGTTGTATGACGTCCACCTGTGAATGTAGACACGATGGCTGGATCGCGTTTACATTACACTGAGATGCGATCACAATGCGTCCTCGACTCCGAACCTGGACACGCTGATCGGATAACATTCCCATCAGAAGCATGTTTACACTTGCCTTTTCAATGTGTATGTGGACAACATCCGGATACAGGTCCCCAGAGATGGGCACAAATACATAAAAAATTATTTAATTACAAATTACAAGTACTTACTCATCAAATGTATTTAAATAAAAAACAAAATGCTGCTGTGAAAAATGTATTTAATTATTTTAGTATTTAATTAAAGTCATTTGTAATTTGAAAATACAAAAATACAAAAAAATTAAAGCAATCATTTTAACCAAGGAAAGAGAAACAACAAGAACAGAAAAAAAGAGAAACACAAGAACTACTGACTCTGAGCCATTACAAATTATTGCACTTATTATTTGTACACCAGTTTGACTTTATTTCTGTCATACATCTACACACAGTCTTATTTAGATTTACAGAAGTTTAGACGGTGATGTTTTATGGAATGTTTCATTTCATATCACCATTATGGTGATCAGTGTTTGATTTAGTTGGGCTCTTGACCCTTTACTTTATAATAATAGTTGTTTTCTGGCCACTTCAACTCTGTGTTCAGGAAGCACATTTATTGTGGCAAGAGAAACTATGACCTGGGCTGCTTTTTCCAAAAGCATTTTAACCTCCTAAGACCCGAGTTTTGGTCAGAGGTGGAAAGTCCAGGGGTCAGAAAGTAAAAGTCCTGCCACATTTTTATTCCACCCACAGCAAAAACTCCAGTGTTAAATGAACTTTACTGGGAGTTTATTTGGATCCAGACTCAAGAGTGTTAAAGTTAATGCTGTGTGTGCCTAAAAGAAAGATTTTTATTTATTTATCAGAACATCGTTTAAGATATCATTTGGTTTATTTTGAAAAGTCTGGATCTAATGTTATAGAATCACTGTGATGCTGTTATGATCATTATACATTTAAGTCAGAGAGTAGGCTTTAAATGAGTTCAGTGATTCAGGTCAAATGATGATTATGTCTAAACATGATCTACAACATCTGATCTGATCTGATCTGATCTCTTTGTTCATCCAGCTGTTAAAACAGCCAAACAAAATCTTTGGTTAAACATTTAAAGGTCACCTGCCCAATTAAATCAAACACCGATCACCATAACGGTGACTAAAATATAGATCTTCTCCTTCAGTGATTCTGCTAGTTAACATCTGGTGTCTTCAATAATATCTCAATCATCACTCAATTATTCACTTAATTATCTCATTAACTTTAACACTCTTGAGTCTGGATCCAAATAAACTCCCAGTAAAGTTCATTTAACACTGGAGTTTTTGCTGTGGGTGGAATAAAAATATGGCAGGACTTTTACTTTCTGACCCCTGGACTTTCCACCTCTGCACAGAATTAAGTATTATGGTGCACACAACCAATGTTATGTCCACGTATGTGGACAACCAGGTCTTAGGAGGTTAAAACGATACCTATTTTGTGTTATTCCATTTCAGTGGTTACTTAGAAATTTGAATCTGATTTTTTTTTTTTTCCCTAGGGGGCGCCCCGTTGCCCCTGGTACCGGGGGCGTTGGTTTGTAACAGGTTAAGTCTAAGCTGATTGTATAGACCATTCGTTGCAATTGCTCTACGATCAAGTTAGGTTTAAGATGCTTTTGGGAAGTGAAGTCTAGGTCATGATGATAATGTTTAGATCAAATCCATTCCTGTAGTGCCCTGATAAATTGTAACAGCATTATAAACTGATTATACAAATGTTACATGTTTTATGCAACATTATACAAATGTATACAAACTCATATTCATTACAGTAGCTAATTCCAGCAGTATTTTAATAAATTGAAGGTTTTAAAATCACACACAGACATCAAGAATCTACATATGAATCTCAACAATGGTGACAATCACACAAATGCTTTATGTTGCAGTGCATGATGGGAGCCACCAATCAAAACACATCCATGGCTTACATCATGCATTACAGTAGGGCTGGGCGATATATCGCACGATATTGTTATGCGCATCTCGTCAGTAAAACCGGTTCCTTGATTAGTAGTAAATCGCCTTCACCTGCTTTCAGATGGAGCGGCATTTACTACACAGCCCAAACTCCAGTGTTAAATTAACACTCAAGAGTGTTAAAGTTAATGAGATAATTAAGTGATTAATTTAGTGACGTTTGAGCATTATTGAAGACACCTGATGTTAAGTTCTCGCAGCTGGCTGCGTTCTTCATCAACTCACGACCCGAGTGATCCACCGCTAAGAGTTGTACACTTAACAAGCAGAATCACTGAAGGAGAAAATCTCAAATTGTAAGCCACCGTTATGGCGATAAGTGTTTGCTTTAGTTGGGCTCTTAACCTTTATACATTTACTTTAAATTTATTTGTCTGCTGTTATTTATTTATACCAGTCAAATGAACAAAAAAAAGTGTGATCTGATAGTGTTGGTTGTGTTCTGGCATAATCATGCTGTGATCTGAAAATGAATCTTACTGAGATAGTTTGGTTTAACTTGTTGGCAAAAACTTTTTGATTCTACATCATATATGAATATAGGTACGTTTCTTATAATCAAAAATATTTAATAAACATTGTTCTGATCAAAACACTTTAAAATAAATTTATTTAGAAACACAGACATCAATAATCAGCCTGTGAATCTCAACAATGGTGACAATAATAAAGCAGGTTGCAGTGGCTGCCACCAATCACAAATCATTAATGGCTCCCATCATGCATTGCGATATGAATAAATTATGATCTGAATTTTCGATGTAATTTACTTTTCCTAATTGAATATTTTGCTCGTCACCATTGTTGAGATGCATAGACTGAATCTTGAAGTCTGTGAGTGCCTATAAGAAAGATTTTTTTTTTTAGAAAAAACTTTTAAGAAATCCTTTTTATTATAGCTAAAATTCTGGATATTTAGTCAGAATCACAGTTATGCTGTAACCAACAACATAAATCAAAATCATAAAGTTCAAATGATGATTGTCATAATGTAACCAACACCATCAGATCACTTTTTTTCTTTGTTCATCTGGCAGTTATAACTCAGATACATCAGCCAAACAAAATCTAAAGTTAATAATATAAGGGTCAAGAGCCCAACTAAAGCAACCAATGATCGCCATAACGGTGGCTTACGATTTGAGTTTTTCTCCTTCAGTGATTCTGCTTTAGGTGTCTTCAATAATGCTCAATCATCACTCAATTAATCACTTAATTATCTCATTAACTTCAACACTCTTGAGTGGACTCATATACACTCCCAGGAGTGTTAATTTAACACTGGAGTTTTTGCTGTGTACAAAGAGCCGTAGTTAACTGACAAGCTGAGCCATATCGCATTAATTATCGCTGGCGATACGTCCGCGATATTGATGCGATATGGCTCAGCTTGTCAGTTAACTACGGCTCTTTGTAGTAAATGCCGCTCCATCTGAAAGCAGGTGAAGGCGATTTACTACTAATCAAGGAACCGGCTTTACTGACGAGATGCGCATAACAATATCGTGCGATATATCGCCCAGCCCTACATTACAGCATGAATAAATTATGCAGCTGAATTGTCCTGTAACTTTCATTGTTTTTTCCTGTTTGCTTTTATTTTGCTATTGTTTTGTTAGGACTTTAGTAGCTTGTTTTGTGATGTTCAGAGTTGATCTGTTTGTCACTAGTTTGTTTATTGTCACCATTGTTGAGATTCATATGTTGATTCTTGATGTCTGTGTGTCCAAGCACAGTAACATTTATGCTCAAAGTATTTTCGAAAACGTTCGTATTGCTGTTGAATTTCAAACTGTAGAATATCAGGGCTACAATCACCAATGCTTAAAATAGACATATAATAAAAATTTTAGACTCTAAACGTGAATCAGGTCACTACATGATGATAATGCCATCACATTACATATTGTTGGCAGGTTTTCTCTGGCAGTAATAAATGTGCTTAATTAACACAATGTTTGAATAGACAGAGAAAATCTAACAATACAAAATAAAAGGGTCAAGAGCTCATCTAAAGCAAACACTGACCACCATAATGGTGACTTGAAATGAAAAATTCCATAAAACATTTCCGTCTATAAGTGCAATAATGTGTATTGGCTCGAAGTCAGTAGTTCTTGTGTTTCTTTTTTTCTGTTCTTGCTGTTTCTCTTTCCTTCAATGATTCTTCTTATTAACATTAGGTGTCACCACTAATGGCCAATCATCACTTAATTAATCACTTAATTATCTCATTAACTTCAACACTGCTTCAGTGTTCATTTTTAACACCCCTTTATTTGGACCTATATGTACACCAAAGTGTTCATTTAACTTGATTATTTAGTTAATTTAGTTGAACAGCACGCATTGTTCAACTGATAGAGTTAACAGTGCCATGGGAGGATGCTGTAGATGAGGCATATGAGAGGAAGAAACTGCGGTATGCTCAGCTGGCCACTGAAGCAGAACAGCGAGGATGGAGAGTCCGGGTTTATCCAGTGGAAGTGGGTTGTCGAGGTTTTGTGGCGCACTCCACAACCCGGTTCCTCAGAGACGTCGGATTCAGTGGCCAAGAGTTGCGTCGCACAGTAAAGAACTTATCTGAAGCAGCAGAGAGGAGCAGCAACTGCACAGCAAAAACTCCAGTGTTAAATTAACTCTCCTGGGAGTTTATATGGCTCCAGACTCAAGAGTGTAAAGTGTTAAAATATGAGTGTTAAATTAACACTCAAGAGTGTTAAAGTTAATGAGATAATTACGTGATTAATTGAGGGATGATTGAGCATTATTGAAGACACCTGATGTTAATAAGCAGAATCACTGAAGGAGAAAATCACAAATTGTACTTCACCATTATGGAGATCAGTGTGTGCTTTAGTTGGGCTTTTGACCCTTATATTTTTAACATTAGAATTTGTTTGTCTGTTGTTATTCAGTTGTAACAGCCAGATGAAAAAAGGAAAAAAAGTGATTTGACATTGTTGATTATGTTATGATGTAATCATCATATGAACTTAATCACTGAACTTATTAAGAATCTTGTGACATAGATACATGTTGTTAATTACAACATCATTGATGACACGTCAAAGATCTAGAATTTTCTATATAATACAAAGGATTTCTTAAAAGTTGTTTTCAAAAATAAAAAAGTGTTTATAGGCACACACAGACATCAAGATTCAATCTATGCATCTCAACAATGGTGACGAGCAGAATATTCAATTAGGAAAAGTAAATTATATAGACAATTCAGATCATAATTTATTCATTTCGCAATGCATGATGGGAGCAAATTAATGAGTTGTGATTGGTGGCTGCCAGAATGCACTGCAACATGCTTTATTATTGTCACCATTGTTGAGATTCACAGTCTGATTATTGATGTCTGTGTTTCTAAATAAAATTATGTTTTTAAGTTTTTTTTAGATATTTTTTATTATATTAAAAGCACTGAAAGCCCTATGCTGTAGAATCACAGAGCAGTTGTAATTAACAAGTTAAACTATCTCAGTAAATTTAGATTTTCAAATCACAACATGATTATGTCAAAACATAACCAATACCATCCAATCACTTTTTGTCTTTGGTTATCTGGCTGCTATAACTCAATAACAGCAGACAAACAAGATCTCAAGAAAAAATATAAAAGGGTCAAGAACCCAACTAAAGCAAACACTGATCTATATAATGGTGACGTAAAATTTGTGATTTTCTCCTTCAGTGATTCTGCTTGTTAACATCAGGTGTCTTCAATAATGCTCAATTATCACTCAAGTAATCACTTAATTATCTCATTAACTTTAACACTCTTGAGTGTTAATTTAACACTCATATTTTAACACTTTACACTCTTGAGTCTGGAGCCATATAAACTCCCAGGAGAGTTAATTTAACACTGGAGTTTTTGCTGTGTGGCTGTGGTTGAGACGGAAAGAGTCTGGCTGGCTGTGTACAGGCCGCCACGCTACGGTTTCAAAGAATTCTTGAAAATTTGAAAATAACTATTCGTATAGTTTGCATAGTAATTACAGTTATTACGTTCGAATGAGGATTGGTGTTTGGAAAGATATTGTGTTTGCGGTAGTATGCCATATGGAACCGTTGCCACTGACCGCTTTAACGTCCGCAGTGGGGCTCGACAGCCTTAGACAAACGGGTTGGCGCGTATGGTCGGGTTGTGAGAGATTGTGGTTAGGTCACATGTGAACCACGAGGAAGGAGCAGCCTCAGCAGCAGGAGGGATGTAAAGGTCAGTAAGCTGGGCTGAGTTGAGTGGGGGACGGAGAGGGGTGACTCTGGGACGCCAGAGTCACTGTCGAGCCCACTTGAGGTGTCGTGGGCTAGTCGACGAAACACTGAGGACGGAAGGTGCCCACTTGAAGACCCTAGAGATGTCCCCTACTCAGCTCAATCCAGACGGTTTTCATGCTGATACACTGGGGAGACCGCACTGTGGTTGCAGCCGTTGTGTGTGCTGACGCGCCAAATACCCTGCAGCCATTAACACCAGACAGAAGGAGATTCACATCACCAGATGGAAAGAGGCGTAAATGGATGGAGAAGCATAGGTTACTGTAAAGCTACGTCTTAGTTGGTGCTTATCTTGGCGAAAGTCGAGTACAAATCAGCATGAAGTTTTAACATCTACTCTCGTGTAATGGAAATCATGGGGATTTTGCTGTGTATAATGACATTCAGTGAATAATATCTGATAGTATATATTTACTAGATACTTTACCTTAAAGCAGTTTGAATGTGCACAAAAACAGCTTCTTTATTCTGATCTTGGTCGCGCAATGGAATGGATCCAACAGGAACATGTCACGTGATTTACTTGCATCTTGCCCAAAAATTGTGATAGGCTATTTGGTAGTCCTATTAAGCCTGGTGATTAAAGTTATTGTATACGAAAATAAAATGAAATAGGCCTATTTAAATAAGTATTTAAGTATTTGAAATACAAAATACAGTCTCTCAAAGTATTTAAATACAAATTACATTTGATTTTTTTTGTTAGGGAAAATACAAATTGCAAAATACTCAAAAGTAATTAAATACGTATTTCAAATACATGTAATTAAAATACTGCCCATCTCTGCAGGTCGCATGTTAATGCCAAGTGTAAATGCAGCCATTGATCTGAACAGTGTTGGTTTAACATTGGGGGTTTTGCTGTGTAGCATTGTGTGGAAAGTTGTATTTGTGTTTGTATTTGTATTTGTATTTGAATTTGAATTTGAATTTGAGGAAGGAAAACAGTGGACTTCATATTTCCTCAGAATGATGGACAGATAACTTATCTATAAACATCTCAACACACACAAACTTTTTCTTCAGTCAGTCGTGTCTGCTGAGGATCACTGTATATCAGATTATATCAGGTAAGATCTTCTATCTGCTCATAATGCTCCTCATCACTCTCTTTATGTCAAAAACATGCATTCATGTTTGTGTTACAGTTGTGTTGTTATAATTGATTTGTGTGTAGCTAGTTGAGTAATTTGGGCTTTGACCAGGTCAGGTCAGGACTCTACTAACATTTTTAAGTGTGAAACTTCATGAATAACTCCAGAACACTTGTAGAGCTACAATTTTCAGTTCTGATGTTTTTGGGAAACAGCTTGTGATTCTAAGATTATTCGTATAATTTCTAGGAAAACACAAGTACATAATTTCATCCTTTATTGCTTTATTCTTTGACAATAACTGTTTTAAATTCTCAATTTGAACTTTAATGCAAAATCAAAAATGCTGTGGAATGTTTTTCATGCTTGATTAAGAACAAATGTTTTCTCTTTGTTTCAAAGTCATGTGTCAATGCAATGCCTAATTTGTTCATTCTCTAACTGTAAAGGAAACTCGTCCTCTGAACTGGTTTGTGAATAAACAAATAAACTGGACTGTGAAAACGTCTACGGTTACGTATGTAACCCTCGTTCCCTGAGTAGGGAACGGAGACGTTACGTCGGATGACGACGAATGGGGTTTCGCTTAGAAAGCCTATCAACTTCGAGTATTACAAAACGAGCCAATGGCAAAGAAATGCCATGGGTCTGCGGAATTTGCATGACGTAACTCCGCCCCACCTCGTGGGTATAAAAGGAGGAAGTCCGCAACAGCAGTTTATGTTTCTTCGCTGAGGAGCCAAGACTGAGCTCAGGCGATCCCCGCGGTACAGCGGAAAGTGGCAGGCAGACGTAACGTCTCCGTTCCCTACTCAGGGAACGAGGGTTACATACGTAACCGTAGACGTTCCCTTTCGTTGTCACTCCGAGTTACGTCGGATGACGACGAATGGGGTTACCAGTCTAATCACGCCACCTTCTCAGCTGTCTTCCAGTGCCCTGCGTAAATCAAGATCCCTGTCATAGACTGGACGAAGGACTCCATTTAACACAGGAATACCAAGGTACACTGGGAAGCATATCCCAAGCTAGGGGAAGTATGCAATTAATGCCAACCCGGAGGGGGGGGGACTTAGAGAATACACATATGACCCGAAGGAAACATATGGAGAACACTGGGGTGTCCAGCCGCAGGTGGAATATTTCAACCCCAGGGGTGGCAAGGTGGCTTGCCAAGGGAAAGACACATGCTCAGAGAGGCTTACAGTGGAAATACACATGTGGGGGTCGCTCAGGGGAGGGACCATGCACACGGGAGGCACCTAGCCGACGCGCAGGCAAAAGACACTGGCGCCGACGTCAGGAGTGCTGGAGGAACTCAGGGCTTTCGGGGAAGCTCACCTGAGGAGAATATCGCACGTATCCAGTCCGTGGAGTGGAATGGCGAGCAAGCGAAGACACCTGAGCGGGTCCGGTACTAGCTAGTTGAAGCGAGTACATGAGAGGACACTGGCTCCACTCGGAGATTATAGAATCTAGCGAATGTGTTAGGTGTCGCCCAGCCTGCAGCTCTGCAGATGTCTGTTAGCGAGGCGCCATGCGCTAGAGCCCAAGAGGATGCCACACTCCGGGTGGAGTGAGCCGTCACACCAAGGGGGCACGGTCGACCTTGCTGCTGGTAAGCCAAGGCAATGGCGTCCACTATCCAGTGAGACAACCTTTGCTTGGAGAGAGCCTTTCCCTTCAGCTTCCCACCATAACAGACAAAGAGCTGGTCTGAGGTCCTGAAACACTGCGTCCTGTCTACATAGGCGCGAAGAGCGCGTACTGGACAGAGCAGTGCCAAGGCTGGGTCTGCCTCCTCCGGGGGCAGCGCTTGCAGGTTCACCACCTGGTCCCGAAAGGGAGTGGTAGGAACCTTGGGCACATATCCGGGCCGGGGTCTCAGGATCACGTGAGAGAAAGCCGGACCGAATTCCAGGCACGCTTCGTCGACGGAGAATGCGTGCAGGTCCCCTACCCTCTTGATGGAGGCCAGTGCAACCAGGAGCGCTGTCTTCATTGACAGGAACTTAAGCTCAACTGATTGCAGGGGCTCAAAGGGAGCACTCTTCAGGGCAGTTAGAACCACTGAGAGGTCCCAAGAGGGAACGAGAGGAGGACGAGGAGGATTTAGTCTCCTCGCTCCTCTCAGGAACCTGATGACCAGGTCGTGCTTCCCTACCGACTTACCTTCGACTAGGTCATGGTGTGCGGCAATGGCGGCAACATAGACCTTAAGGGTGGAGGGAGACAGCCTTCGCTCCAACCCTTGCTGAAGGAAGGAAAGCACAACGCTGATCGAGCATCTCCGGGGGTCTTCTCGGTGAGAAGAGCACCAGTCGACGAAGAGGTTCCACTTCAACGCGTAGACGTGTCTCGTGGACGACGCTCTAGCGGAAGTGATGGTAGCCGCCACCGCTGGTGGAAGGGTACTCAAACCTACCTCGAGCCGTCCAGGAGCCACACGTGGAGGCTCCAGAGATCGGGGCGAGGGTGCCACAGGGTGCCCCGTCCCTGAGAAAGAAGGTCCTTCCTCAGAGGAATGGGCCAGGGAGGTGCTGTCGCGAGGAGTGCAAGTTCGGGGAACCAGGTCCGGCCGGGCCAATACGGCGCGACCAAAATGACCTGCTCCTCGTCTTCCCTGACCTTGCGCAAGGTCTGCGCAAGAAGGCTCACTGGGGGAAACGCATATTTGCGGCCCGGCGGCCAGCTGTGCGCCAGTGCATCCGTGCCGAGCGTGCCCTCGGTCAGGGAAAAATACAGGGCGCAATGGGTCGAGTCGTGAGAGGCAAACAGATCTATCTGTGCGTCCCCGAACTGGTCCCAAATCAGCTGAACCGACTGGGGATGGAGTCGCCATTCTCCAGGGAGGGGCTGAAGCCGTGAGAGCTCGTCGGCTGCACAGTTCAGGGCTCCGGGAATGAAGATGGCTCGAAGCGACCTCAGATGCTTCTGACTCCATAAAAGGAGGTGGCGGGCGAGTTGTGACATACGGCGGGAGCGTAGACCACCTTGATGGTTGATGTACGCTACAGTAGCGGTATTGTCTGAGCGGACTAGTACGTGTTGACCCCTGAGCAACGCCCGGAAGCGGTGCAGGGCAAGGCGTACTGCCAACAACTCGAGGCAATTGACATGCCATAGCCGCTGGGGTCCTGTCCAGGAGCCCGCAGCAGCATGTCCATTGCACATGGCGCCCCAGCCCGTGGTGGAGGCATCCGTGGAGACCACAACATGCCGGGAAACTCGTTCCAGGGGGACACCCGCCCTGAGAAAACTGAGGTTCGACCACGGGGTGAGGAACTGACGGCAGGTCGGAGTAACTGGTACCCGGAGCGTGCCTTGATGCCATGCCCACCTCGGGACTCGGTCGCGAAGCCAAAGCTGAAGCGGTCTCATATGAAGCAATCCGAGCGGCGTGACCGCGGCTGCAGATGCCATATGCCCCAGGAGCCTCTGAAAATGTTTCAGTGGAACCGCACTCTTGCTCCTGAGATGTCTCAGGCAAGTCAGCAGTGACTGCGCGCGCTCGCTCGTAAGCTGCGCGGACATGGCGACCGAGTCGATGTCCATACCGAGAAAAGAGATCCTCTGCACGGGGCAAAGTTTGCTCTTCTCCCAGTTGACCCGAAGGCCCAGACGAGCTAGGTGCCGGAGCACTAGGTCCCTGTGTTCGCAAACCTGGTCTCGAGAGTGAGCTAGGATCAGCCAGTCGTCGATATAACTCAGGATGCGAACCCCGTGTTCCCGAAGGGGAACAAGGGCAGCCTCGACAACCTTCGTGAAGGTGCGAGGAGACAGGGCTAGCCCGAAAGGGAGAACCGCGTACTAATATGCCTGCCCCTCGAAAGCAAACCGTAGGAACGGTCTGTGTCGAGGAAGAATGGAGACATGAAAGTAGGCGTCCTTCAGGTCGATCGCTGCAAACCAATCCTGGGGCCGCACGCATTCGAGAACGCGTTTGGCGGAGAGCATCTTGAACGGCAGCCTGTGAAGGGAGCGGTTCAGCACGCGCAAGTCCAGGATTGGCCGTAACCCACCGGTTTTCTTGGGGACAATGAAGTAGGGGCTGTAGAACCCGGACCTCATCTCGGCTGGAGGGACAGTCTCGATTGCACCCTTCGCCAGCAGGGTGGCAATCTCTGCTCTCATGATGGGGGCATTGCCACCGACCAAAGTGGAGCGGACTCCCCTGAAGCGGGGAGGAGACCGTGCGAACTGAATCGCATAGCCGAACCTGATGGTGCGCGCGATCCAGCGGGACAGACGGGGAAGCTCTAACCAGGCTCCCAGGAACTGAACCAGCGGGATCAAGCGGGCAACAGGCGTCCCCCCGGAGGGGCAGCGAAGCGGAGTAACTGGCCCAGACGTGGACGGCATAGCGGCCCAGTGTGGGGGCACAGTTAACAACCGCGCCCTGACAGAGGGGGCCAGGGGAGGACCAGACTGGTCGTCCCGCGGGGGCCTGCTCTGCCAGGGGTCTGGCGACAGAGGGGGACAGGGGGAGCGCGGTCCGTGGACGGCACGCCCTGTCAACCGCCTCTGGGACAGAGGGGGGCGAGGAGAGCACGGCTTGTGGGCGGCGCTCTGTGTCGCCCGAGAACTCTGTGAGCTCAGGGAAGAGAGGATCGTTTCTGTCTTTAACCACTTTAGGGTGCTGCCCACCCGCGGGTGAGCAGCGGGGAGCGGAGAACAAAAGATTCTCCCCCGGCCCTCCACCGGGGGAAGGAGTGGTCCTGCTACCATCTCCTGAAAAACGACCATCTTCCCTGAGCAGCCCGTCTCAGGAGCGCCGCTTGGCCCGGCGTTTAGCGGGGGGCGGGGCGGGAGAGGGCTGTGGCGCCTTCTTACGGCTTCCTCCGCGACCGGCCCGGGGTGGAGGCTGCTGCGTGGGCCGGGCGGGAGGGGGGGGAGCCGCAGGAGGGCGCCCTCGGCGGGAAACAGGACGAGGCGCCTGCCCGGTCGGCTGGGTGGAGGCAGCAGCTGGCCGGCGGGGCAGGATGTGTTTGATGGCCTCGGTCTGTTTCTGGGCGGTTGAAAACTGTTGGGCAAAATCTTCAACCGCACCGCCGAAGAGGCCGGCCTGGGACAAGGGGGCGTTAAGCAGACGGGTCCGCTCCGCGTCCCGCATGTCGGCCAGGTTCAGCCAGAGATGTCTCTCCTGGACCACGGCTGTGGACATCACCAGACCCAGGGAGCGCGCGGTAACCTTCGTCGCCCGGAGAGCAAGGTCGGTCGCGGCGCGCAGCTCATTGAAGAGCCCTGGGTCTGTCCTACCCTCGTGCATGTCTCTGAGCATCTGGGCCTGGTAGACCTGCAGAGTGGCCATAGCATGCAGTGACGCAGCCGCCTGTCCCGCCGCTCTGTAAGACTTCGCCACCAAGGTCGACGAAAATCTACAGGCTTTGGATGGGTGCTTAGGCTCGCCACGAGAAGAAGCACTCTGAGGACATAGTTGCATGGCAACAGAGCGTTCAACCGGGGGGAGCCCAGTGTACCCACGGGCGGCTGCATCATCGAGGGGAGGAAAGGCGGATGAGGTCACCGAGCGGTCACGGGAAGACAACGGGGTCTTCCAGGACTTCGAGATCTCATCATGCACATCCGGGAAGAAAGGTATTGGGGTTTGCCGAGGACGAGGGTCGGCGGCCTTACCCAAAAACCAATCGTCCAGCCGCGAGCGCTCAGGACAGGGTGGAGGCCTCCACTCAAGCCCGATGCTCGCGGCTGCCCGGGAAAGCATGGCCGTCATCTCCGGATCAGACTCGAGCACAGCCGTATGCACACCGGAAGGTGGCAGCTGTGACGAGTCCTCACTTCCAGAAGAATCAAACCCACCTAGTGATGCAGCAACAGACATGGCATCATCCTCTGTAGCTTCAACCGAAACACGCGGGCCACCAGAGGGTAGACCCGCGGGGATCGGCAGTTCGCTAGCGGGCACCGTCATTGAAGAGGGGGGCTGGGGTCGCGGACACATAGTCGGCGCCTTGTTCCAGACCGTCACCCTCAGGTCACCCTGGCCACCAGCCGCAGGGCGGGGGGTGGATGAGGGGACTCTCACTCTTGCGAGTTCACTGAGTCTCGACCGTAATGACGCGATGGTCATGTTCCCACAGAGAGAACATGAGTCATCCACGAGCGCTGCTCTAGCATGATCAATGCCCAAACATACCAAGCAGCGCTCGTGCCCATCAGAGTCCGATACCAATCTGCCGCAACCAGAAGTACACGGGCGAGGCATCTTTAAAAAGACGTGCCGCGTGTAAGCTCTTTTAGTGAGAAAACTCAAGTGTTGAAGCGCCCGGGGAGAAACGCGCCGACTGGCAAATCACTGCAGCAGATCAGCAGGAAGCACGCTCTCGCCGTAGATCGCCGTCACACCAACACTCGAGGCACTCGTTTGTGAAGCTGACAATTCAGAGATGGCTTGTGGAGAGAAGAATAAACTTGGCTCCGAAGCGAAAACATAAACTGCTGTTGCGGACTTCCTCCTTTTATACCCACGAGGTGGGGCGGAGTTACGTCATGCAAATTCTGCAGACCCATGGCATTTCTTTGCCATTGGCTCGTTTTGTAATACTCGAAGTTGATAGGCTTTCTAAGCGAAACCCCATTCGTCGTCATCCGACGTAACTCGGAGTGACAACGAAAGGGAACTGACAATGACTTCCTTTCATAAAGGTGAGTGTTAATCTTGTGTTTAAAGGTTGGCTCTCATTGCCCAAAAAACCTCCTGAACTGTGAACGTATGAATGTAGTTTTCTCGGACTCAATCCAATACAATTTCAGTGGTTTTTATTGACTTTTTCTTCATGTTTCAGGTTTTATAAAAACTCATCCTCTCATCTCTGTTACTCTGTGTAAGTCTAAACAGTGTTATTTGCTTTTGTGTCAGGATCTGATTCACTTGTCATTACATCAGCATACATTTTATCCTTCACGTCACTTCATGCGTCTCAATCTGTTTGGGAGCTTGAGTAAAGTTGTTAATGTTACACATAAATTATGTTTTTTGGTTTAGAGCTACAGTAACAGACCTGATATTTGGTTTGGACACAAGTCACTAAAGGCAAAAATTTGTTTTTGCATTTTAGGATGTGTTTAGGAGAAATTACTTTTCTTTCTGTTGAAATGTCTAGAATTCTTGAATCCTTTGGTCATTTATGATTTCATTTATATTGATACAACTACAATGTGATTGATTTATCGGTGTAGAGCAGTGGTTCTCAAACCTGTCCTGGAGGACCACCAACACTGCACATTTTCGTTGTCTCCCTAATCAAACACACCTGATTCAACTCATCAGCTCATTAACCCATGTGATAAGTTGAATTTATGTCATACATCTACAAAAGTTCTTGAGATTCAACAGAAGTTTAGACTGTAATGTTTTATGGAATTTTTCATACTTCACCATTATGGTGATCAGTGTTTGCTTTAGTTGGTCTCTTAACCCTTTACATTTATTAATGTTAGGTTCTCTTACAAGAGGTCCTCTCGTACTGCGTAATATCTTACGCTAGGGGAAAACCTCTTTTCCACGAGATATTGAAGCCAAAAATTATCCTTAATTTTGAATTAATGTAAAACGCATTGCAGCAGCATGCAGACACAGGCGAGACGACTTGCGTGCCTATTGGCTGCCCTGCGGCAACTGCAGCAGCCTATCGAGAGAGGCCCCATGTGACGTCAGATCCAATGGGGGCGCTTCATGCCCACTACGTCACGTCCCGCCGAAACGGCGTGGTCTGGGCCTATAAATATAGCTCGATGGCTGATACAATCTGATTTTCATCTCTTCAACGAAGCTCACGCATCGTTGGATCCAGAGTGAGAAGCCGCGCCGTCTGAGAATAAGCCTTCTGCGGGACGAGCCTCTGCATCTGAAGCCGGTGGCCTTCATCTCGCCGCCTTCAGTCGCCCTACCTGCTTCGCTTTCCGTTGCCTATATCCTTTAAAACTCTGCTGAGTGTGTGTTCGCCGCTGCGACTCACACTCTATCTCTGCTAAAAGAGCTAGGGTCTTTTTAAAGATGCCTTCTTCCTGTGGCTCGTGCCGAGCCCCACTCAGCGACGGGGACCGCTATGTAATCTGCGTTTCCTGCCTGTGTGAAGATCATCCAGCTCTCGCGCTCGCTGATGGCGGCTGCCATCATTGCGAGCTTCTGCCCATGGCGACTCTGAGGACTCGTCTGGCATCCTTCGCCGAGCCTGCACCCTTGCCAGCTGTAGTGCCGCACCCAGCGGAAAGCTCGCCGCCGTCTGCCGCCGGTTCCGCCATTGATGTCGACGAGGCAGCTGTATCTGCGGAGGAGGCTAGCTGCTCTATCCTGGCATCGGACAGCGAGGACTGGGCGAGCTCTGTGGATCTCCCCTCGCTGCCCGAGCATCGCCGGGAAAGCGGGCCAGCATCGAGACTGAACTCATCTGCTCTCACAGGCCGTGGCGAGCCTCAAGTGGCTCGCCAGTGGGAGGTGCCCGAGTGGGAGGCGCCCGCGCACAACAGACTGGATGGATGCTTCCTGAAAAAGGACAGCGCTCCACCGCCGTCCAGGCCTGCGCCTTTTCTTCCTGAACTTCACGAAGAAGTCGCAAAGTCCTGGAGCGCCCCACTCTCCGCCAGAGTGCGCACCTCTGTCTCCCCAGCATTCTCCATAGTGGACGGTGCTGAAGACAGAGGATATCTCTCTCTTCCCCCAGTGGAAGCAGCCGTAGCAGCCCACCTTTGCCCGCACTCGGCTGGACGCGAAGCAAAATCCGCTGCACAGGCCATGGGGCGGACTATGGCCTGTCTCACCGTTGCCGAGAGACACCTTTGGCTGATGTTGTCAGAGATGCCGGACTCGGAGCGCTCTGTGTTCCTCGACGCGCCCGTCTCCCCAACTGGCCTATTCGGATCTGCCATCAAAGATCTCGCGGACAGATTCGCAGAGGCCCAGAAAACGTCACAGGCTGTGAAGCACTTCCTCCCGAAGCGCTCTAGCTCCGCAGCAGGTTGCTCGAAACAGCCGTCTGCTCAAAGCTCTCAGCCACAGCCTGCGCCCGCTGCCGCTTCACAGCGCCGCCAGGCCCGGGACCAGAGACCACGCTCTCTTCTGGCCGCCGCCCCCCTCGGGCCCCGGCCAAGGATTGAAGTCAAGCCCGAGGCCTCAAAGCCTTCCGCTGCGGCCGGACTCTTTTTTCCCCTAGCCATTCATGCAAATGCGTGGGCAAAGCTCCCCGGGGTATCAGAATGGGTGCTGAACACTATAGAGAGAGGCTATTCGCTGCAGTTCGCTTGACGCCCCTGCCGTTACACGGCGCGGGTCGAAACTACGGTAAAAAGCGAAGTAGCTCATCTACTTCGAGCCGAGATAGCGAAACTATTGAGCAAAGGGGCCATAGAGCCTTTATCTCAAGTTCAGAGCGAAAGGGGTCTATACAGCATATTTTCTGGTACCGAAAAAAGATGGGGGTCTCAGACCCATTCTAGATCTGAGACAGCTGAACAAAGTGTTTGTGAAACGCCAGTTCAGAATGCTCACGACCAGGAAAATCCTTGCGCAGATTTGCCAAAGGGACTGGTTTCTGTCAATAGATCTGAAAGACGCATATTTTCAAATATGCAAATATCAACAGTTTGAAGACACTCTGAATTTCAGAGGAAACATGATGTTGATGGCGCCGGTGTGTATGGCCTGCCGTTCGCAGCTTGCCTGGCTGTCTGTGATTGTTTTATGTTTTTCTCTTATCTTTCAATACGTCTCAACCTCCTTGGTCTATGACAAACAAACATTACTCACTATTCGATACTCTGTTGAAAAACTGATCAAACAGGATCTAAGAGAGTCGACTACCTTTGCTCCTCCATTTGAGTTTTCCATACCAGAGAGTCTTCGCCGGCTATCCTATGCCAACTCCGGGAAAAAACGGCGACGCGGAAAGCGAGGCGGGATCTCTACTAGATGGAGGATGTACATGGCGTCTCTGGCGGTGTCTCGCTCCTGGCTGTTTGTCCGCCGTTGTGGCCCAGTTTCGGATCGGTATATCTTCCGGCACTGCGTGGAGCCACGATTCCGCTGGATTCAGCCTGCTGTGCCCGATCCAAACCAAACTCCTCCTCAGGTACTTTTACCTCATCTCCGCAGAGGGGGAGTAAATCAAAAAAATCTTCGCTCGCTGTGTTATGTGTCACGGCCAGCGTATGAATCGATCTCGGCCAAAATGGCCTTGGTTAACTCGAGATCGGTAATAAACAAGACTTTTATATTGAAGGATTTCTTCAACTCACAATGTTTGGATTTTTTATTTTTAACTGAAACATAGATCAACGCTGGCGACCAGAGCCCTTTCACAGAGCTTGTACCACTGGACTGTAATTTCCTTAGCGCACCCCGCACCACTGGTCGCCGTGGAGGAGGTATTGCATCAGTCTTTAAAAAGAAATTTGACTGTCGAAACATGAAGACAAACATCTTCACAAGCTTTGAAGCTCAGCTGATGCAAATTGACTTACAAAATCCGGTGCTATGTGTGCTGGTGTATCGACCACCTAAAACAAATAAGAACTTTATTTCAGAGTTCACTGAGTTCTTAGGGGGACTCATGACGAAGCATGATAGACTCTTGATGATCGGGGATTTTAATATTCAAGTGTGTTGTCCCTCAAGTGTGCTGGCAAGAGATTTTTTAAATCTTATTGATTCATTTAATCTTGTCCAGTCTGTGACTGGCCCGACACATAAACATGGTCACATCCTGGATCTAGTTTTATCTTATGGTTTATCAGTATGTGATCTTGAAATTACGGACACTGGTTTTTCGGATCATAAGTCGGTTGCTTTTAAAATTTCTCTATCATACCCTGTGGGGAAATCCGATGTGTCCCCTCACAGGAGTCATACTATGAACTCTGAAACTACTGAAGTTTTCTGTAGTATGTTTAAATGAGGTTGCCATCTCCAATGTGTATTATGAAAGCTCACCATCGAACTTGTGTGCGGATGAGTTATTATCTTCTTTTACGTCTACATCTACCAATATTTTAGACTCTATTGCACCTATGAAGGCTAGACGTATTAAACCAAAATTAGAACCATGGTTAAATGATGCCACTCGTGCTCTTCGTCGGTTGTGTAGACGCGCAGAGCGAAAATGGAATAAAAATAAGCTTCAAGTTTTTCACGACATCTATAGGGACCTGCTGTCAAAATATCAGGAAATGGTTAAAATTGTGCGGGACAAATATTTTTCAGATCTTATTGAAAAAAATCTCCATAACTCTAGAGTTTTATTTAGTACATTGAATGCTGTGATACATCCTCCAGCCTCAGATGGTATTGTTGTCTCTGTACAAACCTGTGAAACCTTTCGCACACATTTTATGGATAAGATTGCTCGTATTAGATCTTCTATTCAGCCCTCTGTTCATGATCCTTCAATTTCGCCGGCGACTGTCTCTGCTGTTTTTTATCGGTTTGAGCCTGTGTCTATTTCAACCCTTGCGAAGATAGTCAAACATTTGAAGCCTTCTTCTAGTCCTCAAGATGTTATTCCGACCCATATTTTTAAACAGATTTTTAATGTCATTGGTCCTAGTATTTTGATCCTTATAAATTGCTGTCTGGCTACGGGTTCCGTGCCAGCATATCTAAAACACGCTATAGTGCAACCTTTAATTAAAAAATCGAACTTGGATCCGACAGATTTATCTAATTTTAGACCAATTTCAAAATTACCGTTTCTCTCAAAGGTTTTAGAGAAGGTAGTTTTTAGTCAATTACAATCTTTTTTAGAGAAGAATTCTGTGTTTGAAGCTTTTCAATCTGGATTCAGGGAAAAACACAGCACAGAAACAGAACCACAGCACAGCACAAAACCTTTCTTTTAAAGGTTCATAATGATATCCTATTAAGTGCTGATTCAGGATCCTCAACAATTTTGGTGTTATTAGATCTTAGTGCAGCATTTGATACAGTGGATCATAACATCTTGGTCTCTCGTTTGGAACACCATCCCAGCTAGCAGGGAACGTTCTCAGAACATTGGCTAACATTCCCTATTTGGTTAATGTTTTAAAGAAATGTTCAAATAATGTTTTAAGGATGTTTTCTCATTTCAAATAATGTTTCTATAAGGTTAAATGTAAACTAAGAAATAACGTTTTAACTGTAACATTTTGAGGATGTTTTGGGAAAGTTGTTGAGATAATAACAGAGGAACATTATCAAATCAACGTTCGCAAAATGTTTTGAGGATATCATTGAGGCCTGAGATGACGGAATGTATTTTATAAAACGTACTTGTAATGTGACGTGTTAAAGCAAGAATGTTATCCTACACAGCAAAAACTCCAGTGTTAAATTAACACTCCTGGGAGTGTATATGAGTCCACACTCAAGAGTCTTAAAGTTAAGGAGATAATTAAGTGATTAATTGAGTGATGATTGAGCATTATTGAAGACACCTGATGTTAAGAATCACTGAAGGAGAAAATCACAAATTGTAAGCCACCGTTATGGCGATCATTGTTTGCTTTAGTTGGGCTCTTGACCAGTATATTATTAACTTTAGATTTTGTTTGGCTGATGTATCTGAGTTATAACTGCCAGATGAACAAAGAAAAAAGTGATCTGATGGTGTTGGTTATATTATGACAATCATCATTTGAACTTTATGATTTTGATTTATGTTGTTGGTTACAACATAACTGTGATTCTGAATAAATATGCAGAATTTTAGCTATAATAAAAAGGATTTCTTAAAAGATGTTTCTAAAAAAAAAAAAAAAAAAAACTTTCTTATAGGCACTCACAGACTTCAAGATTCAGTCTATGCATCTCAACAATGGTGACGAGCAGAATATTCAATTAGGAAAAGTAAATTACATAGAAAATTCAGATCATAATTTATTCATATCGCAATGCATGATGGGAGCCATTAATGAGTTGTGATTGGTGGCAGCCACTGCAACATGCTTTATTATTGTCACCATTGTTGAGATTCACAGGCTGATTATTGATGTCTGTGTTTCTATATCAATTTATTTGAAAGTGTTTTGATCAGAACAATGTTTATTAAATATTATTGATTATAAAAACATACCTATATTCATATATGCTGTAGAATCAAAAAATTGTTACCAACAAGATAAACCAAACTATCTCAAAAAGATTCATTTTCAGATCACAGCATGATTATGCCAGAACACAACCAACACTATCAGATCACACTTGTTTTTCATTTGACTGTTATAAATAACAGCAGACAAACAAATTTAAAGTGAATGTACAAAGGTTAAGAGCCCAACTGAAGCAAACACTGATCGCCATAAGGATGGCTTACAATTTGAGATTTTCTCCTTCAGTGATTCTGCTTGTTAACATCAGGTGTCTTCAATAATGCTCAATCATCACTCAATTAATCACTTAATTATCTCATTAACTTTTATCACTGGAGTTTTTGCTGCTTTTGTTTTAGGAGAACATTCCTGGAACCAAAATAAAACTACCCGCTGAAAACATTATTAGAACTTCATGGTAATGTTCCCAGAAGGTTTTTAGAACAAAGCATTTCTAGCTGGGATGTTGGAGTGCGAGGAATGGCCCTTCAGTGGTTTAAGTCCTATCTAACAAATCGTAGTTTTGCAGTTAAACTTGGCGAATGTTTGTCAACGTTAGCTCCACTTACCTGTGGAGTACCACAGGGGTCCATTCTTGCTCCTCTTTTGTTTTTGATATATATGCTCTCATTGGGTTCTATTTTCAATAAACATGGTGTCTCGTTTCACTGTTATGCCGACGACACGCAGATTTATTTGCCATTCAACAAGAACGCTTTAAATCTGCTTTTGGACTGTCTAAATGACGTGAAAAGCTGGATGGCTTTAAATTATCTGAAACTAAATGATAATAAGACAGAAATAATTTTATTTGGACTAAATGGAAAAACAGTTTCTCTAAGCTACAATCTTGGTTCTTTAGCTATATACAATAAGCCACTTGTGAAGAACTTAGGCGTACTATTTGATAAAGACCTCAAATTCGATAAGCAAATAAACAATGTAGTTAAATCTTGCTTTTTTAATCTTAGACTTCTATCCAAGGTAAAGAGCTTCCTTTCTTTTAATGACCTTGAGAAAGTAATTCATGCTTTTATTTTTTCACGACTCGATTATTGTAACACTCTCTACACAGGAGTTAGCCAGACAGCGTTGGCGCGTTTGCAGACAGTCCGAAATGTGGCCGCTAGGCTACCTACAGGTACAAAAAAGCGTGTTCACATTACTCCAATTTTGTACTCTCTCCAATGGTTGCCGATCCGTTTCCGTATAGAATATAAACTTTTAATGTTTGTTTTTAAATCCTTAAATGGTCTGGCACCCGCATACTTTGATCCTTTAGTGAAACGTTATTCATCAAATAGATCCCTACGGTCCTCTGATCAGTCACTTTTAACGATCCCTAGATCCAGATTTAAACATAGGGGGGATCGTGCTTTCTCGATCGCTGCCCCGAAACTTTTAGATTAGATTGGCTCAGACTATTTCCAGTTTTAAATCATTACTGAAAACCCACCTATTAACTCAGGCGTTTAATTCCTCTGGGCGTTGAGGCTAAATCCTCTGTTGTTGTCCGATGTTGTATATGTATGTGTGATGTGTGATGTCTATGTATTTTACTTTTTATTTTTTATTTGTTATTGCTGGAAAGCACATTGGTGCAACTGTAGTTGCAATAAATTGTGCTATATAAATACAATAAAGAAAGAAAGAAAGAAAGAAAGAAAGAAAGAAAGAAATACAAATAGCGTCATGTCACAAGCGAATCTTGAGATTTGCCTCTGAGGGCCAGGCATATCAATACACAGTCCTGCCGTTCGGCCTGTCCCTGGCACCCCGTACATTTACGATGTGCATGGACACGGCTCTCGCGCCCCTGAAACTTCGGGGCATGTGAGTATTGAACTACTTGGACGATTGGCTGATTCTAGCTCGATCACACTCAGAACTCATAGAACACAGGACCATATTACTCGATCACCTCGAGAATCTAGGTCTCACAGTCAATTGGGCGAAAAGTTCGCTGTCTCCCAGTCAGAGAATATCTTTTCTGGGCACAGAGCCAGCGTGCCTGTCACCGGAGCGCAGACTGAACATTCAGTGCGTCGCAAAATCCTTCCGCTGTGGCACTATAGTCCCACTCAAAAGGTTTAAGAAAGTGCTGGGTCTCATGGCCTCAGCATCTTCGGTACTCCAGCTGGGTCTGCTTCACATGCGCCCGCTGCAGTTGTGGCTAAAAGCGCGAGTACCGCCTCGGGCGTGGGCCCATGGTCTGTTTCGCCTCAAGGTCGATCAGAAATGCGTCTTAGCCCTGAAACCATGGAGAGCAACCGATTGGTATCAGTCGGGTGTAAACCTGGGAACTCCCTCGAGCGTAAAGGTGGTGTCCACGGACGCCTCCACCTCGGGATGGGGAGCACTGCTCGAGGGCAGACCGTTCTTTGGCCAGTGGTCAGAACGAGAGAAGCTCCTACACATAAACTGTCTGGAAATGATGGAAGTGGACAACGCGCTGAGGCATTTTTGTCCCCAGGTAAAGGGTCACCACGTATTGGTCCGTTCGGACAACATGTCAGTGGTGGCCTACATAAATCGCCAGGGTGGCATCAGGTCCCGAAACCTTCACAGGCTGACGGAACGCCTCCTGATCTGGGCTCAGCACAATCTGCTTTTACTAAGAGCAGCACATGTGCCTGGTCACCTCAATCTGGGACCAGACAATATTCCAGTGGGAGAATGGTCTCTGCATCCGCAGACGGTCCTGCTGCTGTGGGAGACATTCGGCAGAGCGCAGGTAGACCTGTTCGTGTCCCAAGAAAACGCTCATTGTCCGAAGTTTTTCTCCAAGAGCAGAGATGCGCTGGCCCACGTTTGGCCACGCTGCCCGCTCTATGCTTTCCCCCCCGTCTCGCTCCTGCCTCAGGTGTTGGACCGAATCAGGGAAAACGGATGCTCAGTGCTCCTTGTGGCTCCGCTCTGGAAAAACCAGGCCTGGTTTCCAGTTCTGATGCAGCTGATCAGCACTGCCCCATGGCCAATACAGATGAGGAAAGACCTCCTCTCCCAGGCCAAGGGCTCGATTTGGCATCCTCGCCCGGAGCTGTGGTCCCTACATGCAAGGGCCATCAATGGGTACCCATTAACTTCCCGGAGGGAGTGTTAAACACGATCACTCAGCCTAGAGCACCATCCACTAGACGACTCTACTCCTCAAAATGGTCTGTGTTTTCTGGCTGGTGCGAAGCTCGAGGCTTTTCACCCCAAGACTGTGGAGTTACGGAAGTACTCTCCTTCCTTGAAGAGCTATTGGATAAGGGCAGAACCCCATCCACGCTCAAGGTTTATGTGGCGGCCATAGTAGCGTTTACTAAACCAGCCACTGGCCAGTCACTGGGGAAGGACGACCTGGTCATCCGCTTCCTTAAGGGATCTAAGAGGCTAAACCCTCCCAGACCCCCTTCAGTCCCCATGTGGGACCTTTCTACGGTGTTGGAAGCCATGAAAGGTGCCCCGTTCGAGCCAATCCATCTGTCAGACATGAAACATTTGTCGTTCAAGACAGCGTTTCTAGTGGCTCTCGCTTCAGTGAAGCGCACAGGGGATTTACAAGCGCTGGCTTGGCCTTGCCGTCTACATTTATAAGGTTTTATAACCTAGAGGTTCCCACCTTACAGGCTAAACTACTGTCGGTCTAAAAATCAGTAGTGTCTGCCCCGTTGCTTCGGCTCAGAATACTGAAACTGCTTGAGCATTGCTCGCTGATCAATAAAATTACCCCAGGGGCATTTAATAAAAACCATACTGTTACTCGGTTCAGGCCGAACACATTTTCACCCTGACCGTGTGGAACACTGTTGATGTAGTTAGCTCCTTGAGGATGCTACTTGTGGAGAATGATGCTTCTAGCCTCTCTTCTCAGACTCTCTGTGAGTCCCTGGTGATTATGCACTATATGTGCCCCGGGCACCTGCCCTTGGGACTTTGGTGTGGATCCCAGTACGCACTGCGTTTTGCATAGTGTTCCCCTAGCGTAAGATATTATTCAGTACGAGAGAACCTCTCGTAAGAGAACGTACTCGGTTACTAACGTAACCTCGGTTCTCTCTAGAAGAGGGAACGAGTACTGCTTTGCCGTGCCTGCAACACGCTGGTTCGCTTCAGCGATGAAAACCAGATAGTATCAGCCATCGAGCTATATTTATAGGCCCAGACCACGCCCGTTTCGTCGGGATGTGACGTAGTGGGCGCTAAGCGCCCTATTGGATCTGACGTCACATGGGACCTCTCTCGATAGGCTGCTGCAGTTGCCACAGGGCAGCCAATAGGCACGCAAACTGTCTCGCCTATATCTGCATGCTGCTGCAATGTGTTTTACATTAATTCAAAATTAAGGATAATTTTTGGCTTCAATATCTCGTGGAAAATAGGTTTTCCCCTAGCGTAAGATATTACGCAGTACTCGTTCCCTCTTCTAGAGGGAACCGAGGTTACGTTAGTAACCGAGTACGTTTTTTCTGATTGTTCCAACATTGTGTTTATAAAGCACATTTATTATTGCTAGAGAAAACATGACCTGTTCACAATACGTGTTATGATGACATTATCATCATGTAGTGACCTGATTCACTGATGTCTATCATGTCTAATTTTAGTTTTGGTGATTTGAAGCCCTGAGAGTCTACAGTTTGAGATCCATCAGCAATAAGAACAATTTTGAAAAAACTTTGTGCTCAAAAGCTTTTTAGTTTAGAGACACAGTCATCAAGAATTAGCATATGAATCTCAACAATGGTGACAATAAACAAACTAGTGGCAAACAGATAAACTCTGAACATCACAAAACAAGCTACTTAAGTCATAACAAAACAATAGCAAAATAAAAGCAAACAGGAAAAACCAAAGAAAATTACAGGACAATTCACCTGCATAATTTATTCATGGTGTAATGCATGATGTGAGCCATGGATGTGTTTTGATTGGTGGCTCCCATCATGCACTGCAACATAAACCATTTGTTTGATTGTCACCATTGTTGAGATTCATATGTAGATTATTGATTTCTGTTTGTGATTTTAAAACCTTCAGATTATTATAGCATTACTGGAAATAGCTACTGGAATGAAAATTTTTTTATAATCATTTTTATAATCATTTTTTTATAATGTTTTTATAATCAATTCATAATGCTGGGTGAGATCTGTGAATCAGGACACTACAGCATTGTAATTTCATCCTCGACACATAACCATCATGACCTGGGCTGCGTTTCCCATTAACATTTTAAGCCTAACTTGATCACAGAACAATAGGAATAAATGTTCTGTATGATCAAAATAGGCTTACGATGCTTTCAGGAAATGCAGCCAAGATCATAGTTTCTCTTGCCACAACAAATGTGCTTTATTGCGACATTGGCTCAGTGGTTCATGTAGGTTTGTTTACAAACCGGAATATTGGTGGTCCTATACCCGGTTCCACCTGACCAAGTGTCGAGGTGTCCATGAGCAAGACACCTAACCCCAGCTGCTCCCGACGAGCTGGATGGCGCCTTGCATGGCTGACACCGCCGTCGGTGTATGAATGGGTGAATGTGAGGCAAATATGAAAAGTGCTTTGGTGGCCATTGGGTCTGTGAATGTGCTATATAAATGAAGTCCATTTACCATTTACAAACACAGAGTTGTAGCAGCCAGTGAGAAACTAATATTAAAACGTAAAGGATCAAGAGCCCAACTAAAGCAAACACTGATCACCATAATGGTGACATTAAATTAAACATTCCATAAAACATTACCATCTAAACTTCTGTTAAATTCTGTTAAATACCATGTGTAGATGAATGACAAAAATAAAGTCAAACTGATAATAATACATGCAATAATGTGTAATGGCTCGAAGTCAGTAGTTCTCTTTCCTTCAATGGTGTCTTCAATAATGCTCAATCATCACTTAATCACTTAATTTTCTCATTAACTTGAACACTGCTTCAGTGTTCATTTTAATAGCATGTAGTGTGGACATATATGTACACTGAGGAGTGTTAATTTAACACTGGGGATTTTGTTGTGCACTTCTTTCATTTCATTCTCCTCTTCACATAAAGCTGAATATACTTTATATAGATACTGTAGTGCTGTGATTGTGCTTTTTTGTTAGTTTGAACAGAAAAGGCTTGAGAGTTTAATTTTGTGGAAAAGATGTGTGAAAAAATAAGAATTTCTAGGATAGACAGGAAATTATTCTGTGAAAGAAAGTCATGATGACAGAACTTTCATTTTTGGGTGAACTGTTACTTTAACCCTTAAAGACCTAGACCATTTTTGGAGCACCTGACTCGCCTGTTCTTTTCCTGGTTTGTCTAACCCATTATAGCAGTCAGCATCAAGTGCCATATATCATTTTAAACAGGAGACCTTGAAGTTTCAATCTAGCTCATTTAAATGACCAATTTTACATTTATTTTGTCTTAGAATGGATGAATTTACCAGATTTAAGAAAAACGGCAGCACATTTTTTGTGATTTTTCTTTTACTCAACTCAAACAAATCCTCCTGAAGTTTGGATTTTTTTCCTTTAGAAAGTTGTACTTTCTAGATTTCCAGATGAAATTTTGACTACATGTAACAATCCCTAAGCAAGTTATAGCCATTTATTACAACATTATTCTAGGCGATTTTCAGTGAAAAGCTGGTGTTTTTTATTTACTGACAATGTAGATGTTTCCAAAAAAGTTCAGGAAGTAAAATAAATGGAAACATTGTAATAGAACACTGAAGCAAAAGTGACACACACACACACACACACACACACACACACACACACATATATATATATATATATATATGTATATATTCAATCTGAATATGAACAACAAAAACAAATAGTGCAGCAAGAAGTGTAAACAATTGTGAAAATTGTCTTGTGCAACAAAAATATAAATAGAAAATACAAACAGTGCAAATGATTTTCACAAACTATAAGTAGTATTTACATATAAACAGAACTATTGGCGGTGTCAGTTATGTCCGTCGGACGCAATTCCACTGGGACAACATAAATTTGGTTTTGCTTTGTCAGAGAGTACTCTCATGCAAAGCTGTTATTTTGTGTTTGTTGTCATGCATGCAAATATGCATGCACGCACTCACGCAACTACTTTCACTTTACCTCAGTTCAAATTTCCAAAGAAAGATGCTAATTGGTGGTGCAAAAGACCAAAACCTATGTTAATTGGTTGAGTAGATGATAGTGTCAACCAATCTGGGCATCGGGGTGGGACTAAGCATCACCAATCATTCATCCACCTTATTCTTCGCCCGTTCTATTTCCCATGATTCATAGCGGGTTCAACTGACTAAACGGTTTTCTACTTCCGGTTGAAGTGTTTATTTACATAGCCGTTATTACAAGTTATTAAAGTAGTAGATAATTGTTCAGTCAAGATGGGAAGTAGTCGGTGGGTTACACACCGCCGATGAAATCTCAAAAGATCATAAAGGCGACCGTATCAGAGTGCCACATCCCTCAAAATTGACAGGTTGGTAGGATGACATGAAGCTATGGCCAGGAGTTAGCCATGTTTTCTCTTTTTGGAGGGTGTAGATTGTGAGGAGATGTGCAATTACAAAAGCACAGAGACTTTCAATTACTTCTTTCATCATAAAGTCGGGCGCATTTCTTTATTGAAACAAGGAGACTATGTCTTTTTCAAAGCAGAGGTAGACAGGAGTCAAAGTGCTAACCAGCCTAAGCTTATTGCTTGGGTCATGCTGCAGCAGCCGGGGGTGATAGAGGCTGTCGGATGTTCATGTATTGCTGGATTAGGGAGATTGTGCAGTCATGCAGCAGCTATCCTTTGGAAGGTATGAAGAAAAAAATTGTAATTTTGTTTTTATCTGTGATTTAAAAAAAATAATGTGATCAGATCACTTTTGATGAATGTTTTTTTTTTTAGTATTATTTTTTAGTTTAGCGATGTGGGGATGACACAATCTGAAACACATGGCAATTGGATATAGATCAGACCCTGGTAATGTATTAGGTGAATGTGCTCATTACAGGTTGAGAATGCAGTTACTACCGGGAAGACAGGGCTTGCACGTCCAGATGAGCAGCGCAGGGGGAATGCAGGGACAGTCACGAACATTGAGCCAAAACGACTGAGGAACTTAAACTTTCACCAGCACAGGGCAGAGGATGAATTTAGCATTAGGGTGTCAGGTGCTCAGCCACTACCAAACACTATTGGGCAAGTGTTACAGTGTAAAACCAGTAGTGCAACCCTGTAGCCTTGCAAATACTGCAGTAGATGAAAGATTTTTAAGACCTCATCAAACCCATGCCGGTTCTGATCTCACATGTGAGAAATGTTAAAGTTTCTATGAGTTGTATGTTCAAGTGAGCAGTGCACAGGCTTCTACTTTAGAATCTGAAACAAGGGAGCAGACTTCTTCCGATTTGTGGCACAATGCAAGAAAATTGAGAATAAAGTCAAGTTCAGCTAAAAAAGGTTCCTTCTAGAGCATCCACCAATCCTGATAAGTTTATGGCAGAGCACCTCTACCCCTTCTTTCGTGGCAACTATGCCACAAATTATGGTAAGGAGAATGAGGTGGTTGCTGGTAATGCACTTTGAGAGCAAGGCATGAGTATTACACACAGAGGCATCATTGTTAGTGTCACAGAGCCATGGTTGTCAACCAGCCCAGATGGAGTAATTGACTCATCTGTCCTACTCTAAATAAAATGTCCCGTCCCAAGCAAACTCCATTCTACCCTCTTGGATCAACTTGACCATAACTGCAGTGATATCAAGCTAGTAGATGGAGTACCACAACTTCAGAAAACAGGTAGCCGAGGATATTACATGCAGGTACAGTTAGGCATGTTTTGTGCCGGTCTGAAGATGGCCAAATTGTTTATCTGGAGCCCAAATGACACCGTTATGTTCACTGTACCATTTGATGATCCCATTCTGGAGAGGGTAGGACATCTGAAGAGACTTTATTTCTCAACAATGTTGCCCTAGCTTGTGGAGGAATTTGTTGGTCAGCGACTGAAACTGCAGAACAGATATGAGCATAATGAATTCATTGAAAATATCCCTCGGAAATATTCTATTCAAATCACAAAACAAATGTGTTGTGCTGCTGCTGTTATGCAAACTTATTTTTTTACACAATCCATTCCATACATTTCCAAATGCTGAGCATAAGTATTGTTGTACAAATATAATGTTGTTCATGTAAAGTTGCATGCAAATCTGTTCAAATTCATTGTACACAAATAACATCAAATTTCATACAAATGTTTAATTTAAAGCTGGGCACATTCTGGAACTGGAATATTAGCACCAATAGCATTAAAAATATCAATTGTTTAGAGGTATATAAAAGGGATGCGCTCACAATGTATTGGACAAGTGTGTCATGTAGACACACACAGACATCAAAAATTTGCGTATGATTCACAACAATGGTGGCAATAAAAAAAAAAGCTTCACACTGCAATGCATGATGGGTAGCTTTCAGAGTACAAAACCCATCCTTGATACCTAAGCTTTTTTTTAACTGCCAGATGAACAAAGAAAAAAGTGATCTGATGGTGTTGGTTATATTATGACAATCATCATTTGAACTTTATGATTTTGATTGATGTTGTTGGTCACAGCATAACTGTGATTCTGAATAAATATCCGGAATTTTAGCTATAATAAAAAGGATTTCTTAAAAGTTTCAAAAAAAAAAAAATCCTTATAGGCACTCACAGACTTCAAGATTCAGTCTATGCATCTCAACAATGGTGACGAGCAGAATATTCAATTAGGAAAAGTAAATTACATAGAAAATTCAGATCATAATTTATTCATATCACAATGCATGATGGGAGCCATTAATGATTTGTGATTGGTGGCAGCCACTGCAACATGCTTTATTATTGTCACCATTGTTGAGATTCACAGGCTGATTATTGATGTCTGTGTTTCTAAAAAAAATTATTTGAAAGTGTTTTGATCAGAACAATGTTTATTAAATATTTTTGATTGTAAGAAACATACCTATATTCATATGCTGTAGAATCAAAATGTTGTTGCCAATAAGTTAAACCAAACTATCGCAATAAGATTCATTTTCAGATCACAGCATGATTATGCCAGAACACAACCAACACTATCAGATCACACTGTTTTTGTTCATTTGACTGTTATAAATAAGTAACAGCAAACAAACAAATTTAAAGTGAATGTATAAAGGTTAAGAGCCCAACTAAAGCAAACACTTATCGCCATAACGGTGGCTTATAATTTGAGATTTTCTCCTTCAGTGATTCTGCTTGTTAAGTGTACAACTCTTCGCGGTGGATCACTCGGCTCGTGAGTCGATGAAGAACGCAGCCAGCTGCGAGAACTTAACATCAGGTGTCTTCAATAATGCTCAAACATCACTAAATTAATCACTTAATTATCTCATTAACTTTAACACTCTTGAGTGTTAATTTAACACTGGAGTTTGTGCTGTGTAGTAAATGCCGCTCCATCTGAAAGCAGGTGAAGGTGATTTACTACTAATCAAGGAACCGGCTTTACTGACGAGATGCGCATAACAATATCGTGCGATATATCGCCCAGCCCTACTACACATCATGCATTGCATCTCATGCTTTTTTTTATTGTCACCATTGTTGTGACTCATAAGCAAAATCTTCATGTCTGTGTGTGACTATGTTTTTATTATGGCTCAAAACATTGCGTGCACATCTTTTTTATCTATCTCTAAATAAGTGGTAATATAAATTGTATTGGTTCTAATATTGCAGTTCCACAAAATTGGCGGCTATAAAGGCCAAAGCATCTAACAACATTAGATGCTTGCTTTTGTAAAGATTTTGCTTTTCTTGCTTTAAATTGACTTTTTCTACCACAACATCGTTTTTTTCAACTCAAAGTTACAGCAGCCAAAGAAAAACTAAAGCAAGATGAATGGGGACCAAGAGCAACAACTAAAGCAAACACTTATCACCCCAATGGTGACACTTCAAATATCAACATCTAAACCTCTGTTAATTTTTATTTAGATCTTCAGTAGACATCTGACAAAAATAGTCAAAGTATCTGTATTTTATGTCTATGATTAAGGGCAGCACAAGTGTCTGAGCCAGAAACACTTTACCTTCAGATCTGGTTTCTCTCATGATCCAAAGATGTGTGATTTACAGATGTGTCTTTTATGTTCATGATTTTTGGACAAACACAAACTGTCTGTGAGTTGCTTTGCAATTACATTGAAATAAACATGAGTTTTAACTGAATGCATCCTGAGTGTTTATTTGGTCCAGAAACAGTATAAATTATATCTAAATGAGACCATAAATGATGTTGAAAATATGTCCACAATGGCCACATTTGAATTAGTTTTTAACCTTGTACGAAGAGGGTCCATGGACGTCTATATCGGACGTGCAGAACACGTCAAAAAAATACGTCATAAAAACTTTCATTCTGGCTCCTCAGTGGACGTCTTTTCAACGTCCGACTTTTGTGACAAAGACGTTGAAAAGACGTCTTTTGGATATCATTTTGCCCTCCCCCAAACGGCTCATGGCCCCTGAAGGCTATGACCACAGCCTGCCAGGCCTTGACTCAACCAGCCATGTGCTCATGGAGAGAGAGAAAACCTCCAACCAGAACAGAGTCGAACTACCCATGCAAGTTCATCATCTTCTTCATCCAACGGAGAAGAAAACGATTGCAACTTCAACATTTGACACTCACGGAACTGTCAATGACTTAAATTTCCAACAACTTCAAGAATTGTGTCCACTGCAAAGCCATGCAAGTATCAATTTAAGAAGGTGCTTTGAAAATGATAATATTGAGGGTTCTTTTCATAGTTCCATTGCCAGTTTCCAGTTCCATGCTATCACTCACCCTTTTACCTATACCTGTATTTATGTATGTATGTTTGTTTAGTTATGTTTGTGATTTAGTTAATAAAACTTGTGCACAATATGTATTTGGCTCTGATGCACTGCTTGCAGACAACATCTCTTTTATGATTTTTACGAATCTTGTTACATGCTCAAAGCGCTGTACATGATAAGAAACAATTATTTTCTGTAGCCATGGAAGATACTCCTTTTCTTAGAATAAATGAATAATCAAAAGAGTTCGCTGGACGAACTGATTAATTGATTGTAATATTAAGTTAGCTACATCAAGTTAATACCATTAACTGACACAAATATTCATAATTAATCATAACCAGTTATTATTGATTATTAATATTTCCCCTCTGAGCTGACTCGTTACAGGGGTCATGTTTATTGGTATCACTTGAGACAAGATCTTGTATACTTTAAGTCACCTGATTGCCCTCTCAACATGAATCTGTACATTAGCATCCTGCAAGTTGCTGTGACTTGTTCCTCAGTTAGCTGAGCACCCCCTCTAGTGAAAGCAAGCAGAACCAATTTGACCCTTTTTTCAAACAGTAAATCAGGAACCCACAATCTGCCATGACTTCGTCTCCAGGCTTTAAATAGTCCAAGATACTCATAGAGATATATTTGTCACTGGCACATCCTCCATATCCAATTGAGATAAACATGATTAAGCCACATGGGGCAACAAGGTATTTGATTGTGTTGTGCGAGTAGTAATGGCTGTAGGACTCCAGCCAGATAATAAGAGGGTTAGAGGGTTATTGTGACAATTTCAAATTGCAGTAATTCACATTTTTTATACAGAAAATATACTGTATTTTTCATACAGTATTTTTCTGTTTTCTTAAATTACATAAAAATGTATGTAAAATTGCAAATATAATCTATAATTAAACTGTAACAAAAAAGTTAAATGATAAAACGGTCAAATGACTAGCAGCCCCCCAAAAACCTGTAATATTAAAGCAAAACATCTTAATTTAAATAAACAGAAACACCGTTATTTTACAGGTATTTCCTGGATTATTATGATCAAATACCTTCATCGTAAAAAAATCATAAAAAAGGGTCAAATGACTGGCAGCTACGGCTGCCAAACAAAAAACATAAAATTAAAGTAAAATATGCTAATTTAAATAAAGTGCAAAAAACTTTAACATAAATTTGATGTCACCATGATTGAGATCAGTGTTTGCTTTAACATTAGATTTTCTCTGACTGCCTTAAAGGTATAATATACAAGGATTCATCACCATCAGGGGTCGCTTATTTCTTACAATAACAAAGGCGTATGCTGATGACGTATATTCCACATTAAGCTAAATTATGGATCTTGTCGTCAAGCTGATGGATCTTTTATGGATGAGTGAATACTATGGCAAGCCGTTTTAACTTTTATTCATTTTCAGGATATGAATTCTTGATATCAACAATTCAGTTTTCACTAGTTAAAATATTAGTTATTGATATCAGGAATTAGATTTCTACTAGTAACAATGGCAATTTTTGATATCAGAAATTACATTTCCACTAGTAACAATGCTAATTCTTGATATCCACAATTAAATTTTCACTAGTTAAAATTATAATTCTTGATATCAGCAACTGAATTTCAACTAGTAAAAACTATAATTCTTGATATCTGTAATTGTATTTTCACTAGTGAAAAGTCTCCATTGGCTGCCATTCAAAATCAATTGTTGATATCAAGAATTGATTTCTTACTAGTTGAAATTCCAATTTCACATATCAGAAATACAATTCTTACTAGTAAAAACCTTTATTTTTGATATCAAGAATTCAATTGTCACTAGTTGAAATGTCTATTCTTGATATCAACAATTGAATTGCTACTAGTAACAATGTTCATTTTTGATATCAATAATTCCATTTTCACTAGTGACAATGTTAATTTATGATATTATGAAAGCCATTTTAGATATCTGAAATTATATTGATATCAGAAATACATTTTCAGATATCAAAACCTAACATTTTTACTAGTAGCAATTAAATTGTTGATATCAAGAATAGACATTTCAACTAGTGACAATTGAATTATTGATATCAGGAATTCGCATTTTTACTAGTAACAATGTAATTATTGATATCAAAAATTATATTTCTACTAGGGCTGCACGATTAATCGCACGATGTTGTTATGCGCATCTAATCAGTAAAGCCGGTTCCTTGATTAGTAGTAAATCGCCTTCACCTGCTTTCAGATGGACGATATGATGCAGATATGAGTGTTAAATAACACTCAAGAGTGTTAAAGTTAATGAGATAATTAAGTGATTAATTTAGTGATCATTGAGCATTATTGAAGACACCTGATGTTAACAAGCAGAATCACTGAAGGAGAAAATCTAAAATTGTAAGCCACCGTTATGGCGATAAGTGTTTGCTTTAGTTGGGCTCTTGATCCTTATATTTTAAGTTTAAATTTTGTTTGTCGGCTGTAATTGATTGATTACAGTCAAACGAACAAAGACAAGTGTGATCTGATAGTGTTGGTTCTCTTACGAGAGTATCTCTCGTACTGCGTAATAGCTTACGCTAGGGGAAAAACTCTTTTCCGCGAGATATTGAAGCCAAAAATTATCCTTAATTTTTTATTAATGTAAAACGCTTTGCAGCAGCAAGCAAACATAGGCGAAACAGCTCGCGCGCCTATTGGTTGCTCTGCAGCAAATGCAGCACCCTATCGAGAGAGACTCTGCGTGACGTAATGACCAATGGGGGCAATTCACGCCCATATCGTCACGTCCCGCCAGAAGGGGCGTGGTCTCGCCCTATAAATATGCTCGTTAGGCTGATACAAGCTGATTTTTAGATCCACGAGCTTGACGAACCCTCCGAGGCGCGTTCTCTTCTGGCGTCAGATAGTGAGGATTGGGCGAGCTCTGTGGATCTCCCCTCCGCTAGCGTTTCCCGCCAGACCACTGGTAAGAGAGCCGGCATTGAGACTGAGCTGATGCGTCTGCTCTCTCAGGCCGTTGAAAGCATCGGCCTCGATTGGGAGGCGCCCGCGCAGCCGCCGCGCAACAGAATGGACGGACGCTTTCTCGGAAATGACGAGGCTCCGACGAAATCGCGGCCCGCGCCCTTCCTCCCGGAACTTCACGAGGAAGTGACGAAATCGTGGAACGCCCCCTTCTCCGCCAGGCTGCGTACCTCTGCTTCTGGTGCCTTCTCCTCTGTGGATGGCGCGAAGGAAAGAGGATACCTTTCTGTTCCTCCTGTGGAACCAGCTGTAGCGTCTCATCTCTGCCCGCCCTCCGCTGGACGGCGCGCGCACACGACGCTTCCTTCTAAAGCCTGCCGAGTGACGTCATCCATGCACGGTCGCGCTTACACCGCCGCCGGGCAAGCAGTTTCAGCGCTGCACACTATGGCTATCCTGCAGATTTTCCAGGCCGACCTTCTCCTTAAACTGGACGATGAAGGACCCGAGCGATCTGCGTGGCGGACCTGAGAAGCGCTACAGACCTCGCTCTTCGCGCTACTAAAGCCGCTGCACAGGCCATAGGACGAAACATGGCCTCTCTCACCGTGGCTGAGAGACACTTATGGTTGACGCTGTCCGAGATGACGGAAGCCGAGCGCACTGTGTTCCTCGACGCGCCCATTTCCCAAGCGGGCCTTTTCGGATCTGCCGTCACAGACTTCGCGGACAGATTCATGGAGGTACAAAAAACTTCGCAGGCCATGAAGCACTTCCTTCCGAAGTGCTCGAGCTCCGCTGCAGATCGCTCTAAACCGCCGCCTGCTCGCAGCTCTCAGCCGCAGCCTGCACCGCCCGCCGCCGCCGCTTCACAGCGCCGCCACGCCCGAGACCAAAGACCGCGCTCTCGCTCTGCTGGACGCCGCCCCCCTCAGCGCGGGCCCCGGCCGAGGATTGAGATCAAGCCCGAGGCCTCAAAATCTTCCTAGCCATTCTAGGAAAACGACGGTGTTCAAATCCCGCTGTGGCCGGATTTTCACTGAAACTTCTCGCTCGGTCAGTTCCAAACATCGCGACTGTCCCAGTGTATTTCGCAGAGAGTCAGCCGGTGTCACAGCCCGTTTGCCTGCGCACAAAAGCCGTTCTTACGGCTACCCAGATAAATCCAATAAAGAGTGCATTTTCTGGTGTTCCGGCCACGGCCGAAGGTGTTATGAGTGTTGTAAGAATGCCCACCCAGTGCCCATTCCCACACACAAGCACAGCCCGCCACGGTGCAGGGCTAGCACAAATAAAATCGACTCCGGTCGATTGTGCTACATTGTTTGCACCGTGGCTATGTCACCATGCCCGCTCACACTACATGCTGCGTGTCCCATGGTTTCTGTAAAAACGAAACCAACACACATTCAGTCGGCCATGAACGACAGTGTTTTCAGTGTATTAAATGTGCCCGCAGCCCCGCGCCCACATTTTCTCATAGACACGCCGTTTCCCACGGGATCTTCCCCGCTCGCTTTTTATGCACAATCTGCCATAAAGAAGCTGAGCGCGGCCAGGTCGCCCGCTGTGATCAGCGCGCCCCCCGCCTCGAACGCTGTAAACACGGTGTTGTGTTCCCAGTATGCACGGGCTCTCGAGCTGCCGTTTTGTCGCGGCCAGAGCCCGGATTTCATTCTGCCTCTAGCTATTCACGCAGATGCGTGGTCAAAGCTTCCCGGGGTATCAGAATGGGTGCTGAACACTATAAAGAGAGGCTACTCGCTACAATTCGCACGGCACGCGTCGAAACTACGGTGAAAAACGAAGTATCTCATCTACTTCGTGCCGAAATAGCGAAACTACTGAGCAAAGGGGCTATAGAACCTTTATCTCAGGCTCAGAGCGAAGGGGGCCCATACAGCAGATATTTTCTGGTACCGAAAAAGGATGGGGGTCTCACGGGTATACACGGGTATGTCCCGAAATCCCTCAATACGCCGTTCAGGGCCCAGATAATTTCCCTGTCTGCCCTTCCGGTTCTCAGTGAGGAGGAGGATGCAAGTCTCCTTTGCCCCGTCAGGGCATTAAGAGCTTATGTGTCACGCTCGTCTGTTTTCAGACAGACGGAGCAGCTTTTTGTTTTGTTCGGCGGGCGTTCCAAGGGACTCGCCGCCTCAAAACAGAGCCTATCCAGATGGATAGTGGATGCCATTGCGCTCGCTTACTCTGCAAAGGGCTTACAGTGCCCCTTGGGTGTCAGGGCACACTCCACGAGAGGCGTGGCCTCTTCGTGGGCATGGTCTAGCGGGGTTTCCCTGCAAGATATCTCTACGGCCGCGGGCTGGGCCTCGCCGTCTACATTTATAAAATACTATAACCTGGAGGTACCCGCCTTACAAGCTAAGCTTTTGGCGGTCTAAATTCAGTGTTATCTGCCCCGCTGTGCGGCCCAGATGCTGAGTTTACTGCAGCCCCATGAGTATTGACTCACGTATGGCCACCCAGATCAGGCTGAATGCTCTCACCCTGGCTGCGCGTTTGATTGTCATATAATAGCCCCGCTCGGTGCTTTTTTATAGGGAATGACGCTTCCAGCCTCTCTTCCTCTACTCTATGTGAGTTTATGGTGATTATGCACTACATGAGCCCTGGGCTTCGGCCCCTGGGACTTTGGTGTTGGATCCCTGTACGCACGGCGTGTTGCATTGTGTTCCCCTAGCGTAAGCTATTACGCAGTACGAGAGATACTCTCGTAAGAGAACGTACTCGGTTACTAACGTAACCTCGGTTCTCTCTAGAGAGGGAACGAGTACTGCGTATCTTGCCGTGCGTGGAATACGCTCTGGTTCGCTTCAGCGATAAAAACCAGCTTGTATCAGCCTAACGAGCATATTTATAGGGCGAGACCACGCCCCTTCTGGCGGGACGTGACGATATGGGCGCGAATTGCGCCCATTGGTCATTACGTCACGCAGAGTCTCTCTCGATAGGGTGCTGCATTTGCTGCAGAGCAACCAATAGGCGCGCGAGCTGTTTTGCCTATGTTTGCTTGCTGCTGCAAAGCGTTTTACATTAATAAAAAATTAAGGATAATTTTTGGCTTCAATATCTCGCGGAAAAGAGTTTTTCCCCTAGCGTAAGCTATTACGCAGTACTCGTTCCCTCTCTAGAGAGAACCGAGGTTACGTTAGTAACCGAGTACGTTATGGTTTGACATAATCATGCTGTGCTCTGAAAATTGAAATTCATTCGGATGATCTGGTTTAACTTGATGGCAACAGTTTATTGATTCTACAGCATATGATAATTGCATTTTTCTTATAATCCAAAACATTTAATAAAATTTGTCCTGATCAAAACACTTTATAATGCGTTTATTTAGAAACACAAAAATCAATAATCAGCCTGTGAATCTCAACCGTGGTGACAATAATAATCCTTGTTGCCACCAATCACAACTCATTAATGGCTCCCATCATGCATTTTAATTATAAATTATGATCTGAATCGTCTATGTAATTTACTTTTCCTAATTGAATATTCTGCTCGTCACCATTGTTGAGATGCATTGACTGAATCTTAATATCTGTGTGTGCCTTAAAGAAAGATTTTTTTTTTTATAACTTTTCAGAACTCCTTTATATTATTTCTCAAATTCTGGATATTTATGCAGAATCACTGTTATGCTGTAACCAACAGCATTAATCACTCACATTTAGTTCAAATGATAAATGTTATAATATAACCAAAACCATTATATCACTTTTTTTCTTTGTTCATCTGGCAGGTATAACTCGGATACAACATCCGAACTAAATCTAAAGGTAATTCTATAAGAGTCAAGACCCCAACTAAAGCAACCACTCATCTCCATAATGGTGACCTGAAATTCCGGTTTTCTCCTTCAGTGATTCTGCTTTAGGTGTCTTCAATAATGCTCAATGATCACTTAATTAATCACTTAAATATCTCATTAACTTTAAGACTCTTGAGTGTGGACTCATATACACTCCCAGGTGTGTTAATTTAACACTGAGTTTTTGCTGTGTACAAAGAGCCGTAGTTAACTGACAAGCTGAGCCATATCGCATTAAATATCGTTGGCGATATGTCCTCGATTTTAACGCGATTTGGCTCAGCTTGTCAGTTAACTACGGCTCTTTGTAGTAAATGCCGCTCCATCTGAAAGCAGGTGAAGGTGATTTACTACTAATCAAGGAACCGACTTTACTGATTAGATGCGCATAACAACATTGTGCGATTAATCGTGCAGCCCTAATTTCTACTAGTAAGAAATCAATTCTTGATATCAACAATTAATTTTGAATGGCAGCCTATGGTGACATTTCACTACAGATTACAGATATCAAGAATTCAATTGTTGATATCAATAATTATATTGTTGATATCAAGAATTCAATTGTTGATATCAAGAATGCTATTGTTGATATCAAGAATTCAATTGTTGATATCAAGAATTCTATTGTTGATATCAATAATTAAATTGCTGATATCAAAAATGTAATTGTTGATATCAACAATTGAATTGTTGATATCAAGAATTCATATCCTGAAAATGAATAAAAGTTAAAACGGCTTGCCATATGAATACATTGATGTTTTTAACATGACTGTGGTATGAAGCAGGGCGCGATTGCTAGACGTATACCAGCGCCACACGCAACGCGAGTCCCACGGATATAAAATAATAAGGACATTTCAATCTACCAAACTACACGCAAGTGCTGAATTAATACTCACACAGGTCATTTATTAGACGAATCAAACTTGAGGTAACACAGCGCTGTTTCACTTGCTCTAACAGTTACACTATCACACTAAACGGCATTTGAGTGTGTTGAATGTTGTTAGTTCGGTTGTGTGTTGGCTGTATGAGACTAAGTACGTTAAGCTAGATCAACATTAGAATAACATACAGATCATATTCTAACATTTCATCATGTTGAACTAAATAACATTGATTAACATTGATAACATTTGTTTTATGTACATTTGCTCACCTGTCTAAAAGTACATGCAACACTCGCGTCTCTGTCAGGCCGAAGTTAGTCGCGGAAGTGGAGCTCTCGGCATCTCGAAAGATGTTGATCTTCGTTTTAGTCCTCGTTTTGTCTCAAAGTCTGCTTGCCATGGTCCAAAATGTTTGAACAAAACAACAACAGCGTGAGCGTCCTGCTAGGCATAACGGGCCAGTTGTCAACGTCTGTCGCCATGGTTACTATGGCAGTATGAGGTCAAACCTGGCGGAAACCGAGGGTAACGCGGATATGACGTCATTGACTGGTGACTCCTCACCCCTGCTCACACGTCCCGTTTCCTTGGTTAAAATCGCAATTTTCTCACGATTTACAAATTGTTTGAAACATTTGGGATATTGAAAGTAATCAACTAAACAAAATGTATAACATTGGCCTAGTGGTTTTTGGATATTTTACTGCAAAAATCCTACATATTGTACCTTTAACTGTGTGTCTGATACACATTAGTTATGACAATAAATGCAGGAGAAAATCTCATCAGATGATGTTAGTCGCTTTTTGATGAAGTTATAGTCATCAAATGATGACTTTAGTAGTTCAGAATTCTTTTTCATTGTTGTGATTCATATGCTGATTCTTGATGTCTGTGTGAGAAGAATTCTGAAAAAGTATTTTCCACTTTTATATAAATTAGGATATTTTACATTCATTTTATGATTTTTGTATGGCAGCCTTAGCTGACAGTTATTTGACCATTTTTTATTATTATTTTTTAAAGTGAAGGTGTTTGATCGTAATAATTCAGGAAATAGCTGTAAAATAACAGTGTTTTTCTGTAAAACATGTAAGGAAAATATCTGTAAAAGTTTTTTGCACTTTATTTAAATTAGAATATTTTACTTTATTTGTATGGTTTTTGTTTGGCAGCCGTAGCTGACTGTCATTGACCATTTATTTAAAGATTTTATTTTTTACAGTGTACCTGCCCACATAACGATAGCAGCTAGCTCTACGATAGCCCTCAGTGGAGTTCATAGCACTAAACCTACAGTAACATTCAATGCACAGAGGAACAAACCGCATGGGTTTCTTTGATCAAAACTTGATGACGCAATCACATTCACTACGGAGCATCTGAATGTCCAAACGTGATTAGGCAGAAAAGCTGTGAATTTCTTCTTTATGGGACTTTTTAAAGCAGCACTATGTAGTTTTTCAACCTTCATAATATATTTCCATACGGAGCCCGGGAAGTCATCTGTGGGAGAAAAAAAATTAAAAATCCGTGGCGACAGTTTTGTAATCCGTCCGCTCAGTTTATAAACCGTACTCACGAATTCTCAAACTGTTCTCTCGGTTTAACAAATCATGCCCACGGATTAATAAACCGTACCCACGGGTTCCTAATCCGTGCTCTCAGATTTGTAAACCGTGCCTTCATATTTTTCAGTCAATAACCACGAATTCATAAACCGTGCCCATGCTTTCGCAATCCGTTCCCACGGGTTTGTAAACTATACTCACGGATTTGTGGCTGGCTCGCCCTCATTTTTGAAGAACACCAGGAGATAAGTTGTTGATGAATCTTATTGTATATTGTTTTATTGTGTATTAAGTGGAATACATCAAGTTGTCTTGTCTGCATGCTTAAAGTGATTCTCAATTGTAGCGGGTATGGGGTGGAATATACGATTTAATGTGAATGACGGGCATCAAAATATTTTGTTTATTTGTGATAATCTTAGTACTTTATTATTATTATTAACTATAAATAAGTTCACTTAGTAATACAGTAAAATGTTTGTCATAAAATAATTTATGAATGCTTTATTTTTAAACAACTATGCAAAAAATGTAGGCCTATTTTATCCAAAACTGTAAAAGGTTAATTTATAGCCTATAAAAATAAAGCAATGATAAATTATTTTATGACAAACATATTACTGTATTAATAAGTAGGGATGGGAACCGTGAACCGGTTATTCTTCAGAACCGGTGCCCAGTGAACCAATTCCTTGGAACCGTTAGCATGCCTGCTTAACGATTCCGCTTATCGGTCCCGCTCGTTGCAAATCTGTCATGACGTCACACACGCGCTGCGTTGTTTTGGTTCAGAACGCAGCAAACATGGCATCGAGGCAGAAGCACTCTAAAGTTTGGTTATATTTCACTCGAAAAGACAACAATATATAAGGCGCCGTCTAGGGCTTAAATCAAACTTCATTCACGCACACATGTATGAAACACTTGCATACTAAGTAGTCAAACATACATGTATACTGCTGAATGTTCAAACAAATACATATTGAATGCACAATGACACACCTAAAGTCGCTCACGCACATACAGGCAAACTCTACACACACAAGATGCGCGGAACTCTCCAGGCACCTACTCATATGAGAGCCAGTGGGGGATCTAGAGATTTTTTTCCTGGGGTTGCAAATGGGTGGCATGAGATTTCAGGAGCGGGGCCATGGACATTATTCATAATTTAAAATGCTACGGTTTTCATTGAATGTGTTTTGTTCTCTACACTAGCCTACATTACACGGAGTGGGAGTCAAATCAGAGATGTAGCTGGGTTTTTGGATGGTGTGGATCTTAATTTGATGAAAAATAGCCTTTTGGCTAATTCTGGCTTTTTTAACCATGTTTGTTCATGTGTTTTATGAAATTGCATTGTCCCCTCTTAAATAAACCAATATACAACTTGTGAATTGTGGACCCTTTCTCTGTGTAATCACTATCAACAGTCTGTGTAGTCTACTTAAATTGTACTTTGTGAAAAAGCAATTCTTGGGGGGTTTGGGGGTATGCTCCCCAAGAGATAAAAAAAAAAAGACCCCTCAAATGATGTCTTCTAGTGAGTTTTGAGGAAATATGGACAGATTTAGTCATACAACATGTAAGGGATAATGTATAGCGAGGCGGTTGTTATAGCGAATACAAACCCGACAGGCTGATTATGACCCCGACATGAAGCGGAGTTTTAAATTTAACAATTTAAAATGTACATAAGAATGTCATTCATAATCTCTCTCTCTCTCACACACACACACACACACACACACACACACACACACACACACACACGCACTCTCTCTCTCTCTCTCTCTCTCTCTAAACTCTTGATCACTTTAAACGGCTAATCACTTGACGGCAAACATCAAAAACACAATTTTCTGAGGCAAGACCTCAAAATCCACAGGAAATATGGAATTCATATTAACTATAGTTTGGGCATTTCAGCCCAAGATAAACATTTATGGATGCCAGGCATTTGTAAGGCTCCATACTGTATGCAGAGAACATACGGCAAAGAACATCATGAAATGAAAAACACTAACTTGATAAAATTATAACCTAATGCAATTTTCTTATTTGCAAGATGCTGTTATTTTATTGCACATGACTATTAAACTGTACAAGTTAAATCAATTGCAGACGGCGGATTCCATGGATGCTAGTGTAGCGTTGTGGGTACGAGAGAGAGAGTCTCAAAAGAACTAACAAGGGTTTTACCACACTTCTAACAGAAATGACAATAGTCAAGTCATCCTCATTTATATAGCGCCTTTAACAACGCAGATTGTTTCAAAGCAGCTTTACAGAGATAAACATATAATTTAAGGTAACAGAGATTGGTTTAGTTTAATAGTGGTTCTTGAATAATGTTTTTTCCAGCTAAAATTAGTTTTGATTGATTCTCTTCCGTCTAAATGATAATTTGTTATTAAATTAAGGGCCGCTAAGACGACACCGTTCTCTCTAAACAGACTTTAAACGTGAACCTGTGATAGACGCTGATGGCGTTCACATGCGCATTAAGAATTGATTCTATAGTTATGTACGTTTGAATATATGTGCGCAGGTTTGTAATTCCTTACAAACCATGCCTACACAAACTACTTGTCTATAAATTTTGATGCAGAATTTTATTTTATCTTATCACTTCGGCTAGGTACGCAAACCGAAAAATTCCACTAGGCTTTTTCTGTAGAGTGGTATAGGGATCCTCCATAGGGAGAGGCTAGTTGGCACTTCAGCACTGCATTGTCATCAGGGTCCAGGCGAAGGTCCTTCGTCAGATCTGGAAACGGCCTGGATCCGGCAGGCTGCGGCAAAACCTCGGGATAAACAAAGACACTAATATTAGCTTAGATGCCATTCTTCTTATGATGTAACGAGTACATCAGGATTTAAGCGAAGTGTTCCCAGTTCCGGCTGACCTAATCTAAGCAGCCTAATATTGAATTATAAAAGTCTATAGAGTGTTATGTGAATGCTAGGTCAAAGAGATGTGTTTTTAGTCTAGCTTTGAACTGACAGACTGTGTCTGCTTCCCGGACAATGTTAGGAAGATTGTTCCAAAGTTTTGGTGCTAAATAGGAAAAGGATCTACCGCCAGCAGTCGATTTAGATATTCTAGGTATTATCAACTGGCCAGAATTTTGAGATCGCAATAGACGTGAAGGAGTATAATGCGTTAAGAGCTCGCTCAAGTACGGCGGAGCTAAACCATTTAGTGCTTTGTAAGTAATCAGCAATATTTTAAAATTTATAAGATGTTTAATAGGGAGCCAATGCAGTGTTGACAGAACCGGGCTAATATGGTCATACTTCCTGGTTCTGGTAAGAACTCTAGCGGCTGCGTTTTGAACTAGCTGTAGTTTGTTTATTAAGCGTGCAGATGTGTGCATGATATCTCCTAAAGGTTGCATATACAGAGTAAAAAGCAGCGGTCCGAGAACTGAGCCTTGTGGTACGCCATACTGAACTTGTGATCGATAAGACATCTCTTCATTTACTGCTACAAACTGATAGCGGTCAGATAAATATGATTTAAACCATGCTAATGCAATTCCACTAATGCCAACATAGTTTTCTAGTCTATTTAAGAGAATGTTATGGTCAATGGTGTCAAATGCAGCACTAAGATCAAGTAACACTAATAGAGAGATACAACCACGATCGGATGATAAGAGCAAATCATTTGTGACTCTAATGAGAGCAGTTTCAGTGCTATGGTGCGGTCTAAATCCTGACTGGAAATCCTCGCAGATATCATTTCTTTCAAGAAAGGAACACAGTTGTGAGGATACAGCTTTTTCTAATATCTTTGATAGAAAAGGTAGATTTGAGATCGGCCTGTAACTGACTAATTCTGTAGGATCAAGTTGCGTTTTTTTAACAAGCGGTTTAATCAAAGCCAGCTTAAAGGTTTTTGGTACGTATCCTAGAGACAAAGACGAATTAATGATGTTAAGAAGAGGATCTATGACTTCTGGAAGCATCTCTTTCAATAGTTTAGTCGGTATAGGGTCTAACATACATGTTGTCGATTTAGATGATTTAACGAGTTTGCAAAATTCTTCCTCTCCTATAGCAACAAATGAACCAAATTTTTCCTCAGGGAGACTACACTGCACTGTCTGATGCGATACTGTAGTAGACGGTTGCATAGTTATAGTTTTGTCCCTAATATTATCAATCTTATAAGTGAAGTAGTTCATAAAGTCATTACTGCTGTGTTTCTTGGAAACTTCTGGGCTTGAAGCTTTCTTTTTCGTTAGTGTAGCCACTTTTTCAAATGTAAAACCCAACAAGTTAAGCTAACTCATTTCATTTGAGGAAACCGATTACATCAATTCATTTAAGTTTATAAAAAACAATAGTTATGAGTACTCTGAACTTATTTTATTTGAGTTCACTAAAACAATAATATTTCTTAAAACACAAACTTTACACTGCATTTAATACTGTATATAGCTGAAACTTCACTTTATTGAGTAAAAACAGTGAAATGACAAACTTTAAATGAACTCAGAGCACTTGCAGTTACTGCTAGCTCACAAGATCACACACAAAGTCAAATCCAATGAGTTAAGCTAACTCATTACATTTGAGGAAACCGATTACCTCAATTCATTTAAGTTTATAAAAAACAATAGTTATGAGTACTCTGAAATTATTTCAGTTGAGTTCACTAAAAGTAGATATTGCAGTCAATAAATTAAGTGATTAAGTGATTAATTAAGTTATTGTTGAGCATTAATGATGAACACCTGCTGTTAACATCACTGAAGGAAAGAGAAACACAAGAACTACAACTGACTTCCAACCACAACATTAGATGAAATCAACCGAAGATAAAATATGTTTAAATCTCTCAAGATCTCAGCAGAGGAGGATTGAACAACTCCACAAACAGCATTACCAGCTTCACTTATTACTAACCAGGTTGACTTTTATCATCCGTCTACAGAAGTTATTGTGAATGAACAGAGGTTTAGATGAAGATGATTTATTGAGTTTCATTTAAAGACACCATGATAGTGGTCAGTGTTTGCTTTAGTTGGGCTCTTGACCCTTGACTTTATAACACCAGTTTTTCCTCTGGCTGCTGTAACTGAGTGTTTATATAACACATTTGTTATTGCACAAAAGCCAAAAGAAAATTTTGTATTGATGATGATTTATGGAATGATGAATCAACATTTGGTGTCTTGATTCTCTGATCTTTTCTAGAGAATAATCTCTGATAAACAGGTGATATATAACTTGTAGTATTCATTATAAAATAGCTGTGATTCTGCTGCAAGGCCCTTTCAATCAGATTTTAAAAACCTCTATGGTATCATGCTGACTTACACAAACATCAAGAATCAGTATATGAATCTCAACAATGGTGACCATTAAAAAACGATTCATGCTGCAATGCATGCCGGGAGCCATGGATTAGGTTTGTATTATGGTAGTACCCAGCATGCATTGCAGTATGAATAGTTTTTTTAATGGTCACCATTGTTGAGATTCATATGCTGATTCTTGATATCTGTGTTAGTTTTGGTAATAAATCGCATTTTCTATAAAATCCTTCATACTATCTGAAATTCATAACATTGCTAGTTCTTATGTTGTAGAATCTATTTTCAAATACAACTAATAATATAATCAGAGATTAGACTCTGAATGAGATCAGTGAATAAAGTCATTAAGTGATGATTGTCATCATCAAACCTTGACCTTCATCACCCGATCATACTTTTCCTTGACTTTTGTGCCATAACAAATATTTTATAAACACTCAATTACAGCAGCCAAAGAAAAACTTGTACTCAAATGTCAAGGGTCAAGAGCCCAACTAAAGCAAACGCTGATCTCCATCATGGTGACCTTAAACCTTGTATTTCTTGTGTTTCTCTTTCCTTCAGTGATTCTGCTTGTTAACAGCAGGTGTTAATCACTAATGAACAATCATCACTTAATTGATGATTAATTAACTTAACTATACAATTATTATTCAATTATCATTCTGGGATCTAGAAATGTTCTATAACTCATTCAGTTTGAGTTATGTTTCAGTCATTCAAGACACTTCAAGTTTCGGTATTATTTGAGTGCAGTGACCTCAATTTAATTGACTAAATAGTACTGTTAGGTTTTACAGTGAGGATTATGTTTATTTGCTTCTAATAGGGTTGAAAAATAAGCAGATCTAGCAGCTTTTAAAGCCTCTCTGTAAGCAATCGAGCTCTCCTTCCATGCAATCCAAAATACCTCTAGTTTTGTTTTCTTCCAGTTGCGCTCCATTTTTCAGGCTGCTCTCTTAAGGGCCCGGGTGTGCTCATTGTACCACGGCGTTGGACTATTTTCTTTAATCTTCTCTAAGCGCAACGGAGCAACTGTGTCTAAAGTGCTGGAAAGGAGAGAGTTAAAAGTTTCTATTGCAATATCTAGTTCTGCTAAGCTATCTGGGATGCTGAGATGATGAAACTGATTAGGAAGATTATTGATAAAGTAATCTTTACTGGCAGAAGTGATAGGTCTAACATATTTGTAACACGGAGTCGGCTTTGCAGCCTTGGCTAAATGTAATTTACATGAGACTAGATAATGATCTGAGATGTCGTCGCTCTGCTGCAGAATTTCAACAGCATCAACATCTATTCCATGTGATAATATTAGATCTAGAGTATGATTACGACAATGAGTAGGTCCTGACACGTGTTGTCTAACTCCAATAGAGTTAAGAATGTCTTTAAATGCCAATCCCAATGCATCTTTTTCATTATCTACATGTATATTAAAATCACCAACGATTAGAAAATTATCTGCAGTCAATACTACTTCTGATAGAAAGTCAGCAAATTCTTTGATAAAGTCTTTATGATGCCCTGGTGGCCTGTATACAGTTGCCAGCAGAATTCTCAAACTTGATTTATCGTTTACATTATATATTTTTACATTAAGCACCAACACTTCAAAAGAAGTATATTTAAAACTAGATTTTTTAGTGGTTTTGAAAATATTACTATAAATTACAGCAACACCTCCCCCTTTGCCTTTCAGGCGAGTTTCATGTTTATAACAGTAATCATGGGGGGTGGACTCATTTAAAGTAATGTAATCGTTTGGTTTTAGCCAGGTTTCTGTCATACACAGCACATCTAGGTTATAATCTGAAATCATATCATTAACTATGAGCGCTTTTGAAGTAAGGGATCGAATATTCAGCAACCCAAGCTTTATCGTTTGCTCATCTGTATTATATCTATTTTTTATTTGTTGAATATCAATTACATTTTTAACCTTAGATCGGTTTGGACGTTTTTTTGGATTTCCAAATTCGGGGAACAGACACAGTCTCTATATGATGATATCTAGGTGAAAGAGGCTCTATGTGATGGGATTTATCTGACCTTGGTGACGCGAGGCCGCTAGCAGACGGTTGGTTTAGCCAGTTTGTCTGCTTCCTGACCTGAGCCCCAGATTGTCATGTTTTGTCTCTAAGACTATGAGCCAAATTACTAGAGAGAAGAGCAGCACCATCCCAGGAGGGATGAATACCATCTCTTTTCAACAGGTCAGGTTTGCCCCAAAAACTTTTCAAATTGTCTATGAATTCTGTATTATTTTGCGGACACCACTTAGACAGCCAGCCATTGAGTGATGACAATCTGCTAACTATCTCATCACTCCTTCGAACAGGAAGGGGGCCAGAGCAGATTACAGTGCCTGACATCGTACTTGCGAGTTCAAACACCTCTTTAATATTAATTTTGGTGATCTCCGACTGGCGGAGTCGAACATCATTAGTGCCGACGTGAATAACAATCTTAGAGAATTTACGATTAGCATTAGCCAGCACTTTTAAATTTGCTTTGATGTCAGGCGCTCTGGCTCCCGGCAAACATGTGACTATGTTGGCTGGTGTCCCTATTTTCACGTTCCGTGTGATCGAATCACCAATTACCAGGGCACAATCAACAGAATTCTCAGTGGGTGTTTCACTGAGCGGGGCAAATCGATTTGTTATGGCAATCAGAACGGAAGAGTGGTTTTTTGATCCGCGACTAGGGCGATCTCTCACTGTCACCCATTTGCCTTGCTGCACAGGCAATAATTCAGCCGGAACCGAATCATGTAAAGAGTTCACTATGCTAGGCGCATCCAAAATAGTATCTAAAGCTCTAGCACACTGACTATCCTCAATTAAAGTTTGGATGCATGTTTCTAATTCTGAAATCTTCTCCGTCAGCCTGACTGTCTCCTTGCATTTATCACATATAAACCCTATATTGCCGACGGGGAAGGCTATGCTAAACATGTAACATGAAGTGCAGGTGACAATAACAGGACAAGACATTACTCGCCGTGTTTGTTGACTGATTCTTACTCACCTGGGCTTTTTATATACTCAGAGGCGCGGGCGCGCGAGAGAAAAATAAATAAATAACTGAGCGCACGGGTGGCGCGTTAACAGGCTAGCGAGTTACTAGCGTGTTGTGCTAACAATAACGGAAGCTAGCGATGTCAGGTTAATCTGAGATGTTGTCTAAGCTGTATTTAGTAGTATAAACAACTAGAAATGGTTGTAAATTATGGTTCAAAACAGAGAGAAATACAAAGCTAATACGAGGCTTAGACGGAGCTTACAGCCTCGAAGCAAACAAAACACAGCAGGCAGCTAGGCAGACAGGAGCAATCGATCAGGATCAGCAATCGATCCTATATAATATAATACGATCGACTACGCCACCCCGGAAAACCAGGGAAATAGCCCTAAGGGCACACAGGTTCGTTTTGCGTGGATGGGTGAAAAGACATGAGTCGTATAGAATAGAAAAGTTTATTTTTGTTTGTCAACAAAATATTAAATAGTTAGAAACTCAGTTTAAAACTTGTCACAAGCACTATAATGAGAAACACCATTAATCAGCACCACATACACGTACACACACACACATTCAATTGAGAGAAACAAATTAAACCAAGAGCGGGGGTGTCTGGAGGTATGGATCAGCTCCCAAATTGGAAGAGGGACCCCCCACAGTCCACTACAAATACCCACAGCACACGTGAAGGTTAAATGGCAGAAAACACACAACACTCAATGTGAGCACACCATACAGTCCGGCAGCTTCACCCTCGCCCTCCAGAAACCCCCTCCCAGCTCCTGCAACAAGAAAAGAAAATAAATAAACACAAAATATAATACACAAGTCACTATGATCCAAGGTCAGATATTTTAAGGCTTTAACTCACTTGACCGGATAATGACCCTCACAATACCACATAAAAGTAAATTAATCATATAAACAATTAAACGTACTTCAGTTGATAGTATTTACAAAAGAAAATAAACCACAATAAACAAAGAGAAAAAAAAGAAAACAAATAATCAAACATCCACGCTTATGGATCAATGGGAGTCATGGCGACAGCCAGTTTACACAAAGCTTGCAAAACTGCTCAAACGCACCCGTTAGTTCCAATCGGCGGCGACCAGTAGAGACAGGCCTTCCACAAAGTCAAACGAATGTACAATCGTCTCAAACGCCATGCGAGAGAATTACAACAATAAAAAGGGTTTCCATCATTTAGGTCGAGGCAAAACAGCGACGCAGTCGTAATTATACGCGATCATAAGTCATCAGTGATGCACGGTTCCCATGATTAGCCCAAGAGACTCAGTTATGCAGGGGGGCCTGCCGAGCAGAAAGATAATGTTAGACAACAACAGCAAGTTATTAATACCCAAAACCATAATTTTACCTACCACGGGGAGATACTGCTCACAAACTGCTTCGTAGTCGCACACTATAATATAATACAGCTTCTCGCTCAGGTAAATACAGATGACATTCTATCGTTGCCACTGCAGATATTAAATCACAAGTTGTCAAACGCAGCCAATTTCTTCCCATTGAACGAAAAGGCTACACATACCTGAGAGAAGTGGGCAGCAAACACACAGCAGCGGGAACAAAACAGCCTACCGTCGCAACCTGACAGCAAGAAAAATTCATATAAACCGCCACCACAACACGAGAAAGCGCGAGTTTCCCCATACAATCACATACCTGCGGCAGCCACAGATGACGTCAAGTGGGCGATACCAAAGCGCATACAAAGTGGCCACCACCCATCTCATATATAGGACAAGGGGCGGGGGTGATAACAAATTAAGCACAGGTGAATGATATCCTCCTGAGTGGATTCAGTCACCCTGCTACACTAGCAAAGCGTTTAAAAACTCGTTTAAGTCAACTGCTTTTGCACGGTCACTCTCAATGCTGAGCACAGCTAAATGGGACAATCTCTCAGTTAGCATAGGTGAGCGCAGGTGATTTTTTACGAGTTTTAGAGTGGAAAAACTGCACTCACATCCAGCTGTGGTAACTGGTAAAACAGCTGCAATCTTGCATAAACGATGCATCTCATAAAACACCTCTTTAAAAGGGTCCAAATAACCTAGCAGTTCAATCAAAGATGAAGGCAATTTTTTCCATTTCTTTTACTCCTTGCAAAAAGCCTCTCAACCTGAGTGAGTTCATTTTTCAGATCCTCAATATTTGAGCCATATGCTTCAGCAAGCAGCAAGACAATATCCTCTTTTAGGAAGTAATTGCTAACTGGGTTTAGCCCCTGTAAGCTTTTCATTATATTGCAACTGGGCGTTGAAAAATGCTTCTGCATTTCCCCAATAATGGAGTCCATTATGGGCAGGAATATGTTTGTTCTAAAGGCATCCTTCCCATTAACTTGGCTTCTGTGACCAAGAGTGGATGTGACATAACTGTCATTTAGTGCTCTGGGTGTCTGTTTGGCTCTTTTTAGTCTAACAGTGTGGGGATGTTTCAGGTTTCACGTGTGTGGATTACTGTGTTCCACGGCTCATTAAAGTACTCATCCTCATTGTGATGCTCTTCAAAGGTATCCCTGAGGTTCTCAATTAAGTCTACAGCTCTGAGGAGATCCAAGTTTGGGGACTGTAGCAGCTCAGACAAAATCTTTGCGTCACCAAGCACCTGTCTAAATATGGCAGTTAGCCCAATGAAGTTCAGGTCAATTTGAGACATTAACCCTCAGGCCTTCGTAGATCTTTCAGGATCAACCTCATATGATATGTCATCCAACACTTTGGGTACTGCAGACAATCTATCAAAAACGTACCTACAGGCAATGTCGCGACAGGCCCATGTGGTGTCGCTGAGGCTTTGAAGTTCTCTAGGGGGGCCACTAAACATCTCTGCTTGTACTTCCATCCACTTTTGATGGACATAAGAGCCGGAAAGAAACACATACAATTGCTGGAGCAAAGTAAAAAACTCGCCAGCCTCAGGGACCTTTTTGACGCAATCGACAATGACCAAATTTAAGCAATGAGCATTGCAGTGGACATAAAAAGCATATTTGGCCACCTGTTTAAATCTTGTCTGCACGCCTGAGCACCCTTGGCCCACTAAATTATCCTTGTATTCAAGGCCATACTGCTCCAAAGAATAGATGATTTTGTTAGCTAAGGAGCTGGCATCCAAATGTTCGGCTTCCCAAAAGCCTAAGAAGCCCTCCCGTATGGCTCCCTCATAATAATACCTTAAGACTATGGACAATTGCTCCCTTTTGCTGAGATCTTTTGTTTCGTCAGATGTAACAGAGAAGTACTGACTAGATTTGACTTCTTTTAGTATGTCCTCCTGGACCATCCCTGCCATGATTTGTAATATTTCGTTTTGGATATTTTTGGAAGTATACATCGAATTGCGGGGGCCTTCTGATAGTCTTTTTTTGAATAAAAGAATCATGATCTCCTACTACGTGCAAAATCTCAAGGAAATTGCCTCTGTTCCTAGACTCATAATTTTCATTATGTCCATGCTGAGCTATATTTTGTATTGCAGTAAGACGCAATACCTGACCTATAGTCTTTATGTATTGTTGATTCTCTTTTATCTGTTTGCGATTCTCATCATTCATCATGCCTAATACTGATATGTTGCGTTTCAACATCTTTTGATGATCTCGCCATGTGGTCATTGCATTCAAATGCGCCTCAGATTTGGAATGTACACTAAAGCCACCATCCTTAAAAGTGGCTTTGCTAACATTTGATCAAACTGAGATAAATGTGGTCTTTAGGAACTACTATCAGGCTCTTTACAGCTCTGAATATTTTGAGAGTGCAGCAGAGAGACAAAAACTTTTCCTGGATTCTTTGGACTTTGGGTCAACAGATTTGGGCTTCATGGTATCCCTTGAAGATGACCTAAGGTCTGAGCAGCTATCTGAAGCCATTATCAGTATGAAAGGAGGGAAAACCCCAGGGCCAGATGGCATACCCGTAGAGTTATATACAATTTTTCATCATAAATTAATTCATCCTCTATTGGAAATGTACCAGGAGTCACTAGAGCATGGGGCTTTACCTCCCTCTTTGAACACTGCGGTGATCACTCTGTTGTTAAAACCTGTCAAGTGACCAACTGATTGTGGTTCATATAGACCAATTTCTCTCCTGAACAATGACTTAAAGATTCTTTGCAAAGTGCTAGCAAAGAGACTAGAAATACATTTTCCCAAACTTGTACATATTGATCAAAATGGCTTTGTTTGGGGGAGGCAGGGTTTTCATAACATTCGTAGAGTACTTAATATATTACATGAGAAATGTAATACTCGCGATAATGCACTCCTGTCATTAGACGCTGAAAAAGCGTTTGACAGAATTGAGTGGCAGTACCTGTTCAGAACTATGGAAAGGATGGGGTTTGGGAACAGGTTTATGAAATGGGTCCGGATCCTATATGCTAACCCTTTAGCTGAGGTATTGACAAATGGAATAATATCTGCCCCTTTCAGACTCTACGGGGGTACACGCCACACTGTAAAACCTAACAGTACTATTTACTCAATTAAATTGAGGTCACTGGACTCAAATAATACAGAAACTTGAAGTGTCTTGAATGACTGAAACAGAACTCAAACTGAATGAGTTATAGAACATTTCTAGATCCCAGAATGATAATTGAATAATAATTGTATAGTTAAGTTAATTAATCATCAATTAAGTGATGATTGTTCATTAGTGATTAACACCTAATGTTAACAAGCAGAATCACTGAAGGAAAGAGAAACACAAGAAATACAAGGTTTAAGGTCACCATGATGGAGATCAACGTTTGCTTTAGTTGGGCTCTTGACCCTTGACATTTGAGTATAAGTTTTTCTTTGGCTGCTGTAATTGGGTGTTTATAAAACATTTGTTATGGTACAAAAGTCAAGGAAAAGTATGATCGGGTGACGAAGGTCAAGGTTTGATGATGACAATCATCACTCAATGACTTTATTCACTGATCTCATTCAGAGTCTAATCTATGAATATATTATTAGTTGTATTTGAAAATAGATTCTACAACATAAGAACTAGCAATGTTATGAATTTCAGATACTATGAAGGATTTTACAGAAAATGTAATTCATTACCAAAACTAACACAGATATCAAGAATCAGCATATGAATCTCAACAATGGTGACCATTAAAAAAACTATTCATACTGCAATGCATGCTGGGTACTACCATAATACAAACCTTATCCATGGCTCCCGGCATGCATTGCAGCATGAATCGTTTTTTAATGGTCACCATTGTTGAGATTCATATACTGATTCTTGATGTCTGTATAAGTCAGCATGATACCATAGAGGTTTTTAAAATCTGATTGAAAGGGCCTTGCAGCAGAATCACAGTTATTTTATAATGAATACTACAAGTTATATATCACCTGTTTATCAGAGATTACTCTCTAGAAAAGATCAGAGAATCAAGACACCAAATGTTGATCAGTCATTCCATAAATCATCATCAATACAAAATTTTCTTTTGGCTTTTGTGCAATAACAAATGTGTTATATAAACACTCAGTTACAGCAGCCAGAGGAAAAACTGGTGTTATAAAGTCAAGGGTCAAGAGCCCAACTAAAGCAAACACTGACCACTATCATGGTCTCTTTAAATGAAACTCAATAAATCATCGTCATCTAAACCTCTGTTCATTCACAATAATAACTTCTGTAGACGCATGATAAAAGCCAAACTGGTTAGTAATAAGTGAAGCTGGTAATGCTGTTTGTGGAGTTGTTCAATCCTCTTCTGCTGAGATCTTGAGAGATTTAAAATTATTTTATCTTCAGTTGATTTCATCTAATGTTGTGGTTGGAAGTCAGTTGTAGTTCTTGTGTTTCTCTTTCCTTCAGTGATGTTAACAGCAGGTGTTCATCATTAATGCTCAACAATAACTTAATTAATCACTTAATTAATCACTTAATTTATTGACTGCAATATCTACTTTTAGTGAACTCAACTGAAATAATTTCAGAGTACTCATAACTATTGTTTTTTATAAACTTAAATGAATTTATGTAATCGGTTTCCTCAAATGTAATGAGTTAGCTTAACTCATTGGATTTGAATTTGTGTGTGATATTGTGAGCTAGCAGTAACTGCAAGTGCTCTGAGTTCATTTAAAGTTTGTCATTTCACTGTTTTTACTCAATAAATTGAAGTTTCAGCTATATACAGTATTAAATGCAGTGTAAAGTTTAATTGTGTTTTAAGAAATATTATTGTTTTAGTGAACTCAAATAAAATAAGTTCAGAGTACTCATAACTATTGTTTTTTATAAACTTAAATGAATTGATGTAATCGGTTTCCTCAAATGAAATGAGTTAGCTTAACTTGTTGGGTTTTACAGTGAGAAGTACAGTTTCTCCTGTCTCAGTTCATTATCGTTAATTTGTTCACACCCACTCGCAGAGCGCGCTATTCATAAGATAATGTGTTGAGGCCATTTGCAAAATAGATAAACGCCCCCAGGCAAATGCTGTAAACACACTATATTTTTTAGTCAGATTAAGATTCGTCTTGCGCGGCTATAAGGAATAATCCTGGGACATTCACCACAGAAGTGCTGGTTTATTTTCACATCGAGGAGGAGCAACAGATTCAGCTGAGAACTGTAAGTGTTTTATGCTTGTGCTTTGTTCTAATCGCGATATAGAATAACGTTAGTGTCTGTAAACGGAAAAATAGCATACTGTTTAAATGTGAATTTATCATTTATCATGTGTGTGTGTGTGTGTGTGTGTGTGTGTGTGTGTGTGTGTGTGTGTGTGTGTGTGTGTGTGTGTGTGTGTGTGTGTGTGTGTGTGTGTGTGTGTGTGTGTGTGTGTGTGTGTGTGAGAATGAATGAATGAACACACAGATACGCACTGTTACAGACTAAATAAAAGACAACATTTCGTTGACTAGTCTAAAATAGACATCAAATAAGCTTTTGTTAGGAGTTTCTGCTCATATGTTAAATATATAGTATGTTTTGTCAATAAACTAATCAACTAAGATGTTATAGTGTTTGTTCCAATGTAAGCTATATCAAAATAATGAATCCTCAACTTTGAAATATGTATGATCAAACTAAGACATTTATGGAAAAAGACAATTTTCTTTTCAAGATGTTTCCAACTCTAACTTTGAACTGAAATAAAACCATGTCTATATGGTGAAGGGTGTGTGATAGAAGTGTCCAGACGTATGCACCCTGTATTTTAAAGAAGAACATTTTAATTATTTGCGATACATTATTCATTCACAAAGAATTCAAGGACATTATTCATGTCCCTAAAGGTTGGAGTTTTCCTCGTTTTTTTAATCAAGGCATTAAGATTTTTTATTCCTCTTTTTAGTCAACTTTAGCATGAGTGTGTTCACTTATTCTAAGCAGTGTGTGTGTGTGTGTGTCTGTGTGTGTGTGTGTGTGTGTGTGTGTGTTGTAAATAAATCCAAACAATCTAAAAGCCATTCTTTTTTAAATCTCCTCATTCTTTGTGCAAGGCTCCTCATAATGATATGGCCTGATAGCACACCTAATAGAGCCATTATGGGAGGGTCTTTGTCTTTCTCAGGTGTGAAATGCCACACATATTAATGAGAGATAACGCCCCTTCGCATAAAGCTTTCTCAAACAAAACACGTCATACACATTCTAAAAGACTTTATTGACTTATCTGAATGAGTAGTCAGGATGATTCTCACATAGTTTTGGAGCAAATATTCTAGACTATGTGATACAATTTTCAAAAGTCTTGTGAAGAAATAATCAATATGTGTTTTGTGGCCTTATTTCAGAAACTTTTATTTTTAGTTTTTTCAATAACCATGCATAAATAATATTCTCTCAAAAATACAAACATGCACATACATGTTGCTCACATATCATGGTAGCCCCGTTTGTGCTATATAGAGTGAATTTATACCTTTGCCATTAACATGTTTATAAATAACTGAAAAAAGTACAAATGTCAGTGCATGTCAAAACATCCCAAGGGCCCCAAAAACCCCTTGGTCCCCAGAGGGTTAACAAAACTGCAGCAGCCAAAGAAAATCTGACGCAAAAAGATGCTAAACCAAGAGCTCAACTAAAGCAAACACTGATCACCACAATGGTGACACTTCAAATATCAACATCTAAACCTCTGTTACTTCTCACAAGATCCTCTGTAGACATCTGACAGAAATAGTCAAAGTATCATATCTAATGAGAACATAAATTATGTTGAAAATATGTCCACAATGGCCACATTTGAACTAGTTTTTAACCTTGTACGAAGAGGGTCCATGAACGTCTAGATCGGACATGCAGAACATGTCAAAAAAAGACGTCATAAAAACTTTCATTCTGGCTCCTCAGTGGATGTCTTTTCAACGTCCAACTTTTGTGACAAAGACGTTGAAAAGACGTCTTTTGGACATCATTTTGCTCAGTATAGTAGGCAGCCTATAAATCGTTAAAAATTAACACTTCTGTAACTCTACACTAGACAAAAATATATGGATAATCATGTTACTTCAAACGTTTCCATTCATTATGAAATGAGATTGGAGTAAAAATATGAAGCCTAATGTTTGGCGTGTTTTGCTTTTCAAACGCACAGCGCGACTAACTGACTGAAACTCAGCGCATGCAGAGAACATTTACTGAAGCGATCGAGCCGCTCCAAACTATGAAACATTATTGTTACATTATACATATCTACGTTTGAGCAGATATCCACAAACACAGTATTTAACAGTAAACATGGGTCTAAACATTATAATATTCACCATATTAGAATAAACACTCATACTAGCCTACTTGTATATGGTGCTGTTTAATTATCGAACATAAAAATATTATTTTGTCATACATGTATATTCATTAGGCATCAGGCGTCATGTTTTTACTCCAATCTCATTTCATAACATTTTAGTCTGGCACCAGTTTAACTAGTAGCTACAATGTAGCCTAAAGTTTATGCAACAACATGCTTACTATTATGTGTCTTACCTTAAAAATCATTCTCATAATCAAATCGTGTTCTTCCAAACAGCACAGCACAAACAGTCTTCCAAACTCATGAAAAGCAGAGGAATACTGAAGTCGCTGATTCTTTGTTTAGAGGTGATGAGGGCGTTAACAGCTCTGCCTTCCTTCACGTGGATCATTTGCATGTGAACAGATGGTGCGTGTGGGTGTGGTCAAATTAAAGTTAATGAGCTTGGGCTGGAGAAACTGTACATGTCGTTGCTTTCATATGGATGTCTTAAACCGAGAATATTTGTTTTTGATATGATTTACATTATTTAAAAAAGGAGACTTTAAGCTTTGTAAAGACATTACTTTCACGTGTGGGTGGCAAGTATTGGCTGAGTTACAGATCATTTTCTGTCGCGTTTCAGAATGAACTTCACATTGAGAGAGAAGACAGAACACGCATCATGTTTCTTTTCTTTATTTTACGAAAAACAACTTTTTGTTTTTATTATTAGTGTACACAAATAAAAGAATACATTTAACAGTTTTTAATTATGTATAACACTTGCCTGAATGATAAAAATCGACGGAGGTATTTGAGTCTCTTTTGCACTGATAAGAAAAAAAGCGATGGTCGCCCTCATAGGGGTAAAATTGCAAGCGTCAAACTGCCCAATTAAAGGAAACACTGATCACCACAATGGTGACCAAACATTTTAAATCATGTTTATTTGCAAAGCAACTCACAGTCAGTTTGTGTTTGTCCAAAAATCATGAACATAAAAGACATAAAAGATCTGTAAATCACACATCTTTGGATCATGAGAGAAACCAGATCTGAAGGAAAGTCTTTCTGGTTCAGACACTTGTGCTGCCCGTAATCACAGACATAAAATACATATACTTTGACTATTTCTGTCAGAAGTCGACAGAAGATCTTAGTGAGAATTAACACAGGTTTAGATGTAAATATTGGTTTCATTTGAAGTCACCATTGTGGTGATCAGTGTTTGCTTTAGTTGGTCCCCAGATTCCTTGCGTTTCCTAGCATTTATTTAATCTAATTGCCCTGATTGTGTGATTAACACAATAGTTGTGGCAGAGATACCCAAGACAAACTGGGATCAGCTGTTATCAGCTCCTTGTTGATGATGAGAAAATCATCGCTAAACAAGCATCTAATGTTGACAAATGCTGTCGCATTTAAAGCTGGCCACCTTCTTGAACTGGAATATTGGCACCAATAGCATTAAAATTATAAAATGTTTAGAGGTATATAAAAGGGATGAGCACACAATGTATTGAACAAGTGTGTCATGTAGACACACACAGACATCAAGAATTTGCATATGATTCACAACAATGGTGGCAAAAAAAAAAGCTTCACACTGCAATGAAAGATGGGTAGCTTTCAGAGTACAAAACCCATCCTTGATTCCTAAGCTTTTTTTGTTTTAATTGTCACCATTGCTGTGATTCATATTGAAAATCTTGATTTCTGTGTGTGACTATATGATACTTTTTTCTTGGCTTTTCTGCCACAACAGTTGTGTTTTACAAACACACAGTTACAGCAGTCAAAGTAAAGTTATCACGGAAAATAAAAGAGGAGACCAAGAGCCCAACTAAAGCAACACTGCTCACCCCAATGGTGACTTCAAATGAAACAACATCTAAACCTCTGTTAATTCTCACTAAGATCTCCTGTAGATGTCTGACAAACACAAACTGTAATTACATTGAAATAAACATGAGTTTTAATTTAATGCATCCTGAGAGTGTTTATTTGGTCCAGAAACAGTATAAATTAAATATATAAATGAGGACATAAATGATGTTGAAAATATATCCACAATGGCCACATTTGAACTAGTTTTTAACGTTGTCCGAAGAGGGTCCATGAACGTCTATATCGGACATGCAGAACACGTCAAAAAAATACTTCATAAAAACTTTCATTCTGGCTCCTCAGTGGATGTCTTTTCAACGTACGACTTTTGTGACAAAGACATTGATAAGACTTTTTTTTAAAAAGGGTTGCTTGTGGTTCTATATAGAACCCTGGGGTTCTGTGCTTGGCCAATAGAACCTTTTACCAAAAAAATTGTTCTATATAGAACCATTTTGGAGTTCCATATATGAAGCGGGTGATAGAACCATTTTTGGTTCTAAATAGAACCATTTCTTTTAAGAGTGTATGTACTCTGAGCAGTGTTGATTTAACACTGGGGATTTTGCTGTGTACTTATCTAGTCGCATCTGTTTCTGTTTATTTGTAGTCACATGACAGTATGTTTACATCTAGAAAGAATGATAATTTCTACAAATTTTCCACCAAAAATATGACCTGAGGAGTTTTATCACTCTCTCCAGTGACAATACAGTTATATTTTCAGTCAGAGGAACAGAGGAAGCTCCTGGAAAACCAGAGTTGCTTTATTTTATGACATATGTGTAGCTAAATATGGATATCAGCCAGTCCGGTATAAAGAGACAAGATGTAATGACAGATAAATACCCGATTGTGATAGCCTATAAGATTTGTCTGATTTCTTCAAGTGGTCATATTTACTAGGGCTGGGCGATATATCGCACGATATTGTTATGCGCATCTCGTCAGTAAAGCCAGTTCCTTGATTAGTAGTAAATCGCCTTCACCTGCTTTCAGATGGAACGGCATTTACTACACAGCAAAAACTCCAGTGTTAAATTAACACTCAAGAGTGTTAAAGTTAATGAGATAATTAAGTGATTAATTTAGTGATGTTTGAGCATTATTGAAGACACCTGATGTTAAGCAGAATCATTGAAGGAGAAAATCACAAATTGTAAGCCACCGTTATGTCGATCAGTGTTTGCTTTAGTTGGGCTCTTAACCCTTATACATTCACTATACATTTGTTTATCTGCTGTTATTTATTTATAACAGTCAAATGAACAAAGGAAAGTATGATCTGATGGTGTTGGTTATGTTTTGGCATAACCATGCTGTGATCTGAAAATGAAACTTGTTGAGATAGTTTGGTTTAACTTATTAGCAATAGCTTTGTGATTCTACAGCATATGTGTATATCGGTATGTTTCTTATGATCCAATATATTTAATAAACATTGTTCTGATCAAAACACTTTCAAATGAACTTATTTAGAAACACAGTCATCAATAATCAGCCTGTGAATCTCAACAATGGTGACAATAATAAAATATGTTGCAGTGGCTGCCACCAATCACAACTCATTAATGGCTCCCATCATGCATTGCGATATGAATAAATTATGATCTGAATTGTCTATGTAATTTACTTTTCCTAATTGAATATTCTGTTTGTCACCATTGTTGAGATGCATAAACTGAATCTTGCAGTCTGTGTGTGCCTACAAGAATTATTATTTTTTTTTTTTTAAACAACTTTTAAGAAATCCTTTATATTATATCTGAAATTCTGGATATATACGCAGAATCGCAGTTATGCTGTAAACAACAACATGAATAAAAAACATAAAGTTCAAATGATGATTGTCAGAATATAACCAACACCATTAGATCACTTTTTTTCTTTGTTCATCTGGCAGTTATAACTCAGATACAGCAGCCAAACAAAATCTAAGGTTAATAACATAAGGGTCAAGTGCCCAACTAAAGCAAACAATGATCGCCATAACGGTGGCTTACAATTTGAGATTTTCTCCTTCAGTGATTCTGCTTGTTAACATCAGGTGTCTTCAATAATGCTCAATCATCACTCAATTAATCACTTAATTATCTCATTAACTTCAACACTCTTGAGTGTGGACTCATACACTCCCAGGAGTGTTAATTTAACACTGGAGTTTTTGCTGTGTACAAAGAGCCGTAGTTAACTGACAAGCTGAGCCATATCGCATTAATTATCGCTGGCGATACGTCCGCGATATTAATGCGATATGGCTCAGCTTGTCAGTGAACTACGGCTCTTTGTAGTAAATGCCGCTCCATCTGAAAGCAGGTGAAGGCGATTTACTACTAATCAAGGAACCGGCTTTACTGACGAGATGCGCATAACAATGTGATGCGATATATCGCCCAGCCCTAATATTTACCATGTTTGGCCTACTGCTTAGCATTAGTCTTTTGCATTGCATATAAAAATTCCTGCCTTATACGGTGATCAGAATACAAATCGGATCACAAACAGAAGTGCTAAGTGAGCTAAAAATATACTCATATGAAATCATGCTGTCTCCTGACTCAGGTAAACTCTGCCTCTGTCCATGACTTTGCCTCTTAATAAATCATTTTGGAGCAGTATTTTTCAGTGTGCGGACTTCACACTTCTTTATTTGTTTATATCCCTTAGTTGTCCTGCACCTGAGCCCAGTCTGGGTGTTTGGGATGTGCACACCAGTTTTGTATTTTTTATATTAAATATGGAGTCATCTCAGCCTTAATAAAATCTGTTAACAAGCAGAATCACTGAAGGAAAGAAGAAAATAAAAAAAGAGACAAAGAATGATAAAGTGAACCGAGATCAGGTGATGATAGTTACCTGTTGATGATTTTACAATCATCATGAAATAGCCTGATTCACTTGTAGCGCCCCCTACCTGGCTTTATTGTAACTAGATAGAGAACCGCGCCCCAAATTCACTAACTATATGCCTACAGATGTTGAAGTTAGGCCCCTCTATAGTCACTACATGAATTAAGTTTATATTTTAGACTTAAAATGATAAGCTCTACTTTCCTTGTACTATTTTACTTAAATTAAATCTCTCACCCCCTGACTAATGACGTCAACCAACACTTTTAAAGGAATAACACACGAGTAAAAGTACAGAACAAATAAAAGATTTCATTGGAATAGAGTGATTGAATGATAACTAGCTCAGCACATTAATTTCTGAATGTGAAATATTGACACAATTTAAACACTGAAAGGCAATATATATATATCAGTGGCCAGACCTACTGAAACTATTCTCCAGGTCAAATACACTCAGTATAGATTGCACCAATGACCTCAAATGGGAGAAATGTACACACTACCCACTCAGATTATACAAATGATAATCTGAATATACACATATTATTTTCAGTGCACTGAATAATATTTAATGCGGTGGGCCCACACACACACCAGTCATTCACACCACCCACCCCGTTGCAGGCCTGAATCGTGGCTCGTGTTCGTGGTGGCCGGGAAACTGAAAAATGGCCCCTTCACTCTCCTGAGCACAAAATCAATCAAACAAAGATACCTCAATTCCATGTGCAATGATACTGCAACTCCGGAATCTTGCAGCAGGCCTCCCGCAGCTCCTCGTCCTCTCTCTCCCTCGTCAGCCGACGAAATGCGCCTCCCACTCCGCCAGAGGAACCCCAAATAACGCAGGTATTTGGGGCGCTATCTGGTCGTCAAGTTTTTCCTCGTTGTGAAGGACAACAACCAGATTAAACAGTCTTTTAGAAGGTTGTATAACTGTCGCTGTAAACTATCAGTTCAGATGCGCTGATATGCGCAGTGATAACTAACCGAAAACACTCGGATTCACTCCTACACGGCAGGTTAGCCACATGAAACAAAACTATAAAACACTGGCTACAAACTCAAAGACGCACACACAAGCGATTCATTTTGGATCTACATTACAGTTAAAGGTTGTTTAAACTTATAAATCGTCAATCAAATCACTCTGTCCCCGCAAACGCGTCTCTCTCTGTCCGTCTCCACTCACTCTCCTCTCGCGCTTGTCAACAAAAAAACTCTCATCTCCCGAACAACCACTCACATTACACAAAACACCAGTGAGGGCGGGACTTAAGTCACATACACCAATAAAATAATCAAACACCTAAATGAATGGTTAAAGCCACGTTTTCCACATGTACACCTACATCAAACTTGTATCTCATGCACGCGCGCTCTTAAAGACACAAATACACGTATAATCACAAACAAAGACGAATGGTTAATTCACATTTTATCTCTTAATTAAACCTAAATACAAGCTAATAAATCGAGGTAACTTATTAACAACAAACTTATAACCTACTGGGTTACATGCTCCCCCTTCTAAACATCTCATGACCCCATGAGATTACTTCTCAAGACCTTAATGGTGACATTAGGCTCAGTAGAAGGGTTTACCTGAGTACAACGAACACATTGTGCCATAGGGTGACACCACATGATGTTACAGGGCTTCCTTTCTGAACCTTCCCCACCCTCTACATTTATGACCATCCCTCTATGAATCAGAGTTAAGGGTCTGTTAGTGGGCTGTCCCAGAGAATCATAGCTCAACTTGACTACGGGTCTTATCTCCCTTTTTGGGCGGGAATGAACTGTCTCTACTACCTCTTTAGTATCATTAACTCTTTCCAACTCTCCCCTTCTAAACCAGGATCTCCCCTAGTCTCTGAACTTCGATCGGGAAACTCTCCAGGGCCTTCTTCCATGATCATCGGCTCTGCCATTTCGGCAAAAGGTCTATCCACCTCCCATCCACAGTTAACCGGTTCATCCTCCACTGTAGAGTCCTCCAGTGTAACACACTCTGGACTGTGCTGTCTCTCCACTCTATCCGAGTAGTAATAACCCACGTCATCCTCTTCACTTTCAGAGGAGTTTCTCAACTCACACCCTGTCGGCACTACATTTCTTTCTCCTAATCCTCTTCTCCGTTTTCTCTCCCTAGATCTTGTCCTGGTCTCCGCCGGAGCAACAACTCTTGTAGGTTCTCCAGCATCTGTCAACCTCACATGATCCCCAACTGGCAAGAGATGGTCTCGGTGTAAAGTTCTTACACCTCCCATGCCAGAGTCTGGTTTCAACCGATACACTGGTAAGTTCTCTAACTTTTCCACCACCAGGTAAGGAACGGAATTCCACTTGTCCCCAAGTTTGTTCTTTCCAGTCACAGCCAGATTCCTTATCAGCACCCGATCTCCCACAGCCAAGCTTTGATGTTTCACTCGCTTGTCGTACAACCTCTTGTTTCTCTGTTGACTTTTCTGGGCAGTTTGGGTAGCTAACTGATAGGCTCTCTGTAACTCTGATTTCATCTTTTCCACATACTGTTGATGGCTACCCGCTTCCTTTCCATCAGGCGAAGTCCCAAAACACACATCCACTGGCAGTCGAGCCTCTCTTCCGAACAGCAGATAATATGGGGAAAACCCAGTTGCTTCGTTCTTAGTACAGTTGTAAGCGTGTACTAATCTGTTAATGTGCTGACTCCATCTGTTTTTCTCTGCGGGATTCACTGTACCAAGCATGGAGAGAAGTGTTCGGTTGAACCTTTCTGGCTGTGGGTCTCCTTGTGGATGATAGGGAGTCGTTCTGGACTTCCAGATTCCCAACATACTTAGTAGCTCTTTTATGAGACCACTCTCAAAATCTCTACCCTGATCTGAATGGATTCGAGAGGGTAAGCCGTAGTGAATAAAGAATTTGTCACACAGTACCTTAGCCACAGTCAGAGCTTTCTGGTCTTTGGTGGTGAACGCTTGAGCGTAACGTGTGAAATGGTCGGTTACTATGAGAACATTACCCATACCCTTTGAGTCTGGCTCACTCGACAGGAAGTCAATGCACACTAAATCAAATGGCCCACGGCTGTGTATGTGATTCAGTGGGGCCACTCTCTTGGGTAACGTCTTTCTCATTACACACCGGGCACATTTCTTGACATACTGCTCTATGTATGCAGACATTCTAGGCCAATAGAAACGGTCTTTCACAAGTTCCGTAGTTTTTTCTACTCCCAAGTGACCAGAGTCGTCGTGCAATGATTGTAACACAGTAGCCCAGTACTTCTCGGGTAAAACGAGTTGTGTCTTTTCTCTACCACAGGAACTTTTGGTAACCCTGTACAGAAGTTGACTCTTGATCTTTAACTTGTCTCCCTGCCGTTGTAACAAAGCAATGGTAGCATCAGAACTCCTAGCACCAGTAAGAATCCTTCCTGACTCCACTTCTCGCTTTACTACACTAACTACCTGGTCTTCCTCTTGATCTTTCCTCAACTCAGTAGTACTCAACTGTTCCATTTGACTAAGCCCCAAAGCTGTGGGACAAGAGAAAGCTTCGGGAATACCCTCAGGTAACACACCCAACGGATCCACCAGTCTGGATGATGAACTTCCACTTTCAGCAACCACTGCTAACTGACAGATGGCTCTTACTCCTGACTTGGGTATCTCCTTCCATTCAGAGCAAGCAGTTGATTCACAGGGGTAGCGAGACAATACATCCGCATCGATGTTGGCACTTCCTGGTTTGTATTGCAAGCTGAAGTTATAGGTAGCTAAGGCAGCTAACCAACGATGACCCGTCGCACTCAGCTTAGCACTTGACAACGCATAGGTCAGGGGATTGTTGTCTGTCTTTACCACGAACTGGGCTCCATATAGGTAGTCGTGAAACTTATCCACTACCGCCCACTTGAGTGCCAAGAACTCTAGCTGATGTATGGGGTACCGTTGTTCTGAGGCACTCAGTTTCCGGCTTGCATAGGCCACGGGCCTCATTCCTCCAGAATGCTCCTGATTCAAAACGGCCCCCAGTCCACTCAGACTAGCGTCTATATGCAGTACATAAGACTTAGCAGGATCCGCGAAAGCAAATACTGGGGCATGTGTGAGACAGTAAATTATTTTACGGAACGCTGCTGTACAAGTGTCGTCCCAACGCTCTCCAAAGGGTTCCGATACTCTGAAGTATATCTTCCCATCACTTGACTTGCTTTTTTGCCCAGATGTTGGCGGGTAACCTTTAGTGAGCTCTGTTAAAGGCCTTACAATGGTGGAGTAATCCTTTATGAACCTCCGATAAAATCCACAAAACCCCAGGAACGACCTCAATGTCTTTAGGTCAGTGGGCCTTTTCCAGTGTGCAGGGTCTGGTGATACTCCAGCAGCTGATACAATGTGACCCACATACCGAACTTGAGGCTGGCAGAACTGGCACTTATCTATTGACACTTTCAAGCCACATTCTCTCAGACGGTCCAGGACTTTTAACAGCCTCTCTTCGTGTTCTTCAAGGGTGCGTCCGAACACAATGATGTCATCCAGGTATACTATTACTTGGAGGAGATGCATGTCGCCAACAGCTTTCTCCATGAGCCGCTGGAAGGTGGCTGGAGCTCCAGTGATCCCTTGAGGCATCCGTTCAAACTGGAAGAATCCCAGGGGACAGATAAACGCGGTCTTTTCTTTATCTTCCTCCGCCATGGCTATCTGATAGTACCCACTGCGGAGGTCCAGCACGGAAAACCATTTACTACCAGCCAAACTGTCTAAGGCATCGTCAATCCTAGGAGTAGTGTACTGATCAGGGATAGTACGAGCATTTAGAGTGCGATAATCAATGCACATTCTGATTGCCCCACTCTTCTTCCGTGCTACCACAATGGGCGATGCATATGGACTCCTTGACTCGGTAATTATTCCTGCTGCTAACAGGTCTTTGATGTGACGTCGTACATCCTCGATGTCTGCCGTAGCGATACGTTGGGAGCGTTCGCGGAACGGTTTTGGGTCTTTCAGTCTGATGGGATGCTCCACTCCACGAGCTAATCCAACATCCCATTCTTCAACAGAAAACACATCACCTCTGGTGGCCAACTTGTGGCGCAGTCTCCGTTCCCAGGCCTCAGAAATGGACGACTCACCAAACTTAAACAAACTTGGGTCTATTGCTTGGGAGCTCTGTTCTCCAGACCTGACAGTGAGTGTGTCAGTCGGATATACATTAGCAATTACTGTTCCCACTGGAATGGAGATATTTTTGAATGTCTCATTATGGATCATCACCTGGATGCGTTGTCCTTCTACTGCGGATGATGGTAGTACCACTGGGGTTATGAATGTTCCAGCTGGCAGACTAGCGTCCTCAGGCGTGTCCACCACAAAAATCTCTTTTCTTAAAGGCTTGTCAGTCTCCAGTTTACAGACAGCACACACTTCTCCCCTCGGGGGAACTACGCAATCGCCAGGTCCTATCCATCAAACTTCTCCTTCAGGTGAATCAGGAAGAGGGTCCAGCTTTTTCGGCTGTGACAGAGGTATTACAGGGTGTCGGGTCTGGATTCTTAACGCACATGCAACATTGGATCCTTCTGTATCCTGGCTAAGAGCAGCAAGGCGTGTGAAGAAACTGGCGTTGGTACCAATAATGACTGGCAGCTGGGAAGGACCTTGAGGCTCAGGACATACAAGAGCCAGGATGGACAATGACTCCTCAACCCCAGTGACCGAGGCGGGAAAGGTAACATCCACTATGATATAACCCTTATAAGGGTAACTGGAAGAACTAAGGCCCCATATGGATAATCCAGTCAAAGGGTGAATGGGCACATCAGGCAGGTTTTTGAAGTACCAGCTTTCAAACACAATGGTCACTTGTGATCCGCTGTCTAACAGTGCTTGACATACCCGATCATTAAGCTTCACATTTACAGTGGATGCCGGTCCTACTAGTCCTTTAGGAAGGTTGCTGGATTTATGGATGGTGGTCTGACTCTTTTTAGAGAAACAGGCTGGGTTTTGAATAGTTTGTGTGTCAGCCATCTCCGCTTTTACTCCCTTTGCCTGCCGCAAAGAACAAATCAGTTTCTGAATCACTTGATCCGGATTGGGTGGAGCTTGACACTTTGTGGCAATATGGCCATCTTCTCCACACTTGTAGCAGAAGTAGTCATCTCTTCTTCGGGCTGGCGGATAGCTTAACCCCGCGGGAACAGACTGGCATGGTTTTGGCCGCTGCCCTGGCACCTGAGGTGAGTAAGGAGTAGAACTGACACTCAGAACAGCCAACTGCTGCTGTAGGTGTTGGACCTGTCTCTGTAACTCTTGGACTTGCGAATCATCAGTTTTTTAAGTTCTCTTGAGTGGTTTCTCTTTGGTTTTAATCACTAATGATGCAGTAGAAACATCTTTGCCTTCAACCCCGCTTATTTGGGTTCTCAATTCTTGAATTTCAGCCTTGAGTTCCTGGATAACAGACACGCTGGCCTTGTCATCTTCGTGGAATAGTATAGCCTTAGCTTTTGCAGACATTCTGTGGCGAGCAACTTCACTCTCCTCTGCCTCACGTATTTCCTTCAGCAAACTCAGAAAAGAAGGTGGGTGATTTTTTCTTTCTCTCAGCCTCAGTTGGAGCAACATCATGTCCGAATTCACAGCCCCTCTAACCAGCTGTTCCACTCGTACTTTATCAACCATACTAAGGGTCAGTCCATCTCGTTCCACGACTTTGCTCAGGGTCTTCTCCATCCGTCTCAGGAAGTCAGATAAAGCCTCCCCGGTACCCTGGCGCATAAGACGAAACTTGAAGTATAAATCCTCCCCAGACTCAGATGATCCAAAGGTGCTCTCCAACGCTTCCAGATACTGTGAGGCACTAGCTTCAGGATCAGAGAATCTGACGGCTCTTACAATGTCCATCGCAGGTCCCTTGAGGCTTTCCACAATTCTGCGTCGTTTTTCTTTTTCGGAGCAGTCACCCTCAGTTATCAGCAGCCTGGCTTGATCAATCCAATTTTCCATATTCTCCTCACCCATGGGGGTTGGAACTACGGCTGAAAATGTGCGCGGGCGTCGATATGTGTTGCTGTCACTCGAGTGCTTTACTGTCTTTTCCAGGACCTCACCCATGGCGTGTATGATTGACTCGGGGGAACTGTCAGTGGCACTGTGTGGAGAAATCAAAGCATGTACATCGCTAAGAGACTTTCCTTCTTCCATCAGGAACTTTGCAAACTTTTCTGTAAACCCTGCAGAAACATTGTCAGATGCAGAGTCCGTGGTCTGGATTACTATGACTGTCCAGGGCTCTGCCTTTTCTCCCCTTGACACTTCAGGAGGTATGCACTTTGGGTCAATGGCTTGTCTGCACTCACACAACACCAGCAGGTAATGTGAAGTGGGTCCTTCTCTCGTGTCCCTTACACAAACTCTTCCTAGAGCTTTTACTGCTTCCACCACCTCTTCAATTTCGGCCACTTCGGTGTGAATAGGTACGTTTAACAGCATTAAAGCATGAGTCTCTTCAATGCTAGCATCTTTGCACCAGTTGGCCAACTCTGCTTGAAGACTGGAGTCTTGAGTAAGAGCCATGTTAACACTTTATGCACGTTCCAGTTAATTACGGCGTAATTATAGGGGTGTGTTGAACTTAATTTCTTTCTTTTTCTTCTTTCTTGCAGCAAACTATTGTGTGACACACAGAGGGAGATCCCAGACGAGCCCCCACTTTATGTAGCGCCCCCTACCTGGCTTTATTGTAACTAGATAGAGAACCGCGCCCTAAATTCACTAACTATATGCCTACAGATGTTGAAGTTAGGCCCCTCTATAGTCACTACATGAATTAAGTTTATATTTTAGACTTAAAATGATAAGCTCTACTTTCCTTGTACTATTTTACTCAAATTAAATCTCTCACCCCCTGACTAATGACGTCAACCAACACTTTTAAAGGAATAACACACGAGTAAAAGTACAGAACAAATAAAAGATTTCATTGGAATAGAGTAATTGAATGATAACTAGCTCAGCACATTAATTTCCGAATGTGAAATATTGACACAATTTAAACACTGAAAGGCAATATATATATATATATATCAGTGGCCAGACCTACTGAAACTATTCTCCAGGTCAAATACACTCAGTATAGATTGCACCAATGACCTCAAATGGGAGAAATGTACACCATAACCCACTCAGATTATACAAATGATACTCTGAATATACACATATTATTTTCAGTGCACTGAATAATATTTAACGCGGTGGGCCCACACACACACCAGTCATTCACACCACCCACCCCGTTGCAGGCCTGAATCGTGGCTCGTGTTCGTGGTGGCCGGGAAACTGAAAAATGGCCCCTTCACTCTCCTGAGCACAAAATCAATCAAACAAAGATACCTCAATTCCATGTGCAATGATACTGCAACTCCGGAATCCTCCAGCAGGCCTCCCGCAGCTCCTCGTCCTCTCTCTCCCTCGTCAGCCGACGAAATGCGCCTCCCACTCCGCCAGAGGAACCCCAAATAACGCGGGTATTTGGGGCGCTATCTGGTCCTCAAGTTCTCCCTCGTTGTGAAGGACAACAACCAGATTAAACAGTCTTTTAGAAGGTTGTATAACTGTCGCTGTAAACTATCAGTTCAGATGCGCTGATATGCGCAGTGATAACTAACCGAAAACACTCGGATTCGCTCCTACACGGCAGGTTAGCCACATGAAACAAAACTATAAAACACTGGCTACAAACTCAAAGACGCACACACAAGCGATTCATCTTGGATCTACATTACAGTTAAAGGTTGTTTAAACTTATAAATCGTCAATCAAATCACTCTGTCCCCGCAAACGCGTCTCTCTCTGTCCGTCTCCACTCACTCTCCTCTTGCGCTTGTCAACAAAAAAACTCTCATCTCCCGAACAACCACTCACATTACACAAAACACCAGTAAGGGCGGGACTTAAGTCACATACACCAATAAAATAATCAAACACCTAAATGGATGGTTAAAGCCACGTTTTCCACATGTACACCTACATCAAACTTGTATCTCATGCACGCGCGCTCTTAAAGACACAAATACACGTATAATCACAAACAAAGACGAATGGTTAATTCACATTTTATCTCTTAATTAAACCTAAATACAAGCTAATAAATCGAGGTAACTTATTAACAACATACTTATAACCTACTGGGTAACACACTGATGTTTTTAAATCTAACAATTGTTCTATTAATACTTTCATATTACAAGCCCTTAGTTACTGCAGTTAAAGGTTATGATTTGCAGTTTGTGATGTGAATATATTAATGATACAACACAATTGTTAGATTCAAAAGACATCAGTGAAACAGGCTATTTCATTATGATTTAAAAACCATCAACAAGTAACCGTCATCACCTGATCTTGCTTCACTTTAGCTTTCTTAGCTGCATCAACTGTATTTGAATAAAACACTGTCACTACAGGCAAAAGACTTAATAAGAGTTAAAACTAATGGAAACATGAATCACTGTTATGGTGACTTCAAATGAAACACATTAGAGTAGTACCTGAGAATGCGGGGTGGGGGGACACATTGGGGTGGGGCAACTCATTGGGTTAACACGTGTAACTCCGCCCACCCCCAATTTAATTGGTTTATTATACAGCAATTTTATTGGCCTAGACGATTCAAGCCTGATCATGCGCATTCCTTTATGTACTATTTTGTGAATGATTTGGTCGTATTAAAGAAATCTAACTCTAATCGTATCTTATTATCGGTTTACCATGTTAATTTTAGTTCAGATATTGGCTAATGTTTATTGTAGTTACTAGGGCTGGGCGATATATCGCACGATATTGTTATGCGCATCTCGCCAGTAAAGCCGGTTCCTTGATTAGTAGTAAATCACCTTCACCTGCTTTCAGATGGAGCGGCATTTACTACACAGCACAAACTCCAGTGTTAAATTAACACTCAAGAGTGTTAAAGTTAATGAGATAATTAAGTGATTAATTTAGTGATGTTTGAGCATTATTGAAGACACCTGATGTTAAGTTCTCGCAGCTGGCTGCGTTCTTCATCGACTCACGAGCCGAGTGATCCACCGCTAAGAGTTGTACACTTAACAAGCAGAATCACTGGAGAAAATCTCAAAATTGTAAGCCACCGTTATGGCGATAAGTGTTTGCTTTAGTTGGGCTCTTAACCTTTGTACATTCACTTTAAATTTGTTTGTCTGCTGTTATTTATTTATAACAGTGAAAAGAACAAAAAAAAAGTGTGATCTGATAGTGTTCGTTGTGTGCTGGCATAATCATGATGTGATCTGAAAATGAATCTTATTGCAATAGTTTGGTTTAACTTGTTGGCAACAACTTTTTGATTCTACAGCATATATGAATTTAGGTATGTTTCTTAAAATCAAAAATATTTTATAAACATTGTTCTGATCAAAATACTTTCAAATAAATGTATTTAGAAACACAGACATCAATAACCGGCCTGTGAATCTCAACAATGGTGACAATAATAAAGCATGTTGAAGTGGCTGCCACCAATCACAACTCATTAATGGCTCCCATCATGCATTGCGATATGAATAAATTATGATCTGAATTTGCTATGTAATTTACTTTTCCTAATTGAATATTCTGCTTGTCACCATTGTTGAGATGCATAGACTGAATCTTGAAGTCTGTGAGTGCCTATAAGATAGATTTGTTTTTTTAGAAAAAACTTTTAAGAAATCCTTTATATTATAGCTAAAATTCTGGATATTTAATCAGAATCACATTTATGCTGTAACCAACAACATAAATCAAATCATAAAGTTCAAATGATGATTGTCCTAATATAACCAACACCATCAGATCACTTTTTTTTCTTTGTTGATCTGGCAGTTAAAACTCAGATACATCAGCCAAACAAAATCTAAAGTTAATAATGTAAGGGCCAAGAGCCCAACTAAAGCAACCAATGATCGCCATAACGGTGGCTTACAATTTGAGTTTTTCTCCTTCAGTGATTCTGCTTTAGTTGTCTTCAATAATGCTCAATCATCGCTCAATCATCACTCAATTAATCACTTAATTATCTCATTAACTTCAACACTCTTGAGTGGACTCACATACACTCCCAGGAGTGTTCATTTAACACTGGAGTTTTTGCTGTGTACAAAGAGCCGTAGTTAACTGGAAAGCTGAGCCATATCGCATTAATTATCGCTGGCGATACGTCCGCGATATTGATGCGATATGGCTCAGCTTGTCAGTTAACTACGGCTCTTTGTAGTAAATGCCGCTCCATCTGAAAGCAGGTGAAGGCGATTTACTACTAATCAAGGAACCGGCTTTACTGACGAGATACGCATAACAATATCGTTCGATATATTGCCCAGCCCTAGTAGTTACTATACCTATACCTACTCAAGACACACAATAGATGAAGTTATTGTTTAACCTCCTAAGACCCGAGTTTTGGTCAGAGGTGGAAAGTCCAGGGGTCAGAAAGTAAAAGTCCTGCCACATTTTTATTCCACCCACAGCAAAAACTCCAGTGTTAAATGAACTTTACTGGGAGTTTATTTGGATCCAGACTCAAGAGTGTTAAAGTTAATGAGATAATTAAGTGAATAATTGAGTGATGATTGAGCATTATTGGAGACACCTGATGATAACAAGCAGAATCACTGAAGGAGAACGTCAGATTTTTTAAGTCACCATTATGGCGATTAGTGTCTGCTTTAGTTGGACTCTTGACCCTTATATCATTAACTTTAGATGTTGTTTGGCTGCTGTACATGAGTTATAACAGCCAGACGAACAACAAGGAAAGCTGATGCGCTGGGGTTGGTTATGTTTTGACATAATCATCATTTGTCACCAAACTCATTTGTAGAGTTTAACCTTTTGATTACACAGTATAACATTTTCAGAAATTTAAATATTATCCAAAAGATTTCTTAAAAGCTGTTCTATTCTAAATACTTTATGGGCACACACAGACATCAAGAATCAGCCTGTGATTCTCAACAATGGTGACAATTATATAGCATGTTGCAGTGCATTCTGGGTGCCACCAATCAAAACTCATTCATGGCTCCCATCATGCATTGCGGTATGAATAAATTATGATCTGAATTGTCTTAGTCATTTCCTTTTCCTAATTGAATATTCTGTTTGTCACCATTGTTGAGATTCATACACTGAATCTTGATGTCTGTGTGTGCCTAAAAGAAAGATTTTTATTTTTTTTTATCAGAACAACGTTTAAGATATCATTTGGTTTATTTTGTAAAATCTGGATCTAATGTTATAGAATCACTGTGATGCTGTTATGATCATTATACATTTAAGTCAGAGAGTAGGCTTTAAATGAGTTCAGTGATTCAGGTCAAATGATGATTATGTCTAAACATGATCTATAACATCTGATCTGATCTGATCTGATCTGATCTGATCTGATCTGATCTCTTTGTTCATCCAGCTGTTAAAACAGCCAAACAAAATCTTTAGTTAAACATTTAAAGGTCACCTGCCCAACTAAAGCAAACACTGATCACCATAACGGTGACTAAAATATAGATCTTCTCCTTCAGTGATTCTGCCAGTTAACATCTGGTGTCTTCAATAATATCTCAATCATCACTCAATTATTCACTTAATTATCTCATTAACTTTAACACTCTTGAGTCTGGATCCAAATAAACTCCCAGTAAAGTTCATTTAACACTGGAGTTTTTGCTGTGGGTGGAATAAAAATATGGCAGGACTTTTACTTTCTGACCCCTGGACTTTCCACCTCTGCACAGAATTAAGTATTATGCTGCACACAACCAATGGTATGTCCACGTATGTGGACAACCAGGTCTTAGGAGGTTAAAATGATACCTATTTTGTGTTATTCCATTTCAGTGGTTACTTAGAAATTTGAATCTGAATTTTTTTTCCCCTAGGGGGCGCCCCGTTGCCCCCGGTACCGGGGGCGTTGGTTTGTAACAGGTTAAAAATGAACGCTTGGTGACAGCACCTAAGTGTACTTCAGGCTAATAGAGCTGTTTTACATTAGCACGTCATTCACTTGGCTTCCCAGTGGGCATATGATGTCAATTTAACATCAATATGACATCAAACTTTATGTCAAAATGACATCACGAAATAGGTCAAAAATGAAAATCATATTGATGTCAAAGTGTTGATGTCAATTTGATGTCAAGATTTTGACCTCTGCTGATGTAATTAATTGAGTGATGATTGAGCATTATTGAAGACACCTGATGTTAACAAGCAGAATCACCAAAGGAGAAAATACAATTTTAAGTCACCATTTTGGTGATAAATGTTGTCTTTAGTTGGGCTCTTGACCCTAAAGTTTTTAACTTTAGAGTTTGTTTGGTTGCTGAAACTGAGTGGTGAACAGCCAAATGGAAAAAGAGTAAAGGAGATCATCATTTAACCTGAATCACTGAACTCATTTAGAGCCTAACCTCTGACTTAGATTTATTTTGGTAATTACAGCATACGGTATTCCACACCATATGATCCTGAATTTTTAATTTAATTCCAAGGATTTCCTAAAAGTTGTTCTGATAAAACAAATGTGTACTTCAGGCACACACAGACATCTAGAATCAGTGTATGAATCACAACAATGGTGACAAACAGAATATTCAATTAGGAAAAGGAAATTACTAAAATAAATCAGATCATAATTTATTCATACCGCAATGCATGATGGGAGCCATGAATGAGTTTTGATTGGTGGCACCCAGAATTAGGGCTGCACGATTAATCGCACGATATTGTTATGCGCATCTAATCAGTAAAGCCGGTTCCTTGATTAGTAGTAAATCACCTTCACCTGCTTTCAGATGGACGATATGATGCAGATATGAGTGTTAAATTAACACTCAAGAGTGTTAAAGTTAATGAGATAATTAAGTGGTTAATTTAGTGATCATTGAGCATTATTGAAGACACCTGATGATAACAAGCAGAATCACTGAAGGAGAAAATCTAAAATTGTAAGCCACCGTTATGGCGATCAGTGTTTGCTTTAGTTGGGCTCTTGATCCTTATACTTTAAGTTTAAATTTTGATTGTCGGCTGTTATTGAGTTAGTACAGTCAAATGAACAAAGACAAGTGTGATCTGATAGTGTTGGTTATGATTTAACATAATCATGCTGTGATCTGAAGAATGAAACTCATTCAGATGATCTGGTTTAACTTGATAGCAACAGTTTAGTGGTTCTACAGCATATGATAATTGTATTTTTTCTTATAAGCCAAAACATTTAATAAAAATAGTCCTGATCAAATCAGTTTCAAATGCATTTATTTAGAAACACAGACATCAATAATCAGCCTGTGAATCTCAACCGTGGTGACAATAGTAATAGTCCTTGTTCCCACCAATCACAACTCATTAATGGCTCCCATCATGCATTGCGGCATGAATAAATTATGATCTGAATTGTCTATGTAATTTACTTTTCCTAATTGAATATTCTGCTCGTCACCATTGTTGAGATGCATAGACTGAATCTTGATATCTGTGTGTGCCTAAAAGAGATTTTTTTTTTTTTTTTACAACTTTTAAGAACTCCTTTAAATTATATCTCAAATTCTGGATATTTATACAGAATCTCAGTTATGCTGTAACCAACAGCATTAATCACTAACATTTTATTCAAATGATAAATGTCATAAAATAACCAAAACCATTATATAAATTTTTTCTTTGTTCATCTGGCAGGTATAAACCAGATACAACAGCAGAACAAAATCTATAGTTAATAGTATAAGGGTCAAGAGCCAAACTAAAGCAAACACTCATCTCCATAATGGTGACCTGAAATTCCGGATTTCTCCTTCAGTGATTCTGCTTTATGTGTCTTCAATAATGCTCAATCATCACTCAATTAATCACTTAAATATCTCATTAACTTTAACACTCTTGAGTGTGGACTCATATACACTCCCAGGTGTGTTAATTTAACACTGAGTTTTTGCTGTGTACAATGAGCCGTAGTTAACTGACAAGCTGAGCCATATCGCATTAAATATCGTTGGCGATATGTCCTCGATTTTAACGCGATATGGCTCAGCTTGTCAGTTAACTACGGCTCTTTGTAGTAAATGCCGCTCTATCTGAAAGCAGGTGAAGGTGATTTACTACTAATCAAGGAACCAGCTTTACTGATTAGATGCGCATAACAATATCGTGCGATTAATCGTGCAGCCCTACCCAGAATACACTGCAACTTATTATTGTCACCATTGTTGAGATTCACAGGCTGATTATTGATGTCAGTGTGTCTAAATAAAACAATTTTTTAAAGTCTTCTGATCAGACAGATTTTCAAAAATATTTTGGATTATATTAAAAATGCTGATAGTTATTTGCTATAGACTCACAGTGTTGCTGTAACTAACAAGGTAAAGACACTCTAAATGACTTCTGTGATTTAGGTCAAGTAATGATAATGTTGAAACATACCCAACACCACCTGATCAACTTTTCTCAATGTTCATCTGGCAGTGACATTCAGCCAAACAAAATTGAAGTATTAATAGTTTAGCGGTCAAGAGCCCAACTAAAGCAAACATTGATCACCAAAATGGTGGCTTAAAAATTGTATTTTCTCCTTTGGCGATTCTGCTTGTTAACATCAGGTGTCTTCAATATTGGCCAATCATCACTCAATTAATCACATCAGCAGAGGTCAAAATCTTGACATCAAATTGACATCGACACTTTGACGTCAATATGACTTTCATTTTTTACCTATTTCGTGACATAATTTTGACATAATTTTTGATGTCATATTGATGTTACATTGATGTCAAGGTGCCCGCTGGATTCTTAATATTTCCATCAGGATCGGTGGATCAGCTCAAACTCAGGATTTTTACGCAAATTTACACAAAAAATGTTTATTGGCAAACTCATGTTTCCTTGTTGTTTACCTGTTAATAAAATATGAGGGCCAGGGCCTATATTGGTTCTGTATAGGCCTATGTTATAGTTTTTAACAGTTCCTGTTTTCTAATAGTGTCAGCCGGTTAACATGTAGGCGTACGACTATCTGACTGTGACATCAGGTATTAAAAATCAAATTATTTATTTATCCTCCCCCGCATTGCGTGTTCATGTTATAATCTGCGTGTACTGGATAAAAATAGTTTCAAATATTAACACTTGCATATAGCTGTAGCCTAACGCCGGTTTCACACTGCATGCATTAGCAGAGCGTAAGCAGCGCGTAAGCAGCACATATTTTTTCCGGCGCCCATGTTAACAGATTACAGCAGGGATGGGCAAACTCAATCCTGGAGGGCCACATCTCTGCAGAGTTTAGCTCCAACCCTGATAAACTCTCCTGCCTGTAGCTTTCTACAATGTAAAAAAAGATTAGTTGACTCAACTTAACTAAGTCAAGTAATCTTGTTGCTTTGACTGAGTTAAGTTGAGTCAACTTATAGTGTCAAGTTTATTGCACTTCAAAACACGAGTTGACTCAACTTCCTGTATCAAGTAATGTGGACTGGAAAACATTAAGAGAACTAAAAAAAGATGTTGGTTGAACTTTACCATCCAGCTCGTCAGGAGCAGCTAGGGTTAGGTGTCTTGCTCATGGACACCTCGACACTTGGTCAGGTGGAACCGGGGATTGAACAACCAACCTTCTGGTTTGTAGACAACCTACATGAACCACTGAGCCACTGCCGCTCAGATTTTATCAAGTTAGTTTACAGAAATGACTAGATTTCAAAAATTTAAGCAAACTAATATCTACAAAGAATCTACATGAGAATTTAGAATTGGCCAGTCAAACTTAACACTGACACTCTGGCGGCGCTAGCCAGCTGAATTAACAGCGCTCAAAGTCGACACTCAGAGGCTGTGTTCAAAATCATATCCTATACCCTCATTCACTATTCCCTACATTTGTTCACTAATATAGTCCACTTGACTGAGTGAATAATTCAGTTAATTTTCAGTTAATTAAGTTAATTGAGACCCTGATAAACACCTGCTGTTAACAATCAGAATCACTGAAGGAGATAGGAACAAGAAGAACAGAAAAAAAGACGAAATCAAGATAAAAGACATTAAATCTTAGCAAAAGATCTCAGCAGAGGAGGATTAAACATCTCCACAAACAGCATTACCAGCTTCACTTATTACTAACCAGACTGACTTTATTTCTGTCAGACGTCTACAGAAGTTCTTATTAAAAGGTGACAGAGGTTTAGATGTCATTTTATTTTCATTTGATGTTACCATAATGGTGATCAGTGATTGCTTTAGTTAGGCTCTTGACCCTTGACTTTTGAACATTAGTTGTTCTTTGGCTGCTGTAGCTGTGTCTTTAAAATACATCAGCTATGGCACAAAGCTGAAGACAACAGGGTGACAATGACTGTTTGTTAATAGTCACAATCATCATATAATGGCCTGAGTTATTGATCTCATTTGCTGCCTGTTGTCTTCAACTTTATGCCATAGCTGATGTATTTTAAAGACACAGCTTCAGCAGCCAAAGAACAACTAATGTTCAAAAGTCAAGGGTCAAGAGCCTAACTAAAGCAATCACTGATCACCATCATGGTAACATCAAATGAAAATAAAATGACATCTAAACCTCTGTCACCTTTTAATAAGAACTTCTGTAGACGTCTGACAGAAATAAAGTCAGTCTGGTTAGTAATAAGTGAAGCTGGTAATGCTGTTTGTGGAGATGTTTAATCCTCCTCTGCTGAGATCTTTTGCTAAGATTTAATGTCTTTTATCTTGATTTCGTCTTTTTTTCTGTTCTTCTTGTTCCTATCTCCTTAAGTGATTCTGATTGTTAACAGCAGGTGTTTATCAGGGTCTCAATTAACTTATTTAACTGAAAATTGACTGAATTATTCACTCAGTCAAGTGGACTATATTAGTGAACAAATGTAGGGAATAGTGAATGAGGGTATAGGATATGATTTTGAACACAGCCTCTGAGTGTCGACTTTGAGCGCTGTTAATTCAGCTGGCTAGCGCCGCCAGAGTGTCAGTGTTAAGTTTGACTGGCCAATTCTCAATTCTCATGTAGATTCTTTGTAGATATTAGTTTGCTTACATTTTTGAAATCTAGTCATTTCTGTAAACTAACGTGAAAAAATCTGAGCGGCAGTGGCTCAGTGGTTCATGTAGGTTGTCTACAAACCGGAAGGTTGGTTGTTCAATCCCCGGTTCCACCTGACCAAATGTCGAGGTGTCCATGAGCAAGACACCTAACCCCAGCTGCTCCTGATGAGCTGGATGGTAAAGTTCAACCAACATATTTTTTTTAGTTCTCTTAATGTTTTCCAGTCCACATTACTTGATACAGGAAGTTGAGTCAACTCGTGTTTTGAAGTGCAATAAACTTGACACTATAAGTTGACTCAACTTAACTCAGTCAAAGCAACAAGATTACTTGACTTAGTTAAGTTGAGTCAACTAATCTTTTTTTACAGTGTAGTAATCCTGAAGACATTGATGAGCTGGTTCAGGTGTGTTTGATTAGGTACTCAGATAGATAGCAAACATCGAAACAATGTTAAATCAATGTTAATGTGTGCATTTTTGACTCAACATCACTTTTGTTCCCACGATTAGTGTACATTTTTTTAAGGGCTGGGTTTGTAGGATTGTAGTTCTTGTGTTCCTGCTCGTCTTTTTTTCTGTTTTCTTCTTTCCTTCAGTGATTCTGCTTGTTAACAGGCTTAACAAGCTGTTGCTGTATTAAGGTTGAAATGACTCAATATTTAATATACACAGATTTTGTGGCTCAGATAAGGTTCAGTTCTGGTTTATTTATTTGCTCTTGGCTGACATGTGACATTGCTATGGCCTGCTTATGGCCCAGATCTGGCAAACAGGAGTGATCCACCAAAGGGCCGTCATTCCACGCTGCATGTGGGCCAGATCATCTTTACACGTGTGCCAGATGTGGGCCGGATCTGGGACGTCAAAATGTTGCTATGTGGAAAGTGACCGTGGAAACTGTCTGTGCTAACTGAGAATTTGAATGACTTTCTTTTCCTTACCGGAATTCCTCCACAACTTGCAACATTCTAAAACAACATTCAGAGGCAACAAATACTACATTAAGGCAATTGACCCTTCGCTAAGCCCCGCCCTCCCTAGTTGTTGCTACGCCTGTCAAGCTTTTGCCCCTGGCACGTCTATTACAGTGTGTATGCACCGGTGTCAGATATTGCCAATGAGATAATTAGTAATTTTTGGAGAACATGTGAAATATCTGAGAGAGCAAGACAAAAGGGACTGCAGTATGCATTCGAGGGATATATCCACGACATAATATGCAACCAATTAGCAAATAATTTCATAAAAATTGAAGCTAAAGCCTATAGTCCCAGCGCAAGCACCAGCCGTCTCATACGCTGACCATTCAAATGGGAAACACACAAATTGAGGAACAGCTATGTTCGTGCACAGCAGGGTACGTGAAATGTGAAAATAATCTAATAATTATAAATCAAACAGTTTATCCATACATTTTTGGAATAACACTAATACAGAGAGAGCCGCGATCGGATTGGGTTAAAGTTACTCAGGGGTAACGTTATAGGCCGTCGATTAACAAAATGCTGAAATATATTTTAAAGGATGTCAGTGAGCCTCCGTCTTGTCTTTAATCGTCTTATTTTTCTTTAAAATGTATGCATTATGAACAAAGAACAGTCATTATTTCCAACTTCCAAGCAATAGGTGTTTGTGTTAATCCTGTGGATATGTAGTTGTGAATGGGGTCTCACACTGCTTGATCCATGCACATCATTTCTCCCCTTGGCTTTCAGATTTTCAGGAAGGAAAACAATTCCACTCCCCCGTCCAAACTTTTAGGATAACGGGTATCGGATTTGCACAACCCATACGCACAACCGCAACGCTTCGGCATGTTCCCCTCGCTCGAAAGCTTGCCAGACCTCCCACACCTAGTTATGGTTGCTAAGACACGATTGGCCAGTGGCGGTTTTTGGGCGTGGCTTAGCGAAATGTCAATTCTGAGATAAAATTACTTAATGCAATCAACATTAGAGTGCCACCCTCAGGCTGAATAATGCCAGGTTGTTCAACCTCTGCCAAAAGCGTATCTGCTGTGTTCAGCGATTAAAATATAAAGTTACAAAATGTTAATCATAAACTTGCACTAAGACCCAGAATCTGCCCTACCTAAATTTACAGTCAAGAGCTGCTACTGTTCTTCCTTCAAAGCACTTTAATGGACTTAAAGTCACATGTACTATAAAAAATGGTAGCCTGGTTAAAACCAGACCATTCTCAGTTGTAACTGAGTTAGGGTCTGGCAAAGCGTCATAGACAAATCATTTCTAGAGGGGCGTCACCTGCGGACGTCGCGGATAGACCTAAAACCAATCAGAGCGATGAAGGAGATGACGTATGCAGAGCGGCGGAGAAACATCTCCGAGTGTTGTTCTTTGCTTTGTTTTTGTTTTTAACAAAAAGGAAACGTTCAAATCGCTTAAAACAGACGCGATAGCTGATTCGAACGAGTGATGTTCGACGGCGGCATCCATCTTTGTAATGTAGGCTACAAAATCTGCTTCAAAATCCCAGCGCTGTCGTCATCGTGTAAAGCCCGCCCCAACGTTTCTGATTGGTGCCGCGATTTCGACGGATTGGAAATGGGTTTGAATGAGCTCTTTGCCAGACTAACTTTCAGAGCAAATCTAAATTTGCCGGAAGTTGTCTGGGTTTTCCCAGGCTAAAAAAATGGTGCAGGTGACATCAAAATATGTGTGGTCACATATACCAATAGCCTTTGTCTTTGGAAGCAGTTGAAGTGTCTTTTTTTTTATAGTCAGTTTCAAAAATGTCAGTCTTTTCCTACACAAAGTGGTTATGAGTTCAGAAGACTTCAGGAATATGATATGAGTAAGGACTAATTGTGCAGTGCTTTTTTGATATTTTGGACGGAAAAGACTCGGCAGCTTCATTGCCTTTCATTGTCAGTGATCTGCTATTACAAATATTGGAGCCTTTGTAATGATTTTAATTAATTTATATTTATTATATTTTTTTCCTTAGATGTCTGGGCCTCAATAACTGCCATGCAAGAGTCAGTTGGTAATGTATTGTGCTGTGTTCTTTTGACTGTAAATGAGCAGATCTGTAGATTTGTGTTTTGAGCTTCTTTCCATTTTAGACCCATATTAGAATATAAATCTTGGGAAATCAACATGTTTTCGGTGATTGTAGTAATATTTTTCTACATTTTTGTATATTACGGCTACTGGTAATGTTTATTTGTACTGTGCAGTATAACTCAAGTTTAATAGTTCCACTTCCCATTTATAGAATAATATTTTGAACTTCTGGATAGATATTTTTTAATAACAGGTTTTCATATTTTTTTTTAGATTTTTTTTTATATATATTCATAACAGATCTATCTGACCCCTGCAACAATTACACTCCGCTGGACAATCCATGGAGAGCCATTAATAATACATATTACTTCCATTCATACTACATGTGTAACATGTCAGTCACCTGGAGCGGCTGGTATCGTCTCTTCATTAAAGACCTGAGCGCTCATATCCCAGACATGTGTGTTACAACGTATAGTTGTGGCACTGCTGCACCACTGTGGATACGTGGTGGACACCCAACAGTAACAGATGGAGTCGTCACTCGAGATGTCTGCAGTAACTGGAACAATTACTGCTGCTATTGCGGGTCTTTTCCCATTAAAGTCAAAGCTTGTCCAGACAATTATTATGTCTATGAGCTGGTCAGTCCAACTCTCTGTGATTCAGGATACTGTGCAGGTAATTATATTCACATGAGCTCTTTCTACACATTCATGATATTTGTGTTTCTGTTTATTAATCATTATTCATCCAAACTTTCAGACACTGGCAGCATTAACACTAGCTCTACAACTGTCACACCAGTGACCATCTCTACTGGTAATGTAACACACAGTGTCTCTATTGTTTTTTTTTCTGGCCTGATGAATGTGATGATCTGTACCATGAATATATTGGGGTTTTTTTTCTGGCCTGATGAATGCGATGATACACAGCAAAATCCCCAGTGTTAAATTAACACTGAAAAGTGTGAATTATATAAACTCTGAGCAGAGTGTTAAATGAACACTGAAGCAGTGTTAAAGTTAATGAGATAATTAAGTGAATAATTGAGGGATGTTTGAGCATTATTGAAGACACCTGATGTTAACAAGCAGAATTACTGAAGGAGAAAACCGGACTTTTTAAATCACCATTATGGTGATTAGTGTTTGCTTTAGTTGGGCTCTTGACCCTTAATTCAATAACTTTAGATTTTATGTGGCTGCTGTACATGAGTTATAGCAGCCAGATAAACACATCGAAAAGATGATCTGATGGTGATAGTTGTGTTTTAGCATAATCATTATTTCACAATCATTTGACCTGGATCACTGAACTCAAATAGAGCCTTATTTCTGAGTTAGGTTTACTTTATAAATTATAGCTGCTGTGACCTTGTACAGCATAATATTTTTAATGTTTACAATGTAATCAAAATAATTTTTTAAAAGTTTCTCTTTTACAATTTTTTTTTAAGACACACAGACATCAATAATTAGCCTCTGAATCTCAACAATGGTGACAATTATAAAGCATGTTGCAGTGCATTCTGGGTGCCACCAATCAAAACTCATTCATGGCTCCCATCATGCATTGCTGCATGAATAAATAATGAGCTTATGTTCAGAAGTGATCTGTTTGTCACCATTGCTGAGATTTATACGCTAATTCTTGATGTCTGTGTGTGCCTACATAGACATTTTTTGGATTTTGTTATTTTTTATTTGATCGTTTGGATTTCATTGAAAAGGCTAATAATGGTGTGTTCTAAAATGACCGTGCTGCTAAAATCCATAAGGTAAATTTAACTCAGAATTTATTCTCTTGATGAGTTCAGCGATTCAGGTCAATTAATGATAATGTTAAAACACAACAAACACCATCAGATCACCTTTTCTATTTGTTAATCTGGCTGTTATAACTCACATACAGCAGCCAAACAAAATCTTAAGTTAATGATTTAAGGGTCAAGAGCACAACTAAACCAAACACCGATCACCATAATGGTGACTTAAAATTACGGTTTTCTACTTCAGAGATTCTGCTTGTTAACATCCGGTGTCTTCAATAATGCTCAATCATCACTCAATTATTCACTTAATTATCTCATTAACTTTAACACTGCTTCAGTGTTCATTTAACACTCTGTTATGCACTCTGATAGTTATGTTGGGACATTCTAAAACGCATAACGTGAAAAAGGCTTAAGGTGGCTTACTGTACTAAGACAGTAATATTAAAAGACCAAACTCAGTAAACATCATATTAATAAGCTAGACTATGTGCAAGCCACGTTAAGCCTTTTCTAATAACGGTTTTCTATGGGAGGAAAATGCTTAACGTGTAATTAAACGCGTTGCGTTCATATTCTGTGCTCATGATTTTTTTTTTTGCACAAAATATAGCTTATTAATATGATGTTTACGGAGTTTGGTCTTTTAATATTACTGTCTTAGTCAGAGATGGGGGACTCGAGTCACATGACTTGACTCAAGTCTGACTCGAGTCGCAAATTTAAGGACTTGAGACTTGCTTGACTAAATTAAGAAAATGACTTGACTTGAGATCCAATGACTCGAGACTTGACTTGACTTGAACTGTATGACTCGAAAATGACTTGAATGAAATCATCGCAACATATATTGATGAACAAAATGAAAGCAACGGAACCATTGACGCCAGTCATCAGATTCTGCGCGATTGCGTGACGCACAGAGCACAGAATAAAACATACACCTCAGTGAGCACGCTAAATACAAAAACATCTCCAGCATAATTTCTTTTTAGATATAAACGCTAGAAATTGACAATATTCATACAAGAAGATTTAACTGGCAAGGGATATCGGACACGACCATCACAACCTCGAACTTCATTCACCACGTCTAAAAGTAAGCTATACTTGTTTAACCTGTTTGTTATAGTTAATTTGACTAACGTTAAATCTAGACAGAATAGTTCCCAGCCAACACTGCCATGTGGGGCCCACATGGGTTTGACCTGGGCTATCTAACTGGGACCCAGCCAGTTTTGTCCATGGTTTCCATGTAGGCCCCACATGGGTTTGCCCAGATGAAATGAACACTGCTCAGTGTGCAACCTACAGGCTGTTAAATGTAACACATATCAGTGTTGGAGTTAATGAGATAATTAATTGATTGAATAATGATTGAGCATTATATATGAACACCTGCTGTTAACAAGCAGAATCACTGAAGAAAAGAGAAACACAAGAACTTCTTCCAGCCACTGCCTTAGATGAAATCAACTGAAGACAAAATACACAAAATCTCTCAAGATCTGATTAAACAACTCCACAAACCAGGTTTACTTTATTTCTGGTAGACGTCTACAAAAGTTCTTAATGAAAATGAACAGAGGTGAAGATGTTGATTATTTATTGAAAATAATAGTTTGGTTTGATGTCACCATTATGGTGATCAGTGTTTGCTTTAGTTGGGCTCTTGACTTTTTAACATTAGTTTCTCTCTGCTCAGTTGTATCTGATTGTTATGTGGAGAACAGCAAAAGAAAATGCTGTCAGATGCTATAAACTGATTGATGATTAGGATATAATCATCATGTAGTGGCTTAACTCAATAATATTTTGTGTGAGTTTTATACTGGTGATTTGTTAATCATTTTGTTTTATTGTTGTGATTCTACAGTAAAAGATCCAGCACATTTTTACCAGAACATCAAATGATTTTAAAAACCCCATTTACACATTTTGGACTTCTGTGATTTTTACTCACACACAGACATCAAGAATCAGCATATGAATCGCTACAATGGTGACATACTTCATGGTGCAATGCATTATGGGAGCCATGGATAAGTTTTGTATGATGCACCCAGAATGCATTGCACCATGAAGCATGTCACCATTGTTGAGATTCATATGCTGATTCTTGATGTCTGTGTGTGAGTAAAAATAGCAGAAGTCCAAAATGTATAAATGGTGTTTAAAAGAGCATTTGATGTTCTGATAAAAATGTGCTGGATTTCTTGCTGTAGAATCACAACAATAAAACAAAATGAATAACATATCAACTGTATAAAACTCACACACAATATTAGTAAGTTAAGCCACTACATGATGATTTTCTAATCATCAATCAGTTTATAGCGTCTGATTGCATTTCCTCTTGCTGTTTTCAACATAACAATCAGATACAGCTGAGAAAAACTAATACTAAAAAGTCAAGAGCCCAACTAAACCAAACACTGATCACCATAATGGTGACTTAAAATTACAGTTTTCTCCTTCAGAGATTCTGCTTGTTAACATCAGGTGTCTTCAATAATGCTCAATCATCACTCAATTATTCACTTAATTATCTCATTAACTTTAACACTGCTTCAGTGTTCATTTAACTCTCTGTTATGCACTCTGATAGTTAGGTTGGGACATTCTAAAATGCATAACGTGAAAAAGGCTTAAGGTGGCTTACTGTACTAAGACAGTAATATTAAAAGACCAAACTCAGTAAACATCATATTAATAAGCTAGACTATGTGCAAGCCACGTTAAGCCTTTTCTAATAACGGTTTTCTATGGGAGGAAAATGCTTAACGTGTAATTAAACGCGTTGCGTTCATATTCTGTGCTCATGATTTTTTTTTTTGCACAAAGTATAGCTTATTAATATGATGTTAACGGAGTTTGGTCTTTTAATATTACTGTCTTAGTCAGAGATGGGGGACTCGAGTCACATGACTTGACTCAAGTCTGACTCGAGTCGCAAATTTAAGGACTTGAGACTTGCTTGACTAAATTAAGAAAATGACTTGACTTGACTTTGACTTGAGATCCAATGACTCGAGACTTGACTTGACTTGAACTGTATGACTCGAAAATGACTTGAATGAAATCATCGCAACATATATTGATGAACAAAATGAAAGCAACGGAACCATTGACGCCAGTCATCAGATTCTGTGCGATTGCGTGACGCACAGAGCACATAAAAAAACATACACCCCAGTGAGCACGCTAAATACAAAAACATCTCCAGCATCATTTCTTTTTGGATATAAACGCTAGAAATTGACCATATTCATACAAGAAGATTTAACTGGCAAGGGATATCGGACACAACCATCACAACCTCGAACTTCATTCACCACGTCTAAAAGTAAGCTATGGCTTGTTTAACCTGTTTGTTATAGTTAATTTGACTAACGTTAAATCTAGACAGAATAGTTCCCAGCCAGCACTGCCATGTGGGGCCCACATGGGTTTGACCTGGGCTATCTAACTGGGACCCAGCCAGTTTTTTCCATGGTTTCCATGTAGGCCCCACATGGGTTTGCCCAGATGAAATGAACACTGCTCAGTGTGCAACCTACAGGCTGTTAAATGTAACACATATCAGTGTTGGAGTTAATGAGATAATTAATTGATTGAATAATGATTGAGCATTATATATGAACACCTGCTGTTAACAAGCAGAATCACTGAAGAAAAGAGAAACACAAGAACTTCTTCCAGCCACTGCCTTAGATGAAATCAACTGAAGACAAAATACACAAAATCTCTCAAGATCTGATTAAACAACTCCACAAACCAGGTATACTTTATTTCTGGTAGACGTCTACAAAAGTTCTTAATGAAAATGAACAGAGGTGAAGATGTTGATTATTTATTGAAAATAATAGTTTGGTTTGATGTCACCATTATGGTGATCAGTGTTTGCTTTAGTTGGGCTCTTGACTTTCTAACATTAGTTTTTCTCTGCTCAGTTGTATCTGATTGTTATGTTGAGAACAGCAAGAGAAAATGCTGTCAGATGCTATAAACTGATTGACGATTAGGATATAATCATCATGTAGTGACTTAACTCAATAATATTGTGTGTGAGTTTTATACTGGTGATTTGTTAATCATTTTGTTCTATTGTTGTGATTCTACAGTAAAAGATCCAGCACATTTTTACCAGAACATCAAATGATTTTAAAAACCCCATTTACACATTTTGGATTTCTGTGATTTTTACTCACACACAGACATCAAGAATCAGCATATGAATCGCTACAATGGTGACATGCTTCATGGTGCAATGCATTATGGGAGCCATGGATAAGTTTTGTATGATGCACCCAGAATGCATTGCACCATGAAGCATGTCACCATTGTTGAGATTCATATGCTGATTCTTGATGTCTGTGTGTGACTAAAAATAGCAGAAGTCCAAAATATATAAATGGTGTTTAAAAGAGCATTTGATGTTCTGATAAAAATGTGCTGGATTTCTTGCTGTCGAATCACAACAATAAAACAAAATGAATAACATATCAACCGTATACAACTCACACACAATATTAGTAAATTAAGCCACTACATGATGATTTTCTAATCATCAATCAGTTTATAGCGTATGATTGCATTTCCTCTTGCTGTTTTCAACATAACAATCAGATACAACTGAGCTGAGAAAAACTAATACTAAAAAGTCAAGAGCCCAACTAAAGCAAACACTGATCACCATAATGGTGACATCAAACCAAACTATTGTTTTCGATAAATAATCAACATCTTAACCTCTGTTCATTTTCAATAAGAACTTCTGTAGACGTCTACCAGAAATAAAGTAAACCTGGTTGGTAATAAGTGAAGCTGGTAATGCTGTTTGTGGAGTTGTTTAATCAGATCTTGAGAGATTTTGTGTATTTTATCTTCAGTTGATTTCATCTAAGGCTGTGGCTGGAAGTAGTTCTTGTGTTTCTCTTTTCTTCAGTGATTCTGCTTGTTAACAGCAGGTGTTCATCAATAATGCTCAATCATTATTCAATCAAATAATTATCTCATTAACTCCAAAACTGATATGTGTTACATTAAACAGCCTGTAGTGTGCACACTGAGCAGTGTTCATTTCATCTGGGCAAACCCATGTGGGGCCTACATGGAAAACCATGGACAAAACTGGCTGGGTCCCAGTTAGATAGCCCAGGTCAAACCCATGTGGGGCCCACGTGGCTGTGCTGGCTGGGGTGGTTAAAACAGCATGCCTCTTTATACAATATTTTGTTTTCAAATATAGCTTAAGGCTGTCAATAGATTCAAATGATAATTAATGGTGGCATATGTTTTGTATAACGTGCATAAATTCACGCAGACATTTGCCACAGTTTCTTTTAAATCATGCCAATGACGAAAAACAGCATAGAAAACTGTTAATGGTGTTTTGTCCTGTTTTATGTTTCTCTTGAAGCAGGGTCATATGTTATCAGGGGGTTGGGGGGCAATGTGAGCAGAATTAATATGCACCCAAAATTCAAGATGTGGAAAAAATGTCCCTATATGAGTTATTTTTATATTTATAACATATGATATTAAAAAATATTTCCAGAATATTGGCGCGATTGAAAATATGTGATAATGATTTTATACAACAGTCCAGTAAACGAAGAGAGAATATTGTGGTGTGACATTTTAGACGTAATATTGTAAATATTCTCTGTTTTTGCTCTATTTCTCCAATGAAAGTAGTTTCAAACAAGCCACAGAAAAAGAGTAAATCCGGGGTTTTTGTGATTGAGTGACCTAGTTGCTTAGTTCCAGATTGAATCTGCCGCTTTGAACGAATCAGTTGAATTAATGCTTCTATGACTCGTACATTAAGACGTTGATTTGGCGCCACCTATTGGCGGTTTTAATTTCATAATTAAGAAAATAGAATTTATTATTTTTTAGCATCTATTTTTTTATATATTAAAATGATTATATTTAAATAATTAATTTCATAACATTATTTATGGTGTTGTAATTCCAGTGTAAATGCATGGATAGAAAAAAATGGTTAGAACATAGTTGCCCTATGAAAATGCCCCTGGAAATCAATTTAAGGGGTCAAATATGGGCTATTAATGGGAAAGTTAATGTCTGGGTGATATTGCATAAAAAAATATATAAGCAAAGTTAAACATATGACATTTACTATAAAACCAATATAATTAATGCATCACACTTGTGAATTTGCCTTCAAATGTTTTATCTTCAATTTTTTTCATATAATTGTTATTATAATCATAATAATTCCAAATTTTGATAATCATAAATACATGCTGTAATAAATTATACGAATATTATTAATATTACGATATAGATGTATAAGAAAGGTAATCAAGGTAATCAAAAATAAATAAGGTAAATAAAACTTTTTTTCTGTTTGGTATTGTAACTTGACTTGGACTTGACTTGACCCTTAGCAGGACTCGACTTGACTTGCTTGAAGTGAACCATTGACTTGACTTGACTTGACTTGGTTGCATGTACATGCGACTTAGACTTGCTTGAGACTTGATAGTATGGGACTTGAGTAGGGCTGCGACTAACGATTATTTTCATAATCGATTAATCGAACGATTATTTTTTCGATGAATCGATTAATCGGATAAAATTTCAATTTGATTTTTTGTTTATTACAACTAAATAAAACCCTTAATCATGGTATTTATGTGTAAAAGTGTACAAAAGCCACACATTGAGTTTTACTAATATCAATATTTGCATTGTTTTTAATGATAATTGCTGATGGCAAGTTGACAACCATGAAAAACAAAAAAATCTAAATTATATACAACATTGTTTTAACATAATTTTTGTTAAAAACTAATTTACACAGACATGCTCAGATGTGAAGATAGAAACCAAAAACATGTAAAGTACATAATTCATTTAATTTTTATTTAAGATTCAATTAATTATAAGGATAAATTGCTAAAATAAATATAGAAAGACTGAAAAAAAGCGTGTGAACGTAGTAGAGCCGCAGTAGATCGCGTTTGTAAAACAATTAAAACTTAATAGAAGACAAATGCTATAAAAAGACAACGGAATGGAGACGCAGCAAACAGGCTTGATTAAAAGGACAAGAAAATTATGCATTAGTGCACAAGCATTCGCTGAAAACCACTGACTACAGTGACTAAAAAACAATCTTTTACTGCTGCTGTTAATAACTGCCTTTATATTTAGTGCTTCACTTTCTAAACCCCGTTTTAATTTAGCCTATTTCTGCGTAGCGCTATTTTAATCCATCACTTATGTTGCGAACTAAATGATTGCACAACCTGATGCCCGAGACAAAATACAGACATCCCAAGTCTCCCGGAAGTTCCGGGAGTCTCCCGCATATTGATAGCGGCTCCCTGATGCCCGCAAATTAGTTCAAACTCCTGGAATCTAGAGCGTGCAAGCAAGAGAGCGCATGCGAGACAGAAGAGAGTGCTCTAAAGTCCAAACTGTGTAGCGCGCGCACGACAGAGCGGCACAGGGAGAGAGACCTTGCGTGTGTGTGCGTGTGTGCCGCATCATGATAGGCCTGTTTCAACCAATCACCAGTAAATTCTCCCCGTGACGTAAGCAGAGCAACTAATCGATAATGACATTCGTTGACAACGATTTTCATAATCGATTATTATCGATTATATCGATTAGTTGTTGCAGCCCTAGACTTGAGACTTGTGACTTGAACGTGTGACTTAGGGTGTATTCACACCTGCCTTGTTTGGTTCGATTGAATTAGTTCGTTTCCCCCCTTGGTGCGGACCTTTTGGGCAGGTGTGAATACAGCAATCGAACTCGGGTGCGGACCAAACAACCGAACCGAGACCCAGCTGAAGAGGTGGTCTCGGTACGGTTCCAAACGAACTCTGGTACGGTTTGTTTATGGTGTGAACATGAACCGACCCAATTGCAAAAAAGCACTGCGCCTTTGAGTTAACAGGCTTCCGTAGTCGGAGTTGCGTTATGGGAAAGTGATCTGTTGTAGCCTACTACATTACATCTGTTGCGCGTCTTTCTGCGTGTCGTGTGTGCATCATTGGAATGAAATGAATGAATGAGTGCATCAGGACATTCACATACAGAGCATTCTCTTTAGTCTAATCGCGCATAGATGCAAAAAAAAGCATTTGCAGTTCATGTAATGTAACGATAGTTAGCCTACAATACAAGGATGATGCTGCGTTCATTTACGTTAAGCCTTTTTTGCACTTCCTGATTTCCCTACTTGAGAATCCTTGTCCAATGAATGGACGACCTTAGCACACGTGTGGTTTTGTTTACAAATTTTGGTTCACTTGCAAAAAGAGCAGTGTGAATGCGAACCGTACCAAAAAAAAAAAAAAATTATTTGGTCCGGACCAAAGCAAGTGAACTATCGGACTTTCCTGGTGTGAATACACCCTTACTCCCACCTCTGGTCTTAGTACAGTAAGCCATGTTAAGCCTTTTTCACGTTAAGCGTTTTAGAATGTCCCAACACAACTAAAATGCGTTCTTTAATTCCCGGCACTCAAAAAAATTATGTGTTGGCTTTACTTAACTTTTTTATGTAAACAGGTTCCACGGATTCCACATAACTGGTTTTCGTTAAACAAACATAATTTGTTCATGTAACTTCAACATCATGGAAGTCATTTTAAGCGATCCAATTAAACTCTGAGCTGAGTGTTAAATGAACACTGAAGCAGTGTTAAAGTTAATGAGATAATTAAGTGAATAATTAAGTGATGATTGAGCATTATTGAAGACACCTGATGTTAACAAGCAGAATCACTGAAGGAGAAAACCGGAATTTCAGGTCACCATTATGGAGATGAGTGTTTGTTTTAGTTGGGCTCTTGACCCACACATTAGTAAAGGTATACTCCACCGTTTTTGCATATTAAACAAGACGAGTTGATACATACCTCTCTCGTCTCAGTGCGTGCACTCAATCGCTCTGGCGCGCGCGAGACACTTTGATAGCACTTAACTAGCCCAGTTCATTCAATATGGGCCAAGCAGAGAAGCGACCAAACACCTCCACGTTTTCCCTATTTAAATACAGTTACATGAGTAGTGTAACTCGACCTAGGACGGTGACACAAAATAAAACGTTGCGCTTTTCTAAGCGTGTAAAGTGGATAACTATATTGTATGGCAGAATACCATAGCAAGTGCTTGGGAGCACTTCGACTCGGCGCATATATATCTATGGACTCGGCGCAGTAATATCATCACTCCGGAGAGTGAGAAGGGGAGAGGACTTTTCACGAGTGATGATATTACTGCGCCGAGTCGAAGTGCTCCCAAGCACTTGCTGTGGTATTCCGCCATACAATATAGTTATCCATTTTACACGCTTAGAAAAGCGCAACGTTTTATTTTGTGTCACCGTCCTAGGTCACGCACTGAGACGACAGAGGTATATATCAACTCGTCTTAGTTAAGTGAATAACATAGTTTAATATGAAAAAACGGTAGAGTATCCCTTTAACTTTAGATTTGTTTGGTTGCTGTACATGAGTTATATCAGCCAGATAATCAAATAGAAAAAGGTGATCTGATGATCTTGGTTGTGTTTTAACATAATCACTGTATTACACTCATTTTACCTGAATTACTGAACTCACATAGAACTGAATTCTGAGTTAAGTTTACCTCATGGATTATAGCCGTACTACTGTTGTAGAGCATACCATTTTTAGCCTTTTCAATGGAATCCAAATGATCAAATCAATAAAAAAGGAACTTAAAAAAAACAAGCTTATTTAGGCACACACAGACATCAGGAATCAGCCTGTGAATCTCAACAATGGTGACAATTATAAAGCATGTTGCAGTGCATTCTGGGTGCCACCAATCAAAACTCATTCATGGCTCCCATCATGCATTGCTGCATGAATAAATAATGAGCTTATGTTCATCTGTTTGTCACTATTGCTGAGATTCATACGCTAAATATTGATGTCTGTGTGTGCCTGCATAAGAAAGTTTTTTTGAAGTTTTTTTTTTTTTTTTGGATTTCTTTGAAAAGGCTAAAATAATGGCATGCTCTACAACAGCAGTGCTGCAATAATCCATAAGGTAAACTCAACTCAGAATTTCGCTTCTGTATGAGTTCAGTGATTCAGGTCAAATGATTGTGATATAATGATTATGTTAAAACACAACCGACATTTACAGACCATATGTTCTATTTGATTATCTGGCTGTTATAATTCAAATACAGCAGCCAGGCAAAGTATAAAGTTAATAATGTGGGGGTCAAGAGCTCAACTAAAACAAACACTCATCTCCATAATGGTGACCTGAAATTCCGGTTTTCTCCTTCAGTGATTCTGCTTGTTAACATCAGGTGTCTTCAATAATGCTCAATCATCACTCAATTATTCACTTAATTATCTCATTAACTTTAACACTGCTTCAGTGTTCATTTAACACTCAGCTCAGAGTTTCATTGGATCGCTTAAAATGACTTCCATGATGTTGAAGTTACATGAACAAATTATGTTTGTTTAACGAAACCCAGTTATGTGGAACCAGTGGAACATAAACCTGTTTACATAAAAAAGTTAAGTAAAGCCAACACATAATTTTTTTGAGTGTATTAAACATACTGGAGACATGCATCGATGGCCTATGCTACGGTTCTCGAGTCAAGAACTGGTTATTGCAGTTCTTGAATCACCAGTACAGAACTGAGAACTGTTTCTTTCGGACACGTTCAATACGGAGAACCGACGAGCTGGAGATACTGTGCATGCGTGATAGTACCGTCTCTAAACAGAACTTTCTTTCGGCCAACTGATGATGTGCTGATAAATGAGCACGCAGCACGAGTGTACCGAGGACTTAAATGAGGGGCCAAATTCGGCGAAATGTAATGTTTATTTAATAACAAATAAAATGATGAAGACCATTTATGCACTTTACATCTTTAAGACATGTAAAACATCTGCGTTTGCACATCGCCTGTTGGCTACAGGGTTCGTTTGCGAAACGTAAAAGTAAGAAACTTATACAAGATGATTATAACGATGAGTACTATTATTTAACTGAAGTTATGATTTCAAATGCCTTTAATTTAAAGTAGTTGTATCCGCCGAGATGCGATTTTTTTTTTTGCAGGGTGGTAGGGGAAGAATCATTAATATTCATTGGGGAACTCATCCGCAATTGGTTCGCTGTCACACGTCACTCAGATTGACATGGCAGGTCAAGACGGTGTCCCCGCAAAGATACAGAACTTCGCAAAGTTCGTGAGCGGTCTCCGCACAAATCTCCCGGATATGGATAACCAAATGTTGACAGGTATGCCTTACCTTCGTGAAAGTGTCTGTTGTCACGAAGGAGACGATGTCTGTTTTTTCTATCACATCTCATTAGAGATGCGTCACGGCGAGCCAATCAGGGACGAGTTCCCCAATGAATATTAATGAGTCTTCCCCTACCACCCTGCAAAAAAAAAAAATCACTGTCGGCGAGATAGAATTGACGTCATTACGTGATGACGTAAAAGAACTGGTGAACCGGTTTTTTGAACCGGTTCATTGAAACGAACTGTCCGAAAGAACCGGTTCGTGGAAAAGAACCGGACTTCCCATCACTACTGACTTCAAGCCATTACACATTATTGCACATATTATTACCAGTTTGATGGTAATGCAGTTAGTAATGCAGATGGTAAACAGTTTATTAATTTTTCACAACAATAATTAATTCTAGTAATGCTTTAAAAAACTGAATGTGGTATAAATCACTCACAGACATCAAGAAACTATATATGAATCTCAACAATGGTGACAATCACACAAAGCTTCATGTTGCAGTGCATGATGGGAGCCCCCAATCAAAACACATCCATGGCCCACATCATGCATTGCAGCATGAATAAATTATGCAGCTGAATTGTCCTGTGATTTTCATTGTTTTTTCTGTTTGCTTTTATTTTGCTATTGTTTTGTTATGACTTAAGTAGATTGTTTTGTGATGTTCAGAGTTGATCTGTTTGTCACTAGTTTGTTTATTTTCACCATTGTTGAGATTCTTATGCTAATTCTTGATGTTTGTGTGTCTAAACTCAAGAGCTTGTGTGCCTAAAGCATTTTCAAAATTGTTCATATTACTGTTGAATCACAAACTGTAAAATCTCAGAGCTACAATCACCAATGTCAAAATGAGACATGAAGCATATGGCCAAAGATTTAGACTCTGATTGACATCAGTGAATCAGCTCACTACATGATGATAATACCATCATCAAAACAAATCATGAGCATGTCATGTTTTCTCTTGCAGTAAGTGCTTTATTAAAACAATGTTGGAACAATCAAAGAAAAACTAACATTACAAAATGAAAAGGGTTAAGAGCCCAACTAAAGCAAACACTGACCACCATAATGGTGACTTATAAAAATTCCATAAAACATTACCGTCTAAACTTCTGTTGAATCTCAAGAACTTTTGTAGATGTATGACAGATATAAAGTCAAACTAGTTAATAATAAGTGCAATAATGTGTAATGGCTCAAAGTCATTTGTAGTTCTTGTGTTTCTCTTTCCTTCATTGATTTTGCTTATTATCATCAGGTGTCATCACGTATGGCCAATCATCACTTAATTAATCACTTAATTATCTCATTAACTTCAACACTGCTTCAGTGTTAATTTTAACACCCTGTAGTGTGGACACATATGTACACGGAGAAGTGTTAATTTAATACTGGGAATTTTGCTGTGTAGGTGATTGTTCCCTTTCGATGTGGAACTTCAACACTTCTTAAGCACATGTGACAAAGGCCAATTTATTGACTACCGACAGTCTTCAAGAACCACTTGTTTGTATGCGTGTGTAAGATAAAGCTGAGTGTGTTCATTGTGTTGCATCCATGGTAAGCTATGGTGAAATTAAGCTTTGCAAAGCTGTCCCCTCAACTGTAACATAAATTGGTTTATTACTCGAAGTTTTACAACACTTTGCACAGCAACGGCATCTTGTGGTCAAAAGGAAAAAGCTGCCTTTGCATCCCAGACAACCCAGCCATTATTGTTTCATGTAATAAATCAGTTTGTGCTACAAAAACCATTCAATGCAATAAAAAATATTTAGTCTATATAAATAGTAGCCTTTCATGTGTCATTGTACTTACGCAATGTATGAATAAATTAGTCTTAGAATAAAGTTTATGAAAAAACTATTAACAAAAAGGATGGGACAAATTAACTTGTGTATGTTTTATTGTAGCAGTTTCTTATTAATCTGCTTGGATCAACACATGCAGCCTTATTCATTTAAGATTTTGCCTTAGTCCTAAATTTATGTTCATGGGCAAGGCTTGTGTAGGAATATATAATCAAAATAAAGTTTATTGTGGAATGGTCAGTTGAAGTGCTTGTGGACTGGGGATAAATATAAATCGAACATGCAGAAAACGATACTCGGTTACTAACGTAACCTCGGTTCTCTCTAGAAGAGGGAACGAGTATTGCGTAAGCTAGCTTACACTACGGATAAAGTCATCTTTGCTAGAGATATTGAAGCCAAAAATTATCCTTAATTTTGTATTTATTGTCAACGCAGTGCAGCAGCCAGCAGACCTAGAGCAGGCCATCTTGCGTGCTCATTGGCTGCCCTGCGGCAAATGCTGCAGCCTACCAGTGAGCCTCGCGCATGACTTCACATTCAATGAGGGCGCTTTGCGCCCTTACGCTCATAGCCTGCCAAAATGGGGGTGGCTTAGCCTATAAAAGCCAGGCTCGTAGGCTGCGTCACTGGTTTCATCAGCTGAAGCGAAAATCGCTCGTGGCGCCTGCACGGTCAGGTTACGCAATACTCGCTCCCTCTTCTAGAGAGAACCGAGGTTACATTAGTAACCGAGTATCGTTCTCTTACGAGAGGTTCTCTCATATTGCGTAAGCTAGCTTACCCTACGGGAACCCATTGTCAACGCCGTGCGCGCCCAGCCTCCACTTTATGAGTCCCAGGGATTCCCGGGGTACAAGGATAAGTGGGAAACAGGTATGTTATAAGCACATACAGGGTATACGGAGCGGCGTCGCCGGTCCACATAACTATACACCATATAGTGCAGCTCAACCAGGAGAGCTAACGTCGCGTGAGAGTAGTCTGCGCATGATAATCTGGGCAGGACAAACACACCGCTCACACTGACAGAAGTCTAGCCTGCAAGGCGGGAACTTCCAGGTTATAAAACCTAACAAATGTGGACGGAGAGGCCCTGCCTGCCGCCTCACAAATGTCATGAATGGAAATTCCGCTGGACCAAGCCCACGACAAGGCCACGCCTCTGGTGGAATGCACACTGATCTCCAAGGGGCATTGCAGACCTTTAGACTTATAAGCAGATGTGATAGCTTCCACTATCCATCTGGACAGGCTCTGTTTCGAGGCGGCGAGACCCTTGGTGCGCCCACCGAACGAGACAAAGAGCTGTTCCGAACGCCTGAAAAAGGCGGAGCGCGTAATGTAAGCCCTCCGTGCCCTGACGGGGCAGAGGAGATTAACATCACCCTAACTATCGGATGCTGGCAGAGCCGAAAGAGAAATGACCTGCGCTCTGAAGGGGGTGCCCAACACTTTAGGGTAGGGCTGCATGATTAATCACACGATATTGCTATGCGAATCTCATCAGTAAAGCCGGTTCCTTGATTAGTAGTAAATCACCTTCACCTGCTTTCAGATGGACGATATGATGCAGATATGTGTGTTAAATTAACACTCAAGAGTGTTAAAGTTAATGAGATAATTAAGTGATTAATTTAGTGATCATTGAGTATTATTGAAGACACCTGAAGATAACAAGCAGAATCACCGAAGGAGAAAATCTAAAATTGTAAGCCACCGTTATGGCGATCAGTGTTTGCTTTAGTTGGGCTCTTGATCCTTATATTCTAAGTTAAAATTTTATTTGTCTGCTGTTATTGATTTATTATAGTCAAATGAGCAAAGACAAATGTGATTTGAAAGTGTTGGTTATGTTTTGACATAATCATGCTGTGATCTGAAAATGAAACTCATTCAGATGATCTGGTTTAATTTGATATCAACAGTTTAGTGGTTCTACAGCATATGATAATTGTAATTTTCTTATAATCCAGAATATTTAATAAAAATTGTTCTGATCAAATCACTTTCAAATACATTTAGAAACACAGACATCAATAATCAGCCTGTGAATCTCAACCGTGGTGACAATAATAATCCTTGTTGCCACCAATCACAACTCATTAATGGCTCCTATCATGCATTGCGGTATGAATAAATTATGATCTGAATTGTCTATGTAATTTACTTTTCCTAATTGAATATTCTGCTCATCACCATTGTTGAGATGCATTGACTGAATCTTGATATCTGTGTGTGCCTAAAAGATTGACCTTTTTTTTTTTTTTTTTTTTTTTTACAACTTTTAAGAACTCCTTTATATTATATCTCAAATTCTGGATATTTATGCAGAATCTCAGTTATGTTGTAACCAACAGCATAAATCACAAACATTTAGTTCAAATGATGAATGTCATAATATAAGATCATTTTTTTTCTTTGTTCATCTGGCAGCTATAACTCGGATACAACAGCCGAACAAAATCTAAAGTTAATAATATAACCCACTGAGCAAAATTATGTCCAAAAGACGTCTTTTCAACGTCTTTGTCACAAAAGTCGACGTTGAAAAGACGTCCACTGAGGAGCCAGCATGAAAGTTTTTATGACGTCTTTTTTTGACGTGTACTGCACGTCCGATCTAGACGTTCATGGACCCTCTTCGTACAAGGTTAAAAACTAGTTCAAATGTGGCCATTGTGGACATATTTTCAACATCATTTATGGTCTCATTTAGACAATTTATACTGTTTCTGGACCAAATAAACACTCAGGATGCATTAAGTTAAAACTCATGTTTATATCAATGTAATTTCCTTACATTGTTTAGATTAGGTTTATATGTTATGTTTCATTTTAAGTCACCATTGTGGTGATCAGTGTTTGCTTTAGTTGGGCTCTTGGTCCCAATTCTTCTTACTTAAACTTTTCTTTTGCTGATATAACTGTGTGTTTGTATAACACAATTGTTTTGGCAGAGAAAGCCAAAAAAATTTAACATCGGATGTTATCAGTTCCTTGTTGATGATGACAAAATCAACACAAAGTGAGCATTCAATGTTGTGATTAGACTTTTGTCTTTATATTTGGCATTTATAACCACCAAGCTTGTGGAACTGCATTATTTGGACCAGAACCATTAAAATGATCACTTATTTGAAGGTGGATAAAAAAAGCATGTTTACACAATTCTATGAGAAAATGTATCATATAGTCACACACAGACATCAAGATTTTGTATATGATTCTCAACAATGCTGACAACCAAAACAAAAAAGCTTGGGAATCAAGGATGTTTTGTACTATGAAAGCTACCCATCATGCATTGCAGCATGAAGCTTTTTTTTTATTGTCACCATCAGGGACGTGCACAGGGGGGTTGCTCAGGTTGCCCGGGCAACTGCTCACATGCCCTTCTCGACTCACGTTGCCCTTCCGAGGGGAAAAAAATAAAAAATAAATTGTACAATGGATGCAGAATTTCACGTAGGCCTAGATAAAAAAAATCGCAAAGCGTCATTCACTTCCATTCGGGCACCTAAGCCAGTAGGAGAAGGGCAAACTCTGTTTACGTGGCTGCAGCGCTGCACGCGACCAGTGTAGTAATCGATTATGTTTCCTACCGGAATTCCTGTTTCCTTTACGCAATCATACTACAAATCATACGTAGTTGCCCAGTTACCATACGTACCATCAGAACTGAATACGAGCAAGAAGCACAACTGAATGTACGGGAAGCCAAAGGGTTAAAAAAGGATTGTATTTTTTCCCGAAATCAAAGCGTTTTTTTTTTTATTCTTTTATTAAAAGCGAGTTTTTCCCATCTGTCAATTCAATCCAGATTATTTCTTTTCAATTAAAAAAAAAATAAAATAAAAAATAATAATAATAATTAAAAACAATAAACAGTAATATGAGGAACTCTTTTTCTCATGTGTATTTTGGTGACATTTAACAATATTGTTAATGCATTTTGTATACTGTTTACACAGTTGTATATTATAAACCTGTCATCTCTGACATTTTGCAATCTTTATAAATAATAATAATACCATAATATGAGGCATGGAGTTTGGACATAAACACGGTCAGATAAGGCAATTTGTGTGGGCAAAATTCAACTGAATATATTCAGACATAATACAAAAACTATGAACAAGTGCAAGATTAATTCAATTCACAGAAATATTACTGGAGTGTGAGTAATAAAGACCCTGTTATTCTCAGTCCTTCATAGACCGTGAGTTTCTGTTTTTTTTTTTGGTGGGGGGGGTGGGGGGTGGTAGCCCTTTTTTCAGGTCAGAGCAACTGCCCCTCAAAATTCCTGTGCACGTCCCTGGTCACCATTGTTGTGAATCATATACAAAATCTTGATGTCTGTGTGTGACTATATGGTACATTTTCTCATAACATTGTGTAAACATGCTTTTTTTATCCACCTTAAAATAAGTGATCATTTTAATGGTTCTGGTCCAAATAATGCAGTTCCACAAGATTGGTGGTTATAGATGCCAAATATAAAGACAAAAGTCTAAACACAACAGCGAAAGAAAAGTTTAAGTAAGAAGAACTGGGACCAAGAGCCCAACTAAAGCAAACGCTGACCACCTTAAAATGGTGACTTGGTGACTTACAATGAAACATCAACATGTAAACCTCATCTGAACAATTGATATAAACATGAGTTTTAATTTCATGCATCCTGAGTGTTTATTTGGTCCAGAAACAGTATAAATTGTCTAAACGAGACCATAAATGATGTTGAAAATATGTCCCCAATGGCCACATTTGAACTAGTTTTTAACCTTGTCCTAAGAGGGTCCATAAACGTCTAGATCGGACGTGCAGAACACGTCAAATAAAGACATCATAAAAACTTTCATTCTGGCTCCTCAGTGGATGTCTTTTCAACGTCCGACTTTTGTGACAAAGATGTTGAAAAGACGTCTTTTGGACATCATGTTGTTTAGTGGGAAGGGTCAAGAGCCCAACTAAAGCAAACAATGATCGCCATAACGGTGGCTTACAATTTTAGATTTTCTCCTTCAGTGATTCTGCTTTAGGTGTCTTCAATAATGCTCAATCATCACTCAATTAATCACTTAAATATCTCATTAACTTTAACACTCTTGAGTGTGGACTCATATACACTCCCAGGTGTGTTAATTTAACACTGAGTTTTTGCTGTGTACAAAGAGCCGTAGTTAACTGACAAGCTGAGCCATATCGCATTAAATATCGTTGGCGATATGTCCTCGATTTTAACGCGATTTGGCTCAGCTTGTCAGTTAACTACGGCTGTTTGTAGTAAATGCCGCTCCATCTGAAAGCAGGTGAAGGTGATTTACTACTAATCAAGGAACCGGCTTTACTGACGAGATGCGCATAACAATATCGTGCGATTAATCGTGCAGCCCTACTTTAGGGACATAACCATGTCTTGGCTTGAGGATGACTTTAGAGTCATTTGGCCCAAACACAAGACATGCAGCGCTAACAGATAGCGCGTGTAAATCCCCCACACGTTTAACTGATGACAGAGCTGTCAGAAAAACGGTTTTGAGCGAGAGGTACTTTAGGTCCACGGAGTCTAATGGTTCAAAGGGGAAAGCTTTCAGGGCCTCTAGGACCAGTGAAAGATCCCACATGGGAACCGATGGGGGTCACGGGGGATTCATCCGTCTAGCTCCTCTATGGAAGCGGATGACGAGCTCTTTCCTTCCTATTGACTGGCCGTGTGTCGACTCAGCGAATGCTGCAACGGCCGCCACATAGACTTTAAGCGTGGATGGGGACCTGCCCTTATCCAATAGCTCTTGAAGGAAGCTAAGCATTCCCGGGACCCCACACATTCGTGGGTCTAGATTTCTATCAGCACACCATTTGGAGAACACCGACCATTTAGACGCGTAAAGCCGCCTCGTAGAGGGAGCTCTGGATTGCGTAATCGTGTTCATCACTCCTTCTGGCAGTACAACGGGTATCCGTTGATTAACCATACGTGCAGAGACCAGCGCTCTGGATGGGGATGCCAGATTGAGCCGCGGGCTTGAGAGAAGAGATCTCTCCTCACCAGAATCAGCCAAGGGGCTGTGTGGGACAGCCGCTTCAGCTCCGGGAACCAGGTTTGATTCTCCCAGCACGGGGCTATAAGGAGCACAGAGTGGTGCGTTTCCCTGATTATCTTGATGACCTGTGGTAACAGAGAGACAGGAGGGAAAGCATAAAGTTGGAGGCTGGGCCAGATTTGGGCCAGCGCATCATCGTTCTTTGAAAAGAACAGCGGGCAATGAGCATTGTCTTTTGACGCAAACAGGTCGACTTTCGCTTTGCCGAAGAGGCGCCACAGTAACTGGACTGTTTGGGGGTTCAGGGACCATTCCCCTGGGGGAACGTACCCAGCCAGCACAGCCATGTGGGGCCCATATGGGTTTGACCTGGGCTATCTAACTGGGACCCAGCCAGTTTTGTCCATGGTTTCCATGTAGGCCCCACATGGGTTTGCCCAGATGAAATGAACACTGCTCAGTGTGCAACCTACAGGCTGTTAAATGTAACACATATCAGTGTTGGAGTTAATGAGATAATTAATTGATTGAATAATGATTGAGCATAATTTATGAACACCTGCTGTTAACAAGCATAATCACTGAAGAAAAGAGAAACACAAGAACTTCTTCCAGCCACAGCCTTAGATGAAATCAACTGAAGATAAAATACAGGAAATCTCTCAAGATCTGATTAAACAACTCCACAAACACCATTACCAGCTTCACTTATTACTAACCAGGTTTACTTTATTTCTGGTTGACGTCTACAGAAGTTCTTATTGAAAATGAACAGAGGTTAAATTGTTGATTATTTATTGAAAATAATAGTTTGTTTTGATGTTACCATTATGGTGATCAGTGTTTGCTTTAGTTGGGCTCTTGACTTTTTAACACTAGTTTTTCCTTGCTCAGTTGAATCTGATTGTTATGTTGTGAACAGCAAGAGAAAATGCAATCAGATGCTATAAACTGATTGATGATTAGATTTTAATCATCATGTAGGGTCTTAACTCACTGATATTGTGTGTGAGTTTTATACAGGTGACATGTTATTCATTGTTTTATTGTTATGCTTCTACAGCAAAAGATCCAGCACATTATTAGCAGAACAGCAAATGATTTTTAAAACACCATTTACACATTTTGCATTTCAGCGATTTTCACTCACACACAGACATCAAGAATCAGCATATGAATCTCAACAATGGTGACATGCTTCATGGTGCAATGCATTCTGGGAGCCATGGATACGTTTTGTATGATGCACCCAGAATGCATTGCACCATGAAGCATGTCACCATTGTTGAGATTCATATGCTGATTTTTGATTTCTGTGTGTGAGTAAAAATCGCAGAAGTCCTAAATGTGTAAATGGGGTTTTAAAAATCATTTGATGTTCTGATAAAAATGTGATGGATCTCTTGCTGTAGAATCACAACAATAAAACAAAATGAATAACATATCACCCGTATAAAACTCACACACAATATTAGTAAGTTAAGCCACTACATGATGATTATGTTCTAATCATCAATCAGTTTATAGCATCTGATTGCATTTTCTCTTGCTGTTTTCAACATAACAATCAGATACAAGTGAGCAGAGAAAAACTAATGTTAAAAAGTCAAGAGCCCAACTAAAGCAAACACTGATCACCACAATGGTGACATCAAACCAAACTATTCTTTTCAATAAATAATCAACATCTTAACCTCTGTTCATTTTCAATGAGAACTTCTGTAGACGTCAACCAGAAATAAAGTAAACCTGGTTAGTAATAAGTGAAGCTGGTAATGCTGTTTGTGGAGTTGTTTAATCAGATCTTGAGAGCTTTCGTGTATTTTATCTTCAGTTGATTTCATCTAAGGCTGTGGCTGGAAGTAGTTCTTGTGTTTCTCTTTTCTTCAGTGATTCTGCTTGTTAACAGCAGGTGTTCATCAATAATGCTAAATCATTATTCAATCAATTACTTATCTCATTAATTCCAAAACTGATATTTGTTACATTTACATTTAACAGCCTGTAGTGTGCACACTGAGCAGTGTTCATTTCATCTGGGCAAACCCATGTGGGGCCTACATGAAAACCATGGACAAAACTGTCTGGGTCCCAGTTAGATAGCCCAGGTCAAACCCATGTGGGCCCCACATGGCTGTGTTGGCTGGGTAGTTCCTGGACAGTTTGTCTGGACTGTCGTTCAAGTGGCCTGGCACATGCGCGTCAGATGGCAGAGATTTCTGGATCTGACGACGCCCTGACGGTTTATGTAGGACACCACAGACATGTTGTCCGAGCGGATTAGTACATGGTGGTCCTGTATGAACGGGAGGAAGCGTTTGAGCGCGTTCTCGACCGCTATCATTTCCAGACAGTTTATGTGGAAGCGTTTCTCTTGGTCTGACCACAGGCCAAAGGCCGGTCTGCCCTCGAAAAACGGCTCCCCAACCTAGGTTGGAGGCATCCGTCAAGATGACCAATCGGTGTGAAACAGCCCCCATTGTCACTCCCCGCTGGTACCAGTCGGCCGCTAACCAGGGCTGCAGAGCCGAAACGCAGCTCTGAGTCACTCTGATTCGTCTGTGGCCTGAAAGCCAAGCCCGGTGAGGTCTAATAAGTACAATCAAATCACCTTTATAGTCTTATATCATATAAGAAAAGGCAGCCTTATAAATCAGGTGCACATCGTCAGTCCCTTGTAAACGAGTGTTATTACACACACACACACACACACACTTGGGTGTTCAGCCAGCGTTATAGCGGGCGCATGCGCAGCAGGCCCAGCTGAAGCACAGCTGCAACTGATGCCATACAGCCTAGCATCCTCTGGAATGTCTTCAGAGGTGTAATGCTGCCCTCCTGGAAAGACGCGGCTAGCTGTCGAACACGGCGCAGAGTCCAGTTCTATTCCTAGAAAGGAAACTGACTGACTGGACAGTAATGAGCTCTTGGTCCAGTTGACTGTGAGATCCAAGCATTCCAGATGGCTGAGAAGCACAGCTCTGTGAGATAACAGTTCTATCTCTGATTGGGCTAAAATCAGCCAATCGTCCAAATTGTTCAGAATTCGCAGCCCTTTCACTCTCAAGAGGGCGAGAGCCACATCCATGCACTTCGTAAATGTACGGGCGCTAAGGATAGGCCGAACGGGAGGACGGTGTATTGATATGTCCGACCGTCGAAGGCGAATCTCAAGAATGGGGGGCTATCGGATCAGAAAGTATGCATCTTTCAGATCGAGAGAGATAAACCAGTCCCTCGGGCGAATTTGCGCGAGGATTTGTCTGGTCGTGAGCATTTGAAAGGCCGTCTCATGAGAGCTTTGTTCAAATATCTCAGATCTAAGATAGGTCTTAGAGCTCCGTCCTTCTTGGGTACGAGAAAATAACGGCTGTAAAAGCCTAACTCGCTCAGAGAAGGAGGTACTGGTTCTATGGCCCCTTTGCACAGCAGTTTGGTTATTTCTGCGCGGAGTTGATGCGCTACATCCGCTTTCACTTTCGTCTTGGTCCGCGCTCGAAAGCGAGGGGGATGGCGAGTGAACTGAAGCGAATAGCTTTGACTTATTGTGTTTAGCACCCAATCTGACACACCTGGAATAGCCTTCCATGCTTCTACATGTATAGCTAGGGGCAGAATGGGCTCCGGGTTCCAGAGTGCGCGCCCTCTTTTCTCAGCAACGGTGGCTCACTGACAGCTGTAACTTGAGTTCACTGACAGCTGATCACTTGAGATGACCCGATTACTGGGAATGGGGAACATTTCGTGGCGATGTTTATTGCGAGCGGAGCCTGGGGCGAAGTGTTTGTCAGTAAGCGTGAGCTCTCGTGGGCGGTCACGTGACTTACGTTCATAACGTGGCCGCTGTGAGGCTGTTGCCATGTAACAGAGCGGGCAGCGAGTAGGTGTGAGCACAGATTTGTGGGCACATTCTCTACATCTAACACTCGAGCGGCATTTGCCAGCTTTATGAGAGTGGCTCTGTGAGCATGTGAGATACATGGGGCATAGTGTTTATGTGTAGGGGTGAGCACTGACTTGTGGCGTTCTGGCGTTGCTAGGAGGACTTTCCCTGCTCGGGCTTCAGCACAACCTTGGGCCAGGGTCCCCGGGGGGAGGCGGCCTGTGTCCGGAAGAGCGGGATCTAGGGTGGCCGCCCTGCTGACGCTGGCGTTCTGGCTGGTTGAGGCTGGACTGGGCGCTGGCTAGTGTGTCGTGCAGGCGGCTCACGTGGGCGGCTTTCAGAAGAGCTAGCGCGTCGCGGCAGGAAGAGATTCATGGCATCTGTGGTCTTCTGCACTTCGGAGAAGTGGTCGACGATCCCGTTCACCGCTGGGCCGAAGAGACCGGAAGGGGAGAGCGGTGCGTCGAGGAACACGGACCGCTCAGCCTCCCTCATGTCCGCCAGCATCAGCCTGAGGTGCCTCTCTGTGACGGTGAGCGAGGCCATACATCTGCCCATTGCCTGAGCTGTGGATTTCGTAGTGCGAAGGGAGAGATCCGTCGCGCTCCTCAAATCCGTGATGGCTGCCGGGTCCTTGCTTTTCTCATTCCACTCTCAGAGGAAATCAGCCTGAAGGATCTGCAGCACAGCCATCGAGTGCAGGGCGGAAGCAGCTTGTCCGGCGGCGGCGAAAGCGTGGCCGACAAGGGCTGAGGTGGTCCTGCAGGCTTTAGACGGGAGGGCAGACTTTGAGCGCCATCTCGCAGAGGGCGGGCAAAGGTGCGCTGCGACCGCCTCTTCCACTGGGGGGATAGAGGTGTACCCCTTCTCGGTGGCGCCGTCCACTTGGGAGAGCGCCGAGGAGACGTGTGAGTGGAGCCTCGCGAGAATGGTGTGTTCCACGATTTAGACAGCTCAGCATGCAGCTCCTGCAGAAATGGTGCAGATCTGGAAACGGGCAGGGGGGGCGGTGACTGTGCAGTAAACAGCCGTCGGAGTGACAGCGTTCGGTGTGAAGGCTTCGAGTCGAACCCGCACGGTCGACAGCGGAAGCGCTTCACAATGCTCGCAGCCGCCCGCATCCAGGGCGAGGGCTGCGTGGTCCGGTCCCAGGCAGAGAGCGCAAATCACGTGGCGGTCTCCTGTGCTGAGCGGGGCTCTACACGAGCCGCAAGAAAGGCGAGGCATTTTGTATCAAACGCTGGCGCCCTTTTAGTGAGAGAGTGAGTGTCGCAGCGGCGAACACACACAGTTTGCAAAGCACAAAAGGATACACGCCAGATGGCGTAGCAGGCACGGATGGCTGACCCTTTGCTGTGACACTCATATATTTAACTCAGGTGCTGTCCATTTCTTCTGATCATCCTTAAGATGGTTCTACACCTTCATTTGAGTCCAGCTGTGTTTGATTATACTGATTGGACTTGATTAGGAAAGCCACACACCTGTCTATATAAGACCTTACAGCTCACAGTGCATGTCAGAGCAAATGAGAATCATGAGGTCAAAGGAACTGCCTGAAGAGCTCAGAGACAGAATTTTGGCAAGGCACAGATCTGGCCAAGGTTACAAAAAAATGTCTGCTGCACTTAAGGTTCCTAAGAGCACAGTGGCCTCCATAATCCTTAAATGGAAGACGTTTGGGACGACCAGAACCCTTCCTAGAGCTGGCCGTCCGGCCAAACTGAGCTATCGGGGGAGAAGAGCCTTGGTGAGAGAGGTAAAGAAGAACCCAAAGATCACTGTGGCTGAGCTCCAGATATGCAGTTGGAAGATGGGAGAAAGTTGTAGTAAGTCAACCATCACTGCAGCCATCCACCAGTCGGGGCTTTATGGCAGAGTGGCCCGACGGAAGTCTCTCCTCAATGCAAGACACATGAAAGCCCGCATGGAGTTAGCTAAAAAAACACCTGAAGGACTCCAAGATGGTAATAAATAAGATTCTCTGGTCTGATGAGACCAAGATAGAACTTTTTGGCCTTAATTCTAAACGGTATGTGTGGAGAAAACCAGGCACTGCTCATCACCTGTCCAATACAGTCTCAACAGTGAAGCATGGTGGTGGCAGCATCATGCTGTGGGGATGTTTTTCAGCTGCAGGGGACAGGACGACTGGTTGCAATCGAGGGAAAGATGAATGCGGTCAAGTACAGGGATATCCTGGACGAAAACTTTCTCCAGAGTGCTCTGGACCTCAGACTGGGCCGAAGGTTCACCTTCCAACAAGACAATGACCCTAAGCACACCGCTAAAATAACGAAGGAGTGGCTTCACAACAACTCCGTCGCTGTTCTTGAATGGCCCAGCCAGAGCCCTGACTTAGACCCAATTGAGCACCTCTGGAGAGACCTGAAAATGGCTGTCCACCAACAATTACCATCCAACCTGACAGAACTGGAGAGGATCTGCAAGGAGGAATGGCAGAGGATACCCAAATCCAGATGTGAAAAACTTGTTGCATCTTTCCCAAATAGACTCATGGCTGTATTAGATCAAAAGGGTGCTTCTACTTAATACTGAGCAAAGGGTCCGGATAATTAGGACCATGTGATATTTCAGTTTTTCTTTTTTAATAAATGTGCAAAAATGTCAACAATTCTGTGTTTTTCTGTCAATATGGGGTGCTGTGTGTACAATAATGAGGGAAAAAATGAACTTAAATGATTTTAGCAAATGGCTGCAATTTAACAAAGAGTGAAACATTGAAGGGGGTCTGAATACTTTCCGTACCCACTGTAAATATTTTTTCCTAATATGATTTATTCTTATCAAAAAAGAAAATGACACTCGAAACCTGTGTAAGGGGTTCACACTATTTTTGAATCTGAATACAAAGCAGTTAAGTGTTTGTATGAGAAAATAAACTTCACTGATCACGTGGTTATGGCAAAACACAAATAGAGGGATTATATCAACTTAATTAAAAGGTTCAAAATGTTTTTTGTTTTTTTATAACAATTTTTATTGTACAGACAAAAAAGTGCATTAAATCATTAAAAAGACAAGCATAAAAGAGAAAACATTGTCTGCACTTTTATCTTTTACACATTCCCTTCCAACATATAACTAAATTAGGAAAGAAAAAGAACCACAGCAACAATAGAGTATCTACCACCCAAAACCCCTCTCCCCACCCACACAAGAGTATTAGAAAATGTCAGCAGTACCTACATGTGATTATACTTTACAAAAAAAATGATAATAATATAAAAATGTAAAAAAATCACCACAATGGTGACCAAACATTTTCAAACATCGACATCTAAACCTCCGTTCATAGACATATGACATAAAGTCAGTATGATTAGTAATAAGTGAAGCTGGTAATGCTGTTTGTGGAGTTGTTTAATCCTCCTCTTCTGAGATATTCAGAGATTTAATGTCTTCTTTTCTCTTCAGTTGATTTAATCTAAGGCTGTGACTGAAGTCAGTTGTAGTTCTTGTGTTTCTCTTTCCTTCAGTGATTCTGCTTGTTAACAGCAGGTGTTCATCACTAATACTCAATCATCACTCAATTAATGACTTAATTACCTCATTAACTTCAACACTGCTTCAGTGTTACTTTAACACTCTGTAGAGTGGGACCATATGTACTCTGAGCAGTGTTGATTTAACACTGGGGATTTTGCTGTGTAGGAACCTTGGGCATGTATCGAGAAGCGTCTCGCTGCAGCCTGCGGTGGACATCCAACCTGGCCCACATCCAAGTGTGATGTCAGAAGCCACACCCATGTCCATAGGTCATGTCAGTCACAGTACTGATTGCCTACACCAAACACTGATCCCTAAACCTACCCATCACTATAGGTCATCTCAATCACAGTACTGATTGCCTACAACAAACACTGATCCCTAAACCTACCCTATCACTGTAACTTAACGCCTAAAAAACCCTTTTAATCTAGAACCTACATACTGAAACCCACCTAAAACCTACCCAACCTATTGGACATGGGAGTGGCTTCTGACAGCACACTTGGATGTGGGCGGGGTTGGATGTCCACCGCAGGATGCAGCGAGCCCTACTTGCACGTATCCAGAGTTGGGACTGAATTCTAGGCACGATTCGTTGACCGAAAATGCTTACAGGTCCTCTACCCTCTTTATGAAGCCAGAACAGTCAGGAACACTGTCTTTAGTGACAGGATCTTTAACTCAGCTGACTGCAGTGGTTCAAAGCGAGGGGCGATAGTGGCAACATACACTTTGAGGGTGGAGGGAGACAACCTTCTCTCCACCCCATCTTGCAGGAAAGAAAGCACGACTCTGATCTGACATCTTCAGGGGTCTTCTCTGTTGGAAGAACACCATACAACAAACAGGTTCCACTTCAGAGCATAGAGACGCCTCGTTGAGGGGGCTCTAGTAGAAGTGATGGTGTCTACCACTGCCTGGGGTAGGTCACCTAGAACCTTCGCGTCCCATCCAGGGACCAGACATAGAGTTTCCTGAGGTCTGGACGTGGGGGCCATAGAGTGCCCCGTCTCCTTCCTCAGAGAAATGGGCCAAGGAGGTGCTGTCATGAAGAACATGAGTTCTGGGAACCGGGTCCAGTTGGGCCAATACGTCGCAAATAAAAAGACCTGCTCCTCGTCCTCCCTGACTTTTCACAGTGTCTGTGCGAGAAGACTAGAAACGCATACTTGTGCAGACCCCGGAGCCAGCTATGTGCCAGTGCATCCATCCCGAGGGTTCCCTCGGTCAGGGAGTAAAACAACTGGCAATGGGTCAAGTCCGGAGAGGCAAACAGATCTATCTGTGCAGCTCCGAAGAAGTCCCATATCAGTTGGACCGCCTGGGGATGGAGACGTCACTCTCCCGGAAGCATAGGCTGTCGTGAGAGCTCGTCGGCTGCACGATTGAGCACGCCAGGGATGTGAATGGCACGAAGCGACCTCAGATGCTTCTGACTCCATAGAAGGAGATGGCGGGTGAGTTGCGACATGTGGCAGGAGTGTAGACCACCTTGGTGGTTGATGTATGCAACGATTGCAGTGTTGTCCGTACGGACCAGTACGTGCTTGCCATGTAGCGGCCCTTTGACGTGGCCCGGCGCAAGGCATACTGTGAGCAACTCGAGGCAATTGATGTGGCAATGCAGTTGAGGCCCCGTCCACAGACCTGAGACTGCATGCCCGTTGTACGTGGCCCACCAGCCGGTGACAGAGACATCCGTGAAGACTACAGCATGCCTGGACACTTCAGTGTTGTCCGTATGGACCAGTACGTGCTTGCCATGTAGCAGCCCTTTGAGGTGGCCCAGCGCAAGGTGTACTGTGAGCAACTCGAGGCAATTTATGTGCCAATGCAGTTGAGGCCCCGTCCACAGACCTGAGACTATATGCCTGTTGAACATGGCCCCCCAGCCGGTGGCAGAGGCATCCATGAAGACACAGCATGTCTGGACACTTGTTCTTGGGGAAAACCTGCCCGTAGAAACGAAGGGTCCGATCACGGGCTGAATGTTTGGAGGCAGTGCGGGATGACGTGCACCCGGTACGTGCCGCTCTGCCAAGCCCATCTCGGGACTCCGCCGTAAAGTCAGTGCTGAAGCGGTCTCATATGAAGCAATCCGAGCGGCATTACTGCGGCTGCGGATGCCATATGCCCCAGGAGCAAAGTTTCAGTGGGATCACTGAAATCAACCTCTTCATGCACTTCTGGAAAGAAAGGCACTGTGGCGGGGCACTGAGAACCAGCACAGGCCACCACGAGATACCAATCGTCCAGCCGCGAAGGTTCGGGACACGGTGGAGGGTTCCACTCGAGCCCGACACTTGCGGCGGCCAGCGAAAGCATAGCCGTGAGCTCTGGGTCTGACTCGGGCAACGCTGGCGCAACCGAAGGAGGCAGCGCAGCCGAGTCTTCATCCCTAGAGGACATTAGCTCACCCTCCGATGCAGAGACCGACATTTGATCATCCGGTAAAACTAAAAAAAAAAACGTCTGGGACCGCCGCGGATGGCCCAGCACACTCTCTTGGAGGCTCCGTGGGTAGCATTATAGAGGAGTGAGGGGCCCGAGGAGACTAGCTCGACAAGGCTATTAACCGAAGTAGGCCTCTTCTTCTGGGCAGAAGAAGCGCTAGATCAGGGCATAAGCGAAGGGGCTCCACCTCTTTCGATGTAACAGAGTCTCGACCGTAATGGCGCGATGGTCATGTTCCCGCAATGGGAACATTAGTCATCCATGAGCGCCATTTCAACATGCCTAGCCCAAGCACGTGATACAGCAATCATGCCCGTCAGCCGGAGTCAAACATTGGCCGCATCCAGAAACACATGATCTGAATGATATCTTGAAAAAGACGCAGACAGACCGTGTTAGCTCTTTCAGAAGTGCTCTGAGGTACTGAAATGATAGCCGTGGCTACACACCAGGAATGCAACCTAGTGTGAGCACTCACGCCCAACGTCACGCCCACCGAACCAACAAAGCTGTGAAAACAGCTGTTTATGGTCTTTGAAGAAAGACGCGGAGAGATAGCAACCCTCACTGTCCGTGCCCTCACACCAACACCAGGAATCAGAGATTCTATTGAGCAGAGACTCGAAGACACAGCAGTAGATCTTTGCAGGAGACAGGAACAGCATACCCCATCTGGCCTTGAAGCGAAAGACAAGGATGCTACGCATTATTGCATGCCAATGTGCATTGGCTCGTTTAGTTTTACTCGAAGTAGATAGAATTGATCCCCATTCGTCAGTCTTGACCTATGTAGTAGTGACTGACAAAGGGGAATCTCAGTTACCATCTCCATGAACTGCCATATCTGCATTGCTTACCTGTTTTGACATCTGCTCATCCATATTTTCACTATCCATCTGTCTTGAGTCTGCTATTCCATAACAATTCCACATTTAGTGATTATGCCACCTTTAGCTGAACCAGCTTCCAGAAGAGATCAGGTGTCTAAAGCTGCTCTGATACTGCATTATATTTACACATGCCTTGTTGAGGAGAGTGTCAAATTACTTTTCTAAGCGTTCAATCTATTACAGCGGATGGTAAAACAGGCAAAAAAAAATGCATTAAAGGAGGGACTCGAGCCAAAGCTAGAGAGCAGAAAATCACAGACTCGAGGGTTCAGGACTCTTTTATTATATGTGCTGCACACACAGCAATGCGCTAAAACACTAAAAAGAAATTGCTGTAAAAAAAAAACAGCCAAATTCTGACAGTAACATACTTGTTTACTTTAGCTGCAATTCTGGATAGATTTTAAGAAACATGTTAATTTCTTAAAATATTTTCAGCTAATCTGTCTGACCCCTGCTACAACTACACTGTGCTGGACAATCCATGGAGAGCCATCAATAATACACATCTCATGCATCAATATCACAAGTGTGACACGTCAGTCACTTGGAGCGGCTGGTATCGTCTCTTCATTAACAACACTAGCGCTCAGATCCCAGACACATGTATTACAAAGTATAGCTGTGGCACTCATGTGCCACTGTGGATACGTGGTGGACACCCAACAGTTGAGGATGGAGTCGTCACTCGAGATGTCTGCGGTCACTGGAACAATTACTGCTGCTATATCTGGTCTTTTCCCATTAAAGTCAAAGCCTGTCCAGGCAATTATTATGTCTATGAGCTGGTTAGTCCAACTGTGTGCTATTCAGCATACTGTGCAGGTAATTATATTTACATGAGCTTTTTCTACACATTCATGATATTTGTGTCTCTGTTCTTTAATCACTATTCATCCAAATTTTTAGACAACGGCAGCATTAACACCAGCTCTACAACTTTCACACCAGCGACCATCTCAACTGGTAATGTAACACACTGTTAGGTGTGGCTTATTATTGGCTTTTTGTGTGGCTTTATTATTGGCTTATTTTCTGTCCTGATGAAGGTGAGGATCTGTACCATTGAATATGTGTGAGTGAGTGTGCTTGTGTCAGTAGGTGAAGTTGTTAGTAGTTACGGAACTACTTGCTTTGCAAGTGACCATCTCTGGCTGCACTCGTTTTAAAATAAGTACATTTAGGACAGGTGTTAAAATACTGACATCCACTAGGTCAGTCTTGCAGTATTCACGCCATGTCCTAGTTCCTGTAGTCTTGAGATGGCTACACTTGACGTTCTATTCAAAGCTGTTCAAGGCCTCAAACTGGGAATAACACTATCAATGCCTAAATTAATCGTGAATCATGTGGTGCAATTAGGAGCTCTCAGAATTTTTTTATCTTACAAGCTTTAATTATGAGCTCTATGTGGATGTGAACGCTTTTTACAAATTGAAATATCATAATTACGGTAATTACAACATGGCATGAATGCACTGTGTTCTATTTGTACAGAAGCTGCAAATGTTTACTTTTCTAAATGTTGCATCCAGGGCTTGACATTAATTTCTTTGCTCACTAGCCACTGTGGCTAGTGGTATTTCACAATTACTAGCCACTCAGCATTTTAACTGGCCATCATTTTGACATTGATTCTATAGGGAAAATATAGATATTTTTAATTTTCTCTCATAATTTGGCGGCCGGTATATTAGGCTGCTGTCACTTTAAGACCTGACATACGGATACTGTTTGATATCGGCAATATACTACAATATATATGTTGATATATACAATATAAGGACTTTGGGTGTGAGCACAAAATCTGCATGAATGAGTAAAATCCTACGCCAAATTTCAAGCCCTATAACAGCAACAATATTCATCTGGAGCAAATTAAACGAGTGAGTAAAGGGAGGCGGGTTTGTGTGTCAACTCGCTGTCAGGGAGATGAAAGAGCATTGACCCAGACTGGCCAACTATGATCATAAACACCACCCATAATTTGCACGCCCTTGAGTATATACCAACTCCTCTCCTACTCATTGAAACCACTAAAGCCATGTAATGTGTAAGCAGGTATGAGTTGACATTAAATAGTTCCAAAAAGTGTAATTTATTAATACAATAAGACAGTGTATCAGAGACACATTAAAAAACTTTTAGCTCAGCAGGGAAGATGTAAAAGAACTAGCTTAAAGATCTGATAATCATCTTAACCGGTTATGTGCAATGTGTAAACTAGCCATTCTAACGGTAACATTGAGATGTTATGCTAGCCAACAGCTATGCTTATAAATGTATCAAGGCAAAACTGACAGTCATAGAGCAAAGTGTGTCATTATTTTATTGCAGTATCACCATAATTTTGCAAACAGCTACCCAGAGGGCACCTTGACATCAATTTAACATCAATATGACATCAAACATCATGTCAAAATTACGTCACGAAATAGGTCAAAAATGAAAGTCATATTGACGTCAAAGTGTCAATGTCAATTTAATGTCAAGATTTTGACCTCTGCTGATGTGATTATTGAAGACACCTGATGTTAACAAGCAGAATCACCAAAGGAGAAAATAAAAATTTTAAGCCACCATTTTGGTGATCAGTGTTTGTTTAGTTGGGCTCTTGACCCCTATACTATGATTATTTCAATGCAGTTTGGCAGATGTAAATGTCACTGTCAGGTGAACATTGAGAAAAGATGATCAGGTGGTGTTGGTTATGTTTCGACATAGGTCATCACTTGATCTAAATCACTCGTGTCAAATAGAGTTTCTTTACCTTATTAATTACAGGAACTGTGATTCGATAGCAAACGTTATCAGCATTTTCAATATAATCCAAAACATTTCTTAAAAGCTGTTCTGATCGGAAGATTTTAAAACATTTTTTTATTTAGACACACTGACATCAATAATCAGCCTGTGAATCTCAACAAGGGTGACAATAATAAGTTGCAGTGCATTCTGGGTGCCACCAATCAAAACTCATTCATAGCTCCCATCATGCTTTGCGGTATGAATAAATTATGACCTGATTTGTTTTAGTAATTTCCTTTCCCTAATTGAAAGTTGTTTTTTAGAACAACTTTTAGGAAATCCTTTGGAAAATTCAGGATTATATGTTGTAGAATACCGTGAGGCTGTAATTACCAGTATAAATCAAAATGAGAGATTAGACTCTAAATAAGTTCAATGATTCAGGTCAAATGATGATTGTCAAAACATAACCAACACCAATAGATCACCTTTTCTCTTTATTCATCTGGCTGTTCACCATTCAGTTTCAGCAGCCAAACAAAATCTAAATTTAAAAACTTTAGGGTCAAGAGCCAAACTAAAGCAGACATTGATCACCAAAATGGTGACTTAAAATTGTGATTTTCTCCTTCAGTGATTCTGCTTGTTACCATCAGGTGTCTTCAATATTGACCAATAATCACTCAATTAATCACATCAGCAGAGGTCAAAATCTTGACAACAAACTGACATCGGCACTTTAACGTCAATATGACTTTCATTTTTGACCTATTTCGTGACGTCATAGGTGTCATAAATAATGTTTGATGTCCTATTAATGTTAAATTGACATCAAGGTGCCCGCTGGGTAGTTTGTCCACCACTTGAGTTTTTGGCTTAGTTTTATCAAGGGGTTATGGGATCCTACTACATGTTTAATGTTCCTAAATGCTTTGAAAGCAGTTCTGCTTACCGTAGGTTTTACACTCACTCTTCTCTCTTCCTCTCCTTATCTTCCTCACTGTGAGTGCCAATGCTGCCACCACCACCACCAACACTATCATCATCAGCCACTGGAGCTGATGAAGTTCCTGCTGCTGCAGAAAACTTATTGGTTATTTTCAGAGGTGGGTAATCCAGGGGCCTAAGAGTAAAAGTCCTGCCATATGTTTATTCCACCCATGAACTCAGTCAGCGTTAAACCTCTGTTATGTCTCAATAAGAACTTCTGTAGAAGTCTGACAAAAATAAAGTCAGTCTGGTTAGTAATAAGTGAAACTGGTAATGCTGTTTGTGGAGTTGTTTAATACTCCTCTGCTGAGATCTTCACAGATTGAATGTCTTCTTTTCTCTTCAGTTGATTTCATCTAAGGCTGTGTCTGAAGTCAGTTGTAGTCAGAGGTGTAAAGTCCAGGTTCAGAAATAAAAGTCCTCCTCAGTATTTTGTTCCAATCACCTGGATGTGCTAATTCAGACAGGAGATAGAACTAATTAGTCAAATCAGCTGACTGAGTTCATGGGTGGAATAAACATATGGCAGGACTTTTACTCTTTGGCCCCTGGATTACCCACCTCTGCTTATTACTAACCAGACTGACTTTATTTCTGTCAGACGTCTACAGAAGTTCTTATTGAGAATTAACAGAGGTTTAACTCTGTTTCATTTGAAGTCACCATAACAGTGATTAGTGTTTCCATTAGTTGGGCTCTTAACTCTTTAAATGTATTTTGTTTTTTTTTTGGCTGCTGTGACAGTGTGTTTGTCAAATACATTTGCAACAGCAATGGAAGCTAAATTGAAACGAGATCAGGTGATGATGGTATACTGTTGATGGATTTATAATCATCTTGAAACAGCCTGATTCACTGAGGTTTTTATAATCTAACAATAATCTTGTTCCACTAATATATTCACATCACAAAACCTGTGTTACTGCAGCATGAGATCCAGCAATATAACAATCGATTTAAATCTTTTAACAAACATAAAAAAAAAAAATTGGCCTATGCTGACACACACAGATATCAACAATCAGCACATGAATCTCAACAATGGTGACAATCACAAATATTTAGATAAACATAAAATATTTAGATTCATTCAGAACATCACTGAAAAGTTACTAATTCACAACAAAAACAACAGCAAAAAATAAAAGCAAATATTTAGAATCAAACAAAATTATAGGACAATTCAGCATAATTTATTCATGTTGCAATGCATGCTGGGATTTTTGTACTATGCTGGTACCCAGCATGCATTGCACCATAGTACTTTTAATTGTCACCATTGTTGAGATTCATACGCTAATTGTTGATGTCTGTGTGTGTCATCATCTACTGACATTTTTGTGCTCATGTTTGTTGAAGTCTCCTAACTTATTGTTATAATGTTGCTGGATCTCATGGTGCAGTAAAACAGGGTTTGTATTTAGAAAAAAAAATATTATCCTGACAAACTAGTTGTTAGATTAAAATACCTCAGTGAATCAGTCTATTTCATGATGATCATAACACCATCATCACCTGACCTCATTTCACTTAAGCTTTCTTTTCTGCTGCAAATGTGCTTAACAGACACACTATCACAGCAGCCAAAAAAGACTAAAAATATAATAAGAGTTAAGAGCCCAACTAATGGAAACACTAATCACTGTTATGGTGACTTCAATTGAAACAGAGTTAAACCTCTGTTAATTCTCAATAAGAACTTCTGTAGACGTCTGACAGAAATAAAGTCAGTCTGGTTAGTAATAAGTGAAGCTGGTAATGCTGTTTGTGGAGTTGTGTATTCCTCCTCTGCTGAGATCTTCACAGATTTAATGTATTATTTTCTTTGCAGTTGATTTCATCTAAGGCTGTGTCTGAAGTCAGTTGTAGTCAGAGGTGTAAAGTCCAGGTTCAGAAAGTAAAAGTCCTCCTCAGTATTTTGTTCCAATCACCTGGATTTGCTAATTCAGACAGGAGATAGAACTAATTAGTAGTGCTGTCAAACGATTAAAATATTTAATCGCGATTAATCGCATTAATGTCATAGTTAACTCGCGATTAATCGCACATTTTTATCTATTCTAAATGTCTCTTGATTTCTTTTTGTTCATTATTTTTTCTCATTTTAATGCTCTTATCAACATGAAAAAAGTGGATTGCTTGCTTTGTGCACATTTTTTTTTTATTGAAAACAACATTGGCAATACTGTGTTCAATTTCACACTTACATTCTCACTTGGAGCAAATAATTTCTTTGTAACACTGTCCATCAATAAAAGGGTGAAAGAATTACTGACGAGGTACTGATATTGACGAGGGGGCGGAGAATTCGCATCAGCTGTGTGTGTGTGCTTGGCCATCATCAAGTGGTATTTCAGACTGGACGTGCTGCGATGTTGATAGCTCAGTTCATAATGACAAAACACACAGATCACTTTGGTCTAGTCAATGGAACCATTTGGCAACTTTTTAAAAGTAAACTTTCCATTCAGAATCTTATTGGCATCCATTTCGGCGTCTCGCGCTCGAGATCCACTCAAAACGTAACTTTAACCTATTTGGCCGGCTCGCAAGCCCAAACAAGTGTGTGCGCGTGCCTGTTGTTTTGTTTCCGGTCTAACTAGATCCACTTGCGCTTTGGTCGACGAAGCAACAAAACGTCCTCGCACGGCGCAAGCCCTTGAAATAAATGGGTTTTATAGCGCAGCGCCGCGCATGCCGCGTCCTGTTGTAAAAGCATGTGAAAAAAAACTACAAAGTTTGCTAGGCCAAAAAGATCGTTAATCTCGCGATAAAAAAATTAATCGCGTTAAAATGGTTTTGCGTTAACGCCGTTAATAACGCGTTTAACTGACAGCCCTACTAATTAGTGAAATCAGCTGACTGAGTTCATGGGTGGAATAAACATGTGGAATGGACTTTTACTCTTTGGCCCTGGATTACCCACCTCTGCCAGTCACAAAGACTGTCTAGATGGATATTGGATGCTATTTCTATGGCTTATACCGCAGTGGGTCAAGTCTGCCCTATTGGTATTAAGGCCCATTCGACCAGAGGCATGGCCTCATCATGGGCTTGGTCATCTGGCATTCCCATTCGTGGGAATGCCGGCTAGTCCTCGCCTTCCACATTTATGAGTTTCTATAATATGGAAGTGCCTTCCCTGCAGCCAGTGATGGGAATAACGGCGTTATAAATAAACGGCGTTACTAACGGCGTTATCTTTTTCAGTAACGAGTAATCAAACGAATTACTGTTTCCCCTGTTACAACGCAGTTACCGTTACTGACAAAACAATGTGGCGTTACTATAATTGAATTCACTGAAGCGGTTTTCATCCGAGTATGCTCTCTCTCCGCCATAGGACCTGCAAAGTTTTTTCTCTGGTGTGTGTGTGTGTGTGTGTGTGTGTGTGTGTGTGTTTATGAGGCGCCGGAGTGGACAAAAGCGAAGCAGCGCGGCGAGCGCGCTCAACAATAGGCAAGAGAGACCGAGGGTGTCCGAGCATTAGAATAATCTCTATAGCCTATTGGAAAACATCTTTGTTTGACCGGTTGTAAACACGTGCGGCAAACATGCCTAGAATTTGGCTTAAATAATCTCTGATGATGACGTCCTCTGTAGGTTATAAAAATAAACCCCAAAAATATTATACTTTATTATTATTATATATATATTTTTTGGTAAATTGTTCAGTATTATATTGAGAGAGCACTTCATGTTAAGCTGTTTACATTTGTGAGGAAGAAAATACTTAGGCTACAGTATGTCAGTATGTCAGTTGTCTACTAGTTGTGAAGTTGTGTAACAGTTTTATCATTTTAATATGCACTACAAAGAGTATGTATATTTTTTATTATTATTTATTCATTTTTGGTACATTTCTTAAGAAGCATAATTTATTTTTAAACTTATTTAAAATAGTTGTGGTCTGTGCGATATTAAGTATAAACCATCTATTATGTTTTATTGTTCTACTATAGTAATAATAATATTTAGAATAATATATTGAATTTAATAGGTGTCTCTCACATTGTCCCACCGCAACAGTAAAATAGTGTAGATTTGTGTTCAATGTTTTATAATAATAATTGATTGTATTAAGTGTCAATTTCATTCATTTAACGTATTTAATACTGGGGGCATCCAAGTTATTTGACATAGGCCTATTTGAACATTCTTTTAAAAAGTAACGCAATAGTTACTTTCTCTGGTAATTAGTTACTTTTATAATGATGTAACTCAGTTACTAACTCAGTTACTATTTGTGAGAAGTAACTAGTAACTATAACTAATTACTTTTTTTAAGTAACATGCCCAACACTGCCTGCAGGCGAAGGTGCTTCAGTATAATTAAGATCCGTTGGTGGCCGGTCTTGTCATATATTACTGTGCACAATCACATTCAGATATATATATATAAAACCCGCTTTTGCCGGTTATATTTACATATACTGTATATATATATATATATATATATATATATATATATATATATATATATAAACCTGCTTTTTGCCGGTTATATTGCAAATATAAAACCCACTTTTGCTGGTTATATTCCATACATATATAAAACCCGCTTTGGCCGGTCATAATTTCATATATAAATGTTCATATACTAATAACTCTGACAGTGTCTGGGTTGATTGGTGTATTATGTTGGTTTATTCTGACTTATGTGTACTATTCTAGACCTGACGGTGTCAGGTCTGTTTATACATAATTATGCAGTTATGGCTTGTTCTGTATGCTCAGGGGTCCTGAGTTGCAGTGGCAGCCAGTTACTCAGTGCGGCGTTTTGCATGGCGTCCCCACTGCGTATAGCTATGCAATACGAAGTGACCTTTCGAAAGGGAACTACTCGGTTACTCACGTAACCACAGTTCCCTGAGTTAGGGAACGAGTATTGCGTAGCCGGGCGCATTATAGTAACATGGCAAGTTGTCGCTTCAGTCGTTAAACCTGCTATAATGGCGAATTCGGGGACTATTATAGACTGAGGTCACGCCCCCTTGGCGGGCTCTGACGTGTATTGACGCAGAGTTGTCTCATTCGTCGAGCCAGACGCTCAATGTCTAGCTGTGCAGCTACAAATGTGCTTTACATATAGGCTTCAGTAAATCGAGTGAAAACCCACTGCGTATAGCTACGCAATCCTCGTTCCCTAACTCAGGGAATTTAGGTTACGCGAGTAACCGAGTAATTTTATTTATTTTAGAGCATTTTATGGGATACCATATCAAATATACCTATAATTATTTTCATAAACACAAACTTCCCTCCACCCAGTGCTATTCTATCCAGTTACATTTTAACACACATTGTGTGTTAAAAATCTACACAACATGTGTCAAAATACCATCAACACATGATGTGTGTTGTTTTTTAACACATCTCTTTTTAGAGTGTACATTTTAACACACATTGTGTCTTGATCCTAGATATTGTCTTTCTGTGATCGTGAGGACCGCAACATGAGGCTTCTCCCGCTTACTTGTGGTCTGTAAACCCTCGCTTCCAAATTAATCTTGTTACCCACCATATTTATTTTAAAATCTTTTATGCCTCCATGGCATATTTAAGTCCCTTGAATGGTCCTACACTCTAAAAAGAGATGTGTCAAAAAACAACACATGTGATGTGTAGATAGCATTTTGACACATGTTGTGTAGATTTTAACACACAATGTGTGTTAAAATGTAACTCTGGATAGAATAGCACTGGGTGGAGGAGAGTTTGTGTTTATGAAAAATTATAGGTATATTTTATATGGTATCCCATAAAATGCTCTAAAATAAATAAAGCAATACATTCAATTAAATAAATGTAATCTTAAAGAAAACTTAAAGATTAACGGGTGTTTTTTGGCAGCCAATCACATCATGCCTCTTTTCAATGTCTTTTTCAAATGCTGCTTTCACTTGTTATTAATAACCAGATTAACTTTATTTCTGTCAGACTCTACAGAAGCTCTTATTGAGAATTAACAGGTTTTGTGTTGACGATTTATTGAATGTTTCATTTAAAGTCACCAGAATCGTGATTAGTGTCAGCTTTATCTGGGCTCTTAAACCCTTAACTCTTTAACATTAGTTTTCTCTGATTGCTGTAAATGTGTTTTAATTTTGCACGTTCGAAACAGCAGAGAAAATCATGGGTAAAATATGTTCAGATGATAATGTTACCATCATGGACATGTAGATTGCTGAGCTCACCAACAGTTTATTATATGATAAATAAGTGTACTATATACAAGATGGTTTTTAACAAAGGTGAGCTTATTGCAAATGACTTAATTTTTGAAAAGCATAGCTGTAACAGAGTCTTACAGTGTAATGTATCAAACAGACTTCAAGAATCAGCGTATGAATCTCAACAATGGTGACAAACAAAAGCTTCATACCGCAATGCATGATGGGAGCCATTAATGAGTTGTGATTGGTGGCAGCCACTGCAACATGCTTTATTATTGTCACCATTGTTGAGATTCACAGGCTGATTATTGATGTCTGTGTTTCTAAATAAATTTATTTGAAAGTGTTTTGATCAGAACAATGTTTAATAAATATTTTGGATTAAAAGAAACACACTGATATACATATATGCTGTAGAATCACAACACTGGTGCTAGTAAGTTAAAACAACCTTTCTCAATAAGTTTCATTTTCAGATCACAGCATGATTATGCCAGAACATAACCAACACTATCAGATCACACATTTCTATGTTCGTTTGACTGTTATAAATAAACGACAGCAGACAAACAAATTTAAAGTGACTGTATAAGGGTCAAGAGCCCAACTAAAGCAAACACTGATCGACATAACGGTGGCTTACAATTTGTGACTTTCTCCTTCAATGATTCTGCTTGTTAACATCAGGTGTCTTCAATAATGCTCAAACATCACTAAATTAATCACTTAATTATCTCATTAAGTTTAACACTCTTGAGTGTTAATTTAACACTGGAGTTTTTGCTGTGTAGTAAATGCCGCTCCATCTGAAAGCAGGTGAAGGTGATTTACTACTAATCAAGGAACCGACTTTACTGACGAAATGCGCATAACAATGTCATGCGATATATCGCCCAGCCCTACATCCATATACTCATAAACTTGTTCAGATCAGCTCTTGTTGATTATGACATCATCCAGAAACATTTGATCAACTTATCTCTCTCCATAGCAAATGTATTTCATGAAAATACAATTAAAGCAGCCAGAGACAAACTAAAAGAAAAGTAAAGGGTCAAGAGCTCAAATAAAGGAGCCATTAATCACAATTCTGGTGACTTCAAATAAAACATTCAATATAACATCAACATCTAAAACTCAATTTTAATTTATTCTCAATAAGAGCTTGTCTATGTGGATTCATGATGTCTGAAACATCCAAATGTTCAAACAAACTCTTTATTAAACGTCACTGGACTACATAAACACAAGTTAACAATACGTTTCAGTGTTCATCCAAACACTCAGTTGTAAAAACACAGGAAGTAACTCTGGCAAATACAAACCGACTACAGTCACATGTGACACATATCTGACACAAGTTGTGTAACTATAACACATTAGTGTGTAAAAGGTTTCAACACACTTCTGTGTAAGAGCAATAACACATTAGTTGTGTTAAGGTAATACAAAATGTGTAGCCGTAAACACAGAGGTGTGTTAAGATATAACACAGGTTGTGTGTTAAATTTGACACAACATGTGTTGTCCCTGAGCACACTCACTATATGTGTTAAAACTGACACAACACATCTCTTTTTAGAGTGTACATTTTTAATTCCACATTAATCCATCAAAACACAAGTAAACACATCTTTGTGTAAAAATAACACATCTTTGTGTTGACCTAGTTGACACAATAGATGTGTTAAAGAAAGGGACACATAAGTTGTGTCAAATTTGACACCATATGTGTTGTCCCTGAGCTGATTCAGCACATGTGTTAAAATTTAACACATTATGTGTTGTTTTTAACACATCTGTTCTAAGAGTGTACACTCTAAAAAGAGATGTGTCAAAAAACAACACATGTGATGTGTAGATAGCATTTTGACACATGTTGTGTAGATTTTAACACACAATGTGTGTTAAAATGTAACTCTGGATAGAATAGCACTGGGTGAAGGAGAGTTTGTGTTTATGAAAAATTATAGGTATATTTTATATGGTATCCCATAAAATGCTCTAAAATAAATAAAGCAATACATTCAATTAAATAAATGTAATCTTAATTCATGAAAATTTAAAGATTAACGGGTGTTTTTTGGCAGCCAATCACATCATGCGTCTTTTTAATGTCTTTTTCAAATGCTGCTTTCACTTGTTATTAATAACCAGATTAACTTTATTTCTGTCAGACTCTACAGAAGCTCTTATTGAGAATTAACAGGTTTTGTGTTGACGATTCATTGAATGTTTCATTTAAAGTCACCAGAATCGTGATTAGTGTCAGCTTTATCTGGGCTCTTGACCCTTGACTCTTTCATATTAGTTTTCTCTGATTGCTATAAATATGTTTTTATTTCGCATATTCGAAACAGCAGAGAAAATCATGGGTAAAATATGCTCAGATGATAATGTTATCATCATGGACATGTAAGATTGCTGAGCTCAGCAAGAGTTTAATAATTGAGAAATAAGTGTACTATATAAAAGACGACTTTTAATAAATGTGGGCTTATTGCAAATGACTTAATTTTTAAAAGCATAGTTAATACAGAGTCTTACAGTATAAGGTATCAAACAGACTTCAAGAATCAGCGTATGAATCTCAACAATAGTGACAAATAAAAGCTTCATACCGCAATGCATGGTGGGAGCCATTAATGAGTTGTGATTGGTGGCAGCCACTGCAACATGCTTTATTATTGTCACCATTGTTGAGATTCACAGGCTGATTATTGATGTCTGTGTTTCTACATAAATTCATTTGAAAGTGTTTTGATCAGAACAATGTTTATTAAATATTTTGGATTATAAGAAAAATACTGATATTCATACATGCTGTAGAATCACAAAACTGGTGCTAATAAGTTAAACCAACCTATCGCAATAAGTTTCATTTTCAGATCATAGCATGATTATGCCAAAACACAACCAACACTATCAGATCACACATTTCTTTGTTCACTTGACTGTTATAAAAAAATAACAGCAGAAAAACAAATTTAAAGTGAATGTATAAGGGTCAAGAGCCCAACTAAAGCAAACACTGATCGACATAATAATGGTTGCTTACAATTTGTGACTTTCTCCTTTAATGATTCTGCTTGTTAACATCAGGTGTCTTCAATAATGCTCAATTATCACTAAATTAATCACTTAATTATCTCATTAACTTTAACACTCTTGAGTGTTAATTTAACACTGGAGTTTGTGCTGTGTAGTAAATGCCGCTCCATCTGAAAGCAGGTGAAGGCGATTTACTACTAATCAAGGAACCGACTTTACTGACGAGATGCGCATACAATATCGTGCAATATATCACCCAGCCCTACATCCATATACTCATAAACTTGTTCAGATCAGCTCTTACTGATTTTGACATCATCAAGAAACATTTGATCAACTTATCTCTCTCCATAGCAAATGTATTTCTTTAAAATACAATTAAAGCAGCCAGAGACAAACTAAAAGAAGAGTAAAGGGTCAAGAGCTCAAATAAAGGAGCCATTAATCATCAAATAAAACATTCAGTGAATCATCAACATCTAAAACTCTGTTAATTCTCAATAAGAGCTTGTCTATGTAGATTGATGATGTCTAAACCATCCAAATGTTCAAACAAACTCTTTATTAAACGTCACTGGACTACATAAACACAAGTTAACAATACGTTTCAGTGTTCATCCAAACACTCAGTTGTAAAAACACAGGAAGTCTGGCAAATACACACCGACTACAGTCACATGTGACACATATCTGACACAAGTTGTGTAACTATAACACATTAGTGTGTAAAAGGTTTCAACACACTTATGTGTAAGAGGAATAGCACATTAGTTGTGTTAAGGTAATACAAAATGTGTAGCCCTAAACACAGAGGTGTGTTAAGATATAACACAGGTTGTGTGTTAAATTTGACACAACATGTGTTGTCCCTGAGCACACACACTACATGTGTTAAAATCTACACAACATGTGTTGTCCCTGAGCACACACACTACATGTGTTAAAATCTACACAACATGTGTAATAGTTAACACATCTCTTTTTACAGGTTGTGTTGTTTTCAACTCATCTTTTTATAAGAGCGTGCCGACACTCACCATCACTGTGAATGGTATGCAGTGTTTGCTATGTTCTCAAACATACAGGCCAGTGTAAATACATACAAGTTATTTATATAAAATATATTGTCAGTTGCTACATTTTAAATAATTCAAAGTGGAAACTCTGTTAACTGTTATCTCTCATGAATTTTTGTCAAAAGCAGCATTATCAGTTATGGGTTGAAGTGTGAATAACTGAATAATGTCCAGTACAGTGAGTCTGTCCAGTCATTGAGCTTGAGACATTGTCTTGTACTTTGTGTGCACTTGCATTCTGTACTCGACTTTTGATTAAACGGTTAATATTTTTGCATCTGGCCCTTTTGCTTTATTTTTTAAAATGACACAATGTGTGTGTTAAAATGACTTGCACATTTATTGTGTTAAATTTGACACAACATGTGTTGTCCCTGAGCACACTCACTATATGTGTTAAAACTGACACAACACATCTCTTTTTAGAGTGTACATTTTTAATTCCGCATTAATCCATCAAAACACAAATAAACACATCTTTGTGTAAAAATAACACATCTTTGTGTTGACCAAGTTGACACAGTAGATGTGTTAAAGAAAGGGACACATAAGTTGTGTCAAATTTGACACAATATGTGTTGTCCCTGAGCTGATTCAGCACATGTGTTAAAATTTAACACATTATGTGTTGTTTTTAACACATCTGTTCTAAGAGTGTAGACGAGAGGTGGTCCAAAATTTATCAGAAACCTCTTAGGACAAGATTTTCAAAAATGTCTTATTAAATGTCTTATGTATTAAATGAGCTCTTGGTTTTATTTGTGTTTGTTAATTCATTGGTATTCATCTGTCATTTTTTTTTTTCAGTTGTTACGGACATCAGCAGCACCGATACAACAGTCACACCAGAGACGACCTCAGCTGGTAATGTAGTCTGATGTTTCCTCTGTTGAATTATGTTTTGGCTGAATGTTTGTGGATCTGTAGCATTGAACAGATGTGTAATGAGTGTGTTTGTGTTTCAAGGTATAAATTAGGGAAAAAAGACAGAGATGTGCAGTTACATCATTACAGACAATTTCATGAACATCTGTGCTCAAGCTGTTATTAATCATGTTTGACCGTTTCCATATGGCTTCAAGGATACAGCTCTGATCCGCACTCAAAATTTGAAATCCTTTTAGTCACTTTATTTCATATTGTTTCACATTATTCACAGGGGAATAATACACAGACATTTATGGTTAGTTTATAGATGGCTGCAAGTGAAATGCATGTTGATTGTATGATTATTTGTACATTTTGAACAGACTGAAAGGAGGTAAAGTGACAGTCACATTTAGATTATAATTTCATGCTTTTCCACATTCCTTAAACAATTGATGTTAAGCCCCTCCCCTCAAACGTAGATCAGCCAATGGTAGTTGAGCATCAGTTGCACGGGTAACTCGGACATCTTTAGGTTTCAGCACCTTAGAGAAACATTGGAAGATCCGAAGCTCTCTTCGGTTTGATGGTGTTTATGCTACAAAAATGGTAAAACGATGTACATGGGGCAACACTACTTGTAACACTGATTCCAGCTATCCTGAGAGAAGCAGCAATGGAATTTATTTTATTTTATTCCATTTCCTAAACCCAAACAAGACCGAGCAAAATATCTGCATGGTGCATTAATCCAATAATGTGGGCGCAGTAACCTGGTTCCCTAAGGATTCAACCCCATTTCCAATAAAGACGACAATGTTTATTTTTCTGGTTGTCATACTCTCATGAAGTCACAATTAAAGTTAGTGAGTCCATGCTAACGTACAAACCTAAATAGCTAACTGGTCCGTGTACGTTTTGACCATTTCATTTCCTGTTTGGAATGGAGTAACGAGAAATTAAAACCTTTTTTTTTTCTTTAGTTTAAAAACGAAAAATGAGATTTTGGCTTCGATTTTTCATTTTTCGTTTGTGGTTTACAGATCGGTTTATGAGTTCGATATTTCATTTAAATATCGCTGACACTGCCCTTTCATCTGATTGGTCAAACCGCTCCGCCTTCAGTACAAGCTTTTCTTTCTGTCAGGCAGAATAAGAGTCAGTACGAGTGCGGCACTGACAAATGCACTTTAATAAAATAATGTCTGAAACCACCATTCACTGTTAACTACGCACAGTATTTGAAACAGAAATATGTTGTTGGTCTCGCAATTCGTGCTGCTGCGACTTGCAAGCCACAGCTTGTGAGCCACAGTAGGCTATATGACAGATTAATTTAGCATGATGTATTTCCCATTGATAAATACAGTGCAAATAGTTCTGTCTCTTTGGATAAAAGGGAAGTGGAAATAAAAATCAATAATGGCTGAACTGTACCATGATAATATCTCCGTAACATTTACAACTCTCGTCTTTTATTTACATCAAAAGGCAGGTAGGCGTGTGTGACACATGAATAAATAATTTTGAAAATTGAATATAAATAAAGTTTATATTTCTGAATGTAAACATGTGTAGCTTACTCAGTTACCATGAAAAGAAAGAGACAGAAAAAAGAGAAGCTAGAATCAGTGAACGTACATTAATACTGGCGAAATTAGCAGGGTTTGGGATTAATTAAAATCATGTCGGCTAAGAGAACACGGCATAGTTATTTATTTTTATTATTATGAGAAATTGACTCCACCTAGAACTTTAATGCTTCACCACACTCGGCTCAGACCTTCAGACTGGTCTGACTCGCTTATATCTTTTCTAACTGGTCAGATTTACTGTCCCAAAAAATCCCATTGATTTGCATAATCTGAACAATGAAGGCCATATTACTTAATGCTGTCCACTACAGGGGCGACAGGATAATAAGTCTTTTCTACTCTCTTTCCCTGTTTGCATCAGTTTAAATGACAAATAAATGCATGAATTTCATTCATAAATGACCATATCTGTGTATGAGAACAAGCTTTACACTTCAAGCTGTACTACTAATTAAAACTTTAACCCTACTTCAAAGTTTGCCGCTCTCTGGTTTATTTTTATATATTGTTATTCACACTGCACAGCAAAATTCCCAGTGTTAAATCAACACTGTTTAGAGTTCATATGGTCCCACTCTACAGAGTGTTAAAGTAACACTGAAGCAGTGTTGAAGTTAATGAGGTAATTAAGTAATTAAAGGGGAAATGAAGCAGTCAGTCAAGTTTACATGATTTACAAGATGGATTTCCACTATAATCAAAAATTATATAAGAAACATGACAAATGTTAACATATAAAAGAAACACCGTTATATCTTTCGCGGCAAGGGCGCCGCCATTGTGCAGTATTAAAAGTATTATAACCGGTGACGTCACGGGGTTGGTTTGCTCGGTGCTGAGTTCAGTAAAATACAGTGAAAGATGCATGTAAGCTGGTCGAACCAGCGAACAACTAACGTTAGGTACAGTCATTGTTAGCTAACAGCTGTAAGCATGAACTAGCTAACGCTAACTTAGTGTTTAGCTAGTGAACTTTATTAGTACCAGACAAAAAGACGACGTCTAACATTAACAAACTGCACATGGAAACATTGTTCACGATGTCTGCCATCATATTCCTGTCTCTTGTCAACACCATGGTTGCAATACATAGTCAAGATCAGCGTCTTGACAGCAGATGGATCATGCTATCGTGGCGTAATAATCTGTTTGGTGGTAAAATGTATTACTTACCTGAATGAAATGAAATTGAATGTATCGTCCTGTGGAATCATTCATTCACAGACAGCATACAAATCTTCCTGTTACGACTCCGAGTCGAGTATGAATTGAAAGCACTTCAGTGATTCAGTGCGTGCAGGAAACCGAACAGATCATTCAAACTGATTCGCGAACCGATTTAGACAGATCTGCCAACATGTTTGATGAAGTCTTTGAACAGAATCGACTAAAAAAAAAGAGTGATTCATTTGTAAATTGAGCATCGCTCATCATGCCCATAAAAAAGATACAGCGCGCTTGGAAAACTACACATTTAACAACATGTTTGCATTAAAATAAAGTGTGCCGTTTGCATCCCTGCATATAACGAGATTTGGGCCATACAAATTACGGGAGTTCCACGGGAGAAATAACAAAACGGGAAGGGGGCGGGAGATGGATGTGAAATACGGGAGACTCCCGGGGAAAACGGTAGTGTTGACTGGTATGAGCTACACCTAATACACCATAACACCATAATTTGTATGGTCCTGCATATAACGAGATTTGGGAGATCTGTCTAAATCGGTTCGCGAATCAGTTTGAATGATCTGTTCGGTTTCCTGCACGCACTGAATCACTGAAGCGCTTTCAATTCACACTCGACTCGGAGTCGTAACAGGAAAATTTAAGAACATCAAGAGCGTTGGATGAAGTGGTCGTGGACCTACAGTACAGTACAGTCTAGTGAAAGCACATCTGCAAATCTATATTGTTTGCCAGCGATGAAGATCTTTATTAGTTGAACATCTTCGTATGCTGTCTGTGAATGAATGATTCCACAGGACAATACATTCGATTTCATTTCATTCAGGTAAGTAATACATTACAACCAAACAGATTATTACGCCACGATAGCACGATCCATCTGCTGTCAAGACGCTGATCTTGACCATGTATTGCAACCATGGTGTTGACAAGAGACAGGAATATGATGGCAGACATCACGAACAATGTTTCAATGTTAACGTTAGACGTTTGTCTGGTACACTCTTAAAAGAAATGGTTCTATCACCCGCTTCATATATGGAACTCCAAAATGGTTCTATATAGAACCATTTTTTTGGTAAAAGGTTCTATTAGCCAAGCACAGAACACCAGGGTTCTATATAGAACCACAAAGAACCCTTTTTTAAAAAAGTATTTTCAACGTCTTTGGTCACAAAAGTCGTACGTTGAAAAGACGTCCACTGAGGAGCCAGAATGAAAGTTTTTATGACGTATTTTTATACCAAATAAACACTCTCAGGATGCATTAAATTAAAACTCATGTTTATTTCAATGTAATTACAGTTTGTGTTTGTCAGACATCTACAGAAGATCTTAGTGAGAATTAACAGAGGTTTAGATGTTATTTGTTTCATTTGTCATTTGATCAGTGTTGGGCTCTTGGTCCCCTCTTTTATTTTCCGTGATAACTTTACTTTGACTGCTGTAACTGTGTGTTTGTAAAACACAACTGTTGTGGCAGAAAAGCCAAGAAAAAGCAAGATCATACTCATAAAAGTGGCATAATAATTACATAATGAGTAACTGATGTTGTGTTTGAAATTTTGTGTTTATATATCGACATTTATAACCACCAACTTTGTGAATCTGCAATATTGGCACCAATAGCTTTAAACTGATCACTTGCTTGAAGGTTTATAAAAAACATGTGCACATGATGTTTTGAGCGAAAGTGTCATATAGTCACACACAGACATCAAGATTTTCGATATGAATCACAACAACGGTGACAATTAAAACAAAAAAGCTTAGGAATCAAGGATGGGTTTTGTACTCTGAAAGCTACCCATTATACTTTGCAGTGTGAAGCTTTTTTTTTATTGCCACCATTGTTGTAAATCATATGCAAATGACACACTTGTTCAATACATTGTGTGCACATCCCTATTATTTATCTCTAAACATTTGATAATTTTAATGCTATTGGTGCCAATATTTCAGTTCCAGAAGGTGGCCAGCTTTAAATGCTACAGCATCTGACAACATTAGATGCTTGTTTAGCGATGATTTTCTCATCATCAACAAGGAGCTGATAACAGCTGATCCCAGTTTGTCTTGGGTATCTCTGCCACAACTATTGTGTTAATCACACAATCAGGGCATCCAAATAAATACTAGGAAATGAAAGGAATCTGGGGACCAACTAAAGCAAACACTGATCACCACAATAGTGACTTCAAATGAAACAAATATTTACATCTAAATCTCTGTTAATTCTCACTAAGATCTTCTGTCGACTTCTGACAGAAATAGTCAAAGTATATGTATTTTATGTCTGTGATTACGGGCAGCACAAGTGTCTGAACCAGAAAGACTTTCCTTCAGATCTGGTTTCTCTCATGATCCAAAGATGTGTGATTTACAGATCTTTTATGTCTTTTATGTTCATGATTTTTGGATAAACACAAACTGACTGTGAGTTGCTTTGCAAATAAACATGAGTTTTAATTTAATGCATCATGAGAGTGTTTATTTGGTCCAGAAACAGTACAAATTATATCTAAATGAGACCATAAAAGATGGATTTGGATGATTGGATTCAAAGAACCATTTGGGGTTCTTTTTATGGAACCCATTAAAATGGTTCTATATAGAACCATTTTGGAGTTCCATATATGAAGCGGGTGATAGAACCATTTTTGGTTCTGAACCATTCTTTTAAGAGTGTATATAGACTGGAATGTGGTGTTTGATTTTATTGTATTCGTGTTGTAATGATGAATTCCCTCATTGCAGTTCTGGATAACATACAACAATGCAGGGTAAGATGAATATTTGGATTTTCAAAATGCACAGAGTATTTCAGTTTTATTTATAAAGCTCAATTGTGATTTCAGAATCAGACTTCTGCAGAATGTTTTCAAAATCTTCTTGACAACATAGAGAACATTACAGCTCAAGTGCTTTCTTTGGATGTAAGTTTTTAAGAGAGAAATCAAAAAATAACCAAATATCAGTAATTTATGACATTTAATGCTGCTTGTGTGGAAGTATTGATATTCATTCATAAGTGTTTTTGTATCATAACCAATTAGGTTGTGACTACAGTTTTGGTTGTGGCTCTTAACACTTCAGAGATTCAGTCAGCTGACTCAAAGGAACTGGTGACACTTGGAAACCGTGTGATACAAGCCAGTGAGAAGCTCATATCTTCACTGGTGAGGCCAACAGACACAAATGACAGTGTCAGTTTTACTCTTGACACCGTAGGTAAGTGAAGACGCAACCGTATCTAGAACTTCACACAATTTTACAAACTGAATATGCTCTAGAGGGTTTGTGAACTAATCAAGGAATCAATCATTTTAGCTACTATATAAAATTTTATTTAATTGTATATTTAGAAATCTTTTTTTGGATTAAGGTGCAGAATCTGTTGTTTTTTTTTTGCACATATTTCCTCATGCATTTCTTGCTATGTTAAATGTAAAGTAAATAAAAGGAGACACAAGAGTTCAGATTCATTCACATTATTTTTTTTAGAGGTACAAATCTTCATGATTGGACCAAAATTTACTTCTGACCAAATCCCTCATCTGGGCACAAAAAATGCATCTTTGGACATTGATCTCGTTGGGATTGCAAAGAGTAACAACGGAACAAGTATGTAAAACTTATTTAATAAAAAACTGACATTCACCACAATTACTGACAGTGAGCAGACCCACTGTACACTTACAGTAGGGTAAGTAAACACACACAAAAAAGGGTAGGATAACATTCTCTAAAAACATTCTAAAAATGTTTAGTGATAACATCTTTAGAACATTATCCACTAACATCCCTATACAGTTTTAGTGGGAAGTTTCCCAGTAGGCATGGACAACTTCAGAAACATACAAAATATAAAATGAATAACACATATGATCAATGTTTAGACCAGGGGTCACCAACCCTGCTCCTGGAGAGCTACTGTCCTGCAGATTTTAGCTCCAACCCCAATCAAACACACCTGGACCAGCTAATCAAGCTGTTCAGGGTTACTTGATAATTACATGCATGTGTGTTGGAAGAGGGTTGGAACTGAAGTCTGCAGGACAGTAGCTCTCCAGGAGCAGGGTTGGTGATCCCTGGTTTAGACACTTGATGATGAGATCAGTGATTCAGGTCACTAGATGGCGATCAATAACTTGCCAAACCACCTGATCACATTTACTCTAGGCTTTTTGACCATAATGGATATGTTTTATAAACACATTGTCACAGCAGCCAAAAAAAATGAATGTTAAAGTTAAAAGGCCAACTAAAGCAAACACTGATGACCATATTGCTGACTTCAATTGAAAAAATGTTGCGTGCAGCAATGTTGTAATGCATACTAGTTTATTTGTTTGTTTGTTTGTTTGTTTGCTTTCACACACAAGAAACAGCAATTTATTAGCAAACATTAAAAGCTAAATAAGCTTTTAATGTTTGCTAATAAATTGCTGTTTTTTGTGTTGTAGTTGTTGGTCAAGTTTCTGCTTGTACATTTCAGTGCATGGTGCAGTTATTTGGAACAACTTCAGTAGTGTGTAAATGCATTAACTGTTAGTAAGGACACTGTAATACTACGCTCAAAATACTGCACTTCATGTGTGGTAATTTAGTAGAACTGTAGCTGATTCATGTGTGGTTCACTACAGCTTTCAGTATTGCAGTGATAGTGTGTTCATTTAGACACAGGATTACTGCAGTTTCCAATATTGCACACTGTTAAACCTTGCTGTAAAAAAGCTGCCAAATTCTGACAATAACACACCATTTTCCACTAAAACAATAATATACCATAGAAAACAATGCATTCTGGGAAATATTTGCCATTTTCGAGAAAATAGTTTACAGGAATATAACTAATATTATATTCACTAATATAGTCCACTTGACAGAGTGAATGAAAAGAAGTGAGTGAATTCAGACACTGATGAACACCTGATAAGCAGAATCACTGAAGGACAGAGAAACAAGAACAGAAAAAAGAGAAACACAAGAACTACAACTGACTTCCAGCCACACTGAGTGTGAAACCAGTTTAACATTATTTATTTCATACATTTACAAACATTCTTGTTGAGAATTAACAGAGGTTTAGATGTTTATGTTTAGGTGTTTGCTTTAGTTGGCCTCTTGACTCTTTAACATTAGTTTTTCTCTGACTGCTGTGAGAGTGTGTTTGAAAAACTCATTTGTTATGGCAAGAAAAAGCCACGAGGAAATTGATCAGATGTTTTTAGAATGGTCTTTGTTTAATTGCCACCATTGTTGAGATTCATGTTGATTTTTTTTGTACGGTATGTGTGTCAAAATGACACTGTGGGTTTCTGCAAATTAAATTAATTAACTCCAGTTTTAATTTATTAATTTAGTTTAATTTCATTTAATTTAATTTTTACAGTAACATACTGTAGATTACAGTAAAGAACTGTACAATTAACCGTAAATTACTGGCAATAGTGTTGCCAGTATTTTACAATTAATTTACAGGGCAGATATTTTTGGTATGAGTACATTAGGTTTAAATAGTTGGACAGAATCATAGAAACATTCATACTACCAGTAAACCAATATTACTTTTTTATGTTACACCAAATCAGCTGCTGTGGCATTTATGAGTTATACAGCAATGGAGAATCTACTGAAGCCAGACTTCTTCAACACATCAAATGACACGATTAAAACCATGATGTCCACTGTGATCTCAGCTACTCTTCCCAAAACCACCAACACTAAACTCACCAAACCAGTCAACTTCACCCTCAAACACATCAGAGTGAGTAACTTTCAGAGACTTTTTAGACTAAATAGAAGAAAACTTGATGGAAATGAATATTTCTGTACTAAAGAGTTCTGTAGGGCCTTTTACTTTTATACTTTTTTATTTATTTTAATTTTAATTGTCTAGCCCTGTCAACATGTTGATCTCACCGTGATCTCTCCATATGACCACACTGTGAGCTCACAGTGAGCTAAAAGTGTAACCGCACAGTGCACTCACTGTGTGCTCATATTATGGTCACAATGTGAGTCGCCCTAGAAATGTTATTGGACATGGACTCAAATGTAAACTCCATGTAAACATCGGATGTCAGGCTCCAACTTCATTAAACAACTCCACAAACAGCATTACCAGCTTCACTTATTACTAACCAGACTTTATTTCTGTAATATGTGTGGAAAAGTTCTTATTGAGATTAATAGAGGTTTAGATGTTAATGATTTATTGAAATAAATAATTTAGTTTGATATCATCATTATAGTGGTATAGTAAATATACCATTATTTTTCTCTGGCTGCTGTAATTGTTTGTTATGGCAAGAACAGTATGAGAAAATGTTATATCAGCTAATTGATGATGTTAATAACGATAAAATCTTCACAGAATCGTTTTGCGTTTTGTATGATGCAACCAGAATGCATTGCTGCATGAAGCATGTCAACGTTATTGAGATTCATGCGCTGATTAGCTTACACCTTATGTACTGAAATTTATTTTTTTATATTTACATTTTTATTGAAACGCTGGAGAAATTCATGTATTTGAATTCCTGGATTGTGATGATTGAAACTATCAAATACTTGTATTAATGTGTTTTTAATTGATGTACGGGCTAGTCCATGGATGTGTTGGAAACTTTTTCTTCAGAGACCAGGAGACGTTGGGATATTTTTCAAGCAGAAGTTACTCTTTATTGAGAACTCGCTGTGCGTCGCTGTAGTCATCCAAGTCTAAACTCAATCGCTCAGCACAGTAGAGTTTATACCTTTCAAAGGGGAGGGATTTACATAGAGGTGGAGACTAGAGATGCACGGTTGGTGGTTACAGCCGCGGACTCCGCGGATAAACCGCGGATCGGGCGGATGACGTGACGAAAAAAAATTGTTTAATTAAATTCGGGCCGGTGGCGGGCGGTTTCTAGTCTCGCAGCTGTCATCAGCAGCGCCTTGTATCGCCCAATCAGTGGATGGCGGGCGACTGCGGTTTTGAAAATTGGTCAAAAACGTTGGTGCGGATGGATGGCGGACGGATGATGAGTTTTGTGATGCGGTTGCGGATGAAATAATAGCCCATCCTTGCATCTCTAGTGGAGACACTCGGAACAAAGCATGTAAATGAAGTACAGGAGTCAGCCTGTTACCGGTAATTCCCCAGCCCTGATCTCATCAGCATAACAGTGTCATTCAAATGCAAAGGTGATAATCCAACCAGCCTAACTATTCAATGACTGGGACAGGGGGCTCCAAGAGCCATTAAAGACAAAGAGTGATAGTCTCAGTAATCTGACTCATTTAACTTACAACAGAGAGAAAAGGACAGACTGGAATCTCATGCTGGAAACTCTGATATAATCATCATATATACTTCAAATGCTAAATTCAGTCTACTAAATTTTCTCAGTTTATATAATATTGTATTGCAACTTAAATGAAATATTTAATAATTTACAAAGAGCCCAACTAAAGCAAACACTGACCTCCACAATGTTGACCCAAACAAACTCTTTTAAGAGGTTCAGTCCTGTGTCTGCTGGGAAACTTCCCGCTAAAACTTTATTAGAATGTTAAGGGATAATGTTCTATCAATGTTATCACTAAACATGTTTTAAAATGTTTTTAGAGAGTGTTATCCTACCGTTTGGGAGAACATTCTGGTAACAAAAATAAAATTAGCTACAGAAAACAATACAAGAACATAACATAATGCTCTCAAAAAAAATTCATAGAACAATTACATGTCTAGCTGGGATGAGCTCATATTGAGGTTATAGTTTGAGCACACAGTGAGAGCGCTGTGAGCAGGGCCTGAAGTTAACTTTTTTGACCACCAGCCACTGTGGCAGGTGGATTTAAAAATCCACCTGCCACAGTAACTTTTTACCAGCCAATTATTATTTATTTATTTATTTTGCCTCATAAAGGTGAAAAATAGAAATCACACAAACATTGTTCTTTAACTTGTAAGAATACACATTTAAGTGCTGTCAAGTTATTAACAAAATCATTATAAGTAATAATAACTTTTAAGGGGGTCGCACACCGGATGCGCAGCGCGGCGCGGACCTTATTCAAAATCCTGCCGCGCCACAGAGCGCCGTTTACATAGTTTTACATTAAATGTACATTTATTTGTCTCAAATCGTCGTTAATGTATATACTGACTTCACCCTGTGCTGCAATATACATTTAGTTTTACATGTATTCACAGAAATCAGCTGCTTGAATAAAAATTGCTGATGTTATCGGACAGACGCAAAAAAAAAAAAAACAACAACTAATGAATCACTCAATTCTCATTGGCTAACCGCCAATGTGGCAGGTAGATTGACAGTTTTACCCGCAAATTGCAAAATTCACCTGCATTTGGCGCGTGGTCAGGTGTTAATTTCAGGCCCTGGCTGTGAGGTTACTCTTTTACATCACTGTGAACTCAGATTGCAGACGTTGTGACCACATGACATCACTGTGAGATCAAAGTATTGACTGGACATGCAGAAATTAATTACTGAGAGATGATACTCAACAAAAATCCTTGCACATGTTTTCTGATTTTTTTGGTTTGTTTGTTTTTTGCAGGAGTTTGACCCCAACGGTTCTCTGTCCTGTGTGTACTGGAATATCAGCGAGTGGATTGTAGATGGTTGTTCTGTTTTAGAGACCAACAGCAGCTACACTGTGTGTTCCTGTGTTCATCTGTCCACATTCGCTCTCATCATGCAAACCAGCCGCCCATCAGAGGTGAAAGATCATGTCAGACAGGTACGATTTATGATGCTGTGTACCAGAAGTTTGGGGGACTAGTCATATACCAACAGACTAGTTGATTCATAAGGTATAGATATTTGTTTGATCTTTATATGATACAAAATATTTTTTTATATTTTATTTTTTGTCTTATCTATAATATTTTGCTAGATGGAGATTTTAAGCGGATTAATTAAAAGGCGTAACTTATTGGAAAGAAAACTTATTTCTTACCGTCAGAACCCTTCCTAAACCCTCTAAAATAACCCTCTTTAAAACATCCTCTACAGCCCTAAAAGCTACTCATTGGTTATTCAAGCAGTGCTTTGAAGACACACTTCAGACACACTTCAGGTCATCTGCCGTGTGAGATGATTCTGTTATGTACATTTGTGAGGACCATGATAGTTTTGTGTAAAGGAGCGGTCACATTACATTACAACTGTCTATTGTAGTGATGTATGAATCACAGCTCACAGAGAAGGCTTTTTCAAACTAAGGAGCTTTTTGTTATTTTGGATAGTTGGAAATGTCACTTAACTTGTCTAAAACATTTTTGTTTTGATGTTTTTTCAGAGCGACTCATTGTTGGAGCTGTTGAATTTGGTGTGTGTGATCGTGGGTCTGGTGTTCTTCAGTTTGGCCCTGTTGACCTTTGCCCTTTGTCAGTGGAGTCCTGGAGTGAATAATGTGGCTCGAATCAACATCTGTATCAGTCTTCTGTTGGCTCACCTTCTGTTCCTGCTCACACAACAGTTCCTGAGCCTCATACGCCCTCATCAGGTGAGAATGATGAAGGAGCCCTACAGCTCAGCACAGTCTCACTGAGAATCATCATAACCGTCTCTCATGATCTCCAGGTGTTGTGTGCCGTGATATCAGGTGTGCTGCACTTCCTCTTTCTCTCCGGCTTTGTGTGGATGTTCATTGAAGCTGTGCTGCTCTTCATCTGTGTGAAGAACCTATCACAGATCAGCTCCAAAAAGAGGGAGGTGCTTAGCAGTGGATTCCTGTGTGTGATTGGATATACGGTTGCTCTGGTTGTGGTGGCCGTGTCTGTCGGGCTGCTTCCTGAAGGATACGGCAGCGAACAGTGAGTTTTCTTATTGAGGTTACTTATTGGTTTAGATAAAATAAAGATGTTATGTTTATGACTGACAGCTCAGCTAGGTCATTTTATTCAGTATGTATCAAAATCACCCAGAAGATAAAACTGCATTAGTATTTTTTTTTTACTTTTTTTTATATCAGTATTTCAACAGTCAACACCTGAAATATATTTTTTAGACTTATTAATTCAGTTCTTATATTGTGTTTTCCTCTAAACAGTTGCTGGATTCAAAGGGATACAAGTTTTATCTGGAGTTTTCTGGGTCCTGTTTGTGTCATACTAGCAGTAAGTTCTAGTTAGACATATTTCATATGGGATGTTGAAGTCAAGAAAACTAATGTGATAATGTCTTATTTTTCTGCAGTTGAACATGATTCTCTTCATCAACATCACCATCAGTCTGTTTTTAACTCTCACCAAACTGAATGCTGAAGTTTCTCAGATGAAACAAACCAAGTAATGTGCATTGTTTGTTGCTTTGCCACTATATAATAGAAAAACATAGACAACAAAGACACATTAAATCTTTCTTTCTCTTTCTCTGCAGGATTATGGCTTTTAAAACACTGGCTCAGTTTGTGATTCTTGGTTGCTCCTGGATTCTGGGTTTCTTCACTAGTGACAGGAAAGAGCTGGAGATCCTCTTCCTGATCTTGAACTCCCAGCAGGGAACCTTCATCTTCCTGGTCTATTGTGTCCTCAATGATGAGGTCTGATGTCACTCAATTTACCACCATATTCCATGTCAAAACATAAAAGACTATTAGATCCATGACTTTTAGAGAGAAATGTCAGAGGCAGTTGTTAATCTGTTAATATTATTCCATTCCTGAGACGGAATGTTCAAATGAGTCAAAACTATTCAACTCCAACTGTCAGAAATTCAAACTTTTAGGCCCAGCTTTCTCAAGCTTTTTTTTTTTTTTGTCTTCAGTAATATTATGATCCCGCTCTAAAATGTTCACTCTCTCCAGAAACAGTATATAAAAGAGAAAAGTAAAACATCTACTTTTGAAAGAGCAACTATAGTCTCATAAAAGACATTTTCTTGCCTGTTTATTATAAAGAAAATCCATTATGGTTCATGAGTTTCAGAGGTTAAATGGATGTGATGAAGTCACTCAGCTCCTCTCGTCTCATTCTTGTCCAGGTCAGACAGCAGTACAGGAAGATCTTCAGATGTCTTGGCTGTGGATGCAAACCCAACAACATCAAAAGTGTCCCGAAAAAATGCTGAGGACTACATATTCAAGAGATTAAATGCAACAGAAATGGTTTCAGATATTAACAGTCACAGCTTATGCCTGTAAATTTGCAAGTATAGCCTAACGTTATACAGGTCTTATTTTTTAGCTGTCATTAATTTTGATGTAAATCTTTTAACTTTTTACTTTTAGTTTCTTGGTGGGGGTTTTGTTGCCTCATTCTTTTAGACCCATGTGTGATTCATTTTACTGGAGACCCCTAAAGTGATGCTTGTTTCCTTTAGTTCACTATGGTCCTTTACTTAACTTTAAGAATATTTAGTATGACAAAGACAGTTAATAATTGTATTTTTTTGCTTATTGAAATTAAGTCATTAGTTGTCATGGACATTGATTCACAAGCACACCTGTCTGTTGTTTTGGATATTGGATTGATATTGCGATGTACCTGTTTCAAATACGTTATTTTGCTTGATTTTGGGTTAATGTTATATAAAGGTGCTTGAATGCTATTTGCCTGGATAGTACCTGCAAAACATAGAATGATATTACAATTTAACTTTCTTTCTTAAGCTGATTTAAAGTTTTAGTCTTTGCATTAACTGCTTTGTATTGTTACTAATAAAATAAGTATTTTTATTGTTTCGATCGCCTCCTGTGTGTCTTTACTTATTACTACAAACTGAGCCCCAAAAAAGAACAACAACAAGGGAGCCTTCTGTCTTCTATATCCTGAAGGATTTCAACCTAGTGGTGGGATTAGATTAAATTTGACAATCCATCTCCTCATTTTTTCTTCTAGGGTGGCCTATGTGGAGGAGTATCTTGACATCTGCCACTAAGCGACGTGCGATGATGTCACCCTCATGGATGGTTTTTGGTATGGGCTGGATGAGGACATCCGCTTCATTATCCCGCAGGGGGATACCTGCAGGAGTGTATAGGAGTACACTTCGCATTGCCCACCCATCATCCATCAGCACGTCGCTGCATCCAGAGGCCATCAACCACTCGCACGGAAATGAAGACAAAGCGATGAAGGAGCCAAAGCCTGAGATAAGGACAGAGCTTGTCATCGCCCTAGAGCACAAGCCCTAATGTGAGTCTGACCAGGTGTGTGAGCCGGCACCTCCGTATATCGCCATGAAACGTATGGTGGAGTTCGAGAGTTCGGAGGAAAAGCCTAACCAACATCTAGACACTGAGGGTGAGCTGGACTCTGTGGACTATAATTATTATGAGGATTTGGACATAGACATTCTGCTGAATCTCCCATTACCGATGGTTACGCCCAGCACAAAGCCTGATTCGTCACCCAGCACCAATTCTGTGTAATCGCCTTTGATTGCACTCAGCCTCCCTCACCAACCTCCACATCCTGATTCAGCCTGTTCATCACCCCCGCCTCTGCTGGTTCCCCTTAGTTCCTCGACTTCTACTGTTGTGTGGATAAGCCTTTGGGTCTTCCGGTCTCCAGCGTTGCCAGGCATGTGGATCCCTCTGCTCGGCCTCTGGCCACTGATCCCATCACTCTACCTCGGCCCGTTGAGCTGTCAGCTCCACCCTGGCTCCTTCCTCCCTCGGCTCCACCAGATACCATCCACCTTCACCGCTCCACCCGAATCCCTCGCCCCTCCGGTTCAATCTTAGTCAGACGTCACCCTGCCTAAGCAACGGCCCGTCCGCTGCGCTCAGTCTCTCCACCCCATCGGCTCCACTAGCACTAGGCTCTGGTCAGTCACAGCGTAGGCTTTCATCTTGGTTGTGTGCTGGATCACCACCTGACTACTCCTAGCCTTGTGAAAAAAAGTATACTTTATTGTAATTGAAATATATCCCCTTTTTCAATAGTACATTGCAAATATACAAAAAAAAATGTTTACTATCTTTAAATATATTAGTAAATTAGCATCATGCTTTTACCTATTTTCACAACACAACTTTTAACAGACTTTAAAATAATTGTACTTTAGTATATTTTCTAAAAATATATTTTAGAAAAATATACTTGAAGTGAAAATTCAGTTTATTTTTTAAAAGTGTATTTATTTGCACTTTATTAAAAATATATATCAGGTACACAGCAAAATCCCCATTGTTAAATTAACACTCCTCAGTGTACTACAGGGTGTTAAATTTAACACTGAAGCAGTGTTGAAGTTAATGAGATAAATAAGTGATTAATTAAGTGATGATTGAGCATTATTGAAGATACCTGATGTTAATAAGCAGAATCATTAAAGGAAAGAGAAACAACAAGAACAGAAAAAAGAGAAACACTTCAAGCCATTCAAGATCAAAGTGTGCAATTTGTAGTAAACACTTGCGTGGGCAAGTGCGCCGACATGCCGACACGCTTCGGGAGACCCAAGTTCAAGTCCCGGCTCGTGGACCTTTGCCGATCCCGTCCCCCCTCACTTCCTGTCTAGCAACTGTCCTGTCCTAGAAAATATAAAAATATATATAAATACACTAGGTTGTATGTTTCGAAGACACTTGTAACACAAATAAAGTACACTTTTATATCACTAATCAAGCATGTAATTATTCCCTACACAGGCATATACTTAAAGTAGACTAAGTATACTTGAAGTTGCTCCAATTTAGTAAACTAAATACACTTAAAGTTATGCTTAACATGAGAGATGTTTTACAGCATCATCATAAAGTATGAAAACTAAAATTAATTATCTTTGACTGAAAATGGATATTTGTTATTATTAGATTATTTTCTATTACATTAACTTCTTTCAACAGATCAGAATTTTTATTTTTTTACATTGGGAAAATAATTGTTGGAAACACACACACACATATATCAAGAATCCACATATGAATCTTAACAATGGTGACTTGCTTTATGCCGCAATGCATTCTGGGAGGCACCATAGTATAAAACTCATGGCTCCCAGCATGCATTGCAGCATGAAGCATGTCACCATTGTTGTGAATTCATATGCTGATTCTTGATTTCTTTTGTTTTAAAAAAAAATCTGCAATGTATATAAAAATCAAAAGTCAGACTGTCTGCTCTGTGTCAAGAAAGGTGAAAGTTATTTATAAATAACATGACAACTTTTGGTTAAGAATAAGATTAGTGAATTGGCCTACTTTATGATAGTGAAAACTAGGGCTGGGCGATATATCGCACGATATTGTTATGCGCATCTCGTCAATTAATGCGATATGGCTCAGCTTGTCAGTTAACTACGGCTCTTTGTACTAGGGCTGGGCGATATATCGCACGATATTGTTATGCGCATCTCGTCAATTAATGCGATATGGCTCAGCTTGTCAGTTAACTACGGCTCTTTGTACTAGGGCTGGGCGATATATCGCACGATATTGTTATGCGCATCTCGTCAGTAAAGCCGGTTCCTTGATTAGTAGTAAATCACCTTCACCTGCTTTTAGATGGAGCGGCATTTACTACACAGCACAAACTCCAGTGTTAAATTAACACTCAAGAGTGTTAAAGTTAATGAGATAATTAAGTGATTAATTTAGTGATGTTTGAGCATTATTGAAGACACCTGATGTTAATTTCTCGCAGCTGGCTGCGTTCTTCATCGACTCACGAGCCGAGTGATCCACCGCTAAGAGTTGTACACTTAACAAGCAGAATCACTGAAGGAGAAAATCTCAAATTGTAAGCCACCATTATGGCGATAAGTGTTTGCTTTAGTTGGGCTCTTAACCTTTATACATTCACTTTAAATTTGTTTGTCTGCTGTTATTTACTTATAACAGTCAAATGAACAAAAAAAAAGTGTGATCTGATAGTGTTGGTTGTGTTCTGGCATAATCATGCTGGGCTATGAAAAATGAATCTTATTGCGATAGTTTGGTTTGACTTGTTGGCAACAACTTTTTGATTCTACAGCATATGAATATAGGTATGTTTCTTATAGTCAAAAATATTTAATAAACATTGTTCTGATCAAAACACTTTCAAATAAATTTATTTAGAAAACACAGACATCAATAATCAGCCTGTGAATCTCAACAATGGTGACAATAATAAAGCATGTTGCAGTGGCTGCCACCAATCACAACTCATTAATGGCTCCCATCATGCATTGCGATATGAATAAATTATGATTTGAATTTTCTATGTAATTTACTTTTCCTAATTGAATATTCTGCTCGTCACCATTGTTGAGATGCATAGACTGAATCTTGAAGTCTGCGAGTGCCAAAATAAAGATTTTTTTTTAAACAACTTCTAAGAAATCCTTTGTATTATAGCTAAAATTCTGGATATTTATTCAGAATCACAGTTATGCTGTAACCAACAACATAAATCAAAATCATAAAGTTAAAATGATGATTGTCATAATATAACTAACACCATCATATCACTGTTTTCTTTGTTCATCTGGCAGTTATAACTCAGATACATCAGCCAAACAAAATCTAAAGTTAATAATATAAGGGTCAAGAGCCCAACTAAAGCAACCAATGATCGCCATAACGGTGGCTTACAATTTGAGTTTTTCTCCTTCAGTGATTCTGCTTTAGGTGTCTTCAATAATGCTCAATCATCACTCAATTAATCACTTAATTATCTCATTAACTTCAACACTCTTGAGTGTGGACTCATATCCCAGGAGTGTTAATTTAACACTGGAGTTGTTGCTGTGTACAAAGAGCCGTAGTTAACTGACAAGCTGAGCCATATCGCATTAATTATCGCTGGCGATACGTCCGCGATATTGATGCGATATGGCTCAGCTTGTCAGTGAACTACGGCTCTTTGTAGTAAATGCCGCTCCATCTGAAAGCAGGTGAAGGCGATTTACTACTAATCAAGGAACCGGCTTTACTGACGAGATGCGCATAACAATATCGTGCGATATATCGCCCAGCCCTACTTTGTACACAGTAAAAACTCCAGTGTTAAATTAACACTCCTGGGAGTGTATATGAGTCCACACTCAAGAGTGTTGAAGTTAATGAGATAATTAAGTGATTAATTTAGTGATGATTGAGCATTATTGAAGACACCTGATGTTAACAAGCAGAATCACTGAAGGAGAAAAACTCAAATTGAAAGCCACCGTTATGGCGATCATTGGTTGCTTTAGTTGGGCTCTTGACCCTTATATTATTAACTTTAGATTTTGTTTGGCTGTTGTATCTAAGTTATAACTGCCAGATGAACAAAGTAAAAAGTGATCTGATGGTGTTGGTTATATTATGACAGTCATCATTTGAACTTTATGGTTTTGATTTATGTTGTTGATTACAGCATAACTGTGATTCGGAATAAAAAATTATTCATATCACAATGCATGATGGGAACCATTAATGAGTTGTGATTGGTGGCAGCCACTGCAACATGCTTTACTATTGTCACCATTGTTGAGATTCACAGGCAGATCATTGATGTCTGTGTTTCTAAACAAATTAGAAAGTGTTTTGATCAGAACAATGTTTATTAAATATTTGGATTATAAGCAACATACATATATGCTGTAGAATCAAAAAGTTATTGCCAACAAGTTAAAACAATCTATTTCAATAAGATTCATTTTCAGATCACAGCATGATTATGCCAGAACACAACCAACACTATCAGATCACACTTTTCTTTGTTCATTTGACTGTTACAATTAAATAACAGCAGACAAACAAATTTAATGTGAATGTATAAAGGTTAAGAGTCCAACTAAAGCAAACACTGATCGCCATAACGGTGGCTTACAATTTGTAATTTTCTCCTTCAGTGATTCTCCTTGTTAACATCAGGTGTCTTCAATAATGCTCAAACATCACTAAATTAATCACTTAATTATCTCATTAACTTTAACACTCTTGAGTGTTAATTTAACACTGGAGTTTGTGCTGTGTAGTAAATGCCGCTCCATCTGAAAGCAGGTGAAGGTGATTTACTACTAATCAAGGAACCGGCTTTACTGATGAGATGCGCATAACAATATCGTGCGATATATCGCCCAGCCCTAATGAAAACTATAACACCTGAATGCCTTTGTTTTTGGCTTCCTTTGTAACAAAGTATGTGTTTTTGTAAACATTGTTACAAACACCAAAATTGCATTTAAAATGCTAAGAGTCAAACTGCCCAACTAAAGGAAAAACTGATCATAATGGTGACCAAACATTTTAAAATGTAGACACCTAAACCTCCCTTTATAGACATATAAAATAAATAAAGTCCACTGGTTAGTAATAAGTGAAGCTGGTAATGCTGCAAACACTGATCACAATAATGATGACTTGAAAATTGTGATTTTCTCCTTCAGAAATTCTGCAGGTGTCTTCAATAATGGTCAATTTTCACTCAACAAATCACTTTATTATCTCATTACTTTAACACCGCTTCAGTGTTAATTTGTCAAATAAACTCCCAGGAGATTTCATTTTTGCTGTGTACGGAAAACAATTTAATATAGTTCAGGCATTCTGTGCCTTCATCCTGCAGTCTTCTCAGGCCAGATTGGGTCTTTTTCTACCACAAGTTTTTTGTTTTTACAACAAATACTTTCCTTTCACTTACTGAAAAACTATTGATCAATCGAATTCAAGTAGGTTTTTTTTCAAATGCTCTGTATAAAAAAGGTTTCTGCCTTAAATGTTTAAATAACGTGGATGCTTAAGTAATTTCATCTTAAATGACATTAAACTGACTGAGTTGAATCTTGTATAACATAAAAAAGTAGAAAATTGCTTAACTTATTTTAATGAGTAAAAGCAATGTAAAAACGTATGTTGTCATAACTTATTTATCAATTCTCATTAGCTACATCAGCAACAAATAAAATGAAATTATTAAATATTAGCTCAAATGACGTCAAGCATTCCTCTAATCCTTGTTGGATTTGCATCTTTGATGCAAGATGTAAAGTAGTGGGTAGATTTGTGTTTATCTCGTCACAGCAGAATGGAAATAAAGAGATAAGGTGTTTCTACGATCCAGTGAGAATATAAACTGGGTTCAAAGGTTTCATGCTCCAAAATGGTATAAGTGAAATTCACACTCAAATCATAAACTTCAAATAATATATAAGATCCCAATATCTTAGGTGAAGAGTTAGACTCTGGGCCTTTTCAACCCCCACAAAATTTTACAATATAGAAACAATGTTAGACATGAGCTTTGATGTTGATTTAATAAGTATAAAAGCATCTTGGCATGTGTTCTGTCTTTGTGTATGAATTTGAATATAGATTTGAATGTGCGCAGGAGGAGATAACAGAATGCATTTCCTCGGGTGGATGAGCAGACAATTGTCATTTACACTTCTACAATACATATTTACGTGTCTTCACCCGAAGATCATTTAAAGATAAACTCATATCAGGTAAGACACTCTTGACATACTTTATACATCAGATGAGAATAAAACGCTTTAGTGTTACTGTTAATCTCACAGTTGTTTGGTCTTTATTAGCTGTGTGTGAAAAGTGTTTCAAGTTATTTAAGCAACATGTTGTGCAGGGGAAATCCTCAGCTTTAGATCATAATCTGTGATATTCATGATGATGATGATATACCGTCCGGTATAGGGTGTGATTATGAAAACAGTCTCTGAGTGTTGACTTTGAGAGCTGTTAATTGACAGTATATTCCTGTATGCTAGTTTTGTTTTCTACTGTATACTACTCTTTTAATGGAAAATGGTATGATATTGTCAGAATTTGGCCTTTTTACAGCAAGGGTTAACAGTGTAATATACATTTTAAACAGCTCATTCAAGTACAACAACAGTACTGTACAACATCACCTTTTCGTTATGGTCATTAAGCCAAATCTCTTTAAAAGATAGTTTTCAGCAAAGACACTAAAATTCGAGAATCTATAAACCAGGAGCTATTTTAGCCTTTCATATGTACTGAGAAACAAACACCAATCAAAAAGTCTCTCCATATTTTGATCATCTTCTTTTGTTACTGTTTTTGGATGTATAATTTACCATTTTCACAGATTCCCATTTTTTACCTTTACTGTCATGGAGACGATAATGATATCGTTTTGAAAAACTTGCTCTTTGAAACCGTTTTCAAAAGTTTCTTTTCAGTCCCCCAAAATGCATTAAAAAAATCAGTTTTTAGTTGAAAACTGTGTTGTGTAAAAGGCCCCAATTAGATCAATAGTGATTTATTTTCACGAATGGCTAGTTCCGACAGAAAACACAAGCTACACGATAGTTGAAATATCAGTGAAAGATGAGCAGGACGGTATAATTTAATCTCCACCATCAACCAAGGAATTATATCAGTAATATTTTACTGCAGGGACAGCAGTATTTCACTGGGACTCGTTCCCCGTTAAAAGAGTCTAGCGATGGCCCTGCAATAAACAAACACAAACCCATGCGTTCTCTTTCTTTTCACAAACAAAAGTAAGATAGAGTTGGTTAATGGCGCCATCATGTGTCTCTAAACGATTACAGACTCTCCTCATTTATAACTGTTGCAACATGTACACTCACAAATACAGTGGAAAGTGTGTTTGACTAAAGTCATGCATAAATGTCTCTCTCTCTCTAGACTGTAAAGGAAACTCATCATCTGAACTGTTTTTATATAAAGAGAAATACACCATGACAATGGTTCCTTCTCTTCATAAAGGTGAGTATATTATAAAAGTGCTTCTCACTGCTGCAAAAACATTTATGACACGAACTGCGGTCAGATTATGAATGTAGTTTTCTCAAACTCAAAATTGCAACTTAATCAAATAAATTTTCATTAGTTTTTATAGATTTTTTTCTTTTTCTTTGTATTTCATGACAGGTTTTATAAGAGCACAGACTATCATCTCTGTTATGCTGTGTAAGTCAGTAAGCACTGTATTTTGCTCATTTATTTTTTGTTGTGATAATGATAATAACACATAATCAGGCTCACATGTTTGTTTAATAAATATTTGGGCTAATTTTATTATGCGTTTACAATCTGATTAAAAAAATTCACCATGTTTAAATCCTCCCCAAACTCAACACAGAATATGTTAAATAAGACTTTATCAGATTGGGCCTTCATCGATCTAATGATCCTCCCACATAGCAGCATTGTGACGTCCCAGATCCGGCCCACATCTGGCACACGTGGAAAGATGATCAGCATTGCAGCTTCACTTATTACTAACCAGACTGACTTTATTTCTGTCAGATTTTACTGAAAATTAACAGAGGTTTAGCTCTAATGTTTTTCATTTGAAGTCACCATAACAGTGATTAGTGTTTCCATTAGTGTCTAGATTTCCATTAAATCTTCAGTTGATTTCATCTAAGACTGTGTCCGCAGTCAGTTGTAGTTCTTATGTTACTGCTCATCTCTTTTTCTGTTTTCTTCTTTCCTTCAGTGATTCTGCTTGCTAACCCTGACCATTCCAGAAGCCAAAATATCAACATAGTGCCAGGCAGACATAAAACCCCTTAGACTTTGAAGGGTTAACAGGCTTATTAAGGCTGAGATGACTCCATATTTAAAGGGGCATTCAGCAACTTTTTCAACTTAATAAATCCGTTTAGTAATCATTTGGATGGTTAAATAACCTGTTCTGGTGAGAATGGTGACTTTCCCCGCTCCCCCCAGCGCTCCCAGGCAGAAAACCAACCTTGCAACATGGGGACTAACGTCCCGGTAAGTTAGAAATAGGAAGTCTTGTGAGAAGCGAGAACGAGCGAGAAACACAAACTGCTTTACGGCAAATCGACATTAACACACATGCCATATGATAGTGTGTATGATGTATTACCCTCCTCGGTAGACATAGCTCCACATGATGAAGTTATCTGGCTCTGATAACAACAAATACACATGAGCAGCGGTAGAAAGGGGGAGGAGGGGCCGCAAGTGAGTTGTTTTTTACGACAAGTGTTGTGAAATATATGCCCCACAGCTGTAGGGGGAGCTCATTGAGACAATATGCGACAACAAAAGTGAAAATCAGCAAAGAAATGGCTAGAGTTGCCGAGTGCCCCTTTAATATACACAGATTTTATGGCTCATAAGGTCCAGTTCTGGTTTATTTCTTTGCTCTTGGCTGACATGTGGCATTGCTATGGCCTGCTTGTGGCCCAGATCTGGCAAACAGGAGTGAGCCGCCCAAGGGCCGTCTTTCCACGCTGCATGTGGACCAGATCAGTATTCCACAAGTGCCAGATGTGGGCCGGATCTGGGCCGAAACAATGTTGCTATCTGGGTTGTATAGGTGCTTAGTATTTCTTTACAAAGTGACATCGCCAATACATAGGCCTACAGCGATACAGCGTTTATAGTCGTTTTCGCGGATCCGTGTGAACAGGAATCGTTTTGACAAACGCTGTGGCCTGTACATGATAAACACAAAGAAAAAACTTTTCACTTTTAGTACATCATTGCAGTGTAAATGCTACTTTATTCCTATTTATATACACACACAGAGGCACATCTTTCCACATGTGCCAGGTGCCGTTTGTTTGAACAGAAAAGGATGAAGAGTTTCATTATGTGAAAAAGATGGATGAGGATAATAATAATTTCTAGAATAGACAATACATTATTCTTTGAAAGAAAAAGTCATAAAGACAGAACTTTCATTTTTGGGTGAACTGTCACTTTAAGTAAAAGCTTATATTCATATATGTTTATTTGACTGCAATTTCATTGTGTCCTCTGTAACATGTTGATTCATTTGTATTCATAATTATTTTTTAGATGTCTTAAGACTGTACTTGGCCTTTTCAACTGTCTCACCGGTGACGACTGCAGGTAATGTACTCTGAAAGAAAAACGTTTTGTCAGTTCAACGTAGAAAATGTACTTCATGTGGAAACATCTACAATAAATGGTTGAAATGTTGAAATTAAATAAATTATTAAAGATACTGATTATAACTGATTTCAACCAACCTTGATTGATTGATTGATTCTGAAAGAATCAATACCAAGTATGATATAATCTTTTTTTGTTTGTTTGTTATGATGAGAGTCTTTTCCCATCTTGATGTAAATGCACTAAAAAAAAAAAAAAAGAATTCATTACCCTCACCTAATTGAGTTGAAGAAATTAACACACAATTTAATTTACATTTTTTATTACACTTCTGTTGGTCCATCCTAATTTTATAATTAATATACTGAAGTTTAATTTTCCAATTGAATAGTGTCATTCATCTATTGTAGTGTAATTAATGAAGTACTCAGTAAAGTGTCAGTATTGAGCAGAAAACACTGAACAGCCTGAACACAAGCTCTCTTCAGCACAATGAACCACAACATTTAATAACACAAACTCCTAAATGTCCAACATTACTGAACATTAACATAAAAACAATCTTTCCCTTTACTGAAAAACACATAAAATAAAATACTTAATAATAGGGATGATATGAAATGAAAATTCTGGATGCACTTGACCAAAAACAAAACTGAAAATGACTTAAAGAGTAACTAAACCCTAAACTAACTTTTTTTAGTTAATGATCTGTGAGACTGGGGCTTTATTGTTGCTGTTCATTGATTCAAGTAATTTTTTTGACATTTGGGTATAAAGTGTTTTAAGTCTACAATATATGGTGTAAAAACGTCTGAGTGCTGCCCTCTTCAGGTTGAACGGTGAACTATATGCCATATTTCTGCCATATTTTTATTCCACCCATGAACTCACACAGCAAAAACTTCAGTGTTAAATTAACTTTCCTAAGAGTTAATTTGGCTCCAGACTCAAGAGTGTTAAAGTGTTAAAATGAGTGTTAAATTAACACTCAATAGTGTTAAAGTTAATGAGATAATTGAGTGATTAATTTAGTGATGATTGGGCATTATTGAAGACACCTGATGTTTTGATTTATGTTGTTGGTTACAGCATAACTGTGATTCTGCATAAATATCCAGAATTTTAGATATAATATAAAGGGATATCTTAAAAGTTGTTTTCTAAAAACAAGAAAATCTTTCTTTTAGGCACACACATACGTCAAGATTCAGTCTATGCATCTCAACAATGGTGACGAGCAGAATATTCAATTAGGAAAAGTAAATTACACAGACAATTCAGATCATAATTTATTCATATCGCAATGCATGATGGGAGCCATTAATGAGTTGTGATTGGTGGCAGCCACTGCAACATGCTTTATTATTGTCACCATTGTTGAGATTCACAGGCTGATTATTGATGTCTGTGTTTCTAAATCAATTTATTTGAAAGTATTTTGTTCAGAACAATGTTTATTACATATTTTGGATTATAAGAAACATACTGATATTCATATATGTTGTAGAATCACAAAATTGCTGCTAATGAGTTAAACCAATCTACAGGCCTGTTCACACCGGGACGAATATCAGCGCGCGTTATTCGCCAGCGTTTTTCAACGCGTTTTTTGTTCACACCCAAGCGATTTTCGCTGACGATAAGCCGAGTGGACACGCAAATTCATTCCCCGACATTAGATGGCGCTTATGTACATGAAAGATAATTAAGTGAAATGAAACTCACCATCAAGCCCCATTTGCTCTGCAATACCACTCCATAACAGTTCTCTTTTAGCAATATTTTTGAAGTCACTGTCGCGTTTGTCATACAGTCCCTTATGTTCCGACACCAACTAGACCAGCAGCTCTACATTTATCTTGGCTTGCATCTTCCTCTTCTTCTTCTTCTTCTGTGAATTTTATTGGCAGTTTGCAATCTATGTGCATTACCGCCATCTACAGGAATAAGGTGTGATCACATTGGGACATGAAACGCTACGTGTTTAGCTCCTCCAGCTTCAACCTCAACTCAACCTCCATAGAAAATAAAATAAATAAATAAATATAAAACTAAAGTCTTCTTGCTAACTGTGTTTTTTTAAGAAATTGTATCACTGCTTTTATTGTAGAGTGTGTTCCTGGTAGTTTCAACAGGTTGCTTAAATTAACAGACTTTGTTACCCTCTTAATTTTTTCTCTCTCTTTAAGGTACTGCCTACATGTCAAAAGTACATGCTTCACCGTTTCAATTTCCATACAATATGGGCACATTCCCGTCTCATGTTTCCCTATTATATATAAGTTGCTGTTCAGTCCTGTATAGGGTTGCCAACCGTTCCGTATAATACGGAATCGTTCCGTATTTGACACATAAAAGGCTTGTTCCGTATTGAACTGATACGGAACGCACTTTGTTCCGTATTTTTGAAAATCAATTCAGTGTAAATCCATGACAGACGCATACCTTCTAATATATATGTCAGACAGACTATGAACGAAGACCCGCTGCTATAATGGCAAATTCGGGGACTTGGCGCCCCCTTGACGGGATCTGACGTGTAATGACGTAGAGTTGGCTCATTGGTCGCACGTCAGAGGCGCCCGCGCCATTGGATGTGCAGTTGCCGCAGCGCAGCCTATGAGCGAGCCAGACGCTCTTCAGCATAGATATACACACGGCTGTGCAGCTGCAAATGCGTTTTACAGGCTTCAGTAAATCGAGTAAAATGAGACATTTGTAGGCTATGATAAGAAAAACTGCTACATTAAAAATATATTTTTTTGCACTGGAAAGAACATTTTAGAAGTCTAATTCTATTGAATAAGTTTGCACAAGGCTACAGAAAACTGATGTGTTTATTTTTCTTCAAATGCAGTAAGCCGATGAGTTTTGAATGTTATGTTGTATTTGTTTAGGTTAAAAATAAAACGTATTATGAACTAAACAAATAGATGGTTCATTTTTGGCAAAATGATCACGATAGCCTTTATATTTATATTTATGAGTTTTGAATGTTATGTTGTATTTGTTTAAGTTAAAAATAAAACGTATTATGAACTAAACAAATAGATGGTTCATTTTTGGCAAAATGATCATGATAGCCTTTCTGAGTGGTTAAGTCTTGTATATTGATTAAGCCTACTTTGCAATTCAAATTTTAGTGCAACTTAAAATAATATATAATGCAACTTTGCCTAATAAGTTGCATTATAATGTGCTATAAAATGCACATTATAAATATAATGTGCTATAAAATGCACCCCCCCCCCCCGTTCCTTATTTCTAATTCAGAAAGTTGGCAACCCTAGTCCTGTATGTCCTAGCCTTAGCCTAGTGAACCATGTTTCCTCCTGTCGTGATAATGAACTCATTTTTTTAACTGTTACATTTTGTTGAATACTATATAAATGCCTACCTTTTTCCCCCTTATCCCATTTATCTTGCCAGAGTTTATGAATACCATCTTTAATTATTGTTTCAATTTCTGATTTGCTGAGTGGAACCTGTATTTCTACTTGTTCTGCTTTAAGTGCTTCTTTTGCCAACTCATCGGCCTTCTCATTCCCCTCAATACCTGTGTGCGCTGGAACCCAAGTGAACTGTGTTATTAGCTTCTGTTGCGTTATTCTGAATATCATCTGATGAACTTCGTCTAAAAGATCTTGCCTGCATTCAGATTTCCCATCTGTATGCTAGTTAAGGAGGACATAGAGTCTGAACAAATAACCGATTTATATGGCTTCACTTCTTCTACCCACTGTAGTGCCATTATGATGGCCGTCATTTCTGCAGAGAAGATTGAGAGGTGATTTGAAGTTCTTTTTTGTATTATGACTTTATATTTAGGAATGTATACAGCCACCCCCGTTTTACCTGCTGGTTCTTTGGATGCATCTGTACATATTTGTACTGTATCATTATATCTTACTTCTATATACTGTTGTACACTTTGATACAATCCCGTCTTAACTATGTTTTTAGTTTCTATATTAACTACAGGATAGCAGAAAAACCAAGGTGGAGTTATGCTCAAGTTAACAGTTTTGCTGCAGGATATAATACTGATTCCCATATCATCTGCCTCTTTTTTACTACTCCATCCAAAACTATTTTCCACAATGCGTCCATATTCCCAACATTCCTCTAACACCAATTTTGTAGGATGTATATTCTCATGCCCTTGTAAGTTTACCCAATATGCTAGAGAGAGCTTTAACCTCCTAAGATCTAAAGGCATCTCCCCTACTTCTACTTGCAGCGCTGGGATAGGTGATGTTCGGAAGGCTCCACTACACAGCCGGAGAGCTTTAGCCTGCACCCTGTCCAATTCAGCCAATGTAGTTTTAGCTGCTGTTTTATATACTATACATCCATAATCAAACACTGATCGGATTATTGCTATATAAATTCTTTTCAAAGAAGAGCCTGATGCCCCCCAATTATAACCTGATAGACACTTTAAAAGATTAATTGCTTTCTTACATTTTTTCACCATTTTCTGTACATGATTTTTAAAAGTGAGTTTACTATCAAACCACACACCAAGATATCTTAATTCATTAACCTGTTTGAGAGATTGCCCATATATCTTAAGATCTATTGTTGGTTTTACCCTTTTCTTAGAAAAACAGATGAATTGGGTTTTTTCCACTGAGAGGTGAAACCCCCATTAAAGTGACCATTTTCCAACCTGACTAATTGCATCCGTTGCTGTAAATTATCTATATTACGGCCCCTCACCCACAATGCTCCATCATCTGCATATAATGCCCTGTTTATCATTTGATTCACTCCATCATACACATCATTAATCATTATATTAATAATATTGATAACTCTATAATTAACACCATGTTGAATGAAGGTTATAACTCCACCACCCATAGCAAGGGTTCTATCCTTACGTACTGCTGTATATCCATACAATATAAAATCAAGTGAAGGTTTTAACCAGGATTCCTGAATACAAATTATGTTAGGTTTGACAGATTGCTCCTGAATGTGCTGTTTTAATTCCTGTCCGTTCGCAATTAGACTCCTCGCATTCCACTGTAGAATGCTTAGCATTAGGGCTGGGCGATATATCGCACGATATTGTTATGCGCATCTCGTCAGTAAAGCCGGTTCCTTGATTAGTAGTAAATCACCTTCACCTGCTTTCAGATGGAGCGGCATTTACTACAAAGAGCCGTAGTTCACTGACAAGCTGAGCCATATCGCATCAATATCGCGGATGTATCGCCAGCGATAATTAATGCGATATGGCTCAGCTTGTCAGTTAACTACGGCTCTTTGTACACAGCAAAAACTCCAGTGTTAAATTAACACTCCCTGGATATGAGTCCACAGTGTTGAAGTTAATGAGATAATTAAGTGATTAATTGAGTGATGATTGAGCATTATTGAAGACACCTAAAGCAGAATCACTGAAAGAGAAAAACTCAAATTGTAAGCCACCGTTATGGCGATCATTGGTTGCTTTAGTTGGGCTCTTGACCCTTATATTATTAACTTTAGATTTTATTTGGCTGATGTATCTGAGTTATAACTGCCAGATGAACAAAGAAAAAAGTGATATGATGGTGTTAGTTATATTATGACAATAATCATTTGAATTTTATGATTTTGATTTATGTTGTTGGTTACAGCATAACTGTGATTCTGAATAAATATCCAGAATTTTAGCTATAATAAAAAGGATTTCTTAGAAGTTGTTTAAAAAAAAATCTTTCTTATAGGCACTCACAGACTTCAAGATTCAGTCTATGCATCTCAACAATGGTGACAAGCAGAATATTCAATTAGGAAAAGTAAATTACATAGAGAATTCAGATCATAATTTATTCATATCGCAATGCATGATGGGAGCCATTAATGAGTTGTGATTGGTGGCAGCCACTGCAACATGCTTTATTATTGTCACCATTGTTGAGATTCACAGGCTGATTATTGATGTCTGTGTTTCTAAATAAATATATTTGAAAGTGTTTTGATCAGAACAATGTTAATTAAATATTTTTGACTATAAGAAACATACCTATATTCATATGCTGTAGAATCAAAAAGATGTTGCCAACAAGTTAAACCAAACTATCGCAATAAGATTTATTTTTCAGATCACAGCATGATTATGCCAGAACACAACCAACACTATCAGATCACACTTTTTTATTGTTCATTTGACTGTTATAAATAAATAACAGCAGACAAACAAATTTAAAGTGAATGTATAAAGGTTAAGAGCCCAACTAAAGCAAACACTTATCGCCATAACGGTGGCTTACAATTTCTCCTTCAGTGATTCTGCTTGTTAAGTGTACAACTCTTAGCGGTGGATCACTCGGCTCGTGAGTCGATGAAGAACACAGCCAGCTGCGAGAACTTAACATCAGGTGTCTTCAATAATGCTCAAACATCGCTAAATTAATCACTTAATTATCTCATTAACTTTAACACTCTTGAGTGTTAATTTAACACTGGAGTTTGTGCTGTGTAGTAAATGCCGCTCCATCTGAAAGCAGTTGAAGGTGATTTACTACTAATCAAGGAACCGGCTTTACTGACGAGATGCGCATAACAATATCGTGCGATATATCGCCCAGCCCTACTTAGCATCATTATTAATCTCCACCACCACATGTTGATTGTGAATCTGATATCCCCATTCTAATTGTTGCATTGATGATCTCTACTGACATCTCTTCCATCTCAAAATATTTTTCTGCCGCTTTTGCAATTATCTTAATTCTCTCTGTTCGGCTACATGCTTGGGCAGAACAGTTAATGATTTCCACCATAAATGCTACGAACTTTTTCTTCTCCACTATAAGTGTATCCTTGGTAATATTGCAACACTTATGCAAGTTTTGAACTGGGGATTGAGTCACAGGTGCTAGTCTACTTTTATCCTCATTAGATTTTACCTTTCTAATTTTGCATCTTCCTCGTCTTTTTCCCGGCAGTGTGTAGACGCTACTTGGCGTATATCTTCTTCGCCGTTATGTATGTGTGCTCGGCAAGGCCGTTTTGTGTTTGAGCGCCCCCAAGTTGTGTTTTACTGTAACTTCAGAAGCTCCAGACAGGTGAGCAAAAGCGCCAATCACATTGGTCGGATAGTTTTTGACGCGACGCGGCGCGTCAAACCAAAAAAACGAACCCGAGGCGTTTTTTAAAAAATGACGCTTTTACGCGTAGCGTTTTTCACGTCGGTGTGCACACTCACATTGGCGCCCTTTGTTTAATCACGAGGCGATAAACGTCGGCGAATATCGCGGGCGAAATTCGTCCCAGTGTGAACAGGCCTTACCTCAATAAGATTCATTTTCAGATCACAGCAAGATTATGCCAGAACACAACCTACACAATCAGATCACACTTTTCTTTGTTCATTTGACTGTTATAACAAAATAACAGCAGAAAAACAAATTTAAAGTGAATGTATAAGGTTTAAGAGCCCAACTAAAGCAAATACTGATCGCCATAACGGTATCTTACAATTTTAGATTTTCTCCTTCAGTGATTCTGCTTGTTAACATCAGGTGTCTTCAATAATGCTCTATCATCACTAAATTAATCACTTAATTAGCTCATTAACTTTAACACTATTGAGTGTTAATTTAACACTCATTTTAACACTTTAACAAGTCTGGAGCCAAATGAACTCTTAAGAAAGTTAATTTAACACTGAAGTTTTTGCTGTGTGAGTTCATGGGTGGAATAAAAATATGGCAGGACTTTTACTTTCTGACCCCTGGACTTTCCACCTCTGCTTGATGGTAGGGACTTGAGACTTGACTTACTCCCATCTCTGCTTATTAGTGTTTTATTCCATGTGTATGTTAGATAAATTTGGACGACCAACATTTCATCAGTGGAACTAACGTTATTAACCTACTGTTACCTTACATGATAATAGATAACAAAATAATGGTCATGCCTACATATTTTTATTCTTATTTTGCAAATCCAAATTGCATTACAATGTTCGGACTGAACACTCAACATAAATAGAAACGAGGAGTAATTCAATAATGATTTCAGCAACAAACTAGATTTTTTTTTTCTGTGAAATGAATTTCAAACTCTGGCGGCTTGTAGACGGTAGAGTGATTTCTCTGAATCTGATACGCTGATACCTCCTCAGCATTATGCTGGATTAGTGGGAGTGGCTTGTGGAGCTGTGCAATGTGGTGCATTGTGGGAGTTGTGGTTTTCAGTACAAATGCGCCCTAAAGTTACTTTCTGTCTTTAATCGGTCAAGAAGGCACCAAATTCGAAAATTTTATTATATTTCGACTACATATATGACACACTTTCAATAAAGATGAATGTTCCCACGGGTGAAATGCTTCTTTAAAAAAATATTATTTTAAATGTTTTTTTTGTTTTGTTGTATAATTGTATTAACTTTTTAATTAGGTTCAATAATTTAATGAATCTGAATAAAAAAAATAAAACCAATGTAATAAAATAAACACACTTTTATTTGAAGTAACACACACAAATTGGACAGGAAATAGCCCTATATTAAAATATTACATATTAACATGAATATCTTATTCTTCATTCAGTTCTGAACAGAATCAGATTTAACAGATTTATTTTTTGACCAATTATCAAAATAGAGTAGTAGAGCACACACACACACACACACAAACACACACACACACAGCGGAGAGCACAGTGCACACACACACACACAGTGCACACACACACAAACACAGTGCACACACACACACACACAGTGCACACACACACAAACACAGTGCACACACACACAGCGGAGAGCACAGTGAGCGCGCACACACACACACACAGTGGAGAGCACAGCGGAGAGCACACACACACACAGCGGAGAGCACACAAACACAGTGCACACACACACAGCGGAGAGCACAGTGAGCGCGCACACACACACACACAGTGGAGAGCACAGCGGAGAGCACACACACACACAGCGGAGAGCACACACACACACAAAGCGGAGAGCACACACACACACAAAGCGGAGAGCACACACACACACAGCGTAGAGCACACACACAGCGGAGAGCACACACACACACACAGCGGAGAGCACACACACAGCGGAGAGCACACACACACACACAGCGGAGAGCACACACACACACACAGCGGAGAGCACACACACAGCGGAGAGCACACACACACACACAGCGGAGAGCACACACACAGCGGAGAGCACACACACACACACACACACACACAGCGGAGAGCACACACACACACACACACACAGCGGAGAGCACAGCACACACACAAAGCGGAGAGCACACACACACACAGCGTAGAGCACACACACAGCGGAGAGCACACACACACAGCGGAGAGCACACACACACACAGCGTAGAGCACACACACAGCGGAGAGCACACACACACACACAGCGGAGAGCACACACACAGCGGAGAGCACACACACACACACACACACAGCGGAGAGCACACACACACACACACACACAGCGGAGAGCACAGCACACACACAAAGCGGAGAGCACACACACACACAGCGTAGAGCACACACACAGCGGAGAGCACACACACACACACAGCGGAGAGCACACACACAGCGTAGAGCACACACACAGCGGAGAGCACACACACACACACAGCGGAGAGCACACACACAGCGGAGAGCACACACACACACACACACACACACACACAGCGGAGAGCACAGCACACACACAAAGCGGAGAGCACACACACACACAGCGTAGAGCACACACACAGCGGAGAGCACACACACACACACAGCGGAGAGCACACACACACACACAGCGGAGAGCACACACACACACACAGCGGAGAGCACACACACAGCGGAGAGCACACACACACGGGCTCGTTGGTGTTTTAATCCCCCAACGGAGCCTTCAAGGCAGCGCTGCATGGAAGGCGCTCCCCGCCCCCTACCGCGTTACAGCCAATCGCAACAATGGTGCTCGCATTTAACTTTGAGAACCAACGAGCGATCGATCTTGACTCCACTCAACTTGGTACGGTTAGTTGCATAGAGAAATATTCTAAGATCTGAATTCATAATGAAATGTTTTATTATTTAAAAAAAATTACTATGCTTTGAAATATAGCCAACACTTGCTGCTAGGGATTTTCTTTGCCGCCGGTTGGACCATCAGCTATCTAGCTAACTGTAAACAGATTGGCAATGGTAGAGTTGCTGCGATTGGCTGAAACTGTAGGGGCGGGGAGCACCTTCCATGCAGCGCTGCCTTGAAGGCTCTGTTGTGGGCTAAAAAGACACACACACACAGCGGAGAGCACACACACACACAGTGGAGAGAACACACACACACACAGTGGAGAGAACACACACACAGCGGAGAGCACAGCGCACACACACACACACACACACACACACACATACACACACAGTGTAGAGCACAGCGCACACACACAGTGGAGAGAACACACACACACAGCAGAGAACACACACAGCGGAGAACACACACACACACACACACCGCAGAGACCAATCAGAATCAAGGACTGGAACTAACCTTTTTATAAAATAACCCCAAATCACTATTTTCTTAATGAGGCAAAATTCACAGATCAGCCAAACACAAACCCTTTCTTCTTCTGTGTCCTTCAGAGCAGACGTCCTGTAGCTGACACGAGTCACGACTGCCCTCTATAGGTCTGGTGCAGTCGTAGTGTACATGTGCCGAATCTGTCCATCCTGTATCCATCCTGAAAATTTTTGTATAGGATCAATGTAACTCAATTAAGTTAAATCAGCATTGCTTAAACCTGATTGAATTAGGTTACAACAACAAAATTAGAATGTATAGGTAGAATCAGGTAGAAATACCTCCTTAAAGCAACAACTGCACATGTTCAGTTTTTACAGAGCTTTTGCTGCTGTTTTGTATGGATTCATGTCTGCAGCTTTAGAGGTGAAACGATTCACTCGTTTTCTAAAGGATCACAAATCCTTCTGATTCATGACACCATTCTCTGTTCGCCTGTAACTCTCAGTGACACTTTTCTGAGCAGCTCGTGTCTGATCTCTTCTCAGTAAAACACTGACTGTCACTGAGTGAACGACAGATCTCTGTCTCTCTCAATAGAAGTTTAGAGTCAGACACGATCAAACCACTGATACAGTGTTGATGAGGACACTACTGGAATAAAACACTTCACATGCTGCATAGAAACTTCATTATTTTCTGTAAAATAAAATACTGCTGTTTTAGTGAAATCATTTAGTTTAAACACGTTTTCATTATTTGCATATGAAATATTAGAAACTGAATACCAGATTATTACTTAAATATTAGTTTATGTACCAGGATTCCTGCTAAAAAACCTACCAATGGTAATTTTGAAATGGTAATAAACAATGGAAATAAAATCTTTAAATAATAATATGTAAATGATTATATTGGTATGTAACAGGTCTTAGCAAAAGAAGAAGAAGAAAAAAAAAAGTAATGACTTAAGCTGCACTTTTGGTTACATTTTGAAACTTGTAAATTTCTTAATATATTTTCATAACAGCTAATCTCTCTATAGACCCCTGCTACAACTACACTGTGCTGGACAATCCATGGAGATCCATCAATAATACACATTCCTCCTCCATGTGTGACACTAATGTCTCCTGGAGCGGCTGGTATCGTCTCTTCATTAACAACATGAGCGCTCATATCCCAGACACGTGTGTTGCTCGGTACAGCTGTGGCACTAATTACCCGCTCTGGATACGTGGTGGACACCCAACAGTAACAGATGGAGTCGTCACTCGAGATGTCTGCGGTAACTGGAGCAATTACTGCTGCTATTACGGGTCTTTTCCCATTAAAGTCAAAGCCTGTCCAGACGATTATTATGTCTATGAGCTGGTTAGACCAACTCGCTGCGATCTTGCATACTGTGCAGGTAATTATATTCACATGAGCTCTTTCTACACATTCATGATATTTGTGTTTCTGTTCATTAATCACTATTCAACCAAACTTTCAGACACTGGCAGCATTAACACCAGCCCTACAACTGTCACACCAGTGACCATCTCTACTGGTAATGTAACACACTGTGTCTCTATTGGCTTATTTTCTGAATGTTTTCTAATGTATGTAGGCTACAGATCAGGGCTGCATTTCCCAAAAGCATCATCATAAGCCTGAGTTGATCGTAGAACAACTGACACCAATGTTCTCTATGATCAACTTATAGACTTACGATGCTTTTAGGAAACTCCGCTCTGTACCATTGGATAGATGTGTGTTTGTGTCAGAAGAATGAAATATTTACTGCACAACTATAATTCAATAAAAACATCAGCTGTTGTTGCCAGTACTCTACTGTAGAAAATACAGTAGCAACATATTGTTGCCTCCAATTGATTTTTGTTAATCCATTGCTACAGTGGATTTCTCAGGGTTACACACTCTGTGTGTGTGTGTGTGTGTGTGTGTGTGTGTGTGTGTGTGTGTGTGTGTGTGTGTGTGTGTGTGTGTGTGTACGTGTGTGTGTCTACTTAACCATATTTTGGGGACAAATTTGTACCCAGAAGTGACAAAAACCTGACAAAATCTGCAAAAAACTCCCTTTAGGGACGTCCTCATTTGTAAATCAGGTTTAAAAATAAAGTAATAAAAGTTCTTTTAAATATGTAAAAATGCAGAATGTCTCCTGTGATGGGTAGGCTTAGGGATAGGGGTAGTGTAAGGGGATAGAATATACAGTTTGTACAGTATAAAAACCATTATGCCTATGGAATGTCCCCATTTAGATAGCTAAGTAAACGTGTGTGTGTGTGTGTGTGTGTGTGTGTGTGTGTGTGTGTGTGTGTGTGTGTGTGTGTGTGTGTGTGTGTTAAGCCCTATTCGTACAGGATTAGTATTATCTGTGGACCTCGTGTGATTTAGAAATTACCCCCCCACATCTGAATTTCGTGTGGCGCATTCGCACGGGATAAGCGAAGCCTGTGATTTTACTCGAATTACTGACTTATCTCCCGGATATGATGTCAATAGGCTATTGCTTGGAAATATCTTGTCGTTATTATAGGTCTAGCTGATATATCATAAATAGAAGAATGTGCCTTACCGCATGCTGATATACATGTCATTCATTTCCATCTAACCATTTTTTTTTTGTTTTTGCTCTTCTGATGGTTTTCAGCCTTATCTTTCTGCAAATTGTATAGTTGTGGTGTATAGCGATATGATCCAGCACCCAGAATACTATCAAAACACTCGAACGCAGCCTCCATTCTTTGTGAAAGATGGATAAAAAAGCGCACAGGAAACAAAAACCTTTAAAAAATTATAAACATCTCCGCCAAATCACAGAGATGCCGATTCGCACGGGACTAATATTATCACAGGACCTCGGTGTTCAGGAGAAATATGGAAGGTCATTTCCGGGGGAATTTTTACTCTACAAATTACAGACATGGCCGATTCACACGGGATTAAGATCACAGACAAACTCCACAATTATTACAAATAACTAGAGATCACCAGGTAATACTTATCCCGTGTGAATCGGGCTTTTATTTCTGTCAGACGTCTACAGAAGTTCTTATAGAGAATTAACTGGTTTAGATGTTGATGAATGATTGTTTCGTTTGACGTCATCATTATAGGTGACAATCAAAAGTTCATGTCGCAATGCATGCTGGGTTCCAGTATTGATCAGCATCAGCGTCTACTTTAGTCTGGCTCGTGACCCTTGATGTTTAAGTTACTTTTATTTTTTTAATGGTGACAGAAAACATCACCATTGTTGTGTTTCATACGCTGAATGTCGATCTCTGTGAGTGTATAAATGACACAGAACAAGTTTTGAACAAAGTTAGCAATGAAAGTGTTATTTCTACACATTCAGCATCTCAAACACAATGATGTCACAACCAATCTTTATTACATACAATAATTCATCAATTCCATCCCTCATTCATCCCTTTTTCATTTCTCATTCATCCCTCATTCATCTCTCATTCATCTCTCATTCATCCTTTATTCATCCCTTATTCATCTCTCATTCATCTCTCATTCATCTCTCATTCATCCTTTATTCATCTCTCATTCATCCCTCATTCATCTCTCATTCATCCTTTATTCATCCCTTTTTCATCTCTCATTCATCTCTCATTCATCTCTCATTCATCCTTTATTCATCTCTCATTCATCCCTCATTCATCTCTCATTCATCCTTTATTCATCCCTTATTCATCTCTCATTCATCTCTCATTCATCCCTTATTCATCCCTTATTCATCTCTCATTCATCTCTCATTCATCCTTTATTCATCCCTTATTCATCTCTCATTCATCCCTTCTTCATTTCTCATTCATCCCTCATTCATCCCTTTTTCATTTCTCATTCATCTCTCATTCATCTCATATTCATCTTTCATTCATCCCTCATTCATCCTTTATTCATCCCTCATTCATTTCTCATTCATCTCTCATTCATCCCTCATTCATCTCTCATTCATCTCATATTCATCTTTCATTCATCCCTTATTCATCCCTCATTCATCCCTTATTCATCTCTCATTCATCTCTCATTCATCTCTCATTCATCTCATATTCATCTTTCATTCATCCCTCATTCATCCTTTATTCATCCCTTATTCATTTCTCATTCATCCCTTTTTCATTTCTCATTCATCTCTCATTCATCCCTCATTCATCTCATATTCATCTTTCATTCATCCCTCATTCATCCTTTATTCATCCCTTATTCATCTCTCTTTCATATCTCATTCATCCCTCATTCATCCCTCATTCATCTCTCATTCATCTCTCATTCATCCCTCATTCATCTCTCATTCATCTTTCATTCATCTCTCTTTCATATCTCATTCATCCCTCATTCATCCCTCATTCATCTCTCATTCATCCCTCATTCATCCATCATTCATCTCTCATTCATCTCTCATTCATCCCTCATTCATCTCTAATTCATCTCTTATTCATCTCTCATTCATCTCTCATTCATCTCTCTTTCATATCTCATTCATCCCTCATTCATCCCTCATTCATCTCTCATTCATCTCTCATTCATCCCTCATTCATCCCTCATTCATATCTCATTCATCCCTCATTCATCTCTCATTCATCCCTCATTCATCTCTCATTCATCCCTCATTCATCTCTCATTCATCTCTCATTCATACCTCATTCATCCCTCATTCATCCCTCATTAACCCCTCATTCATCTCTCATTCATCTCTCATTCATCCCTCATTCATTCCTCATTCATCTCTCATTCATCTCTCATTCATCCCTCATTCATCTCTCATTCATCTCTCTTTCATATCTCATTCATCCCTCATTCATCTCTCATTCATCCCTCATTCATCTCTCATTCATCTCTCATTCATCCCTCATTCATCTCTCATTCATCCCTCATTCATCCCTCTTTCATCTCCCTTTCCTCCCTCATTCAAATTATTTACACACAAATTCAGGGTGTTTTAAAAATATGTGACATTTTGCAAATGCAAGAAATTTAGAATAATATAAAATAATAATTATAAAATAACCCCAAATCACTATTTTCTTAATGAGGCAAAATTCACAGATCAGCCAAACACAAACCCTTTCTTCTTCTGTGTCCTTCAGAGCAGACGTCCTGTAGCTGACACGAGTCACGACTGCCCTCTATAGGTCTGGTGCAGTCGTAGTGCGCATGTGCCGAATCTGTCCATCCTGAGCTTTATTGGAAAATTTTGTATAGGATCAATGAAACTCAATTAAGTTAAATCAGCATTGCTTAAACCATTGCTTAAACCTGATTGAATTAGGTTACAACAACAAAATTAGAATTTATAGGTAGAATCAGGTAGAAACACCTCCTTAAAGCAACAACTGCACATGTTCAGTTTTTACAGTGCTGTTGCTGCTGTTTTGTATGGATTCATGTCTGCAGCTTTAGAGGTGAAACGATTCACTCGTTTTCTAAAGGATCACAAATCCTTCTGATTCATGACACCATTCTCTGTTCGCCTGTAACTCTCAGTGACACTTTTCTGAGCAGCTCGTGTCTGATCTCTTCTCAGTAAAACACTGACTGTCACTGAGTGAACGACAGATCTCTGTCTCTCTCAATAGAAGTTTAGAGTCAGACACGATCAAACCACTGATACAGTGTTGATGAGGACACTACTTGAATAAAACACTTCACATGCTGCATAGAAACTTCAGCATTTTCTGTAAAATAAAATACTGCTGTTTTAGTGAAATCATTTAGTTTAAACGTGTTTTCATTATTTGCATATGAAATATTAGAAACTGAATACCAGATTATTACTTAAATATTAGTTTATGTACCAGGATTCCTGCTAAAAACCTAACAATGGTAATTTTGAAATGGTAATAAACAATGGAAATAAAATCTTTAAATAATAATAATATGTAAATGATTATACTGGTATGTAACAGGTCTTAGCTAAAGAATAATAAGAAAAAAAAAGTAATGACTTAAGCTGCACTTTTGGTTACATTTTGAAACTTGTAAATTTCTTAATATATTTTCATAACAGCTAATCTCTCTACAGACCCCTGCTACAACTACACTGTGCTGGACAATCCATGGAGATCCATCAATAATACACATTTCTCCTCCATGTGTGACACTAATGTCAGCGGCTGGTATCGTCTCTTCATTAACAACATGAGCGCTCATATCCCAGACACGTGTGTTGCTAAGCTCAGATGTGGCACTCATGCCCCACTGTGGATACGTGGTGGACACCCAACAGTAACAGATGGAGTCGTCACTCGAGATGTCTGTGGTCACTGGAACAATTACTGCTGCTATTTCGGGTCTTTTCCCATTAAAGTCAAAGCCTGTCCAGGAAATTATTATGTCTATGAGCTGGTTAGACCAACTCGCTGTAATTCAGCATACTGTGCAGGTAATTATATTCACATGAGCTCTTTCTACACATTCATGATATTTATGTCTCCATGTCTGTCTATATTTAAAGATGAAGAATGAGTCTGTGTTCTGATTGTTTCGGGAATATCTACATTGTTTTCTATGGCAATGATGTTGCGTCAGGTATACGCCAAATACAACAACATGGATGGGTTTGCAATACAGATGTTGTCTTATTTAAGTTTTACAACATGGAAATGTGTAGCCATGCACTCTTGCACTGGACTCTTCTGAGGCAGCAGCAGAACCGGAGATTGTTTATTTGCTGTTCACATTAGCTAATTCTGATAGATCGGATATGCACAAAAATCGGATTTGGACTGACAGTCTGAACGTAGCTTTAGAAACACTTTGAACATCATAAAAAATCAGAGGATAAAGGTCCCGCCGCACGTTGACGGATTGGTGACATGTTTGTAACGGTGGAAAACAGTAACTGTGTTTTTCACTGCAGTTTGAAAATACTCAGCAATAGTGTTGACATGAATTTACAAATGTTTTTTTCTTAAATCATGTTTAAAAACTCCACATAGAGATATATAAACAACATTAACTTGATTTTCACCACAGGATGTTCAAATAACCAGTGTTAAAAACACTCTGAAGCAGTGTTAAGGCCTGTTCACACCGGGACGAATATCAGCGCGCGTTATTCGTCAGCGTTTTTCAACGCGTTTTTTGTGTTCACACCCAAGCGATTTTTGCTGACGATAAGCCGAGTGAACACGCAAATTCATTCACTGACACTAGATGGCGCGTAACTGAAACTCACCATCAAGGCTCATTTGATCTGCAATAACACTCCATAGCAGGTCTCTTTTGTCGATATTTTTGTAGTCGCTGTCGCGTTTATCATATAGCTCTTTATGCTCCGAGACCAACGAGACCAGCAGCTCAACATTCATCTTGCCCATAGACATCTTACTTTGCATCTTCCTCGTCTTCCGGCAGTATAGACCATAGATATCATATAGAGACTAGATGCCCTATTGGCCGCTGGAAACCGAGAAATCCGGCCGCCATCTTGAATCGGTCGTATTCCTAGTTTCGTTGCGTGGCAGCAGATAAGACGCCAGAGCATTGTGGAGCATTTTCCTGTTCTAATTGCCGGACCATCGAAAATAGGGCTTTTCACAAGTAAGTCTTAACATTATCATACTATTGGTTGTATTTTGTGAATAGAATATTACCAGATAATCGAGAAGAAGCAAGGATATTTGCTATTACTGTACTGAAATCGTTGTGAAATGCTGTTTACTGCATCAGCCGGTGTTCACCCGGCATGGAGAGGTGGGGTAACTGTTAAAGTAATAATTACAAGAGCTTCTAGGTTATCAGATAAGCATTCAACTGCCCTGTTGTATAACTTAGGTTATTTGTGTTTGCGCATGTGGCAGTATGAGTTACTGTAATGAACTGCCGTTCCTTTGGTCACTCCCCGTGTGAAGCCCCGCCCTATAAATAGCGAGTAACCCTTCTGACGCCCTCTCGCTCAATGTTGACAGGAAGTTGTGTTGTGCTTCCTGGTCTCGCTCTCCGTGTGCGGTACTGTGCTGTGCAACAGGTAGGGTAGCGGCTTTGCCGTCTCCGTGCGAACATTGTTTCCTGCTGTCTTGGTTACTGGTATTATGTGGTTATTTGCGTTCGTAGATCTCCGGTCGGATGGCCAAACTTTCTTGTCATTCAACTCACTGAACCACTGAACGTACTGCATTAGTGCCGTGGGCAATCGTCGAGCTTTCTCCCTCGGGTATGTCTGAATGATGGGTATGTATCTCAGATGACGTAGGATTCATTTACATTTTGTTTCTTATTAATTGGGGGTTAATGGTAACTTTTCTTTGTGTAGCTAACAGGAATGAGGCCAGTTTAGCTGGAGATCATTGCTAGCTGCACAGGACCGATTCGCTGCCTGCTGTTTTGCCTGCTGTTTTGCCTGCTGTTTTTTTGCGTGGCGGCTATATTGTGCATTTTGCCTCTGTTTAATGTGCTGTTTTGTATACACTTCCGTGTTTTTCTCTGTCCGGCATACGTGCCGTTTTGCCCGTGCCACGGCCTTGTTGGTGCAAGCAACGTTACTGAGCAGGTATCAGTGACTGGAGTAGCTCGCTATATGCTCGCCTTGCTATCACGGCCACTGGGTAGTTACGGCTGTCTGGCCAAAAATATGTGTCATTCGTTTTATGTGGGTTATTGCTTTTATGATATCTGAATATAGCTCAAGGGGTTGGGGCTTTATATTATAATTTTGTTGATATAAGAAGTTTGTTTTTTTTGTTTTGTTTTTGTTGTGTGTTTTGACTCCAATTTAGATTGAAATTGTATTTATATTTCATTTGATTTCTTTTTTTTTGAATTATTGGATTTATATATATATATATATATATATTTATATATATGTAGTTTTCTTTATACTGCCGTTTTATAACCATTGCTGGTTTTGGCAGTTATTGTTTGTATTTAGTGATAAGTTTATTCTTTGTTTTGATTTCTCTGAAATTCGTTTATTTTCTTTGTTGTTGTTCTTCTACTGCCTCTTTAGAGCCATTGTGGGTTCTGGCAGTTATTGTTTATATTTTGTGATAAGAAAAATAGATTTTCTGTATTTTCTGTTCTTTTTGGTCAATCTTTGTTGGAGTGTGCGTGTTATTTTTTTCTTCTTTGTTTGTTACAGTAGCTGAGAGCCGGTGGTGGTATTGGTGTCTGGGTGGTATTGTCCCCGTCTGGAGTGCTGTTGACTTCCCTGTTTGCATTTGTGTTCATTGGGGTGTGTTTGTGTGTTTACTGGGGGATTTTTCCTGGGATCTTTTACTGCCTTTGACTCCTTTTCCTCCATCGGTAAGCCTCAGCAATTATAAGTTTTTCTCTTTCTTTTTTTGTGTTCTCTTCCCTGAGAGATGACGGTTTTAAATTGTTAAATTATTTAAACAAATAAATGGTGTGTCTTCAGAATTGAACATTGTCTTTGGCTCTATTGTATACGTACCTGTGTGTCTTTAGCTGTTAGATTTATAGAGTTTGGGTAGTAAAATCATTCTTTGGGTGAAATTCCCAGGGTGGCGTAGTCGGTGTTTAGTCTGTTTTGGTATAGAGCGCCACAATTTGGCGTAGTCGGCAGGGTGCTAGTTTAATGCCAAGGACGTGTTCAATTTTGTTGTATTTGTTGTTTTTTTGTGTGTGTTTTTTTTGTTATAGGCAAAACAGCAGCCGGCGGCTTTTCCCCGTCTTCCTATCTCCTAACGGTAGAGTTTCCCTTTGTTGGGTAGGGTAAGTATGGAGGGAGAGTTACAGGAGTTGAGGGATTTAGTTGAGCAGTTAAGAGCAGATAATGAGAAGCTGCGCCAGGAGCAGGCTGCGGCCGTGCCTGGACCTGGTCCCGCACCCCCTAATGTGTTAACCACTGCCCAGCCTATGGCTAGAGCTCCTATAACTGAGAGATTGGTTTTTGTGCCCCGTGATCGAAAATGTCCTATATTCAGGGGAAGGTCAGGTATAGGGTTGGCAGAATGGATTGAGGAAGTGCAATCCTGTATGAGGGCGCGCCATCTGTCTACATCCGATCAGGCATTCTTTTTGTTTGACCACCTAGAGGGAGAGGCTCGCGAGGAAGTAAAATTTCGTCCTAGTGCAGAACGCGAGAATCCAGATAAGATAATTGCCGTTTTGCAGGAGCTTTACGGTTGTTGCGAATCTTATGTATCGTTACAGGAAGCGTTTTTCTCCCGTCGGCAGCGCGAAGGGGAAACCCTGCAAGAGTTCTCCCTCGCGCTAATGAGTCTTATGACGTCGGTAAAGCAGCGTGCCCCCGGCGATATACCAAATGCCGAAGTTTTGCTACGCGATCAATTTATTGAGCATGTACTTGACGGCGCTCTCCGTCGCGAGTTGAAGCAGTACGGGCGTAGACAGCCAGCCGCTACCCTGCTTGAGGTGAGAGCAGAGGCGATCCGGTGGGAGCGAGAGGGTCTGCCTGGAGGCGCTAGGGGCCGGAGTCACTCTGTCCCGTCAGCCCTTGGTTTTCAGTTTGGTGTTCAGAGTGATCCTCGGTTGGTTGGTAACTTACCCCATCTATCTGAGCTGAGTGAAATGCGAGAGATGCTGAGGCTGCAGCAAGACCAGCTCAATCAGCTTACTCAAAGCACTGGTCGCCTGCAGAGCTCTAGCCAGCGCGGTCGCTCATCTCATAGCGGCCCTATAATTTGTAGGCGGTGTCAGCAGCCTGGCCATTTCGCCAGGGAGTGCGAAGGAGAACGTGTCCCTGCTCGCGCACCATTTACTTCATCTGCCCCTCCACCTTTTAATAGGCCATCTCGTCCTGCTCCGGCGTCGGAAAACTAGCACCCGCCGAATTGCAGAGCCACAGTTCGGAAGGGGCAGCGATTGGTTCAGTTGTTCTTAATTGTCTGGCAGACACTTCAAAGTTGATGTCTTCTTGTCCACATTTAGATGTGCGTATGGGTGGAGTTGAGGTCCCCTGCTTGGTGGACACCGGGTCAATGGTTTCCACAGTCACAGAGAGTTTCTTTCTCCAGCAGTTCGAGCCCTGGGGTCAAGAGAGGCTTCAGTCTTGTCACTGGCTGCAGCTCAGGGCAGCTAATGGGCTGGCTATTCCCTACCTTGGTTACTTGGAGCTTGATATTGAGCTTTGTGGTAAATTGATGCAGCGGTGTGGGCTGCTGGTAGTTAAAGACCCCCCTGGTGGTGCGTCTTCGCAGGTTCCTGGTATTTTGGGAATGAACGTGATTCGCAGATGCTACAGAGAGCTTTTTAGTCGGCATGGCCTGGCCATGTTTGACTTGCCTGTTGTTGCCAATAGTCCGGAATCTGTTGTGAAGGCGTTGCAGGGGTGCCAGCGGGCCAGCACTCGTTCCTTTAATGCAGCTGGTAAGGTAAGAGTACAAGGCAGAAAGGCTTGTCGGATTCCTGGAGGTGTGATGAAAATTGTCACTACCACATGTTCAGCGCAGTATTCTGAGGATACTGTACTGTTCGAACCTCCGAGCTCTGGCTTGCCAGCTGGACTACTTGCCTCCCCTGCGTTGGTTCGGGTGGTAAGGGGTACTGCCTACATCCCAGTGGTGAATGTGGGTACCCTTGATGTGCTGCTCTATCCGTGCACGGTGGTGGGTACATTGGATGAGGTTTGTATTGCTAGCCTGCCAACGGGAGTCACGGAGGTACCTTTAGGTGTGGCTACAGTGGCTTCTCAAACTGTTGCCCCTACGGTGCAAGAGCAGATAGACGCCATGGACCTGTCGTCCTTGTCTGTTGAAGAGCAGGGTCTGGTGAAGTCCCTTCTGGAGAGGTATAGCTCTGTCTTTTCTGCCCATGATGGAGACCTTGGTTGTACTAATCTGATTGCCCATGATATCCCTCTTTTAGACAATGTCCCTGTCAGGCAGCGTCACATGCGTATTCCTCCGTCTGAATATGAGGTGGTTAAAGAGCATATTCACCAACTCCTCGAGGCGCAGGTTATCAGGGAGAGTAGTAGTCCTTACGCCAGCCCTATTGTCCTGGTTAAGAAGAAGGATGGAACTCTAAGAATGTGCGTTGACTATAGGCAGCTCAACGGTAAAACCCGGAAGGATGCTTTTCCCCTTCCTCGTATCGAGGAATCTTTGGATGCTCTTACAGGTGCTCGCTGGTTCTCCACCCTGGACCTGGCGAGTGGATATAACCAAGTCCCAGTTACTGAGGCAGATCGGCCCAAGACTGCATTTTGCACTCCCTTTGGGCTTTTTGAATGGAATCGCATGCCCTTTGGGCTGTGTAACGCCCCTGGCACATTTCAGAGATTGATGCAACGGCTGTTTGGTGATCAACAAAACCAGTCCTTGTTGCTTTATCTCGACGACATTGTGGTTTTCTCCTCCACCGTCCAGCAACATTTGGAGAGGTTGGAAGTGGTGCTTGGCCGGCTTCAACGAGAGAACCTTAAGGCAAAGCTCACCAAATGTGCCTTTTTCCAGGAAGAGGTGCGTTATTTGGGGCATGTGATCTCCAGCAAGGGGGTTGCCACAGATCCAAGTAAGGTAGAGGTGGTAGCCAACTGGCAGTCTCCCGCTACAGTTTCAGAGCTGCGGTCATTTCTTGGGTTCGCCAGTTATTATCGCCGCTTTGTGGAGGGTTTCGCTAAGCTGGCGGCCCCCCTACATAAGCTGGTGGCACATCTGGGGGCCATGAAGTCTAAGAGAGTGACAGCGCAAGCTGCCATTGAAAACTGGACTGCGGAGTGCCATAGCAGTTTTGAAGCACTGAAAGTCAGGCTCACCAGTACCCCGGTGCTTACTTATGCAGATTTTTCGCTTCCTTTTATTTTAGAGGTGGACGCAAGTCATGGCGGCTTAGGAGCTGTGTTATCACAAGAGCAGGATGGTAAAGTTAGGCCCATAGCCTACGCAAGTCGGGGTCTGAGGCCTACGGAGCGTAATATGGTGAACTACAGCTCTATGAGACTGGAGTTTGTGGCACTTAAGTGGGCCATGACGGAGAAATTTCGGGAATACCTGCTGGGCCACAAGTGTGTGGTATTTACCGATAACAATCCGCTTAGCCACTTGTCATCTGCTAAACTTGGCGCCACTGAGCAACGTTGGGCTGCTCAGTTGGCATCGTTTGATTTTGAGGTAAAATATCGTTCAGGCAGAAGTAATAAGAACGCAGATGCTTTATCTCGTCAGTATCCTCCTGGCCCAGTAGATATGGAAGCTATGCTTCCTGGGACGTCATTGCCCAAGCCTTTGCAGCAGGCTCTCCAGGGCACTCAGGCTGAAGCAATTCAAACGGCCGTCATGGCCCTGCCTCACCATACCACTTCTGATATGTGTGCTCTCCAGCAGGCTGATCCATGTATACAGGAGGTCTTGGTGTTTTGGAGACGTGAGCAACGTCCCAACGCTGAAGAGCGCCAAGGGATGACCCAGCCTGCACTAGTGTTGCTCCGACAGTGGGACAGGTTGGAGGAGAGAAGTGGTGTCCTGTATCGCCGTGTGTTTCGCCCTGACGGTGCGGAGTTGGTCTTGCAGGTGGTGGTGCCTGTTTCCTTAAAAGAAGAGGTGTTAACTAAGGTTCATCAGGAGCATGGCCATCAGGGTGTAGAAAGGACATTAGAGCTTCTACGTCAGCGCTGTTACTGGCCGGGTATGTCTGTGGACGTGTCTAAGTGGTGTCAGGCATGTGAGAGGTGCCAAGTTGCCAAGGACACTCGACCTCCTAATTCCAGTCTTATGGGACACTTATTGGCCTCCCGGCCTAATGAGATAGTAGCCATTGACTATACCATGTTGGAGTCTACTCAGAGTGGTATAGAAAACGTACTGGTCATGACCGATGTTTTCAGCAAATACACACTTCCTGTTCCCACTTACGACCAACGAGCTCCTACCGTGGCTCAAGCTTTGGTGGTAGAGTGGTTCTCTAAGTTTGGTGTCCCTGCTCGTATCCATTCCGACCAAGGCCGTAACTTCGAGAGCTCCCTGATCCAACAGCTGTGTCGACTTTATGGCATTGAAAAATCTCGCACTACGCCATACCATCCGGCCGGTAATGGCCAATGTGAAAGGTTTAATAGGACGCTCCATAATTTGTTGCGCACCTTGCCAGTGTCTCGGAAGAGGGACTGGAGTTCTTGTTTGCCACAGGTTCTTTTCTCGTATAACACCACTCCCCACCAGGCCACTGGTGAGTCTCCGTTCTTTTTAATGTTTGGGCAGGAGCCTAGACTACCGGTTGATTTCCTCTTAGGTCGGGTACAGGATCCTGTGGGTGGCAATATCCATGAGTGGATTCAGGAGCACCAGACCCGTTTGCAGTTAGCCTTCGAAGGTGCCACAGAAAGGTTACGGGTTGCTGCACAGCGTCGTAAACATAACCATGATCGACGGGTGAGGGTTGTGCCTTTTAAGTTGGGCCAGTTAGTGTGGCTTCGTGACTTCTCGGCACGGGGCCGTCATAAGCTCCGCGACCTTTACGGTCCAATACAGTACAGAGTCCTTAAAGTGCCCCGAGCGGAAGGCTCAGTGTATACAATTGCACCAGTGGATGAACCGACCAAAGTCAGGCAGGTTAACCGTGCATTGTTGAAGGCGGTGGTAGGAGGGTCTCCTTCAAGGGGGGCTGCTTCACCTTGTTCCCCTCCTGCGGACCAGCTGCCGTTTGAGGATGAGTCGATAGAAGATCTATTGGTGTGGAGGCATGATGCCCCTCTGGCGACTCCCACTCAAGTGTCCGTTACTCAACGCACCCCTCGGGCGCAGTTTTCACCAGTTACCCCAGTACCTATTAGGCAAGGCCTGTTAGTGCCTCCTATTACCAGTGCAGCGGAAGGATCCTCCGTCCCTTCAGTCCCTTTGCCTGGAGCTGCCCCTGCAGTCAGTGAAGTGGCTATACGTCGGACAGCACGGTCGACTGCGGGTCAACATTCTAATGTTTATCACCTTCCACGACCTTTAGCGCCTGTGGACAATGCGGCCGATCCTTCTGGCCCTGGGTCTAATGTAATAATGGCTCTTTTTCGACCCTGGAATTAGTATGGGATATTCTGTTTTGTCCATCGTCGGGTCGACGATACAAAAGTTGGGGCAGATTGTGGCAGTATGAGTTACTGTAATGAACTGCCATTCCTTTGGTCACTCCCCGTGTGAAGCCCCGCCCTATAAATAGCGAGTAACCCTTCTGACGCCCTCTCGCTCAATGTTGACAGGAAGTTGTGTTGTGCTTCCTGGTCTCGCTCTCCGTGTGCGGTACTGTGCTGTGCAACAGGTAGGGTAGCGGCTTTGCTGTCTCCGTGCGAACATTGTTTCCTGCTGTCTTGGTTACTGGTATTATGTGGTTATTTGCGTTCGTAGATCTCCAGTCGGATGGCCAAACTTTCTTGTCGTTCAACTCACTGAACCACTGAACGTACTGCATTAGTGCCGTGGGCAATCGTCGAGCTTTCTCCCTCGGGTATGTCTGAATGATGGGTATGTATCTCAGATGACGTAGGATTAATTTACATTTTGTTTCTTATTAATTGGGGGTTAATGGTAACTTTTCTTTGTGTAGCTAACAGGAATGAGGCCAGTTTAGCTGGAGATCATCGCTAGCTGCACAGGACCGATTCGCTGCCTGCTGTTTTGCCTGCTGTTTTGCCTGCTGTTTTGCCTGGCGGCTATATTGTGCATTTTGCCTCTGTTTAATGTGCTGTTTTGTATACACTTCCGTGTTTTTCTCTGTCCGGCATACGTGCCGTTTTGCCCGTGCCACGGCAGTAGTTCTAACCCGCCACCTTGTGTCAAGATGATTTATGACCCTATGATTGACAGGTGGGCGGTGCTAACCTTTGACCTTCCGGAGGATGTTCCGGAGGCCCCTTTGATGTAGGGATTAACCTTTGACCTATCGATCGATCAAGTTGACAGTTGTCTTTGATCCGTGGTATGGCAGCTGTGGGGTATAATAATTTATTTTGACAGTTGTCTTTGCCCTGTTGACCTGGAAATGATCCGTCATTTTGCCAGTTGTTTTTGATTCGGGTATGATATATCAAGTTGACGGCTAGTTTTGAACTTTTGACCCAGGTATAATAAGTTATTTTGACAGGCGTTTTTGATGTTAACATAATGAAGATGAGCTTTGATGATAATGGTTTGTCAGAAGTGACAGAAGGTTTGAGATTTATTGTCTTTGATGTTATTGGCTTTGAAAAGTCGTAATTCCCCACCACCCCCGGTATTTCCGAGCACATTGCCAGGGACAGTGAGGAAGTTTATGAGTTGAAACACATTGATCTTTAAAATGGTTATGTACATTTACAAAATATCGTACACATTGATCTTTAAAAGTGTATAAAGTATATTTTCAAAAAATCATCTTACCATTTCAGAGTACTGAAGAATTGGGTTAAAGTTGAAAAGAGTTCCTCTTTTGGAAAGAGTGCCTTTTGCATTTTGACAGTCTTTGAGCTAAATGTGTGTGACATCCGATATCCTGGCATTCCTGAAGCATACTATATACATTTGCTGTGTGTGTGTGTGTGTCTCTCTCTCTCTCTCTCTCAAACACCAGCGCATGACAGGCATGGTCTCTTCGCTAAGTGTGTGCGTCTGTCTGTGTGTGTGTGTGTGTGTGTGTGTGTGTGTGTGAGACGTCACCCTATTCCTGCATCCCCCTGCTGGGGAGTGAAAGTGAGAAAATATCTCACACTAAGTAGAGTTGAAACACATTGATCTTTAAAAGTATATAAATTAAATGTTTATAAATTTATATTTAGTCATTCACAAATATTTTTCATACTAACTAAAGTTGAAACACATTCTGTTCTTTAAAAAGTATATAAATGAAATGGTTAATAAAATATCTTTTCAAAACAAAAAATAAATACATTTTCACCTGGGTTGAAGAAGTAAATCTACCGCCATGTGTCTGGCCTCGTGGGTATAAGGGTTTGATTTAATGGAAGTTGTGAAGGTTTTATGTTTGAACTTTGACACGGGGCTTCACAGGATCTCCCTCCATATTCCAGAGGAGAGGGGATTGCTGAGGACGGTGAAAGTGAGAAAATATCTCACACTAACTAAAGTTGAAACACATTCTGTTCTTTAAAAGTATATAAATGAAATATTTGTAAAATTTACATTTACAAATATAATATTTCAGAGTTTTTCTAATAATGACACACTAACAGCAGTTGAAAAAGTTGAAAAACATTCTGTTCTTTAAAAGTATATAAATTATATGATTATATCGTTCATTTTAAAAATAACCATCTTTTCTAAATTACTGAAACACAGTGCACCAATTAGTTTTGTTTTAGATGAACACAAAATAAAGAAAATCATCTTACATTTTCAGAGAATTGAAGAAGTAAATCCCAACACATCATTGTCCATATAAGGTATGAATGTATTTACAAAGATGCAATAAGTTTTGATACAAAATATCCCGGAGTGTTTTTTTCCCACACCGGCGTTTTGACAGTCCGTGATTCAGAGTGGAGGAGGAATGGGTGTGTGTGTGTGTGTGTGTGTTACATGATACCCTCCGCATTGCTGGGGACAGTGAGAAAAATAAAAGAAGATTTCAATTAAGTCTTAATAAAAACGTTGTAATACAGTCGTATCTTCTATTTATCTTTTGTTTAACGGTGACCTAAAGTATAATTTTATTAATATAGCCATAATGATTTTTGTACTGTATCCCGTACACCTAAACACGACCAAAAACAGCATTTTTACATTGTTTTTACATACTGTTTTCCATAAATTAACTAATCTCCATATTTAAATTAAATGATTATAAATATAGAATAATAACAAGTATGTTACTAAAATGAATTCAAACGATTTAAACATAGTTTTAGCTAAATGACTTTTATATAAAAAAGTATATAAATATAAAAATACCTTACATTTTCATAGTGCCGAAGATGTAGTTCTTTATGCAATGATAAAAACAGTCCAAAGTCATAAACAAAGCCCTCCTGGTTCCTTCAGTGATAAACTACAGGGTGAAATGAATGCTTGAGCCCCGAGATGCAGGACAGATGAGTCTCTGGGGTACACTGTCACAGTAAAGTTAGTGTGCTTTCCAGAGTTTTATTCATACTAAATTCATTTAAAAGCATAATATTAAAAGTTTAAATTAGATCTTTTAAAATTAAAAGACTGTTTAAATCAAAGCTTTAACGTTTTATTAAAATTGTATCTTCTATTTATCTTCTTAGAAGACTTATGTGTGATATAAATGATTTGACATAAATTTAACCTAAGGTATTATTTTTACTAAACAGTTTAAAGCAATTTTAAAATTGTAAAGCAAAAACTGTACTTTGGTATCTTAGATCTTATACAAAAATATTTCAAACAGTATCGCAGCAATTTTACTCGTCTTAATTCAAAGCATGATCTTACTTTTTCTACGGTAGCTATGATCTAGTGAAACCCTTTACTGAGAATATACTATCGGTTATCTTCTCAAAATATATATGTAGAACTTTAAAATGTTAGCATTTGTTGATGCGACAGTTTGTCTGTTGGAACAGCCTTTGGGAGAGCTGATGATACTATAGCAGGAAACATGCCCTTTGACCTCCTCCATTTTGGAGGATTTAGTCCTTAAACGTACGCTGTGTATGAATTTACCCCATCTAGCGGTGAAATTGTATTTTGCATTCAAACGAATAGTGCTCTCTAGCGCATCGCTTTTTCAAAAGCGTGTTGCAACTACGGTAACCGCTATGTGTCACAAAGCTACGACATGTCTTCCAATAGCACATCATCGAGTTTAACTATACATGTTCTACTGTTACGCTACCTATATAATAAATTAAACAATCAAGCAATAAAAAAAAAAAAACCTTGTCATTTAGACCATAACATTGACTTACCAGTCAAGAAGAAAGCAGGACTTCAGCGTCCCTTTCAACTTCTTTCTCCTTCATTAGCTCTATCCACCGGGGAAAAGCTAATATTTACCCTCGTTTTGAATTTGCCGGTCACGTTTCCTTTTAGATAAAATGTTTATGCTTTTTGGTTACGAGGATTGCATTATGAAGTACCTCACAGTGCAGCCTTTCAAATTTGCCGGGGGACAAGCGCCTCTCACTGACCTCCTTGAACGAAAACGCGTTGAGGTAGGCTAGTGCTTTTTGTCCCTCTCTGCTATTATAGTTTTTCAAGATGGCGGAACGACATAGAAGTCTCCATGGACTTACCCGTCCCATGCAAATAAAGATAAGAAATTCTTCGCTTACGAGGACAAGTCAGATCATTGGCAGAGCTAATTTTACACTAATGAGATCATATTTATGAATAAAGACATTGATTTTAGCTAATAGAATACTTTTTAAAAAACTACTGTACCTTTAATTTCAGATGTGTAAATTACAAAACAGCATTTTTCAACCGAGTGAATCTACACGTGAGAGATCTTCAGAAGTCATAACTTCAGGGGTCAAGGGGTCTCCTGAGAATACTTAATTTCCCTTAAAAACCATCGATTAAGTTTAACGACACTAGCTTGCAACGCTACCCCAAAAATCAAATACTGTATTAACCTTTTCAAAGGATAATCTAACTTTAAAGTTAGAATAAAACGTTCAAAACAAAACATATCTTCATACCTGTAGTGTTCGGACGCAAGGCCATTAACTGGTTCTTTTGTTTTATACATTTACTTTGCTTATTTCTACAAATATCAGCCTGATAAATATGGAGTTATTACATGATGAACAAGATAATCATGCTACCAAATTTTTTTATTTCAGTTTTTTAAGAAAAAGCAATGTTTTAAAATACAACTAAACCATGATAACAGATAATTTTTGACAGACCTAGAAATGCATGTTGATTACCAAGTTTCAGGCATAGTGCAATTGTGCAATGTTCGAGAAAGCTAATATTGGTGTAATCTTTTGTGCGGTCTCACCCACAACGCAAAACTTTGTGTTGGCTGATCCAGGCATAGCTTTACTAAAAGAAAATAATATGCAAGTCATTATCAAACTTTAATTAAACCATATTTTATTAATATTATGGTTTCATGTTGATTTAAAGTTTTTGTTTGTTTGTTATTAACCTTTTTATTTTTTACATCCAGCACAAATTAAAGAGATGTATGAGCTAATGGTGTTCCCTGACCCCAAATAATCAGATAATGGAATGTTCACAAGCGACAGTTAGATATTCTCCCGCTTAGTATGGGTGTAAATAGTTGTGCTTAAATGTTTGGGTTATTTTTACACAACAACATATTTTGTCACACCGTAGCGATATTTATATAACATATTTTGTCACACGCTTGTAAAGACTATGGCCTACCTTTAAAACATCATCTTTATACAGGAATCACTCGTGTCCAAAACATCCATGTAAGATTCAAAAGACCAAATCACTAAGAAAAGAGGATTGAAAAGCATCGTTTATAACAAATACACAAAAGTTTGCAAATGATGGTTTTATTACTATTCAGATAGCAGACGACACTGTTTCACATTTTGAATGTCGGACTGTATGCGTTTTAGGTAAAGACTTTGCTTTGAGAGCCGTCAATAGTGTTTATAGGAATAAATGACCATTAATAATTTAAGCGATAGTATTTCTGTTTGATAACTAAATTGATACTTTGTTTAGTGTAACTTTCCCTCTATCTACGATGTGAAATCACACAAAGTATTAATGCGAAAAGTAAGGGGGTGTTGTGTTACACTTAAACTATTACAGCAGAATCACAACTGACTATTGCGCTGAGATAGGCGTATTCATTAAAGCTCGAGGCTGTTAAACAAAGTCCCGCACTACGGCTGATAAAATTGCACAAAAGTAAATTCTAGAGGCCAACTTGCTAAAAAGTAAATACGGCACGAACCATTTAAAACAAATACAGAAGAGCCACTTGTAATCAGTTTTGAATGTTTGTAATTGACATTTTATATACTAGTCGATTACGCAGTTTACATATTGTTTCTTTTTGTTTTTGTACAGTTTGCAAAACCTATAGTCTACGAGCGTGGTCAAACATTTAGGAGTTTATGAAAAACATATCAAAAATTGAATTAAATTCTTCTATGCGACTGTTTAAGACTAAACCAATCAAATTTCTTTTAGAACATCTTTCTGCTACGTCTACGAAACATCGTCATGAAAGATGAGTATTGCTGTTTTTCTGTTACCTATAAAACTATTACGCTTCAAACTCGTCTAATTATTGCACTTTTCACAGCACGGTAATAGATACACAGTTATGTTGTGCATGTAGCCGAACAGCAGTTAAGCTAATGAATTGCCTTTGATAAGCAGTATTTTTACGTGTAAGGTGGGATGATTCATTTTTATTCCGTCCACACCAATACTTTGACACCAGAGTTTTAGGTCTGATCCAGAAAACAGACGGTAAGCTATGAAAACATGTGGTAAGCAGTTTTTGGTCTCATCATCAAAATGTTTTAACATATCGTAAATTTCAATTGTTTGATAAATTATCTAATGATTATACCTAACTATCAACAGTTATATGTGAAACGAGCTCAGTCGCATTAGAGTTGGATTCTTGTTTATACTGAACATTTGAACCGCATGTTGAGGAGCTCTAGTGTTCTTAAATTGTTTACCGCGGTTTCATTTTAACAACACTATCGTAACACTTATCGTATCGCCGGGTGTGATTGTAATGTTTTGGATGGTGTTTTTCTTTACACTTTCCCCTGGATATCCGTTTCCTACAGTTACCGGTAATGTTAGTGAACTCTAGGTCTTCTCTTTGCTCATATTCGACAGTATTCACATGAATTGACTTGATTTGAACCATCATCTTCACTTGAGACATTATACCATTCTAGTTTTTAAATAGCGCTTAAATGTATATTTACCCCTTTATGCGGCTATAGAATACCGCACAAGGATCTCTGAAATATTTTTTGTGTAAAACATCTATGTAGATCTATCTGTTTTTAAAAATACACCAAAACAAAGAATGAAGACATTTTTCTATAAGTGTCCCTCAAAATCTCTGCATACAACAAAACACAGTGCATCCGTGTACGATGATTTATCAGAAAATTACTTTTGTCGCTTTTTCTGAATAATCTCACCAAGTGCAGGGTGCTTGATAACTATTGAACAACCCTGAATTCGGCTACTCAATAAAAAAACTCAATACATTTGAATGCGCTAAATGTCTATAACTGAACTTTAACATCTTAGTAGTTGGTAAAACTTCACTTAAACTCTGCTCAAAATAAAATACATCCTAGCTACTTTCTAAACGCTTGTTACAGAGCTTATTGCGATCCATTTACCCATCCATATGTTTTGAAATTTTAATGTTTAATCAAAATTTTGTTGGAAAACATATGATGGATTTACTCAACTTTTTATGTCAACAGGTTCTACAGGGTAATGTCGCATTTAATTAACATTGTTTATTTCAGTAAACTTAAGTTTATTACATAAGATTAATTCAATGCCATTTAGTTGAATCAGGTTAGCATTCTTAATTTAGTCCAAAACTATTAAGTTCAAATAATCCAATTGTTTCATTTATTTAGGGATTGTGTTCAACAACCTTTACAAATATATCTAATAAGATAACCTTTTACAAAATCTTTACTCGGTAAAGACTCTTATTGGTTTTGTCGCATCCAATGCATCCCCAAAGTAGTTGTTTTTATAATGATTAAAACCGTTTTAATTATTTTTAGTATGGTCTACACTTTATGGTAAAACACTAACATATCAGAAACTCTTTTAAATATAAACATTAACAAGTCAACGATTTTTTATCTTGCTGTTAAAACACATAAATAACGTTTTATTTCAAATTGTACTGTTCCTAGTTTTCTATATTGCTATTTTAATTAAACTCATTTTTGTAATCTCGACTCAAATGGATAAGTAAAATGTTTGAAAAGTATTGAGTTGATTTAACTCCATTTATTTGTGATCTAACCAGAACAAAAAGTCGCGGCAGGCAATCATGTTTTGATCTAGGGTATAGCTGACCAGACCTTGAACTATTTCACCAAGATCTGTTTTGGCATTTTTTGACGCCAGTGACACACAGAGATCTGTAACAAACGTACACATAACGAGCAGTTCGTCGACTTCGAATTCTTCACTAGATGCACACATCACATCCAGAACTTTTCTGAGGATTACACCGGTCGGCTCTATGGTGTTAAAAAACATGGGTGTCACATCGGTCCATGTCCCCACCAACCCTCTTATGACATCCATTTCTTTTTTGAGGTTTGTGACACGTTTGGTATCCCGCTCACAATCGCTTTTCTTATCACACGCAGCATCGATGATCCTGCGCATCAAGTCAACCATCTGGTCTCTAAAATCGTCTTTAAACATAGAGTCTAGCGTATCTCTTAAACGACAGCCATTCCCCGTGGCGCACTCACACGCCGGATGATACTTGTGTCCCGCATCACCGGAACTCGACGGGCAGTCGTTCTCCGTCAGCTTTTTTCTGATCAATTCCTTCCACTTTTGATCAATGAGATGTTGTAGTACCCCCGCAGTTTTTTACGATTTCGAATCCGACGTCGTTGAAGCATCCGTCCGTAGCGTCGAAACGGGGTTTAGCAGCATTACCGGCATACACAGCGGTTAGGAAATACGGCTTGTGTGCGGTAACTGAGGCTGGTCTCTGTGTAGAGTTTATCACTCCTGCGATTGTGGGCCCGCCCTCGCACCCCTGGTGTGTACGGTGGGGGTCGTCATCAGGACGCCATAAATAACCATGTCCTGCATGTCGTCCGAGAGAATTCAGCCTAAAATTATTTTACGATACTGTTCAGTTTATTTAAAAAATAATTTTCATTTAACACCGTTGTATTAGCTTTCTCATTCAAACACAATGCATTGCGTTAAACTGACTTAACTCAATATAGTCATGTTGAAAGAACATTTTTCAGTTAAGTAGACCAAAATAATTAGTAAATGAAGTTAAATCAACTCAATACTTTTCAAACATTTTACTTATCCATTTGAGTCGAGATTACAAAAATGAGTTTAATTAAAATAGCAATATAGAAAACTAGGAACAGTACAATTTGAAATAAAACGTTATTTATGTGTTTTAACAGCAAGATAAAAAATCGTTGACTTGTTAATGTTTATATTTAAAAGAGTTTCTGATATGTTAGTGTTTTACCATAAAGTGTAGACCATACTAAAAATAATTAAAACGGTTTTAATCATTATAAAAACAACTACTTTGGGGATGCATTGGATGCGACAAAACCAATAAGAGTCTTTACCGAGTAAAGATTTTGTAAAAGGTTATCTTATTAGGTATATTTGTAAAGGTTGTTGAACACAATCCCTAAATAAATGAAACAATTGGATTATTTGAACTTAATAGTTTTGGACTAAATTAAGAATGCTAACCTGATTCAACTAAATGGCATTGAATTAATCTTATGTAATAAACTTAAGTTTACTGAAATAAACCATGTTAATTAAATGCGACATTACCCTGTAGAACCTGTTGACATAAAAAGTTGAGTAAATCCATCATATGTTTTCCAACAAAATTTTGATTAAACATTAAAATTTCAAAACATATGGATGGGTAAATGGATCGCAATAAGCTCTGTAACAAGCGTTTAGAAAGTAGCTAGGATGTATTTTATTTTGAGCAGAGTTTAAGTGAAGTTTTACCAACTACTAAGATGTTAAAGTTCAGTTATAGACATTTAGCGCATTCAAATGTATTGAGTTTTTTTATTGAGTAGCCGAATTCAGGGTTGTTCAATAGTTATCAAGCACCCGCACTTGGTGAGATTATTCAGAAAAAGCGACAAAAGTAATTTTCTGATAAATCATCGTACACGGATGCACTGTGTTTTGTTGTATGCAGAGATTTTGAGGGACACTTATAGAAAAATGTCTTCATTCTTTGTTTTGGTGTATTTTTAAAAACAGATAGATCTACATAGATGTTTTACACAAAAAATATTTCAGAGATCCTTGTGCGGTATTCTATAGCCGCATAAAGGGGTAAATATACATTTAAGCGCTATTTAAAAACTAGAATGGTATAATGTCTCAAGTGAAGATGATGGTTCAAATCAAGTCAATTCATGTGAATACTGTCGAATATGAGCAAAGAGAAGACCTAGAGTTCACTAACATTACCGGTAACTGTAGGAAACGGATATCCAGGGGAAAGTGTAAAGAAAAACACCATCCAAAACATTACAATCACACCCGGCGATACGATAAGTGTTACGATAGTGTTGTTAAAATGAAACCGCGGTAAACAATTTAAGAACACTAGAGCTCCTCAACATGCGGTTCAAATGTTCAGTATAAACAAGAATCCAACTCTAATGCGACTGAGCTCGTTTCACATATAACTGTTGATAGTTAGGTATAATCATTAGATAATTTATCAAACAATTGAAATTTACGATATGTTAAAACATTTTGATGATGAGACCAAAAACTGCTTACCACATGTTTTCATAGCTTACCGTCTGTTTTCTGGATCAGACCTAAAACTCTGGTGTCAAAGTATTGGTGTGGACGGAATAAAAATGAATCATCCCACCTTACACGTAAAAATACTGCTTATCAAAGGCAATTCATTAGCTTAACTGCTGTTCGGCTACATGCACAACATAACTGTGTATCTATTACCGTGCTGTGAAAAGTGTAATAATTAGACGAGTTTGAAGCGTAATAGTTTTATAGGTAACAGAAAAACAGCAATACTCATCTTTCATGACGATGTTTCGTAGACGTAGCAGAAAGATGTTCTAAAAGAAATTTGATTGGTTTAGTCTTAAACAGTCGCATAGAAGAATTTAATTCAATTTTTGATATGTTTTTCATAAACTCCTAAATGTTTGACCACGCTCGTAGACTATAGGTTTTGCAAACTGTACAAAAACAAAAAGAAACAATATGTAAACTGCGTAATCGACTAGTATATAAAATGTCAATTACAAACATTCAAAACTGATTACAAGTGGCTCTTCTGTATTTGTTTTAAATGGTTCGTGCCGTATTTACTTTTTAGCAAGTTGGCCTCTAGAATTTACTTTTGTGCAATTTTATCAGCCGTAGTGCGGGACTTTGTTTAACAGCCTCGAGCTTTAATGAATACGCCTATCTCAGCGCAATAGTCAGTTGTGATTCTGCTGTAATAGTTTAAGTGTAACACAACACCCCCTTACTTTTCGCATTAATACTTTGTGTGATTTCACATCGTAGATAGAGGGAAAGTTACACTAAACAAAGTATCAATTTAGTTATCAAACAGAAATACTATCGCTTAAATTATTAATGGTCATTTATTCCTATAAACACTATTGACGGCTCTCAAAGCAAAGTCTTTACCTAAAACACATACAGTCCGACATTCAAAATGTGAAACAGTGTCGTCTGCTATCTGAATAGTAATAAAACCATCATTTGCAAACTTTTGTGTATTTGTTATAAACGATGCTTTTCAATCCTCTTTTCTTAGTGATTTGGTCTTTTGAATCTTACATGGATGTTTTGGACACGAGTGATTCCTGTATAAAGATGATGTTTTAAAGGTAGGCCATAGTCTTTACAAGCGTGTGACAAAATATGTTATATAAATATCGCTACGGTGTGACAAAATATGTTGTTGTGTAAAAATAACCCAAACATTTAAGCACAACTATTTACACCCATACTAAGCGGGAGAATATCTAACTGTCGCTTGTGAACATTCCATTATCTGATTATTTGGGGTCAGGGAACACCATTAGCTCATACATCTCTTTAATTTGTGCTGGATGTAAAAAATAAAAAGGTTAATAACAAACAAACAAAAACTTTAAATCAACATGAAACCATAATATTAATAAAATATGGTTTAATTAAAGTTTGATAATGACTTGCATATTATTTTCTTTTAGTAAAGCTATGCCTGGATCAGCCAACACAAAGTTTTGCGTTGTGGGTGAGACCGCACAAAAGATTACACCAATATTAGCTTTCTCGAACATTGCACAATTGCACTATGCCTGAAACTTGGTAATCAACATGCATTTCTAGGTCTGTCAAAAATTATCTGTTATCATGGTTTAGTTGTATTTTAAAACATTGCTTTTTCTTAAAAAACTGAAATAAAAAAATTTGGTAGCATGATTATCTTGTTCATCATGTAATAACTCCATATTTATCAGGCTGATATTTGTAGAAATAAGCAAAGTAAATGTATAAAACAAAAGAACCAGTTAATGGCCTTGCGTCCGAACACTACAGGTATGAAGATATGTTTTGTTTTGAACGTTTTATTCTAACTTTAAAGTTAGATTATCCTTTGAAAAGGTTAATACAGTATTTGATTTTTGGGGTAGCGTTGCAAGCTAGTGTCGTTAAACTTAATCGATGGTTTTTAAGGGAAATTAAGTATTCTCAGGAGACCCCTTGACCCCTGAAGTTATGACTTCTGAAGATCTCTCACGTGTAGATTCACTCGGTTGAAAAATGCTGTTTTGTAATTTACACATCTGAAATTAAAGGTACAGTAGTTTTTTAAAAAGTATTCTATTAGCTAAAATCAATGTCTTTATTCATAAATATGATCTCATTAGTGTAAAATTAGCTCTGCCAATGATCTGACTTGTCCTCGTAAGCGAAGAATTTCTTATCTTTATTTGCATGGGACGGGTAAGTCCATGGAGACTTCTATGTCGTTCCGCCATCTTGAAAAACTATAATAGCAGAGAGGGACAAAAAGCACTAGCCTACCTCAACGCGTTTTCGTTCAAGGAGGTCAGTGAGAGGCGCTTGTCCCCCGGCAAATTTGAAAGGCTGCACTGTGCGGTACTTCATAATGCAATCCTCGTAACCAAAAAGCATAAACATTTTATCTAAAAGGAAACGTGACCGGCAAATTCAAAACGAGGGTAAATATTAGCTTTTCCCCGGTGGATAGAGCTAATGAAGGAGAAAGAAGTTGAAAGGGACGCTGAAGTCCTGCTTTCTTCTTGACTGGTAAGTCAATGTTATGGTCTAAATGACAAGGTTTTTTTTTTTTTATTGCTTGATTGTTTAATTTATTATATAGGTAGCGTAACAGTAGAACATGTATAGTTAAACTCGATGATGTGCTATTGGAAGACATGTCGTAGCTTTGTGACACATAGCGGTTACCGTAGTTGCAACACGCTTTTGAAAAAGCGATGCGCTAGAGAGCACTATTCGTTTGAATGCAAAATACAATTTCACCGCTAGATGGGGTAAATTCATACACAGCGTACGTTTAAGGACTAAATCCTCCAAAATGGAGGAGGTCAAAGGGCATGTTTCCTGCTATAGTATCATCAGCTCTCCCAAAGGCTGTTCCAACAGACAAACTGTCGCATCAACAAATGCTAACATTTTAAAGTTCTACATATATATTTTGAGAAGATAACCGATAGTATATTCTCAGTAAAGGGTTTCACTAGATCATAGCTACCGTAGAAAAAGTAAGATCATGCTTTGAATTAAGACGAGTAAAATTGCTGCGATACTGTTTGAAATATTTTTGTATAAGATCTAAGATACCAAAGTACAGTTTTTGCTTTACAATTTTAAAATTGCTTTAAACTGTTTAGTAAAAATAATACCTTAGGTTAAATTTATGTCAAATCATTTATATCACACATAAGTCTTCTAAGAAGATAAATAGAAGATACAATTTTAATAAAACGTTAAAGCTTTGATTTAAACAGTCTTTTAATTTTAAAAGATCTAATTTAAACTTTTAATATTATGCTTTTAAATGAATTTAGTATGAATAAAACTCTGGAAAGCACACTAACTTTACTGTGACAGTGTACCCCAGAGACTCATCTGTCCTGCATCTCGGGGCTCAAGCATTCATTTCACCCTGTAGTTTATCACTGAAGGAACCAGGAGGGCTTTGTTTATGACTTTGGACTGTTTTTATCATTGCATAAAGAACTACATCTTCGGCACTATGAAAATGTAAGGTATTTTTATATTTATATACTTTTTTATATAAAAGTCATTTAGCTAAAACTATGTTTAAATCGTTTGAATTCATTTTAGTAACATACTTGTTATTATTCTATATTTATAATCATTTAATTTAAATATGGAGATTAGTTAATTTATGGAAAACAGTATGTAAAAACAATGTAAAAATGCTGTTTTTGGTCGTGTTTAGGTGTACGGGATACAGTACAAAAATCATTATGGCTATATTAATAAAATTATACTTTAGGTCACCGTTAAACAAAAGATAAATAGAAGATACGACTGTATTACAACGTTTTTATTAAGACTTAATTGAAATCTTCTTTTATTTTTCTCACTGTCCCCAGCAATGCGGAGGGTATCATGTAACACACACACACACACACACACCCATTCCTCCTCCACTCTGAATCACGGACTGTCAAAACGCCGGTGTGGGAAAAAAACACTCCGGGATATTTTGTATCAAAACTTATTGCATCTTTGTAAATACATTCATACCTTATATGGACAATGATGTGTTGGGATTTACTTCTTCAATTCTCTGAAAATGTAAGATGATTTTCTTTATTTTGTGTTCATCTAAAACAAAACTAATTGGTGCACTGTGTTTCAGTAATTTAGAAAAGATGGTTATTTTTAAAATGAACGATATAATCATATAATTTATATACTTTTAAAGAACAGAATGTTTTTCAACTTTTTCAACTGCTGTTAGTGTGTCATTATTAGAAAAACTCTGAAATATTATATTTGTAAATGTAAATTTTATTTTTGTTTAATTTATATACTTTTAATTGAACAGAATGTGTTTCAACTTTAGTTAATGTGAAAATATTATATTTGTAAATGACTAAATGTAAATTTTACAAATATTTCATTTATATACTTTTAAAGAACAGAATGTGTTTCAACTTTAGTTAGTGTGAGATATTTTCTCACTTTCACCGTCCTCAGAAATCCCCTCTCCTCTGGAATATGGAGGGAGATCCTGTGAAGCCTCGTGTCAAAGTTCAAACATAAAACCTTCACAACTTCCATTAAATCAAACCCTTATACCCACGAGGCCAGACACATGGCGGTAGATTTACTTCTTCAACCCAGGTGAAAATGTATTTATTTATTTTTTGTTTTGAAAAGATATTTTATTAACCATTTCATTTATATAATTTTAAAGATCAGTGCTTTTCAACGTTAGTGTAAGATATTTTCTCACTATCCCCATTTATATAGTATGCTTCAGGAATGCCAGGATATCGGATGTCACACACATTTAGCTCAAAGACTGTCAAAATGCAAAAGGCACTCTTTCCAAAAGAGGAACTCTTTTCAACTTTAAACCAATTCTTCAGTACTCTGAAAAGGTAAGATGGTTTTTATTTATTTTAAAGGAATTAATGTTTTTCAACTCTACTTAGTGTGAGATATTTTCTCACTTTCACTCCCCAGCAGGGGGATGCAGGAATAGGGTGACGTCTCACACACTCACAGACAGACGCACACACTTAGCGCAGAGACTGTCAGATGCAAAAGGCACTCTTTCCAAAAGAGGAACTCTTTTCAACTTTTTCAAAAGATCCTCAACTCTGAAACGGTAAGATGATTTTATTTTTGTTTTGAAAAGATAACTCTAATCTATATGTAACATTAGAAAAATTATTTTCTCACTAACCCCGACACAGCTGGCGTGGAGGGAATTTCCCAAAGCAAAAAGTCCCCGGGGGTCAATAGGGGTAAAACTAAATGGCAAAATCATCCATCATAATACGGATCAAAGACAACTGTCAAACCCAGATCAACCCTAACAACTGGCAACTTGACGTATAATACAAAGGTCAATAGGGGAAAGACAACTGTCAACTTGATCGATCGATAGGTCAAAGGTTAATCCCTACATCAAAGGACCTCCGGAGGACCACGGAAGGTCAAAGGTTAGCCCCCCCCCCACCTGTCAACTTGATTGATCGATAGGTCAAAGGTTAATCCCTACATCAAAGGGGCCTCCGGAACATCCTCCGGAAGGTCAAAGGTTAGCACCGCCCACCTGTCAATCATAGGGTCATAAATCATCTTGACACAAGCTGGCGGGTTAGAACTACTCACGGCCTTGTTGGTGCAAGCAACGTTACTGAGCAGGTATCAGTGACTGGAGTAGCTCGCTATATGCTCGCCTTGCTATCACGGCCACTGGGTAGTTACGGCTGTCTGGCCAAAAATATGTGTCATTCGTTTTATGTGGGTTATTGCTTTTATGATATCTGAATATAGCTCAAGGGGTTGGGGCTTTATATTATAATTTTGTTGATATAAGAAGTTTGTTTTTTTGTTTTGTTTTTGTTGTGTGTTTTGACTCCAATTTAGATTGAAATTGTATTTATATTTCATTTGATTTCTTTTTTTTTTTGATTATTGGATTTATATATATATATATATATATATATATATATATATATATATATATATATATATATATATATATATATATATATATATATATATGTAGTTTTCTTTATACTGCCGTTTTATAACCATTGCTGGTTTTGGCAGTTATTGTTTGTATTTAGTGATAAGTTTATTCTTTGTTTTGATTTCTCTGAAATTCGTTTATTTTCTTTGTTGTTGTTCTTCTACTGCCTCTTTAGAGCCATTGTGGGTTCTGGCAGTTATTGTTTATATTTTGTGATAAGAAAAATAGATTTTCTGTATTTTCTGTTCTTTTTGGTCAATCTTTGTTGGAGTGTGCGTGTTATTTTTTTCTTCTTTGTTTGTTACAGTAGCTGAGAGCCGGTGGTGGTATTGGTGTCTGGGTGGTATTGTCCCCGTCTGGAGTGCTGTTGACTTCCCTGTTTGCATTTGTGTTCATTGGGGTGTGTTTGTGTGTTTACTGGGGGATTTTTCCTGGGATCTTTTACTGACTTTGACTCCTTTTCCTCCATCGGTAAGCCTCAGCAATTATAAGTCGGGAAGTTTTTGACGCGGCGCGTCAAACTAAAAAAACGAACCCGAGGCCTTTTTTTTAAATTGACGCTTTTACGCGTGGCGTTTTACGCGTTGGTGTGAACACTCACATTGGCGCCCTTTGTTTAGTCACGAGGCGTTAAACGTCGGCGAATAACGCGCGCGAAATTCGTCCCGGTGTGAACAGGCCTTTAGAGTCAATTAGATAATTCAGTGATTAAGTGATGATTGTTTGATTTAAGACACTTTATGATAAGCAGAATCTGAAGAAAAGTTGCTAAGAATAAACAATCCCTAATGAAAAAAAGTATACTTTATTGTATTTGAAAGATATTCCCTTTTCAATAGTACATTGTAAATATACCAACTATATTTTCTAAAAATATATTTTAGAAAAATATACTTTAAAAGTGTAATTATTTGCACTTTACTTAAAAGTATACTTTAGGTTGGCTATATTTTTAACTGTGTGCTGGAAAATGATCATTGTAACAATGTATTGAAGTATACTTTCAAAATACTTTATATTATACAATAGTATATTATACAAAGTTAGTGTATTTGTTATTTAATGTGCATTTGTTATTGAAGACAACACTGAAAAAAATTATACTTTGGACCAACCTAAAACAATTACTGTAATTTGTTACAGCTAAATTTATTCGTTTTTCTCAAGCTATATTTATGATTTAGTTGAAAGTTTTCAATTTAATTTAATAAACTAGCTGCTAGTTTTGCCTGATGGCATTCCAGAGTCAATGGAGCAGCTTATGGATGAAGTCAGGAAAGTGTGGGTTAAATGGCAATTTAAGACTGCCGTACCAAGACAGAGACTTTGGAGATGCACTAGTGAACTTGACATCTACGCAGAGGTGGAAAGAGTAATAAAATATTCTACTCAAGTAAAAGTACTACTACTTCAATTAAATTTTACTTAAGTACAATTAAAATTACCGGTCTAAAATGTACTCAAGTAAAAGTAAAAAGTAGCTCATTTAAAATTTACTCAAGTAAAAGTTACTGAGTTACTTTTTTAACAGCGGGGGTGGGGTGGGGGCAGTTATGTAAATTCCATTTTCATGACTGGATTCCGGGATTCCCTCTGCATCACGTAAATCATTCGGCCTTACGTTATAATCGGGACATACCTTTATCTGCAGGAGGGATGGTGTCCTATGTATCCTCCTTTTGCAGCCACTTTGTGTCCACATTTTTTGCAAATTGGATATCTATCCTCGAGGACAACCACACTTTTTTCTACATCCAAAGTATTTCCATACCGGCCATAATTCGCTTCATAAGAATTCGAGGGCGCTTGGCTTTCAGCTTCAGCTGGGTCTGCGTCACCTTTCTTGCGTGTTTGTTCTCCCGCCCTTCAATCAATGCAGTAGTTTCCGGAGTGTGATTTTTTTTCTCCCTTGTATTATTATTTTTTACTCAGTAACGGATATGATTTCAAATGTAGCAAAGTACAATACTTAACAAAACGTACTTAAGTAAAAGTAAAATTACAGATTTTAAAAACTACTTAAAAAAGTAGAAGTACACAAAAAAACGACTCACTTACATAACGCGAGTAAATGTAATTCGTTACTTTCCACCTCTGCATCTACGGAACTTCAGGATTTGGCAACTATTAAGGTCATCCCGGTAACTGATGATTGTAGCCAAGTAATTACTATTACTAAAATTATATTTTGTCATTATACACTGAAAAAAGTGAAACATCAGTGCAATTCATTCAAAATATATACACATTGGTCCAATGGAAAATTGTGATTTTCAGTTTACACCTGTTTTCACTTTGCCTCAAAGTACGTGTGACTACACTGAAAAAAAATTATACTTTGGATTAACTTAAAAAAATTTGATGTAATTTGTTACAACTATTTTTTTTAGATTTTCTCAAATTCTATTTATGATTTAGTTAAAACCGTAAATTTTAATTTAATTTAAATTTTTTTCCAACACAACGTTTTACCTTAACCCAAAGTAATAATATCGTTTGTTACAAAGAACGTGTGTAATTTTTTTGCTTTGATACAACCTACACTGTAAAAAATAAAATCTTTAAAAAACGGTCTTTAACTTTAATTGTTTAACTGGCTACTCACTGCTGTCTTAGACGACGACATCACTTCCTGTAAAGTTATGCTTTACTACAATTTAATTACAACTAAAATATACTAAGTACAAAATTAGTTGTTCCAAAACAGCACACTTCAAGTTCGTATCATTAAGACACTTGACGTATACTGAAAAAGTCTGGTTGCAAGTATATTTAGCATTTATTTTTCACTCATTGCATGACTTAAATACCCAGCATTTATTGCATTTTACTTATTTAATTTTCCATTTTATCTTAAGGTCACATTGTAAAGTGTACACTAAGTAAGCACATTATCAATTTCGCTTAACACCTTTATTATTTCTTTACCAGCTTTTTGAATCAATAACAGTTTATTGAAACTTGTTGACTTGCAGTCCCATATATAGCCTATAGGTGGAGCTACCTATATGTCCATGTATATATTATAACAGATAGTGAGGGCTTTTAAACTGCAGTAAGATAAATTAAGGAACTTGCTTGTGCTTTTAAAACACAAACAAAATGGAAAAGAGCGTGGGTCTCGAGACGTGTTTTCAAAAGTTTAACTTTTAACTTGAACAAGGCATTTTAAAACAGCGAGAAACTGAAAAAGCAGGAGAAAAGAGATGCAATATCAGCCAAAGACTTTTATTTAATGCATTAATCTTTATGTTTATGTTTTGGTGTGGCCCCAGCAATTGTGTTGTACCATTATATACATATCACATGAAATCCAGCAATTTAACAATCAGTTAGGAGATTTTAACAAACATGAACACGAAAAACGAATCTACCTTGACACACACAGATATCAACAATCAGCGTATGAATCTCATAATTGGTGACAATCAAAAGTACTTTGCTACAACGTAAATATTAATGGAACACCACAATTGTTAGATTATAAAGACATCAGTGAATCAGTCTATTTCATGATGATAATAAAACCATCAACAGGTTGTTATCATCATCACCTGATCTCATTTAACTTTAGCCTTCTTTGCTGCTGCAAATGTGTTTGACAAACACACTGTCACAACAGCCAAAAAAACAAATAAGAGTTAAGAGCCCAACTAATGGAAACACTCACTGTTCAAATGAAACAGAGTTAAACCTTTGTTAATTCTCAATAAAAACTTTTGTAGACGTCTGACAGAAATAAAGTCAGTCTGGTTAGTAATAAGTGAAGCTGGTAATGATGTTTGTGGAGTTGTTTAATCCTCCTCTGCTGAGATCTTCACAGATTTAATGTCTTCTTTTCTCTTCAGTTGATTTCATCTAAGACTGTGGCTGAAGTCAGTTGTAGTTCTTGTGTTTCTGCTCATCTCTTTTTCTGTTCTTTTCAGAGATGTAAAGTCCAGTAACATAATGTAACATAATCAGAATGTAAAAGTCCTCCTCAGTATTTTGTTCCAATCACCTGGATTTGCTAATTAGCAGTTTGAGACAGAAATCAGCTGAAATCAACTGTCAATCAGTTCATGGGTGGAATAAACACATGGCAGGACTTCTACTTTCTGACCCCTGGACTATACACCTCTGATCACGGGTATCCTGGGAACTCATGGTGAGATCACTGTGAGATTAATTTGTTGAGTGGGAGTGCCTCTCCATATTAAACTGGTTAAATGTAAATTAATGTAAACTTATCCTGCGGTATAAATGAACAGTGTTGATCCTATATTGTTTTTCTGCGATCGTGATGACCGCGACATGAGGCTTCTCCCGCTTGCTTGTGATGTGGGCCGGATCTGGGCCGAAACAATGTTATTATCTGGGAAGGATGGTAAAAGCCTCAGGGGGTACACCACTCTAAAGTTTGGGAACCACTGCTCTAACCATTAGTCCACAACTGTGACCCACAAATACTGTTTAACATTAATTCTTGCTGAAATAGCTGCTTTATGAAATAGTTATTTTTCAAAGTTGTGCAGTGTAATGTATTATTGTCTTCATGCTGATTTCTGTCATTGCAGGTATAACGCCGCAGGAACAATGCACCGTAAGTTGAGTTTCTGAAATTGAAGTTGTAGAGACTCACAGCTCCTATCAGTAATAGTCCAAACTGAAGCAGTGCAATAACATGTGCATTTTAGATATGTATGTAATCTGAAATTTGAATGTGCTTTTCTAATAATTGCTGATGGTTTATAGGGGTGTGGAGTCCATATAAGCTGTGGATGCTCTGCATACAAAAGCCATTTGAAAGAATGAGTTTGTGGACTCGCTAATTAATTAACACTATAAATTACTTACAAAGTTCCATTGTTATTTTAGGTGTAACATAAAGCTTACATAATAAAATGTTGGAAATACGTTAATGCCGTCATTCATTTATTTGCCAAACCACTGTATTTTTCTCCAGTTACAGAGGGTTTCGGGTAAGCGGGTCCACAACAGCTTTAGACTCTCTATATGGGGGATTTAATGCGCACTGAGATAGCTGTCCATTTCAACCACAAATTATCATTACTTCTTTTACAAACATAAAGATTTATTCCAGTATTTCTGTGACAAAAGTTTGTTAGTTTGGATACAAACACTGTCTACGGGGCACAGCAAAAACTCCATTGTTAAATTAACTCTCCTGGTGTACATATAGGTCCAACTACAGGGTGTTAAAAATGAACACTGAAGCAGTGTTGAAGTTAATGAGATAATTAAGTGATTAATTAAGTGATGATTGGCCATTAGTGGTGACACCTGATGTTAATAAGCAGAATCATTGAAGGAAAGAGAAACAACAGGAACGGAAAAAAAGAGAAACACAAGAACTACTGACTCTGAGCCATTACACATTATTGCACTTATTATTACCAGTGTGACTTTATTTCTGTCATACATCTACAAAAGTTATTGAGAATCAACAGAAGTTTAGACGGCAATGTTTTATGGAATTTTTCATTTCATTGTTTGTTTTATTGTTTTACTTGGGCTCTTGAACCTTTTCAGTTTTTATTGTTAGTTTTTCTCGGGCTTTTCCAACATTATGGTTATAAAGCACATTTGTTATTGCACGAGAAAACCTGCTAACAATATGTTGTGATGATGACATTATCATCATGTAGTGACCTGATTCACTTATGTCATTCAGAGTCTAAATCTTTGACTATATGTTTGATGTTGCGTTTTAGTATTGGTGATTGTAGCACTGAGATTCTACAGTTTGAGATCCAACAGCAATATGAACAATTTTGAAAAATCTTTGTGCACTAGAGCTCTTGTGTGTAGACACACAAACATCAATAATCAGCATATAAATCACAACAATGGTGACAATAAACAAACTAGTGACACACAGATCAACTCTGAACATCACAAAACAAGCTACTAAAGTCATAACAAAACAATAGCAAAAAAAAAACATGCAAACAGGAAAAACAATGAAAATTACAGGACAATTCAGCTGTATAATTTATTCACACTGCAATGCATGATGGGAGCCATGGATGCATTTTGATTGGTGGCTCCCATCATGCACTCCAATATGAATCTTTTGTGTGATTGTCACCATTGTTGAGATTCATATGTAGATTCTTGATATCTGTGTGTGATTTTAAAACCTGCAGATTATTAAAGCACTGCTGGAATTAGGTACTGTAATTAATATAACCTTTGTAGAATCAGTTTATAATGCTGGTTGAGTGAATCAGGACACTACAGGATTGTAATTTCATAATTTAAACATAACATCATGACCTGGACTGTGTTTCCCAAAAGCATTTTAAGCCTAACTTGATCGTAGAACTATAGCAACAATAGGTCTGTACTATCAAATTAGGCTTACGATGCTTTTGGGAAACACAGCCCATGTCATGGTTTCTCTTACAGTAACACATGTGCTTTATAAACATAGATTTGGAGCAGCCAGAGAAAAACTAATGTTAAAAAGCAAAGAGTCCAGAGCCCAACTAAAGCAAACACTGATCGCCATAATGGTGACATGAAACGAAACATTCCATAAAGCATTACCATCTAAACTTCTGTTCAATATAAATAAGATTGTGTGTAGATGTATGACAGAAATACACTGGTAATAATAAGTACAATAATGTGTAATGGCTCAGAGTCAGTAGTTCTTGTGTTTCTCTTTTTTTCCGTTCTTGTTGTTTCTCTTTCCTTCAATGATTCTGCTTATTAACATCAGGTGTCACCACTAATGGCCAATCATCACTTAATTAATCACTTAATTATCTCATTAACTTCAACACTGCTTCAGTGTTCATTTTTAACACCCTGTAGTTGGACCGAGAGTGTACATATGTACACTGGGGATTTTGCTGTTTGGGACTTTATTTGGCTCCACGCTCAAGAGTGTTAAAGTGTTCAAATATTAAATTGAGTTAAAACTGCCAGATGAACAAAGAGAAAAGGTGATCAGTTGATGTTGGTTATGTTTTGACACTACTTTAGATCCTTTAGATTACATTGAAAATGTTGACAATCGTATGCTTTACAAACACAGTGCTGCTGTAATCAATAAAGTAAATCTATCTCAGATATTAGGATCTTTATGTGTTCTTTCATTCAGGCCAATTAATGATTATGTCAAAACATGACCAACACCACTTTTTTCTATTTGATCATCTGGCATCATAACTCAGTTACAACAGCCAAAACAAATCTAAAGTTATAAATGTAAGGGGCATGAACCCAACTAAAGCCAATACTGAAAAAAATAGTGATTTTCTCCTTCAGAAATTCTGCTTGTTAACATCAAGTGTCTTCAATAATGGTCAATCTCATTACTTTAACACTGCTTCAGTGTTAATTTAACACTCTTGAGTGTGGAGTCAAATAAACTCCCAGGAGAGTTCATTTAACACTGGAGTTTTTGCTGTAGCAAGCAAAATACAGAAAAGCACCTTTTGAAAGTGCAGGTTAAACTCACCACTTGCACATCAAAATCATCAAATTCTGTCTTCTCAATTTTTATTTCAGAGTCCGACTGAATCCCTTCAAAATCTCCTAGAACAGATCGAGAACATTACAGATCAAGTGCTTCCTTTGACCGTAAGTCTTCAAGAGAAACAAAATTATAATTTAATCAAATCAAATGTAATTGTCAGTTACATGATTGACATCGCAGTTCTGATTAATTGGCTCTCTTGATATTTACATGTAGAGTAATTGTATTTTTCTGATCAATAAATTAGAATGTGACCGATTTTTTGAATATGGTCTTCAACGCTTCAGGAAAGCTTTTAGAGTCATCATCAGTCAGCCAAGCTGAACTCGCCTTCTATGGAAATCGTGTTTTAAAAGCCAACGAGAAACTCATCTCTACATTGGTGAAGCCGACAGACACAAATGACAGTGTCAGTTTTACTCTTGCTGCTGTAGGTGAGTAGAGAAACTGTTATTACTGATGATGAAACTGAGTTTATATAGTCTAGAGAGCAGCGGTGGATCACAGGCGTCAGACGGCGACGATGATAAATGCAGCTACAGTAACTATATTGTGTATCGTTATCAACTTTTATCAAACCTTTTGTTGTTGAGGTCAACTTGGATACTGTAGGTTGTGTGACGCCCTGATCCTCATAAACCATGACAAAGGAAAATAAAAACTTAACTACATTAAACACATGTAAAATGAAAAAATTATTGCTTGTGGTGACCACCAACAAACAACCACATTTGGTCAGGAATAAGATTAGATTCTGTAACTATGCTTCTGCAAATCTGAAAACTAAACCATTTCATCAACTTGTTTTTGGCTTCCTTTACAACAGATTATGTGTTTTAGTAAACACTGTTACAAACACCTCAAATTCACATAAAAAGTCGTCAAACTGTACAATTAAAGCAAACATTTTCAATAAAACATCAACATCTAAACCTCTATAAGAACTTCTGTAGACGTCTGACAGAAATAAAGTCAGTCTGGTTAGTAATAATTGAAACTGGTAATGCTGTTTGTGGAGTTGTTTAATCCTCCTCTGCTGAGATCTTTATAGATTTAATGTATTTTATTTTATTTAAAGTCTGTGGCTGGAAGTCAGTTGTAGTTCTTGTGTTTCTCTTTCCTTCAGTGATAACAGCAAGTGTTCATCACTAATTCTCAATCATCACTTAATTAATCCCTTAATTATCTCATTAACTTTAGCTCTGCCATAGTAACTTTAACACCCTTTAGAGTGGGACCATATGTTCTCTGAGCAGAGTTAATTTAACTCTGGGGATTTTGCTGTGTACAAAGTAAACTGATTAGTTCAAACTAGTAATAAGATTTTTTTTGTTTTTTTTTTATTGTTTTTTGCACATTTGTGCAGATTAAATTATAATTATAAGATTTCATTTTAAAAAATCATATCTGCTTATTTTCTAAATCAGAGGTTGAAGTCTTCATGGTTGGACCCAATGTCACCTTAGATAAAATCCCTCGACTCGACACGACAAATTCTTCTGTGGACATTGATCTTATAGGGATCGCCAAGAACAACAATGAAACAAGTATGTGTGATGTGTTTTAATACAAAATTTTCAATAAAACATTTTTTGAAGACATATCACTAAACCACATTTAACTAAAGGTTTTTATTGTGTTGAATACAAGTTTCTTCTGTTTCTGTCACACAGGATTTGCTGCTGTGGCTTTCATGAGTTATAACACAATGGAGAATCTACTGAAGCCAGACTTCTTCAACACAACAAATGACACGATTAAAACCATGATGTCCACTGTGATCTCAGCTACTCTTCCCAAAACCACCAACACTAAACTCACCAAACCAGTCAACTTCACCCTCAAACACATCAGAGTGAGAGACTGAAATGTGATTTTGTCAAACCTGAGAATGAACATCTGAAAACATCTAATATTCAGTGTTGTAATGTTTTCTGCATGTTCTTTCTTCTTTTTGCTGGAGTTTGACCCCAGCGGTTCTCTGTCCTGTGTGTACTGGAATATCAGCGAGTGGATTGTAGATGGTTGTTCTGTTTTAGAGACCAACAGCAGCTACACTGTGTGTTCCTGTGTTCATCTGTCCACATTCGCTCTCATCATGCAAACCAGCCGCCCATCAGAGGTACGAGAACTTATAGTGAGCATTGAAGAACAGCACAGATTTGGCACTCATGTACTCTGACATGTTTTCTCAGAGAGACTCACTGCTGGACCTGTTGAATTTGGTGTGTGTGATCGTGGGGCTGGTGTTCTTCAGTTTGGCCCTGTTGACCTTTGCCCTTTGTCAGTGGAGTCCTGGAGTGAATAATGTAGCTCGAATCAACATCTGCATCAGTCTTCTGTTGGCTCACCTTCTGTTCCTGCTCACACAACAGTACCTGAGCCTCATACGCCCTCATCAGGTGAGAATGATGAAGGAGCCCTACAGCTCAGCACAGTCTCACTGAGAATCATCATAACCGTCTCTCATGATCTCCAGGTGTTGTGTGCCGTGATATCAGGTGTGCTGCACTTCCTCTTTCTCTCCGGCTTTGTGTGGATGTTCATTGAAGCTGTGCTGCTCTTCATCTGTGTGAAGACCCTATCACAGATCAGCTCTAAAAAGAGGGAGGTGCTTAAGGGTCGATACCTGTGTGTGATTGGATATACGGTTGCTCTGGTTGTGGTGGCCATGTCTGTCGGGCTGCTTCCTGAAGGATACGGCAGCGAACAGTGAGTTTAGTTTGAGCGACTCAGAGATCAACACCATCATCCATGTTTGTTCATTGATATATTTTTTTGTCTGTATCTTCCTCCAAACAGGTGCTGGATTAAAATGGATAAAGGCTTTATTTGGAGTTTTCTGGGACCTGTTTGCGTCTTACTAGCAGTAAGCACATTTCTCATCATTACTTTGTATTAAAAGGAAAACAGTGATTAAAGATTAATTACTGTTGTTTCTCTTACTGTGCAGTTAAACATGATTCTCTTCATCTGCATCATCATCAATCTGAACTCGACCTTGAAAAATCTGAACGCTGAAGTTTCACAGATGAAACGAACCAAGTAACAAACAATATGATTTGAACCCTCCATGAAATGTGTATATATATTGTTTAATTGTGCGTATTTCTAGACACCTTTAACCTTATTTAGATTATTCTCAGGTTAGGTAAAGTAAGTAAATTCTTACTCACAATTCATAAGTCATAAGACTTCTTCATGGTCTGTTTAGCTCACTTTTTTAGAAATCAAAGACTTTTTGAGTGTATGAAACCATTGTGGAGGTGGGGGGGGGGGGGCGCTAACACAGAAACCGAAAATTCTCGGGACAGCAGCATTTGTCCAAATTTCAATCTTAACCGTTCTATTTCATCAGAAACGATCTTAAAACAGGGCTTTAAGTGTAAAATACCGAACTTGTCCTTTAATAAACAAGTTTCAAGTGTAGTTGATTACTATACAGAAGTGTACAGACAAAAAGGCATACTTATAACTGGACAATTGCATATTTTCCACAACAATATAATCACTAAATATATATTAACTCTCCATCTTTCTCTGCAGGATTATGACATTTAAAACACTGGCTCAGTTTGTGATTCTTGGTTGCTCCTGGATTCTGGGTTTCTTCACTAGTGACAAGAAGGAGCTGGAGATCCTCTTCCTGATCTTGAACTCCCAGCAGGGAACCTTCATCTTCCTGGTCTATTGTGTCCTCAATGATGAGGTCAGACATCACTACAGACAGTCTACCAAAAATCATCTCTCACCTACTTTATATTAAAGGGATAGTTTACTCACCCTCAAGTCATCCTAGGTGTATATGACATTCTTCTTTCAGACAAATACAATCAGAGTTATATTAAAAAATGTCCTGGTTCTTCAAAGCTTTATAATGGCAGTGAATGGCCATTTCTGTTTTGAAGTCCATTAAAGCCCATCTAATCAGGATTAAAGTGCTCGAAACGGCTCTGGGGGGTTAATAAAGGCCTTCTGGAGTGAATCGATGTGTTAGTGTAAGAAAAATATCCATATTTAAACTTTTAATATAAGACTACAAACTTTATTATAATCAATAAAACATCAACAACTAAATGTCTATTAATTATCAACAAGTACTTTTATACATGTATGAAAGAAACAATGTTAAACTGGTTTGTAAACTGGTTTGTAAACTGGTTTCACACTCAGTGTGGCTGGAAGTCAGTCAGTTCTTGTTTCTCTTTTTTCTGTTCTTGTTTCTCTGTCCTTCAGTGATTCTGCTTATCAGGTGTTCCTCAGTGTCTCAATTCACTCACTACTTTTCATTCACTCTGTCAAGTGGACTATATTAGTGAACAAATATAGAGAATAGGAAATGAGGGTATAGGGTGTGATTTTGAACACAGCCTCTGAGTGTCGACTTTGAGCGCTGTTAATTCACAGTATATTCCTGTAGGCCACTTTCTCAAAAATGACAAATACAACCAAGAATACATTGCTTTTAATGGAAAATTGTATGATACTGTCAGAATTTGGCCTTTTTTTACAGCAAGGGTTAACAGTGTAGGATGTAGGAGTAACGTAGCTTTAACGCCTCGCAGTTCAAACAAACAGGGCTGGGGAACAAACTCAAGCTCCTCCGACACTCTCTCAAAAAACTGGTTTTAGACTTCTAATTTGTGACTGGTGTTTTGTTTTGCTCTATCGTCTGCGCTTCCGCGTTCATCATTACGTTGTGTGTCGGGTCATGGGTTAGTCCACTGTAAATCGATGTGTACGGCCGTCTGCCGGAAGTTATTTTAGTCGATAAAGTTTTAAATATGGATGTTTTTCTTACACAAACACATCAATTCACTAGAAGAACTTTGTTAACACGCCGGAGCCGTGTGGAGCACTTTTATGATGGATGGATGCACTTTGATGGCCTTTAGAAACGGCCATTCACTGCCATTATAAAGCTTGGAAGCCAGGACATTTTTTTAATAAAACTCTGATAGTATTTGTCTGAAAGAAGAATGTCATATACAACTAGGATGACTTGAGGGTGAGTAAATCATGGGGTAATTTTCATTTTTGGGTGAACTATCCCTTTAAGTAAATTTTTAATTTCTCATCTTCTAAAATTAAATTCTTGAAAATTAACCTAGACATGTTCTGTGTTGTTGTTTTTTTTTTTAACCAGAGTTTAAAACAATCTCTCTTCTCATTCTTGTCCAGGTCAGGCAGCAGTACAGGAAGTTCTTCAGATGTCTTTGCTGTGGGCTCAAATCAAACACCATCAAGACACACTGAAGACTACAGCATCCATATTCAGCAACGTGCCATTATTATAAAAGTGATTCTGTCATGATTTAGATATTATATGACCGTCTCAGCTACAAATTTCACTAGTTAACATGCTATACATTTACAGCTGTCAATACACTTATGTGAACCTTTACATTTCTTTAAGTGCAATGTGTCTTTGGTGGAGGAACTACCATGATTTTTAGAGGCTTGTACTGGTTTACACTTTCAATATGCTAAAAAATTAAGAAGATAAAGCAATTGTTTTTCCATTTAAAGTGTTTTATTAAAGCAGTGTGATATCTGTACGATTTCAAATCAATTAAATTATTTTAAACAATCTATTCAAAACATCTCATAACTCATAATCTCACAACCCAAAAAGGTCCCACAGAAGTGTCCCACAGAATTTGTGCATAGACAAAATCTATTTCACAATTCAAAACAATTAATAACATCAATATCAGTAGTTTGAGTCATTTATTTGAAATAAATCTAGTATTTGTTACAAATTTCTCATCTAGCTGACTTTGAGCTTTTGCGTTTCTGTCCATATAACTTCTGCATCAAGTGTTGTTTCACATACTAAGAAGTGGGAGGATCCAAGCAGGGATCACTTTGAGCCACCACTATATTGGAAATGACTTTTAATGGGATCACTAAATGGTCACATTAGACCGTATTAGAAGAAAAAGTACAGGCTGCTTTCACAGAAAGACTTCCCTGAGGTTTCCAAAGGATCAGACTACTGATAAGAAACTATATTATTGTAGCCCCGCACATCACAACATGCTCTACTGTCCATCTTTGGAATAAGTAAACTTAGATGTGTGTAGTGCACAACAAAACGCTGGCCAAGAGGCCGCAGCTGGAGACTTTCTGCTGGACTTGACCCAAAGGAAACATAGGTACAAAATGTGCATGACATAAACCAGTCTAGTCCAGCAATGTTTTGGTTCAGATAGTCTCTCATTGGCAGTACATTACAGAAAAATAGCTTGACAATTTCAGCAGCCCCTTATATTCATCCTTTAAATACTATGAAACCAAAATTTCCCAATGGCAATGTCTCCAGCATGGCAGTTTACACAGCTCAAGAAGCCAGCAAAACATTTGCGATAGTGTCCTTGGCACTCTGGCTTAATCTTTCGGGAAACTTGACCTCATATTCGACAATCAAGTCCCCACGACGATCTGGGGATTTCGGAAGAGGAAGACCCTCCCCGGTGACACGCCGTTTCATCCCGGGACGAACAATGTCTTGAGTTGTTAAGTTGACTGTGCGACTATCCAGTGTTGGAACGTTCACTGTGCAACCACAAAGTGCCTGAGAAAGTAGAGAAGAACGGGATTAGAAAAAATACAGACGGGGAAGAAAAGAGTTTGTAAGCAAACTCTTAAAATAAGAGCCCATCTTACCTCTTTGAGTGTAATTTTTGCAGGATAAATAATGTCTGATCCGTCTCTTCTGTACACTGGATGTGGCTTATCCTTCACCACAAACACCACATCCGCGGGGATATTTGATGGCGTCTCATCCCCTTCCTTAGGGAAAGTAATCTTGGTTCCTTCTTTCCAGCCTTTCTTCACTTCCACTGTAAGGATCTTGTCCTCATTGCGTGTCGTTCTTCCATCGGGATTCAGGCGTTTGCGGGAGATCTTCATCTTCTTGGTGCAGCCAGTGAACACTTCTTCTAGACTGACCCTCAGGTCGTGGGTCACTGGAGGATCCTGCTTTTTGTCCAGTTTCCCACCGGGACCTCGAGTGTTAAAGGAGCGTGGGAAACCGCCCATGCCACCCATGCCAAAACTAGCAAATGGGTCATCAGTTTCCATTCCCTCGTCCATGCCACCGTTACGGCCAAACATGTGTTCGAAAGGGCTTCGCCCTCCGAAAAACTCTGAAAACATTGCATGAGGATCACCTTGAAATGTGTAGGAGAAATTACTTCCACCTCCTCCACCGCCAGGGACGCCGCCCTTCAGTCCTGCACATGGGAAACAAAGAGGTCACTCACATATTACATACTGTGTGGTGTTGTATAAAAATGATAGACAACTCATAAAAACGTCACCAAGGGACAACATTTAATTAAGATGAATTAAGAACTTTTACTACAAAGAAAAAATGTATTATGTTGTATGGAACTGTTCATTACCTTGATTACCCAACTGCTATACCTTCTTCTTAACTCAAATTCACAGAAACTGAATTTTTATGCAAAATTTCATCAATACAATCAGTTATTTTAGTTTAAATTAGGGCCGTAACCACCACAGACATTGAGAGGGACAAGTCCCCCACAATAATTACAAGTGGACAAATTGTAGAAATGGCCAAATCTGCTGCACTCCATTACTGATGATTGTTAGGATGACAGAAAGTTTAAAATGCGCCGGTCTAACAGCGCTCGTCAATGTCAAAATGCTTGAGATGACCAATCACATCACAGAAGGCGGGGCTTAATGTTCACATAAGACAAGTGTAAAGTCCCTTTCTAGTTTTTGCAGTAAAAAAAGATTTATTTGACAACTTTTTTTATGATAGAAATGTTTATATTAGCAGACTAATATCAGTGATACAAAATACTGTTTTCATGATATTTCCCTGTTTTGGGGTGAAAATATGCTATCGTTTACATGATTCATCTAATTCTAAAGGAATGTGATGAGACAAGGAACGATTTGTGTTTTTGACATATTAAGAAATGTGAATCTGAGTGAATTTGTGCAAAATTTAAAATAACATCTTTGCAAAGTTTAAAATTGATTACTTGATAACTAAAATAGACCCAGAACTTTTTTTTTTTACTTTATTCCCAGAAATCCCTTTTAATTCCTTTAAATAATAAGATCAATAATACTCCCCTCCCACAAAAAATAAAATATAAAAATTGCTAAAAAATGTTCTAGACATCGTAATGCCCCTGGTTTATATTAAAAAAATAGACTAGACTTTTCTAGAAGGTGTCAACCCTAGCCCTAGGACAGACTGGTTTGCTGAATGTTTCCTGAACACTGAACATGCACAGACACACACAGAACTGCTGACAGCGCTCCGCCTCTTTCTATCACGTGACCGTCAGAATATTCCAGCAAGCGTTCTAGAACGCACACACCGCTCAAGTTAGCCAATCAGCAAGCAGCATCTCAAATCAGATCTATTCAACGTAATTGTACAAAGGAACCTGAACTTATTAACATTTCAGTAGTTTCAACAGATTGATTTCTCTCGACCTACAACACTACAGTTTGTGTTGACAATATCGTGAATGCTGTATTAACTAATCCAGTGATCTAATGTAATAAGCACTAGTCAGATATCTATACACTCAAACACAAATGTTTAACATTTGAACGATATGTTTATTATATAGAGTGCCTTAATTACGTCATTCAGATCTCTATCTTTGTCATTAAGCAGTGCAGCGAAAGGTTACATCATTTCACTCACCTTCTTCGCCAAATCTGTCATAAACGTCTTTCTTCTTCGGGTCGCTCAACACGTCGTACGCCTCCGCAATCTCCTTGAACTTTTCCTCAGCGCTTGGCGACTTGTTTTTGTCCGGATGGTATTTTAGCGCTTGTTTGCGATACGCTTTCTTGATCTCGTCATCAGACGCACCTTTCTGAATCCCCAAAACACTGTAATAATCTTTCCCCATCTTCACCATTGAGCGTTTCTTTTAAGTAGCCTAGTTATTCTCTGAAAATCAAACAGTGGATTAACACCAGTCCTGCTCGCGATGCGGTGTTTTTCAGTCGAGTTCGGTTCGCATCAACTTAATAAAAATATCCTTGCAAATAACTCTTAGAATAGCTTTATTGGACAGATGTTGTCCCGTCGACAAGCAGTTTTTATGCCCCTGTCTCGCTGCGGTTCGTCCCTATTTGAAACCGTGAGGAAAGTTCGAGAAATTTCTCAAACTCTCTGGATGTTTCTAGTTTCCACACCCGAACCACGTGATATGCCGTAGATCTGCAGGATACAGATGAAACCGAAACTAAAAAAATATATATATAAACTTAAAAAAAAAAAAAACGATGGCTTTTGCAACAAGGAAACAATGGCAATTAAATAAACACATGTAAACACGCATATAGTCATAACGGACGCTTTTCGTCTTAGTCACACATTTGCATAATCCATTCACAGTTCTGACCAAGCTGACCTACAAAATCCAGAGAAAGAAAGACAAAAACTGTAATACCTGCCTTTGACTATCAAATAATCTAATACTATCTAATAATTTAATAAAGAAAAAAATATCTATAATAATATAAATATATATTAATATATATATTAATCCAGAGAAAGATATTTGGTTGATTCTTCAGTTGGTGCGTATAGTTTTTACAATTTTTTGCATCGTCCTGATCATATAAGGATATGAAAACATATTTTAATTTATTTTATTTAAATAAATTATAATTTTATTTATTTATTATAAAAGTTGTCTCTTAAAAAATAAAAAATAAAATCTTTTTATCAGAATGTCTCTTTTTTTTCTTTTTAATCCCTCCATATAATAGACTGTATTTATAAAAAGAAATAAAAAAATAGGCCTTATTTTAATCAGCTTGGTATTTATATATAAAATTTGTAATTGGTGTATAACAAAGAATCATTGTCTAAATAAAAAAAAACACATTTAGCCTATCAAATATGTCTATTTTTTCTTTTAAATTTCCTCTGCTATATAAAACGAAATTTAAAAATAAGGCTTTCTTGTAATATACACTCAAACATATTTTCAGTCAGCTTGGTATTTATGCATAAAAACTGTAATTGTTTTATAATAACAAGAATCGTTTTTAAATGACTGCAGGTCATCACAGAAGCACGTGTAATCTCCTCACATCACCACTAGGCGGCGCCTAATGCCTGTTCAACACCTCTTGTATCTAATCGGATTCCTATTGGTTACTAGGTCGACAAGGCGGCTCTGATGCGTTTCACCAATGACAACATCAAGCGCAGGTCTTCGTATTTGTTGGTAATCGCTCACCACTCTGTTCCCATTGGATGTGGGGCATCATCCGTTCCTCTTGATTGGACTTCGTGCTTGTCGCTCATCATGCGGGGATAAGCAATTCAAACTGCAACAATGAAGCATTACGAGGTAAGATATCGTTACTGATTTTCAGTTCTCATTGTTCAGGCGTTCAGGTCTCAGTTGATGCTGTTGAGATGAGGAAATAATCGTGCCGTGTGAAAATGAGTGAACTATTAACACACCACTGAGGTTGCAGATTAGAGAGCACGCTAGTGTGTGACAAGCACCTCGGCCTAATAGGACAAAACTGATCGGTATGTAGAATTATGAATCGGACAATAACACACACACACACAGATTATGCATACTGGACGGTCCTGAAGCAGGGATGGGAAAGTAGTTTGCAGTGAAAAGTCCCCTCGACCCAGAGAGTTAGGGTTAGGGTTACACCGCATCTCATCAGACTCTGAAACAACCCCTGTCCCATATATTACGACACGATATGTGCAATAGGAATATCGATTGCAACATGTGAGGTGGTTATTATTGCCAATTAAATTTGTCCTCGAGATAAGTAGCCTATAACAATCGTAATTTTGAGTAGGGATCGCGTGCGCTTGTTTATTCACTATCATTCAGCGTTTCAATAAACACAATTAAGTTGTGATATCTGACCAAAAACGAATGTGCTGTAACAGGACGGACTTGTTCATCATGTGGGACTGAAGTCACAGCTCTTCTTTCCACAAACCCGGAAGTAGTTGAATGTTTCTGTGTGGATTTACTATTTGTGCACATCAATCCTGGCTGATGAACATAGGGCGTACGTACAAATCGTTAAGGATATTTTAAAAGTTGATCTAACACTTTGGTGTACATTGAACATGTAAAACACGTTCGGTCAAAGTCTTATTGATAAAACTGACATAAGCGATGTTCTATGATGTCCACAGGAGGGCGCCAGAAGATCTCTCAGTCTCAGGGACATAAACACATCATACATCCTAATTAAGTTACTAATACATCAAAGAGGTGAACAAAACTAACACAGCACATAAAGCGCTAAAGACGTTAAAGAGCGCGAAAGCCACTCACGTGATTTTCTTTAAACGCTTTAACGGTCGCTCCTGCTGTCTCTGTGTGTGACGTTAGTGCTGCTGTATTTCGCCTCAAATTAGTCAACTTTAAATGTCGGGAGATGGAAGGATAAAAAGTACACACAAAAAAAACTAGTCAACTTTAAAATAATGTTGGTTTATTCCTCGCAGTTCTCTTTCAGTTGGGGTTTCTCTCAGTGGCGTTGGGGTTTTCCTTCAGTGTCATCTGCTCATGCCCTTCCAAGTTATTAATAATCTCTCTCTTTCTCCTTCCTAAAATAGTGCGGCCCAGAACAGATAAACAACGGAAATCATCGTATTTTTTGCACCGCGAAATTTTGTATTGTAGAAAATGAATCATATTTTTGTTATTTATTATTTTATAATGGTGACATTTATGTATTCTAGTTTATATATATGACATAATTTAAAATAGTCAGAAATGGAGTATTGCTTTTATTGTCAAGAAAATAATGCAACGTATGTTTACAAGCTAATTTCTTATATCTAAAAAAAATCCTGTTGATTTTTGGTTTGAAATATAATCAGGGGCCGATAGCAGTAGTCTTACAAATTTTACAAAAAAACGTACAAAAATACTGCCACTTGAACCTATTTTAATTTTTTATTTTTACATTATCATTGTACTGGCAGGCATACCCCAATGCAATGGTGCAAAACTAAAATCATAAATCTGTTTGTGTAAACCTTGGTTCTGGTGTCGATGAGGGCATGGCTGGGCTCTGTTACATCGTGTGTGTGTGTGTGTGTTCCATGTGTGCATCCATAAGGCAAGTTATAATTAGCACATATTGGGATGACTGAGGAGGGGTCACGTTTCCTCTGGAGGGTTCAGAAGAAAAAAAAGAGAATAAGGTGCATGTGAGTGAGTGAAAGAGATAGAAGTTTTGTTTACTTGTTTGTGCATGTGTTTTTAGGAGGGTTAAGGGGCCAAACGTGTAGATGAACAAGAGGGTGACGACGGGAGAGAGGGAGACAGGGAGAGAGAGAGAGAGACAGAGAGAGAGAGAGAGAGAGAGACAGAGAGAGAGAGAGAGAGAGAGAGAGAGAGAGAGGGTGGGGGCTCAGACAGACAGATTTATTTCCACAGCTGACATTAAACCTCACGCTTTCCAGAAAGTCCTGCACTCGTTTTGGAGGTTAGAGAGGGACTAAGAGAAGAGAGTAGTTAAAACTCAGAGAGAGTGGATAAAGAAAGCAGACAGTATGGATACCCTGGCTTTAGAGGCCACGCTGCCCAAAAAGGCTCAGAACGGGTCCGTGGGAGCAATACCCGGCCCCCCCGTCCCGGCCAAACGCAAACCCGCTAAAAAGACTAAGAAAGCTGTGGTCTTTTTCGAGGTGGAGATTCTGGACGCCAAGACGAAGGACAAGCTCTGCTTCCTGGACAAGGTAGGAAAGACTTTTACCTCCTTTTTGATATTTGACATGCATTACCCCGTATGAAACCACTGCATAATTATGCACACGCACGTTTTACAACCTCATATTAATTAAAAGACAACATGGGATGATTGTGCTTTGGAAGGTTTATTTGTCATGCAGCAGCAGTGTTATTTTACATTATCATTAAAACGCTATTATGATTTTTGTTAAAAAAAAATAATTAATTTTTATTTTATATTAGTTTTCATTTTAAGGTTTTAGTAATTTAGTTGTTTTTTGGCTAGTTTTTTATTTATTTTAGTTTTAATGTGTATATAGTTTTTATGAACCTCTATTACAGTAGTACCTCGACTTTAACTACACCAAAAATGAGAAATGTTGCATTGGCACCTAACAAATATATATTTTTTTTAAATGTTATATTTCAGTTAATCTTTATTTTAAGAAACAATTTTTTTTTTTATTATGGTGTTAGATTTAGTTAACGATAATATGCCGTAGCAGTGTTAAATTACTTTATCATGCAGTACTATGATTTGTATTAATATTTTTATGTTCATTTGAAAGTTTTGGTCATTTAGTTTTTTGTTTAATTTTTTTTGACAGTTTTATTACTTTTAGTGTATATATGTATATATATATATATATATATGTGTGTGTATATACATGTGTATAAAGTTTTTATGAACTTCTATTACAGTAGTACCTCGACTACACAAAATTAGCACCTAACTTAAAAAAAAAAACAGTTAACGTTTATTTTAAGAAACAATTTTTTTTTTATTTTTTTTTTTATGGTGTTAGTTTTAGTTAACGATAATAACCCTGCACGGCAGAGCAATTAATCATCTGCTAAAATTGAATTAAAAATGTTTGATAATCAATCAATCTATTATGTACTTTGCCTCACAATTTTAACCTAAAAATCTTCCAAATCAGTGTTATATTTCAACTACCCATGTATAGGTGCTACCTTGTAACCATTAGCCTCACTCCATTCACTTTCCACTCTCTCCTGATTATTCTCAAATGGATGAAGGCCTTTTTCCCACTGTGAAATGTGACGTCCTCATCCCTAGAGTGGTGCCATCTGTAGAAACGGGCTCAGGGTGTGTGTTTCGGGGTCTTGCTGTAGTCGTCCCTGTAAGGAGGCCTCCAGAATGTCAGGAGGATTATCGAGGATTGCACTCGTATGTCCTCGGATTAACTACCGCTTCCGACTGTGATGTCACTGGCTACTGGTGTTGTGATGTCACAGTGGAATGCCAGTCTGCGATGATGATGATGATGTCATCAGTAGAATGAAGATCTAAATAACTGAAGAATTTAAGGTTTTTGGCGGGAAAGAAATGATTAGCTCAAGAAGATGCTTTAATACATTACTATATAGGTACCACTTTACGAAAAGGTTTCAGTTGTTAAAATTAGTTAATGTATTAACTAACATGAGCTATCTATGAGCAATACATGTGTTACTGTATTTGTTAATGTGAGTTAATAACAACACAGCTGTTCTTTGTTTGTTCATGTTAGTTCACAGTGCATTAACTAATGCTAACAAATACAACCTTTGATTTCATTAATGTATTAGTAAATGTTGAAATTAACATTAACAAAGATTAACAAATGCTGTAGAATTACAGTTCATTATTAGTTCATGTTAACTAATGTAGTTAACGAATGAAAGCTTATTGTAAAGTGTTACCAATATTTACTATAAATGATAACATTCACAGTAAATAGCATTGAGTTTACTCGAGGTTCTTCAAAGTAGAGGACGACCGGTAGTGGATTTTAAGCATAACTAGGTTGGCACCGATTAATCAACAGTTTTTTCAAATGGAAACAAGCATAACACACAAAATAGTGGTGAACTTTATTACAAAAATTTAAAAACTGTATTTTTTAAATATAAAAATATTAATGATGAATACACATTGTTTTTATCGCTTTATGTACTACTAATGTTAGCGACATCTCAGCCTCGAAGGCAAGCATACTGCAGTTCTCCACTAAAGCGGCATCTAGTCAACAAATGAATCACTTTATAATGATATGAAAACACGTATGGTACTGTACTGTATATGTACCATTTCATTGTCTTATTTAAATCAGTTTCTGAAGTGTCCCGCTCAAAACGTGTCAAAACAAATTCCACGAGGCGTCAGTGATGGTTTTTATTCGGCCTCTAGAGGGCGCTCTCGTATTGTATAATGATAGTAAACCCTTCTCAGCCGCTCCAGCAATGGACACAATACAAAAAAAACTATCCGATGGGATTTTTTGCCGATTACCAATTTTTCCAGCAAATCAATTATTGGTGCCGATTAATCGGCAAATCAATCAGTCGACTTCTACTTCAAAAGCTACTTTCCATGCTAAAAAAAATAAATAAATTCATGGCACTTTTTGCAAGTAAAAAGTCTTTAATTAAAGAAACGATGTTGTTTTATTTAGAATCACAGACATTCCTTAAGCAGGAGTTTTCATGATAAATGCATCTGAGCACATTTTGAGGTCTGGCGTGTTCATTCATTATGTTTTTGGAGTATTTAAATTTCCACGGAAGTGCCTTGAAATGCGCAGCTTTGTTTGATGCGTTGACATAATTTCCACTGAGACAGGAAGCTGAGGCGGGACTTATTGAATGGCTCCTCCCCCTTTTCTAATAGCCAATAGCGTTTAGTTTCCCTCACAGACTGTAAGTCGTACTTGACAGCACTATGAAAGCGAATCCGAGTGCTGATGATTCGTTGAATTCAATAGTAGAAGTGAATAAATTCTAGCCATTTCATTCGTAACCAACGTACAGTTGGAAAACTCGAGCAACCGAACACACATCTCCAGCCCATTTTGCTTTGTGTGTTGTCAACAGTCTCTTCGGCCAGGTGGTGTTTATAGCATAGGGGGCGGAGCTTTAGATTCTAGAGAGCATTTGATTGGACAGAAGATGTGATGAGAAGCTGAAGTCCGCGGTGATGTCATTAAAATCCCTGATCCATTTTAGCGGAAGAGAGAGACTAAGTTTTGAATGCTTGTATCTCCTAAATGCGAATT